>CM034148.1:792539880-793850363 GCA_019776745.2 Taxus chinensis
AGATCAAACTAAACTATGGGAGGACTTGTTGAGTTCAGTCTCATTATCTTTCCACCATCAACGTTTATCCAAATCCCAGCCAACACCAAATCCTTTCAAACTCATTTTTAGTTATATCACAACCATATCACGATTAACCTGTTCAGGTTACTCTCCTCGTCAATAGTCCAAATATTTTTTAAACCAAATCTACACAACATGCAACAAATCCTCTAATAACTCGTATCGAGTTACATCATCATCATCAGTCATCACAAGCTTATTCAAGCTAAATCCATAGTAATCAAGTTCTCATTTCCTCACACCTGTTCAAAATTCCTACCCACTTTTGCAGCTTAATCAAACACATTTCATCATGGTATTCACTTGCAGTCACAATCATGAAAATTATGACGAAGAATTCGCACAACCCAAATCACCCCCAAAAAATCACCAAAAAAAACAAAGAACAAGTCAATTGGGTGATAGAACAAAACAAAAATGAATATCTGTTACGTATCCTAGCCATGGGGGAAAAACTAACCCTTAAATTTGGGACAAAAAATTTAAACAAACTCATTCACAACAGTGAATCAAGTTATCACAACAAAATACCAAACAATCTAGATGGTTCTTTGGCCAAAGAGTTATTCACTAAAATCCAAGACTTAACAAATAAACTTGAGGAAAGCAACGACTAGAGATGAAAGATTAAAAGACCCCCAATCTAGATTCCAATACTCACGACATGTTTGATAAACTATCCCCCAATTCTCCATTCACACAAGAATGGAAACTTATGAAAGGCACCATTAAGGGACTACAAAAACAATCAAAACCATTCAACTTTGAAGAATTGTGTCCTTATCCATTTTATACAAAATCCTTACCATTTCATGCTTACCATTTCTGTCATCCTTCAAAATCTCAAAGTTTGATAAATATAAAATCAAAGGTGACCCCCATGAACATGCCAAGGAATTTTACATGCAATGTAAAGAAGTTACCTATTTAGACACATACTTTTTATGATTATTCCCCTAAAGATTAGGAGGACAAGATTTAGACTAGTTTTTCCATCTACCAAAAGGGTCGGTCACAACATTTGCAGACTTATCAGAGAAATTTTTTTTAAAAAATTCCTATAACTTAGACTCAAAAATAACCATGCTTGATCTCTACAACACTAGGAAAATGCCAACCAAAAACTTTGCTTCCTTTTTACAACGATTGCGAGGAATTGCAAGTCGATTTTCCTACTCAGTACCCGAAGAGGAAACTAGTTAGCATTTTTACTCCTAATCTCAATGTTGAATTATCATTCCACATGCAAATGTATTGTCTGAATAGTTTTAAAGAAGTCATCGAAAAGGGCACACAAATTGAAAAATCCCTCATTTCTAAGGGCTTACTTAAAGCACCCTTTAGGGACCAACCTTATCGATACATTCCTCAAAACCAGGAAAAATCTAAATTATTTAACCAGAGTCAAAATATCATCAACGATGGTGTTACTAATTGCCACCATATCAAAAAATTTCAAAACCATCCTATCAATACATTAAAATCCCAACAACCAATCATCATCCCTAAAAAGGAAGTTCCTTGTCGGGATCGACGAAGATAGTTCACTCCTCTTGCAAAAAGTCTATCTAGTGTCTTTTGTCATTTGGAAAATGCCAATATGATTACATATCCCATCATCAAACCCTTTGATGAAAGGAAAACCCAAACCAAAATTGTATAAGGAAAATGAATATTTGTGATTACCATTGCATAAAAGCACACTCCAAAGATCGATGCATGCAACTCTGCCATTACGTCCCAAGACCTGATTCAACATGGAGATATATAATTTGAAAATACTTCTGAGACAAAAAAACCTAATGAAAAATTTCACATGTTCCAAAATCCCTTCCCTAACCACGATAAAAATTTGAAATATAAGGATCAATCATCTAGTAATGTAGAGTATGACTCAGTCATCTTAACCATAGATTATGACCAAGACTTAATGGAAAAATATAAAGATCATAATTGACTGTGCGATCACCACTAGACAAAAAAAAATGTGGGTCCCTTCAACAAAAAAATTTACCACTTAATCCCCCGGCATCACCTCCTAATCCACCATCTAATTCATCCACCAATTCCTCTCTACAACCTACGCCATCATTTAATATCGTCAAACAATTAGATAAGACTGTAGCACAAATTTCCATCATGGAACTACTTAATTCTTCTCACACACTAAAACGCATCCTTATGCAAACATTGAATAACACTCGTGTCCTTGAGGACATAAATTCATAACAATTCCAGGTTTTAATCACACATCTTACAGTCCCCAATCCTATTTTATCTTTTGGTCCCGCTGACCTGCTTAATCCCAACATCGCTAATAATCATTCTTTGTACGGTCGAGGGTTATGTAACTCATCATAAGATCAAATGAGTCTTAATCGACAATGGATCAACATTGAATATTTGTTCCATGAAAATTTTACGTTGCCTAGGTTACACTGAAAATGATTTACAAAACAATATCATAACCATTCATGGGTATTATAATAGCAAAATAAAGTCTAAAGGTACAATCACATTGCCTCTCTAAGTTGGACCCATCACCTTAGAAATGGTTTGTCATGTGGTGGATGTAGAAGTTTTATATAAAATTCTTGTCGACCAACCCTGGATTCATGCCATGAAAGCCCATCCCATCATCATTCAACCAATGTATTAAGTTTTCTTCATTTGGACAAGGGATTTACATTACATGCAGATCCCAAACCTTTTGAGTATTGTAGATTCCTTGAAAGATGGTATCAACATGATCATTATTGTCCATCAATAAATAAATATGCTCCACCTCTCATAATCCCTTACAAAGCACGCATGCATCCTGATACACTCCCTAACAATGATCTGAAACCATCATCTCCTAACCAAAACACATTTTTCTAATCCATTATCTTCTACTAGTCAACCATCTTCCACCAGTCCTCCTCTCACTAATCAATTGATCTTCTTACACTAATCAAGCTTCTTCTTCCAGCAAAAATTATTCTTTCACCACACCATCTTCTTCCTCACCTAGCCCACCTTCTTCATGCTAACCACACCTCTTCCATTAAGATACCTCCTCTTGTGAATAACCAAACTTCATCCTTCAATCCACCCCCTTATTCTTATAACCCATTATCTTCATCTTTTAAAACTACCAAACTGACTTCCCCCACCACATGAGGTACCAATTGGTCCCCACATCTCAAACATTTAATGTCATTGACACATGATGTGGTGAATACCAATTTCAAAATATGGAAAACTCCTTTTATATCACCAAATACCCACATAGCTAGGGAAAAACCTAATGCTCCACATCTGAGAATCCATCCCACTTACCAAATGGGACAGTCAGTTTGGAAAAATTTTGGTTATCTTGACACCGAACATATTCCAAGTTATTCAGGATCTTGGTTATATAATGACGATTTTGCTCCATGTTATGAGTACCCTCAATTTACCAAAGCTCACCAAATAATGAAAAACATGTGATGGAAGGGTAAAGGACTCAGTCTAAATTACCAAGGTCATTTAGAGCTGATAAAGTGCACACAACATCATGGTAAATATGGTCTAGGTTTTAAGGTGTTTGATGTTACTCCCATAATAATTTTCAAGTGAGAATGATGAAACTAGTTATGATAATGACATCAGGTCTCCATGTAGTATTTTTTTAGGACGCTCACTGAAACACATATTTACTTTGAACATTTATCTATTAATGTCATCAATTTTGAGCCTACACATATGAATCTCATAGACCATGGCCAACGACATCATACGGCCATGGACATGTTCCAAAATGATGAAGCCATCGAATAATTCCTTAGAACTTGTGACCAAAATCCCTACTTCTGACCATAGAAAAGGGATTTGAAATCAATCTAAATGAATTGGCATATTTTGGTGAAGAGATAAAAATATTCATATCCTTCACCCTCAAAAAATTTGGATCAGAAGCACAAACAGAGGATTTCCCATAGTCAAAATCTCACCGCCACCCTATCCAACAAACATGTCAACAAAAAGTCCCAATATTACACACCAAATTATTGTACCAACTCACCTAAAACACTCAACACTGATGACCTACATCAAACATTAGCATCATTCTCCAAAAAGGATACATCTAAAATGCTTTTAGAATAAACAAAAATAAATAAACATTGGCACCAACCGAACAACCAAACTTTTTACAACTTGGCATTAGTTTGTCTGACCAAAAATGCATGGAATTCACAACACTCCTTATTGAATTCCAAGATATATTTGCTATGGACATATAAGGACATGTCAGGCCTGGACCTATCTCTTGTAGTACACCATCTTGTGGTACATCTAGATGCAAAACTTGTAAAGTAAAAACTACGCAAAATGCATCCCCAAGTTACATTGCTTGTCAAAGATGAACTCGAGAAACTCTTAGAAGATGACTTTATCAAACCTATTGATTATTCAGCATGGATATCTAACATAGTTCCCGTCACCAAGAAAAATCTTGGCATCAGAATATGCACAAACTTTCACAACATCAATAAGGCTTGTCCCAAAGATGATTTTCCCTTGCCAAATATAGACATGATTGTTGATTCTACGGCAAGCCATGAAATGCTCTCCTTAATGGATGGATTCTCTGGTTACAATCAAATACATATTTATGAAGGGGATCAACATAAAATGACATTTACTACAGCATGGGGGCAAATTTTGTTATAAGGTCATGCCTTTCAGCTTTAAAAAACACTGATGCCACCTATCAATGAGAAATGACTTTCATCTTCCATGACATGTTACATGATATCACAGATGATTATGGTGATGATATATTAGCAAAATCCAAAACACGAATAGGTAATCCAAGTGTGTTAAGACACATTTTTGATAGATTACGTGAGTATAAGATTCATCTTAACCCAAAGAAATGTGTGTTTAGATTAATCTCTGGTAAATTATTAGTGTTTATTTTCTCACAAAGAGGCATAGAAGTGGATCTTGCCAAATTCAAAGCCATTATGGAAATGTCTCCTCCTCAAAACCTAAAATAATTACGCAGTCTTCAGGGAAAGATACAATCTATTCGGAATTTCATATCATAGTTGGCTGACAAGGGCCATCACTTTAATCAGTTACTCAAGAAAGATGCACAATTTAACTAGAACCACAATTTCCTAGACTCTTTTTCTAATTTAAAAGAATAACTCTCTAGTCCACCTATTCTTATGTCACCAGTTGCTGATAAACCCATGTTGCTTTATACATCTACCACTGAACATGCCATAAGAGCTCTACTAGCAAAACATAACGATAAAGTGAAAGATAAGGTTGTGTATTACCTTATTCGAACACTTATTGAGCACGAAGTATGTTATTCCCAAATCAAAAATGTATGCTTAGCGGTCACCTTTACATTCCATAAGTTACGTCATTACTTATTCAATGATACAACTAAGTTGATTGCCAAAATTGATCCTCTCAAGTATTTGTTGTCTAGACCCATTCTCATGGGAAGAATGTCTAGTTGGGTCATATTACTTAGTGAATTCGATGTTAAATTTGTTCCGTAGAAAAAAATTAAAGGACAATCCCTTGCAAACCAACTTGTTGAGCCACCCCTTCCTGGCACAGAACCACTTCAGTTCTCTTTTCTTGATAAAGATATTCTACACATAGACATCACGCCATCTTGGACTCTATTTTTTGAAGGATCTTGTAATCTCCATGGCTCAGGCGCTGGTATTTTACTTATCACACCCAGTGGACATGTTATCCCCAAATCATTTCGCTTAACATTCCCATGCACCAACAATATCGCAGAATATTAAGCTCTCATCGCAGGATTAAAAACTAGGTATATCTTGGAATCTTATAGAATTAACTATATTTGGTGATTCTTTACTTATCATCAAGCAAGGTTACCAATGAATACCAGGTCAACGATGAAAAAATTATCGCATAAAAATGCATGGTGGATAGTCTTCGAAGCTATTTTCAATTAATTATCTTTGATCAAATCCCTAGAATTCGTAATAAATTTTCCGATGCTATGGCAACCATCGGATACCTATTAGAAATAACATCTAGTCAACCCAAGGCACATTTTCTTGTTGAACATCTCTTAATGCCTACCTATTATCTTCTTGAAAATACTATGGTATGTGAGATCGTGGGTCCGAATAACCCTTGGTACCATGATCTTTATACCTTCATTCATGATAAAACATTTCCTGCCGACATGAAACCAATGCATAAACGTGCTTTAGCACAACATGCTTCTCTTTACACCTTTTTAGTAAAAAATATTTATAAATGAGGATATGATGGCACCCTTCTCCGATGTCTTAATCAGGAATAGGCCTCGAGTGTCTTAGCTGAAGTCCATTCTGGTATCTGTGGAGGACACACGAATGGTATCACCTTAGCCAAGAAAATCCTACGAGTTGGATATTATTGGCCCACCATGGAAAGTGACGCATGTAATTTTGTCAAACATTATCAAGCATGTCAAAAGCATGGAAATCTTATCCACACACCTTCCCAAGCATTACAATCAATAACCACACCATGGCCTTTCTCTCAATGGGGACTTGACCTCATTGGTAAAATCAGACCAACATCGTCTAATGGACATAAGTTCATCATTACCGCTACTGATTACTTCACTAAATGGGTTGAAGCTATGCCTCTCGCTTATGTTACTAGTAGCCAAATATCAAAATTAATTTTTAATAATCTCATATGTTGATTTGGTATTCCATCCACTTTGGTTGTAGATAATGGTAAATTATTAAAAAACTAGTATGTAACATACCTAGCCAAATGTTTTCGCATCAAACTTAAATGGTCCACTCCATACTACCCTCAGGGTAATGGTCAAGTGGAAGAAACATATAAGAACTTAAAATCCATCATGGAAAAGATTGTCAATACCCATGGACATAATTGGCATACTCAAATTTACCCCGCTCTTTGGGCTTACCGTACATCTTATCGCATGCCTACCGGAGCCACCCGATTTTCCCTTGTTTATGGTTGTGAAGCCATTTTACCTTTTGATATAGAAATACCATCCTTGAGGATCTCCCTTAAAGATGTAATTAATGAGGATGAATACCAATAGTCATGGCTTCAAGAGCTTGAGCTTCTCAATGAAAAATGACTTAATGCTCTCAATCATCTTTAAGTATATCAAAACTGACTGCAACGCAATTATCATAAAAGGTTAAGACCCAAAGAATTAAAAATTGGTGACCTCATTTTAAAATAAAATCAAAAAAATACCACTAAAGAACGAGAAAAACAAAGAAAATTTGAGCCTAATTGGTTAGGACCCTATGTAATTACAGCTAAATTTAGCTCTGGAACCTATAAATTGGCTACTGAAGATGGTCAAGAACTTGATGAACCAATGAATGCAGTTAATTTAAAGAAATTTTATCCTTGAGTTGTTCACTATTCTAGGAAATAATGTGTACATTGTTCCTTTTGTCTTGCTTATCTCATAATAAATTAAATTTATTCATTTCCATTGGAAGATATTTTTACTATCAAAATCACATCTTCATATTTATCATCATGAGACAAGTGCTAATATAAATCCTATTAAGTTTGTGAGTATCATACTTCTTATAATATCTCCCATTTTCAGTCGCTTTCACCTATGGTAATACCTAGAAGCTTACTGATGGTAATATATTCCATTCAAAGACATTATCTCTTTCATAACAAATCTCTAAACTTCTTTACCCAGTACGTTTGGTCATCCATCTCAGTCTTCGATGTTGAAACCTCACGTCTAACTACTTGTATGGGGCTAAGATTGGGGTCAGACATTCCTTCCCAAATACAAATCACTATTGTAAAAATCCATCAATTCAATAACTTATGAATAATTCATCTTCACATCTTTCGTCCTTCATAGTATTTGGTGTTGAGGCCACACTTCTTCCTGGTAGTGTGAGACTAGGGATGGAGGAAGGTGCCCTTACTTGTCGACGGTTTATCTTCGATGATAAACCCTTGCCTCTTATAAGTGGCATGGAGTAAAGTGTAGAGGGTCATTCTCATAAAAACATAAAAATATTGCAAAACATTCAAAAAGAAAAAGGAAAAACAAAACAAAAAAAAAGAAAAGACAAAAAGGGAATTCACTCGCCTATGTTTTTCCTTTAGTGATGAGCCCTTGCTTCTCACTAGTAGCATGGGGCAAGACATAGAGAGTCATTTCAAAAATACAAAACCTTACAGTGCTTGCAACTTATAGGATCCCCAAATAAGTAATTTAGATGCCTAAGTGAAGAGAGAACTATCCCTTCACCTCATATCTTACTAATCGATAGGCCACAAAATTGACTAAGTCTAGCACATGACTCATAAAGTGAAATCCATTTTTGAAACTGGTTCATTACCATTGTGAAGAATGGAGTCACAATTTCCCAAAGGGACTGTTGTTAGCATTTGTCTTTATATTCATTATCTACCTCCTACATCCTTGTTGATTCTCGGTGATGAGCCCACGCATCTTACTAGTTGTGTGGAGTCAAGAATGGAGTTGGAATTCTTTTCATCATATCCTCACCACCATATCCTGCCAATGGAAAGAGAATTTGTGTTATTCTTAGCATAAGTTACCACATGGAACACGGTATATACGGATAATATCCTGGTTTATCGTCTCTCAAAAATAAGTCTGCACTCTAGTCCATAAATTGCTAATAACAATGTAAAAATCCACAAACAGTGTGAAAATCATCAAAAATCCAAAAAGAGTGTAAAAATTCAAAAATCCAAAAACATCGGAAAATCGTCAAAAACCCAAAAACATTAGAAACAATAGTCCAAAATCTAAAAAATAAATAAAAAATTAGACATTGTCAAAAATTCAAAAACAGTGTAAAAATCCAAATATCCAAAAAACATTTGAAAATCATTAAAAACCCAAAAACATTAGAAACAATCTTCCAAAATCCAAAAATAATAATAAAACATTAGAACTTGTCAAAAATACAAAAACATCATAAACACTTGTCAAAAATCTAAAAATATTAGAAAGATTCGTCAAAAAATCCAAACACATTTGAAAATTGTTAAGAAAATAAAAAATAAACAAATTATTATTAGAAACAATGATAAAAATTTTAAAAAACATTAGAATATATATATATATATATATATATATATATATATATATTATAAACAAAAACAAAAATCTTGTAAAATCACAAAAAATCTAAAAATACCAACACAATTCAACCTTTGAACTATTATCCCCAATGGATGATCCAATCACTTTATGACTACCATATTCACAACACTTCTCCTTGCATGAATCCTCGCTTGGGGAAAATATGGCTCTCATTGTTTCCTTGTTTGAGGACAGTGACCCAATACTTTACTATGTCCTCGTACCCCTGCTTTGGGTCACATCCAATCAATCCTCACTGTGGAACATGTTAGGGACATGTTTATTGGTTCTTGTGTTGCATTATTAGTTATAAATTATTAATTACTTTCTTATATCTTGATTTTATGTATCCTAGTGTTTTCTCTAATATTATTATGTTATTAGATTTCATGTCGTACTAGGGCATCATAATTTCTTGATGGCCTCTGTCTATGCTTTATTCCATTTACATATTGTACTGGGGCATCAAACCTTTTTTATGGCCCCTGTCTATGCTATCACACATATTACAGTCTAGTCATTCTAATTTTTTATATCACGATGCCTCCTGTTATGTGCTATATTAAAATTAAGATGTTTTTAGTCATGAGAGTATCTTCCTGCATGATTGACATATTAATTTGCACCCTATCCATTCACCCATAATAATACATTCCCCAGTTTGGGAATCCTACTTGATCATTGTTGCAATTTATGAATTCTACTTAAAGTTCTATCTCAAGTAGCATTCGCTATCTAATAGCTCCTCCTCCTCCACCATGATCACCATGTATTTTATCCATTCATCCTCGCTCCTCATTTTTAATCCTCTACCACTTATCCCCATATTACCATTCTCACAATTTTTTTCCCCTCTCACCCATTTGTATTCTTTCCTTTCACTTTTCTACTTCCCGCTTGACAATCTTACTTAATAACCACTTCTATATGGCATCCTCAGTGGAAGTTTACTCTCTCCCTAAGATCTTCCTGTTGTAGAAGCTTCTTCACCACCTCCCCTCTCATCAAACAACACTCACCACCACACACATCTTCCCATTCCACCTCTTATGCTTCTCATTCTTGCATCATTACTCTCACCACACATGCATCTCAATTAAGGACTCCCCTCACACTCTCCACCCTTCAATACATATATTCTTTCATCCATTCATGTTACACTTATTATTTTCCTTTCTTTCTTCTATCCTATCATCTTGTATCCTATTTCACTTAAGCATACCTCACTCACTATTTTCTTATCCTTCCCCAAATCCATCTTATGCCTGGTCATCCTACTAACATGCTCTCATAGTATGGAAAATTCACTTGAGGGTTCCCCTTCAGTCCATTTTTTCATACCCTATTCCCACCAAACCTATCATCATACTTCTTCTTGTTCAGCTTGGAAATCTTACTTAACCATTCCAGCCGCATGGCAATCTTACTTAATACTTCCTCTTAAGATTGATTTTCCCTACAACCTTCCCCCATCCCATCATATTTCCCCCATCTTATTTCTCCTGCCTCTTGTCGTGATTATCTTCTTCAACCTACCATTCCAACCCTATCCCCAATATCATTTTGTCTTTCTCCTTGCATATCATCCCTGTTAGTTAAGTGATCTTACGAAACCTCTCCAGCAGCATGACGATCTTACTTTAGAGAATCTCTTAAGCATGACATGTCATCTTTCACTCGCCCATCACTCTACAATCTCACCATACATATTTTCTCTTCATTTCCCATCATCACATCCTTTTACCACCACTATCACGATCCTCTTGTTGGCAATCTTACTTAACCACTCACCTGGCATGGAGATCTCACTTAATATTCCCTCTTAAGGATGATCTGTCTCCTTTCCTTTCACCCTTCACTTTTTCTCAGCATTCCCCATTATCACATCGTTTCACCTCCTTTTCCATTCTTACAAACACCACTTCTCACTTTCCCACTTGTCATCTCCAGTTTCACTCGCTTGGAAATCTTACTTCACCACTTCCTTCACATGACAATCTTATGTCAAGGTCCACCCTACGCTTAACTCGTCATCTTGAATTTCTCCCCCTCCTCATTCTTCGTTCACTTTTTTGATTCCTTCTTCCACTTGGTCTCTCCTAATACCCACTTTTTCCTCTTACCATTATCCTTTCTCCACATATCCTCTTATAACATACGTCTAATCTCTTCCACCTACAATCATGTTCTTTACCCCCATTTCCCCCTTCTTGATCCGTCATCTTTCATACCATTTCTTCCCATTCTTTTCATGTCTTGTTTCTTCATCCTCACCTCGTTCATCTTCATCACCCGCATCCTCTCCTCACTTTCAACTAGTCCCAAATCATCCCTCCCATTTTATTTACTCTTTCCATGTCATCTTCTCAAATCCCCCCACATTTCTACCCACACACATGTTCGCCATTATTGTTAACATTCCTCTATCATTCTTTCATCATCATCTTCTATTCCCGCACTAATAATTATAAGTGGGATTTCCCTAAATATCATCATTCCTCATTCCACATGAACTCATTCACTCCCTTGGACCTTCTAGAGTTTCCCTTCATTCCTTCCCTCTTCTTAACCCACCACTCATTGTAAGGGGGCTTTCCCTAGCATCCATGTATTGGCGTTACCCTTTCTAATCCTTGTTACCTTTCTCTATTTCTTCATTTTTTCTCTCACCCTTCCCCACCACTCATTGTAAGGGGGATTTCCCTAATTTCCCCTCATTGGTGTTGCTTCTTCTATCCCCCATTCTCTTTTCTCTCCTATTCTTTTCCCTCAAACCCAACCTTTCTTATCACTTCTTACCCATCTCTCCATCTTCCCTTCACCCTCTTCAATATCTTTACTATCTTCATCATACATCATTTGTCTATTTTATCTTAGTCCTAATATCCTCATTTCACACATCTCTTCATCTTTTCCAATCAATGTCATTCCTCCCCTCTTTCTTCTCTTGACATTCCTTATATTGTTCCCTTTCCAATTATTATCCCCTTTTTGTATCCCCTTACTTCTACATCATTTTTTTTGTTATCCTCTTCTCTCTCTCACCCCTCGTATTATTTCCCTTCCCCTATATCATCTTCTTTCCCTTTTTCCATCATGTTTCCTCCTTACTTCCCTATCAATAACCTGGCTCTTCAGCATTGCCCTGTCTTTTATATCATATCACCCTCCACATGGATCTCCATAAGGTCTACACCATATTATTTTCCTTGGTCTTCCTTGCAATGACACGATTCCTTCAATATTCTCCCTGTATTTGCTCTATCTTCCTTTCCTCTCCCCTAATTTTCACGTTTCTTCTTACCACTTCTCATTTTCTTTACCACCCCTACCTTTTCATTCATTCTGTATCTTTTTCTCTTCTTTTCTCTACTCTTTTCACACTTTCCTCGCCCCTCATAGTTTCCTTTTTTTTCCTCGTTCTACTTCTTCTTATTTCCTCTTTCCATTTTCTTCCATTTCACCCCTACTCCCTCCTCGTTTTCTCCTTCTTATTTATCCTTTCCCATTTCTTGATTTTCTCAACTCTATCATTTCTTTTAATTTCACGCATCCCTCTTTATTATCTCTGTCGCTTCCTTCATTTGGCACATCTCTATTTCATCTCTTCACCCTCTACTTTGTCATTTTCCTATTTTCACCTTGTTTTTCCTTCGTCATTCCCTTCTTCCCCTATCATCCCTCTCTGTTATTTCTACCTCTTTCATTCCTTTTTTCTCCTCCCCTATCTCCCTTACTCTTCTCATAATCAACCCCCAATCCTATACACTACCTTATTTATTTCCCACACACCCTCACACCTAGAATTCAAGGCCGATTGAATCCTTTCTCCACTTGCGTCTTATGGTCATTCCAATCTCTTCCACTCCATTATCATCCCCTTCTCCATGGAATTCATTTCTCTTCTTTTCAAGATTTCTGTCGTATATTCTATTCTCGTCAGCCCTCTTGAGGGGGCATCAGCACGTCTATCCATAATCACATATTCTCATGACATTTTTGTCTTGGAGGATACTATGACATCCGTCACTCACCACTTTCTATTCTCCCCAACAAACATTCACTCTACCTTTTTCTTAAGAAAAGTAGATTGAATTATTCCCCCATCCCATCTACTTTCTTTGAAAGGACACTACTTTTATAGTACCCTTCAAAAGAGGGGAAAATGTAGACACCTTAATTTCACATTTGTCCTAAATAAATTAATCCCCATTCCTCATTTCCCAAAAAAATTATCTTTGAATTAATCAAATTTAATTTGATTAATTATCCATTTCAAAATCCAAAAAATAACCCAATCCTCACCACATATCATTATTCTCCATGTTTTTCTACTATTGAATTAAAAATTCAAATTCAAATCCTCACCCACTCTTCATGGTCCCCACTGACCTAAAATCCTCCACTTATGAATTAAAAATTCAAAATCAAATCCTCACCCATTCTTCATGGTCCCCACTCACCTAATCTTGCCCACATTTTCATACCACGATTACTTAAATTACTCTAAGTTAATCACTCCCCCAGGCTATAAATACAACCTTACCTCTCCCCTATAAAGACACAGAATAATATTGAATACCCTATCTAAGTTCTTGCATCCTTTGAACAAAGAACATCCTTCTACCTTGTCCTAATGCACAAACAACTTCATAATCCTTTTTTTCATCTATTGCAAAGTAAGAGGATAATTGTTATAGGAAGGTCTTGCTCTGTCTTGAAGAAAAGAACCTACATATCACACACTCAAGGCTCAATCCAAGTTTCCTAGCCCATTCTAAGGTTTGCTACAGAACGCGAAGGAGGAGGTATGATTATTAGTATTTTACTTCCTTGTTAGTAGTGCATATTTCCTATCTTACAATTCCAAATTAGGATTAAAACCTCTCAAGTCTTCTTAGCTCCAAGCGAAGACATCCAAAATCTCTTCACAAAGTTGTATGAACTCATATCTCTCTTGTTTAGTGGCCACCTTGCCGATTAGGAGTGTTTTTCCTTCCCTAATTGAAATTGGTTCAGAATAATATCATTTGACATTTATGTTGACTTTCTCCTTTTAGAATTTATCGTTTAGATTAAATATTGAATTTAATGTCAGTATTCCTTTGGGAATATTGTTTGTATGTAGCTGCACTACTTGATCCATGTACTCCTACTCCAATTTATCCTGATTTGTAGCTGTGAAGTCTACCTCTTCTTGCAAGAAATTGATGATCTTTTATTCACTCTCAAACACCTCCTAACTTGTATTATTGTCTAGAACTACTGGCCTCACAATTACGTTGATATGGGGCTGGGTTTTATCTCTCTTGATACTGTCAACTACATCAAAGATTTCCCCAATTTCTCAAAGTCTATGTGTAATTTAATTTTTATTTCTTGGTATGGACTCTATATTGAAAGCTTCAAAATTCCCGAAGAGGTCCCACATCTAGTTCTTGTATCTCTTAAGTAGGTCATTCTTTGCAGCATGTTTTCCCTTGACTTGGTTTATAACTAATTCATTGTCTCTGAATATGTAGAAATTCTTAATACCCCTTTTCGTTACCCAATGCAACCCATGAATCAAAGCTTCCTATTCGGCCGTGTTGTTTGAACATGAAAATTAGAAAATAAAAGATGAATAGTACTTGATGTTTTGTGGTTACACCAACATTGAACCTCCTCCAACACCTTGTCTACTTCTCCAACCATAAAAAAATAGTTTTCAAACTTTGTTTTCATCCTTATTTTCTGGCTTACTGATGTTAGGAACGGTTGAATTTTCTTCATGTACATAGTATACACCCAATTGTAGTTCTCCCATTTCCTTATATGGATCAAATACATACCTTTTATTTTCCCATTCATCCATAATCAAATCCAGAATAACCTCAACCTTAGTACAAGCTTCTGGTTCATTTAAACACTCTTCTTGATCAAAGGATGAGTAATTTGTATTGATGGGACTTGGTACATGGGACTCAATGTGAAAGTTTCAATTAGTTGTGACATGACTGTTACTTTTCCTCCATACCTCGTCCTAAAAAGCATGTGTGACCAATATGTGGATAGGTATTCACTAATTTTGGTGGTGAAGTCTCTTGATAAGAACAATATGAAAATTTGTTGTAAGTCAATTACAAATACATATTATAGAACCATGAAATTTGGGAAAGCATGCAGTGTAAGACTTAAACCTTTTATGATCTCAACCATTTAGACTACTATTCCATCTAGTTGTACCCCTCATTTCCACACTGGCTCATACTTTAGACCCATTTGATCTGCTAATTACTTTGGCATTACTTAACTACTTACCCCTGAATCGATCATGTAATTGTGTACCAAGTGGTTCCCAATAATAAATGAAACATAGAATAGTTGAGGATTCAAATTATTTCTTAGACAACCCCCATATTGTTTCACTATATTGGTGAGAACTTTCTCCTATCTTTGTTTTGATCCATTTATGGTAGACCAATTAGCCATTATAGCTTGCAACAAAAATTGTTGTTCTGGGATGTTTCCAGTGACTCCCACAGAGAAATTCTCATGTGCATTTTATTCATATTAATTATGATGTTAAAAGGGGATGGATTATCCTTTTGTTGCCCCTTACTTGGAACTAACTTTTATGTATCCTGAATACACACATGTGTTGCTGCAATAGGTGCCTTAGGTTGATTTGATACATTTTGAGCTGAATTTTGTCTACTAACTCCCTGTGTAGTAATGGGATAAGAAACAACTGGTTTAGATGGTTTCTCCTCATCTATGTTCCTCTTATTTCATCATGTATTGACAACCACACCATGGAAAAAAGGTTGATTGAATATGCATAAGTCTTTTGTTTTCTAATTGAACAATGTGGTTTCTCTTGGAGGTGCCTCTTATTGGGTTTTTTTCTATTGTTTTCCCTCCTCAGTTTGTTCTTGGGACACACCAGTGGTCTACACCATTAGATATTGATTCAGTGCACCATTGAAACATGTTGATTTCTTATGAGATAGATTACAGGGGTAACACCACTCATACTTCTATGACATGTTATTTTGAGTTAGAACCAAGGCTCATGCTGTTGAAACTACATTTGGATCATATGGTTAGAATGGCCTGGTAGCCTGAATTTTTCCATGGTATAGGTTTTTATTTGTAGCCTAAGATGGTGCTTTATTTTGCTGATATGGGTGCCTCGATTGATACTAAGTTTGAGGCTGATATGGTTTAGAAATTTGACCTTGATGTCTCTTGATAGTCACTAGATCATTTCCTAAGTTCCGTATTTATTTCATAACCTCTTGTAGTTCCTTGGAGTTACTAGAAGAGGTAGAAGCCTCATTATTTATCTGATTCCTAGTGACTGGGACATGGTATATTTTACGTATTTAACTTGTTTAGAGATGCAAATATAACCCTAATATAATAATTCAAAGGAGATAGAGATAGATAAAATGCATGAAAATTAAAAACTACTCTAAGGGAAGGTGATGCACTAAGAAGCAGTGATGAACAACTTACACAATAAAAACAACACAACTAGAATCTTACAATGAAAACACAATAGTGCATAATAATCTTGTATGAAATGAAAGACCAGAAGAGTTGCAAAAAAACAAAAAAGGGTGTTTGGAACATCGAAAAATATATTTGCATTGCTCCTTAAATTGATACAATACACCATGCTAAAGCTCAAAGGCACATATTTTACATTACAATGTCCAATAGGAAGGTTTAATTCTCACCAAATCTCTTACATATAAGAAAGAAGGGAGGAGCATATACAAGGTGTCTAACCATTTGAAACGAGTCCATACTAACAATATATAGGAAGAATGAGATAAAGGGAGAGAGGAGGAATCCAAAATCCTGAAATTTTGAAATCCAAATTTCAGACTTCAAGTTTCAGGATTTTACCACTCCTTACATGGCACTATTCATCTCTAGACTTGGATGACAAACCCAAACTCCTGAATGTACGAATTCCTAATTTTGGACTTCAAACTTTGGAATTTGATGTCCTATGGACCTTTAGAGCTCACCGATTAAGAATTTGATCCACAAGGTTTAAATGCTTCAACATTTGAAGTTCAAACTCTTAAAACTCCAAAGTTTCTCTTCAAATGTGCATTATGTTGGATTCCAACACCTCACCATTTAAAAATTCTTGGATTGAGCCTGAAATGTGAGATATCATGGTCAAATGCATCCTTTTATTTTCTATGCGTGAGGTAATGTTTGTCCAGTTTCACCTCAGGTAATGTCAGTTATTTAATAGATCATGATCAAGATCTCATGCTACGAATATTTACTATGTATCTCACCTTCCTTGCTCTGGATTGGTATAATAGCATTCCGCAATATTGAATTTTCTCCTTCACTCAACTCACACAATTGTTTTTATAACACTTCTTTATAAACATATCCTGTAAACTCAACATTAACGACCTTTACAGTATCAAAAAATTTGAGGATGAGTCCTTTGCTGATTATTTACCTGTTGGAGGGGTATAATCAATCAATTATCCTATTCATTACCAAAAACTAAGTTAATTGAAGTTTTTGGTCAATCATGTGCAAAACATATTTCATCAACATTATAAATTCAATCTTTCCTAACCTTTGATGAAGCCTTTACTATGGCTTGTAAATTTGAACTACACACTCTAGAAGATGGTTGTATTAAGCTTTGACCTAGGAAACCATGAACTGAATTTCCATTTAATTCATCCTTTAGTCTTGGAAATATAAATCATTTGTTAATGCCATATTAGTCAAGCCTCATCCTAAATAAAATCCTACCACTGAGCATTCCCATCCACAACATAATTACACACCAATTGGAGAGACTTATAGGACGGTCTTTGACAAGCTACTAGCTGCAAATATTATAACTTTACCTCCTATTCAACCTATCAATACATCCATATCTAAGCCCTCGTGGTATCAGGACAATAAATATTGTAAATACCATAGGGTCAAATGACATGATATTTAAAGGTGTTGTAAATTTTGCAATGTTCTTCAAGACTTGTTTGATAAGGGTGAACTTAATTTACATAACCCCAATGCAACACTAAACCAAAACCTTGAAATATTCAAACAACCTTTCCGAATCATCCTCCATCCACTAATCAACCATAAATACGTGTTGTTCATGTACATCAAACCATTCATACTATTACTAAAATAACACATGTTCTTGAAACCAAATTAATACCTACACCTACTAAATCAGCACCGATACCAACCAAATCAACATCCACATCTATTGAACCAGAAATAATAGCTATTAAATCAACATCCACCTCTATTCAATAAAAAAAAATCTACTGAAGAAACATCTACATCAACACAATCATCGATGATACCCATTCAACCTAAACCTATATCTACCGAATCTTTGTCTGATATCTTTCCATTGCCATCACAAGTTATTACCAAATATCCTTACCAATCCCACCCTCTAGTGTAGATAATCATATAACTACATCCTCATTCAAAAATATAACTATGATACCTCTTGAAACATTCTTAGCACAACCAAATCTGCCTAATTGAAAACTTTAGGCCATATTTTCCTCCTATAAAAATGAACAATCTAAAATCAACAAAACCTACAAACCATTTGTATTACATTAACCATATTATTCAAAATCTTCTTCATTTATTAGCATAAACTTCAATAAACTCACCTAGTTCACCTAAAATCTCAAAAGGACCCAACAAACAGGGTATGGTACATGTATTTAGGATTCATTATAATGAAACATACCATTTCCTTGGCCCTCCTCCTTTTATTCCACCTCCTCCTAAAAAGATCATTTCAACTCTTACTGAGCCTCTTGTCACGCCAAGGCCAAGAACTACATACCTAGATTCCACAATGGGACCTCATAAAAAATATACCTTTCAAAAATTTTAAATCCCTTATTATGTCCCCACAGATTATAATCCCCTACGTGGTCCTCAATCCCTTAAACCTAGGAATCACCCCATTGTTTTAAGACCAAATCCTTTTTATTAAGATTCCACAAGTAGGTCTCATCCCTCATCCATCATAACACCAAAATCCCTTTGTAGCTAATAAAATGAAAATCCCTGACCAAGATCTTACATCCATCAAAAGTTAAGATATCTGAAACCCCATCATCATTTTCATATGAACCAAAAGGGTGTTATGCAACTATTTGTAAGACCTCCTTGAAAAATCATTGATAACATTACTACCTCTCAAATCATTGGACACACAAGGATGGAAACTTGTTTGGTATGAATTAAATGTCTCATGTGACTATCACAGAATGCGAGGTCATTCTATTGAGGATTGCAAAGCCTTCAACCTGATTGCATATAAAATGGAAATTTTTTCTTCCTTTCTAGTTAAATGACATACAATATCAATAGCTTCCCTTTTTTCCGAACCACATGTGACATTAACATCAGTATCATCATCATATTTATCAAAATACAAGGAACCCATGTCAAAAATTCCTTCCCATCAGGTCAATATTGTACATATCACTACTTGTTCATAGAACTATGACACAAACTCATCTCATACTAAGAAATATAAAAATTACGTAGTTATACCTCCACCGCAAGAAATAACTCCTCCTTTGGATGAACCGAAATTATCCATCCTGGTGGCTCCCAAAACATTTATTCCAACAATGTCACCTAAGTCCAAGGTTTCTATTCTCGCTACACCACCCTTAACATCCACTATGATAAAAAATGTTTTCATTAAACAATTACATCAAGATCATGTCAAAATGTCATTATATAAGCTAATACAAACATCACCACTCCATAAAAAAACAATGATGGAACCCATCCAATCAATAACAATACCTTTAGATGATTCATTATATTTTACAAAATTTATAAGAGCTCTAAAAGCATCTTCTACTATATCATTTGATCCATCTGAAATACCTTCCCTCAAAATGGAAGATCATTACATACCATTTTTCATCATAGCTCAAATTAATGATGTCAATATCAAAAGGGTAATGATTGATAGGAGTTCCCCTATTAATGTTATATCCCCCCTTTCTTTTTATCAACTTAAACTACCCAATACCATTGACACCCAAATGCTAGTCTTATTATGATCCTTCAACAACACTATCACACCCACATTACGCATAATCATTTTACCACTAAAAGTTGATGTAAAAACTATCCTCCAGAACTTGTACATCATAGAAGGATAGTTTTAATATAATATATTATTAGGAGGACCATGGATACACATTGTGCATTGCATTCCATTGAATCTTCATCAATGTATCAAGTATGAACATCAGGGTCCAACATTCACTATACCACAAATATGAATCCTTTCACTGATTGTTACATGATGTATCATATAAATGATGTACTTGTTCCTAGATCTACTTCCAAGTCATGCAATGAATTTTCCACTGGCACATCTATTCCCTCTTTTAAATTACAAGATAATTCTTCCCTTGGTGATGTCATACAATACCTCACATTATGAGGATATCATCTCTTCATACTTAATCAAATCCCTTTACCAAAAATTTACGGTCTCCTCGAAAAATAATCCATATACTATTTTAATGAGGGAGATGTTATTTTTTATGGTCCAATTTACCTCCAAATAAATCTTGTCTATGGGGGATTTGATCATCCTTCATCTCGTACTATTGATCAACACTACACCATGTCTTTCACATTAGATTTCAATTCTTTAGATAATCCAACTTTTGCCCATATGTATCTTCACCATTGTGGATGAAGAGGTTTTATCCTTGGGCATTATGATTAGGTGATACATGATATGGTTGTCTAATGTTCTCATAAAACTTATGAAAATTATGGTCTAGGTTATAATAAACCTAGTTTTACATTTGAGGCTCCTACATCTGAACCAGCCACATCCATACTCATTACTATGCTAAACTTGTTATCACCAACATCCCCTAAAGACCCTATGAATGTAGAAAATGTTATACCCATTCCACCTAATTTTTTTAGTCAATACCTTATCCTTAGGACCGCTCAATTATCAATCTAACCAAAACACTAAACATATTCCTCTTATTTGGCAAGAAATGGTTGAAGAAGATTTACCTATAGTAAATATCCTTCAATGTTAGGATGATCAAGACATATTTTTGCATATGGGAGATGAGGACCACTTCCTTAAGAATTCCCTACCAACTGAAACACCAACTCTCCTCAAAAAATCCACCATCGACGTTAACTTAGGAACCTCTCAAGATCCTCGTATATTTAAATTTGGAAAGTAATTGAGTCCATAAGAACTAGATCACTTCACATCATTTTTATCAATATATTATCAAGCCTTCCCCTGGTCATATAGTGATATGCATAGAATTGATCCCAATATTGCTGTACACAATATTTTCACATATCTAGATGCCAATCATGTCAAACAAAAACTCCATAAAACCCATCTCCACATAGCTCTTCTTATTAAGGAATATTTGGAACATATTTTATCTGCTAAATTCATCATACCTATTGATTATCTAAAATAGGTTTCTAATATTATTTGTGGAAGTAAATCATTAGGTAAGTTACGTATCTACAAAAATTTTAGGGATCAAAATATCACTTCTCCGAAAGATGACTTCCCTCTTATAAACATATACCAACTCATTTACCTAACAACGAGCCATGAAATTATTCCCCTTATTGATCATTTTTCAGGATATAATCAAATTCTTATCGTTTTTTATGACCAACACAAAACCTCTTTCATCACCCCTTGGGGAACCTTTTATCACCACGTCATGCCATTCAGCCTCAAAAATGTGGGAGTTACCTATTAGCCATCCATGAATTACATTTTTCATGAGCCCTTTCAGAAAACCATCGAATATTATGTTGACTACCTTTTAGGAAAATCTAAAAAATCTAAATATCATCTCACCATCATTGAGTAAATCTTCACTCGTCTCATCAAATATTGTCTTTGTTTCAACCATATAAAATGCATTTTTTAGTGTCCTCACTGGTTAAATTTTAGGATTTATCATATCTATCTGAGGTATTTAATTTGATCTAGCCAAGGTTAAGGCCATCATTGAAATTCCTCCACCATATAATCTTACACAACTACATAGCCTTCAGGGAAAATTGCAGTCCATATAACATTTCAAATCACAACTCTCTGATCTTTGTCATCTTTTTCATCACCTCCTCTGTAAGGATATAAATTTTCATTGGGATTTTTATTGTCAGAAGGCCTTTGATGAAATAAATCAGTATCTCTTATCAACATCTTTTCTCATTCACACTAGTATACGATCATCTCTTATCAGTGGTATATGATCATGTATCATCAACTTTGCATCAACCTGCAAAATAAAAAACAAGTTAACAGTAGTATCATTATTAAAAATGAAATGATAAAAATCATACATAACATATAAAAATGCATCCACATCAACATCAATGTCATGAACTAAAAAAACACCAACAACATCTAAAACATTAAAATTAAATGATACATCACTATCTAGAAAAAAATCCTATATTCAAACGTAAAAACTAAGTTACGTAAAATTGCTTAGATATAAAAAAAATGTTGTTGAGAAACGTAAATTTGGTTAATATTAGTTACATTCAACACTAATCTCAATATTTAATTACAAACACTAGGTAAAGGACCAAAATATTTCTGTAAAAATCATGACAATAACTACAAAAGTAAGATTGTTCACAAAGTAGGTGAATCGCCAATGATTCACTTCAATCACCGGAAATCACTACAAATTTTTTCTAGGGAATATTTACGGCCCCCAAAATGGTAAAAATAACCTAAAAATATGGAAAACCATGAAAAATCTACAAAAAATGACAAAAATAGGGAAAGATCACTCACCTAGACCATCGTGGGATTCTATTTCCTTCTCGAAGTCACCATTCATTCCAAAACTCATTGTTTTACCCTAAAAAACATGTTTTCCTCATCCAAATAGATATGTCAAATCAATTTCACCATATAGTAAAATGATCCCATGAATTGGATTTTTATAGCCCATTTTTTACATTGAGGGAATCACCGGTGATTACCTCAATCGCTGGTAATTTTCCTCTAATTACTTGCAAATCATACCTTATTGGCATGTGTGACAATTTTTTCCCTAAAACATGGCTATATAACTTTTCCACAAGAGTTTCTAATTTTCAATGGCCCCTAGTCCTCGAAACATTGAAAAAAATGAAATTTACATCGCGATCCACCATTCATCTATGGAACGTCTACCCTTTGGTCCCCATCATTCGGCTTTCATGTTCTTTAGACT
Organism: Taxus chinensis; assembly: GCA_019776745.2. Lineage (NCBI taxonomy): Eukaryota > Viridiplantae > Streptophyta > Pinopsida > Cupressales > Taxaceae > Taxus > Taxus chinensis. Next base: position 792,563,392 of record CM034148.1, read on the forward strand.
AATTTTGTAGATCATATGTCTATAGGTGTTAAACCATTTTGTTCCCCTATCATTTGACTTGTCGGTAGCATATCTTGTTTTGATAACCCCTAGGACTAGGGTAGATTTTTATGAAACACATGACACATAAACACCGGTGTTCCCTCTAGATCATCCATACAATGTTTCATCATTTTTGTATGGTGCTGCAGTGGTAGATCCTTCAAACAAAAAGGGGACAATGTAGACACTAAAAATTTACCTTCACCTATCCTCATTTAATTACCCCATTTGCGATATATCACCACATTAGATTAATTATGTCAATATGATCAAATAAAATATTATATGCCAAATTCATCTATGTAATTTTTATAAAAATTAGTTCAATTCACCCCTAGTTTCTTTCCCTGACACATTGATCATGGGTAAATTTATAAATATCCCATTATATTATCAAAATATTATACTATCACAAATATTCATATATTTGTACATTTGATATATCTTAATCAAACAACCTAATACTTATGTTAAACAAAATTAAGCTAAATTAGAACATATCCAACTAATATAATCCCTTCCTTGAAATCTCACAAGACAACATGAAATTTTCAAAAACCATATTATATCCAATCCCTCCTAAAACTGAACAAGAAAACTCAAATTAGCAAACTATTTCAACAATTTACAAAACAAACTCCAAAAGGCTGAAATCGCTAGTGATTATTCAAGCCCAAATTACAGCCTCTTTACGATATCATCTTCTTCCAGTCTTGAACCTTTGTAATTTATCATATTATGTTATCATTATGCTACATAAACAATGACATGATATCAACCAAGTACCAAAAATCACATTCACCGGGAAAGTCAGAGAATCATTTTAGAGTTTAGTGGGAAGTTGATAGATGCCCATTCAACTTGAAGCTCTTTTGTCCACACTCATTCAAGGTAAATTTTTATCCTAAAATCCTTTTTCTTTATTCAAATATTTCATTTTGAATTATCAACCCACATTAGTCATTGCAAAATTCATAGTCTTGAACTATACTGATTAAACATTATAATTTTATCAGGATATTAATATATTCTAGAATCACTAGTGATTCATTAAATCACCTGTGATTTTTACACATTATACTTATTTATAACATTTATCCAATTTTATCTGTATTTTCAATTATATATTCATTAATGATAATATATTTTTCAAGAATTGATTGTTTAGATGGATTTAGGTGGTCAAGAGCATGAGATAACTAGCATCCATTCACTGCCTGTTATCCACCATCCCTTACACTTGGAACAATACAACGTTCTATATGACTTGGAATTGTGCACAATTTTTTCATACCCTCTAGACAAGTTGAAAAACATATTCGAATCCACTCATAGGATTTGTGAAGATAAGATGAGTTTTGGGAGGCCTATTTTGAAGTTTTACGCCTTCAAGATGATTTGGCATGGTTTGAATACTAGTATGAAGCCTAAATAGAGGAATTAATATCTGAAGATTAATCCAAATATCTTACTGATTCAGAACAATATGATTTTGAATCCGATTCTGATATAGAGGAGGAAGAGCTTGATTATATTTTGTAATTATTAAGGGAAGACTTTAGTGACCTTGAAAATTTAGATTATCCCAAAGACATTGATTTTACTAAAGAGGAAGATTCATCTTCATCTAAAAACTCTGACACATATTCAGACTCCAACCTTTGAGCCATAGTCTACATGTTTCATATTCTCATCATCTACTAGACATATTTGTAATAAAATCTGAAATTTTCAAAACATTTATTATCCATTATATTATGTCTTATTTTCAAAATCACTTGATTGTGTAAACAATAGGTTGACATCCTTACAAGGAAGTCCTATGGCTTCCTAGGAATGGCCTTTGCAAGGTAACTTGCTTGCTATTTTTACTAATAAACATTTAGTTTAGTGTTTGTGAGTGTAACATCATTTGCAAAACATGAACTAATCCATTTGATACATGGAGCAAAAAAATCAAACGTTTTCCATCCACATCCCCGAGCACCTCTAAACCCTACCATTTTGAGGTTTTGTAATTTTTATCATCTTGTTTATTAGATTAAATTGAAGAGGTAAAATTTACTCTAAATACTTTCTTGTGGTTGATCTTTCGGGGTTAATTAAAAAATTAGACCAAGAGAACCCTATAAATATAAATTTATGAGACCATAATGAGGGACCTAGAATCACTTATTATTTTCACTCCAGATAGAGTTGCATCCAGCTATTCCATTGTAGATCTCTTACATCCACATAGCTCAATCATCAAGGCACAAAGATAATATTTCTGCATCACACTTCATAGGGGGAGGGATTCTATTTTATTTCATGCACACATTCTATTACATTTAATACACATAGTTATTGCTCACCACTTCACAATGTGTGAAAAACACAACAAAAACCTAGGGCATGTTCACACACACTTGCACATAGAACTATATTGGGTCTGAGATTTACGATAGTGCTTAGTTAGTAAGTCCACAATTGTGGAAGATGAAGTTAGGTCAACACCTTCATATGCATTTTTATTTTTTAGTGTTTGATACTTATTTTGGTGTCTTATAAGTCTTTCTTCCATCTTCGGTTAATGGTGACATATGGTACAGTACAACGAAATTGATGTAATAAGAAGCGAAAAGTTTAAACTACCTTTTGACCTTGTGAAGACTAGATTTAGAGCTTTTTTACAAACCAAGGTGCAAAAACTATAGACCAGAACACCTGTATGTTCCCTAGTCCTCTTTTAGGCACTTCAGTCTAGCTAGATTCTCCATATCCATCCCTTTTATCACTCCTGCATGGTCGTTCATGTCCCTAATTTTTCCAGTATCCTCTGTGACGTAGTCTTTCCGCTTCCTCAAATCAATTGAGTTATTTCCTATTCCTTATTACACATTAGGGTTTCTATTTTTATTAAATTTATTATTTATCTTATTTACATAACATCTTAATGTATTTATTTATTATGTTTATATGTCCTCCTAGATTAGATTAACTATATTTTACTACTTCTAGTTAGTTAATTTTAGTTAATCATTGGTCAAGTAAGTAAATTTTTTCATTGTGGTTCATATTTCTAGTTCATTTTTGTCATTGTAAAAGTTGTAGAGTTAGTTTATCCTTTTTCATATATGGAAAAGCGTGGGGAGAGAAGCTCAGAAAAATGGAGTTGAGATCATGAAGGTGTTGGTATTGTTGGTTGCCATCAATGACAAAGGGAGAGATTGTTGGCCATTGTGGGTTATTATTGTCATTGAATTCAACCCCACTAATGGAGAAGGGTGTAATGGTGTTGTATGTGTCTCCCTAGGATGTCATTCAGGTGTCAAGCATGAATTTTTTGTGGTTTAACAAGTTCAATAATGTCTTGATACTTGTATGACTAACATAGATCACAGTTTGAGTAATTATGAGTTGGTTTTATATTTTCATAAGGTCATATATAATCTATGAGGTGTGTTACATATTTCAGGCTTGTTTCTAGCCCTGGAACATGTAGAATGAGGTAAAGGCATGAGATTTGGATCTCATCATTCATTTTTATGCATGGTAGTTATATGAGGATGGTATAAAAGTCATTTATGGTTAGTTTTAGGTTTGCATTCAATGGTTTGGTGCTTCTATGAGGTCCTTGGGAAGAAAATAGTGATAAATAGGGTGGTAAACATAGGTTAGTCATTGTGGTTGAAGACCTTGAGGCATATCTGGGCTATGTGGTGGTTATGGATAGTTAGGGGATGTTTTCATTATTATTAATCCTAATTTTTAGGTCAAAGTGCATAATAAATTTGAATTTTTGCAAGTTTTAGTTAAACCAGGTAAGTTTGAGTGTATTTTTCAATCAAAGTTGGACCTCTTGATGCTCATTGTGAATTGTGTGATTTCAATTGGGACCTAAGATATTATGAATATATTATTATATAATTTATTCATATTTCACAAAAATAATGAGGTGTTTTTATCATCACATTTTTTTGGATGATCGTTAAGAAACTATTTAAGTGGTTTGAAACCCTAGCTAAACCCTATCTAGGAGCAATATATAGAAAAGTGAGTACATTAGGATTATTTTTATTCCATTTGAAAAATTTATTATTTTATATTATAAATAAATATTTGATATTTCTAGAAAAGGAATGTTTGAGTATGTGACCATATATTGGCCCCACCTGAAAATAAATGTTTTTGAAGAGTTTCACTTTGTGGCTGAGTTGTCCAAATAAGGTACGAAAAAATTGATTTTATGGAATGTATGTGATATTGTCTTCATGTCCATAGAGGTTTCAATACATGTTCATGTAGGTGCTATGAAGAAATCACATCATCCTTCGAATGTCTCGATTGTGAATGAGGCATTCGGCGTGATTGCATAACATGGAGCTATCATGAGTGTCAGACATTGCAAAATGGGATAGCTCTCAAGAGAAGGTTAGTTCCTGATCCTAACCTACCTACCACTAACTATTCTAAGTGTAGAAAAAATAATGACGAACCCTAATCTAATTCTTCTAAGGGGATAAGGAAAGAAGGATGAATGAAATAAATGTACACTTAACGTGGTGATACACAAGGAAAGGAGTGTTGATCACTTCCCCCAGCTTGAAAAATAATTAAATAGATGAACCTAGAAAGGGTGGACCTACACCAAAAACTAGATTACATCCAATACATCATTCTTGAATAATCACAATACACCAAAATCATGTAATAACCAAGGACATGCATAGATTAGGAAAGCAAAATGAAAGATAAGATGAAGACAATAAATAATGAAGAGTTAAAAAGATCAAGATAGACATAATTTTATTACTCCATATGAGTATACACAATACATTGTTGTCATAGAAAGAGGCATGAAGCCATTATATATCTTGAGAGGAAGGCTTGAATCCCCAAGAAGAATGGGGTGCATGGGAGGAGAGAAAATGACCAACCTTTCACATTCAAACCCCTTACAAATTATATAAGAAGAAAAATGAATAGAGAGAGAATAAAATCCAAAAATGCACTCCAATCTCATGAAAAATCCATCATTGTCTTTGCAGGAGTGATGGGAAAGACTGAAAATCCCATACTCCATTGTACTTTTCCTTGTTGGGGAAGAAAGGAAGCCCATACCTCATCATTTTGGTAGGTGAGAAATATAGAAGCAACATCTAAAATGGAGGACTATATTTCATCATTTTTAAGAACATATTCTCACTCATCTTATGTAGAGGATACTAAGAGCTTTCTAATAAGTCTTTTTTTTTGCAAATTTGAGCTCCCAGTCAAAAGTTATGGCCACCTGAAGATGAGGGTGCCATACTGTAATAAATGCAAGTGGTTGATCTTCCTTTTTTGGACTTTGAACTTGCATCGCAACCTCCAACATCTGAAATTTTATAATTTTGAGATTTGGAACTTTGGACCTTTTGATTTCAGACTTTGGGTTACTATTCATATTTTTGGGCTAAGAAAACCTCTGAAACTCTGAAACCCCAAAGTCTAAAATTTAGACTTCGGGTTTTGGACTTCAAGTTATGAATTTCATGCTCTGGGGATTTAAAGTTCTAAAATTCCGAAACCTAGAAATGTGAAATTTGGACTTTAGGTTTCATACTTTTATAGTTTTGGGACTTTAGGTTTCGGGGTTACGGGGATTCATGGTTTTGGGGATTGAGAGATTTTGGGATTTTATCCATCTCATCATCACATATCTCCAAAAATATGAAAGCTTGAAGTCTGAATTATGGACTTCGATTTTCAGACATTTTTTCCTTCCTCTGCATGGCATTGTTCATTGTGAGCTTGTGAAACCTCTGAAACTCTGAAATAACAAAGTCTAAATTTAGGACTTCGGGTTTCAGAATCTAAGTTGTCATTTTTCATGCTTCTTTCCACCGATTCCCTATATTTCCTTGGCCTACCTCCAAATGGCTTCAACTTCAAAGTTCAAATTTCAGACTTCGGAACTTTTTCATTTCCTAAACTCCTTTGCCAAGTGCTCCACCCTCTTCAACCTCTTTAGACAATCCCAAAATGTGATCTCCCCTGACTGAATCGATCCTTCATTTTCTCTCTATGATTTATTTTTCATCCAATTTCTCGAGAGGGATAAAATTGGATAACAATAGGTACATGGTCATCTGAGATCCATAAAGTTTGACTTTTCAAAGGGAAATTTTGTGGTCTTATATAGCAGGGTTTAGTAAAATGACTATATCTTGCGCTAAAGGTGGTGTTTGAAGATGTTTAAAGTTTTATTAGAAAGTGGATTCAGAGATATTTCCACGTATATGAGTTTTTTTCTCATGATTAGGTGAATTGATATGGTTTCTAGGTCATTTTTTGGACAATATATTTTTTGGCAGTTTAAGAGAGGATGTGTTTCAGTGTAAGTTTGGAGTTGTTTGAAGTACAAGATTGATTAGCTGATGACTAAAAATCACACGGAATGTGAAGAGGGATGATATTTTCATCCAAATAATCCATTTTGAGGTGTTTAGTATATGTATAAATGTTTTTATGAGCTAATCTTTGGAAACAACCTTTAGTGAAGGTAATAGTAGTTATGGCTTTAGTAGAAGGTTTATTTAAGGCATATAACTTGAATATAAGGGTTATAAATGTTATTCTAATTCCATAAAGTGGTTTCATGTAATTTTCTAATATTTTTGAAGTGATTTTTTGATCAAATGAAGTTTCAAGGGTGTTGAAGGGTCTAGGAAACAACTATTTTGAGATTTGCAAAGTGAAATGGGCCCATTAAATGAAATAATTTGATTGGTTTTGATAAAGTGATACCATTTATGAATGATAAATGATATTTTTTATCATGTGTAATGCATTATGGGTCATGATTATGTATTTATTTTATATAAGGGAACTTTTATCTTTGTGGTCATGGTGTTCTGAGCCATTTTTGGCACATGTAATGAGGTTTTTGGCTAGGATGGCCTATTTGGGTCATATGTGGCTTTTTGAATGAAAGTATTTTAATGTAATAAATATATATGGGTCGAATTTATCATGAGGGATTGGCCTCCTATTACACATATATTGTGATATTATTAATAAATTGTAATATTATTAATAATGAGTTAATAAAACTCATATTAATAATATAGCTAATAGTTGTGTGAGTGAAGTTGTTGAATAAACAAATCATGTAGCTATTTTGGGTGTGAGATATATCCTAGGGATAATTTTCAGAGATTCATGGAGAATGATATGAGGGATTGAAGATGACGTTTGACTCCACCTTTGTAGGAGATCAAACATTATAAAATGTAACCTCTATCATTGTAATTAATATCTCGAAATGAATTTAATTTTCATATTTTATTATTTGGTGTTTTTTATATTATATTTTAGTTCTTATAAGTGGTATTAGAGTAGGTTTTTTAAATCCTCTTGTAATAGATTTGGGCCTGCATATATAACATGCTAAACATCCTCAAAAGAAAACACAGTCAAGTGGAAAGAAGATTGTGGTATGCACTATGAGAAAAATAAATTTGAGTCGGGAGGATTTAATTTCTTCTCTGATAGAAGAATAAAATAGAACCAAGAAGATTGATCTAGAAGAAACTGAAATGTATGTTAGAAACAAGTCATATGTTAAAGGAATATTCAAACCTTCTTTTGAAAAAAAAATCAACCTCCAAAGGTCCACCAAAATTTCTTTTTCACTATTGTAATCTTCCTAGACATAGTATCATGTATTGTAAAAAAAGTGCACAATATTTACTTGATGGTAAATTGAGGGATAAAGCCTTCATTTATAAAAAATATATGAAGAAAGTGGTTGAGATATGAAGTCTCCCCACTATGATAATGAGGAAAACAAATGCTCAACAAAGTGATGAAGACTTCTTGTATTAAGTAAAGAGTGAATTTACATTGCAGGACAAAGGAAACAGAGGATGGAGGTCAATCACAGACTCTCATCAGTCACCAACAATGGGGGCACATAAAGCTATGATGGCAGTGTGTCTATATGTGTGTTTTCTTTTATTTCAGATTTGTAGGTATTTTCAGTTGTGTGATTCTATTTCAGCGTTCCTGTTCTAATAAGTGAAATGTTCACATTGAGGGGGGGGGGAACTAAAACATGGTATCAATGTTAAATTTTCACTCTATTCAGTTTGTATTCAGTACGCAGTGGTTCCTACATGATTCCTTGAAGGAAAGACATAGTTGACAAATGAAATCACAAAAGAAAAGAAACAACATGATATTTAGGTTGTTGGTTGTCTTGTTAAACCATCCTTTGTTTTAGGTTGTTGGTTGTCCTGTAAAACCATTATTTGTTTCATGTTCTTGGTTATCATGTAAAACCATCCTTATTGAGGTTGTTGGTTGTCCTATAAAACAATCCAAATCATGAGCATGCATGGGAGACAAGTTTCAAAAGAAAGTGTGATTATTTCTCCTACCTTGTCAACATTAGGGGAGTGTATATTAGGAATTAATAAAGTTAACAATAGGGGAGTAAATGTTACAAATATATTGTGACATTATTAATAAATTGTAATATTATTAATAATGAGTTAATAAAACTTATATTTATAATATAGTTAATAGTTGTGTGTGAGTGAAATTGTTGAATAAACAAATCACATAGCTATTTTGGTGTGAGAGATATCCTAAGGATAAGTATGAAAGATTCATGAAGAGAATTATGAGGGATTGAAGATGAAGTTTGAATCCACCTTTATAGGAGATTAAACATTATAAAATGTAACCTCTATCATTATACTTGATATCCCAAATGAATTAAATTTCCAAATTTTATTATTTACTATTTTTATATTAATTTGCATTTCTTATCACCTCCTTTACGTTAGAGAGAAGAATTACATATAAAGTGAAGTTCGAGCTCATTTTGTTAGCTAGTATTGCATAAGTGAAGAGTGTGACCCATAGGAGATTGAATATAGGCTATGAGGGAAGAGTTTTAGAGCTGATCAGATGTGATACAGGTTGAAGAATGTTTGAGGAAATGTGTGCAAGTTTTTAGAGGAAAGACAAGTCCAAGAAGACAAAGAAAGAACAAGATATAAGATACAAGATTGTAGAAACATTGTGTGAGCTGAATAAGTGATCTCTATTAGTTGTGGAAACAAAATTATCAGTTATCAATCATATTCAAGTTACTTAGTTTGTGCTTGGTCATCATATGGGGTTGTATCATCCTTGTGTAGTGGGTGCTTCACTAAATTATGGGTTCGTGCTTCTTTTGGGGTTGGTGCTCCTTGTGAAGATATTATTCATTAAATATATTTTCTTTATGTAATATTAAGTATATTTTTAGTGGGTTTTATTCCCCATGAGATTTTCTCACTTACATTTGGTGTTTTTATGTTGTGTACTTTGTTTCATGCTCTTGCGATTAATGCTACATATCTAATGCAAAACATATGGTTATGGATTGTGTTGATGCGTAATCACAACACCACTGAATGTCTACAACTCGATCGGATTTAAAAATCTTAGTTTGAATTCATAACATGGATTTTTTCCTTGTTAGAGTAGGTATTTACCTTAGCTCATGTTCACCTAGGTACATTATTTACCTTTATTGTATTTATCCTCACCCACTTATGTGTGTGGATATTTACTTTTATTTATTTAGATATTAGGAGATATTATCTAGTTGTTAGGTATAGTTCTTTCCTTGATCTATGGTATTGACTAGTTCTTTCCTAGATCTATGGTATTGACTAGATCCTTGATGTCTAGTTCTCTCATAAATCTATGGACTTGACTAGTTCTTTGATGACTAGTTCTTTCCATGATTTATGGCTTGATCTATGACCTTGACTGGTTCTTAGATTGTTATTCCTTGCCTATATAGGAAAGGCCCATTCTCATTGTATTGCATTGAGTTCCATAATAATATATGATATTACTACTCATTTTTTTGCAAAGGTTTTATGTAAAGTTATTCTGGCGAATTGCTTTCATCTTATAGATCGTTCTGTTTGATTAACATCTATGTTCTTGGCTTGGTACGATCTGGTTATCGTTCCTTTCATGGTATCTAAATCCTTAGCCCTTGGTCATATGGTATGGTACAAATATGAGGGATTAAAACTTGTGATTCCTACTAGTAGGTGCTTATATTTCAGGCCCCTTTAATTTTATTTGTGTGGTGAAGACAACAGGCAGTTTAATTTGTTTTAGTGGCACCTCGAGCCAAAAAAAATAAATAACAGAGCAAAATATTAAAAAGCTTGTAATTTTTGATCGGTAACTCGGTTTTGAGTGCCGTTTTTTGCAAAAGTGCTTGTTTTTTCATGCTCTTTCCATTGGAGTTATTTATTTTGAGACTTGCACTATAATTATAAAGTGCCAAATATGGAGGAGTGTTGTAATCAAATTGTGGACGTAATTTCAGATGAGCCCGACGTCCTAAATTTTTGGGAGTTACAGTTTGTACCTATCATGGATTCTAAGAATGATATGCTTTTCTCTGAAGTATGTGGACTTTCAAGAGGATATTGTAAAAATTTTGGAAGAAAATAGATCGCTCAAGAAGCGAAATTATCTTCTACAATCACTCATTCACGATATGGATACAATAATACATTCCCTGCAGAACAATCTTGCTAGCCTACATGCATCACCATCATATTGTGGACAATCATATCCATGCTCCTTAGTCCACTATACAGTTGTTGCTCTTGCCTACCCACTGCTTCACCTGTGAGGCTTGACTGCATGCTCTTCCCAGTCTTTGAGCCTAAACCTACTTTTGCATGATTCTAATGCTCTGTTCTATGGGTCTCACTAGCAGAGTCATTGGCAAGACATTCACTAGGGTATTGTTTCCTCTATTCCACATGTTAAGTGGAATTCTTATCATGACATTGGTTTTTACAGATACTTCATTGAGATCACACATTGATAAAGCATCCATTTTTTGTTCACTATCTTTCTGAGGATCATGAGAAACACATGAGTTCTAGCACCTTCACTCAGGCTTGAGAAACCTGAGATTTTAGTTGTCAGACATGATCAACCTGACACACATTATGATGTTCTTTTGCATGCACCCATTGTGCATTTTGCACCAAGTCATATGCAGGCATCTTCTTCATCCATCCGTGTTGATTTGGGGTGGATATCTGATCACTCATGGAGGCGACATAGGCATTCATTGAGAGGACTCTACAGTGCATGGCTCCTCCACCATTCGGCCTCTTGCTCCACTTTCTATACCTTTTGCATTGTGATGCTTCTTATTTTGAGCATTTTTCTTTAGCAGGTGTAGTGTATCTCTCTTGTTTGTTGAGAGATTTTGTATCTGTATTTTCAACACTTTTGGCATGTTGACAGTATCTCTTGTGGGGGATCTATTCTGGTGAAGTCCAGTGTTATTTTTTCAGTGTTTGAGTAGTTGATTTTGGGTAACTCATACATATTTGTAGCGTCACTCCACCCATTCAGCAGTATGGGAGGGTGTGGTGTTGATCTTGCTTCTTCGGGTTTCATGTCCTTGCCTTGTTACCTTAGCTTTTATTGGATCGTGACACTTTGGAGTTTGTGTCCTTGCCTTGTTACTTGGATTTTTTGGTTATTGTTCTTGGATCGTGGGCACACCTATTTGCAGCAGTTGGTCAAATTATGTTTCATGTTTTTTTTGAACTTTCGACATCACTCCGTTGACAGTCTCCTTGTATGGAGCTATTCTGGTGAAGCCCAGTGTCAGTTGTTTTTGAGTTTTATAATCAAGCAGTGGATTTAGACCCAGTACACACCAAACTTCTTCAGCATTATATGAGTTTTTTGAGCTGAGCTTCTTGGGATGCCTTGGAGAGGGTTTTTACTCTCTTTACCTTTGTTGTTACTGGTTTTGGGTACCTTGTGGTGTCCCTTTTTTTCCAGTTATTGTACATGAGTACCTCATTATGCCTAGTTGTTGGGACTCATACTGTGGACATGCCACTTCTATTTTGGCCCCTAGCTTCACTTGAGGCGGGGTGTTAGAGTAGGTATTTACCTTAGCTCATGTTCACCTAGGTACATTATTTACCTTTATTGTATTTATCCTCACCCACTTATGTGTGTGGATATTTATTTTTATTTATTTAGATATTAGGAGATATTATCTAGTTGTTAGGTATAGTTCTTTCCTTGATCTATGGTATTGACTAGATCCTTGATGTCTAGTTCTCTCATAAATCTATGGACTTGACTAGTTCTTTGATGACTAGTTCTTTCCATGATTTATGGCTTGATCTACGACCTTGACTGGTTCTTAGATTGTTATTCCTTTCCTATATAGGAAAGGCCCATTCTCATTGTATTGCATTGAGTTCCATAATAATATATGATATTAATACTCATTTTTTTGAAAAGGTTTTATGTAAAGTTATTCTGGTGAATTTCTTTCATCTTATAGATCATGGTGTTTGATTAGCATCTGTGTTCTTGGCTTGGTACGATCTGGTTATCATTCCTTTCATTCCCAAAGTGTGGGACTTTGCAATCGGGAAAGCTCTTCGGATGGAGGCCGGTTCCTATTCCTCTATTTTGATGCACACATCCAAATTATAGAGGATATACTCTAAAACCTACTATAACTTGCCAAGGAGACATGGTTATGAAGATGCAAGAAAATAAACCTAAACTAACAAAGGTGATGTACCAAAGGAATACTGAACACTTTCTTTAACATTAAACACAAACCATTGAAATGTAATACAACCACCATAAACATATAACCAAGATTTCATTGAGAGATTAGAGAGGTACAATGAACACAAGAGAGAGTTAAAAATCATCCACACACATGTATTAATTTCTCCACAAATTGCGATAGAATAGACTATAGGTGGTCAAGTACGAAAGATTTGCATACAATATTGATGGGGGGTTTTAAATATATAAATCCAATTACAAAAAAAGATAAGAAGGGAGGGTGAAAAGAAAAATTGTCCAACCTTCTAAAAAATGCCCCTCCTTACAATATATAGGAAGGATGAGAGAGAGAGATAGAAGAATTTCAAAATCATACTTCAACCACCCTAGAATGCATTGAATTCACTTGAAACAGTGATGGATGCCATGAAAAAACCCATACCTCCATGTACTATTCCTTTTTTGGCAAGAAAGGAAGCCAATACTTCACTATTTTGGTAGGTGAGAAGCCTGACACCCCTCAAAATGGTAGAATGTATTTCTTCATTTTGTATAACTTAGTTTCATTTAGTTGTAGTTGTGTAGAAGAGACTGTAAGATTTCCAAATAGTCCTTTCTTGTGTAAATCAGATCTCCCAGTCAAAAATAATGGCTCTCTCAAGGTCAAGGGTTTCATTCAACAAAATGTGAGTTCTTGATCTCCCTTTAAGTTTGGAGTCCAAAATGCATGCAACCTCTGAAATCCTGAAAATATGGAGTTTCAAAAATTTCAATTTTGGAGATTGGGTTACTGTTCATCCACCAATTCTCCTCGAGAGTTCCGAAACACTAAAACCTATAACCTCCAAAATTCTGAAATCTGAAAGTATGAAATTTTAGACTTTCAGAATTTCAAAAATTTTGACTTTGGAAAATTTTCACTGTTCATCCTCTTGATCTCGATTGAGAGTTCATAAACTCCAAAACTTGAAAGTCTGAAACTTTGAAACCTGAAACTTCCACCCGCGTTGACCCTGAACTATTCGTTGACTTCTGAAATCCTAACCCTTTTAGGTTTCAAAATTTCAATATTTTGGACATTTTTGGTTACTTTTCTTGACTTGTCACCGAAGACTCCGGAACTTCTAATTCCACATCTCCAAAATTTTGAAACCCAAAAGTATTAAATTTTAGACTTTTGGAATTTTTGGAATTTTTCCCATTTTAGACCCTTTTTAATGTCCATATCCCTTCACACCCATTGAAATCTCTAGGAAAATCTGAAACCCAAAAGTCTGAAAATTTTGGACTTTGAGAGTTTCAAATTTCGGGCTTTTTATCTTTTGGAAATTTTTCATATTTTTTTCTGTCTTCTCTCTGAAATGCCGAAAATGTGATGTCTAAAAAAATTTGAGCCTTTCTCCTTTCTTCCCCTTGATCTTTGATCTCATTTGAAGTTCCCTTGGCCGTTAATTTGACAACCTTGCACTTCCATTGTCGATCCTGCCTGTAACTTGATTTTCAGAATTAAAATACAAGCTCGCATGACTAAAAACAACCTCTCCATTTCCTCCTGTGCAAGGTCGTGTTTGATAAAAATTTTCTCGAGGGGAAAAATTGGATAACATATTATTGATGGATGAATGAATGAATAAATTTATGTGATGGTAAATGATTTGAAAAACTAATTTTTAGGAGTGATTCACCCCCCCTCTCAATCCATTTTTCTTCTAATATATCTATTATGCAAATATGTCTAATATTGGTTGCCCGATAAAAAAAATCTTTTTCTATTTAGTGTCATTTTTAGATTTTAATGGGAAAATTAACAGCACATTATGTTGTTGCTTAAATAGGTAACACCACTTTATGTTGTTACCTAAATAGGTAATAACACATAACATGTTATCTTTTCCACTAAAACTAATCAAAAGATACCAACATAACTTTTGTAACCTTTTCAAATGCACGTCAAAAACATGCTTAAAGAAAATATGTGGTGGAATGGTTAGATGTTGGCATTGAAATTTGAAGGTTATAGTGTGAAGGTTGAGGTCCAGGTAGGGAACAATATTTTAAATGTAAATTTGTAGTCAACATAGATTGGGCATCCTATTGACTGTTTGAGATCATAAATGTCCCACCCATGATATGATTAATTTTTATATTAAATTTAAATTTTATTTTTATTAATTTTTATAATCAACCAAATCACACACATTCAGGAAGTTATCATAATATATAAGATTAGATATATTTCATTAAAAATAATCTCAAATGTTGACCTCTCTTATTGATAGATTCATTGTAAGAAGGAGTCAAGATTTTTTTGACAATATATTTTCGACATCTTTTCATGTAGCTTTACATGCAACCATAATTAGTGAATTTTTAATTTATTTTATTTACCTATTATTTGATATAGACATGGATTATGGGAGTCAAAGATATATAATATATTTTATTTTGAATTACATAGTGTCTTCCTAGGGACACTAAAATCTACACAACTTCCATTATTAAAGGTACTGAAAACTGGTCTGTAATAACAAAGGCATCAATTTTGTCCCAAATATTGTAATACCTACACATATTAAATTTTGAAAACAAGCATTTTATTTACCAACGTTATTATTCTTATGCACTTGAAATAATCCCCTTTGAATGTTATTATTGTAGTCAATACCCATAAATCTGGTCATAAACATTACTTTCGGCATTGTTACATTTTAGCTTTGATTTATAACTCATATTTTTTCATGAGCAGTGCAATGTTTTTTCAGAGCTATTGATACTAAATCTACTCAACATGCTAAACCATAAATAATATTAAATATTTAATTTTCTTTTGTTTGAGGTGTGTGTTCATAGTTTGTATAGATAAGTATTCCCTGAAAAAATCAAGTAAGTTTTACTATTTTATAACCAAATGGGATCTCAATAAAATAAACATATTTCTCCATTGTTTGATGTAGAAATTAGGAAAATAAAATAACTAACAACATATATATCATAGGATAATGTTTTATATGCATATATATCTTCCTCCTTTTTTAGAGCTTCAACTCAATACATTTGTGTGTGTAAAAACACTTAAAATTACCTCCAATATATAGAGGGATTTCATCTAATAATAGAACACACAAATCTAAAAAAAAAAATCTTAATAATAGAATTATCATCTGAAAATAGTGCATGATTTTTATGCATGAAAATAAAGCTATTTATTTTATTTACTTTTATCCTAAAAATAGGGACATCTAATTAACACTAGACTATGCATGGAAAATAAAGGTCATTTTTTATTTTCCTATTAATATAAAAAATATGTGGGGGATAAATTATCTATTTCCAAATCCCCACCTTCATTTCAACCTATACAATTATTATTATTATTATTATGTAGCATAGTGCACATTTCTAGATTTGACATATTCCTGATCACAAACTCCCAAACAACTTCCTCTCCAAGAAAAACCATTCAAGAATTTTGATGTATGTTCCATCTGATAAAATGACCAATTATTTTGAGTTGTAATTGGTTTCAATTCATTCTTACCATGTCCAAATTCGCTACAAGTGCAAATGTTTTGTTGTAATAAAACACCATATTGATGTGAAAAACATCTTGCAAACAACCTTGCTTTATGTTTCTATACTTTATTGAAAAATTATATTTGTTACTGTAGACCCATTTCAATCCTATCACATCCTGTTCCTCATGGAATATCTACCAATTCCCATGTATGATTCTTCTCTATGGTGTCTATCTCATCATCCATGGCTTTCACCAAAACTTCAATTTTTATAGCCTCTTCAAAGTGTAATTGATATGTAGCTTGAAAAAATAATGAAAAAACTGAAAAAGAGTTAGTTGTATCAATATCATAAATATCATTATGACTCCTTGTTTTCAGCTACAAAGGACTATCTAATGATGGACTATTTTTTACTTGAAGGAGTTGCTTTTGGTGTTCTTTGTGGTGTTGTTTACATGGTAGAAGATGATTGAAATCTTCAAGGGCCTCCTAGCTATAGAAGGAGGTTATACCTAGTGATATAACTTGTGGTGCATGGTCCAAATATTCGAATAAGATACAATAGATTTCTAATCTAATAGTGTCATCTTCCATATCAGCATGAGGAATAGTTATTGCTACACCGACTATTCTCTATATAATTTCATCACATGCCTCACTTTCATCAAACTGTACATCTTTGTTGATTATGAATTTTAAGAAACTAGATTAAATAACTTGTAATATTTTTTTATTCTCTAAATATCCAAAAAATATGTACTTTTCTCCCTTTGTTGTCTAAGTTCAGCCTTAGCTCATCAAGAATATGAGCATATACCACAACACTAAAAATTATAAAAAAGGGAAACATTGTGTTTCCTATGAGTCCAAGCTTGTTAAGGAGCAATATTTCCAACAATATTTGTTGGACACCCTATTTAAAATGTAAATAGAAGGTGCTACTGCTTCTGCTCAATATTCATTTGAAATATGCTTTTCTTTTATCATACTTCTTTCCATCTCCATGATGGTTATATAACTTTCTCTTTACCACACAATTATGTTATGGTGTATACATGGTAGTAAATTGCTTGTGTATACCATGATATTTGCAAAAATTTAGAAAAAACATTAGAAAACACACTCATCTTATTTTTCTATCCTCAGAACTTTGATACAAGTACCCACGTTACTTTTCCACTAAGGCCTTGAATTGCTGAAATATATCAAAAGAAGCTTATTTATGTCTCAAAAAGTACACCCATTTCTTCCTTGTATAGTTATCAATGAATGCCATAAAATATGATAAAACCTCCAATAGAAGTTATTTGCATAGGGTCCACATAAATATGAGTGAAAATTTTCAAGTGGTCAACGTACTTTTGTTGTTTTTTCCAACTGGGAAGGATTAATCTGTATTGCTTCCCTAAAAATACATCCTTCACAAAATCTCTTAAGTTTCTGAATCAAAGGCGAATATTTTACCATATTTTTCTTGCGTAATAAATTCAAACCACCAAAATTTAAATTACCAAACATGAGATTCCGTAGCCATGATTCATTTTTCTCAACTGAACGAAAAGCTGATTCATTTTTGTTTAGCTTTGGAATGGTCTGTAATATGAGCTCTAGATGTGGCGGGTCCAATATTAAAAGGAAACATGTTATTACTTTTCATCTTCACTTTAGCAATCAAATTAGTACTTGGAGCTTTATCTACAACCACACATTCATTGTCTTAAATGTGAAATCTGTATCCTCTTTATACCAATTGACCAATGCTCATAAGATTTTTTTCCAAATGTGAAACTAAATAAAATTCATGCATAATCTTTTTTCTCCCCCTTTTAAGTTAGAATTTTGATTATTCCTTTTCCATTTATAGACACTATGTTATTATTCCCAAGGGTAACTTATGTCTTTACCGACTCATCCAAATTGGAAAGTAAATCTAAGTTACCTAATATGTGATTATTGGAACTAGAATACAAATACCATACATCAAAAGGAATTTACTGTAATAGATTACATTTAAGAGGTGAAAAAGAAGGGTGATCCTTTCGAAATAATTTTGCATGCAATAAACATGAAGCTTGGAATTGATCTCTCCCAACTGAATTTTCATTCTACCTGTTTCAGTCATATTTATTTTTCCTAGAATCATAAGCATAGTGCCCATATCTCTTGAAATAGTGACACTACACATGCATTTTATCCCTTCTCTGACTAGAAAAATTGATTATGATTGTAATCGTGAATATTTCCTATTCCCACTTAAATTGGATTGACCATTGCTGCTTGATATAGATGAAATTATTCCACTACCTTTAGGGACGAATCTTACTTTTCCTCTTCCACTAATTCTTAATACCCATGATGAAAAATCATGATCTACAACTGAATGTGATCTATTAAAAATCTATTCATTATTTATTAGTTATGAATATAACTCATCAATTGAAAAATGACTTAGATCCTTATTTTATTCAATAACAACTACCAATGGATAAAATTTTACAGGAAAATGTCTAAGCATATTTTCAAGAAGCCTTCTGTAATCAATATTTTTGCCATGGGATTTAATTTGATTGACTAAACCAACTACAAAAAGTAAGGAATGATTCTACGGAATCAGAATATTTCATTGAAATATTTTTTAAAATACCTTCAAATTTATTTTAGTTTGGGTTTTTTTACTATTTATTTACCCTTGATACGTAACTTAGAGAGTGTCCCATGTTATTTATGCTTTTACTAGCTGCTGCCCAGTCTAGGAAGAATGATTTCATGCATGGGTTTGATGAATTTAGAAAAGTGATCTTTCGTATTTCTTTCTTAATTCCTTCAAAGTGTATTTCTTTGTCTGTGAGAGTGCATTATATGTTGCTACATTTGTGGGAATTTTTGTATGAATTTCCCACACATCGTGGGATCTAAATAGTTGCCTTCATTGTTAATGACCAATACTCATATCTTTCCTATAAATTGCAGTGTTTGCAAACTGTATGTAGAATCCATAACCTATTGTTAGTTAGAAAACTTGCTGAAAAACCACACTCTGATACCAATTTGTAAAATTTAGTAAAATAAAAAAAAACGAACCACAAAAATTAAATAAATAATATTACAAATAAGAAAAGTATTCCAAACTTAAATCAACACCTTCTGTGCATATATATCTTCCTTTTTGTTATATCTTCGTCTCAATACAATTTTTTTTGTGTAAAAAAATTACAATTACCTCTAATATATAGAGGGATTTCATCTTAAAAGAGAACACACAACTCTAAAAATAGAATAATTTTAATAATAGAATTATTAGCTAAAAATAGTTGCATGCTTTTGTGCATGCAAACAAAGCTATTTATTTTATTTTATTTTATTTTATGCTAAAATAGGGACATCTATTTAACACTAAACTATGCATAGAAAACCCAAGTCATTCTTTGTTTTTCCTAATAATAGGAAAAAAATGTTGGGAGAAATGATCTATTTCCAACATTTGACAAAGGTTGCTGAATTTATTAGATATATCAAAATCAAAAGGAAAATCCCAAATGATATTAGAAGAAGAGGAACTAATGCTCTTACTTCATGTTGTGAGGTGCTTATGACTCACCATTTTTCCTCCATTTCATTATAACATTAAATTTTTTTATTTTTTTATTCTTTTGTCTTGTTAGCTGGTAGTGGGTTATCTTTAGACATATTGTGGCCCTTAGAATTATCACTTTTGACTAGTATTTTTCAAGAACAAAACTGACCAACTTATGATTTCTTGATTCAAATTTGGCTCTGGTAGTATATCCAGAATGTGGTTCAAGTTAGTTCTCCCTCCTTGATAATTGTTTCTTAATTCATGTTGAGAAATTAATGTCTAATTATCATCTAGCCTAGACAAGCACACACTCATGATTAGTATAGTGTAATTCCTTCAGTTATACCAGTAAATAATATATATAAAAAAGTAATTTTCAATTTTTAACCATGGACATCAAATAACATGCAATAAAATAGTAAAATAACAACCCAACCCAGGTGTCTATTATCTAGGTATACAAACAATTTTCATCTTACAAGATTGATTTTGATTAAGAGTACAATATGAAAAGAAAAAAACATATTATATTGTAATTTTTTTTGTTTTGTAATATATGATATCTTCTTATGATAAGGTAGATGATCCAATCATGGAGCATGGACCAATTATTGTGAGGGTATATGTAAAGTTAAGGACTAGTACATGTCTATTTTGAGTTAAAATTTGAAAAAAGGTAGCCAATAAAATGAGTCACATGAAATCACATCAAATAATAACCCAATCAAATGATGCCACATAAGTGTAAAAAAATACATGACATAATGCCCTACAAATATTCCAATGTAACTTTGTTTTTATGGAAAACTATTTGATGTAAATAACTAAAAAAACCACTTTCAAACAATATAAATGCTCAAATGGAAACATATATATATATATATATATATATATATAAAAGGTTTTTTTTTTCAAATTTTATGGGGTTTTTATGGTTGTTGTACATCCATAAACTTAGGGTGCACAACTACTAGATCCTATCCCTTATATCATAAATTTTATCTAACAGAAGACTTGTATCCTCACAAACCATTTAGTATTTCAAAAAATGTAATCACTAGGTGTCCAATCAATCATTTCAATTTTGTTATCATACATATAACCTCCTCTAGAATAGGATCTTTGAAATAGTGCAAGGACATCCACTAATGGAGAATGGAGAAATGACTTTGTAAGATGTTTTAATTCCAAGTTTTATGGTATTTATGTATTCAAAATATGAAATCCTGTACAATTCATGTGAAATTCTAGAAAAAATGGTTGTAAGGAATGTGGTCTCATGGAATGCAATGACTATCGAATAGGAAAAAAATGGGTTTATTTA
The DNA here is from genome assembly GCA_019776745.2 of Taxus chinensis. Classification (NCBI taxonomy): domain Eukaryota; kingdom Viridiplantae; phylum Streptophyta; class Pinopsida; order Cupressales; family Taxaceae; genus Taxus; species Taxus chinensis. The sequence goes on from CM034148.1 coordinate 792,584,468, forward strand.
AAGGGACTTGGAAAATTTCAAGAAAATGTAATTAATAATTTGAAAATAAGACTCTGTAAACTTTGTCAGCATTATACCAGCCTCTATCAAATGGTACTTTTGGATCATGGAATGGATATCCATCAAAGAATAATGGAATATTTTTTTTGTCAATGCAAAATGTGAAAGCATACACAAATCATGTCAACTATTAAACAACATGCCTCAACGAGATGCAGTCTTATGAAATGATTTTAATGGGGGATATGAAAAAGTTTTTGCAAGATTTTATCAAAATCTTTGAAGTAATGATGTTATCTGGAACATACCACAAACATTTTAATTTTTTTTATTATCATGCAACCATAAAGGTTTTCTCTCTAAGCACTATAGATAATTTAATGGTGCAAGTGCCTCTTATAGCAAGATTGCACTTAGAATTGATCATTTTTTCTACATGATTGAAATTATTATAATAATGCTAAAATTTAAAATTCTAGACTAATCTAGATGCTATAAAAATAATAAATAAATGACAAGTGAAGTACAACAGTAAATCTAAGCAACTACATAATGAAAATATGAAAACCTAATGTGAAAAGAGGGTTAGAATAGCCTTGTCTAATTTTTTGAGGTTGGTGGACTATGTCAGAGTGGACCTGGATAAACACAAATGGAAGCCTATCTCACAAAATCTAGGAAAAATATAGATCTAATAGATTTGAAGAGATAGGGGTACTTGGAGAGGGATGGGGGAGGTCATTAGTTCCCTCATCTCATTTATGGGTGCCCTAGTCTGAGTAGATGCTGAAAAACAAGAAATCTCAAGGTCACAAGATTTTTTTCTTGTTTACCATTGACCACCTCGAAGTTTCTGTAAGATTTTCGAATGTCTCTATGAATCTAGGATGAATGTATCACATGTAAAAACCCAAACAAAGCATCAAAACCCTCAAAATAAAAGATGGAAATTAAGGGGTCAAAATGTTCTCAGCTACCAAAATTATGGACTTATAACTAATCACTACACTACATCTAAGATCCAATGTGGTTATGTGTGCGCGTGTACAGAAGTGTTCCCTAGGTTGCTCTTTTGCATGTCACACCTGAAAATAGAGAGAAAGTAGATAGATGTAGAATGTAAATAATGTGTATATGGAAATAATAGAATCCCCTACTATGAAGTGTGATGCAAATGAACCATCATGTCTCCCTTGTGATGTAGGGAGATAAATGTAAATAGAGCTATATATATCTTGATGGATGCAACCTTAGGTGGTAATATTAATACTTAGTGTTTGGTCACTCATTATGGTTACATAACTTTATATTTACATGATTCCTTTGCTTCAAATTTTTTAATTAACCATGAAAATGGCGATTACAAAAATATAGCATGCTAAAAAAACTATAAATGAGCCAAAAGGTGAGAGTAAAGTATAAAGGGGACATGAGCACCTGACACTAGCATCCTTGTTTGGGTTTGGTGTCCAAGATGATAAATTGCGAAGGGTAAAAATATAGAATGAACAAGTAATAGCGCAAGATTGAAAGTGTCGACAAAAAGAAAGAAACATGGCCAAAGACATCGATTAATCAAAACTTTTCTAACTTATCAATCATATGAATATAAATATGTAATTAGGAGTAGATAGTTACCCAAAGTGTGTGATTTTGTTTCTACATTTTCACCCACTTTATGTTGGTGAGTGTAAATATTGGTAACATAAACTTAATAGATACGAGTAACTAATAAACCATTTAAAATTATATTGAAAGCGTGCTGCGGGACTAGAAAAAGAATGAAGTGATAAAAAGTTAAGAATGAATGCCAAGGATGAGGAAGTGAAAAACGTAATGAAAATGAACCTAGGGTGGAAAGGCATATCTAAATGCCAATGTTTGTGTGATGAACATGTTTTTGGTATCATGTTGAAGTTGTTTGACTTTCTACTTCCCATACAGACTAACCAAAATAGAAGATGATCAAGTGGTACTATGTCAGTATTGTGCTATGCTTTGTATAATGATGTATGCAGTGACTGATTCACCCAAATGATGATCCCCTCATTTGGGATGCATGTGACCTCGCAAAGGTAGAATGCAGCCAAATGTAAGATCGATCGCTGAAAATGTGCCTTATAGGGGGAAGGGGATTTTCTTGGTAGAAACCAAGGCACATGTAAATAGGGTGGCTAGAAAACAAGTGTTAGTATAAAAAAACATGCATGTAGAAGAAAAGTATAAGCTACGAAGACAATGTGTAAGATAAAATGCAAGTAAATACACAAGAAGAAAATATAGACCACAAAAATTAGGTTACAAAAATGGGACACCAATCATGGTATTGCAAGACAATTAAGGCCAAAATGACTGTAAGTAGACAAGTGTGCACACAAGACAAAGGGAAAAGCTCGTAAACATGGGCATACAAGGAAAAGAAATTGAAGACAATGTAATATATGATCAAGGAAACAAATGATCCTACATAACAAATAATGCACATGAAGCACCCGTTAGCATGTTAGAAAGATAAAAAGTATGGAAATGTGTGTATATGTTGATAAAGTAATATGTTATTAAAGAATATGAAATAATAACACCTGTACCATACGAAATTTGATTCCCCCAGAATCCTCTATGGGATTGGTAATAGGTAATACACCAAAAATTCATGCTACTTGTAATCAATATGTAGAATCTACAATCATAACTAGAAATACAAGTGAAAGTGCATGTGTTTATGATTAAGATAATGGCATATAAGATATCTATCTAGCATGAATAATAAAGTTAACTTGTACAAGTAAATGCAAGAAAAAGTAAATTCGACCAAGTGATACAATATGTTGTGGATGGTGGAATGGAAGACAGTGTGAATGATAGGAGCCACATGCCCCCGAGTGAATGGAATTATAAGAAGCAAGGTTTATTTATTTATTCCCCATCAACATTAAAGAATGAACCATAAATGAGACTACATCATCATAAAACTGTTTGAGTTATGTTTTGTGTGCAGCGTGATGTGACGAATGTGTAGTGATGATATGAGACACAGAGATGAGGTGTGATAATGTGTGATGATTTATCCTAATGCATATATCACAAAAATATTATAGAAGTGATGAGTTATCCTAAAGTGGATAACACTAAAGGATGCTAGAATAAGTGATGATTTATCCTAAAGCATATATCACTAAAGGATGCTAGAAGAAGTGATGATTTAGCCTATGGAATGCATCATTGAATGATGCAAGTGGAAGTGATGATGTAGCCTCTATTTTATATCACTAATATAGGAATGTCCCATGATAAAAAAAAAATTGAATGGTTGAATGTGTGAGTGTGATGTATTCTTTTGAGATGTATACCCTCAATAATCTAGTATAGACTGTTTGACTATCGTGCATCAAAGGGTAGTAAGTGCAACACTTGTAAATAGATGTGAGAAAGATATGTCATGATTATGTAGAGTCAATAAGCTGAAAAAAGATATAGTAGAGGCTTCCATAGGTGTATAATGCACGATATGAAGTATGTAGTATATAATATGTAGTGTAGTATGTAGTTTGTAAGGTTTATTTGTATAGGATGACCTCAATATTCAAGTACAAAATGAAGCACAAGAGTGTGTCATTAGGTGGTGACGATGTAAATGTGTACGTTAATATGCATGTGTTCTATGTGAAAGAAGTGTTGAGATAATAAGATGATGTTAGATGTTAAAAAAGGGAAGAGATAAAGGTGATGCCTCCTAAGTGTGAGTTAGTGAATTGAATATCCAATAAAATTAAAGGGAGAAGGTCCTATACTTGATGCAGGTGGCGATGAATGCGTGTGACCATGCTATGAGAGTGGTGGTATATTACATAAACATTTCATAGGTGAGTGAATTCTATGTGAATGTGATGCATGAGTTTATAATGGGAATTTTGGTGAAATGAAATGTGTAGGTGGTGGAGATCTATGCACAAAAGAGCATGGAAGTTATGGGAACTGATATGGAATAAAATGCTATGGTGATTTATGGCGAGTTGTACTAACTATCCAAGGAATATGCCTATTATTTTCTAGACTAGAAGAGATATGAGACTATGTAGGTTATATGTGAGTAGGTTAAATAGAATAAGATGGTGTTTTAGGTTCTAGAGGCCATGGAATAGTAGATAGAGTAGGTGATGCATTATCGATCATGGGAGGAGATCACGTCCATGGGATTGATGGAGGAACACTATTGATCAAAATAAATTGATTGTTGTGAATTAATTTTATACAAAAATGGTTCATGGAAATGATAGAACGAGACATGAAAATCCAATTAATACCTACGAGCATGTTACACCTATAAAATACTTTCCCCATAAGAAATAGTACAATCATAGTGATAGGAAATATAGTAACGTGAAGTTTGATAATGCCATATGAATATTTCATTGGATACATAATTTTTTGATAGTGGTCGATAATGATGTGAAGAGGAATGAAATATGCACTAATGGGCCAGGAAGAGTTGACCTTAGTATTATTGATAGGGACATATCCAATAGAGGAAGTAATATATAATTGATTAGAAGAGAAAGAGATGGTTGGTGGAGAATTGTGAGTGTTAGCAAATAAGAGATCAAGGACTGCAGATGGAGGAGATGACACTGCGTGATACACATAATTGGCCGGAGGTTAAGGAATTTTTGTGTCATGTTTTGGTAGAGGATTGTTAAATATTTTGAGCTTATTATTATCATTGGCAAGTGTAGAAATTGTTAGTGCCATAAGCTCAGTTTTACAATTGTCAATTAGATCCTGAATGAGATACCAAATTCAGAAGAAATGATATGTGGAGTGTATTACAAATTGATGATATTCACAATGGGATTATTCATCAAAATTACGTCCTTTTGGTTGGGATGGATCTAGTTGGAGCAGGGGAAGTGTGATGAGGTTACTTTAGATAAGATGTGGTAGTAAAATATGTGGAGGGATAATGAAGTTAGTGAATGTACACCAAGGCAGTCGCGATTGAAGATATTTAGTATTAGCTACTACGTTGAAAGTGATTTTTACATTATTTTGTTGGGTGGTGGATGGTTTAAATGTTGACTTATTTTGAAAGCGAGTGGGGCATGATGTTTTCTCTTGATAATTAAGCTTACCTATGGATTAGATATATGTTTCACAAAGCTTAAGAGTATGACACAGTTGATCAGATGAAGGATAGGTCTGAAAGAGAATAGTTTCTTGGAGAGACGGTAGTATATTCTAGATGAATAAATATTCAAGCTCAAAGTCCACCAGTATATTTGACATCTTAGCTAAATATTTTTTGTATTGTAAGACATAGTCTACTAAGTGTTTATTGGAGTGTTGTCTAAGTTAAGAAAGCTAGGCATATGAGATCTTAGAGATGATATTAATAGAAAAATGAGTAAGAAAAGCATTGATGATATATGTAAAATATGTAACCAAATGAACAGAGAGGTCATAAAAGCAATTTATCACATAATATTGTAAGTTATGGGGAAATAGATTCTTCTAATATGGTGTGATCATCTACATTATTGAGACATGTTACATGAAAGGATAAAATATTATCTTTTGCATCACTATGGCCTTTAAAAAACACAAACATTAAGAGGAATAAAACTAGGTGGTAGCGGATAGGTGGAAATAGTGGGTGCAAAAGGAGAATGAAGAAGAGAAGTGGATTCAAGAGATGGAGACATGCGAGAAGTAGTGAGCTATAACTAGAGAATTTTTTGACTATAGATCCTAATATAAAGAAGTTAAATCAGTAGTATTGTAAGAGGAGAAATGTTGGGGATGATGAGTATTAGGTTGAAGGATGGGATTGGTAGTGGTAGGAATGGAAATTGGAACATGAGGTGAATGGGTGAAGGCCATAGGAACTGAAGAGTGAGTAATAATAGGAGCAGAAACATCACCAACATTCCTAGCTAAAAGAAAATCATGCAAGATGTGTGGGATTATCACGTAAATCTTATCAAAATTTAGTAAGTGTGTTTAATTTCTCTTCATTGACATTGGTATCTTCATCATATGATTTTTCAATACCAAAGGCTTCTATTTTGTGAATAGTAATTTTGCGAGAGATATTTAAGGGGTTTTTCAGTTATAACTACAAAGGAAGGTATATCATTCATTAGTTGGGAAACCCTACTAGAAGATGAAGGAATCTCGCAATATTGAAAAGACCCAAAACAACCCCTATGGGTGACTAGCATAAGAAGAAGAAAATCCCAAAAATTATTTATATTCAAAGACTGAGTTCACCAAACTAATTATGATAAAATGTAAAATTATAACCTAATCTATATACTAAAAAAACAATAAATAAATAAAAATTGAAATAAAAAATTACACCAAAGCAAATAAGAAATGAAAATATGAAACCATAATGTGCAAAGAGGGTTAAAATATCCTTCATTGATTCACATAGGTTATTGGACTATGTCACAGTGGAGACTAGCTGAAAAAATATGGAAGACCATCGCATAGAAGCCTGAAAAATGTAGATTTGATAGTTTTGACTAAACTAGGGAACTTAGAGAGGGATTGGGGTTCCTTGGACCATTTTTTGGGTGCCCTATTCTTCGTAGATGCTCATAATCCCAAATTATGAGGGTCAGAAGATGTTTGCACTTGTTTTCCTTTCATCACCTCAAAGTTACTATGAGATCATTGAATGTCTCTGTAAATCTAGAATTAATGAATCACTTGAAAAAACCCAAACAAAACATCAAAACCCTAAAAAGAAAGATGCAAATGAAATGGTCGGATTATCCTCATCTACCAAAATGATGGAATTATAATTAAGAGTTGTACTACATCTCAGACGCAATGTAGTTTTGTGTGCATAATTGTGCCCTATGTTTATTTTATGCATGTCACACTTGGAAATATCAATCAATAAGCTAGATATAGAGTGGAAATAATGTGTGTAGGGAAAAAATACAGTCCCCTCCTATGAAGTGTGAAGCAAATGAACCAACCTTTTTCCTTCACGATGGAGCTAGATGGATGTAAATGGAGCTATATATGTGTTGATGGATGTTACATTAGGTGGCAATAGTAATGCTTAGTGCTTGGTCACTCATTATTGTCACTTAACTTTATATTTATATGATTCCCTTACTTCACTCAAAAAGGCCGACTACTAAAATATAAAATGCTAAAAAATCTCGAAAGGACCAAAAATGTGAGCGTAAAATATAAAGGAGACATGAGCACCCATAGGGGATGAGGGCGACTGGCGCTAATGTCTTAGGTGGGAGCTAGTTTTCGTGATGAAAAATGATGAAGGGTGATAATACATACTGAGAAAGTAAGAGTGAAAAACTAAAAGTGTCAACAGAAAGGAAGGCAAGATGGCCAAATACATAGGTTAATCAATACTTTTCTAACTTAGGAATCATATGAATAGTAGTATGTAACTAAGACTAGATAGTTACCCAATGTTCATGATTTTGTGTCTATATATTTATCATTTTGGATCATTATATTTGAATGGTTTACATTGTTGATCATGCGACTATCTCTTAGAAATTCTAAACTTTATTGTCACCATGGGAAATAAATCAGTGTGAATCCATTTTATTGGCTCTTGTAGAACACATAAGGATAAGGGGTTGCATGTATTTAAAACTCTTTTTTAGAAATAGATCCCCAAAATGGTGTGACTTAAGTTGTTTTTTCAACCATATATGTTTTGTGTAAGTGGGTGGGGTTCAAATAGTAAGAATATTCATGAATCATAGAGGATTTAAAAAGATACCTAGATGTAGGTAGATTAAAGACTATTAAATAATCATGAGGGATTTACTAAGTAAAAGTATGGTATAAAACGTTCGTTCAAAGGGTATTAGATAATACTCTTAATACTAGTTTTTACCTTTAATTATTCAATTAATAATACCCCCTTCCATTATATTATCAGAATGAAAAAACTCCCTATTTTTTCTATGTACCTTACTTTCGCATTTTTCAATTATAATTTTATTTTCCCATTTTTATTTCTACCTTATTATATCAAAAAGAAAATCTATCATGTTTCTCACTCAATTATTATTTTATAAATAATTTTTTTCTTTCCAAAGAGAGTTTTGAGCCATTCAATACCTATTGCCAATTACCTTATAAATGTTAAGATTTAATCATTTATCAGTAGTTATTCAAATAATTAAGATGGTGAAATAATATCACTTGTGTTGAAAATCATAGTCAATCCTAGTTTTCTACCATCTTATTGTTTATTGGTTAAGAATATATTAATTGATATTTCCTTATTTCAAAAGAGATTGTAATTTAACTTTATGACTACATTCCTTTTGCACATTTAAGCTATTTAGTATTTAAAAATATGGTTCAAATGTTTTAGTTTTTATTAAAATTAAATCTCCCTATCTTTTCACCCACCTCTCTAACCTACCCCTAATACCTAATTCATAATATTAACAGATTAAACCCTTTCAAGCCATCATGTCTATTGACATATTGAATTTGATTTTATCAAATTTAAGTACCTCAATATGAATGAATATGTTAGAATATTGTCTAGATAATGAACCTACCATGAAAATGATTCATGATATTTGTGTAGTAGATCGATCACACCCATATAGATCAGACATCTATGCAAACTTATAGAAATTATCTTTGGAGAACAAGGCGATAGGATAATATTTAGATTGATTGTATGTACTAAGTGACATGGGTAAAGAATAATTCATTTGATTCCTCTACAACCATGGTAAGAAATCAAAAATTGTGTTTTTAATTGTTAAACATGACTATAAAAAAGTTACATTGTGCCAGACATGTACTGAAATAGACTTAATTTTTTAGTTTTAGTTTCTTAAAAAAATATAAATGTTTGGATATTTAGGTCATGTTTTTGACTTCATAACATCATATGTAGTTTGTATTGTGTATCATTTATTTTATATACTAATGTGATTTTTTTTGAAATCTTTTTTTTTTTTCAATATCACAAATTTTTCTTGACACTGAATTACTTTTAGGATAGTTTTTTCATGTATGGGATGATAAGGTGGGGGATGGGGAATTTTTTTTTGCTTGGTTTTGTATCAAGATACAAAAAATCATATTTAGATATATTTTCCTTATCATGACGCCATCAAAAATAAATGTTTTCTTCTTGAATAGTGACTTGTACATTGGGATTGAATATCAGAGAGCTTGTTAATCATGATAAAATACATCCCTCCAACATTGGCATAGATCTCTATGAAGAGTGAACGAAGAGTGAATAGATGAAAAGTATTCACTAATGTTGTTTCTTATACCAATGGAATTAAACCAAATTACTAACAAATTCCTCAATTTTCATCTAGTTAGAAAAAAAATCTAAGAAATTGAATGTTATAAAATAAATATTACATGTGGGAAAAGAAGAGTGATAGGATACCCTTTTTGTTTCTTAGTTTGGTGATTTTAGAAGATCAATATTATACTAGTGATGTAGATATTTATGCGTCTTTATAGTATGGGATTAAATAAAAATATCTTCTATATTTTAGATAAATATCCTTGTATATACACAAAAAATATAATTCTATGATTGAGATTTATGAGGACGCATCTCTAAATGATACGTTTATCAAACATTAATTTTCAAAAATTCAATTTTTCTTAAGCTAACTCTCCTCACCCAAGCCAAGTATTATATTTAGGGAGGCTCATTTTATAAATTATACATACATCCATAAGGGTTATTTGTCAAACTAGAACTATTTGGCATGTTTCCTATTAGTACCCCTATTTGGTTCTATTAAATCTAGGCACTTTTTTTTAGTCCACATCATTAATCCTGATCTGTATCTAATTTGATCCTTTTTATCACCAGAGATTTACTTGGATATTGAATAATAAGTCTTTTGGGAGATTTTAATATTGTATAATCCATATTAAGAGAGGTCATGAGTATTTGTGTCCTTGACAAAAACATAAGGCACAAGAATTATTTTCCCTAAAATGAATTTTAAGGTTGGTGTCGATAATAGATATGATAAGATTCTAATGACAGAAGGATGCATTTTGATCCTAAAGTCTGAAATAAAGTGTTCCTTAAGCACTATTTTGTTGTGGATAAAATACCACATAATAAGGATAAGAATACAAGTCGATACTCGTTCCCAAAGTCTTTTATGAGGCAATGTGTGAAAACAAAGGTCAGAAAGCCAAACAAAAAGGGAAAAAAAAAATTCTTCTATTAGATATATAATTGATAAAAATAAACCCATGGTCTGACGACATATGTAGATGGACTACACATATGGCATAGACGGGAATGGAGAAAGAAATAAATTTTGTAGGTAACAAAGACAATATGTAGATCACTTTATAAAATTATTTCGAAGCCTGTTAAAAAGCTAAAAGGGGGGTCATTAATACACTAACCATATGGGAGTAAGGTCCATTAATGCAAAGTAATTATGTAAGGGAGATACACGAATGATAGGATGTGAAAATATTGCAATGGTTGAAAAGAAGAAAATAGTTGAAAACTATGAAAATTCCCCGCGAACACAATATTTGGCATTAATGCATGAATCCATGAGATATTAATATGGTAACTTATTATAAAATATTCTACTAGTACTCCAAAGGTTTTATTTTCTGAAATTATTTTCAAGTGGTATTGAAGGAGAGATGAAGCAAGAATTAGCCACAATGATTAGAATTTAGTTGTAGTACTTTTCAGTTAGGTTCCAAGCAGTGACCAATTTTTTTTTAAAAGGTGAGTTAATCAGTTCCCATATCTTTTGTGATATTTTGAGAATTGGTTTTAAAAGGTATGGTTTTTTTTTAAAATGAGATTGTGTCAAAATCATGAAGCTCCAAATATTACCCATGAAAATAAGTTCCAATCTTAGTTCACCTAGAGAGAATTGCATATCTTGACATTGCATCTGTCGACCTAGAAGATTTTAGGAAGAGGTTAAAATCCCCTAAAAGAAGTGAAAACATGACCTAAATAGCCAATAGTGGTTTTCACCTCATTAATGATTTACCTCATGCTACACCATTCCCAAATCTTGTATGGGTGTGTTCTTAGCATTATAATATGGTAACTAGAGAAGTTCAAGACAGGAAGGGAGATATTGTTTTATCTTTTCAGGAGGAGTTTGAAAGAATGCCAGGTTTTCCTCACACAAGGGAATAGGGGGATTTTACCAAGGATTAAGCATAGGAAAATTGGAACTCACATTCGAAGAAATGGACAAAGTGCATGAATGTCCATTAGTTGAGTAATCTGTGAAATTTTGTCCCCAAAATGACAAAATGCTAAATAAAATTGAATTTATTGGGGAAGTTGGAGATGTGATTATATTTATAAACCACATAATGGGTATTAAAGATACTACCTTTTTCCAGGAATGGATGTTTTAGTTCATTTAGGTAATACTTACAAACAAAAAACTTCTCCCATGGGCTGAGATAATAAGTAACCGTATTCATGAAAAAATTATGGGATTTTCCCAAATCGAGAGAGAATAAAATGATGGTATGAAATATTTTTTGTGTCATCTTACTTGGTTTATAATATTTCTTTTCATAGATATTTTCCAAAATTATTGCTAGATGTTGATCTCATAATCTCCAAGGGGTATGATTTTTTTCTATCAACTGAAGTTGGAAATTTATGAGATACATTATGAAAATATTTCTTCTCACTTATTTTCACCTGTAATTTCTTTATACCACCTTGACTGGGATACTAATAGGTTTACTCCTGATGCTAAGAGAGTTATTACTCAATATGGGTGTTATTTAATCTAATTGAGGACCTTTTCATATATTAGGATTAGTGGTAATGAGGGGAAACCTTACTTGCTCCCAAGGTGTGTAAGTGATAAATATGCACTAATGGAATTTGTCAAGAAATTATTATCAGTACACCAATTCATTTCACACAAAAACATATAACATTACCTATCAATTTCCCCACGGCTATTGGGAATTACACTTTCCCAAACATCCAGAAGGAAAGAACATTAGAAGGAGAAATGAATAGAGGTATGTAAGATAGATTTGAGGACAAGAAACATTATTATATAAAGCATATTATACACAATGTTGCACCCACTCAAAGAGAGAATAAACCTAATTACGAGGATTTATGGATGAATTGTGAAGATGAAAGGGAAGTTATAGTAAGATAACTCTCAAGGATGAAATTTTCTCATATGATTAATTTTGGGGTTATCCAAGCTCCTTAAGGGTTAGAAAATGATGGTAATGTGATTAGTGAATATTACATCTGGAATGATATTCCTTCTCAGCCTTTACCACCAATTATTTGGAATGTTGATGAGAAGAAACATAATGAGGAAAATAATGTAAATATCATATTAATTTATTTAATGTGGTTATTCCTAAAATGATTGGATGTAAGTTACCAAAATACCCTAGTATTAAGGGAAAATAAATCTAACAAGCTTATTCAAGATTTTATTCCTCCATATCGGAGCCTAGTTTATGCTATTAGGGATGTTTCATGGTGGTAGAAGATTAAAATTACTTCTAAGAGGCTAGAGTCTACACCAATAATGGGTGATGTAAGTGCATGAGCTATCATAAATGGAGTTCCCCTTCCTCAAAAAATGAGAAGAACTGAATAAATGCCTCGGAAAGGTTTGGTTGAGAGCCCTATTGTTCATGCTACCCCATTATTTTTTCTCCAAAATCTATTTCAGGATCCATAGGAAATAATAAAATGATGGATTCCACTCCTAAGAAGCCTAATGAAGAAAATTTGTCTAAAACATATCATGAATTTAAAACACTAAATACTGGTCTGCAAGAATTAGAAGAGGAGGAAAAAATCTATTTTTATAAGAGGAAGTGAACTAATGTGTTTGAAAGGGTTGATTTAGAGGAGGAAAATAACACTAAACAAAATAATAGATCGAGATGTCACTATCTTTTCATCTCCTATCACATAGTCTCTTGTAGCTATTCTCATTGAGAAACCTATACCTATGATGAAAACCCTTTCCATTCCAACTACTCCAGTTGCTTCTCCCATCATGGAATAACCCATTGTGAATGCTCTTATGCCTAATGTTGTAACTCTTCCAAAAAAATAATACTAATACTACCCAAAAAAAATTCTAAGAAATGGGGTGGAAGAAGAGGACTAGGTTATTGAACATGTAGTACAATATCACATCGAGAAAATTTGAGTGCAAACAACATAGGGGTAAATGTCAGGTTTCATAGTTGCAGCAACACCTCAGGGCACTAAAGTAATTGTAGAAGTTCTTGAAGCCCAAATTCTTACACCTAAATTCATTCCTTAGGAAATTTATGAGACGGTCCATACTCCTAAGAAGAAAATGGATAAGGATTTGGTAAATTCAGAAATGCAAGTTGATGACCAATAACCCTTGACAATTGTATAAGTAGGAGACCATTTTGAGTCTATGGATGGAATTGAAGATCATGGAAGGCTTAAATAAGTAGGCACCTAGGAGGGACCAATCTATGCAACTCCATAAGGTATGTTTGTGCCTTCTTCATATTCCAAATCCCTTTCAGTCATCTTTGTATCTCTAGTTTTACAATCATTTGATGAACATGATTCTCCGGTAAGTGAATGGATAGATAGTTCTCTCCTAAAGAATAAAAAGGTAGAGATACAATTGAATGATGATGATCTAAAAAGATTAGATCTCTTAAATCCAACAATACCACCCAAAAAGGAAAACGTTATTTCCAGGATGACTTTGAATAAGAAAGGAGAATGATTCATAGATGTTGTAATTCCCAAAGATGTTTTCCCTCGAGGAAAATCATCCCTGTCTGACTTTCGAGTCTCCGGGATCTCATTAGGTAAGCCTTTTACTAAAGAAATGAAACATGATTTTTCTATGGAAGTAGGAGTGTTGCAAAAGATTGATGATTTCAAAAAAACTAAGTAGGATTTAAATTCCAAAAATGAAGCATTATAAAACTTGGCTAGAAAATTGACTAGAACTCACAAAGAAGAGCAGGTTGAAATTCCCGAGATCACTAATGATGATATCAAGTGAGTAAGTGACTTGGGAGAAAGAGGAGAGGCCACCATCCAATGCAAAAATAGTTTGGTCACCAAAGGTGAAGAAATAATCAGGGAATCTGTGAGACATTATTCCCATATTTTTAATAAGGTTGAAGCAACTAGGGAATTAACAGATAAATTTGATGCTGAGTAATTGATGTGGACTGAAATACTACCAAAAATGGAAGCTATCAAGGACTTAATTGATGAATTTGTTGTGAAGGAAGGGATTGTTTCTTATGAGATTGTAGGGAATCAATAGGAATACTACAAAGATGCAAAAGTAATAGTGGAGATTCTAAAAAAATATGTTGAAGTCCTTGATGAATTAAGAGACAAAAAAATTGAGTATATCAGTGGTCTTCATTCCTTGATAGAGAAATTAATTGTGACACAAAGTGGAGAAAAGATCAAAATGGATAATTTAATCAATCTTTCTAGGAATCATGCTTTAGGTGAACCTGGTGAGCCAAGATTTTTCAATATATCTAGCATGCAAAAATGAGCAAAAATTGAATTGAAAATTGATAAATTGTCAAGGAGGGTAAAGAAACAAAGATTTTTTTTCCTAAACTTAATGAAATAGGTATGAAGCATGCAATAATTTGGCACTATCACTTAGGGTCCAATGAGGAAATTTTCATACAAATGACTGAAAAATTTGATGCTTACAAGAACAGGGTAGGGGATAGCTTGGTGAATCATCCTATTGGAATGGACCCTAAAAAGTAAATAAGAAAGAAGATAGAGAGAAAAAAAAACATACCTTCATAATACATTCTGGATCAAAAATTTATTTAAATAGAATGCATTTTCCTGAAAGATGATTTTTTAGAAATATAAGAATATCCTTTTTATTTTTCCCATGTGTTACTATGTGGTTCCTCTTTCACCCCAGGTCAATCAAAAACAAAGAGTGAATATTTTCTGTTAAAAGATACTTTCGTTGAGAAGATTTTGAAATTGAATGAAGAAAAGTTCAAAGGATTCTTTGGGACATTTTTCGGGGGAAATTGAATCAAGTAGTTGTGTGAGGATTAGCTCTTCATACTAAGGGGTGATTTTATTAAGCCTTTTTCAAACAAAAAAATTGAAATATTTTTGTTTTGATACTGCTTAATTGTATGGAAAAAATACATTTGAAGTTTTTAATCTTTCAAATTCAAATGTTAAGATGATTACAATGTACAATCTATAGAAGGCACTGAGATCAATTGTTTTTATGTTCCCTTGTCAAGAATTTGATAAATTTAAATGAAATTTTTATGCTTTGGAGCTTATCTTACATATTATGGATTCTGTATCTCGAGCATTTGGTTGATAAATCATATTTTCTATTGCAATTTTGTATTTCTTGCTTCTCTAAATTACACTGGATTTGTCCTTAGTGATTAAGTTTTGGTTTTTTACTCAATATTTTGGTGTGACCATTTACTGTAGAATATTAAATGAAATTTTAAAATCCTTACTGAAATCAATTTTTTTTACGGATTTTCGTAAGCTTTTGTGTGAATATTACGCGTATGAGATTAGAAGAAATAAAAAATTCATTGAAATATTTGGTCAAGCCTTTGTGCTAAGTATTTTAAAGATTGTGTGGAACATTTGTGATAAATGAGTATCAATGAATGGAAATCTTCCTTTAAGTAGAAACTATCACTAATTGGTGAATTGCTATTTATTATCCCAAATGTTATATGTGTCTAAGAGAATATAGTAATTTTTAGAGATCACAAGCACTAAGCAGGGGGTTGTATCAATGTAGATTAAAACTTTTACAACAATGTTGAGCCATATTTCTCTATTGGAGTATAATCATATAATCATAAGCATTTAAAAAAAACATATTCGAAGCAAGATAACTTAATGTAATTATATAGTGGGAAAACATATTGGGAGAGAAACCCACTTTGAAACCAAGGATTTATTAAGAACACCAATTCCAATGCGTACAATGTTTCAGTTGAGAACCCACTCAACCCATGAAAAACTCACATAAGATTCTTCAAGCACCCACTCAAATATAAAATGAGAAGCCACTTATCAGATTTTAACAAGAACCCACTTGCAAGGAGCATACACTACTATAATCTAAGAACCCACTTAGAAATATATTTTTATTACAAATATAGTAATGACTTAGAATTAGGATTTCTTACATAGTAGATTAGGATAATTTTTCTATATATTTCTATGCACTGTCACTCTCTTTGTTCTTCTGAATCAAAATCTTTTACTCACTAAATATTATGTACTGATTACGTTTTCATCTAATATGATCTTCAACATTCCATCCACTAGCTTTGTTTTTGTCTCAATCTTCCTTTATTGCTCCTTCATCTCAAATACATCATTTTTTCACTTGACAAACCCACATACTATCATAGAGTCTTAGTTTTATAGAGAATCAAAATTCTCCATTACTTACTTTGGCATGCTATGCACTCTTTATCTTTGTCTCTTGAAAATATGGGGTATTAAATATATTCAACAAACTCCAGATATACTTGTTCTATATTTGGATTGACTTCACCATTTTCTATACATTTATCCAACAACCATTAATGGGCCGATTTCTAAAGATAGATTTCTGATAAATTTAGGATTTCAAATTGATTAATATGAGAAAACCATTTTATTCTTTGACATTTAAATTCCACTAGAAATCAGGAATTTCATAGATTATTTAACTACACTCTCACAAAATCAAAGAGTATTAAATTTTGGTAGCTAGATATGGAGATTTTTAAATCAGGTCTGAGTCTTCATGAAAAACTAATTATGTACAAAAAAATAATAATCAGATAATCAAATCATTATCAATTTCATAGAAAAAAATCCCACTTGACCACATGAAATGTAATTTGATTTTTCTTGACTCCTGTCTAATCCATACGTGTTCATTTTACGGCTATCATTTTCTTCTTTGATTTTCTCCTTTGCATCACGACTATATTATTTAATCTGTGGCATTTCTCCTTTCATGGAAGATTTTTTAGTTATCCACGACTTTATTTTACTTCTCATGGATTTTGTAATCTTCCATAACTTTCCTCCTTTGTCCATTACTTTCTCTAATGCTCCACAACATTGTTCCATGTCTACGGATGTTTTCTTTTTCATGTGGATTTTTTGTTCTCCGCGGCTATCACTAGTCCTTTACTCTATCTCTAGTCCTTTGCAGATTTTATTCTTTATCCACCACTTCCTCCAGAATTTCCTTACTCCTGCATCTTTTACTTCACATCTATAAATTCATCATTTTCACCCGCGGATTCATCCTTTTACCTGTATCTTTCTCTAAACCTCAGTATCTTCCTTTAGAATTTTGTAGATATTTCCTCATGTTTGTAACTAAAGCCTCTGAGAGCTAACACTACCAATCAACCTTCACATTTTTCTTACCAAGTATTTATTGATCTGCTTCTTGAAACTTGTCATGAACTTGTTAACATCTTCTGTAGCTATCTCTAGTCCTTCATGGATATCTCTAATCCTTCATTGACATCTATATTCCTTCACAGATTTGATTCTTTATTTGCGACTTCCTCTAGACCTTCCTTACACCCACATATTTTCCTTCACATATGTAAATTCAACATTTTCACCTATGGCTTCATTCTTTTACCCGCATATTTCTCTAAACCTCCATGGATTCCTCTAGAATTCTTCGGCTATTTCCTCATGTCCACAACTTAAGTCCCTTATAAATTATCCTTAATCATCCTAATGGATTTGAGAGCTGACACTACCAATCAACCTTCACATTTCACTTACTAAGTCTTTCATGAACTACTTCTTGAAGCTTATCACATACTTTTGAACACTTTTTCCATAAATGGTTGATCGTGAAATACTTGCACAACATTTTCACTATAATTTTTTCCATCAATGTAAATTGAAATCAATGAAAACACACATGAAAAATAAAAAGGTCCTACAATAAGTAGTATCATTAAAAGATCCATCATCTTACAATCCCCCATCCTTACAAATATAAATACAATTCTAGTCTCATCCAACAATACATGTCTTTCATTAGCCATTCTATTTTTTTATTTACAAATATCAATAAAAAGAGACTTTGATTTTAGTTTCCTTTATCAAATAATGCAACAAAAATGTATCTTATTTGCCGATAGTAACTTGTGTCTGGATAAATAAGCAGACACCCCACTTTGTGTGAAAAATTGTGAAAGTAAAGTGTTGTGTCTATGGCCATTCTGATCCCAAATGTATCCATTTTTCTAGAAGAAGTCAAGAAGTAAAACATTTCTCTCTTCCACTATGTTTTAGGTTACTCCTTGGGTCATTTCACCCTAGTCTAAAGCAAGACAAAAAGTAACAAGGTTGGCCATTCCTTTCATATGGGTTACCCAACCCCTCTACTTCCTTGGTTACAAATGACATAAATTTCCATGTCTTCCATTCTGAATGTATCCCAGTTTTTTTTTCTTATACTACTTATCCATAAAGGAGGTGTAAAATTACATAACAACATGCTTCTCACATCATTTATTTGGGCTATTTCCTAGAATTAAGAAACATACATGTCCCTGGTAACATTTGTAGTGTGTTTGATATGAATTCATGTGCAGAATCGAGTCCTTTGTTGATATTTGTTAAAATAGAGCCCAATGTGAATTATTTTTCTCTATATTTTCCTAGTATAAGCAAGTTTTCCATTACATTGGACTGTTTTGGGAGAGTCTTGACAAAATAATGTGAGAATTTGTAAATATTTATTCGTTTGTGTATAAATTCATCATCATCTAACAAGTTATTTCAAGTCATCAACACATCTAAGGTGATAAAACTTATTAGAAAATCTGATAATTTACTTGAAAATATGGCATATACCAGTACAGAAAACCCTAATTCTTGTTGATTAATTTTTCAATTTTATAAAGACGGAATGAAGGAGACATTTCTTCAAATCAGACCCTTACCAAAAAATTGTTTCCAGAGCTAGGACAGAAAAATATGGAAAAACCATAATTTCGTTAAATATGGACATTTTAATAAGAATCTAGATTTATCGTATTTTTATTTTTGGTTCTATAATCGTTGAAATGGGATTCTTGAATTTCCATTATTGGTATTTATATAGTGTGATATTAGATTCCAATATTTTTATTATTGGTTATTAAGTAGTGTAATATTGGATTCCAATATTTACACTATGCTATACAAGTATGTTCCTAATCATATATTGAGTTTATGAGAATGGGAATATTCCAATTCTTAATACACTCTTTGTACAACTATGTTCATAATTATATTTATGTGTATCTTATTAATCTCAATTCTTTTTCTATGATTCCAATATAATTTGTATCGCTTTTGAAAATTAAATTTTTTTTATATGGCTACATGTTGTATCAAATAAGAAGAAAATAGTGAGTCTCTGAGAATGAACATATGCCCATTATCATCACATTCATAGTACACGTATGTTCCTAATTATTTTTATGTATCAAATTTATATCTATTTTTATTCTATAATTCATATATGAGGGATTTTTACCTCTTTCGAAAATTTATAACTTGGAAGATAGTAGGTTAAGTCATAGCACATTACCTATACTTATGCACATAGCTTTAGGAAAATACCATATAATGTTGTGGGGTGTAATGAATGCGTAAATAAAGACTAATCCTATAAAAATACAAAGCATTAATATTTTGAAATGAATTCCTTGTAAATCACAAGTAATTCCCTTTGAATCACAAGATCCAACTCCTTGTAAACTTACTTAGAGCATAACTACTCCTTTTTTTCAAATTAATTTAATTTCTTGGTGGGAATTATATTATTAATAATAGATAAATAAGATTCAAGAGTTCCAAAAGAAAAATAATGTTTTATAGAATTATATTATGGAAAAATCTTCCAAAATAATATAAATACTTAGTCTTTCATTTAATTATCAAATAATAGTACAAATGTAAAGTCTTATAGGGTGAAGGTTTTGAATAATTTTTCTTTAAAAACCCACATCGCAAGTGAATATTATTTCACATACAAATTTATGATCTTTAATAGTTTCTCCAAGTCAACATTCCTTATCTTGTTCAAGTAATTCAAGGTATGATTTAATGGCTATGTGTCCTTTATCGGGTAACTTTATGTGTCCACTTTACCAATTTTTGTTTGGTGTCCATGCCCAAATGATACTATCTACATAAATATCTACTTTAGGTTCTTCTGATATGGTCTATGTTTTATTTGACTTTAAACAATCTCGATATAATGTTGCACATTCTCCTCTCCCTATAGGTTTCCAATATTGAACTCCCAGCTTTTTATTTACACCATTTCCTTCCTATTGAAGGAAAATATCCTCATTTCCTCTCCCCACCAATATATTTTCATTGTCATCTCAAGGTCACATAAGTAGCATTTTTCCCTTGAACACATCCTTCAACGGATTGAATTCTTGGTTAGATCTTCCACAAACAGACCCAATGTAAATATCATTATTACTTGGGATATGTTGACTTATGTAGTCTTATTTATTTGGAATATGTGTGGATCCTATTATTTGGTTAGATATGTCTTTCTCCTATACTTTTTTGGCCAAAAACAAAATTTAAACTCTTGCTACAATTTACAAATGGTCTATCCAAAGAACGTAAATAATTATACCAATATGCGATATTCGGAAGCCAATAGTCACTACCTTATATTGTTACACCTTTCCCCCAATGCTCAATATATATTTTATTCCCTTTCTTATATATTCTAGTTATTTGAGATGTTTGAAAGGTGCAAGAGAAGGTTGCCGTTTTGGAAATATTGGTTCACAGTTATCCTTTGTATGTCATATATGGAAAGAATGAGACCATTGAAGATCCTTTATTGTTTCTTTTTACTCCATCACCGGTATGCCATCCACAACATGGAATTTGAATATCTAAGGTTTGTTGATACCCACTATCTTATGGTTTCCATCCAACAAGAGTGGATCCATGAATTCCTTGAAGCTATACACTTCCTTAATAAGATAAGGAGTGAATTTACTTTACCCTTCTTTGCATTTTCTGTAAGAGTTCATGATATGTGACAAAAAAAAATGTGTCTACTTTTTGTATCGATGCTACTAATTTTAAAAAAGTTCCATCTATATCCTCATGAGCATGTCCCAATGGAAGTAAGTTTAGATACACAATGTTGAATACCTATTTTGGTGTAATCAGTGATGCAAATGAAAATAAGGTATAATTCTTGTTATCAATTGAATAATTATCCAATTGCAAGTAGAGGGTCAATGGTTGTTTTATGAAAATAGCATTCGTGCTAGCAATGCTAACTTATTTTAAACAGTTAAATATTTCCTTGCGCATTTTAAATTTTTCATGCACATAATTTTGTAATAATGCATGATGCAATGGATGCATGAATGATCCAAAATGATACAATAAATCTCCACACTCATTAATTACAAGCTCTTCAACATTCTTGAGAAAAAAAATCTAATTATGTGACTATATAGTTTGCTCCACATTCAACAAATGATAGGCCAAAATGGCCGAAATCCCCTTTCTTGTTTCCATATGTGAGCATACCACTCAAAGTTACTGGAAGGTTCATAACATTACTTATTGAATTTACCTTTTTACACATCCTTGGCATGGAATTTTTCATTTTATCCATTTTTTCATGCAAAATTCTCAAGAAACCATGATGTTGTTCTTCTGACAAAAATATGTGAGAATAGTAACTTGCACGACAACTTTGAATATATTGATTGTGCCATATTTGTTCCTCCTCAATATTTATGAGTTCTTAAATAGGCATATGGTGGATCTATATTTTTTTAAAAAATATTTGCACTCATAAAACTTGGGATAGAATTTGTTTTTTACAATAGAAACATGATGGAAACTTTTTTTCATTATGTTGTTGACACTTGAATGTGAAACTTGAGGAAGTTTCAAGAATTCAAGCTCTTCATTGCACTTTTTCGTAGTACATTTTGGGTATAGAATGAAGGAAGAAACCTCTGGGTCAATTTTACTCCATTCTATCCTATAGACCAAGTCAAATGAAGAGAGATATATGAATTAATCTCAATAATTCTTTATATGCAGGTAATTGTTGCAACATTTTTTTACCTGTGTTTCTCATTTGCAGTTTTTCCATTCACTAAAATCCTATTTCTGCTTATCCATTCAAATGAAATTAATTTTATGTACCTCCATATTTTTTCTTACTAATAGTGAAGATGGCATTTGATGTTAATGCATTAAACACAAATTTTTTTTTGTTAATTTCATTTAAGGCTCTAGTTGTGTGCCAAAATTTTTTAAGTCTACCTGAAGCAATAGGTCATTTTTGGAGATAATTTGATTTGCAACAACTAAAATCTTCATTTTCCACTTCATATAAAAACATTAACGATTATCTATCCTTATCAGAATTTTGATTTGATGGATTTTTTTAGGGGTAACTAGCTTCTAACATTTTGTAGAATTATAAGACATTTTTATCACTTTGTTTGATTGATTTTGATTGGTAGAATTATATAAAATTTGATAAATAAAATGATGTTTTCACTCTTCTGATGCATCCCACATGATGACCTAAATCTCTTTTGGGACTTATTTAAATCTAATATCCATCTGAGAACCATTTATGTCATCGAATTTCTCAGCATACCATTGTATGAGAGATACTTTAGATAGGGAACATCGTTTCTAAGGAGGTTTGAATACACTATCAATATCCGCACCAAATTTATACGAATCCAATATATTAAAATTTACCATGTATCCTTACGCTACGTTGGTAATTGTTCCCTCTCTAACAAATTTGAACTCAATCTAGCAATAATGAATTAATTTTGTAACAACTCCATGTTATCACCAAATCATAGCACCCTTATGTTTACACAAGTGCATAGAATTGAGCTCACGGTGTGATTGGATAACATGGGTAATATCTCCAAGTTATGGGACCTGCTACTTGAGATAGAACTCTAGAGAAAGTTGGTTCTTACTCCTAAACTACCTACCGCAATCTACTCTAATGCAGGAAAAACTAACTATCCTAATCTAACTTTCCAAGTGAATAAGAAAAGAAAATGCATAAAAAATGAAATCCTACACTACAGTGGTGATGCACTAGAAAATGAGGGGAGTGAGAGTAGTCTTCCAATGTGTGAGATACAGAAGTAAAGTGTACACTAGAAGGGGTGATAACAATTCTCCACAATCTAGCAAAATGCATTCACAACAACATCTCAAAAATACACAATGATAATGGATCCTTGCAAAACAATAAAAATAGACACAGTATTCTTGTAATGAAGGCTGAAATGGAAAGAAGAGTACACAAAAACACAACAGGGGAAGATGCATCCACAAACTTGTATTTTATTGCTTCATGATATGCACAATTCAATCTATTACAAGATAAGGACCTGGATCACCATGCAAGGAGTCAACTATAAGGACCTACAACACATTTGTTTCATAAGGAAATTTTGATAGAGCTTTTCTATGATAAAACTCCTCTTCCTACAATGAGCCTAACACTCTAATTTATAGAAAAATAAGAAGAGAGAGAGAGAAGGAAAAATAGAAATCCTGCAATCTGTCCTTCAACCACTTGTAAGAGGTATTAAATGGAGTGAAATTATGTTCTATTTCTTTCAAGAAGGATCCCCATACTATCCCATGACTTGCTGCAGTGAAATATGGCAGCCCATGCTTCATTGAATGCATCCAACCACCAAATAAAACACTATTCTGAACTTGGCCGTGTTTTCAGGAATACATCAATTGATCCCTTACAAAATTTAGAATTTATTTATTTATATGCATCAGGATTGGAAACACGATTCCAACGGTACCAATTTCGTGATATTTCATTGAGAAATGCAAAAGTTGTGGCCTTCTGAGTGCAAGCAAGTATTTTTGGGTCTGCCAGGCATTTTTTGTCATTTGATGGGAATAAGCATTAATTGACTGGAGCTGAATACATCTTTGTGATGTAGAGGACATCGTGCTTGTTCCAAAAATTTAAATTTTATGAAAATCAAAGCTTGGAGTGAAAATTTATGGCTGTTTGAAGTTTGGGAGGTTAAATATTGACTTTTTCTCTTCATTGCATCTATTTCGGCAAAATCAAGTTCACGTGTCCCGGCTATCCCAGACACATTCTTCCGCATCACCTGATTCAGGATTCCTTATCTTTACACGTCTGCCATTGACTGGGCCATGAGGGGCCATTGAATTCCACATTCACTGCAATGTATTGTTCCTTTTGTGGATTTTTTGCCTTTTTGCATCCCAACGTCCCGACTGTCTCGGTCACATTTCTCCGTGCCACCCGCAATGCACTAACTTGTAGAAAAAATAGATTTTTGCGTCCCATGCGTAACTATGTTCCAGATGTCCGGTGGACCGCCTGGGATGAAAAATTTCACTTTTTCCAATCTTCACTACCTGCGGCCATTTCGGCTTTGCACATCCCACACATACCTACATCCCAAATGTCCCACGGACCGCTTGGGAGAAAAATGTCTGATTTTTCCACAAAACACCAGAATGAGCCCTTTTTCTAGATTTTTTTCAATTTTCTATAACTTCTTAGGTTTTTTCCTGGATGGGGAAGTTAGAGAGAAGCCAAGGGGACCCCAAAAACATGATTTTGGGCCTTGAATCAATTTTACTTGCTTGGGACTGAAGAATCAGATGCATGTTATCAAAATTACCTTGAGGGGTGAATTTTAGATAACACTCCCTTGAACTTCAAATTGTGTTTTTCAGTATGTACAAGGTATAGACCATCCAATTGCGAACAATCCCTTGCTTAATCATAAGGGGACTTCTTGTTTCATTGAAAATCAAATGTTTTATTGGTTAAACTATTGATCTATTAGGTTGTACCAAGACTGAGCAATCAAAACACATATTTACCACATTTTTGATCCATAGAATTAAATTCAGAGGACCCAACCTCTCTCCATAAATTTTATTATTTTCAAGCACATGAGTTATAAAACCCATGGCTATGTCATCGTCTTCGCTACAAGATTTGTGTTTGAAAATGACAATGTCTATGAACAAATTTCTTCTATCTCTAGGACTTGTATTGATGGTGCTTTCAAGGTCATCACTATAATCTTATTTACTCTCTACATTGTAATCCTATGAACCACCAAAAATGTTTTCACTACCCAAATTGGGGGAAAATGGATGAATATGCATGCTTTGATAATTATCTCTCTTCCCAAGTAATGTAGTATCCTTTATTCCTGACATCTACTAAGGTTTCAAATTCATCAACTAAGAAAGGAAATTTTACTCTTCCATTGAATACTATGTTAAGACTGACAAAAACAAATCCTCTTCCCACATCTTTACAATCTAATGTCTTCCTACTTAGATTTAATCTTCCCTTTGCATCTTTGGTTCCTTTTGAAAGCAATTCCACATGATGATCCTATACAAATGTAAAAGACTTCGTTGTTGTAAAAAAAAAAAATACAAAGTTTGTGAGATGATGGCAAATATGTTAAACTATTCCATAAAATAAATTAAAATTTATGATGTGTATACAACAATAAGTATATTAAATGCACATAGCAAATGAGTTGTGAACTTCTATAATTCAATAAGGTTTGAAAATACTTCAAAATTATACATGTAAATAAAATATATGTGAATATATTTAAAATATTATTTCCAAACTATTATTGAGCTTGACTAAATTGAATTTAAACGATAAGAAATAAATAGAGGTTACATTTATCTTTTCTAACTGCTTCATCCAAATAGAGGTTAAATAGACGAGGTTGAATTTAAATGATGAGAATTAAATAAATAGAGGTTAAATAGAAGTTAATTAGAAAATTTATTTCTAACCACTTCATCCAAATATCTTAATCATATTAACATAACATATATTACTTTTACGATAATTCCTTATACTTCTCATATTCCTTGATTATGAGAATGGGCATCTGTCCATTTTAAACATTCTCATAAAAGGATCTAATTGTCATTCATTTTTTATGTTTTGCATAGATGAATTTTCTTTCTTTCTATATTGAGTTTATGAGAAAGGGCTTTTTCCCATTCTCATCACAATGATACAAATATTTGTTTGTAAGATAAATGGCATATGCCCATTCTCATCACAATAATAAAATTATTGGTTTGCATGAGAATGGGCATATGCATATTCTAACCATTCTAACTCATTGAAGAAATATTACTTTGGATCATTTTAATATCACTATAAGGGATGTGACAATGGGCATATTCCGATTCAATATGAGATAAAATGTTTCTTTGTATGAAAATTGAAGATTTCCCCATTCTTTCTATGTTTATTGCCTCAAGATAATAATCTTTTTTTTTTTATCAAAAATAAATAAAAACTAATTGCTCTAAATGTTCTTCCAAGGTACTATATCATTATTTACAATATCTCATATATATAACAACCTATGATGTGAGTACTATAAGTTATATAATTTTTTTTTTATCATTTTTCATAGCCATATTATAGTATCAATTATTTTAACAAAAACACGTCTGGTAGATGTAATTATTTTTTAAGTACCTTCAAGATATTTATAATAAAACTTGATAAATATTGAAGATACCCATCGAAGGTATATATTTAAAAAATACAACTCAAGGTTAAACATGATGAAAAAACCAAATAATAAAAACACTAAAATATCATGAAATATGGTATTAGTAAAAAATTATAGGATTGTCCTTTGTAATCAATGAGGAAATAATAGTATATGTTTTGGATCGATCCACCCTATCCCATCTTTCTATTTAAGTTGTTATTCCCATGTAGAGTTTAGGGAGTGGTTGAAACAAGTCACTAATTCAACATTTGAGTGATTTCTTGAAATCCATGTGTCATATATAGTTACATAAATCTTATTTCCAATCATAATAGAAATGTAAATAATAATATTCATACCATATATGACATGTGATTAATAAACTAATACTATTAAAATTTTAAACTAAACATCATGTATATTTCCACACAAGTTTACTAGTTATCCTATCAATTAATTTTAAATTCAAAAAAGTAACCTAAAACATGGCTATGATAATGTTTAAAATTAAAATTTTATTTTCTATGCAATAAACCTAAAAACTTTAAAAAAAATTAAGTGCAATTATCTAACCTAAAATATGGCTTTGATATTATTTAATATTTTATTTTATTTATCAATATTATAATGGATTTTTTTCCACCGTTATTTTATTAATTGAAGGTACTTGTTTGTCAAACACACCTTTGACAACTAGTTGGAGGGAAATTGGAAACTTTTATGGCAATTAATTCACAACATTGTGTGATAATGTAGAGAAATTGATTACAGTTACTATTTTTCAATGATGGGAGAGGTCTTGGGAATTTTAACATCCAACGTGGGTAAACGAAGATATCTCTTTCTTGTTCATCCTTTCTGCATTCATTTTCATGTAGTTTCCACTTTTTTAGTTCATCCTTATGCTTTGGGTTGTTTGTATTTCATTAGACCATTTTTTCCTGTGAAGAAAAAGATTTGAAGCATATTTTTCAGATATTGTTTGTTCTCTTAACTAAAGTTTTGTTTACCCTTTCTAGTTTAGGATCCCTCTGTTTCTTGAGACCGATTCGACTTTTGAAGCACAAGATTTGAAGAAAGTTTCAGTCATGAATTATTATAAATCTTATCTGTTGAATTATTATGAGATGAAGAATATCATTTGGTTTTATTTCCCTTATAATTTTTCCTAAGCTTAAATATAATGCCCTATTTTTTATCTTCTAATTTTTTTTTATCTGGGCATTAAGAATATCACTTCTATGTTTTGTAAGACATGCATAGTTGTTATACTAATAATAGTTTCTAATATGGGGAGTTATCTATTATGATTTTTCCAAACTAAAAATTGGTCTTACCACATGGGCGACATTACTTATTTTCAGTGTTGTGTGGGTGAGTTATATGTTTTTGGGTATAAAGATACATTATAATGTCATATTTTTTATCATATGGGTATTAAGAATATCACTTCATTTTTTCTAAGACATGCATAGTTTTTATCCTCCATATTTATAAAAGGATTTATCTAAATATGATTGTTTCTTTCATGTTTCAGAGTCTCAAAAAGATCATTCCATTAAAAAAATGTATATTAATATGATTCTAAGAAATCCACTTCCAATCCTTCATGTTAAGACGAGGAGGGAGTTAACTACTTTTTATTACCAAATTACATAGTGGGGTTACCACTTAGGAAGCGTTACTTATTTTCTGAGCTATGTGGCCTTGCTGCACCAGCCCAAATGGGAGGGCGACCTGTGCAGGCCAAGCTGACCAACCGAGCTTGGTGGGAGAGCCGAACTATCGAAATTATTGGGTGAGGTGACTATCCATGCTTGGTGGGAAAGCTCAGCTGCAATATTCAGTGGGTGAACTGATCCGTCGAGCTAGGTGGCTAAGATGATCTATGGAATTGGTGTTCGAGCTAGTGGTCGAAATGGCTTGTCGAGCTATTGTTTCTAGCTAGTTATTTGAGTTGTCTGGTGGAGTTTTCCATTCGATTTGGTAATCATTGTAATATACAAATTAAAATGATTAAGTTCAATATTGTATCTAATGATCAAATGACCGTTATCATAATTGGAATCATAAAATTAGAACAAAGATAAAATCTAGTGTATTTTATAATGGATAGTTTCACATTCTCACAACCTTCATAGAGTTATTAAAAATTCATAAGTTCAATATTTTTTGTATTTTAATGATTAGAATTGGAATACACCCATTCTCATACAAACAAACTTTTTTTTATCTTTCAATGAATGGTTAGGAATACATTCCCATATAGGTATTAAAATGTTTAATTTCAATATTGCATGTATTAGAATGTTTAGAAGGGGATTATGCCCATCTACATAAAAATAATCATTTATTTCTTGTATTGAATGGGAATATTTCCATTGTCATATAGGAATCATATAGGAAGAATATAGAAAAAATTAAATTTGGTTTAAAAAGGGGAAGTTGGTCATTATCATATAGAAGTCATATAAGAAAAATAGATCAAATTTACCTTTTTTTTGAATGGGGAATTCCCCATTATAAAAACCTCCATAGGTCATAAAATGGTTATGATCAATCTTGTATAAAATTTACAACTTCCCAATCCCATATAGGAATTATAAAATAAAAATATAGATAAAATTTAATTTTTTTTAGAATGGGCAATCGCCCATTACCACATAGGAATCATATATGAAAGATAGATCAAATTTCCTATTGCTTAAGTTGCTTATTGCTTAAGTTCACTATTGCTTGTATTAAAATAAACAGAATGGGAGAATTCCATAGAAACATTGTAACGCACACTAATTTTTCACCATGAAACCAAAGAACAACCTAGGTCAAACTAGAAAAAAATTATGGGATACATTTATTATTATTTTTTGTTAAACATACTTGCAAAAAGGTTTGAATTAACGGTTGTCACCTTCTTATTCCTAAGTTACTTTAAATCAATCATATTAATTTCCTTTTTCATCCCCATTATAATAAAATAATAAAACTCTCAATACCTTTTAATAATTTAGGTTAGTCTAAGGCATGGTTTAAGTTCTCGTAAATTTTAATTTGATAAAATTTAATTTCCATCATAGTTAAACTTGCACAAAATAAACCCAAGGGTAAAGTGGTATAGTTAATTAAATAAAAAAAAACTATTTTCCCTTAATAAAAAAAAAACTTGCACAAAATAATCCCAAGGGTAAAGTGGTATAGTTAATTAAATAATAAGGTTCTATTATACCCACAAAGGGGTCAAAGTTGACATTAAATTAAAATGTCTCTAAAAGACATTTAGGTTAGAAAGTTAATAACACCCATCCCATTTTACACTTAATTGAGTGACACCAAAGTAAGGTCCATCCATGCAAATTAAAATTTGAATTTCTCTCACACACATCCCACCTACATTTTGTGGGATGAATCTCATCCATTACATGGATTCATTTAGGGCCCTTAAATTTTGGAAACTATCTAACCCTAAAAATTGCTTAAGAAAACCCCTCTTCTCTTTGTTTTGACTTATTGTTTCTTTTGTTTATTTTTACAGATTGGTAGAGAAGGAGGAAGTCATCAGAGCAAGCCAAAGCTCAAGGATGAACAAACAAATGGTATTTTATAAGGATTCCATTCATACCCTCATCTAGGGTTTATAATGTATTTATTTATTCGTTTTGATTAATTTACTATTTTAGCATTTTCCCAAAAGGGCACGTGGGTATTTTCACCATTTTAGTAAATAGGCAGGAATGATAAATATATTTATTTGGGTATATTACTATATACATATATATTGGAACAATACAGTAGGTAGAATTATCAATAAGCTTGTTGGTTGGAAAAAGAATTGGCTTTCTTTTGTTAAGAGAATACATCTAATAAAATCTTGTCTTCAAGCAATCCTGGTTTATATGATGTCCATCCTCCCTATTCCTACTAAAGTGGAAAGAGCTCTAAAGTCAATTCAGATTAAGTTTCTATGGGGAAGTAGTGATAATGCTAAAAAATTACCTTTAATCAGCTGGAGCAATATTTGCCTCCCACAAGATTGGGGGGTCTTGGTTTTAGAATCAACAAGCACATGAATCTTGCTCTTGGTGTCAAGATGGATTGGAGATTGTATACGGATCACAACTCTCTTTTGAGTATCATTCTAAGGAAAAAAATATCTTGACAATCTCTTGCCGGAAAGGATTTTCTCTGTCAGAACGCATCTATATGGATCACTCATTTGGAACCTAATCACCAATTCATTAGACATCATCAGGCCCTTACTAAGATGGAATGCTGGGAATGACCGAAAAGTTAACTTCTAGTCTGATGCCTAGGTCTCGCAAAATCCTGTTGAAATCCTTCGCTTGGAAGGTCTAAAAGATTGTTGCATTACTAGGTTTGGAAGTCTCCTACATAGCTATCTAAATCGCAATGGTTCTGGTTGGATTGATCTTCTTGTTCCTTCTGAACTTGAAGCTGAAAAATTTGAACTATTGAAAACTCTCTAGCCTTTTCATTTCTCCAGTAAGGATGATCATCTCATCTGGATGGGCTCCAAATCGGGGAGGTATGTGGTTAGTGAGGGATATAAACTCCAAATTGCTAAAGTTCGCAGAAACATTGATCAACTAAACTTCCCCACACATGAAATTTGTCTTAGCTATGGCCTACCAAAGGCTAATTCTTTCCTCTAGACTGCCTGTTGGGGCAAGATTTTAACTCAGAATAATTTAAGAAAAAAAGGTATTCATGGCTTTCCTTAGTACATCATGTGCAAATCCATGGAAGAAGACACAGACCACCTCCTTCTTCATTGCAAACATGCTTCTAAAATATGGTCTCACTTCCTGGGACTTTTTGAAATTCATTGGACTCTTCCCAAATCTTTAAGGAATTTGCTAACCGGCTGGGATTTCAAATGGAAATATTCTCCCTTCTTACAGGTTTGGAACACTCCCCTCTCTGTTATTTGTTGGAATGTTTGGCTCGAAATAAATCGAAGAATCTTCAAAAATGAATCTCTCATTTAAGAAGAAGTTATTTCTTCTTGTTGCAAGATGGATGTATCTATCTAGAAAATGGAAAACTAATTGTCAATTGGGATAATATTTTGGAAGAGGTCCCTGACCAGAGGGTTAGACCTAAACTTCATGTGAACCATCATATTGGTTGGCAGCTTCCTAGTGCTAAATTTGTAAAATTGAACTTTGACGGTGCTACTAAAGGTAATCTTGGTCCTGCAGGGGCTAGAGGTATTTTTAGAGATAGTAAGGAAAGCCAATCCTTGGATTTTTTGAAAACTTGGGTACTTGTACCAGTAATTTAGCAGAAATTAAAGCTCTTTGGAGAGGACTTTACATTGTAAAGCAGAAGTGTTGGAACAAAATTGAAATTGAAGGGGATTCAAAAATCATCATCGAAGCAGTAAAAAATGGTAGTATCCAAAATTGGAATTTAGAAAATGTGCTTGAGAGTTGTCTGAAAACAAAGAATAACTTTCTTGAATGCAAAATTCTTCATTCTCCAAGAGAGGCGAACAAATGCGCCGATCACCTTGCCAATTTAGGTATTAATTTACCTATTTCTTCTCCGCTAAAATTATTTGCTCCTACTAACTTTGATAGGAAGCTAGCTATTTTAGTGGATGGTGATGGCTCCTCTCCCCACATATTTCAATAATGAGGAAACTTTGGTTGCATTTGATATCGAAGAAAAAGCTCAGACGAAGAAACTTACTATGTTTAAAAACTCTCTTCCGAATAGTATATTCGATGATGTTGCACCTATTAATGGTGCCTCTTTTTACATAATAGTATAATAGATGGGTGTACGCCCCTTTTTTTGACTTATCAAAAAGAAATATATATACATGTATATACAATTATATATATATATAATTGTACTTATTATCAACAAATTTTAATTATCAAGTCGTGATGCACACGGGTCGCGCAAACCCAAAAATGGCGAGTGTGTTAAATTGTTGGTCGCGGGAATGAATTTTTCTTTGCATTGAAAATGTGGTGGGGGCTTGGCCCGCACCGGTCTGTGTATTAAAAGGTTTTAAGGGGTGGGGATGGGTCGGATATCCCACCCCAATTCAAAACAAAACTAAAACAAAAGAATGGACCGCAACCTCCACCAACATTACCTTTTTTTTAAAAAATATTTTAATTTTGTTCAATGGAATTTCATTCGACTAACACACCATTAATATTTAACAATAATATTAATAATATTAAATATATATTAATATTTATTAATTATTATTAATATTACAAAATTAACAATATTAATAAGGTTATGAGAATATTAGTGTATTATAAAATTATTATGTGAATAATACTAGAATAATCTATATTATTTAAATTCTTGTTATTGGTCAAAGGAGGTCAATGTTAGGTTACTAAGCTTAGGGGGCAAATTTACAAAATAAGTCCCTAAAATTAACCTAACTACTATTGAATTTAAATAGAAGTGTGGATTCATATAAATATTATTATTTTTGGTTAAATTCACCTATATTTCAGTTAGGCCACTTATAGTTTTTCTTGCACAACTTAAGAAACTAAGTGATAATAGAAGAGAAAGCTTTCATTCAATCTTATAGCTCTAACTACTATTTCATTCAACTAGTTTGTAATACATTCGTAGTTGCATTGCTTCAACTTACTTACTTTCAATGAGGGAGAAATAACCATATTAGTGTCACAAGAAAGCACAAAAAAAGAATACTTGTTTCACTCAAAATAGATTCCAACACATTCAATATTTTGGGAATGAAATTATGCAATTTTAAAACAAAAATGAACTATTTAACTTACAAGGAATGTATATCCACAACATATAATTTCAATTTTCCATTCTCAAGGATAATGTAAATCCTAAAAATTTCTTCCACAAAGCTAATCATATGAAGCTTTAATTTTCTAAATTCAAACTCTTAAAAGAGTTCACAAGATGGTTTGATTTCTAAAGAATATGAAAGTTTTCTCACAATTTACAAATTGATAACAAGATGTGCCTTAAAACTTTTCTTTCATCCACAATACAACAAGTATTCCACCGTAAGTTGGAATTTACAAACAAGGTAGCTAAAATGAAGAATTTATTGGTCTTCTACTAGTGATCCAAGTCCCAACTCCCCAACAACAGCTCCACAATTTCCTCACTTGATCACAACAACAAAATGGGGGAGAGGAAAAACTCCAATGAGGAGAAGAAGCAATCCTCCTCATTAGCCCCCAAGCCCCAACCACAAAGCAATAAGGGATGGATCCAACACATGGCAACTATACAATGCTTACACAACACAAAAAAATATTCACAACCATTTCAAGAACATAAAATAACAAGAAAAGAACACAACAATACAACTTTACAAATTTCATAATGCTTTAACATGTAAGCCAATGGAGCAAGGACCTATGGGGAGATCAATTGTGCCTCCCAATGGGATTAGGTTCCCGTCTTACAACCCTACAATATGCATCTCAAAACCCATACACAACTCTTAGGACTCCCCAAAAACCCTCTTATGCCTCCCTACAATCTCTCATGTCTCGCTCATAAAACAAAACGAGTAAGAAATGCAAGCATTTTCTCATCCAAGGGGGGGAACCCAACCCAACTCCCTCAAAAACATGAAATAAACTCTTATTCCTCCCTAGATATAATATCCCCATAGCCTTATCCTACAGCATACTTAGGAAATCTACTGAAGGACCCAACAAACATACCAAAACACTCAATAACATACACATATACGTAAGTAAAAGAAAAAAAATAAAACAAGGGTATATATCCTACCTTTCCATAGTAGAGATTGATCCAAGAGTGACACACCAATATCATTGAAGCCAAATCCATCACACACAAGCTCCAAAAAATTCCACAAGAACTCCAATATCCTTCAATTCAAAAAATGCAATAGCACAAAAAGAAATGAAATAACCCCCAAACAAGCAATAAAACTAGCATAAATAGAAAAAAAGAAGAGGAGGGTTAGGTGGATCCATGTAGGATGCCACATCACTCATCCTCAACTCCACCTCAAAATTCAAACCTCAACCCCAATGCACGACAAATTAGTGGTTGAGAGGAATGACAAACCTCTTACACACACAATCCCAACCCACACTCCCTAAGGACAAACTTCAAAAGCTATGAAAGAAAAGTGCAATGAATGCCAATTTTTCTCTTACAAAACACTTAACGGGGTCTATTTTTAACCCCCCAATCCATAGGTATGGTTGGTATAAGAAATTAAGAGGTGTGGGACAAGCTAAGCTTATCCCAGAAGCCTCCAAAATTGGCCCTTAAGGCCAAATACGAATATCCAGGGTTAGGTAGAGTGTATAAAACTCAAGTTACTTACACTCAACTTAAAACACATAAACAAAAGAAACAACTAATCTAATAAATGAATTCTTGTTGTCCCATCCATAATTATCTTAATAACATGATTAATTCACTAATCTAGACACATAAATCAATTAATGATAAAAGGGAATTACATCATAATAAAACTCACATACACCCCAAAATTAAATAAAAGAAAGGAAAAGAAACACACACAAAACCCCTTGGTCACAATTGAAGGTCATCCTTTCCATGGGGACCTCCTAAAAACAAATAACAAAACAACAACATTCCACAAGTTGTCATGGTGACCATTATCATAACCACCCAGTATTCCACTGTGGTTGGTCTCCAATCCCTATTTGATTGTTGTGATATAATTACCTGCAAAAATCACACAATACCTCCTTCAGCCTCATGCTTGTGTTCATCCTCATTTATATCTTGCCCCATTTTGTCTAAAAAATTCTTCAATTTGGTTGGTTCGTTGTATTTTTATGTCTCCCCAAATGGATTTGTGAAAAGTTTTCTTCATTTGTATGTTGTTGAAAGATCCTTCTCCATGGTCGTGGATCACATTTGGGCCTTATATCATTTTCAAATTCTTTATACTTAAAGAAAGATTCATTTCCAGGAGTAAATTGTGGAGTTCCCTGCATCTTACTTTTTGATGGGCATGTTTTCCCCATCAAAATGTATCTCTAATGTCTACGGATATGTGTTCATTCTTGATTAGAAGTTGGTTGGTGGAACATTTTGAAGTTTTTTCCCAATTCAACTCAAAGCTTGTCTCTGCATGGAAGGTCGGCGCTCATCTAAAAATTTTCCTCTTGGTTTGACCTTTGGAATTGCGCTAAGGAGACACGTGGAGGTTTCTGCTGGCCCTGCCCATACTTAAAATTTTCTTCAAGCGGTCAGTGTAGCTTTATCAGACTCAGAATTCAAGGAAGGCCCACACTTGTTTGGGGTGTCCGCTTTTGGGCTCCTGATCTGAAAATAATCAAGTTTTAATCTACGTGATCTCGGACCCTTATAGGCTTTAATTATTTGCCGATAATTTTCTCCTTTTTCAATAATCAATTTAAAAATTAATGCAAGACAATAAAGAAAATTTCACAATGATTGATTACAGAGTTGGGCATTGGCTACTTTCTTAGAAGAATAACCAGACCTTTAGAAGACAAGCGTGGAAAATAACACCCGACTTCCCCTTTCTTGGCATATTTGGCAAGCTCGATGGCATTAGCTCCACTGTTTGAAATCCTCTGGTTCTTGATTGGCCTTCATGATGCTTCGTAATGCCCTATGGCACTCTGGTCGATATTCTAGGATTCACAATAATTTGGTGTGGCGCTATGGGCCAACTAGGCAGTATTAATAACTCCTAGCCACAATAATTTTAATTTACTATTTCCTAAAAAGAATAGGTCAATAATAATTAAAATAATAATGCCTAAATAAATTAGGTCTTCACACAATTATGCCCATGATAACTAACTGTCCTCTTCACTCGCTCTCCTCCTTCATGAGATCTAGAAATGATATTCTCCGTTGTATTGTGTGCCCATTGCAATGAAATGGGTTCCTTATTTATACAAAAATAGGGCCCTTAAAATATGCATTTACAAATTATCCTATGGCTAATTTTAGCCTAACCCGTACATGAAAAATGGGATTAATTCCCCATTGTGGAGGATTACATTTGAAAAGGGATAAAATCCCATATGGAGCGTTTTGCATTATAAATGGGATTAGATCCCCCCATTTTGTGGTGGGGTAATGGTTTTAGGCTTTAATAAGCCTTTCCACGCAGGTCTAAAGTTGTCAAAGGACCACTTGTGGCATAACCACCCCCACCTCCTTCTCACGAGGATCTCCACGCATGGCATATGCCCCCCTACCATCGCTTCATCCTCTCCTCCACCACATGGACCTAACAATACATGGGGGTTAGGAAGATTATGTTGTTGGCTGTATTAACATTTGGTTGAGTCATTTGGTGTGCTTTGTGATAGCCGAGATATGTAGGAATGTGTTCTCGCCAAGATTCGACCCTAAACATTACAAATTGAAATTGTATAGTAATATGGTGAATAATATAAAATTCGACCATATAATACTATGATATTTAAAATGAAAAATGGCTAAGTGGTGGCAAGCCACGTGGTGGCTTGTGGAACCACCACGTTGGTGATAATACCATAGTCCACACGATTGCTGGGCTCCCCTCCGTAACAAAAGTTGAACCTCTTGTTCTGACGAGCTATCTTTTTATGACCGTCAAAGACAGGAGATCAAAAACCCACAAACGACTCCCTTTGCCTTTTCACCATCTGTCATAGTGCCCTTTGACCAATATTGACCAGTTGACCATAGTTGAATTTCCTGTTGACTGATCTTTGAGTGGACATAACTAGAGCTCCCGATGTCCGTTTATCACATTTTCACAATCAATGGAAAGCTCTCGAAACTATATTCTGCACTAACACAATTTATGGATGTTTAGGGAAATTAGGAAATGATCCCCTGATCAGCTCCATATCAAAAGATCATTGAAGGGACACGTGGAGGTCTCTGCTCACTTTGTCCATACTTAGAATTTTTCAGCAGCGGATGTAACTCTATCAGGTTTTGGACATGTGGGGGGCCTGTACTCATTTGAGGATCTGCATCTAGGCCCTACATTCATAATAACACTAAGGAGACATGTGGAGGCTTCCACTAGATCCTCTACATACTTAAAATTTTCCTGAAGAGGTTGGTGTAGCTTTGTCAGACTCAAGACACGTGGAGGGCCAACACCTATTCCAGGACCTACCCCTGTACTTTAATTTTGAAGAAGCATCGAAGCAACACTTGGAGGTTTCCACTAGATCCTACCCATACTTATAATTTTTCAACAACTGAAGAAAATTTCTCAAACCCAAGGCACGTGGTGCCTTTCGCTGGTTCTTAAAAAAATTTCAACAATTTTTTTAGGCTAGGACACGTTATGAGCCCGCGCTTGTTTAGGGTCTCTGCCTCTGGGCACCA
Organism: Taxus chinensis; assembly: GCA_019776745.2. NCBI lineage: Eukaryota > Viridiplantae > Streptophyta > Pinopsida > Cupressales > Taxaceae > Taxus > Taxus chinensis. The sequence goes on from CM034148.1 coordinate 792,622,493, forward strand.
TATCAAAAGTACACCAATGAGACATGTGGAGGATTCTGCTAACTCATTTTATACTAAGAATTTTTCAAAGGCCAAAAGGAAATTGTTTTGGTCCTAGGGCACATGGAAGGCCCATGCTTGTTTAGGAACTTGCCTCCGTACTTCACCTTTGCAATTGCACCAAGGAAACACGTGGAGGTTTCCGCTGACTCCTCTTTTCACTTCGAAAACTTAGACTCACATCGCAAGTATGTTGAATAATCTATACGTGGACACTCATTTCTCAGAGGCATGAATGCAGGAATCCATGTGGGGGCACTCATTTGTCAAGGTGTGTCCTTGAAGGTGACAAGTATTACTTGTCAGACCCACCTCTATAGAGCCACCTGAAAATTATTAAAACAAGGATCTATCACATGAAAGAATAAAAGAATTATTAGAGGGATTGTCAAAAATATGTGGCATGACATCCCAGTCATGGTTGAGGGTATGGGAAATGTGATCAGGTCATAATTTGTTCACCTGGAAGCTTTCAGGTGTGAATTTGTTAAACATCACTTTCTGAGACAAATTGGTAACAAGAAAAGGATTCCTCGAATATTATTCTTTTTGGGGGGAAATTTGGGATGAGTGAGCAAGTGAAATCTATAAATTCAATTAGAATACTCTTGCAAAAGGTTGGGTGTTAATTTTTATGATAAAATTTGAGAAAGCCCATCTTACTGAGAGATCATCTAAGAAACTTATTAATCTCTTATGTTTTAGATTTGATCATGTCAAGTTGGTTGTGAGTGTACATCCATTGAAAAGCTCTAAGATTGTTCAAAGAAACTTTCCCCTACTAATGAATCTAATCAACTTTGAATTAATTTGTGTTAATCTTGGGCAAATTTGTGTCTGCTTCATTTTAGAATGTCTGCAAGTAGTTTTTCTTTTTCCCATCACAACATTATGTTAAAATCCCTTTGAATCACACAAGATCTCATCTCTGTGATATTTTAGTGGCATTTTCAATTTTATTAGAAAAAGAGCCTTCATCCTGTAATGAAATAAAATATTTTAAATCACTTTACTCTCATTTTGTTGATAAAGATTGTATGTAATCGTTTGAGTGTATCTTAGGCATGAGGAACTAGGGGTCTTTAATGTTTAATTGAGTCTTTAGCTCGAGCCTTCATGTTAAATTCTTGGAGATTGTGTAAAACCATGCAAATCTGGGTCTCCATTGATGCACACCTTCTGGTTGAAGGAATATTTTAGCTATTTTGAAGCATTCTATCATTTAGTTTTCCAAATTTTGTGAAGGTTCTCAAAGATTTGGTATAATCTACTTTATCCTCATTAACTCCAACCAATAAATTTCAAATAACTATGAATCCTACCTAAAATACCCCTATTTGCACTGCGTATCCACAAATTAACAAATTCTATTGCCAAAATATGTAGAAGAAATCAAGATTCCATAATGTCTTTAGTAACCTTAAACCTTGTTTAGGAAATATCACCATTCTTTAGAAGTGACAACTCGTGTGAGTTAAATTATGGTGCATTGATCATATTTTCTCAAGGTTTCCTATCAAATTTGTGCAAAGAAGGATATCTTCATTCTCCTTCACCAAAAGAGGTTACAAAATGGTCCCTCTCACCCTGGTTGATAGGCACAACCTAAAGTAGTGAGGATAGATCAAATCCTTAATGAAGGTGTTATCCATTTCTCTGATGCCCGAGTGACAAAGAGTCAAACGAATCCCTTTATCGGGTACAAAATGACTCATAATATGATATTTCAGTCTCTCAGTCTCTTTCTAAATATGTGATGTTGTTTGTTCTCCAAGGGAGAATCAATTTGGATACCAACACCAGATTGACGCCGTTGCCAGGGATTATTTGAGCTTTAGGACTTATTTATGTGCCAACAACACCAGATTGGCGTCACTGCTGGGGAATATTTGAACACATATGTACACATACAGACCCTGGTAATGTTTCTTACATGATCTAAGTGTAAATATGTTGTTTAAATGTCATCTTGTGTTGAGATTTGTAAGAATTATGCAAAGTTACAAATTCTGCATGCAATATTTCCAGTTTTTGTTATTTTTTACACTAAGTTTACATCATCAATGTTAAATATAGGTAAAGGAATGTCAGATATGTGAATATTTGCATGAATTTAGTGTTAAAAGACATTTGACAGATCAATTTTAGTGAATTTGCACAACTAAGGTGAAAATCCTTAGTGGTGACTCCATGTTGAATTATTTTTTGATAAATGTCAGTGTCTTAACCTCTTTCAATTGAAATTTATTAGTAATATTTGCAAATATGGAAGGAAGAATATCTTTCTTCACTAAAGACCCCACTGAAAGGTTGTTTCCAGAACTAGGAAAGACAAATTTTGAAGGAAGAAGACTCTGGAAAGTGTTTGGAGATCAAAAATCAAGAAAGGAGTTATCAATTGTGGAAAATGATCAGCCTATCATTGAATATTGCCATACTTCCTCAAGTTCTTTTGAATCAAGTAGTATTTTGTACATCTAAATTCTCCAACTGGAGATGGTTCTTAATTTGTATTTGAAAATTTTATGTCTCATTCTGTCCCTGTACTTTCCAAAGATGATAGGATCTTTCAAGAAACAAAGTTTTTAGAGAACATTCATTTTCATAATTTCATTCATGTGCCCTACAGACCCCTCACTCCTCATCATTTTTTTTCTCCTATAAGATCACCTCCCTAAAACAATATGGCCCATCCCCCACCCAGACCTCCATTTGTTGTGAACACTTTTGGTGCTATAGATTTCAGAGGTATGGCTAGATATCCAGATGTTGTGCCCCAAGATGTTAAAAATATGCTACCTAAATTTCAAGGAAATAATACTATTACTGGAGATCAACACTTAAAGCTTATTTTCAATATAATGGAAGAATTTGAGATCAAATTTGAGGATGTGTACATAAAATTGTGTATTCATACTCTTGAGTAGGATGCATGTGACTGGTATAAATGTTTTCCATATAACTCTGTTGATTCATGGATAGAAATGAAGAATGCTTTTAGATTGCAGTATGGAGATAAAATAGACCCTAGGTTTATTTTATCAGAATTTAAAAATATCAAGAAGAATCCTAATGAGTCTGTTCATGACTTCAATACTCACTTCAATAATACACTGAATAGGCTACCTGTAATCTTGAGGCCAAGTGTTGTTTCTTGTTTAATAAAATTCTCTGATGCTTTTGACAAAAAGGATACCTATTATTTAAGGGACAAGAACCTGAGAACATTGAGGCAGGCCTTCACCATGTATTTGTAGATCAAAAATAACATCAAGGCAGTTGTTAAGCCTCATAAGAGGGAAGGTGTCAAGTTGATCAATCCAGAGAAGCCTGAGTCAAGTAAGTATTTTGATCTGGAAGAGGTTGTAAAAACTCTAACCAGAGATGTTAAAGGAATATCTTAAAATTCATCGAGAATAGAGAAAGGAATTGTAAAAATCTCCAAAGGTCATCATAAAGCACAAGGTCAAGAAATATTTGTAAATAATCCTAAGGGTGATTAGAGATCTGATGACAGGGGAAAAATGACCCGTGGGATCAGGAAATAAACATCCCCAACCTTGGGAAAAGATATTGGTGCCTGATCCTTTAGCTGTTAGAGTTGCTACTGTGGAAGAGGTTCAAGATATGGAGTGGTGTGATAAATGTTTCTTGCCCCATTCCCCATGTGATGAAGACAAAGAAGTTGAGGAAGTTGATGATGATGAGACAGATGATGATGGATTTCTCTACAAGTTCACACCAGGGAGTAACTTCGGCTGAATTAACCAATGCCATAACTACTATAGATTTCTAGGATTTCATTCACTGGGTATTACCCTTTCCTCCCTCTCATACTTTTGAAATAGATATGGTAAAATATTTTTAATTGCATAACAATTATTTTTAATACTTGAGGGCATAAATGATTAAAAGGTATGATGGAGGAATCCCCTCTAAGGAAGATATGTAGTTGCTAATGAATGTTGTGGTTTCCCAAGAAAAAGAATATAACACTAGGAGTAAATTTGTTAAAGGGACAAGGCCTCAGGACAAACCAAAAACTCCAATTCTCACCAATATCCCAAAAGAAACTCCTAAGAAAGACACATTTGGAAAAGGCCTTATTTCCCCAAACAGGACTAGTATCCTTTCCCATGCTCAAACCGTAAAAAATCCTTTACTGTTAGATGAGTTTGTCAGTATTCCTCCAAATTTTTCCTTTCCCAAATATGTTCCTTATGATATTTCCTAGGTCTTGAGTTAAATCAATATTTCTGTTCCAATTTTTGAGTTGCTTAGGATTCCTGAGCACAAGAAAAGAGACTTTGAGTATTTGGGATTGAAAGAAGAAATGATTACCCAAGGAAGAAATGTAAACAATGTTGAGACTCTTCCTATCATTGAAGAGTTGGAAAAATCCCAAGTAATGGAAGAACTAGGTGAGCCACATGAAGTATATTTGGGAACATCCTTGGTTGAGTCCAAGCTGAATGTAGATCCATTTTCAACTACTATGATTATTAAGGACATGTTGTTACACAGCTGTATGTTTTCTTTTGGAGCATCATGCAATGTTATGCCTCTTGAGGTCATGACTAAATTAGATATCAAAGTTACATTAGCTTATGGGAAGTGCACTACCATGTATTCCAGAGAGGTGCCAGTGGTTGGATGTGTCAAGAGTTTGATAGTGCAACTTGTAGCATACCTAGGAAAGAACTTAAAACTAGATGTTGTTATTGTTAACTTCCCTACCAAATGGGTAATGTTGTTATCAATAAAATGGGATACTATTATGGGTGGGAGTATGCAAATGGATATATTTTTTTCCAATATACCTATTGAGGGCAGCCTTGTAAAGTTGTATGGTGAAAAGAAGATGCTACATCTCATTGAGGATCCCAATAATGTTTCCTATGAAGTGTTATACATTGACATTGATGATGATAACTTTGTTGGATTTTTTGATGTTAAAGAGCACAAAATTGATCAATGCAAGTATCTTAAACAAGTAGGTTCTCCTTGGACTTTATTGTTTGATGGGGCTTGCTCTAAATTTGGAAATGGTGTTGGCATTGTTCTAATATCGCCAATCTAGGAAGAGTTTTTTTAATTTTAAACTCAACTTTGAGTGCACTAAAAATATTGTAGAATATAAAGAACTTTTATTGGGTTTAAGAATTTCTTAGAGATATGGTGTTATAGACATTATTGTTAAAGGAGATTCAAAGCTAATTTTCAATCAGGTTAGAAAACTGTATGCAACAAAAAATCAAAGAATGGAGCAGTATAAGCATGCAGTCTGGGATTTCATTAAAATGTTTGACTCCTTCAACATAATACATCACAATAGGAAGTACAATACTCTAGTAGACAAATTGGCTGTATTGGGTCCAGATTTGAAAATTGTGTTATATCCCCCTATTGTGAGTATAATATTGAGATATTAACTAGGCCATGTGCTCCTGAAAATGTTAAACATTGGCAAGTGTTCGAAGATAATGCCATGGTGTACAGGTTCTTGTAGAACCAAGGATAATTTTACAATCAACGTATAGATTGGGAACCAATGGTTTGTGCAGCTAATGGAAAGGAGACTTTATTTGGAAAATACATTATTCAGTTGAAGACTAATATTATTCCCAGAGGTTTGGTAGCACTTGAATCAAAATTTGATAATGTTGATCGCATGGTCAACAAAGTCATTTCAGCCTCAAGGGATGTTAAAGAGCATGACTTGGGCACAGAGGATAAACAATGTAAGATCTGGCTAGGTAGAAATCTGAGCAAGGAAGAAAATAAGTCGAATGTCCAATTATTGAAGAAATACTAGGACTGCTTAGCATGGTCTTATTCTAAACTAAAAGCATACAGGGAGGATAGTTTCCAGCACAAATTCCTCTGGAATCTTCTACCAAGCCATTTAGGTAGAAATAGAGGCCGATCAATCCACTCCTTTCCCTGAAGCTGCAAGAAGAATTGAAAAAATTGAGGAATGGAGGAATCATACAGCCCGCAAGGTACTCATCATGGGTTGCAAACTTGGTACCTGTCAGAAAGAAGAACAAAGATATAAGGTTGTGTGTGGACTTCAGAAACTTGAATAAAGCATCAATGAAGGATAACTACCCTTTTCCAAATATGGACAATATGTTATAATTGGTTACTGGTTTGGAATTTTTATCCACCTTGGATGGTTTTTCTGGAGATAACCAGGTAGTTGTGAAGGAATCAGAGTGAATCAAGACTTCCTTTACCACTCCTTGGGGAACATATGTATATGTCAGTATGACTTTTGGTCTAATGAATGCTGGATCCACTTTCAAATGATCAATGGATGTAGCTTTCTCTGGCTATATTAATGATTTCATTGTTGTATATCAAGATGATGTGACTGTTTTCTCTAGAAAAAGGAGTGACCACCTGTAAAACTTAGAAAATTTTTGTTAAGATGTAGGTAGTATGGTATTTCACTAATTCCCAAGAAGTACCATTTTGGAGTTTAGAAACAAAATCTTCTTGGACACATTGTGTCAAAGGAAGGGGTCATGATTGATCGTAAAAGGGTAGAAGCCATCAGCAAAGTCCTTATTGCAAGAACCAAGAAGGGAATTCAATCCTTTTTTGGGTAGATTAATTTTATTGGGATATTTATCTCCAATTTTACTGAACTAACTATCCCAATCACTAGCATACTGAAGAAAGATAAGAGTATCAAATGGGAAGAAGCAATTATTCAAGATTTTTTTGGGATGAAAGAAGCATTAAAGAATGCCCATGTTTTATCAACTCCAGATTATAAGAAGGCTATCCAATTTTCTTTTTCTTTAGAAATTACTATTGCATTTTTGTTGTTGGAGAAGGATGATGAGGGAGCCGAGAGACCAAGTGAATTTTTTAGTAAGGAATTACAAGAAGCTGAGCTAAAGTATACTATTATGGAGAAGCAGGTATTTTCTTTGGTAAATGAAAACAAAGGTCCTTAGACCATATATTATGAGTTCCAAAGTTATTTCTTATGTTCCCCACACCATGGTGAAAGTTATCCCATCATAAATGGAGGTTTCAAGCAAGAGATGTCAATGGGTAAAAAAATTGCAAGAGTGTGATATGGACATCCAAACAACGAAATTGGTCAGAGATTTGGGCCTGGTAAAACTTATGAAAGAGAGAAATCTACAAAGAATTGAGGTAAATGAATTTAAATAAGCAAGGTTGAATGTCGTTCAAAAATTGATAAATTATGAATGGTACAAGGACATCTTTTTTTATCTCAAACATCTACAGTGCCCTAAAAATTTGAGAAAGAATTAGAAAAGAGCACTTAAGTTAGCTTCCCAAAAATATGTCATTAATGATTTTGGGTTAGCTTGGAAGAACCTTTAGGGAGTTCTTTTAAGATGCATTACTAAAGATGAAGCCCCTAAAATAATTGTTGATCTCCATGGAGGATTTTGTGGAGGGAATTTTACTGGAAGAGTCACAGCTCATAAGATCTTAAGGGCTGGTTATTGGTTTCCAAATCTCTTCAAAGATACAACTCTATTGGTAAGATAATGTGAAAGTTTCCAACACTTTTCTAGAAGACTGAAATCTTTAGGATCTCTTCCTTTACAGCCTGTATCAATTGAAGCCCCATATAGGAAATGGGGAATGGATTTCATTGGGAAAATTTTCTGATCCCTTAAGTGCAGGCCATAAGTGGGTATTAATGGCCACAAATTACTTCACTAAGTGGGTGGAGGAAATCCCCACTAAGAAGGAAACTCACTAAATTGTTATGGATTTTATCCTAAATTATATCATTTACAGATTTGGGGTACCTGCCAAAATAGTTGTTGATAATGCTATGAGCTTTCGAGCTAAACCTTTGGTGGCTATGTGTCACTTAATATGGGATCAATTTGACATATGCTTCCAATTATAATCCCCAAGGAAATGGACAAGTAGAGTCCAGTAATAAAATATGTTGAAGATAATTAGAATAACTTTGGAGTTGAACAAAAGGAAGCGGGGTGAGAAGTTGAAGTTTGTTGTTTGGGCTGATCAAATCACTATTAAATTAGCTACTAGAAAAATCCCATTTGAGTTGGTGTATGGAACTCAAGAGATTCTACACCTGCATATGTAATTATCTTCATTTAAATTTCTTCAATAAATGGAAGATCAAAAGGTTAGCCCATATGATTCTTGCATCAATCAGATTGTCGAGTTAGATGAAGAAAGAAAGGCATCCCATAAAAGGCATGTAAAATTCAAAAAGAAATTGAAGAAGTTGTTTTGATAAGAAGGTGACTCCAAGATATTTCAATGTGGGAGATCTTGTGCTATTTTGGGATAGTATGCACGAGGATAAGGGAAAACTTGGAAAGTTTGATGCATTGTGGATGGGCCCTTATTCTATTGACATTCGAATTGGTGAACATACCTTCTTTTTAAAAGACCTAGATGGGGAGTTTCTTGAATTGCCTATTAGTGGAAGGAATTTGAAACATTTCCTTGACTGATTTCTCAAAATTGAGATATGCACCATTGTACAGTGTAGATTCTTTTGGTTTCTTTCTTCTTTCGTGTTTTTCTATTTTGACTCATCCTAGTCCTTGGTGGACGTTTTTGTTGGTTTCTCATTTTTTTCTTGGAAGATTGGCTTGTGAATCCATTGCCCAATGGTTTATTTTTGGCACTTGGTCTACTATTTTTTCTTGTGGTACTCGCTGGGAGTGCCCATCCCCGAGTCGGAGCCTATTTTGGTGCTGATTTTGATCTCACCCCATTTGGTCTAAAAAAATATTCAATTTATCTGGTTCGTCATATTTTCTATCTCCCTAAATGGATTGGTGAAAATTTGTCTTCATTTTTATGTTGTTGAAACATCCTTCTCCATGGTCATGGATCACATTTGGGCCTTATATAATTTCCAAATTCTTTGTCCTTGAAGAAAGATTCATTTCCGGGCACAAATGGTTGAGTTCCCCTGCATCTTACTATTCGAGGGGCATGTTTTCCCTATCAAAATTTATATCTAAAATCTGTAGATACATGTTCATTCTTGATTGGAAGGAGGTTGGTGAAACATTTTGAATTTTTTACTCGCTTCAACTCAAAGCTTATCCACGTGGAGCTCTGGCGTTAATCTAAAAATTTGCCTCTTCGTTTGACCTTTGGAATTGTGCCAAGGAGACACATGGAGCTTTCCGCTAGCCCTGCCCATAGTTAAACTTTTCTTTAAGCGGCCGATGTAGCTTTGACAAACTCAAGACATGTGAAAGGCCCACACTTATTTGGGGTCTCCACTTTTGAGATCCATATCAAAAGAGTGCCAAAGGGACACGTGGAGGTCTTTTCTCACTCTATCCATACTTAGAATTATTTAGTAGTGGATGGAACTCATTCGGGTTCTGGACACGTGGGGGTCTTGTGCTCATTTGAGGATCCACCTCTGGGTCCTATATTAGTAGTTGCGCCAAGGAGACACGTGGATGCTTCCACTAGCTCCTCTCCATACTTACACTTTTCTTCAAGCGGTTAGTGTAGCTTTGTTAGACTTAGGAAACATGGAGGTCCCACAACAGTTTGGGCACCTTCCCCTGTACTTTTACTTTTTAAGAAGCGCCGAAGGGACACTTTGAGGTTTCCACTAGATCCTGCCAATACTTAGAATTTTTTAATGACCAAAGAAAATTTCTGGGACCTAAGGCATGTGGCACCTTCCTCTATTCCTTGAACATTTTTCAACAAAATTTTCAAGCTAGGACATGTTGTGAGGCCATGTTTATTTAGGGTCTCTACCTTTGGGCACCATATCAAAAGTGCGCAAGTGATACACGTGGAGGCTTCTGCTCACTATTTTTATACTGAGAATTTTTCGAAGGCTAAAAGGAAATTTTCTTGGGCCCAGGGCATGTGGAAGGCCCGCACTTGTTTGGGAACTTTCCTTTGTACTTAACCTTTGTAGTTGCACCAACTGGATGGATACATGGCATTAAAAAAGACATTGTGTTCAAAGAGGCAGACAAGAATGATCCTGCGCAAATCTCAGCTCTTGGCCTCATCTCGGCCTTTCTCGCTTTGAAGGCGGCTGTGGAGAAAACCATAACCAATTGACTTTTTCTGTTTAGTTGCTGCTCCTTCGCTGTTTCGTTGCTGTTTCCTGGCTGTTCCTTTGCTGGTTTTTTCCATTTCTGTGCTCTTTTTGTTTTGGCAGTTATGGGCTGGGCCCATTTGGTGTTCATCTTTTCTATGCTGGTTTTTGGCTCCTTTTGTGCTGACTACTTTCCATCTGGCTTTTTGAAGCCTTTTTGTTCGAGGGTATAGGCCCCTCTCAAAAAACTATTTACCATTAATAAAAAAACCTTTGTAGTTGCGCCAAGGAAAAATGTGGAGATTTCTGATGAATCCTCTTTTCACTTGGCCAACTACGACTCACAATGCAAGTATGTGGAATAATTTGTGTGCAGAAACTTATTTTTCAAAGGCACAAATGTAGGCATCCATGCGGGCGCACTCATTTCTCCAGGTGTGTCCTTGAAGGTGAAAAGGGTTGCTTGTCAGACCCATCTATATAGAGCCACTTGAAAATGATTAAAACGGGGATTTATCGTATGAAAAATTAAAATAATGATTAATAAGTTTGTCAAAAAGTTGTGGCATGGCATCCTAGTCGTGGTTAAGGGTTTGAGAAATGTGATCACTTCATAATTTTTCCACCTAGTAGATTTCAGGTGTAAATTTGTTAAACATCACTTTTTGAGACAAATTTGTAATAAATAAAGGATACCTCGAATATTCTTCTTTTTGGGGAGAAATTTGGGATGAGTGAGCAAGTAAAATGTATAAATACAATGATAATACTCTTGTAAAAGGTCGGGTGTTAAATTTTTTGAGAAAATTTGAGAAATCCCATCTTCCTGAGAGACCATATGAGAAACCTATTAATCTCTTATGATTTAGATTTGATCATGTCAAGTTTTTTGTGAGTGTACAGCCATTGAAAATCTCTAAGACTATTTAAAGAAACTTTCCCCTACTAATGAATCTAATCAACTTTGAATTAATTTGTGTCAATCTTGGGAAAATTTGTGTCTACTTCATTTTAGAATGTCTGAATGTAGTTTTTCTTTTTCCCATTGCAATATTATGTTAAAATCCCTTTGAATCACACAGGATCTCATCTCTGTGATATTTTAGTGGCATTTGCAATTTTATTATGAGAAGAGCCTTCATCCTGTAATGAAATAAAATATTTAAAATCACTTTACTGTTATTTTTTTGATAAATTTTGTATGTAATCATTTGAGTGTATCTTAGGCATGAGGAACCAGGGGTCTTTAATGTTTAATTGAGTCTTTAGCTCGAGCCTTCATGTTAAATTCTTGGAGATTGTGTAAAACCATGCAAATCTGGGTCTCCATTGATGCACACCTTCTAGTTGAAGGAATATTTTATCTATTATGAAGAAATATGTCATTTAGTTTTCTAAATGTTGTGAAGGTTCTTAAAGATTTGTTATAATCAATGTTATCTTTCTTAACTCCCACCTATAAATGTAAAATAACTACGAATCCTACCTGAAGTACCCCTGTTTTTGTTGTGTATCCACAAATGAACAAATTCTACTACTAAATTATGTAGAAGCAATCAAGATTCCATAATGTCTTTAGTAAACTTTAACCTTGTTTAGGAAATATCACCATTCTTTATAAATGACAACTCATGAGAGTTAAATTGTGGTGCATTGATGATATTTTCTCAAGGTTTCTTGTCAAATTTGTGCAAAGAAGGATATATTGATTATCCTTCACTAATAGAGGTTACAAAATGGGCCCTCTCACCCTGGTTGACAGGCATAACCTAAAGTAGTGAGGATAGATCAAATCCTTAATGGTGTTATCCATTTCTCTGATGCCCAAATGATAAAGAGTTAGAAGAATCCCCCCCTGGCTATAAAATGACTCATAATATGATCTGTCTTTCTCTCAATGTATTTCTAAATCTGTGATGCTTCTTGGTCTCGAAGGGAGAATCAATTTTGATGCGAACAATACATCATCATCAATATAAAATGTCTCTCTAATAATCCACAAAAATCATACTATGATTCGAAATCCATCAATAGTAAAAGTATATCTATCATCTAACATCATGCTAAGTCAAAATGATATAATAATATCCATGTATATAGTCAACACTAGTCAAAATAAAAATATAATAGTGTCGAAGGGAAGTGCGAACTACATCCCCCTCACCTTAGACTCGAATTCCTCTTCTATGCCACTGAAATAGGTGTGGAAACTGGACTCATAGAAATGTAACATCCTCCCATGTAGCAGTAGTATCATCATACCTGTCCCATTGGACTCGAATCTATACTATATCTTAGCCTCAAAGGCATAGGGTCCTACACTCTATAATACGGATGAGCTCCACCATCATCTACCCCTGATTTTGCACCTATAATGCGGTGGATTCTAATACATGAGAAGGATCTTAAATGTACCTCCTAAGTACAAAAACATGAAATACATCATGGATGTGAGCCAAGCTAGGTGGTAGTGCTAGATGATACGCTTCAAGATCTCAAAAGGACCAAAAAACCTAGGATCAAGCTTAGATCCTTTTCCATAACGGATAGGGCTCTTATGTGACCTGACACAAAGAAACACCTTCATGCCCACCTCAAAACTATGATTTGTCTTATGATGATCTGTATACTTCTTCTTCCTGTCCCGAGCCTCTTGTAATCTCTACCTTATCATCATCACATGATGCTCCATATCATGTAGTAAAGCTGGCCCAAGAGAAACCCTATCCTCTAACCTATCCAAACTTAGTGGTATCCTGCACTATTTTCCATACATTTTCTGAAAAGGATCCATGCCTATCAAACTATGAAAACTATTATTGTAGGTAAACTCCACTAAATACAAGTACTCCTCCCACCTCGACTAATGGTCCATGACGTACATCCTAATAATTTCCTCCAAAATCTGATTCACTCACTCAGTATGTCCAAATTTCTCAGGGTGATAAGTTGTACTGAAGTTAATCTTCATCCCAAGAAAATACTACATCATATTCTATAAGTGAGAAGTTTACAAGGGATCACGGTCACAAATGATCTTAATATGATTAAGGTATACCTGTTTCTTTGCACTAGCTATATAGGTGGTCTTCATCGGAGAAAAGTGGGCCACTTTCATCAATTTATGCACCATGACCATGATGCCATTTTGATGGTATCTTTACATTGGTAACCCAACTATGAAATCCATGGAAATGGAGTCCCATTTCCACTTCGGTATAGTGTGAGGGAAGAGAATTCCAGCTGGATGTTGATGTTTGGCCTTCACCTTCTGACACTCTAAACAATGTAAACTGAGCTACATCTCTCTGTAGTCCCCTCTAATGGTACAACTGTCTCAAGGTGGCTTTCATATTCTTCACCTTGGGATAGGCAAAATAAGGTGCACGATGAGCATCTATCAAAATTTTATGTCTCAAACCTCCATCTCTAGGATCATATATCTGACCTCTGTGCCTAAAAATGTGATCCGTCTCTTATGAAAATACATTAAATCTGCCCTCAAGCATCCTCTAAGACTCAATCTCTTCCTTGGCTGCAAGGTAGAAGTTGTCATGAGGAATCTGCTATAAAATCCTATTCCGCAAATCTGTACCCATTGAAGTAGCCATAACCACATGTCTCTGCCTACTCGGGACATTTGTAACAAAGTTCTCCTTCCACTTCACATGTTCTATCTCCATGTCATACTCACAAAGAAACTCAATTCAATGTTGTTGATGAGCATTGAGATTGGGCTACATGAGGAGGTGGCGAAGACTCAAGTGATCAGTCCTGAGTGTAAATCTCTGGCCAAGAAGGAAATTTCTCCACCACGCAAAGGTGTGCACAACTGCTGCAAGATCAAGGTAATGAGTTAGGTAATTAAGCTCATAATCCTCGAGTTTACGAGACTTAAAAGCAACCACTCATCCTTCCTACATCAATACACCTCCTATTCCTGCCAAATAAGCATCTGTGCAAATGAAGAACTCACCTTGAGGGTCTGACACTATAATAATAGACATTTTCATGAGGCATTACTTTAGTTTCTTGATGGCCCGCTCACATCTATCTAACCATACAAATTTCTTCCCTTTCCACTAAAGGGAAGTGACCAGGTGTGTAACCTAAGAAAATTAATGTACAAATCTCTTGTAGTATTCTACCAAGCCCATGAAACTACATACCTTGGTCACACTAGTGGGAGCCGTTCAATCCATAATGGCTCTAATCTTGGAAGGATTGACTACAATACCTTCCCTACAAATGATGTGACCCAAATACTACAACTAAGACTGAAAGAATACACATTCCTTTAGGTTCCCATAAATTTTATGCTCACAAAAACACTACAGAACCTGATGAAGGTGCTCCTCGTGCTCCTCACATGTAAGAAATTATATCAGAACATTGTTAAGGAAAATGAGAACGAAGCGATGTAAAAACATCTTGAACACCCTGTTCATCAAGCTCATGAACACTGTGACACTGTGAGGGCATTTTTCAAACTAAAAGGAACAATTGTGAACTCATAGCGCCCATATATGGTGTGGAAAGCAGACTTGTGGATATCTACCTGTATAAACCTCAGCTGATGGTATTCAGACTAAATATCAATCTTAGAAAATACAATGGATCCCTTTATTTGATTAAATAAATAATCAATACGTGGAAGGGGGTAATGATTCTTGATCGTTACTTTGTTCAAGTGACAATAATCCAAACACAACTGCAAGGATCTGTCCTTCTTCTTAAAAAAATCATCGGTACACCCTAAGGGAATAGACTAGGATAGATTAGGCCTTTCTCAAGAATTTCCTCAAGCTACAACTTGAGATCACAAATCTCTGGTGTGGTCATCCAATAAGGCACTCGTGAGATAGGCTTTATTCATATAACCAAGTCAATGTGGAAGTCTATTACATGTGGTGGAGGCATCCCTGATATATAACTAGGAAATACATTAGAAAAATTTTTCAAGATGGGGTGTTCACCAAGTGAAGGTCCACTAGCCCCATCCTACAACTTATCACTAATAGTAATAACGTACAACTTTAACCAATTTCATGTACACTACTTGAGCTACATCGTGGAAATAGTGTGGATAGAAATGGGCCTCCTAAATTCGGCTATCACTGACTCAAATCCCAGATCATTTGTTCATGATATAGTCTTATGGTAACAAATCACTTTGGTTTTGTGTGTAGATAACCAATCCATGCCCAAGATGACTCCATACGAACCCAATGGAAGGATACAAAGATCTGATGTAGTGGTGAAGGATTCCAAATCCACTACACACTCCTTAACTAAGGAGTCTACAAATATTTTAGCTCCAAAAGCCATCTCAACATCTAAACTAAATCCCTACGTAATTGCCACCAACCAGTAATGTTCTAATAAAGATGGTACAATAAATGAATCAGATAAACTAAAATAATCAAACAATATAGAGGTAGTAATACCACCAATGCTACATGTAGTGTTTATCATAGTGTTATGGTGCTCAGCGTGACAATTCCCAACCGATGCATAGATCTGATGGCTATATCCCATGTCGCTAACTATAGGCTCTAAAATCTATGCCTTACCCTTGTTACTAGGTTTTTATGGTCATTCTCTTCAATGATGTCCAACAATGCCACATCAATAACAACTATTTGGCCCTCTCCAATGGGATGCGGTAAGAACCAGTACTATAGTGGTCAGTGTTGTGGATCTTGATGTTCTGACTATACACTACTGAGGTTGCTGCTAACGAACTACTATTGGTTGCGCTCTCGGTGCACCATGTATCCTAATGAGACCCGTATGGGAAGTCCCCATACGCTGTCCCTTATGAGCATCGAATCTCTATGGAGGTCTGAAGGTGGAAAATTTTACTACTGCTACTACTGAGGTAGATGTTGTGGTGGCCTGAATAAAGACAATGTACGACCATGTCTACCATTAAGAGGAGGAGATGACCCCCTCAACTTGTTATCCTGCATCTGTTGGATTATTCTCTACACTCTATTCCTAGCCTGTTGAGTCTTCCCCCTAGTCTCTTCTGTAATGTAGGCCTTCTCAATGGCCTCTGTTAAGGTCTGTGGGAAATGAATGCAGACCGCACCTCCCAAATCCAAATTTAGGCCCGTGATGAACCTATTAATCTTGACCCACTCATCCTACATATAGTGGACATACTGAAGTAAATCTAGAAATTGACTTTCATACTCTAGTATAGTCATGGATGCCTAATGGAGGTCATGGAACTCATCTATTCTCTACTAGATAAACCTCTTAAGTAAGTACCTGCTCCTGAACCATTCCTCAAAGATCTCCTAGGTAACTTTCCCTAAGTCTACGTGGAGCTTCTGCTCCTCAATACTCCACCAGAAACCTACTCCATCCCTTATAAGATGGATCACAACATGATATTTCATGTTGATAGTACATGGGAAAATATTGAAGCACCCGCTCAAGCTCACTAGCTAAGCCTCTCCCAAAAAACCACTTGTATCTATGGAATAATGAGATGGATGTAGTTTTAGGATCTCCCTAATATTATTTATAGCTGATGACTGTTGATCCGTAGGTCTCTCTACATGTTCCTCCCACAGTCTAGGGCTCCAAGTTTTGTCTCTGTGTCTTGAAATCCCGTGTCCATGTCCCCTCTAAGGTGAATGTTCTCTAGCTGACTCCACTTGGGCATTCTCTGACCTATGCTCATCATTGTGAAGAGGAGTTTCACGAGCCTCAACTGAAGGCTCTCTATCCTTTCTAGCAAGTCATCCTCCTAATAATCCACCGTGTATAGCAGTGTTGGCGTCTTGAAGCGTCTGTTATATCTGAGTTAAGATGGCTGCTACAACCTGATATGGAAGTGGTAAGTCTAGGTATATGTGCAAGAACCCCTTACCTAGTTAGCGCCTTTTGCACAGACTAAGTGAAAGTTAGTTAATCATTCTAGGTTTTTTTAGTTTTCAAGTTTACTACATTATACAAATATCATACAATGTTGTTTTCTAGGTTTCAAAGTTGTGCTAGGTTAAATGTTTGTGACTCATGTTTTTAAGTGTTCCCAAGGGTCCAAGATTTGAACCTATTGCTTTGATATGAAGTGTAAAACCCACTAATTTTTCCCCACGAAACCCAAGAACAACCCAGGTCAAACTTGAAAACATTTATGGGATACATTTTATATTTTCTTTGTTAAACATACTCGCAAAAAGGTTCGAATTAATGGTTGTCACATTATTGTTCCTAAGTTACTTTAAATCAATAATATTAATTTATTTTTTGATCCCCATTATAATAAAATAATAAAACTCTCAATACCTTTTAATAATTTAGATGAGTCTTAGGCATGGTTTAAGTTCCCCTAAATTTTATTTTGATAAAATTTAATTTCCACCATAGTTAAACTTGCACAAAATAATGCCAAGGATAAAGTGGTATAGTTAATTAAATAATAAGGTTCTATTATACCCACAAAGGGGTCAAAGTTGACACTAAATTAAAATGTCTCTAAAAGACATTTAGGTTATAAAGTTAATAACACCCATCCCCTTTTAAACTTAATTGAGTGACACCAAAGTAAGGTCCACCCATGCAAATTAAAATTTGAATTTGTCTCACCCACTTCCCACCTAATTTTTTTAGGGATTAATATCATCCATTGGATGGATTCATTTGTGGCCCTTAGATTTTTGAAACAATCTAACCCTACAATTGTCTTAAGAAAAACTTTCTTCTCTACGTTTTGACTTATAGTTTCTTTTGTTTTATTTTACAGATTGGTGGAGGAGGAGAAAGCCATGGGAAAAATCCCAAGCTCAAGGATGAATAAAAATATTTCTTTTCATAAGGATTCCATTCATACCCTCTTCTAGGGTTTACAATGTATTTATTTATTCATTTTGTTTAATTTACTATTTTAGCATTTGCCCAAATGGGCATGTGGGTATTTGCCCCATTTTAGAAAATAGGTAAGAATGATAAATATATTTATTTGGGTATATGAATATATACATATATATTAATATATACTTGTACACAAACACACACACACACACACATAATGTAAAATTTTATTTCGGATTGGTTTAAAATAAATTTTACATTATGTGTGTGTGTGTGTGTGTGTGTGTGTGTGTGTTTGTGTGTGTTCGTTTATATATCTTTTTTTGTAAATATATGATTGTATTTATCATAAACAAAATTATTTATCAAGTCATGATGCACACGGGTCACGCAGACCCAAAAATGGTGAATGTGTTAAATTGGTGGCTATGGGAATGAATTTTTCTTTGCATTGAAAATATGGTGGGGGCTCGGCCCACAACAGTCAGTGTATTAAAAGCTTTTAAGGGGTGGGGAGGGGTCTACGACCCCAAACCCACCCCATATTTTTTATATGGGGTGGGAGTTGGGGTTGTCGACTCCTCCTCACCCCAATTCAAAACAAAACTAAAAGAAAAGAATGGCCCGCGGCCTCCACCAACATTGCCTTATTTCAAAATATTATTTTAATTTTGTTCAACGGAATTTCATTCCACTAATACACCATTAATATTTAACAATAATATTAATAATAAATAATAATTAGAAAAAATATAATAATAATATTAAATATATATTAATATATATATTTATATAGATATATTAATATATATTAATATTACACAATTAACAATATTACTAGGGTTATGAGAATATTAGTGTATTAACATATTATTATGTGAATGATACTAAAACAATCTATTATATATAAATTCTCCTTATTGTTCAAAGGAGGTCAATGTTAGGTTAGTAAGCTTAGGGTAAGAATTTACAAAATAAGTCCCTAAAATTAACCTGACTACATTTTATTTAAATAGAAGTGTGGATTCATACAAATATATATATTTTTGTTAAATTCACCTATAGTTTAGTTAGGCTAATTATAGGTTTTCGTGGACAACTTAAGAAACTAAGTGATAATAGAAGAGACGGATTTCATTAAATCTTATAGCTCTAACTAATATTTCCTTCAACTAGTTATTAATACATTTTTAAGTTGCAATGCTTCAACTTACTTACTTTTAATTAGGGAAAAATAACCATTTTCATTTCAAAAGAAAGTGCAACAAAAGAATACTTGCTTCTTTGAAAATAGAGTCTAACATATTTTATTTTTTTGGAATAGAAGTATTAAATTTTAAAATAAAAACGATCTTCTTAACTTACAAGGAATGTGTATCCACCATATATATTTTCAATTTTCCATTCTCAAGGACAATGTAAATCTTGAAAGTTTCTTTCACAATACTAATCACATGAAACTTTAATTTTCTAAATTCACACTCTTACAAGAGTTCACAGGATGGTTTTATTTCTAAAGAATACAAAAAATTTCTCACAATTTACAACTTGATAACAAGATGTGCCATACAACTTTTCTTTCATCGACAATACTACAAGTCTTCCACCTTAAGTGGGAATTTACAAGCAAGGTAGCTCAATTGAATAATTTATTGGTCTTCTACAAGTTCTCCATGTCCCAACTCCCCAACAAGAGCTCCACCATTTCTTCACTTGATCACAAAAATAGAAATGGGGGATAGGAAACACTCTCCAACCTACCAAAACTCCAATGAGGAGAAGAAGCAATCCTCCTCATTGGCCTCTGAGTCCCAACCAAAAAGTAATAAGGGATGGATAGAATATATGGAAACTATAAAATGCTTCCAAAACACAATGGAAATATTCACAACCATTTTGAGCACATTCAATCACAAGAAGAAAAACACAACAATATGACTTTACAAATTTCACAAGGGTTTAACATGCAAGCCAATGGAGCAAGGACCTATGGGGAGATCACTTATGCCTCCCAATGGGATTAGGTACCCACCTTAAAACCCTATAATATGGATCTCAAAACCCCTACACAACTCTTATGCCTCCTTACAATCTCTTATCTCTCCATCATAAAACAAAACATGTAAGAAATGCAAGAATTTTCTTGTCCAAGGTGGGGCACCCAACCTAACTCCCTCCAAAACATATAACAAACTCTTATTTCTCCCTAAATATAATATCCCCATACCCTTCTCCTACACCATACTTAGGCAATCTACCCAAGGACCCAACAAGCATACCAAAACACTCAATAACATACACATATACATAAGTAATAAAACAAGGGTATAGCTCCTACCTTTCCATGGTAGAGCTTGATCCAAGAGTCACACACCAAGATCCTTCAACCCCAATCTATCACCAAAAAGCTCCAAAAAATTCCACAAGCACACAAAAATCCTCCAACTACAAAAAATAAAGAGCTCAAAAAGAAATGAAGTAACCCCGAAACAAGCAATAAAAGTAGCATAAATAGAAAAAGGGAAAGATGAGAGTGGGGTGGCTCCATGTAGGATCCCACATTACTCATCCTAAAATTCACCTGATAAGTCAAACCTCAACCCCAATGCAGAATAAATTAGTGGTTAAGAGGAATGACAGACCTCTTACACACATAATCCCAACACACACCCCCTTAAGGAGAAACTTTAAAACCCATGTAAGAAAAGTTCAATGAATGCCACTTTTTGTCTTAAAAAACAATTAATGGGGTCTATTGTTTACCCTCAAATCCATAGGTAGGGCTGGTATGAGAAATTAAGAACTATGGGACAAGATTAGCTTGTCCCACAAACCTCCAAAATTGGCCCTTAAGGCCAAATCTGAGTTTCCAAGGTGAGGTAGAGTGTACAACACTCAAGTTACTTACACTCAACTTAAAACACATAAAATAAAGAGCCAACTAATATAATAAATGACTTCATTTTCTCCCATACATAATTAGCTTAATAACATTATTAATTCACTAATCTAGACACATAAATTAATTAATGATAAAAGGGAATTACATCATAATAAAAATCACATACAAAAAAATTAAATAAAAGAAAGGAAAAGAAACATGCACAAAACCCCTTGGTCACAATTGGAGGTCATCACCCCCATGTGGACCTCCTAACAACAAATAACAAAACAACAACATTCCACAAGTTTCCATGGTGACCATTTTCGTATCCACCCAGTATTCCGTTGTGGTTGCTCTCCAATCCCCCTTTGATTAATGTGATATAATTACCTGCAAAAATCACACAATACCTCCTTTGGCCTCATGGCCACATAAAAAACATCAAAGATAAAATATACAGATATAAGTGAAGAATCATCCATATATAAATTAAATCATCACCTAGACAAATAATGTTACTATTTTAAAATTCCAACAACATCTCAATTCTATATTTCAGCAATACCAATAAGATCACAAGATTAGTTCAAATTTTAAATCCTACTCAATATGACGAGAATTCCAAATGTTGGAAATACATAAATATGCCAACAACACATCATCATCAATATAAAATGTCTCCCTAATAATCCACACAAATCATACTATGAATCGAAATACATCAATAGTCAAAGTATCTATATTGTCTAACATCATACTAAGTCAAAATGATACAATAATATCCATGTATATAGTTAGCACTAATCGAAATCAAAATATAATAGTGTCAAAGGGAAGTGGGCACTAAAAACATCATTGAACTAATTTCCTATAATCATGTCTAGAGGGAAGGGATCAAGGTTGTTGTTTACCTTGCAAATAGAGGTTCATGAGGTTGAACTTTCTATGTCATTGTAATGATTAAAAAGGATTCTCTATCAATATAGGGTATAAAGGAAGAGTAAGAAGTAATGAGGAGACATGTGAGATGTTGGATGATATAAGTGTTTGCATTGGGTTTATAAAAGAAATTTGTTCTAGATAAGGGCTTGAAAAATTATGATCATTAGTTTTAGAACAGACATGAAGGTTTCAAACTGGGTTGGTTTTATTCTCATTTTAATAGAGAAATAAAAAATATGGATGGTTAACTGGTTTGTCTATATCCTAATTTGACCATTGGGATTAGTATAAGATTTTAGATAATTTCTAAAAATATAGGTATGTCATCTATCTTTCAAAGTTTTAGATGCCATGAAGAATCCCTGAGCAAGGAATTTGCTAGTCATTAAAAGGATGGTCAGGCTATTATCAGGGGTTTTTCTATGAAATATTATCTATATTTTATTTCTTAGTGGTTGGAATGTATAAAAAGGCGAGGGATATATACAAACCAAAGAAAAAAAATGTGATGAGGAGATGGGAAACGTTTTGGTGGGAAAAGAGAAACTAAGACATCATTGTGCAGGTTTTGAGACATATTCTTTACATCATCATTTTAATGAAATCCCCATATACTTGATGAAATTAATCACCTTGGATGGTAGGTGCAAGGTATTTTATGCCAAAAATTTCCCTATGTTAAGTCATATCTGCCATGGTATGCATTATAATTTCCCATTCTTTGTTAGTCGTTACCTACACAAATCAATTGAGAATTTAAAAAAAGAATAGTTGAAAATCCATCTTCATAAAGGATTGATGATGAAATTATTCCATTTGGGTTCTACATATTTCACCTAATATGAGGCGTTTAGGGGCTTGTTGAATGATAATGCAAAAGACATTGAGGATGAGAAGTATATGGAGAAGGAGGATGACAAGGATTCCTCCGCTTTGGGCTCATATGATATAAAAGAGTATTTGATGTCATCGATATACCTTGTAGATGATGTATTTGTTGGTAATATATAGAGGGAGTTTTTGTAGCCAAATTTGGAGGACCTAGACAAAAATTGTACTCTCAGGGAAAGAATGAATAAATTGAGGAAGAAGAAAGGTATTGATACTATGTCTGGTGTTTCTATGTCTGATATCAAAGGAGAACCTTTCAATGTAAAAGAAATCATGGAGTTTGATTGGAGTATGACATTGGAAAAAAATTACCTCGGGGTTCCGGAGATGGAAAAGGATGTTGATTCCCTCAGTGAAAATGGGGTGGACATGGTAAGTACTTATATGAAATATATTGAGGCCTCGAAGTAAATTTTTAGTTCTCCAAATTCCATCAGAGAGGATCTTTCCGGGCTTAGAAATATGGTTATGGATATTAAAAGTAGGCTAGTTAAACTAGAGAAATGAAACAAAAAGCGCAGGCTTAAGATTAACCTCAGTAGCTCAAAGGAGGATGAATTGGTGAAGGATGATATGAGGGACATTATTTGCAAGGAAATAAATGTGGAATAAGAACTTTATATGAAAATTATAGTTTAGAAACTACATTCTTATGAACAAAGTCACACTCTTATAAAATGATAATATTGAAGTAGTGTTGTTGAGTCTTATGGGTGTCGTTAAAGTTGCAATATAAGTGAAAATTTGATAATAATGTAAGACCTTGGTTATTCAAGTAGGAGTATAGTATGAGTGATTATGAGATAAGAAAAAATGAAAATAATGAAGTAGCAATTTTCATGGTTTTGGGTGTCCATCATGTAGCAATCTGACTAAATAGATGTTACATTTGCATTTGGTATAGAAAAGACATTAAATTTATTTTTGTGTTAAATATAAGTTATATTTGTATTTTTTATAGAACGGGAGTAGGTCCTTTGTCATGAAAAAAATACAGATGAAGAAGATGTTGCTTAATATATGAAACTGATAAACAAACTCTATTATAAAAATGGTTGTAATGAGCAGAGGCCCCAATCTCATATAGGAAACGTAGAATAAGACTAGATATTTAGAAGGGGCATATGCCCATTCTCATATAAGAATCATAGAAGGATAATAAAGACATAATTTACTTTATTTTGGAATGAAAATATGTGCATTCTCATAGCTTTACTTTATTTTGAATTGGGAAGGTGTGCATTCTCATAACCCTTAGAGATAGAAACTATTCCTAGTGAAAGAATCTTTACAATGGGCAAAAGGTCATTCTCATACAAACATACAAAACGATTTTTTTGAAATTATTATTAATTATATCATACTAGTTGGACTATCCCTGGTAGAGCCAAGTGATGCACTACATACCCTCGAGAGGGATCAAGACTTATGTAGTTCTCACCATGCTCTATATTTATATGATTGTAATCATTTTTAGAATGGGTTGTGAGAATCAAAAGTGTGTTTGTAGAGGCAATATTAAATTTAATCATGTTAATGGCTATCATGTGAGTCATATATTTTTTTAAAACAAAATAAATTTTAATTCTGGTATTCTTTTTTTATTCACAAACGAGAGTGGGCGTCTGCCCATTTTATACAAGTAATATAGAATGAGATTATGTTATTTATATTTTTAATATTTTTTATGTAGATCATCCAATTAACACATATTTTTGTTCACAAATATCTACTAGTGGAAAATATACCTACACTATATGCTAGAATAGTCAAGGTATATATTTAGTTGAACCCATAGAGAAAGATCCCTATATTCAAACTTAATACAAAACCTAATATCAAACACTTAAGAAATTTCCAAATAACTATCTAAATTCTCCATTGTTAAATCCAACACCTAATTTATGTGAGGTTTATATGAGAAATTTTTCCTCAAAATAACATTTTTTATTACCACCAATACCTAGTAAATAATTTTCAATGATAGTACATATTTAAGCCTTATTTACACTTTTTGACAATTTTATAAGTAATGTCCTTCAAATAAAAATATTAAACTTCAATACAATACAAGTTATATTGAAAATACTTGTTTTTCCTATTCTCACAACCTTTGATGAGATATTAAAATGATTAAGTTTAATATTTCTTATACAAACAAACCTCCCATTGAATACAAGAACAAAATGTTTGTTTGATTGAGAGTTGGCATACACCCATTCTAAACATTCTAATGCAAGTAAAACAATTTGAGCTTAATGTTAACATAGTCTACCTAAATTTTCTTATTATTAGACAAATTTTTATCTATTCCATTATTCTCTCCTTCTTGTTTGTATCTTCTCCATCCATTTAGGGGAATATTCTTTACTCAATATACCTATAAATATGTGTCGTGCTTATATTAAATAATATGGAATAATAAGAGATATCAATCTCTATTATATCTCCACTCTTTGAGCCTAAAAAACATCTCATAATTTATTAATTCATTAGGGGCTATGGGAGCAGTCATAGATCTGGTCACGATTTCTAATAATCTTTCAAATTGAAGGATTGTACTCATCTTTATTTTTCAAGCCACAAAATTGGGCCCTTTAAGCAACTGAGCATCAGAGAGAACCAACTTCATAGCAGAAAATTTTTTTTCATATATATAAAATAATAAATAAAACCTTTTTTTTTTTAATTTATTTATTTCAAGAGAGATTACAACTTTGACTCATTGATGTGAACTACTAGTACGTAGATGCTCTTGATACTCACATGTTAAGAGACAACGATGCTTGGTGGGCCTTTCTTCTTCGTCTTCACAATCAATGTCATACTTGGCTTCTAATTCCTTTCGAACTCACTTTTCTTGACAGCTAACGTCGAAAAGAAAATAGTCTAAGAGTTCTTTACAAACCAGTTCATTGAAGACAAGGTTGCTCATATTTTGAAGTTTGTTGAGTAAGGAAAAGTGGAACACGGAGCTCTCAGGTGCTACTGGACTGTGTTCTACAACTTGCGAGTTGATGTTATGGATCTAAACGATCTCGATTGTGTGAGAAACACTCGTCATTTGGTGTTGGATATTAGAGAGATTGTTCGATGCTGTTGTAGAGGATTCTTTTTCAGGCAATAAATAGCCTCTTTTTAAAAAAAAATTGTTACTTTCAGGCTACACGAAGCCATTTTTTCCTCTTCTCGTATGGTTCTAACTCTTCACGCAGGTCTCCTCTTTTTACTGAAGACTCTTCCATATAGCAGTCCCTACTAGATTCCATACACCAATATCTTATAACATCAAGGAAAAGTGTGTGGTCAACACCAAACTCCACACAAACACTAATACGTGATTGATTAGGAATTCCACGCAGTAAAACAAAACTCCACTATGTTTTCTCCTTCATGTAGATCAAGAAGCAAAAGACAAACTACAATCATTCAAGCTCTTCCATGCTGCAACGATAAATCTCCTCTCATGTGGCCACAAGAAAAGAGAAATACTTTTACACTAGAGTCACGTTTTTCTTCCTCACACAGGTTGAAAAATCCATGCAAATGATTTTTTTTGTTCGGTAGTTTACTTTCCACGTAAATTTATGTACGTCAATCCATTTTCCATGTAGCATTCACGCAGGTTGTAGAACTGATCACTCCACATGGGCCAATTTTAGGTTTTGAATTTCGTCCATGTAGTAGGAGAGAAGAAACTCCACGTAGGTTTAGAATTTGATAATAAATCGATCTTTAAAGATCCACATATAGGCTCCACAAGATCATTGTCCCTCCACACAATAGAAAAAGATCAAAAATCCAACAAGGTAATGAAAAACCAAGGAGATAAGTGCATGGAAAATTATTAGAACAAGATAATAGAAAAAATAATTGGTCTCTCCTTTCCAAAGCACACACACATAGGTCAGAGTCTTTGTGCTCTGATACCAGATTGTGAGGCTCAAAGAGTGGAGATAGAATAATGATTTATATCTCTTATTATTCCATATTATTATCAGAAGCATGACACATATTTATAGGTATATTGAGTAAACAATATTACCCTAAATGGATGGAGAAGATACAATCAAGAAGGATAGAATAATGGAATAGATAAAAATTAATATAATAATATGAAAATGTACATAGACTATGATAACAATGGCTAGTGCCAAAGCCTTGATGCTGATAATCCTTAGTATCAGTGACGATGTGAAAATGCATGTTTGGAATGCAAGGAAACCAAAGGAGGCCTGGGAAAAGCTGGCAATAATTTATGAAGCCAAAAATTAGACTAAGATCCTCCATATTTAGTCAAAGTTGCACACTCTCTCTATGGGGTCAGATGAGAAATTTGAGGAGTTCTTACTTCATGTGGTTGAGCTGTGATTGGAGTTATTAGTGCTCAATGAAACAGTGGATGACAAATGTCTCATACCGATCACCTTAAGAGCACTCCCTTCTCAATTCTAAGTTTTCATTAAAACACTAAATGTATCTAAACAAACAGTGGCATTCAAAGAATTTGTGAATTTTCTTTAGCAGGAAGAGGCCATCAATTCATTACGAAAGGAGACTTAGGATAAAGCCCTTTTCTAAAATCCATACTGTGGATAAAATAATTAGAAGGGTCCCCCGGAGAAGCCAAATCAAGTCCAATCAAAACAACAACAAAAAGATCAAAATTCAAAGAGTTGGTGTCACATTTTTAGAACCAACACTCAGGACACTGATCACTACAGGTACAATATCTTGAAACAAGGGTCTTCAAGTCAAACAAGCACATCAAGCCACGAAGATTTTTAAAAATCCAAACAATGTCCCCCCCTAGAGAAAGCACAATGGACATCTTGCAGCCCAACAAGATAATGAATCTAATGAGGAGACATCAGAAGGATTCCATTATGGTAATAACCTTTTACTCATCTCTCAGACTTCAAAGCCCACAAAAAGAGTCTGGCTGATAGACTCGAGTGCAAGTAAGAACATGTCAGGTGATAAGGAGTTGTTTGATTCACTAGACAAACAACCAACTGGTGATTGAGTTTGGATAGTGGATGGCAAAGAGTATGTTGTAGAAGGAATAGGAAGAGTCACCATTCCTCTGGGATCATGAAAATGTATGCTTATAAAGGTACTATATGTTCTTAGCTTGACTAGCAATCTTCTGTCAGTAAATAAGCTATTGAATCATCACCTGAAGGTAGAATTTCTTGTCCAAAATGGCATTAAATCATGTTTGATTTCACAACAAGGTAAGATTATTGCTAGAGAATTTCTAAAATATAATTTATTTTTTGTAGATATTGCTTCATCTTCTACAATATATTTATCTGCATCAACAGTACAATCTACTGCACTCTGGCATTTTAGATATGGAATGTTTTCAGCTAGTACATTATATCGGATGAGTTCAAAAGAAATGGTTCATGGAATACTCAAATTGTCCAGTACCTTGCTTCTTTTCCCTGGTTGTCTTGAAAGAAAAATACATATAGATCCATTTCAGGTGAGCACCTTCCATGCCAATAATCGTCTAGAGGTAGTTCATACCGATTTAAATGGATTTCTACCTGATTTGTTTTTAGGATATAATTACTTCCCGCTATTCATGGATTACCACTCTCGTAAGATGTGGATGTTTTCCTGAATAAGAAAAGTGAGGCTCTTAAACATTTCCATAATTTCTATCATCGTGTTGTGAAAGAGACCTGACAACCACTTATAATTTACTCAGATCAAGGGGGGGGAATTCACCTCAAAACTGTTCTTGACATTCCTGAATAGAGCCTATCTCAGAAGCACCTTATAGGATGACCACACCTAAGATTTTTGAGCTCAAGTTCTAGGTTGAGGGCCTTCTTGAGAAAGGCCTAATCTGTCCTAGTGTATCCCCTTGGGGTGCACCAATGATTTTTTTTAAGAAGAAGGATGAATCTTTATGGTTGTGTTTGGATTATCGTCAGTTGAACAAAGTAACGATCAATATTCATTACCCCCTTCCACGTATTGATGATTTGTTTTATCAAATGAAGTGGTCCATTGTATTTTCTCAGATTTCTCTTAAGTTTGAATACCATCAGATGAGGTTTGTAGAGGTAGATATCCACAAGTCAGGTTTTCACACTAGATATGTGCACTATGAGTTTACAATTGTTCCTTTTAGTTTGACGAATGCCCCCGCAGTGTTCATGAGCTTTATGAATCGGGTGTTCAGGATGTTTTTAGATAACTTTGTGCTGATTTTCCTTGACGATGTTCTGATATAATTTTGTATGTGTGAGGATAACGAGGAGGACCTTTGTTAGGTTCTATAATGTTTTTGTGAGCAACAACTGTTATCCAAAATTCACCCCTCAAGGTATTTTGATAACATGCATCAAATTCTTTAGTCCCAAGTAAGTAGATTGATTTAAGGGCCGAAATCATGTTTCTGGGCCCCCTTTGGCTTCCTTCTAACTCTCCCATCCAAGAAGAAAACCCAATGAGTTAGAAAAGGTGAAAAAATTGCAAAAAACCAAGCTTGGGGCTGAAAAAATGAAGAAAATCAGCTAAGTCCTAGTTCGCGCAGCAGTTGGGACAGTTGGGGATGTCGGGGGCGCGAACCGGCCGAAAAGCCACCAGACAGTCCACGCAGCAGTTGGAGCAGCCGGGACAAAAGTACGCACGGGACGCGAAAAGCCGAATCGGCTGAAAGAGGGAACAAATTGCCTAAGTCTTGTTTCAGGGCGGTCTGGGGCATCCGAGCCAAAAGTACGTGCGGGACGTGGATCGGCCGGTTTGGTGCAAGTCAGTACATTTCAGGCGGTTCAGAGATATTTGTCCTAGATGGTCTAGGACATCTAGGCCAAAAGAATGTGGAGGATGCGAACCGGCCAATTCAACCGAAACAGGGGACTTTCGTCTAGGACATCCGGGACAAAAGTACGCGAGGGACGCGAAAAGCCGAAAGAGCCGCCAACGAATGGAATCTCGCCACGTGTCTTCACCTCAAACAGGAACAAGGAAGGCCGATTTGGCTGAAGCAAGAGATTTTCATCTGGGACATCCAATACAAAAGTACACACGGGACGCGAGGGACGTGGAAAGCCGAAGCGGCTGAAGGCAAAGAAGAAAAGTCAACATTTGACCTGTGAAACTTCAAACAGCCATAACTTTTGACTCCGAGCTACGATTTCCATAAAATTGGACTTTTAATGAAGGTAGATATATTTAAATAAAAGAAACATTTTCGGCTCCAGTCAGTTAATGCTCATTCCCGTCAAATGACAGAAAACGCCTGCCAGACCCAAAATAGCTGCCCGCACTCAGAAGGCCAATCACACAAAATTGGTACCGTTGGAATTGTGGCTCTGAGCCCAACGCAAAAAAATCAAGAAATTCCAGATTTGGTGAGAGATTTATGGATATTTTTTATAAAACATGGCCGAGTTCATAACAGTGTTTTATTTGGTGGTTAGGAGTGCAATTAAGAGGCATGGTCATCATTCTTTCTCTGCTGCAGCACATGGGTCAGTATGAGGAGCCTTTTGCAAGTAATATATAATCATTTTACTCCATTTAATGCCTCTTATAGGTGGTTGAAGGAAAAATTTCGGGATTTTCATTTTTCCCTTCTCTTTCTCTTCTCATTTTTCTATAAGTGTAGGCCCTTGTAGTGGACTCCTTGCATGGTGATGCAGGCCCTTATCTTGTAATAGATTGAACTGTGCATATCATGAAGCAATAAAATATCAGTTTCTGGATGTATCTTCCCCTGCTGTGTTTTCTTGCATTCTTCTTGCCCCTTTAATCTTTCTACAAGAATATTGTGTCTATTATTATGTTCTTGCAGGGATCCATTATCATTATGTATGATTGGAATATTGTTGTAAATGCATTTTGATAGATTATGGAGAACTGTCATCACCTCTTCTAGTGTGCAATTTTCCTCTGTATTCCACGCATTTGGAGACTACTCTCACACCCTCCTTTTCTGGTGTATCACCGCTTTAGTGTAGGCTTTCATTTTATGCATTCTCTCTCCCTGGTCCCTTGGAAATTTAGATTAGAATAGTTAGTTTCCCCTGCATTAGAGTAGATTGTGGCAGGTAGTTTAGGAGTAAGAACCAACTTTTTCTGGAGGTCTATCTCAAGTAGCAAGTCCCACAACTTGGAGATAGTACCCATGTTATCCAATCACACCATGAGTTCAAGTATATGCACTTGTATAAACATAAGGGGTGTTGTGATTTGGTGATAACAACAACTTTATTGGAACCTAGAGAAGTTTGCATTCTTTCAGTCTTAGGTATAGTATTTGGGTCAAATCATTTCTATGGAAGGTATCATAGTTAATACTTCCAAGAATAGAGAAATTATGGATTGGTTAGCTCCCACTAGTGTGACTAAGGTGCATAGTTTCATAGGCTTGGCAGGATACTACAGGAGATTTGTACATTACTTTTCTTGGGTTGCGCACCTCATCACTTCCCTTCAGCGGAAAGAGAATAAATTTGTATGGTCAGATAGATGTAAGAAAGAGTTTAGGAAACTGAAGTAATGCCTCACGATAACGCCTATTATTGCAGTTCTAGACCATCAGGGTGAGTTCTTCGTTTGTACTAATGCTTCTTTGGTAGGGACTAGGAGGTGTATTGATGTAGGAAGGATAAGTGGTTGCTTTTGAGTGTCAAAAACTCAAGGATTATGAGCTTATTTAACCAAATCATGACCTCTTGATCTTGCAGCAATTGTGCATGCCTTGTTTTGGTGGAGACATTTCCTTCTTTGCTGGAGATTTACACTTAGGACTGATCACTTGAGTCTTTGTCACCTCTTCATGTAGCCAAATATCAACACTCATTAGTAGCATTGGATGGAGTTTCTTTCTGAGTATGACATTGAGATATATCATGTGAAGGGGAAGGAAAATGTGGTTATAGATGCCTCGAGTAGGAGAAGATATGTGGTTATGGTAGAAGCTTGTAGGAGTTTGTAGCAGCTTCCTCACGATAGCTTCTACCTTACAACCAGAGTAGATATTGAGTCTTAGATGCCCCTTGAGGGGAGATTTAGTGTATTTTCATTAGAGATAGATGGCCTTCTCAGCAACACAGGTCAGATATATGTTCCTAATGATGGAGGTTTGAGATAAGACATTTTTATAGATGCTCATCATGCACCTTATTTAGCCTATCCCGAGGTGAAGAAGATGAAAGCCACCTTGAGATAATTGTACCATTGGAAGGGACTAAAAACATACATAGATAATTTTTTGTTACATTTTTTAGAGTGTTAGAAGGTGAAGGCCAAGCATCAGCATCCAGTTGGCCTTCTCTTCCCTCATGTTATACCATAGTGGAAATGTCAGATAATGTCTCAAAAGGAGCCATGCCTATCAAACTCTGAAAACTATTATCATAAGAAAAATCCACCGAATACAAGTACTCCCTCTCTCCTAGACTAATGCTCTGTAACGTACATCTGAAGAATGCCCTCAAAGATCTGATTCACCCACTCAGTCTGTCTATCTATATCAGGGTGATAAGCTGTAATGGAATTGATCTTCATCCTGAGAACATATTGCATGGTATTCCAAAAGTTAGAAATTTACAAGGGATCACACACACAAATGATCTTTTGTGGAATCCGGTGCAATCTAAAAATATTATTAAGGTATACACATTACAATGCACTAGCTATGTAGGTTGTCTTCTCCAAATAAATCTAGGCCACTTTCATCAATTTATCCACCGTGACCATGATGGCGTCGTGATACTATCTCAAAATTGGTAACCCAACTATGAAATCCATGCAAATGGTGTCCCATTTCCACTTCCATATAGTGTGAGGGAAGAGAAGGCCAGCTGTATACTAATGCTTGGCCTTCACCTCTTGACACTCTAAACACTGTAACAAAAACTGAGCTACGTCTCTCCATAGTCCCCTCTAATGGTAAAAGTATCTCAAGGTGGATTTCATCTTCTTCACCTCAGGATAGGATGAATAAGGTGCACGATGAGCATTTTCAAAAATTTCCTATCTCAAACCTCCATCTCTAGGAACATATATGTGATCTCTGTGCCTGAGAAGGTCATCTGTCTCTAAAGAAAATACATTAAATCTCCCCTCATGTGGTTGTTTTCCCAATTTTACCCCCCAAGAAAAAATGGTCGAGTGAGACCTTACACAGGAAAAATGGAAGGGTCGGCCCAGTTCTGTGAACTCATATTTGATCCCAAGGTTGATTCCAAAAACAAGAAAAGAAAAGGAACCACAGAGTGTGCCACGTGCCTCATTAGTGCAATTTTAGGGGTAGAATATAAAGTAGGGTCCCCAAATGAGCGTCAGCCCACCATGTAGCAAGAGTCTGAAAAAGGTTACATTGGCTGTTGAAAATTCCTACCAAGCGTAGAGCCTACAGATGCCTCCATGTGTCCTAACGGGTGCACCTATGAAGGTAAGGACCAAATAGGGTCCCTGGACAAGCACGAGCTTGCCATGTGTTCAGAATCAAAATAGGGGCAGAGCCAGCCATTTAAAATTCCAAGGCAAGAGAAAGTGGCCACACGTCATCTTAGCGTAAATTCAAAGGTAAGACCCAAAAATGAAGGAGATAAACTAGTGCGATTCCCCCATGTGTCTTGAATCAATCATATTGCCCCACCAAACATAAAGGACTAGCCAAAACATGAGCAAACAAGATTAGGCCCATAGATGATGCCAAGTGTCACTTCAACGTAACTTCGAGAGTGGAAGGAGGGAGTGAAATCTCAAGATGCATGGGGCCGCCATGTGGATTTGTGTGAATAGACTTCAAACCCAAAGCACCTTCAGACGACCATATATTATGACTAGAAGCTTGAAATTAAGCAAGAGTGTACGTTTTGGAAAGCTTTCGATGCCTGTAACTCACCTTCCACCATTAATGATTTGGTACACCATATTTTAGGCTATTAAGTCTCCCACATAACATCTTTTGGTACGTAAATTGATTCTTCCTCAAAGTCTGAGAAACATCATAGTCTGACAGGAAGATTAGAGGCAAGCAGAGCATGTAATGTGTCGTTTTTTATCTAGGGATGAAATGCAGCTTTCTCTTTGCCACTCAGATGTGGAGAAATGGGTAGCACCCTCAAGAGGATTTGACCTATCCTCACTACTTTATGGTTGTTCCTTTCAACCAGTGTGAGAGGACCCTTTTGTAGCCTACTGTTTATGGAGGAGATGGAGATGTCCTTCCTTGTGAAGTATTAAGAAGATATTTAAGAAAATATGATCAATGCGACAAAACCTAACTCTAACGAGTTGTCACTCTAGATAATGGATGTATTTTCTAGGCAAGGTTCAAGCCACTAAAGACAATGAAAACCTGATTGTTTCTAAATGTTTTTGTAATAAAAATTATGCATTTGTGTACATACATGAAAAATAGGGGTAGTACCGGTAATATTGGGTGTTTTTAAATGGATTTTGGTTAGAGATGAGGCAGGTGAACTTGATTCACTAGATCCTTGAGGGATTTTACAAAATGGAAGACTAAACGAATGGAATGCCACATAACAGCTAAAATGTTTCTTTAACCAGAATATGTGCTTCAATGGAGACCCAGATTAGCACTTTTTCATATAATCTACGAGATTCTAACATGAAGGCTCGAGTTGGAAAACCAAACAAAACATCAGGATTTGAGCCCAATCATGCTTGAGGTACACCCAGAGGCTTACAGATAATCTCTGTCAATAGATGAAAGAAAAGTGATTTTAAATCATTTATTTCACTCCCAGATAAAAGATCTTCTCAGAAATGAAATTGTAGATGCCACTAAATTGTCACAAGGATTGAGACCCATGTGATTAAGACAAATTTTGATACAAGATTGCAACATAAACAAGAAAAATAATTTACAGAAATTCGGAAATAAAACAAACACATTTTGCATAAGATCAACACAGAATAACTCGAGCTTGATTAAATTTATCAGCAGGGGAAATTTTCTAGAATGATCTCAGAGCTTGTTAATGTCTATACACTCACAACCACCTTGGCACAATCAAATTCAATACAAAAGAGATATAAAGGCTTCTCAAATAGCTTCTAAAATAGTGGTCTTTATCAAGATTTTTTCGATTAGAAAAATCAGTCCCGACCCCAAACACTCCAAAAAATTGCACGATAAATTGGTGCCATTTATAACATTTACAACAAAACCTTTCCCCCCCCCAAAAAAAATACACATTAAGTGCCACCCGTGCTTTCCATGATCACAATTGCGATTACAAGAATTAGATATTTAAAAGGTCACCAGGTGCTCAGGGGGCATATCTCTTCGAATATCTCCCGCATTCAACTCCTTCCTCTAGAAAATTACTCTTCCTTCTATTTTTCAATTGCTTCTGCCCCGAATCTATCAAATCTAGTTCCTTGTGTGCTCGGGAGAATAAAAACAGAAAATCAGATCAAGCCCAATAATTAGACCATTTTAATGGCGAAGGAAGTCTCCAAATCTCCCCCCACCAAACTCAGATATCAAATTAATTTCCCTTTCCTATTTGGTGTGCAAGAAATATCGATAAATCATGAAGACTTGCACTTTCAGGAGCTCTTGAGTGAAAATGGTGGAAAAATCAGATACAGATGCAAAAATATCATCGATTTCTATTTTGAATTTGGACTGTACACGTGGGAGATCTATTTTAAAAAGGGCCTGCGGGTTCCTTTTTTATTTTTACAACTTTTAGAAAAATGTAAAATCTTTACATTATGCTCCACAACTCTGCCCTTGAGAAATGAGCCTTACACGTGTCCTCAGGTGGGTCCTAAAGGAACTGCAACCAAATTATGCTATTTCACCTCATTTTTGGAAAAGGGAAAATTTTCCAAGTTTTCCCCATAGCTCCACATTTAAAAAATGGGCCTGACACATATCCCAAAGTGGGTCTTAATTGAACCATGCTTCCTTTTTAACTTTTAACTCTTATCTTGTAAAAACAAAATTTTCCAAATTTCCCAAGAGAGTCTGCACATCTGCCATTGACTTGAAACAAAATTTGGTTGATCCTTTGTCGAGATTGTGGGCCATTTTTTATATTTTAACCCTTTTGAGAAAAATAGACAAAAATTCTAAGTTGCCCCCGATGGTATACTTCCCTACCCCTTTTAACTTTTCAAACTGCCACGCGTCACAATGGTGCATCTTGAGATGATTCCCAAACTTTGAGACCTTGAAAGAGCGTCGTCTTGCCACGTGTCTTATCCTGGAAATTTTTTTCTAAAGGCTTGAAGCTTAGCAGAAGGCACCATGTGTCACAGTCTAAGGAAATCTCTTTTGGCTTCTTGAATAGTCTAGGAAAAGTGTAAATTGAGTGGAGGCCGCCAAGTGTCCTATTGGCACTTCTTTAAAATGAAACTCAAAGGTTATTCCCCAAACATGCATGGTTCCTCCATGTTTCCCAAACCTCCCAAAACCTTTTGAAAACAAACTAAGTATGGGAAAACCTGATAGAATCCTCCACATGTCTTTGTCCCGCCAAACTGTATCCAGCTGCATAAAAATTTATGTAAGTCAAAGCTAAGAAGCGGAGACCTCTATGTGTCCTCTCGGTGCGACTCCAAGACCAAAAAAAAAATTAAATTTTCAAATGAGTGTCATTCCTACATGTGGACAAATTTCTAAGTTGAGGCAATTCATAAAATTTCTGAAGTACCCTTTCAAGCCATGTCCAACCAAAAGAGTCTACATTCTGTGTCGATGTGAGGATGCAAATTTGACCGGGAGAAATGCTTGTAAAAATGTAAAATGTACAAAAATGAGCATTTGAGCCCAAAGATGAAATTTTTTCCAAGCACAGAGGATTTAGAAATGTTACAAGGTTCAAATACATTCCTTAGAGCTACATCCATTCGTTTTTCTTCAAGTATTTAGGGAAAAAATGATGAGGATAACAAATCCCAACTATGGAAAATTGAAAGAACGGGAAAACCCAAGATTTTGAATGAATAGAGAACGAGAGACCCAAATTACAGACCTTTGCAGAGAGACAAAGAAATAAGGAAACAAAAATGGACCCATACATGATATTTAACTCACTAACAGATTAATTATGGCAACAAAAAGAAAGGAAAAACTTCCCAGCCACAACCAGGGGAATAAAATATGGTAGAGGATGGAAATTGATAGATTTCAAAGGTAAAATGGGGAGAGCCTATTTTGAGCACCAACATTGGCTCTAACTCGGGGATGGGCACTCCCTATGAGTGTTGCAAGAAAAAAGGTAGAAAAAGTGCCAAAATATCCATTGGGTAAAGGATTCAACTTATAAAGTAAAAAACAAGAACCATCCCCCAAAAATGAACAGAGAAACCAACAAAAATAGGTCACCAGGGACTAGAACAAGCAAAAACGCATAAGACAGGAAACAACCAACAAACTATGCACTGTACAGATGATGGCCACCTTGATTCAAAGAAAAAAATCAAGGAAAATCTTCAAATGCCTGTCATTTTGGATATGACCATGCTAAAAGGTTCTAATATGTTTTCATTAACTAGAAATATACCTCCTTTTTTCTTTTTTCAATTTGTAAACCATCCATGTTCTCTTAAGCTCCCCATTGTGTTTAGGTCAAATTATTTAACATTTTTCAAGGCTAAATCATAGACCAAATTACCATAAAAAATAGCATACTTAGGATCTCTATTTTCAACATTTTCATACTCCCTAAAATCGACAAAACTCATAAAATTGTTAAGATGAGCATCTTCTTGCAAAAAATCATAAGATGCATTGCTTGAGTCTTTAATCAAGTACAATATCTTCTTCTCTCCATATAATTTCACCAAGTTTCCTTTAATGGGGATAGTGGCATAATACATGTCCACTTACACACTACCACCAACACCTGCTACCCACTTTCTTGACAATAACATCCCCCACTTGGCAGGGCAGTCAATAATCACTACCTCAAGTTTTAAGTTTCTTCCAAGATAAGATGTAAGTTGCATAACTAGATATTTGACACATCCCACCACTAGAACCTCTTTGGAGTCCATGGCAGTGCACCTCCCATATGTTTTTGTTACTTTGATACCTAATTCATTCATGACCTCAAGAGGCATGACATTACTTGAAGCTCCAGAATCAAACATACAGTTATGTAACAATTTTTCTGTGATAACCAAGGTAGTGAAGAAATGGATCCACATTCAGCTGGGATTTAACCAAAGAAGTTCCTAAATAAAACTCTGGTGGTCTCCCCCAGACCTTCCAAAACTTGTGGCTTTTCCAAATCTGCAACAGTAAGGGAATCTCAACCTTACTTACATCTCTACCTTTTATGATCTCTTCCTCATTGAATCCTAAATATTCTAAAATATCTCTTCTTGTGCTCAGGGATACTAATTAGCTCAAAAATTAGGACAGGAATTTTGATTTGACTCAAAACTTGGGCAATGTCATATGGAACAAGTTTTGGGTAAAAGCAACACTAGGAGAAAGATTGGAAAATTCATTAGATGGAATGGGATTCTTTTTCAGTTTGGGCATGGAGAGGAACACAAATTTTTCTTGGGAAAATAAGCTCTCTGCCAGATACATTTTTTCTTTGGAAGGTTTCTTTGGTAAGAAATGGAAATTTTGACTTGGATTGTGGCCCCTTGTCTGATTTACTTATGGTATTGTGATCCTTTTCTTGGGAAACTACAACATTCATTAATATCTGCCTATCTTCTTCTAAAGGAACTCCTCCATCATTCTTTTCAATCATTAATGCCCTCAAGTACTCAAAATCATTAGTGGGCAACTCAAAAAAATTTATACTGTCTACTTCTAAAGTATGAGAGGGAGGAAAAAGAGGTACCCAGTGGATGCAATCCTAAAACATAGCATCAGTCTAGCACTTATTACATCAGTTGAATTTTTCTTCCCTTGGTGAACTTGCAAGGATCTCCATCATGTAGGTACCATCATCAATTTCATCATTTTTTGTTTCTTCTTCCTTCTAATCTTCTTCACAAGGGAGCATGGGGCATTAAACATTTGTCACATGAATCACTGACCTTGTTTCTTCCATAACAACAACTCTGATAGCCATAGGATCAGGCACCATTCTATTTTCCCTACCTTGGGGTTGCCCATTTCCAAATCCAACAAGTCCCTTGCCTCTATCATCCGGACTTTGGTGATTTGTAAACTGTCTTGGCCCTGTTGCTTATGTTGACCTTGTGAACTCTGCCCAATTCCTTTTTCTACCCAGGCCCAATTTGTATGATATCTCTTTGACATCCGCTACAAAAGTTTTTACAACTTCCTCGAAGTCAGAAACCTTGTTTGTTTAAGGATTTTCCAAGTTGATTAGGTTTTACCACCCTCCCTTTTTAGAGGCTTTCAAATTTCCTTAATGTTGTTCTCTATTTGTAGAGCCATGGTGAAGGCCTGCCTCAAATTACTAGGGTTTTTTTCCCTCAAGTAGTAAGAATCTTTTTTATTAAATGCATTTGAATATTTGATCAAACATGATTCATCACATGGCCTTAATCTAACAGGAAATCTTCTCAAGGTCTTGTTAAACCTTGTGTTGAAATCATGTACTGACTCATTAGGATTCTTCTTGATGTTTTCAAATTCTGATAGAAGAAACCTAGGTTCAATCCTATCACCATATTGCTAATCTAAATGCATTGTTCATCTCAGTCCAAGAATCAATAGAGTTATCTGGAAAAGCCTTATACCAATCCCTGACATCTTATTCTAATATATGGATAAAAAAAATTTATATATAAATCTTCATGGTTCAATCTCAAAGTCTTCCATCATATTGATAAAAACCTTTATAATGTTGATCACCAGTTATAGCGTTGTTTCCTTGGAACTTTGGTAATCTATTTCTCACATCTTGGGGAACTGCATTTGGATAACTGGCCATCCTTGTAAAATTTATAGGATCAAATGTGTTTACAACAAATGGAGGTCTGGGAGGGGGCAGGACCATGAGGAGTAACAAACTGATAATAAGGGCAGAGGGTCTTTAAAACACAGAATTATAACTTTGAAAACTGATATCCCTTAAAGGCCTTGTTTCTTGGAACTCCCTATCAAATTCTAAAAAGATAGGGGCAAAAGGAGAAGCAAACCTTTCAAAATCAAATGAAGGCCCCTCTCCAGTTGGAGAGTTTAATTCCACAAAGAGGCCTACCTGATTCAGAAGCACTTGAATTGACAGTCTTCATTAATATGCCAATCACTTTCATTAATGGAGATGCCCTTACTTGTATGTTGATGTTCCAATAGCTCTCTAGGATTTTCTTTCTTATGTTTTTACTTTTCCTAGCTCTGGAAATAATGTCCTAGCATAGATCTCTAGCAAAGAAAGATATTCCTTCCAGCTTTGCAAAGGTTAGCAACAAATATCACTTGACAGAGTTATCACTGGTACTCATCAAGAATCATATCAACAGGGAGTCGGCACTAAGGATTTCCACCTTAGTTATGAAAATGCACTAAATATGATTTTTCAAATCTCTGTCAAGACTAGAAACTTGAAATGGAAAGATTCTAACTTTTCTTGACCCAGATTTATCAATGAAAGCTAGTGCACTAGGTGTGAAAACTAAAATAATTGCACACAACACTTGGAGCATATAAGAAGTATTTTACCAGGTTTTGAAAATGAACTGTAACCACTATGTTCCCTCGAAAATGGTGCCACTTAGGTTTGGTTGATGGGATAAATAGATATGAACTGGTAGTGAATCATAAAAATTAGTCTCAGAAACACAAATCAGTTCCAAGCACTTTAAAATAGTCCCCCGGTAATGGCACCACTTAGGTGTTGTTGACGGGATAATATAGATATGAACTGGTAATGAATCAACAAATTACTCTTAACAACGTAAATCAATTCCCAACAATTTAAAATAGTCCCTGGAAACGGTGCTACTTAGGTGTTGTTTACGGGCTAAATAGATATGAACTGGAAGTGAATTAGTAAAGTAGTCTCAGCAACATAAATCAATTCCCAACAATTTCAAACTATCCCTAGAAATGACACCATTTAGTTGTTATTGATGGTCTAAATGAATATGACCTAGATTGAATTGAACTAAATCCCTAACAATAACACCACTTAGGTGTTATTGATGGGCTAAATGGATATGAACAGGGATCAAATCGAACTAAATCCCCAGCAACGACACCACTTAAGTGTTGGTACCCTAAATTATCACTGGTACTCATCAAGAATCATATCAACAGGGAGTCGGCACTAAGGATTTCCACCTTATTTTTGAAAATGCAATAAAATATGATTTTTCAAATGTCTGTCAACACTAGAAACTTGAAATGGAAAGATTCTAACTTTTCTTTACCCAGATTTATCAATGAAAGCTAGTGAACTAGGTGTGCAAACTAAAATAATTGCACACAACACTTGGAGCATATAAGAAGTATTTTACCAGGTTCTGAAAATGAACTATAACCCACTATGTTCCTCGAAAATGGTGCCACTTAGGTTTGGTTGATGGGCTATAATAGATATGAACTGGAAGTGAATCATAAAATTAGTCTCAGAAATGCAAATCAATTCCAAGCAATTTAAAATAGTCCCCGGTAATGGCACAACTTAGGTTGTTTTTGATGGGCTAAATAGATATGAACTAGTAATGAATCAACAAATTAGTCTTAACAACGTAAATCGATTCCCAAAAATTTAAAACAGTCCCTGGAAATGGTGCCACTAAGGTGTTGTTTATGGGCTAAATAGATATGAACTGGAAGTGAATTAGCAAAGTAGTCTCAGCAACACAAATCAATTCACAACAATTTAAAACTATCCCTAGAAATGGTGTGATTTAGTTGTTGTTGACGGTCTACAATGGATATGACCTAGATCGAATTGAACTATATCCCTAACAATGACACCACTTAGGTGTCATTGATGGGCTAAATGGATATGAACTGGCTCAAATCGAACTAAATCCCTAGCAACGACACCACTTAAGTGTTGGTACCCTAATTGATTATTCTTCAAAGTCTGAGCAACATCACAAGTCTGGCAAGAAGCTTAGAGGTAAGAATATCATGTAATGTGTCATTTTTTCAGGAAGCTTAGAGGCAGGAATCTTAGACGCTTAGAGGTAGGAAGCTTAGAGACATGAAGCTTAGACGCAAATTGATTCTTCCTCAAAATTTGAGAAACGATCATACGACTGATAGGAAGCTTAGAGGCAAGTAGAGCATGAAATGTGTCATTTTGTAGTTGGGGCTGAAATGCAGCTTGATCTTTGTCACTCAGATGTGGAGAAATGGGTAGCACCCTCAAGAGGATTTGACCTATCCTCACTACTTTATGGTTGTGACTTTCAACCAGGGTGAGAGGACCCTTTATGTATCCTACAGTTTATGGAGGAGATGGAGATTTCCTTTCTTGTGAAGTGTTAAGAAGACCTTGAAGAAAATATGATCAATGCATACAAAACCTAACTCTCACGAGTTTTCACTCATAATAATGGAGATATTTTCTAGGCAAGGTTCAGGCCACTACAGATAATGAAAACCTAATTATTTATGCATGTTTTGGTAATAAAAAATTATGCATTTGTATACATACATGAAAAATAGGGGTAGTATGGGTAAGATTAGATGTTTTTTAAATGGATTTTGGT
The DNA here is from genome assembly GCA_019776745.2 of Taxus chinensis. Lineage (NCBI taxonomy): Eukaryota > Viridiplantae > Streptophyta > Pinopsida > Cupressales > Taxaceae > Taxus > Taxus chinensis. Next base: position 792,664,762 of record CM034148.1, read on the forward strand.
GGGAGGTGAGGCAGGTGTGAACTTGATTCACTAGATCCTTGATGGATTTTACAAAATGGAATACTAAATCAAAAGAACGCCACATAATAGCTAAAATGTTTCTTTAACTAGAATATGTGCTTCAATGGAGGCCCAAATTAGCACTTTTTTCATACAATCTATGATATTCTAACACGAAGGCTTAAGTTGGAAAACCAAACAAATCATCAGGATTTGAGCCCAATAATGCCTGAGGTATACCCAGAGGCTTACAAACAATCTATGTCAAAAGATGAAATAAAAGTCATTTAAAATTGTTTATTTCACTCCCAGATGAGAGCTCTTCTGAGAAATGAAATTGCACATGCCACTAAACTGTCACAAGGATTGAGACCTATGTGATTAAGAAAAATTTTGATACAAAGATTGCAACAGGAACAAAAAAAATTATTTGCAGACATTCAAACATAAAAGAAACACCTTTCACATAAGATCAACACAAAATAACTCAAGTTTGATTAAATTTATCAACAATGGAAAGTTTCTTAGAAGGGTCTCAGAGCTTGTTAATGGTTGTACAATTGGAACCACCTTGACACTCGATAAAATTTCAATACAAAGGAGTTATACAGGCTTCTCAAATAGCTTCTCAAAAAAGATGGGCACTATCAAGCTTTTTTCGATTAGAAAAATCAGTCCTGACCCCTAACACTCCAAAACATTTACACAATAATTTTTTTCCATTTATACCAACTTACAACAAAACCTTTTTCCCCCAAAAATATAGACATTAAGTGCCACCCGTGCTTTCCATGATCATGATCTCAATTCCAATAATTAAATCCATAAAAGGTCATTGGGTGCTAAGGGGGCATATCTCTTCGAATATCTCCCGCATTCAACTCCTTCCTCTAGAAAATCACTCTTCCTTATATTTTCCAACCACTTCTACTCCTAATATGTCAAATATGGTTCCTTGCATGCTTGGGAGAATAAAAACAGATAATCAATTCGACCCCGAATAGTCACAACATTTTAATGGCAAAGGACGTCTCCAGATCTCTACCCACAAAACTCAGATAACAAATTAATTTCCCTTCCCTATTTGGCATGCAAGAAATATTGATAAATCATGAAGACTCACACTTCCAGGAGCTCTGGAGTGAAAATGGTAGAAAAAATTAGATATATATGCACAACTACCATCTTCTATTTTGAATTTGGATCTTACACGTGGGAGATCTATTTTAAAATGGGCCTGTGGGTTCCTTTTTTCTTTTTACAACTTTTGGAAAAATGTAAAATTTTCACATTTTGCTCCGCAACTCCACCCTTGAGAAATGAGCCTGACACGTGTCCTAAGGTGGGTCCCAAAGGAACTGCGGCCAATTTCTACTATTGTACCTCTATTTTGGAAAAGGGAAAATTCTCCAAGTTTTCCCCCGCAGCTCTACCCTTGAAAAAATGGGCCTAACATGTGTCCTAATGTGGGTTCCAGTGGAACCATGATTCCTTTTTCACTTTTAACTCTTCTTTCTCCATAAAAGGAAATTTTTCCAAATTTCCCCCAAGAGTCCACACTTCCTCCATTGACTTCAAACAAACTTTGACTGATCCTTTGTCGGGCTTGTGGACCATTTTTGATATTTTAAACCCTTTTCAAAAAAGTGGCAAAAATTCTAAGTTGCCCCCAATGGACCACTTCCCCGCCCCTTTTTACTTTTTCAAACTACCATGCGTCACAATGGCACATCTTGAGATGATTCCCAAAATTTTAGACCTTGAAAGAGCATGGGCTCACCATGTGTCCTGGCCCGAAAAAATTTGTCTAAAGGCTTGAAGCTCAGCGGAAGGTGCCATGTGTCAAAGTCTGAGGTTATCTCTTTTGGCCACTTGAAAATTCCAAAAAAAGTGCAAAGTCAATGGAGGCCGCCAAGTGTCCTCTTGGTATTTCTTTAAAATGAAACTCAAAGGTCAGTCCCTAAACATGGATGGTTCTTCCATGTGTCCCAAACCTCCCAAAACCTTCTTGAAAAAATACTAAGTATGGGAAGACCTGGCGAAAGCCTCCACATGTCTCTGTCCCGCAATACTGTATCCAACTACATAAAAAATTATCTAAGTCAAAGTGAAGTAGCGGAGACCTCTGGGTGTCCTCTCGGCGCTACTCCCAAGGCCAAACCAAAAAGGACATCTTCAAAAGAGCGTCGTTCCTCCACATGGACAAATATTTAAGTTGAGTTAATTCATAAAAATTCTGAAGTACCCTACCAAGTTTGTGTCCAACCAAAAGAGGCCACATTCCCTCTCGATGCGAGGATGTAAATTTGACTGGGAGAAAGGCCCGTCAAATCATAAAATGTCAGAAAAAATGACCATTTGAGCCTAGAGATGAAAGTTTTTCCAAGGATACATTATTTATAAATTTTACAAGGCTCAAATACATTCCTTAGAGCTACATCTACTCATTTTTCTTCATGTATTTAGGGAAAAAATTAAAAGGACAGTAAATCCTGACTATGGAAAATGGAAAGAACAGGAAATCCTGAGTTTTTGAATGAATAGAGAATGGGAGACCCAAATTACAAAAAATTTTAGAGAGATAGAAAAAAATGAAACAAAAATGGACCCATACATGATCTTAGACCCAGGAACAAATTAATTATGGAAAAAAATAAAGTAGAGTCTTCCCAGGCACAACACGGGGGAATAAATAATGGTAGAGGCCAGAAATTGATAGATTTCAAATGAAAAATGGGGCGAGACTATTTTGAGCACCCACACCACCTTGATGAAGGATGGGTGTCCTTTCTTACACAACAAGAAACAATGATGGGGACATGGGTATGGCAGCGAGACCCATCATTGTTGTAAGAGAAATCATTTCCCATTTTGGGGTGGTTGAACAAGAGTCTGGATTTCTTCTACCTCCTCTAATTATTACTATATATTGTATAGGAGGGGTAATTTCTAAAGGTTGGACACAATTGCTTTGCACCCTCCCTTCTTATTTTCCCTGTATGTAAATTCATGGAGCTTTAAAACCTCCAATTCCAATTATAATGTAATCTTACCTCTTGACCAGTGTACTAGACTATATCAAATTATTGGAGCAATTAAATAAGTCTATCGATGATTTCAACACCCTCTTATGTTTAATTGCATCCTTCTGATCTCTTATTGTAATTTCTGTCATCTTTACATGTATATTGTATCACACTTTTAATGGTTTGTGTTTAAGAGAAATGCAAATGTTCAACATTCCTTCGATGCATCACCTCTGTTAGATTAGGTTTAATTTCTTATATTCTCTTAACCTTGTCTCCTTGGAAAGTTAGAATAGTTCCTTTGCAATTTGAATGTGTGCACCTAAACAGAGGAATAGGAGTCGACCTTTATCCAGAGGGCTTCCCTGATTCAGAAATTCCCACACTTTGATAGAAGCTCCATGTTTTGCAATCACACTAAGATTTTTAAGAAATCGAGTTGCATACTTTAGGGGTGCTGTGATTTTTCATCAATAGTTTTTTCACACCCGGTGGGACAAGAATTCTTCATTTCTATTACACCAAGATTGATGTGCACTTGTTGTGAGCTCCCAACTTTTAAGAAGCTCTGAAATTGCACATCTAGCGACTCTAAGAGAGGAAGAATCCACTGGTTCCTCTAGTCCAAGCTTGTTAATTTCATAAGAAGAATAAAAACAAGATCAAGAACTAGAGAGGATGGGCTATTTCTCTATCTACATTTATCCCCAGAAAGAGCAAGAAGAGGAAGAGTAACCTAAAAGTTTCCATCTCCACTAGTAAAAACTTTGTCAACACCTCTGCCTAGGAGGGCTTTCATTTAATCGACTATGGGAGGGTTTTGAGAGTGTGGTTTCAGCTTCTCTATCCGCTAAATGTATTTCAAGATGATGAAAACAAGATGATAAGGTGTTGTTTATAGTTACCGAACCAAATAAAGGTATTCGTATTGGATCTAGAGCCTGGGCTGATATTGTTAAGGTACCTCTTGAAAAAAATGTGGGTCCCCTATCTCCTGCATCTGGACTGAATATTTTTAAAAGTACAAAAGATAATGAGGGGGTGACCCACATACAAGTGCTTTACAGTTGTCTACATAGAGCTCTTGAGAAAAATAATCTCACCCTCATTGGAAAGTTTTTGGGAGTAAGATCCAATGTTGATATTATAAGAAAATGGGCCATACAATGTTGGAAACCAAAAGGGGATTTGATTATCACCACATTGGCAAAGGGATTTTTTCTAGCCCACTTCAATCAACAAGCTGATGTGGATTCCATATTATTGGGTGGCCCCTGGTGTATTGGCAATATGGGGCTTTTTCTGAAAAAATGGTATCCCGGGTTTAACCCTAATACTGAGAACATACATGCTATACCCATCTAGTGTAGACTCCCAGGGCTGCCCCTACATCTTTGGGATGATGAGATCCTTATTCATATTGCTAGATCGATTGGTTCTCCAATCGGGCTAGATGGGCCTATGAAAAATAGATCCAGACTTTCCTTTACAAGGTTCTGTGTCTCATCTGAAATGGAGAAGGAGCTGCCTAAACACATCATTCTACAATCAAAATTTGGGGCATGGAAACAACCAATAGAATATGAGGCTTTTTAACTAAGATGCCACAAATGTCATAAATTAGGGCATTTTTCTGGAAAATGTTGTGAGAGCATGAAGCAATAGTTGGAAAAACCTTTTGATCATACTGAAGAGCAAGGACAGAAATAGACAGATGAGGCTGATAAAGCTTCTCTAACCAACAGATAGGATCAAAATACAAGCGATCACTTCATGTAGATGAATCTAAGAATCAAGGACAGGAAAAAAGGTTTTAAGACCATAATAAAGAGGCCACCAGTTTATAGAAAACTATGGAGACCTAAGATCCCCTAGTTAGATAAGCATGTTGAAGCCCAAAAGGAAAAAGATATGGATCTGACAAAGGGTGAAGAAGCTAAGAAGGAAATAGAAAAGATCAAACAATGATACTTGAGAAAACAAATCCTATAAGACTGAACATGGAAGTGGATGAAGTAAATGAAAAAGTGTACATTCATCTAACCATTTCCAATGAAGAGGAGATGGAAAAAATCACTCCTCTCCCTCAACAAGAACCAATAACTGAGAAAAAATCTCTAGAACTAAAAAAGAGGAGAAAAGAAAAATCTAAAGAAATTCTAGAATCCATAGCAAGAGATCTAAATAAGGATAAAGAGTTTACAGATATGGAGGAGCTCACACCTCCAATAGTTCAACAACTTGATTTTGATAAAGGAAAAGACAAAGGAAAAATTACTCCTACTTCGAATAAAAACCTGTCTGAATGTGATAAACATGGATTCATCACAGTGCTAAGTAAGAAACAAAGAATAAAAGGTTTTGAATAAATTCTTGAATCGCTTTATAGTGATAAAAAGAAACAAATAGGAAGTTGGGAAGCTTCCACCTCAAGAATCACAAGGGCTACTATGAAGAGAACTACAAATATTGGAGTCACCTATAGAAAAGGAAGACTCTCTGAAAGGGAAGTAAGGAAAAAAGAGACTAAGAAAGAAATTACAGATGGTACTCAAAGTCTTTTGAGGCATCCGAAAACTACCTCCCCAAAACATTATTAATGAAGGTTATATCCTGGAATGTCAGGGGGATAAATACGGGACCTAAACATAGAATTCTTAAGGAAATTAGAAGATCAAGTAGGCCAAGCATCCTTCTAATTCAAGAAATGAAAATGAAAACTAAAGTTGTTAAAGCGCGCAAAAAGACTTTCTTAGAGAATACTGCCTTTCCTTCTGCTGATTCTCAAGGGGCTTTTGGAGGATTAGCGGTCTTCTGGGACACTAAAATTGTTCATGGTAATGTGATTTTCTCCTCTTAGAATCATTTAGCTATAAATTTTATAAGTCTTGAGAATAATTCTAGCTGGATTCTTCCCAATATTTATGCCTCTAATACAACTTTCGGTAGAAGAAATCTGTGGAAAGAGTTAGCCTGGTTTAGAAATAACTTTGAGGATATGAACTGGTTGATAATGGGGGATTTTAACACTCCTCTAAATCCGGGGGAAAAAATTGGAGGGAACTCTGATTTCTCTACCATCATGGAAGATTTTTCAGGCTTCATGTCGAATCTTAACCTTATGGACATTGAAATTCATGGTAATCAATACACCTGGTCTAATAGAAGAATTGGGGAAAATATAATTTAGGTTAGATTAGATAGAGCTCTCATTTCTGCTAACTGGATCTTAGATCAGAATTTTTATCTCTCCTCTCTTCCCAAAATTGGTTCAAACCATAATCCTATTGCTCTTAATTTATTCAATTGGACCAAGCCTTTCCAGTGCAACTTTAAATTTGAAAAGATGTGGCTTGAACATGAGGACATTCTTGATAGTATTAAATAATGGTGGACTTGGGTTCAGGGACTAGAACTACCCAATTTAGAATTCTTCAAAATTTAAAAAATGTGAAACAAAAGGTTAGAATCTGGAATAAAGAGGTTTTTGGAAATATTTTTGAAAAAAAGAAAGAGTTTAAAGTCTCAATGAAATGTATGACCTTTGAGGATCATCAAAAGGAAAAGAAGATTCTTTCTAACCTATATAATATCAACAGCTGTGAGGAAACCTTCTGGAGAATCAAATCTAAAGCTCTCTGGATAAAGGATGGAGACAAAAACACAAAATACTTTCATATGACCACCCTCAAGCATAGGGCTTATAACATTATTACTGAAGTCTCCAAGGGAAATGGTATCATTACTACGGATATTGAGGACATCAAAGTTGAAGCCCTAAAATTTTACAAGAATCTAATCACAAAGAACAATTCCTATAATGAGAAAGCAACCTCCTTTCTCTTAGACTCCATTCCTAATAATTTTCTTCTTGAAGAGAGATTTAAGAGCCTTTCCAAAGTAGTCACCATTGAGGAGTTGAAAAAAGCTATTTTTTCACTAGAAGGGGACAAGGCTCTGGGCCCTGATGGTTTCTCTGCAAATTTCTTCCAAAGATGTTGGGAAATTTACTCTGAAGATCTAATGAAAGTTGTAAATGAGTTCTACAGAACTGGAAATCTAATAAAGGAATTAAATAACACACATATTGTGCTTACACCTAAGAAGCTGGATGCAAAGGATTTCAAGGATTTTAGGCCAATCATTCTGGTTAATGTAGTTTATAGGATCCTCACAAAGATTTTAACCACTAGACTGCAACCTCTTATAATGGAACTTATCTCCCAATAGTAGAGCAGATTCATAAAAGGTAGAATTATCCAGGATGGAGTTATTATGGTTCATGAAACAATTCATTCAATGGATAAAAGTAAAATAGATGGGATAGTTATCAAGTTAGAAATGCATAAGGCATTTGACAGAGTATCTTAGAAACTCATGGATGAGGTTCTGTCCAAGTTTGGGTTTCAAAATAAATTCAGGAAATTTGTCCAAGCTTGCATATCCTCTTCTAGATTTTCAATGGTTGTCAATAGAGAACCAGTTGGGTTTTTTGCTAGCACTAGAGGAATTCACCAAAGGGACCCCATATCCCCTTTGCTGTTCATCATAATGGCTGATAGTTTAAGGCGATCTCTAACAAAAGCTATTCGTATTGGTATGATAATGGGTTTTCAACCTACTTCTAGCAATCAGATTTCCTCTCACCAAAAGTTTGCTCATGACACTATTCTGATTCTAATGGCCTCAATCATTGAAGCTAAGGCTGTCAAAACTATTCTAAGATTTTATGAGGAAGCCTCGGGACAGAAAGTAAACTTTGACAAAATCTCAGTTTACTTCTTCAATACTCTTATTGAAAGACAAAAAAATATTTCTCTAACTCTTGGTTGTACAATCAACTCCCTTCCAGCTACTTATATAGGGCTCCCTATGAGTACTAGTAAGGTTTCTAATGAGGTTTGGAATGATCTGATTAAGATATTTCAGAAAAAACTTACTAGTTGGAAAGGTGCTATATTATCAAGTGTTGGCAAATTTTTACTGATCCAAAGCACTCTTTAGAACTTACCTATCTATATCATGTTGATGTTCAACATTCCAATAGTAGTGGTGAATAGCATTGAAAAAATCCAAAAGCACTTTTTATGGCATGTCACAGAAGATAGGTTTAGGTACCATTTAGTAGCTTGGGAGAAGGTCTGTAAGCCAAAGTGGATTGGGGGTTTAGGCATCAAAGATATCAGAAATATGAATGCCGCTCTGATTACAAATCTGGGTTGGAGACTAATAAAATATCAGAAGCCATAGACCGAATTGATCAAAATCAAATATCTTTCCAATCGAAACATGAATTCCTTTCTTTTTGATCAGTTACTTCCGAATGGATCAATTTTCTAGAATAATCTTCTCCACATCAGACATATCCTCTCGCAGGGATGTAGTTAGAAGCTCGGAGATGGACAAGACATTGATTTCTGGAATAACATCTAGTCTGACATTAACTGGAATACCTATTTTGGTCACAACAAAGACAACCTAATTAGAAATTATGGAAAGAAAGTCAAGGACTATATTGAGGTGACTGACAAAAAAAGGAATTGGAAACAACTCAAAGTAGATGAGGATAATATGTAGTCTACTATTTCATCCATGTAGACTCATCTCTACCTAATACATATCAGTCATCATAATAATAAGGATGAACTTATATGGAAATATTCCTTTAATGGAGAGTACTCTATTAAATCTGGCTACAATTCTTTCTTTTCCTCTATTGAAAGTGAAATTGAATGGCATAAGCTGTGGATGCCCGAGCTAACCCCTAGAGTAAATTTCTTCTAGTGGATTATCATTAAAGGTAAGATCATCACTAATGAAAATCTCATTAGGAAAGGTTTTATCATTCCTAACAGATGTTTCATGTGTCAGAAAGAAGCATAAGACATTAAACACCTCTTTCTGCATTATAAGTATACTTCAAAAATCTGGCATCTTATTTTTGAAAAATCCAATTAGGAATGGATCTTTCCCCAAACTTGTCTACAGGCCTGGGAACAATGGAACTCTCATTATAAGCACTATGTGGTGAGAAGATTATGGCAATTGGCTCTCCCTCACACCATGTGGCCAGTCTAGAAAGCTAGAAATGATGTCAGTTTTAGGAATACCAGAAAGATATGTAAAAAAGTCTATAAAGAAATTATCATTGTAGTAAAAGACAACATTGAAATATTTAAAGCCCTTAAAAATAAACTTTATCCTGAGGAATAGGAGAACATTCTATCTTCTTGGAACATTGACATTGTTAGTATCAAGAATAATAATAACATTAGCATTGATAGATCCACTGTCTGATGGATTCAGCCTCGTAGTACATGGCACAAGCTGAATTTTGATGGGGCCTTAAAAGGCAATCTTGGGGATTCAGGAGGAGGTGGAGTGATTAGAGATCACAAAGGTTTATTCGTTGCTATTTTTTCTGGAAAGATGGGTAGGAAAACCAATCACTACTCGAAAGCTTTAGCAGCACTTTAGGGAATAAGGTTAGCTAGAGATTATAATATTTCCAATATTATAATTAAGGGAGATTCATTGAACATTATTAATTTGATAAACCAAAAACAACCTCCAAGCTGGTACATCAAGGACTTTATAATTGAAGCTATTGATATTTGCAAGAGTTTTGATAATTTTAAAATTAACCATACCTACCAAGAAGGCAATAGTGTGGCAGATGGTTAGGCAAATATTGGGGTAAACAATACAATGCAAACTTGGTTAAGCGGTGACAATCTTCTTGCTAAAGTATGTGATGACATTATCAAAGATATGCATGACTTGGAGTGTAATCATTAATATATGTAGGAAAAATGCTAAGGAGTGGTTTATTAATTGGAAAGTGAGGATTAATGATACTTACAATCTTCCGCACGTATTAGAGGTCTTCAAAAGTGCAGCAGGGGATGAGTTGTATAGATTTAAAATTTTTACCATTGTAAGAAGAATTGTTAGGAAATAAGGGATAAAATATGCGGAATAATCCCTTACAGAATCGCAACAGTAGAAACTAATATGCAGAAAAATATTACAGATCTCAAATAAAAGTGTAGAATAAATAACACAACACAGAGAGACAATATTTAACGTGGTTCACCCAATTTGGGCTACGTCCACCAAGAATCACTTGCTCATATTTTATTACAAGCCTTCACTCTCTCAATACAATACCCAGATCCGTTTGGAGCTATGCTCAACAAACTCTACAGAATTCAAACCTGAATTCAAAACACATCTGTAATACATTTGCTTATGTTTATATCATATGCATAAGACCATATAAATAGACAACTGCTTAAGCAGTTTGATACAAAACCGTGGGTATCAAAACAATGGGCAAAAGACCAAAAAAAACCATGGGCCTAAAAACAGCCCATAACGGTTACCCATTACCCAAGTAAAAATACCCGAGTGTAACACATGGAAGGTGTACCAAACTCTAACATGAAAATAGGCTCCACAAACATAACAATCTCCCACTTGGAGACTAGTTTCCACTGAGCAAGCTTCTCAACCCTTCACTGTCATCCGCGAAGGCCAACCAAAGCTGAACATAGCTTTAGTTTATCCCTTGTGACCACCTTGGTCATCATGTCTACAGGATTCTGACTGGTATGAATCTTCTCCAAATTCAACTTATCTTCCTCCAAAGCTATCCTGATGAAGTGATATCTCAACTGTATATGCTTCATCCTGGAGTGGAAAGCAGAGTTCTTAGCTAGGTGTATAGCACTCTGACTATCACTATATAGCTTACATTCCTCCTGCTTATTCCCCAACTCCTCAAGCAATTGTTGTAGCCAAATCATCTCTTTGCTTGCCTCTGTGGCAGTAACATACTCATCCTCCGTGGTTGACAAAGCCACCAGCTTCTGTAGTCGTGAAATCCAACTCACTGCTGTCCCACCTACAGTGTAAATATAACCTATTGTGCTCCTCTTGCTGTCTACATCTCCAGCCATGTCTGAATCTACATAACCATGTAAAGTGGTGTCTGATCCACTGTAGAACAGAACTGTCCCCATGGTTCCTCTCAAATACCGAAGGATCCACTTTACTGCTTGCCAATGCTCTTTACCTAGATCACTCATAAATCTACTCACAGCTCCTACTGCATGGGCAATATCAGGCCTAGTGCACACCATAGCATACATCAAACTGCCAACTCCTGATGAGTAAGGGACCGCCGTAAAAATACCTGAGTGTAACACATGGAAGGTGTACCAAACTCTAACATGAAAATAGGATCCACAAACATAACAAGAATAAGCATCATAGGAAAAATGGGGCGACCTCCTTGTAATAATGTGCCCACCCATAATCCTGCATGGAAAAATGATACAATACTTTGGAATTATTTGCAAATGGGGGGTATTACAAATTTTATTGAAAAGATTCAGGGTTTCAACCTGGATATTTCAATAAAATTCATGAATGGCTGGAGGAATCATGCTATTGAGTATAGTAATATTAAGGCCAAGATTTCTGAGGAGCTAATTTCCCATGTTACTGGGCTTAATCTGGTTGGAACCAAGTTTTTCAACAAATGCGTGGACAGAGAGGTGGAAGCTAAAAATTTTCTCGATGAGGGGGGGAATCTTGAGTTTTTGGTGGTAGTCATCAAAGTAGCATCTATTCCTGAGCCCTTCACTGATATTACGAGTATGGTGGTGAGGTATGTTACTCTGGAGGAGAGATATGTCATCATTCCCTTGAAGTACATAATTTTTCTCAATCATTTTCGTAAGAATCTTACCATAAATTTTCCTCATTATTTGCTAAATTCCTCAGAGAAAATTGTTCTTGAGGTGCAAAATCATACCAAGGTTATTCCCCTTCACCAATGGTTGATCCTGCTCATCCACCACCATTGCTTAGCTTAATCCTACCACCAACCTACTCCCCCTGCCTTCATTCCTCCCCTTGCCGATAGAAATCTTGACATTGCTACCCCTAGCGGGAAGAGGAAAGATAAGAAAGCTAAGGTCTCTCTGCCATCTTCACAGAGGGTTTTAAGAAGCCATACGGATCTGGAACTTGTAGAGAATTTATTACACATAATTAAACCAGTGAAGGATTCCAAGGAAGTGGACGTGTTGGTCAGGGTTGAAAATATGGAAAAGGAGATTCATGACCTCAAGAGTGTTATGAGGGATATGGATAAAACAAAGGGTAAGAGGAAGCTGCAAAGCTCTGAAGAAGATGATACCACTACTGAGATATTCAAGAATCTTATTTCTCTAGATGTCAAGCTTGATAATGCAAAAGGGCATCATGACTGCATCCTCTTATCTCTTAAAAGTATATATAATTTTATAGAGCAACATATGCAAAGTATGTGCAATCTTAGCAACATTCCCAATGATATATAGGAATCAAATGACAACCAAGATCTTGTAATTTCCCAGGAGCATATGAAATATCCATCCCAAGCCACGGCCATTATGTTCTTCACCTCACTCCAGAATATTAAGGAAAAGATTCATAGAGCTGTCAATTGATGTGGTGCGCTGTTGTTGTTGTTCGATAGTTTTGATGCTGTTATTTGGCTGGGATGACCTATTACGGATCCCTCTTGATCATTTTTTGACTCTTTTGTTCTTAATCGGATCATTTTCTGGCTTGATCTTGTTTTATTGTTTTCATTGTATTATCTGGCTATTGAGCCTCCTAGTTTTTAGTGTTTAGCCTGTCTAGGTTTGGTTTCTCTTCTTTTGATATCTAGCTTTTGAGCCTTTTGTACTCAAGGTATAGTCCCTTCAAAACTATTTACCCATAATAAAAAAAAAGTTCACTGACAGCAACTTGCTAGCTCTCAATGCACAAAATACAGTTCCAGTTGTAGCATTGAAGAGCATTCCATATTTTACTGGAGTGAAATAGACAACTCAAATTGACCACATCAAAAATATTGTAAATGTCTTTGCAATTCATGAGATCATTGAAATGGATGTTGTGGTCAAGTTGTTGGCTTCATCTTTTAAAGGTAAAGATCTAGATTGGTTTAGGAGTGTAGCCATGGGATCCATTCAGAACTGGGACCATTTTTACATGGCTCTTCACAATCAAATTTGGAGAGAAGTGAGATAATATATCCTCATTAGAACAACTGATAACAATAAAGAGGAACCCTAATGAGTAGTTGACTGATTTTAACTTCAGATTCTAACATACAATGGATAGCATTCCGGTGGCCGTGAGACCAATAGCTAAAGGTGATTTTCTATACTTCCTTAAAGATTTAAATTGTGATACTTCCATGATGATTCAATCCATGGGAGGCATAAATTTACCCACATCCTATAACATTACTATTAGAGATGAAAATTTCTTAATTCCAGCTGGTAAACTTACACCTGGGCCACCTATGCCCCTATATCTGGAACTAAGAGCTCCAAGCACTAGTCAAGCACCCAAATTAGCTCTCATTCATGCTCAAAGAAATTAGAGTGCAACTGGAGCTTCCATCTCATTTTCTATCTCCTCAAATGAGCTCCAAGAAGTCATGAAGGAACTGGAAAACTTGGGTAATTAGTAGGTGACACTTAAGAGGAAATAAGCTCAACATTTTAGGTCATATCAGCCTCAAACTCAACCCAACAGGCCTCCATATCAGCCTAATAAACCAACCATCCAAGCTGCAAATCAGAACCAAGTAAAACCTCCTGCTAATAGGCCATTCCAGCCTTACAACCCTAATGTAGCATCCACATCTAGATCTTTAGTACCAGTGTAAAATAACATGGCTTGGGAATATGATTGGTGTTTCCCATGCAATTAACCTTATAAAAAGTCAATGTCTTTCAATGGTGCTTTGAATCAAGCTCTTATGATGAAAAAAACTGGTGTGGAACAAGAGACAAGCCAAAAAGGAAACTAGTAATAGGAAGCAACTCAACAAGATGCACCTCCAAATGAGACCACACTTGTTAATTGGTAAGCTAAAGATTTCTGTGGTATGAATCAAGCACCTCCTCATTGTGTACCAGAAAATACACGATCCAAGAAGAGGAATATTGGAGAAGGGAATTCATCCAATTCAAATGGTCAACAAGCCTCTATCACTCAACAAGGTATGAGTAATCAAAGTGCAGCCCCCATGTGCAGAGTTGTCCAGAACCTCCTTCTAGACCATCTCAAGCACCGGTTGTAACAACCAATGCGCAAGAGAAGAATGTGTAAGGTAAGGTTCAGAAAAAGGATAACTCATCCCCATTCAACATCATTGAGTAGATGAAGAAAATGAATGTAAAAATCTCAATGTGGGAGACACTGGATATCCCAGGATAGAGAGACTTGTTGCAAACTTTTATGGCCAATTGGTCAACGTCAAATCAGCCACCCAATCAATAAGAAAAGGTACTTACCAATACAACTCAGTAAGAAGGAAATCATAAAGATCACAAATGTAAAAATCAAAATCCCCCTCTATTGTATATCTCATTCATCATTGGAGATAAGTTAGTACATAATTACATGATTGATTTGGCGGCAAGTAGCTCAGTCATGTCAAAACAAATAGGAGATCAGTTGGGCCTTCAATATGAAGTCATCTCCAAAGGGGTGGTGAAATTGAATGGGACGACAGTAATAATAGTTGGAGTAATAAAATATTTGAGCCTCACATTAAATTCATGCCTTGACGTGACCATCTTGCAAGATGTATCAGTCATAGACTTTCCACCTCTCTTTGCATTATGTTTGTCAAGAGACTTCACTACTAAAATTGGAGGCTATTTTTCTGCTGATTGGTCGTGCTTTTTAGAACAAGGTATGGAGCTAAGGTTATGATCAGATCTGATCCCATTTTGAACTTCCATATAGATCCTCATACACCGAGTCTAATCAATGCAAATTGTTCAGAATTTGATCAGGAAGATCTCCCAAGCACTTATGAAGCATATACCAAGGTCGGGTGCATTCCAAAGTTGACTCTTTATGAATGGGCAAACAAGAGGCATGATTTTGATACGTAAAAAGAAATGGAGGAATCTAAGATAGGATTTTATTTTTCTCATGAAGAAAATCATCCTCTCCCTACCATCACCAAGCCAGACCACAAAGATGATAATGAGGTATGGCAGTTATTCTTTGATGGTTAAAGAAGTAGACAAGTAGCTGGAGGAGGAGTTATGCTTTTTTCACCTTAGGGTACAAAATATTACTCAACTTTTCATTTCTAGTTTTCCTGCTATAAAAACACAGCTAAGTATGAAGCCTTAGTTCATGGATTGAATTGGGAAAGTAAGAAAGGAATTAAAAATTTGTAAGTCTTTGGAGATAGTGACCTCATTATTAATCAAGTCAAAGGAAAAAATGCTTCCAAGAATAATCTGTTAAAAAATTACAAGAATCAAGTATGGTATCTCATTAAATATTTCAAAGCGTTTGGCATAAATTCCATCCCAATAAAGGAGAATGAAGCAACAGACATATTGGTGGCAATCGGGGTGAAATTTGATGTTGTAGAGAGTATCAAAAGTGAAAAATCTCAGACTCATATTAAAGTGGTTATAAGACCAGCTGTTCAAGACAACAACACAAGTTGGCATGTCTTTGGGAATAATAAAAAAATAGTCAATTTTCTACAAGAAGAAGTGAAGTTCTCTGTTATAAACCAAGACAAGTTGGAACAACAATATGGTGACCAAGTGGTGCATCTGAGAACTAAAAAATTACAAAATGGTCTCGTAACTTTGGAGTCAAACTTCGACCAAAATGATCAATTCTAGAAGGAGAAGGAAAATATTCAGGTAAAGGGTGAAGATTCAGAGCCATTTCAATAAATGAAGGAAAAACATTGCAAATAGGCAAATTAAGTATCCCATATGAAAAGTCTGAATTCATTCAACTTTGTCAAGAATTCCTAGATGTCTTTTCTTGGATATACAAGGATTTAAGAGGTTTCAACCCAAAGTTGGCACATCACACTATTGAACTAGATCTGGCATCTAAACCTATCAGACAGAAGCAAAGGGTGGTAAATCCTCACATTGAAACTTTCATCAGAAAAGAGTTGAATAAGCTGATTGAAGCTAGCATCATCTTCCCTATCAAACATTCAAGTTGGGTTACAAACTTGGTGCTAGTGAGGAAAAGAAATGGAGAAATTTGATTGTGTGTTGACTTCCGTGATCTAAACAGAGCATCACTTAAGTATCATTATCCACTTCCATTAATGGAATAAATCTTACAAGTTGTATCTAGATCTAAAAGGTTTTCATTGCTAGATGGATATTCAGGCTATAAAAAAATGATGGTGAAAGAGGAAGATCAGTTCAAGACAACATTCACCATGAAATGGAGCACATATGCTTATAAGAAGGTTCCATTTGGATTTTCCAATGCTGGAGCAATGTTTCAGCAAGCTATGGATATGGTGTTCAAAGGCTTAATTAACAAGATAGTGTTGATATATCTAGATGATATCACTCTCTTCTCAAAGAGTGTGGCAGTCTACCTTTTCCACCTTAGGCAAGTATTTCAAAGGTGTAGAAGGTTCAAAGTGTCATTAAATCCAAATAAATGTGTATTTTTGGCACACAAGGGCAAGTTGTTGCACCACATTGTCTCAAAAGAAGGGTTAACAATTGACCTTGAAATAGTTGAATCCATTAAGACACTTCCACTACCACATCAAAATAAATATCTCCAAAGCTTCTTGGGAAGGATAAACTTTGTCTGTAGATTTCTGCCTGATTTTTCCACTCTTGTGAAGCCCTTAACAATGATGTTGAAGAAGAGTCTTGCATTCAAATGGAAAACGGAAGGTAAAGAGAGCTTTGAGGCTATCAAGAATGCAATATCATAGGCCCCAACTCTTATTAACCTGGAATTTTCAAAGGAATTCATGTTGTATGCTTTTGGAGGGTTAGACACAATCTCAACTATCTCGGTACAATTGAATAGAGAAGGTTTAGAATAGACAATACCATTCTTCAATTAGAGCCTGGAAGAGTATGAAGTAAGGTATTATTTCATTGAAAAGCATGTCCTCACTCTCATTAGGAGTTTGAAGAAGTTTATACACTTGGTCTTGAATAATAAGATTCAATTGCTAGTGTCTCATGTTGGTGTCAAGGATTTTCTCATAAATAAGGCTTTGAATGAGAAAAGAGTAGGTTGGATCACTTGTGTAATGGAGTATGATATTGAAATCAAAGTGACCAAGATGGTTCATGACAAAGGATTGTGTGAGTAACTCGCTTCACAAAAACAAGTTGAGACAACAGATGAAGAAGAGGTCGTCCTATTAACATAGAATGAGCTAGAGCATCCAGCTAATGATGCACCCATTCCATGTTGGAATCAAGATTTGGTACATTATCTCCAAATAGGTTTTTACCCTCCAGAAATGAGCAAAGGAAAGAGAAGGTACTTTAGATTTCAAGCCATTATGTATGTTCTTATTTACGATGTTTTGTTCAAAAAATACATCAATGGTGTCTTATTGAGGTGCATTGGGAAAATCCAAGGTGAGAAGATATTACATGAGTTCCATGATGGAGAAGTAGGAGGCCAAATTTCTCCATTGGTAATATCACTCAAAATTATGAGGGTTGGCTACCATTGGCCTAAAATGTTTAGTGATTGCTACTCATGGATCAAGAAATGCAAGAAGTGCATATTCTTCACAGGGAAAGAAAAATTATCAGCCTTGCCCCTTCATCCAATTTCAATGGATCAACCATTCGTGTAATGGGGATTACACTTCATTGGAGTAATAAACCCAAATTCAAGTCAAGGCCACAAGTGGATGCTCACAACAACTGACTATTTCACCATGTGGACTGAAGCAGTGGCACTTAAGGAGGAAAATGAATCCAACATCTCGGATTGCTATGAAAGGATAGTCACAAGGATTGGTGCCCCTACTACTATCATATAAAATAATGCATTGGAATTACTTGGTGCAAGGATTACTAGATGGGTTGTCAAGAATGGTGTATACCTCAGCACCTCTTCAAACTATTACCCTTAAGGTAATGGCCAAGTAGAGTCCACAAACAAGAACTTATTGAGAATCATCAAAAGGACTCTTGATGAGAATCAGAGAAATTGGCACACAAAACTCAAATCACCTCTTTGGGAGGATAGGGTCACACCCAAGAGGTCTACAGGAAGCTCTCCATTTAAGATTGTATATGGGAAGGAATCATTTTTTCCTATATCACTTGATTTTCCAACATTAGAATTTATGAAACAACTAGAACTAGCTGAGTTTTAGCCTATGGAGATCAGGTATGTAGAGATGATGGAGTTAGAAGAAGTAAGAAGACATCTAATGCAGATCATGGAGAAGGATAAAGCATTGACCAAGAATAGCTTTGAAAAGGAAGTTAAATCCATGAAATTCCAAGTTGGAGACTTGGTACTGAAGTGGGATACGAACCATGTAAAGCCATGAAAACATTGCAAGTTTGACGCCATATTAAGTGGTCCATACATGATCATTGAATGAAAAATTAGCAATGCCTTCCGGCTGGCTAAGTTGGATGGTGAAGAATTACAGATTCCAATCAATGGGATCTATCTCAAACATTGCTACTACAAGGATAATTCTCACCCTTATACATATTAGTCCATGATTTCCAATTCCTCCAAGTTCTTTTGCACATTTTTTTGTTATTAGCATAGGTTTCATTTTTCTAAGTGCTCTAGCATATGTTTTATTGCTCCAGGTTTGTGTCGTTGTACAGTTTGATGTGCCTCTAGGTGAATGGCCAGGTCCTTCAGTATTTATGGTAGGGAGGACCCATAGTTTCCTGTAATAGTTACTAATTTCAAAATAAGAAAAATACAAAGAAACTAAAATCAGGTTTCAAGGGAGTCCATTTCAAGAAAAGGTGAAACCCTAGGATAAGACAATTTTCTACTCTCAAAAATCTCATCTTTAAGATTTTATTATGAAAATTGAGAATGCGTACAACAAGGTAGGTTCAAGGTCACCAAGTGCAAGCATCAGATTCAAGTTTCAAGCACAGGATTGGTATTAGGCTACCACCCATGACTCTGTACCCAATGGATGCTTCAAGGAAACTGATCTGTTCACCTAGCAGGTAGGTGATCCCATGATTTGCCAAACTGTTATCCCAATTTTACCCACCTAGGAAAAACTTGTCGAATGTGACCTTACATAGGAGAAATTGAGGGGTCAGCCTAGTCATGTGAACTCATATTCGATTCCAATGTCAATTCCAGAAACAAGAAAAGAAAAGGAACCATGGAGTGTGCCACATGCCTCATTAGCACAATTCTAGGGGCAGAATCCATAGCAGGGTCCCCAAACCAATGTCATCCCACCACGTAGGCATAGTCTGAAAAAGGTTACATCGACTGTTGAAAGTTCCTAATATGGATAGAGCCTGCGGAAGCCTCCATGTGTCCCAATGGCGTACCTCTGAAGGTCAGAACCAAATAGGGTCCCTGGACCAAGCACGGCCTTGGTACGTGGTCAGATTTGAAATGGAGACAGAGTTAGTCGTTGAAAAGTAAAAGGCCAGTGAAAGGGACCACGCCTCAGCTCAGTGCAAATTCAAAGGTAATACCCAAAAATCTAGGACCCAAACAAGCGTGAGTCCCCAACGTGTCTTGAGTCAGACATATTGTCGCACCAAATAGAAGGGACTAGCGAAAACATAAGGAAACAAGAGCAGGCCCGTAGATAACACCACATGTTAGGTCGACACAACTTCTAGCATGGAAGGAGGGAGTAAAATCTCAAAACACACAGGGCTGCATTGTGGATTTGTTTGAATAGACTACAAACCCAAAGTACCTTCAGATGGCCATATCTTTTGACCAGAAGCTCAGAATCGAGAAATAGGGGACATTCTAGAAATCTCTCAGAGCCTACTACTTGCCTGCCACCATTAATGATTCATTCTATCAAGGCTATCAAGTCTCCCACCTACCACCATAATGAAGGATGGGCCTCCTTTCTTTCCTAGCAAGGAACAATGATGGGGATATGGGTATGACAATGATACCCACCATTGTTGCAGGAGAAGTTATTTCCCCATTTTTGGTTGTTGAAAAAGAGTCTGGATTTATTCTACCTCCTTCTCTAATTATTCCTATATATTATACAAGAGAGAAAATTTCTATAGGTTAGACACTCTTGCTTTGCGCCTTCCCTTCTTCTCTGCTCTATAGGTGAATTCATTGAGCTTTGAACCTCCCATTTCAATTGTAATGCAATCTTTCCCATTTTCTAGTGTAATGGATTTTATCAAATTCTTAAAGTCCCACACTTTGGGAGAAGCTCCAAGTTATGCAATCACACTGAGAGTATTAACCAATTGAGTTACAGACTTTACGGGTGCTCTGATTTTGCATCAACATGGGCCTCTAAGACTTGATCTCTGCTCTGGCTGCAAGGTAGAAGTTGTCGTGAGGAAGCTACTGCAAAATACTATACCGCAAATCTGTACACATTAAAGTAGCCATAACCACATGTCTCCACCTACTCAAGGCATCTGCAATCACGTTATCCTTCCCGTTCACATGTTCTATCTCCATGTCATACTCATAAAGAAATATCATTTAATTCCACTGATGAGCATTTAGATTGGGCAATGTGAAGAGGTGGCAAAGACTCAAGTGATCAGGCATGAGTGTATATCTCTGGCCAAGAAAGAAATGTCTCCAAAACACCAAGGCATGCACAACTACTACAAGATCAAGGTCATGAGTTGGGTAATTAAGCTCATAATCCTTGAGTTTGTGAGACTAAAAAGCAAGAACTTGGCCTTGCTACATCAATACACCTCCTAGTTCTACCAAAGAAACATTTGTGTAAAAGAAGAACTCACACTGAGGCTCTAGCACTACAATAATAGGCATTGTCATGAGGAATTACTTCATTTTCTTAAAGGCATGATCACATATATATGACCATAAAAATTTCTTCCCTTTTTGGTGAAGGGAAGTGATGAGGTGTGAAACCCAAGAAAAGTAATGTACAAATCTCTTGTAGTATCCTACCCACCCCATGAAACTACGCACCTCGGTCACACTAGTGGGAGATGGCCAATCTATAATGACTCTAATCCTAGGAAGGATTGACTACAATACCATCCCAAGAAATGATGTGACCCAAATAATGCACCTAAGATTGAAATAATGCACACTTCTCGAGGTTCCCATAAAGATGTTGCTCAAAAATACACTATAGAACCTAACGAAGGTGCTCCTCATGCTCCTCACATGTACAAACTTATATCAGAACATGTCAAGGAAAAAGGGAATGAAGTGATATAAACACATCCTGAACACCCCTTTCATCAAGCTCATGAACATTGCAAGAGCATTTTTCATATCAAAAGGAATAATTGTGAACTCATAGTGCCCATATCTAGGACGGAAATCTTACTTGTGGATATATGCCTCTGCAAATCTCACCTGATGGTATTCGAACTTAAGATAAATCTTGGAAAATACAATGGAACCCTTAATTTGATCAAATAAATCATCAATACATGGAAGGGGGGTAACGATTCTTGATCGTTAATTTTTTCAACTAACGATAATCCAAACATAACCACAAGGATCTATCCTTCATCTTAAAAAAATAACTGTTGCACCCAAGGGAATAAACTAGGATGGATTAGGTTTTTCTCAAGAAGGCCCTTAAGCTGCAACTTGAGCTCACAAAGCTTAGATGTGGTCATCCTTTAAGACACTCATGAGATAGGCTTTATTCTTAGAACCAAGTCAATGTTTTAGGTTCTTTGACCTGTGTGATATTATTGGTAGTGTATTTTAAACGCAAATAACCCAAAACATGGCTATGAAAAAATTTGAAAAGTTATATTTGTTTCTGACCATGACAGAGTAAGACCATCATGGAAATATATTGTTGACAACCATTTATTTATTTATCGAAGGAAATTGTTTTAAAAAACCTCTTCAACCACTCATTAGAGGTAAATTGGAGATATTAATGGCATTTAATCGAGGTCACTACATGGCACAATGGATATTTTAATGACAGTTAATGTTTTCTAGGATGGTAGATTTCTTTGGAATTTGAAGCTTTAGCATTATAAAAAAAATTAGATTTTACATCTTTTATTAATTTATGATTCCTATATGACAACATGAATTTTCTCATTTCATTAGACTGTTTCGTCTTGTGAAGCACAAGATTTGAAGAAAAATTATGATATATTGTTTGATCTCTCTAATTTTTTTTCTTCCTTTATTATTTGGGATCCTATATTTCATTAGAATACTTACTTGCATGTGAGATATTAAATTGTTGACTATTTATAAAAAAAAATCATTCTCTCTTTCATTGGAATGTTTTGTCTTGTGAATAAAAAGATATCAAGTAAATTTTTGAGAAACACCAATCTATTCACAGGCATGAATTTATCTAACTCTTCTCTGTTGATTTATTTTGAGATGAAGAATATCATATGGTTTTGTTTCCCTTGCATGGGGGATAATTTCCCATTATGCAACATTTTTTTTTATCTCTAATCTTATCCTATAATTCCTATTGGAGAATGGGCATATGCCCATTATCTATGCCCACTCTCACATAGGAATCATAACATAATAATAGAGAAAAAAATTATTTCATAGTTTTTGAATGTAGTAAATTATATATCTATTCTTATATGACACCTATATGAGAATGGTCATATTCCCATTCTATATGACCATTCTCACATAGGAATCATATCATAAAAATAGAAAACTAAATTTCATCTATTTTGATTCTTGTAATATTTTTGGAGTGGAAGAATATAATATTGTTATTTTTTATTTATGTGGTATTCGATTGGCAGTTGTAAAACAAAGTAAAGTTTATCTCTATTCTTCTATGATTCATATATGAGAAAGGGAATATGCCTATTCACCTATACGAAGATATATTGAAGTAAATAATTTTGAGAGCTATATAAAGGTCATGATAATAGGGAATTTTCTATCACAAAACAAATTAAATTGTATCTCTATTAATTCTTGTGATGATGTATGAATTTTTTTTATGTAAAATATTGACTATAAAATGATTGAAATTAATGTTTGCATTTGTATCATTATTAGCTTCTACTATTACCTTGTTTTCCATATTGATTATTATGATGCTGAATGACTTTTTTTTCTTTCTTGTTAGATTTATAGTTTGTTATATGATTATAAAGTTAGGTAGTAAAAAAAAATTCCAATACAAATTGCATAATTACCTTGTTTGTTGATATTATGTACTATGCAGATAAAAATGATAGTTAACCACTTTGTAATCATCATTAAATATTAATTCAACATGATTACGAGTTGAAAATTCATGCCAATTCATTTAACTAACATGCATACAATTTTTTATTTTCATATGATATCCAAGAATCAAAGTAATCATTATGAAGTGATACGTTGGATTTGATAATCACAAAAAGAGGGCGATATTGGGTAACTGCCAATGATAAACATAGTAAACATTATCTCTATAGAGATAATGTTTACTTTGTTTATCAGTTATATCTAGTATGAACAATAATTTACACTTACTTTGTTTATCTAGTTACATCTAGTTATATGTAGTATCTTTATGAACAATAATTGACACTTACTTTGTTTATCTACTTATTCACGTATCTTTATGAACAATAATGGAATATCACTTGTCATTCCTAATAAAGAGAATACGCATATGCTCATTCTTCATATTCTAATGTTATATCTCTAATTCTTTTTAAGATATTTTCAGTTATATCTAGTATGAAAAATAATAGACATTTTTTAATGCTTTGCTTATTAGAATAGGAAATTGCTCATTCTTAAATCAATATTAAAGAGAATACTAGATAAAAAAGATATTTTCACTAGTTATTCTCTAGATATATGTCTATCTTGTTTATCTAGTAACTATATATATATATATATATATATAACTTTGTTTATCTAGACTATCTCTTATATCACTAGATAAAGCACTGGTGACACTTACTTTCTTTATCTAGTTATCTCTATATATAACTAGATATAACAAGATATTTTCAGTTATATCTAATATGAACAATAATTGACATTTTTTAACGATTTTCTTATGAGAATAGGAAAATGCTCATTCTAAAATCAATATTAAAGAGAATACGAATATCCCCTTTTTACATATTATAATTTTAGCAATATTAAACTTAATATTTGTGATACCTCTATAATGGATGTGAGAATGAGATTATGATTATTCAATACAAGACTAAAATTCTCAACTTTCCACTCTTTAATAAGTATTTAATGGCTATGAGGGGGAATTTTTCCAATCAATACAAGACAAAACATATTTTTTTTTAAATGTACATATGCACATGGAAAACAATGATTCCAAATAAAATCCAAAACATATTTGTTTGTATTTAAATAGGCATATGCCCATTCAAAACAATGATGCTATTATCTATATTCTACTTATACTATTCCTATCTTCCCAAGCAATTCTTGTATGATTTCTAAATGAGAAGGGTCATCCCACAATACTAAACCAAATTCAAAACTCTATACAAGCTATAAGACTCGGTGGCCATTCTAAAACAATGTAAATTTAATTATTTGTATAACATAGGGCATATGCCCATTCTAAACATTCTAATATAGGCAATTATTTTTTCAAGGAGCATATGCACATTGAATACGAATTGAAAAAATTATATTTTAATAGAAGCAATATTGCTTTTATGAGAATGGTCATTGTCACATTCTTCAATACATAGTCATTTTAATACTTATTTAAAATTTGTAAGTAATTTTATGAATCCTATATGAGAATAGGCATAATATAAATGTGATGCCCATTAAATACAAAATGAAACAATTGTGTTTGCCTAAGAATTGGCATATGCCCATTCTAAAAATTATAATACAAGCAATACTAATTTTATGAGATTGCTCCTTTTATTCATATTTATACCTATTTAAAAAAACTAAAACTGTTTAATCCATATTCTTTTTCTATTATTCCTATATACCCAAGCAATTATTTAATCATTCCTAAATGAGAAGGAGCATCTGCCCATTCAATACAAGACAATGCAAAAGAGATCCATCAATTTCATAACTCTTTTAATAAGATGTGAGAATTGGTGTACATTCTTAAAAAAAGTAAATTTCATTATTCATATCTTAAAGGGAAAATTCCCCATTGTAAACATTATAATAAAAGTAATATTTTATTGTTTTGAGAATGGGAATCTATAGAGTCATGATTAAATAATATTTTCTTTATGAGATTGGGGATGTGCCCATTATAAACATTCTCATACAAGTAATATTGTTTGTGATTCCTATCTAACCAAACTAAGGATTCCTATATGAGATAGGAATCTGTCCGATCAATAAAAGAAAATGTAGAAATGGTCAATAAATTTAATAGCTATTTAAAATATATGAGCATGTATAATCGATACTCTTCTTTCATGATTCCTATCTTCACAAGAAAGTCTTCTATGATTCCTAAATAAGAAGGGGCATCTTCCCATTCAATAAAAAACACTTCAAAAAAGCTCCATCAGTTTCACAACTCTTTTAACAAGATGTGAGAATGGGTGCACATTCTAAAATAGAGAAAATTTGATTAGTCATATCAGAAATAGAATATACATGTTGTAAACATTATAGTACAAGTAATATATATATATATATATATATTGAAAATGTGCATGTTCTAATAGTCATGATTGAATAATATTTTTTTTATGAAAATGGTCATGTGACCATTCTAAACATTCTCATATGATTAAAAATGATTTTATGATAGTAGGCATGTGCATTTTCTAAACAGTCTCATATAAGAAATATTGTTTGTGATTCCTATCTACCCAAACAATTCTTTTAGTTTAAACTTATGAGAATGTATAATCCTTACTATTCTTTTATAATTTGTATCTCCTAAAGCAAGTA
Organism: Taxus chinensis; assembly: GCA_019776745.2. NCBI lineage: Eukaryota > Viridiplantae > Streptophyta > Pinopsida > Cupressales > Taxaceae > Taxus > Taxus chinensis. The sequence continues at coordinate 792,690,696 of CM034148.1, forward strand.
TTTTATGATTCATATACGAGAATGGGAATCTTCCCATTCTATACAAAATAAAATGGGAAAAATTCTCAATAAATTTCATAACTTTATACAAGACACGATAATGGTCGTGAGAATGGGTGTCCCTTATAAAACACAATAAATAGGAATGAGAAAAAAAAATATTATATGTTTTTCATTATTCAAATATCTTGTTACAACATTTACAGTAGACTAATTATACTATTAGGATATTAAAGTATTTTAGCATTTTAGCATTAAAAGGTGGTGATTTTTAATCGCAGGATAGGTTCAATTTTTTTTAACTTTATACAGGACGTTAGAGTGGGTTCCCATTCTAAAACATAGTAAATATGTAAACGATAAAATGTATTTAAATTTCATTATTATAAAAAATAATTTAAATTTTCATGATATTATATTTAAAAAATATATTGTGTAAATGTGGACATTTATAAATCATTACATGTGATTTGTTAATTTATTATAAATTCAAATTTTGAATGTATGTACAAAATAGTACCATGTATTTTTAATTATTTTAATACCTCTTCAGCACATTTAAATGTTTCTAAACATTGGAATAATATGACATTAAAGTATTTAAATGTGCACCCTTTAGCAGTTAGGTATTTACTAATGATTTTGTTATGGTAGGTTAAATTAAAGTTTTAAAATTTCAATGCCATTTTTCAGAGGTAATTTTTCTTGGTCCTACTACTTTATAAAAATATTGTTTTTAAAGGGCCAGGGTTTTGATTTTTTTTCTCTCTCATGGACAAATATTTTTCTCTTTACGGCCGATTTTTTTTCATTTAGAGATTTTGTATGAGAAATAAGAAGTTATGCGAAATAATTTAGGATGCTTGGACACATAGATTATTGAAAAAGAAACTTGTTGCAGTGGTGATAACAAAATATAAAAATAGAGAAAGGAGGGTACCGAGTTGATGAAATCATTTTTTTACTAATGAGAAAGGATTTGGCATTAGTACCACATTTCTTTTTGTGTATCTTTTTTTACTACCACTTTAATAAGTTTATTTTTCAATAATATTTGTGTCCAATCAGCCAAAATCATTTCACATAACTTATTTCTCATACAAAATCTCTAAATGAAAAAAACCCTGTCGTAACAGACAAAAAAATCATCTATAAGAGAGAAAAAAATAAAAACCATAGTCTTATCTACCCAAAAAATTATTCTATTATTCCTTAATGGCAAGGGGAATCTTCCCATTTAATACAATACAATGTAAACAAGATCCATCAATTTCATAGCTTTTTAAGAAAGATATGAGAATGGATGCACATTCTGAAAGAAAATAAATTTAATTATTCCTTTCATACAGGGCATATTCCCATTTAAACATTATACTACAATAATACAAGTAATATTTGTTTTCTTAGAATTGGCACCTACACATTCGTGATTGGATAATATTTGTTTTATGAGAATAGGCATGTGCCCATTCAAAACATTCTCATATAAGAAATATTGTTTGTGATTTCTATCTACCCAAAATAAGGATTCCTATATGATATGGGCATCTACCCATTCAATAAAATAAATTATAAAAATGGTCAATAAATTTCATACTTATTTAAAAGCTATCAGCATGGATAATCGATACTCTTCTTTTATGATTCGTATTTGCCCAAGCAAGCCTTCAGCATATGCTAATTCAAAACTTTATAACGAAAGTAATATTTAATTTTGTGAGACTGTGAATTTGTAGAGTCATGATTTAATAATATTTGTTTTATGAGAATGGTAATGTACCCATTCTAAACATTGTATAGCTTTGTTATGATTGGGCATTTTCCCATTCTAAATATTATCATAAAACTGATATTGTTTGTGATTATTAACTATCCAAAATAAGAATTCCTAAATGAGATTGGCATCTTCCCACTCAATAAAAGATAATGTAATAATATAAAATTAATTTCATAGCTATTTAAAAGCTATGAGCATGTATACTCCATAATCTTCTTTTATGATTCCTATCTTCCAAAGAAAATATTGGGCATATGCCCATTCTAAACTTAGAGTTGTCATTGAATATTATTTATTTTATGAGAATGTACATGTGCCCATTATAAACATTTTCACACAATAAATATTTTTTGTGATTCCTATCTACCCAAACTAAGGATTCTTGTATGAGATGGGCATATGCCCATTCAAAAAGATACAATATAAAAACGGTCAGTAAATTTCTTACCTATCTACAAGTTATGAGCATGTATAATCCATAATGTTCTTGTATGATGTATATCTACCCAAGCAAATATTCTATGATTCCTAAATGAGAAGGGGAATTTTCCCATTCAATACAAGACAATGGAAAGAATCTTCATGAATTTCACAACTCTTTTAACAATATGTGAGAATTGGTACACATTATAAAATAAATTAAGTTTGATTAGCTATCATATAGGTAATATTCCCATTCTAAACATTATAATGCAAGTAATATATATATGTGTGTGTGTGTGTGTGTGTGTGTGTGTGTGTGTGTGTGTGTGTGTGTGTGTGTGTGTAGATATACATATATATAAATATATATGTATATACATATATCTACACACACACACACACACACATATATTTAGAATGGGCGTGTTCTTATAGTCGTGATTGAATAATATTTTTTTTATGAGAATAGGAATGTGCCCATTGTAAAAATTCTCATACAAGAAATATTGATTTTTTGACAGTGGGCATGTTTATTATCTAAACATTATCATTTAAGCAATATTGTTTGTGATTCCTATCTACCCAAACAAGTATTTTAGTTTAAACTTATGAGCATGTATAATCCATACTCGTATTTTATTATTTTTTTATGTTCAAGTAGGTCTTCTATGATTCCTATATGAGAATGGCCATTTTCCCATTCTATACACCATAATGTAAAAATTCTCAATCAATTTCATAACTTTCTATGAGCTGTGAGAATGGGCCGTAAGAATGGGTGCCCTACCTAAAACACAGTAAATAGGAATGAAAATAAATTCTACTATATTGTGTATAACATTTACAATAGACTTAGACTATTAGGATATTAAATATAAGCATTTTAACATTAAAAGATGGTGATTTATTATTGTAGAATAGTTTCAATTTTCTTTAACTTTAAATCGTATGTAAGAGTGGGTGCCCATTCTAAAACACAGTAAATACGTAAAAAGTGCAATGTATTTAAATTTCATTATTATAAAAACATCTTTAAATATTTTCTGTAAATGTGGACATTTTGATTATCTCATTATTAAAAAAATCTATAAATGTGGACATTTATAAATCATTACATGTGTCTACTTAGGTATGATGACAAATTCTTCTATATATTTTTCATTAGTCACATATCTATTTAAAATATTTAATTGGCTCCAATAAATTTGAATATCTAAGAATAGTAAAGCATTAAAAGGTGTTGATTTGTTAATGTATTATATATTCAAAATTTGAATGTATGTACAAAAATCGAATCTATTTATAAAAATAGTACTATCTACTGGATAATATGACATCAAAGCATTTAAATATGTACCCTTTCATGGTTAAGTATTTACGATAGACTTAGGATATAAGGATATGAAAGGAATTTAAGCTTTAAAGGGTAGTGATTTATAATGTTTGGATAAATTCAAGTTTTGAGACTTACGATATTAAAATACTAAAAGCATTTAATCATTAAAGGGTGGTGATTTATTATAGTAGGCTAAATTCACATTTTAAATTTTCAACACCATTTTTGAGAAGAAATATTTCTTGGTTAATTACTTAATATAAAAATATTGATTTTGAATAGCTAGGGTTTAAATTTTTTTCTCTCTTACGGATGAATATTTTTTCTCTGTAACAACTGTGTTTTTTTCATTCAAATATTTTGTATGGGAATAATTTATGCGAAAGGATAGACACAGAGATTATTGAAAAAGAAACTTGTTAAAGCGGTAATAAAAAAGATAGAGAAAGAGGAAAGTGGTACTGATTTTATCAAATCATTTTTTTCCTATGTGAAAGGATTTTTCTTGATTAGATAAAAAAAATACTGAAAAAGAAACTTCTTATAGATGTTATTAAAAAAGACACAAAAAAAGACAGGTGGTACTTAATCTATCTAATCATTTCTCACACGATAAGCAAGTACACATTTGAAGGAAATAGTTTTGATTTGTATAATTTTTAGCTATTATATTTTTGAATATAAAGAGATTGATTTCTATATATGTTTGTTGTTACGATTATGAATGGAAAATAATTTATACATTTTGTAGACATAAAAGTAAACGAAATAAATGGAAAACTAGTTTAGATAGTCTATTGTGAACTAAAAGATATGTGTTTATACATTTTTTAGTCTTTATAAGTTAACATAGAAAAAATGAGATATAAAAATCTTGAATAGCCTACTCCACCATTGTTGTTTTCCCTTCGTAAATCCCTTATAAAATCACTATATTGGTGGCTATTTTTTCTTCTTTATTTTGATAAATATTTTTATCTTCGTATCGCTTCTATTATCAGTAGCTATATCTTCTTCTCTTTTCTGAAAAAATATCTTTATCTTCTTATTTCTCTAGCTACATCTACATTCTTTAGCTTTACTCGAGTAAATATCTAAATAAAAGAATATCAGTCACAATAGAGAAAAAAATGAAAACCCGATTCATTTAAAATAAATATTTTTATAATGTACTTGGCCAAAAAACGTTCCTTGTAAAAAAGAGTGCCACAAATTCAAAATTTGAATCACACCTATAATAATAAATGACCAAATCTAAAAAAAGCACCGAAATATCAAAATTTGAATCAAACATACCATAACAAATGACCATTAAGAGCTTTCCAAAAAATAAGTGCCGAAAATTTAAAATTTGAAAAAATCATGTTGGTATTATTAAAAAGTTATTAATCAATAACAACATGTTGGTATTGTTAAAAATTAAGTAATCAATAACAACAAGTATTAATTGAATTCCAAGTGTTTCTAATCAATATATGATATTATTAATTAATAGTATTATAATTAATTAATATTGCTATTAATTCAAATAAAAAAATAATAATATTATAATTAATTAGTAAAACAAATCCTATCATATAATATTAGATACAATAATTATTATTACAAACAAATTTATATTACTATATTAACTAGAAACATATTAATAAAACTAATTCACCACTTAATCACCATTATTTATAATCCTTAATTAATTATAGTGCATTTTAATATTATAAAAAATATAAAAAACTTTATAAAACTAATTAACAACATAAACAACATTATTTTGAAAAACTAGAAATCAAAGAATATGCATTTAACATATGATATTAGGATTAAAGACAATTAATTAATTAGCAATATTAATTAATAATACTAATAAAATAATACAAGAATTATTATTGCCAGGAAAGTTACATTACTATATTAACTTGAAACATATTAATAACATCTAATTATGTTATCAAATGAAAAATCAATATTTTTGAAACAATTAAATAATAATTAAAACTATAATTAAATTTTATAAAATTCATTAACCACTTAATCACCATTATTTATAATGTTTAATTATTTATAGTGCATTTTAAAATCATAAAAAAATATAATAAAACTTTATAAAAGTAATTAACGATATAAACAACATTATTTCAAAAAATTAGAAATCAAAGCATATGTATTTAACATATGATATTAGAATTAAAGAAGATTAATTAATTAAAAATAATAATTAATAATAATTATAATTAAATAAATAATGGAATTATAATTACCAACAAACTTACATTACTATATTAACTAGAAACATACAAGGGTAAGTGCACCAATCTGGGGAGCCATAAAGTGGACAAAAAAACCAAAAAAATGAACAAAATGCATACTCATTTTGTAATAATGCGTACGCATTCTATTTTCCCTAAATTTGTGATTCACAATGCTATAACATGTATGCATTTTGTTGAACTATTAACAAAAAGAGCTCGAGCCCTATTCATTTTCATTTCTGCCAAACGTGAGTTTTATTGTAAAACCCCGCCCTCGCGTTTCGAATTCATATGGATGTTGCTCAAACAATCATTTGATAATCACTATGAAGATCGAAATCGACGATAACACCATAGATAAGAAGTAGGCACAATTATTTTCTTGAAATTGCATTAAAATTTGGTAATTATAGAGTAGAATTTGAATTGAATACATTGTTTGTTATTGTTACAGCTCCATGTCAACTCGATCAACCAAAACCAAACCCTATAATTATTGTGATCCCTTGTAGCCCTCCTATAGTTGTTCAACGTACACCAAATAGTCAAGAAGATTTAGAATCCCATATAGTGGCAAAAAAGATCGATATTGAGGATTGAATTAAAAAAATGAGGGATTCACATTATACAAACCCCCATTATCCCTCTCTTGCGAACACATTGGAGGCATTAGTGTCTCAAGTTGACATGGAAATGACTTAAATTAATTGTTCGATATCATATAGAGAGTGTTTTAGCGTTTATTATGCCAAAAAAAAATTCATATGCGGATGTAAATAATTTTTTTTACAGAAGACCACATATGTTCATTATTCACGGACCCCTGAACCAATTTTCCTTTTCAGTTTTCATTTAAACGGTTTCCCATCCATAGGTGCAATAATTATTTGATTAAAAATAATTTTTGGGACCAATGGTGGATGGTGTTTTATTTTCCACATTGCAATAACAAGAAGGTGCCACTATACTTTTTGAGGGAAAATCAATTACAAGTTTATCCTCAATGAGATCTTGAAATATTTGATTTTCTAGTATTTCCTTAGTGAAGGAAAAGGCTCTTCATAGGATCAAATAGGTGCACAATTTACACCTATTCATTAGGGTAGAGTCCCTGCATAAAATCTGCAGACCCTGTGATTGTCCCTTTAGCAATGAAGGAGACAGTAGAGATTGATACACTCCACGCACTTCAGGGGCTATCTAATGCCCTTGTTCGATATATGAGGGATATTTATGATCCAAATTTTCATGGAGGTACACAAATTATTCCATTGGGAAGTACTAGTAGGAGGCCACATCTTTTCTTGACATGTGGTAGCATATGTTTGGGGCCCAAGGAGAATGATACTTTCATGCATACTGGTTTTGGTGGAGTTTCTGCTAGTGGTGCACATGATGATGCCACTATGTCAAATGTTTTTTTAGAGAGACATTTAGATTACAATCATCAGCTTCACCTTCATAGGTATGTTTTTATTTTTTATTATGTGTGTTACAAAAATATCAGATTATTTGACTAGAAGGGAAGTTTATTTTATTCCATCCATTATTTTATTAAATCTCTACATCTAGTTATTTCTTGTTAATTTTACAAAGCATGACTAGAACATGATCAAATAGGGCATGAGTTTACACACAACCACATATAACTACATAATGTCTGAGATGTAGTGTAGTGCTTAGTTAGTAAGTCCACCATTTTAGCTGTTGAGGGTAGTCTAACCCCTTCATATGAATCTTTCTTTTTTAGGGGTTTGATGTTTTTTCTTAGGGTATTGTAGGTATTTCCTTCATCACTAATTTCAAGTGACATACCACACATTCTAGCAAAGCTAGAATGATAGGAAATGAAGGCACACAAACATATAATGACACCTCAAAGAAATGTTACAAATCTTTTTCATAAACCATGACACCTTGATCTTAGACCAGAGCACCCTAGGAGCCCTATTCCATCCTACTACACCAAATTTGTTCTTTTTAGAGCTTCTATGCGGTCTTTCCTACATTATTTTTATTTAGTATCCTCCGCAACATAGTCATATTGTATCTATAAATCAGATAATCTCTTTCTAACTCTCCATGCACATTAAAGTTTCGAATTTTCACAGCATAGATTGCTTGAGTCATTTCCTTTATCAATTCATCTATTATTCATTGATATTTTTAATATTGGATTAACTTAGAATAAATTCAATCATTTTAGTTAATCATTTTGGTGAATATGACCTCCAAATAAGCTTTCTCTTTAGGCATTTTCTTGGTATGCACATCACTCGTAGTGGTCATTTTGGTTATTTTCAATATTTTGATCTTCCTTCATTCACTCGTAGGGTTTATACACCATTAGCTTATATCCCTACTTATATAGCTAGTACTGAAAATCCTTTGGTTGATTCACAGAATGTTTGTATTGACAAAATAGAAGCATTTGATAGTAAGAAGTCTTATGATAAAGACAGTAATAGTGACCAAGATATACTTAACACTATTACTAAATTTTGACAAGATTTGCATGATCATCCCACTCATCTTTCGTATTTCCTACATGCTTTGATTGTTGCTAAGAATTATCACAATGCTTCTATCTCTATAGTTTCTCCTTCTTTGGATCCTATGGTTTGCACCCCACCCATTTATGTCTCAAATTCCATTCCTACTACTAATGCTCTCATCATTCACCCTATCACACCTAACATGCATCTCGGATCTTCTTCCAATACTCTTTCCTGCAAATTGTATCCCAATTTGTAAACCCAAATTTGAGACCCCCAAATTACTACTTCTCATGCATGACCATGTTTAGATTCTACAACATTGTTGCATACTCTTTTCACACCTATTATATCTACCTATGCCTTACCACCTAATTTCATTTCTCCAAAATATTCCGTATTTATTGGCCATGGGGATCCACAAGAACATATTCATACTTTTCATGTATCATGCCTAAACTATGCGGATGACTATACAGTACTAGCTAAGCTCCATCCTTGTAGCTTACAAGATTATGCATTTTTTTGGTTCTATGACCTACATATCCATTTGATAAACTCTTTCACGCATCTTGAAATTTATTTTTTTTCTCACTTTTCCATTGACATCGGCTCTAAGATATCTTATGATTAAATTACACAAATCAAACAAGGATCAAATAAAAACTTAGTGGATTATGTTTTGCACTATGAAAATAATTTATCCAAGATGTCCAATGTTCTTGCAGATGTTGAGCTACAAGATTTATTCATTCAGAGTCTTTTACCATCACTCTGTTAGATTGTTATATTTGAGACTTCTTCTTCCTTCGATCAACTTTATCATACTCTTAAGCTACATGAAACTAATCCCTTTCCTATAGGAAATCTTAAGTATCAGGAGAAAGCATCATCCTCCATGCATATTCGAGGTACGTAAAAATTTAATTCATTTACAACTAAACCATTGGATACAAAATTCACTGTCAACGCAATCTCTACTACTAAGAAACTTCATTTACAACCACATCAACTTATATTCACTAAGTTTTGTATTTCCCCGCGTATTTTACTACCACATCTTGTTGAAAGTAACCTGCTCACACAACCCTCTCCACTACAAATTGATCCATCTCAAACAAAAAAGCGTAATTTCCATTCAAATTCCCATTATGAGTGTCACCATTGTGTAGGAAACTCCACCAATCATTGTTGGTGACTACAATATCTCATTTAGGATTTGATTGATAATGGTTAAATTGAGCTTGTGGTATATCCAACATCTCCACGTATCAATGAAATTCATAATCTAAAAATATTTAACAACCCTATAACAAAACATGATACAAAAACAAATGAATCATAGTGTCTCCTCTTGCTTCAAGATCCCTTGAATTATTATTTGTACATATTTTCGCTTCTCCACTAGTAATTTATTTTTCTAAGCACAACTATTATGCAAATTTTTACATCTAATCACCTACATATCAAAGCATATATTTTCTTAGTCCCCATCAATAATACCAAGGTTGAACAATCTTGGCCTATTAGCACATGTTCTATTCCATTTCTTCATGCCATTCATTACCCATAATCGCAAATCAAATACCCTCTAGACAAACCATATTGTGTCATCGAACTATATCTTGCATTTTTTCTTCTCACTTTTATGATCCCTTTAGTTTTTAGGAAACTAGTCAATGGTTGTGACATGCTACTTGGACTCAACTGGATTCATAGGTCTCAATTCTTTATCTCTATGAATCATTTTCAACTCAAATTCATTCATAACAATTAGGTTATCTCTATTGAAGGCATACCCCCATTAATTCAATTATCGTTATCTTTACGAGCATCGATTCACACATATTCCACCTCATCTAGCACATTGCAATCTACATTACTAAAATTGCAATCTACTCCTAGTTCACCTACTCATCCACATTCTATGTGATCTTACTGATCCACTAGTCCTACACATTAGCATAGGCCCATTCCTAGGATAGTTACTACATCTTGACGCATTTTACCACCTCATTTCATCCCATATGGGTTTCCATAATCTCACATTCAGATTCACATAGATATCCATCACCTACACATCTTATTGCACCTATGCAGTCATCATATATTTATCCATCACATGCGCATAAGCTTCACTCACCCACACTGAGTCTATTTACTATGCCACCCTTACTAGCACATGGTCATATACTTTCATCACCACATTCATTAGATGAAGGAACGCCCTCCTTCACCATCATTGGATAGATCATTCGCTCATGCATGCTTGGGGAGCACAACATTCACACAACCTCCTAACCTAGCATCATTGAAGAACACAATATATTATACTCCTAGCATGCACATATTACATTCTCTTCACATCGTGCACTCATGACACTCATACTAGTATCGATAATTACCAAATGACACACTTTTGTGCTTTGGTTGACTCTTGAATATTAAGGGCTACATACTCCTCACCAACCCCACACAGTGCACAATAGATACTACACATTGCAACTCTTCATACATCTCACCTCATTGTTCTTACATATTACATCATATCTCTACATTTAGTCTATATCATTTCAACATTAGAGCACTTATACCTCATACATGTATCACACTCTTTTGGTCTATGAGTTTTAAATTACATAATCTTCATCTTACATGCTACATAACACTTACCTTACACTATTAATCTATCAATGTATCCTACATTACACACAATACATCACATATTACGCATATTATGCATCCTATGGGCATATATTATTATCACACATACTACATATTCTTTTACACTATACACTCACCACCCTATGATGCACTCTATTTCCTTGGTCCATACTCAATTTCCAATGGTTACCAATCAAATGGAACTTATCATACACACACGTTCATCACTCAACCTTTTATCATGTGACATTACTAGGTTAGTGACATACACTATAGGCTAAATGGTCACCTATCCCTACATATTGTTGCGGTACACACTTTAGGATACATCATCACTATTTCTATTTGTCTCACCATAATATAGACTTTAGGCTACATCATCATGTGTTCATCTCTAGTTCACATATCATCAACACACATACACATTCATCATAGTGTGATACACACAACAAACTATTTGACCTTTTCCCGATGAAACACTCTCATTTTTGTTTCATTTTTTATTGTTGAGGGGAATATTAACTGAAACTCATTTCATACACTTTCATTCACTCAGCGGGCATGCGGATCTTATCATCCATCCTGCATTCCATTCCATCCATCCGTACTATATTGCATATCTTAGCTGTATTTAATTTTTCTTATATTTACTTGTTCATGTTTTCTTATTATAAATGCTATGCAGATATCTTATATGTCATTATCTTTACCATACCCACATGCGTGCTCACTTCCTTTTCTAGTTGTGATCGTAGATATAGGTCTCTTACATGTAACATGGATTCTTGCCTCTTACCACTCCTACAACAGTCGTTGGAGGCATCCAAATCTGTCTCTTACAGATGTTATTTTTTAATTGTATAATTATATCTCTATATTATTTTCTTATACATGCTTTTGACATATGGGTTATCTTTCAAAAAATTTAGTGGGTGCTTCATGTGCAACAATTATTTATAGGATTGGTTTCTTCTATGGCTATTTGTTTAATTGTTTTCTATTTTTTTTCTCTTGTTTTCTATTCTATGTAGACCTTGCCCTATGTTTGGTGTGAACACTTGTTTTTCATATGCATCCATTATGGCCTTGACTATCTTACGACATTATGAGAGATTTCACATATTAGTTACCCCCTTTGGCAGTCTATGGTTATATTCTTGTGTGTTTTCTTACATTCTAGCTTGTACATTGTTTACTTAGAGTACACTTGTCTTTCACATATATGATTATTCTTACTAACACTTATTTTAAACCACTTGTTTGTGGGCGCCTAGGTTTCTATCATGCACATTCACTTCCCCCTGTACGGAAAAATTTATGTGGCTACTTCTCTTTTGGGGCCGCATCCTCCTATCTACGATGTTGCATGTGCCCCAAAAGAGGGGGCATCATCTGGGGTTTTACACACTAATAAACACTTTCTACTAGTACATGTAAGTTTATTTTTTGTCCTTGACATTGTGCATTACACAACGAGTAGGTTTAGAATTTTCTTTGAACCCTGTACAATACAGATTTTATAGGAAAGGTTGTTCTTAGCATTCTAGGGAGAAGTTACAAGTTGGAGGATAAAGTGGATTTTCTCCCTACACTACTTCATCTAGTGGCATAGGATCACCCAAAAACTAGACAACACAAAGATATATTCATAAATATTTAGGGAAGCAATTATAGGTTGGATAATTTTACAGCATACTCCCTAAACTTCTTCAGCTGAGGAGGCGTTAGATCACCCAAAAAACATGCTATATAGGATATCCTTTTCTACACCCTTTCTCTCATCATGGATCAAGTCCATAGGTTCCTTTCTTCTTTTTCAAACTTCCATACATACGATTGCTACATATACATGAGTATTTAACTATGTTATTTTCTTCTCCTTTGTAGGTACATCCATATGAGAAGCAAGAAATCAACAACAATAAACAACTACAAAAAAGGCATCACCAAATGACAACAAGAATAACATTCTATGATACCACACACCTCATACTATCATACATCAGAAGTTACACACACGCTTCTTCCCTAGGTTCATTCTCACCACTTTTCACAGTTTTTCATCTTTATTTTCCACGCTCTTCTATTTTCAAATTCCATTCTTTTTCTTTTTCATCGGAATGATTTCTACATCACTCTACATAGAAATCATATACGCATCTCTATCTAATTTATGTTACTGAGAACTCCACTCACCAACATAAAGTGGGGGAAAATATAAACAAAAAATCACGCAATTTAGGAATTACTTAGTCCCGGTTATTCATATGGCTTTGAGTGAAGAAATTACTAGTTAATCCATTACCTTTATCCATTTCAATTTTCTTTCTATCTTCACTTGCATCATTTTATCTCTCACTAGGGTGCTTAGTCCAATATTGGGTCATCCTAGGCACCCTGGTCCCATTTGGGGTGCCCTGATCCTTTTTACACTTTCCCACCACTTTTTGGGCACTTCCTATTCGTTTTCTTTATTTTTAGTGGTTGGATTTTTTGGAGTAAATTAATAATTTAGAACAAGATAACAATAGAAATATTAAGTTATGAAATCATAATGAGGTACCAAACACTAGGAACTACTACCATCAACTAAGGTTGCATCCAAAAAAGGCTCCATTTGCATCCATATACTCCATCACAAGGGACAAGGGTAGTTCATCAACATCAAACTACACAGGAGAGAAGTTTATTCTATTCTATCCACCATTTTATTACATTTCTAAATCTAGTCATTGCTCACTACATTAACAAAGTGTGATTGGAACATGAGCACATGTGGCATGATCTCACACACAAACAGATATAACTAAATCATGTATGATATGTAGTGCAACACTCAGTTAATAAGTACACCATTTTGGTTTTTGAGGAAAATATGAAGCCTTCATATGCATATTTATTTTTTAGTGGTTTAATTGTTGTGTTGGAGTTTTAGAGGTATTTCCTTTTTCACTTATTTCTAGCAACATACTGCACATTCTAGAAAAGCTAGTGCAACAGGAAGAGAATGCAAGAAAATATATCGTAACACTTCAGAAGAAGGTTACACAACATTCTTATAGATGATGGCACTTAGATATCATACTAGAGCACCCCAAGTGCCCCAGTCCTTCTTCAGGCACCCTAATCTAGCCTACTCGATATTTGTGTTTTTTTGGAGCTTCTTTACGGTTTTTCCTACAATTTTTTTATTTGGTCTCCTCTACAACATAGTCACATCATGTCTATAAATTAGATAAGCTCTTTCTAACTCTCCTTTTAAATTATAATTTCATATTTTCATAGCTTAAATTTATGGTGTCATTTCCTTTATGCATTCGTCTATTATTCATTTTTGTTCTTAATATTATATTAACTTAGAATAAATTCAATCATTTTAATTAACTAGTAGGGTCCACATAATTCATGATTATATTTTCCCAAACCTCTTTAAATAATTTACACTAATTAACTCATCCTTAAATAAGTACAAAATATTTCCATTTTAAAATGGCTTATACAAGTGATTATGATAATTAACACTAGATTAGTTCAAGAGGAGAGAACAATTAAAGGTGACTAAGTCGAATTCCTAACACACATGAATGATGATGAATTTCACATTTCCATCCTAACCGATGAAATGCAAGGAAATACTAAACAAAATGGAAAGGAGAATTTGGTCCAAATGAGCTATTCTACAATCTCATAAGTGAAACCCATCAATCCCATGTTATTGATTAGAATTAACCTATCACCTACACACTCAATTGTAAACATAATACATGATAAATAAATAATTCTAAATGAAGCAATCAAACACATCTCAAGAAATTGCACCATACATATCTTACTAACCCAATTGTTACAAATGCATCCACCCATTATATACGATGTTATAAATCATGAAAATTCACCCATGGCACATTTCACAGGTTGTTACAAGATGCATTCTATTATACAAATCCATCAAAGTCCATATATTGAACCATTTGAATTAATTTCACTACAACCATCCATCAGTGAGATTAGTAATAATTTCTCTAATATTTTATATCCAAAACATCATCCATGTAATTCTAAGATCAATAATATCTATAACATCATAACTAAACAAACCAACAATGAGAAAAGTAATAAATTTGATTTGCATGCCTTATAAAACATCCTTCCAAGAACAAGTTAGCAATTAAGTGTTAAAATAATAATTATTCAAGATCAAATAGAAATGATAATATTAATTTCGATGTCTCAACTATAATAATACATGTATTTATAATCATCAAAGGGAGAGAAATTGGTGGGAACTACATCCCCTCTCCTTGAAATATACTTCCTTTTAGAAGTCACTTGAAGGGGTAAAAATAACTAACTCTCAAAGGTGTCACATCATACCATGTAGTTGTTTACCTTAATAAACATGCACCATCAAACCCTAAAATGGTTCAACATCAACTATATCTACGAAAAAGATTCTATTAATCAATAATATTGTACCTTCCAAAAGGGTTTATTAGCATCATCATATACATTATCTTCAAGGTTAAACATTTCTTGATGAACAACATAAACTTTTATTTTAAGGAAACTATTGATGTGTGAGTTAAGGTAACTATAATTGTCAGCTAAGTAGAAATGTTTTCAAGTCATTTTCACATGATGTGCATGAATTCATTGATTGGCGTCACAAAAACTATACAAGAAGAGAGAAACAATTCAAAATTTACGTGAGGATTCATGTCCAAGCTCATACTTTAATTAAAAATATGGAAAAAATATTCATAACACGCTCGAGTTTCCCCTATTATTTATACTATTGTGTTAGGGGTCAATACATGAAGGGTCACCTAACACCAATCATAATGAAAAGGTGAAGAATTTATTTACAACACTATTTTTTTCAACATAATGAAAGTACCAATAAATTAGTATGAATCATCCAACCAACCCTAAAGTTAAGATTAGTTTTCTATTTTTGTCTTCAGGTTCCAGAGATTGAACCATTTTCTCAAACATCACAATTTATACATAAAATTTGATTCAATAAACGATAAATCAATTGGTTATTGTTTAAAATTTTATGAAATTTTCTAGCATGAAAATCCAAATTCAACACTACCACGTGCCTAAAATTCCACTATCACTTATTGAAACAACAAACAACTATTTTTTTAATTCAAAAAGGAACATTACAAGTTTACTATGATAAAAAAAATTTAACATTATATTCAAAATTCAACAACAATGAGCCAGGAGGAAAATATATTCCTAAATAGGTACCTAATTTATCAATTTCCTAAAAAGGTCACTAAATTATAACTTGAAAGAGCTCAAAAAAAATTTCCATTAGTGTTTTTATCCAAGAGGTTTAAAGGACAAAAAGAAACATTTTGTCCTAATGGAAAGGTACATCACAATGCTATCTTAATATCCTTAACATATGTTGTTTACTCTCATCAATGAATCTAGGTCACCAATATCCCAAGAAGTCCAAAGGGAGGGTATTTTCCTTAAACTAGAGGTATAAGTCAATTTTTTAACAAGGAACTTCAAATTTACCACCTCATTGAGAGTTAACAAGAATGAGGCTATGTTGGTCAAGAGGACCACAACTCCCATTACAACACAAAATTCGAATTGTTTTTCTTGAAACTACATTAATTCAAATAATTTCATTACCCAAGGTAAGTTGGAGGATTAGATAATTGCCACTCATATATTTCATTGTGAAAAGTTACATTTTAATCTAATATCAGGTTAAGAGGATTTTTTCAAGGTGTTTTAAAATCTTATACAAAAGTCTCCCAATAATTAAGTAAATAATACAATATCTAGAGTGTAATATGATGGAACCTTTTATAATTCACATGAATTTTACTTTTTGTATCAAGAGAGATAAGAAAAATGCATAAGTAAACTTCACATGACCAAAACTTATTGTGTAACCATGATCAGAAAAACATATCACAATCAAGAATAATGAGAACCACACATTTCAATTGATTCAATATGTTAAGATTACGGTTAATCTATATTTTAGGTGTAACGAAAATGTCATTGTCATACATACAATATTCATCATATAATTACATACATACATACATACATATATTCATGCATTCATACATATACATATGTATGTATGTATGAATGTATACACACACACACACACACACACACACACACACACACACACACACACACACACACATACATATGTATACGTGTGTGTGTATGTATGTATGTATGTGTGTATGTATGCATTTGTGTATGTATGTGTATGTATATATATATGCTCTACATGTTCCCAAATACATAAATTTGTCCAAATTTATTTGTAGCTATAAGACACAAGTTATAAATACTCTTATAGATATAACTCCTATCATTTCATTAGTTATTTAATTTTTTGTTCTTAGCAGATTGCCACCTTGAAACATTATGGTTGAAAAATCATTTGATTCCTAGGAAGGAATGAGATAGAAATTTTATATTCACATTACATTATTTTTCCTTTAGATACATGGAACCATTCAGTTATGCTCGTATTTTATGATCTAATACAAATAAAAATGAATATTAAATTGCATTTTTTTATGAAAACAAGTTGGATTTCTATCACATTGCATCTTAACAAGGTTGCATTGTGACATCTCACATGACAAAATATAATAAGTGACCATAATATGTAACCAAGTTGTCAAGATATATATATATATATATATATATATAATACCAATGCTCCCTAAGAAATTTCCATAAGTTATATTGAGGGTCTCACTAAAATTTATGACATGGAACCAAATGTTTTCTTCCATTAGTTGAAGGGATTCCCAGTTTGTAATAAGTGTAAAATAGCTATGCAATAACCCCTTGTATAAAATCACCATATAAGCAGATATCAAAACCAATCCTTCCATATAGTTTCTTGATTATAGACAAGCTATATGAGTTGAAGGAAAAATAGTTCACTAAATTATACTTAATTTAGACATACAAAATATGAAATGAAATTGAAAGTTTTAAACGCTGCTTTTTCCAAAAAAAATTATAAAGAGGGTTATAAAATTGAGCTCGAGTAAATTATTATCGAGGATTAATATCTATAAAAATTAATAATATTAAAATTTTAAGCCATGAAAAATAATTTTCAGACATTATGCTACAATAAAATAGAGTACAACTATTTATTTTGTGCCCATTCCAAATGAGTGTGTCTAGGTCTAAACGAGATAATTTTAAAAGTGCACATCAGTGTTCCAAAGATGAAAACTAAAATAGGAGAGCAATAGACTAAATTAACAAAAAATATTTCCTCATGGGATCTAAGGAATCAAATTTACACTATCTTATCAAGATTACAAATTGTTTCTAATACCAAACCCAAGACTACTTAAAGGTGTCCAAAATGACAAAACCAAAAAAAACTAGTTAATACCCAATAAGATTTGTTAGCACCTAACTCGTATGGGTCATATAGTTCAACCAATAATATGTGTAACATAATATTTGTAAAGAATTAAATTTATTTCACCCCTCAATAGAATCTCGAAATATCAAATGGATCAATAGGGCCTAGTTTCCCCATTGCAGGATCTAGCCCAAATGGTTATGAAAAAGCTTGACAAAACTACTTCCAATAACCCAAGTTGAAAAAATAACAATATAAAATACTCTCTATTATACAAAGAATTTAACAAAACTTCCAAATTCATAAACTAGTGAATATATCTCAAAGAAGAAGCACCTCTATGAAGATAATTTTTAAAATTTGGGTATTACACTTTAGTCATTCTAGCCAAGGTGGCTATGAAACGGGGTTTGAAAAAATAATCTACAAATTGAATACTCATTTAGTAAAATAACATTTACTCTCTCTCTCTCTCTCTCTCTCTCTCTCTCTCTCTCTCTCAAACACACACATTAATGCATTTAATGGAAAAAAATTATGATACCCAAGATTAAAAATGTTACCTCCTTTCAAGAGATGATTATTTTGATTAAGATAGTTTGTCATTGCTACAGATTGATCTAAGGCTAACAAATTACACTTGAAAAACTAGCTCCAATATAAAAAATAATGGATGAAATCAAATGACATGGTTAAATTCTAGAGGTTTATGGTGGTATACTTCTTTTTCACACCACAGATTTGGGTCCAAATAAAAAATGAATTTTATATCTTACAACAACTATCCCATAAAACAAAATGGCATACATGACTCAAAAACACCTTGAAAATATATTATTAAATTATCCTATAAGTTTTATTATTGGTTATGTGGAATCCCATGTCAGTAGAGAGTATGATCAACCTAGAAATGTTCTATTATGAAAGTTGGGGAGGAATTTTGCATGTTGAATTCACACGTCTTTTCTAAATTTTGCAAGGTATTTTAATATAGATAAATTTGAACAAAACTTATGTTTTAATCACCATTGGTGGATCCATTACCAAAATTACTCATCTAATATTAGAATTAGTCTCATAACACATCTCATGAGCATTTTTTACATTCCAAAATAATCATTTAAGTGGTGCAGTCTTAAACATCTTGTTGTGGAATTTGGTCAATCATAGGAAGGGAATAAATTTTATTTAGTGTTAACCTTTTCATTAAATGGGAAAGTGAACCAATATAAAATTATTATTCTACTACTCAATTTTTTCCTAGTGCACATGGTATAGTAACTAATATTTGATACCATATGTTGTTTCCATCATTTAAGAATCCAATAACCACTATCCAAATGAATGGTTACATTTTTTACAAATTTTCCATAAAATGTTAGTCAATATTTAATAAATATTAAACCAATTCCCTTTATTAAGCATGAATTAAAGTTGAATAAATTATTACTTCCATCTATATACAATTTTACACATGATTAAAACTCTCTAGGTTTATTACAACCTTGACCACCAAGAAAATAAACGAAGAATGAAAGAGTTATATTGTGTAATCATAAGTTACCCCATATTATTAATCCTCATTATGAAAACTCCATATAATTCTTAGGGGTGATGAGCGTGGACACAAATATCATTGTATTATAACGCAATTTATGGTTATATAAAAACATCCTATTTAAATTTGTGCCATGAGTGTTTTCTAAACTTGACTAGATGCACTAAGGCTAGTATTTAATTTTTACAAGGTTAGGACAAAGATATACTATCAACCCATTGTCAATAAATTCTAAAAGGAGCAAGAGGTATATACCATGACATTGTTTATCCAATTATCATTAAGTAATATCAATCCCAATTTCATTTGCACTAAAAAAAAAATAGTATTTAAATCGTCATCATCTAATACGGTTATAAGATTTATCTATATGTTCGAATATTATTGTGTTTTCCCTACCAAGGGGTTAGTTAGGATTAGGATTGCCTAAGGTTTTATATCATGACCTTGCACCCATGCCCATTTTAATTTTATTATTATTCAATTTTATTCACCCAACCCACACTTACACTAGTTTTAAGGGTTAATCCATGTGCCCTAATTAAGAAAGTGGAATTTATCAAACTCAAATCATAGATCTTGGATCAAAAAAATATATACTATTGATATTTTAGAAACCATAATCACTTTTATAGACATCAAACCTGAATCAGGCCTTTGTTCACGCATCTTTCAAGGATATGTTGCAGTGATCTAGTAATGGATATAGGGTGTTAATGGATTCTAATCGTAATAAGCCTCTAGCTTATGAAAAATCATCCCCATTAGTTTTTTATTGTGATGAGATGGTTCAATATGAATATTCCTTCACTAGGAATGGATTGATATTTAGATTCAACAAATCTGATCCAAGTCTGCCAGCACTTTGTGTTTGGATTTTGGGGTAATGAGTTTCCTTCCATGAAGATAGGCTAGATATTTTTCCAAGTGCTCTGGGATTTTTCATAGTTGCATTTTCTCAGAATGTGGATATGGATTTTATTTTTGGGAAAAATTGGGATTTTTAATCTCATATGATTTTAATGAAACCATGGTTTCCTTTGTTTAACCCGATCTCAGATACCTTCCATGTTAAGCTAGTGTGGATTCGTCTTCCTTATCTACCGCTCCATTGTCAGTTGGAGAAATGTTTAACCGCTATTGGGAATAATTTAGGGAGATGTTTAGCTATTGATCAAAAAACTGATAATTTAGAGCAAACAAGGTATGCTATAATCTTGATTGATATGGATACTTCTGTTGATTTCCCTTCCGCTATTAAACTCAAAGTGGAAGATAGAACTTGGTTACAAAATATGGACTATGAAGGTTTTCCCTTTAGGTGTAGAAATTGCTTTTCTCTTGCACACCTAGCTTCAACTTTTCACATGATAAGAAAAAATGCTAAAGGAATAGGCTCATGGTGGAATAATTTCAATCCCAGACATTTGGTTTTGAATGATCCATCAAATTTCGATTTATACACTGATTCTAATTTTTTTTTTGATCTAGAAAATAGGTAAGTGCAAGAAGGTAGAAATAATGATGTTGATTATTTAACAGGGTCCCAAAATCTCAAGGAATAGATTGAAGTTTTTATTCCAATCCGTAATGAAAATTAAAATCGAAATACGTAAGAGGATTGGATTTTTTTTAGTAGGAAGAAAAAATGGGATATCTCTCCCTTCAAGATGCAATTAATATCCAAAGGGAGGTGGTAAAAATCTTGAGATAGTTGTTAGTGTTATATTTTTGGTTGATCTCATTTTCCGCTGGAAGACGCAGCTTTTCTTATTCTTCATAGTCTTATCTATTTCTCCATACATTGTATGGGAAAGGTCCCCCTTAACCTTTTTTACCGATAATCAAAAAATAATAATCACTCTAGTTGCCCATTACTTATTCATTTCTCTTTTTTTTTTCTCCTATTTGTTTCATTTGTTTCTTTATTGTTTTGCAGGTGTATCAGGTAGATTCCATATAGAGTACCAAAGGATTCATTTTCCTATTTTTTTTCAGTAAACTTTCATTTTGTATCCAATAGCGTAATTAGGGTCAAGGAGAGAATGTATATCCAAATTGATTCTCCTTTTCAAGTTGAGCATCATCATAGATTTAACAAGAATCCTAGAGATAGATAAATCATCATGTATGTAACTTTGTAGCTGGGGAGGTGAATCAGCTGGCTCTTTGTCACTCAAATGTTAGAGAAATGGATAGCACCTTTAAAAGGATTTGATCTATCCTCACTACTTTAGGTTGTTCCTTTCAACCAGGGTGAGAGGACCCATTTTCTAACCTATGTTGGTGAAGGAGAATGAAGATATCCTTTTTTGCAAAAATTTGAAAGGAAACCTTGAGAAAATCTGTTCAATGCACCACAATTTAACTCTCACAAGCTGTCAATTCTAAAGAATGGTGATATTTCCTAAACAAAGTTAAGGTTACTAAAGATATAATGGAATCCTGATTGCTTCTAAATATTTTTGCAGTAGAATTTATTGATTTGTGGACATATAGGGCAAATAGAGGTAGTTCAGATAGGATTCTTTTTTTTTTTGAATAATTTTTGGTTGGAGATTAAACAGGATAAAATTGATTTTGCCATATCTTTGAGAACCTTCAAAACAATTGGAAAATTAAATGACATAATGCTTCAAAATAGCTAAAATATTCCTTTAATAAGAAGGTGTGCATCAATAGAGGCCCATATTTACATGGTTTCACACAATCTCCAAGAATTTAAAAGAAAGGCTCAAGTTAAAAGGCTCAATTGAACATTATCAATCTCTGGTGCATCACGTCTAAGAAACACTCAAAGACTTATAGACAATCTGTATCAATAAAATTATAGTAAAGTGATTTTAAATTGTTTATCTCATTACATGATGAAGGATCTTATTATAATGAAATTTCGAATGCCACTTAACTATCATAGGGAAGTGTGATTAAAAGAAATTAAAATATAATAGTCAAATAGGAACAAGAAATACTACTTACAGACATTCTAAAAATAAGTAGACACAAATTTTCCCAAGATTAACACAGATTAACTTCAAATTTGATTGGATTCATCAGTAGGGGAAGGTTTCTTGAACAATCTCAGAGCTTGTCAATCATTGTACACTTGCAACCAACTTGACATGATTGAATCAAAAACATAAGAGATTAACAGATTTCTCATATGGTCTCTTAGAAAGATGGGATTTCTCAAATTTTTTCGTAAGAATTCAACCCCCGACCCTTTTTACATGACTAACTCATGACCTTTGTATCACTCATTTACATTGAAGCTTCCCCCCTAAAACAATAATATTCAAGGAACCTATTTTTGTTACATATTTGATCATTATTTCCATAAAGCGATGTTTAACAGATTCACAACAAAAAGTTTCCAGGTGTTCAAAAGGTGAATCATTTCAGATGTTTCCATCATTGCTTTAATTGGGGCATCAAGTCATCTCCTTTGGCAACACATTTTTTTATCCTTTGTGCCTATAGATTCCTTATCATCATTCTTTCCTCTCCAATTTGCTTTGCTGGATCCGGAAATTCATTTTCTACAGGTGTCCAAGTAACTCTATTTCAAAATATCAACTCTTGCACTTCCTCAGATTCAAAAATTTGAGCTCCACAACGCTTCAATTGCACTTTGCTGATAGAAACGACAAGAAATCATTTAGATTCACCATGAAAAACAATGCGTATTTGTATCCCCTGAATTCGTGGAATGCTAATGGCAAAAAAACAAGATGCATCGCACCATAATCATTGATTCTACCCTTTCACAACTTTAAATTAGAGCCATCCACATGGAATATTAGAGTTGAATTGGGCCTAGGGTTTCCTATTGCATTTTATAACTTTTGGAGAAAATGTGAAATTTTCACATTTTTCCCTGTCCCTCTGCCTTTGAAATACGGGCTCGATACGTGGCTTAATCTGGGCCTTTGATGGAGTCACAGCTCATTTCTATACTTTTCTCCTTTTCACAAAAAATAAAAACACTTCAAAAACCTTTGGCGATCCTCCTCCCTACTTTGAATTGTCAATGGAGACTTCATTTGTTTCCTAGCAGGGCCACACTTCACTTTTATAATTTATCCCTTTTTCATAATATAGAAAAAGATTCCAAATTTCTCATGTTGATCCACCCTCCCAATTTGAATTTTAAAATGCTGACTCAAACATGTGACATCACTCTGTCCCTTACGGGGTTACGGATCAATTTATAGATTTTCTCCCTCGTACAAAGAGGTAAACAACTTCAAAATTTTCCACCCACCCACCTTCCCTCCTTTGTCTTGAAAAACTGCCACATGTCCATCTTCGAGGTCAAATTCAGACTTTTTCCCTACCACTTCATATTTTCAGAATAGCCAATCAGATACTATCGGGGCCGCGGGGCCAATTTGGTATTTTTTCAAATGTGACCAAAGTGGCAAATATCACCAAAAATATCCATCGGGCCACAACCAATTAAAAAAACCACGTAGCTGGAGATATTGAGATATAATTTGATGGGGAAAACATGCTTGTCAAATTGTAAAATGTAGGGAAATCACCATTTGTGTCCAGAATTGAATTTTTCTTTAAGGAAAAATAATTTGGAAATGATGCAAGTCCTAAATGTGATCCACAACCATAGAGAAGGATCTTCAACAACATATAAATGAAGAAAAACTTTCAAACATCTATTTGGGGAAATATAAAATATGACAGAGCCCACAGATTGAAGAATTTCAATGGCAAACTAGGGCACAATCAAATCGAGCACCAACATTGGCTCCTGCTCGGGGATGGGCACTCCCAGCAAGTGCCAAAAGAACAAATAGTAGACCAAGTGCCAAAAAATAAACCATTAGGAAATGGAGTCACGAGCCAAACCTCTAGGAACAAATTGAGAAACCAACAAAAATGGCTGCCAAGGACCAGGGCAAACCAAAACTGAAAAAATACATAAATAGAACAAAAAACCCAAGACTTTACACTATACAATGCTGCATACCTTGATTATGAGAAATAAATCAATGAAATGTTTCAGATGCATGTCATTAATAGGAAATTTAAGAAATTCCCCATCTATATATTTTAAGAAGAAGGTATGTTCACCAATTCGAATGTCAATTGCATAAGGGCCCATCCACAATGTGTCAAACTTTCCATGTTTTCCCTTATCCTCATGCCTACTATCCCACAATAGCACAAGATCTCCCACACTGAAAGCCCTTGGAGTCACCTTATTATCAAACAAATTCTTTAATTTCTCTCTGAATTTTACATGCCTTTGATGGGATTCCCTTCTTTCTTCATCTAACTCAACAATCTGATTGATTTGAGCATCATAGGGACTAACCTCTTGATATTCCAGTTGTTGAAGACATTGAAATGAATAAAATTTCATATGTAGGTGAATTAGAGCTTGAGTTCCATACAACAACTCAAATGGGATTTTTCTAGTAGCTCATTTAACAGTGTTTCCATCAGCCCAGACATCAAAATTCAATTTCTCACCCCACTTCCTTTTATTCAACTCCAAATTTATTCTAATTATCTTCAACATATTTTTATTTCTGGACTTTTCTTGTCCATTTCCTTTGGGATTATAATTATAAGCACATGTCAAATTGATCCCATATCCGTGGCACATGGCCACTAAAGGTTAAGCTCGGAAGCTCATGGCATTAGCAACAACTATCTTAGTAGGCACTCCAAACCTGTAAATGATACGATTCAGAATGAAATCCATGATAATTTTGTGATTTTATTTCTTGGTGGGCATTGCCTCCACCCACTTTGTGAAGTAATCAGTGGCTACTAAAATCCACTTATGGAAAGCACTTGAAGCATGTGAAATATCACTAATGAAATCCATTCCCCATTGCCTAAATGGGGCTTCAATTGATACAGGATGCAAAGGAAGCGAGCCTGCAGCTTTCAATCTTCCAAAAAAGTGTTGGAAACTTTAACATTTTCTTACCAATAGAATTGTATCTTTAAAACGAGTTGGCCACTAATAGCTATCCATTAAGATCTTATGAGTTGTGACTCTTCCAACAAAATTCCCCCCACAAACTCCTACATGGAGATCAATAATTATTTTAGGAGATTCATCTTCAGTATTGCATCTTAAGAGAACTCCCTTAGGGTTCTTCCAAGCTAACCCAGAATCAATAATGACATATCTCTAGGAAGCTAACTTAAGTGCTCTTTTCTGATTCTTGCTCAAATTTTCAGGGCATTGTAGATGTTTGAGATTAAAAAATATGTCCTTGTACTATTTAGAATTTAAAATTTATTCAAGGACATTCAGTATTTCTTCTTCAACTTCATTTACCTCAATTGTCTACATATTTCTCCCGTCCATAAGTTTTTCCAGGCCCAAACCTCTGACCAATTTTGTTTTTTGAGTTTCAATATCATACTCTGGCAATTTTTTTATCCGTCGATATCTCTTGCTTGAAACCTCCATTTCTGATAGGATATCTTTCACCATAGCATGGGAAACATAAGCAATGACTTTGGAACTCAGAATATATGTCCTGAAGACCTTTGTTGCTTTTACGAAAGAAAATACCTACTTCTCCATGATAGTATACTTTAGCTCATCTCATTGTAATGCCTTGCTAAAAAAAGGCAATTGGTCTTTCAGCTCCCTCATCATCCTTCTACCACAACACAGATACAATAGTACTTTCTGAAGAAAAAGAAAACATTTGGAAATGCTTTTTATAATATGGAGCTGCTAA
This sequence comes from Taxus chinensis, assembly GCA_019776745.2. Classification (NCBI taxonomy): domain Eukaryota; kingdom Viridiplantae; phylum Streptophyta; class Pinopsida; order Cupressales; family Taxaceae; genus Taxus; species Taxus chinensis. The sequence continues at coordinate 792,717,313 of CM034148.1, forward strand.
AACAGGGGCATTATTTAATGCTTCTTTGATCCCAGCAAAATCTTGAATAGCTACTTCTTCCCATTTGATACTTCAATCTTTCTTTAGCATGCTAGTGATTGGGAGGGATAGTTCATTAAATTTGGAGATAAATCTCCTAATAAAATTAATTTACCCAGAAAAGGATTGAATTCCCTTCTTGGTTCTTGGAATAGGGACTTTCCTGATGGATTATACCCTTTCAAGATCAATCATGACCCCTTCCTTTGACACAATGTGTCCAAGTAGCTTTTTTTTCTAAACTTCAAAATGGAACTTCTTGAGATTTAGTGAAATACCATACTCCCTATATCTTAACAAAAAAATTTCTAAGTGTTGCAGGTGGTCAGTCCTTTTTCTGGAGAAAATAGTCACATCATCTTGATATACAATAATGAAATCATCAATATAGTTAGAGAAAGCTACATCCATTGATCTTTGGAAAGTGGCTCTAACATTCATTAGATCAAAAGGCACTCTAACATATACATATGTTCCCCAAGGAGTGGTAAAGGAAGTCTTGATTCACTCTGATTCCTTCATAACTACCTGGTTATATCCAAAAAAACTATCCAAGGTGGATAACAATTCCAAACTAGTAACCAATTGTAACATATTTTCCATATTTTATAGAGGGTAGTTATCCTTCATTGATGCTCTATTCAAGTTTCTAAAGTCCACACACATCATTATATCTTTGTTCTTCTTTCTGACATGTATCGAGTTTGCAACCCATGATGAGTACCTTGTGGGTTGTATGATTCCTCCATCCCTCAATTTTTTCAAATTTTTTGTATCTTCAGGGAAAGGAGTGGATTGATCGGCGTCAGGTTCTACCTAAATGGATTGGAAGAAGCTTCCAAGGGAATTTCTTGCTAGAAAATATCCTCTCTGTATGCTTTTAAATCAGAATAAGACCATGCTAAGTAGTCCTGGTATTTCTTCAACAATTGGACATACAAATGCTTTTCTTCCTTACTTAGATTACTACCTAGCCATATATTACATGGTTTATCCTTTGTGCCCAGGTTTTTCTCTTCAACATCACTCAAGGATGACATGTGTATGTTGAAAATGCAATCAACATTATCAAATTTTGATTCAAGTGCTCCAAACCTCTAGGAATAGTATTACTCTTAAAATGAATGATGTCTTTGCCAAAGAAAGTCTCCTTTCCATTAGCTGCACAAACCACTAGCTCCCAATCTATACGTTGATCGATAAATTCTTTGGTTCTATAAAAACCTTTGCACCTCGGTGTCATCTTCGAACACTTGCCAGTGTTTGAAATTGTTAGGAACATATGGCCCAGTTAATATTTCAATATTATACTCACAATAGGGGGATATAATACAATTTCCAAATTTGGACCCCAATATAGCCAATTATTTTGCTAGAGTATTGTACTTCCTATCATGATGTATTATGTTTAAGGGGTCAAACATTTCAATGAAATCCCATAATACATGCTTATTTTGCTTCATTCTCTGATTTTTTGTTACATACAGTCTTCTAACCTACTTGACAATTAGGTCTAAATCTCCTTTAATAATGATTTCTCTAACACCATATTTCTAAGCAATTCTTAAACCCAAAAATAGTGCTTCATATTCTGCAATATTATTAGTGCAATTAAAGTTGAGTTTAAAAGAAAAAAAAACATCTTCATGTCCTGGAGATATCAGAAAAATACCAACACCATTTCCAAATTTAGAGCAAGCCCCATCAAATAATAAAGTCCAAGGAGAACATACTTGTTGAAGAGACTTACATTGATAAATTTTGTGCTCTTTACCATCAACAAATCCAACAAAGTTATCAACATCAATGTCAGTGTATAACACTTCAAAGGAAGCATTATTGGGATCCTCAATGAGATGTAGCATTTTATTTTCACCATACAACTTTACAAGGCTGCCCTCAATAGGTATAGTGGAAAAAGACATATCCATTTGCACACTCTCGCCCACATTAGCAGCCCATTTTCTTGATAACATAATTCCCCATTTGGTAGGGCAATCAACAATAACAGTATCTATTTTTAAGTTTTTGCCTGGGTAGTATGCAAGTTACACTATCAAACTCTTGACACATCTAACCACTGACACCTCTCTGGAATCCATGGCACTGCACTTCCCATAACTTGTTGTCTTTTTTATATTTAATTCATTCATGACCTCAAGAGGCATAACATTGCATGATGCTCCAAGATCAAACATACAGTTGTGTAACAACCTTTCCCTAATAATCAGAGTAGTGAAAAATTGATCTACATTCAGCTAGGACTCAACCAAGGATGTTCCAAAATATACTTCATGTGGCTCACCTAGTTCTTCCAATACTTGGGGTTTTTCCAACTCTGTAATGGTAGGAGGAGTCTTAACATAGTTTAGATTTCTACCTTGGGTAATATTTTATTCTTTTAATCCCAAATACTCAAAGGCCATTTTCTTGTGCTCAGGAATCCTAAGAAACTCAACAATTGGAACATAAACTTGATCTGAATCAATACTTGGGAAATGTCATAAGGCATGTATTTGGGCAAGACAACATTTGGAGAAAGACTGAGAAAATCATCTGACAACAAAGGATTTTTCATTGTCTGAGCATGGGTAGGGATACCAGTTTTGTTTGGGGAAACAAGGCCTTTGCTAGATGTATCTTTCTTAGGATTTTATTTTGGGATATTGGTGAGAACTTGAGTCTTTGGTCTGGCATGAGGCCCTATGCCTTTAACAAATTTACTCCTAGTGTTATATTATTTTTCTTTGGAAACCACAACATTAATTAACAACTACCTATCCTCCTCAGAAGGTATTCCTCCATCATAATTTTTAATCATTAATTCCCTTAAGTACTAAAAATCATTATTATGCAATTCAAAATCTTGTACCATATATATTTCAAAAGTAGGAGAGGGAGGAAGGGGTAATACCCGGTGAATGCAATCCCAGAAATCTGCAACAGTTATGGAACTGATTAATTTAGTCGAAGTTTCTCCTTTTCATGAGCTTCTAGAGCACCCCATCATGCACACATCATCATCAGTGTCATCATCAACTTCCTTAACTTCTTTTTCTTCATCACATGGGGCATGTGGAAAGAAACATCTGTCACACCACTCAAATTCATTGGCTTCTTCCACAATAGAAACTATGGAAGTCAAAGGATTAGGTATGATTCTATTTTCACGGGCTTAGGGCTATCTATTTCCCAACCCCATGGGTCCTTTGCCTCTTTACTCAGATCTTTGATCACCCCTAGGATGATTTTAAAATATTTCTTGACCTTGTGCTTTATGCTAACCCTATAAACTTTGTCCAATTCCTTTGTCTTCTATGGCTAACTTGTAAGATATTTCTTTAACAACTCCGGCCAGAGTTTTTACAACCTCCTCAAATTCCCAGATCAATAGACTTACTCAACTGAGGCTTCTCTAGATTGATCAGCTTGATACCTTCCCTCTTAGGAGGCTTACCAACTACCTTGATATTATTTTCAATCTGTAAAGTGATGGTGAAGGTCTGCCTCAATGTTCATGGGTTCTTGTCCCTTAAATAATAGGCAACCTTTTTTTCAAAAGCATTAGAGTATTTTATTAAACAAGAAACATAACTTGGCCTCAGGGTCATACATATCCTATTCAAGGTCTTATTGAACCGAGTATTGAATTCATTAAAAAATTCATTAGGATTCTTCTTAATATTTTCAAATTTAGAAAAAATAAACTTGGGATCTGTCTTATCCTCAAATTGCAATATAAAATAATTCTTCATTTCTGTCCATGAATCAAGGGAGTTTTTGAAAGAGGGATTCGCGAGAACCAATGTCGAAAAGTGATGCACCACAATGAAGTTGCACTCCGATGGTAACCTCAAGCCAACACAATATGCAAGATTCGAAACAATGGAAAGAAGATTGCAAGTAAGAAGAATGGGTCTGCTCATGCTCATAGATCGAAAAATAGGAAGTACAAATAGGGGTGCTGTGTAACCCCCATGCCTAAACATGGAAAGAAATCAATGACGCCACTGACGCATATGACATTGACTGACGCATATGACGCCACTAGAAGAGGAGTTACAATTCCAAATAAGGAATGTAACTCCTATGATGCATTGACGCAAATGACAATGTCAGATTCTATGACAGAATCTGACACTTGTCATTTGACTTCCTAAGACCTATGACTCTTGCAAGGTGAGATGACTCACCTAGGTGATGTGGACAATGACTGGATAGTCACACACACCAACACCCCCCCTTCATCGAAGCCAAGGAAGAGGTCAAGGTAAGCCAGAACAGAAAAAAAGAACTCCCCTAGACAACTAAGAAAGATGTGTCAATGGGCCCTGGCAACTAAAGGCCTGATAAGGTGCCCATGTACAAAAAACATCTTTCTAGAAAGAAGAAGAGGAGAAGAGAGAAAAAAAGGAGCACTATCCAGCTCCCCCAGAAGATGATTTTTGACGGACTCCTAATGAATATGAAGGAACCAAAGGTTGGTGATCAGAAGGAGGAGGAACATGGAGAGTGCCGGAAGGTGGCCCAATATGAGAAGGAGATAATATATCAAGAGAAGCGGTGACAATCCTGTCAATCTCCGTAAGGTGAGAGTCCTGCGAATATAGATATATTATCAAGAGAGCCCTGAAGGGGCAAATGAACCTGCTGCAGTGGAGAGTCAGTGGAAGCTGGTGGGATGACAACTCTGATCTCGGAAGAGGCAGTAGGTTGAAGAAGATGCTGCATTGTGATGTCGGTATCCTCAAGCATATCATCTAAGTCTGAGTCAAAGGAATCAATGTCCTGTTGTGGAGGATTATAAGAACCCTTTGAGGAAGCAATCTCGAAGTCTTTAAAAGCAACAGGGGATGGCAGAATCTCCAGGCTAGAATCAACTGAATCAGTGGATGCTCGTGATGGGGAAAACCTGAGATCCAAGGCAGTATGGTGCACAGGAGAGAATTCAACCAAAGAGTCTTATGGAGGAGAGTTAGTAGAAACTATGATAGGAGCAATACTAAGTTCTGAAGGAGCATGCACAGAAATATGTGTGTGCTACCCTTGATAACAAAAAGTATCAGTGAACTCACTTTCCTCCATGGATGCAAGATCATCAGAAGATTCATAACCAGATGAAGGAGGATCAAAATCTCCATGAAAATTTCGAATGAAGATCCAAGCTCTGTGCGCAGACTCGGTGAATTCTAAACGAAGTTGAAGGTCCTCTGGTATAGTAAGACAAAGAAGGCCGTATGTCATATCATTCTCGTTCAACCAATTTTGGTGACGAATGCGGTCAATAGGTTCAGGTGCCAACCCAAGAAGATGTGGTAACAGATTGTACATAATACAATGATCGAGTATCCCACTCTTCCATTGTAGGTAGTTTCATGGTCCTAGTTGAACAACAGAGCGATGAAATTCAATGTCCATGACGAGAGGAGCCTCCAAGGAACACAAGATTAACCCCCCCTTTTGGCACTTTATAATTCAGTGCGTTGATTACAACCAGATGCGAATGTGTTCCAAGAACCATTTTGTCACTCACCTTGCAATTAGCGTAATAACGCGCAATGGTGGAGACAACAATCAAGGTTTGTAGCGTGCAACAGATCGACTTTGCAAGCAAGCACAGAAAGAGAGAAGCAAGAGGGGGAAGAAAGAGCTTTGTGAGAAACAGTGTCTCACATCGCACAAAATAATCCCTTTGTTGTAAGACTATGGCGGATGCGCTCACAAGTCCACAAAAAAGGAATAGAACAAAGCTCAAGAAAAAATGAGCTGAATTAAGCAATACAAAGACACCCCCCAGAATGCGGCACTTTATAAAATTAGTGCATTTACAAAACTAATGATCCCATCATCTAGAGTGTGAAAAAACATGCAACTTTGACTAAAGAAGTGCTCAAAACCGAGCAACGAGTCAAAAGTTATAGCAAAAACCAATTCCCGCAACTGATGAGAAAAAACCCAATAAGCCTGCAAATGGATTAAAAAAGTGCCCTAAACGCATGCAAAAGGTGTCGTATGTATGCTCGTTGGAAATGGCACGGAATTTGAGATAGGGTTTGTTTGTATTGCGAGGGGGGATTAGCCACCTGCCAATCCCGGACCTCACCCTTCGTCTTCGGCACTCGACGGAAGGTTAATAAAACAAGCCAAAAAACTTACAATGCCAATAAAATGTAATGTTTTTACCTTATACCTTTTAAAAATAATGAAACAACACGTTTTTTAGAAGAGTGATAAGATAAAAAGAATGCAAACCACGTTTTTTTAAGAAAAGTGAATAAAAAAACATATTTTTAGAGAGATATTACCTGGCAGCGGACTGAGAAAGCCACGTGGGGATGAAAGGCAGGTAAAAAGAGATACTTTAGTGACTGTCCACTGTAGAAAAAACGCCAGCATGTACTGAAAACGCAGTAACATGCAAAAAACGCCTTGACAGCCCAGAGAAAAATTCCTTAACAGTCCAAAAATGCCAGTGTGAACATGCAAAAGGCATGACCAGGAAAGGAGAAAAAACGCCTTAGGAACAGATTAAAAAATGCCTTCGACATAGGAGAAAATGCAGCCAGGTGGTAGAAAAATGCCTGAGAACAGGTTTAAACACCTGGAACAAAGGAGAAAACGCAGCCAGGGGAGAAAAAATGCCTGAGGACAGGCAAAAAAATGCCTGTAAGGGAGAAAACATTCCGAAAGGCCCAAAAAAAATGTCTGGAACAGTTGAAAATGCTCAGAACAGAGGAAAAACGTGAGTAGCTTTGCAAAAAACGTGAGAGACAAGGTAAAAACGTGAGAGGTTTTGCAAAAAACGTGACAGGTTTTGCAAAAAACGTTTTGAGACAGCAAGGAACCAGAGCGATGGGGAAGAAGCTTGAAAGAGTCTGAGTATACACCGGTGAAGAAAAAACAACGATCCCAACCAGTAATTACAGGTCCACGCCAAAAAACAAGCTCTTCTTTTACCCTGTAGCTGAATCTGAATACAACCAGCAAGAAACACAAACAACCCAGAAATGACAGCCACAAAGATCTAGAAGTATCCAAAATACAATCTTAGCTGATAAGCAAACTAGCCAAATACCTTAACTTGCAACTGCTGAAACCTCAATATGAGGTGAGCAATAATTCCAAAATGATAATAAAAAAAAAAACTTGCACACGAGGAAATAAGAAGAAACCAGAAGTAATAAACAACTGAGAAACGAAGAGTGCACGTTTACCGAAACCAGCTCTGAAACCATGAAAGAGGGATTCGCGAGAACCAATGTCGAAAAGTGATGCACCACAACAAAGTTGCACTCCGATGGTAACCTCAAGCCAACGCAATATGCAAGATTCAAAACAATGGAAAGAAGATTGCAAGTAAGAAGAATGGGTCTACTCATGCTCATAGATCGAAAAATAGGAAGTACAAATAGGGGTGCTGTGTAACCCCCATGCCTAAACATGGAAAGAAATCAATGACGCCACTGACGCATATAACGCCACTAGAAGAGGAGTTACAATTCCAAATAAGGAATGTAACTTCTATGATGCATTGACGCAAATGACAAAATGCCTGGAAGGGAGAAAACAGTCCGAAAGGCCCAAAAAAATGTCTGGAACAGTTGAAAATGCTCAGAACAGAGGAAAAACGTTAGTAGCTTTGCAAAAAAACGTGAGAGACAAGGCAAAAACGTGAGAGGTTTGCAAAAAACGTTTTGAGACAACAAGGAACCAGAGTGATGGGGAAGAAGCTTGAAAGAGTCTGAGTATACACCGGTGAAGAAAAAACAACGATCCCAACCAGTAATTACAGGTCCATGCCAAAAAACAAGCTCTTCTTTTACCCTGTAGCTGAATCTGAATACAACCAGCAAGAAACACAAACAACCTAGAAACGACAGCCACAAAGATCTAGAAGGATCCAAAATACGATCTTAGCTAATAAGCAAACTAGCCAAATACCTTAACTTGCAACTGCTGAAACCTCAATATGAGGTGAGCAATAATTCCAAAATGATAATCGAAAAAAAACTTGCACACGAGGAAATAAGAAGAAACCAGAAGTAATAAACAACTGAGAAATGAAGAGTGCACGTTTACCGAAACCATCTCTGAAACCATGAAAGAGGGATTCTCGAGAACCAATGTCGAAAAGTGATGCACCACAACGAAGTTGCACTCCGATGGTAACCTCAAGCCAACGCAATATGCAAGATTCGAAACAATGGAAAGAAGATTGCAAGTAAGAAGAATGGGTCTACTCATGCTCATAGATCGAAAAATAGGAAGTACAAATAGGGGTGCTGTGTAACCCCCATGCCTAAACATGGAAAGAAATCAATGACGCCACTGACGCATATGACGTTGACTGACGCATATGATGCCACTAGAAGAGGAGTTACAATTCCAAATAAGGAATGTAACTCCTATGATGCATTGACGCAAATGACAATGTCAGATTCTATGACAAAATCTGACACTTGTCATTTGACTTCCTAAGACCTATGACTCTCGCAAGGCGAGATGACTCACCTAGGTGATGTGGACGATGACTGGACAGTCACACACACCAACATTTTTCTAGCAAAGATTTATACTAGTCCCATGCATCCTCCTCTAGAGTATGAATAAATAATTTTATATACACATCCTCAAAATTCAATCTCAAATTCTTCGATCATATTGACAAAAAAGTTTAAATGTTGATCACCAGTGATAACATTATTCCCTTGAAATTTAGGTAGTTTATTTCTAACATCTTATGGCACTACATTTGGATATCCAGCCATACCTCTACAATCTATAGGACCAAAAGTCTTCACAACAAATGGAGGTCTAAGTAGGGGCTTGGTCATATTATTTTGGGGAGGTGATTTTGCAGGAGAAACAAAATGATGAGGGAGAAGGGATATTTGGAACACAGGAGTATAATTTTCAAAATGAATGTTCTCTAAAAACTATGTTTCTTGGAAGATCCTATCATCTTTGGAGAACACATAGGGACAAAATGAGACAAAATATTTCAACATACACAAAGTATGGCCCCTCTATAGATGGATACTTAAGATCTATATGAAAATACTACCTGATTCAGAAGCACTTGAGGAAGTATGGCAATATTCAACTGACATGCTGATTAGTTTCAACAATTGATAACTCTGTTCTTGATTTATGATCCCCAACTAACTTTCTAGACTTCTTCTTGCTTCTAGAATTTGTCTTTCCCAGCTCTGGAAACAACCTTCTAGCATGGTATTTAATGAAGAAAGATATTCTTAATTCCATATAAATTTTTATAGATTCGTGATAAATTTTCAATTGATAGAGGTTAAGACATTGACATTTATCAAAAATTTAACTCAACATGGAGTCACCTTTAAGGATTTTCACTTTAGTTGTGAAAATGCATTATAAATTTATTTGTCAAATGTCTTTGCAACACTAAATTCACCTACAAATCTTGAGTATATCTAGACCTTCGTTTACATAGTATTTATTATTGATGATGTAAAATTAGCGCAAAAAACAAACTAGAAACTTGAAATATTACACGCAGAACTTGTAACTTTACAAAATTCTTACAGATCTCAACAAAGTATGACGTTTAAATAATGTATTTGCACTTAGAGCATATAAGAAATATTACTGGGATCTGTATGTGTACAACATTATTCAAATACTCCCCAGCAATAGTGCCAATCTGGTGTTGTTGTCACACAAAGATGTCCCAGTGTTAAAATATTCCTCGTCAACGATGCCAATTTGGTGTTGTTGCCATCACAAATAGGTCCCGATGTCTCAAATAATCCCCAGAAATAGTGCCAATCTGGAGTTGGCATCCAAATTGATTCAAATTTGCAAGTTTAGCATCATCACATATTTAACAAGAATCCTAGAGCTAGATAAATAATCATGTATGTCGTTTTGTAGCCAGGGAGGAGATTCAACTGGTTCTTTGCCACTCAAATGTTGGAGAAATGGAGAGCACCATCAAAAGGATTTGATCTCTCCTCACTACTTTAGGTTGTGCCTTTCAACTAGGGTGAGAGGACCCATTTTATTACCTTTGTTGGTGAAGGAGAATGAATATATCCTTCTTTGTACAAATTTAAAAGAAAACCTTGAGAAAATATGATCAATGCACCCCAATTTAACTCTCACGAGTTGTCACTTCTAAAGAATGGTGATATTTTCTAAGCAAGGTTAAGGTTACTAAAGACTTCATGGAATCCTGGTTGCTTCTGCATATTTTGGCAGTAGAATTTATTCATTTGTGAACATACCAGAAAAACAAGGGTAGTTTAGGTAGGATTCATTTTTTTTTTAATAATTTTTGGTGGGAGATTAAACAGGATAAACTTGATTTTTCCAGATCTTTGAGAACCTTCACAAAAATTGGAAAAATAAATGACATAATTCTTCATAATAGCTAAAATATTCCTTCAACCAGAAGGTGTGCATTAATGGAGGCCTAGATTTATACGGTTTCACATAATCTCCAAGAATTTAATATGAAGGCTCAAGTTAAAAGGATCAATTAAACATTATCAATCTCTGGCTCATCACATCTAAGATACACTCGAAGACTTACAAACAATCTATATCAACAAAATGATAGTAGAGTGATTTTAAATTTTTATCTCATTACATGGTGAAGGATATTCTCATAATGAAATTGTAAATGCCACTAAACTATCACAAGGATGAGATCCCGTGTGATTCAGAGAGATTATAATATAATATTGCAATAGGAACAATAAATACTATTTATAGACATTCTGAAATAAAGTAGAAACAAATTTTCCCAAGATTAACATAGATTAATTCGAATTTGATTAGATTCATCAGCAGGGGAAGGTTTCTTGAACAATCTCACAACTTTTCAATGGATTTACACTTGCAACCAACTTTATATGATCAAATCTAAAACATAAGAGATTAATAGATTTCTCAGATGGTCTCTTAGGAAGATGGGCTTTCTAAAATTTCCTCGTAAGAATTCAACCCCCAACCCTTTTTACATGACTAACTCATGCTCTATATAGCACTCATTTACATTAAAGCTTCTCTCCCAAATAAAGAATATTTGAGGAACCTTTATTTATTACATATTTGATCATGATTTCTAGAAAGTGATGTTTAACAGATTCACAACAAAAAAATTTTAGGTGTTCAAAAGGTGAATCATTTCAGATATTTCCATCATTGTTTTAATGGGAGCATCCAATCATCTCCTCTGGCAACACGTTTTTTCAACCTTTGCACCTATAGCTTCCTTCTCCTCATTCTTTCCTATGCAATTATCTCTGTTGGATCTAGAAGTTTTTTTTTCTGTAGGTGCCCAAGTAACTTTATTTCAAAATATCAACTCTTACACTTCTCATATTAACAAATTCGAGCTCCAAAACACTTCAATTACACTTTTTTGATAGAAACGACAATAAATCATTTATATTCACCACGAAAAATGATGTGCATTTGCATCCCCTGAAGTCATGGAATGTTAATGATGGTAAAACAACATGCATTGCGCCATAACTGTTCGTTATGGTATTTCACAACTTGAAATTAGAGTCATCCACGTGGAGATTAGAGCCAAAACGAGCCTAGGCATGGCTTTTACATTTTATGACTTTTGGAGAAAATGCACAATTTTCAAATTTTTTCCTACCCCTCCACCTTTGAAATATAGGCTCGACACGTGGCTTAATCTTTTCCTTTGATGGAGTCATGGCTCATTTCTATTCTTTTCTTGTTTTCACAAAAAGGCAAAAAACTTCAAAAACCTCTGGTGACCCGCCTCCCCACTTTGACTTTTCAATTATGCAAACTTCATTTGTTTCCTGGTAGCGCAACACTTCACTTTTATAATTTATCCCTTTGTCATAATAAAGTAAAAAAGTTCCAAATTTCTCCTTGCGCTCCGCCCTCCCAATTTGAATTTTCAAATGTTGACTCAAACATGTGACATCACTTTATCCCCTGTGGGGTTGCGGATCAATTTAGAACTTTTCTCCCTCATACAAAAAGTCAAAAAAATTCAAAATGTTCCAGCAACCCACCTTCCCGCCTTTGTCTTGAAAAACTACCACATGTCCATCTTCGGGGTCAAAGTAAGACTTTTTCCCTGTCGCTTCATATTTTCTTAATAGCAAATTAGAGACCATCGGGACCACGGGGCCAATTTGGTATTTTTTACAAATGTGATCAAAGTGGAAAATTTCACAAAAAAGACTCGTCGGGCCACAACCAATTAAAAAAACCACATAGCTAAAGATGCTAAGATATAGTTTGATGGGGAAAACACGCCTGTTGAATCCTAAAATGCAGGGAGATCACCATTTGCACCTAGAATTGAATTTTTATTTGAGGACAAATAATTTGGAAATGATACAAGGCCCAAATGTGATCCATGACCATGGAGAAGGATCTTCAACAACATACAAATGAATAAAACCTTTCATGCATCCATTCGGGGAAATAAAAAATATGATAGAGCCTGCAGATTGAAGAATTTCGAGGGCAAACTAGGGTACAATCAAATTGAGAACCAACAATGTAAATAGAAAAACTATCTCTGAGAAGAGATATATAATGATTAAATTTATCTATGAAAGTAGATGTATATATTACCCAAAGATTGTGATTACAATGGCTACCTCCATGGGGAGATGTCTTGTTTTCCCGTACATGTTACATATGCTTATATATTTTGTAAGAAATATGAAGAGATATCTTGAAGGAACTGAAAGGTCACTAGTCTTGAGGGAGACAAGTTGTTTCATCTTTTGATAATTAAATATGTGATAATTTCACGTATTTACTATTTTTGGAATTTATTACTATTTATACAACACTACAAATATACATATTGAGGACTGTAGACTAAAAATCACGCACTTCGGGTAATTATCTAGTCTTGATTTCATATTACTATTCATATGATTCCTAAGAAATAAAAGTGCTAATGAACCCATGTCTTTGGTCATGTTTTCTTTCTTTCTATCTCCAACTTTGGTCTTACACTCTTTCTATCTTAGTCCGACATTTCACACCTCAATATTTATCATCCTGGATAGTAGTGCCTAACCAAGACACTAGTGTCAGGCAAACTCATCCCCTTTGGGTGCCCCTAATATCTTTTTACTTTGATCACATCATTTGGGTCCTCTCTAGCCATTTTCTCTTGTTATCATTTTCGTAGTCATCCTTTTCGGTGTTAATTGTGAAATTTAAGAAAAGGAAACATATAAATATAAATTTATGTGCCCATAATAAGGTACCAAGCACTAAGCATTAGTTATCACCACCTAATGTTTCATCCAAAAGCATTCTCAAGAGAATTCAAGCATTCATACAACATCCATATAACATTCACATAAGGGAAAGGGACTATATTATTTTTTATGCATGTCATAAGAAGGGAAGTTCATTCTATTCCATGCACACATATACTTATGTATTTCACATCTAGCTATAGCTCGTTATCAAATGTGGAACACAATAAAGCCACCTAGGGAACAATTATGCACATACACACTTAGAACTACATTGGGTCTGAAATGTAGTGCCTCTCTCAGTTGTAAGTTCACTTTTTTGACTATTAGGTAACATTTAGTTTACCTAGGTTAATAATTCATTTACCTTAATTAATGGTAAGTTTATATTAACCTGTTATTATTTGTAATTGGGAATAGTATTCCTATATAAGTCTTTTGTCATTATTATAAGTTTTATATAGTTGAAACTATATATTTGGATTTTTTTGGACATGGGATTATATTTTTTACATAGTTGTAACTCCTTATTTTTATGGACATGACTATGCAATATCTATAAATATTGCAGTCATACATTATGTATTTAATTGAATTGATTATTAATGAAATTTACCAAGATTATGTCCTTGTTATTAATATTTCATTTGGTACCAGAGCTGGTTGAATCTCTTGGCTAGGTTGGAGAGAGGTTGCAGAGGAAGAAAATTCTTGGAGAAGAAATTTGCTACACATGAGAGCCAGTACTTCCTCCAGTAGCTTCCAAGATCTCTTTGTAGTCCCACAACCTTTTGTTTGATCTCCAAGTAAATGTAAAGAATTTTTTTTTTCATTGGTGCCCTTTGCGCTAGGAAAATTTGCTTCTAGAATCTAATCAAATTCAGGAATTAAAACAAAATACCCATTAGGTTTTTTACCTCTAAGATTATAGGTTCTTTTGGTATCTGCTAAAATAACAATATACTATATTTAGAGAAAATATTGCTAAAATTGCTGAGATCAGCTCTCCACAGATCCCCCTACTGAGTTAAAGAGATCTTCACTGAGCTGGTTGTAGTGTGTGTAGCCGAATTGAGCTTCGAGCTATCAAAATGAGCTCAAACTAAGTATTGTCTCAAAGTATCCAATCCATACACCAATATCATTGATCGTGTTTACAGTAGTGTCTTCATTGCTAGATCAACGAGTCATTTCCAAATGGTGGCAATAGATAATCGTCCCATAAAAATTCAATATGTTTAGGCAAGTTTGTCTCAAAGTTTGCAAGCTAACCTCCTACCAAACAAAACAGTCGAAACCAATCCACATCCTAAATGATCTCTCGTAGAACCCCTTATCTCTGCAAACAAAGAAGTGGTTGTGTGAAGCAAAACCGAGCCATTTCCTTGGCTTTACATTCAAGGTCGAGTTCCCCAACAATCTATCTGATCGTCAATCAGTGACCTTGCAACAAAGTAGCAGTTTTTTTTAAGAAAAATACATGTTACATCAATCATATGATTTGTGTCAAGCATCCTAGCCCTGTGGAATGTAAAAAAATCACAAACCCTGAACACAAAGATAGAAATTGATAAATGAAATAGTGGATTAATCAAACTAGAAAAAAAAGGTGAACACAAATTAGTTCGCAGTGAAGGAGATATCAAATTGGCGTACCCTATAATCCAAAACAAAAACATTGTTAGATATACTTTTCCAAATGAACATGAGGTCTGCATTGATAGGGAACCCTAAACCATGTAGACGTCAACTACTAGCCATGCTGCCTTTGCAAAGGTTAGTGAATTTATTATTTGTTTAATCCAATTTGTTCAATTCATATGAAAATCACATAGAGCTCATAGTTGGATAGTGCCCAAAACTAAAGTTGGTGCCCAAAATAGCTATTAAATCCATTAGTCATAACTAAACAAGATGCTAAAAATAGAGGAGAAAACACTAATTTTAGGTCAAATTTGTTTTCTCCTATTTTTCTCAAATTTTCATTTTGAGCATCTTTTTCCACAGGAGGTGACATTAAAAACTTAATTTTGAGATAGTTTTTGGTATTTTTTCTCAACAAGCCCTATTGAGCTCCAAAGGCCACCAGGGCCTTGAAAAACAAAAAAAGTTGCATGCCTTTTATTTTTTTCAAAATTATGGATGTAATTGCATATTTTAGTGTACTGTATTAGCTTACAGGTTGTCATATTCAACCGTAAACCATTGTAACTTTTGTAAAAATGGAAAACTTTTTTACACAAAAATTACAAAATTTGGTTATGTATCACTCACGAGATCTTCGATCTCTTTCGTAGCATTTGCTATAAACAGTGCCTCTTGGAAGTGCTTATGAGTAAATCTGTCATGACTACTACTGTACTTAATGCCTAATATATCTACAACAATCTCGTCTGGGAATCGAACCTTTAAATCAACACGGAGTAATAAGGACACAATACACAAACTTTGAGCCATCCCATCCGTCTATGAATGATTGCTCGACTTAAATCTGGATTGACAAATTATCTGAGTATATAGTGAACTTACGCGTGCATATGAGGATTTTTCTTTGAGTCGGTGTCAATAATTGCATAGACCCCTTTCAATACTATCTTGGTACCATGTATCAAATTCTTTCATGTAAATTAATCATGTACCACCAAGTATATAAAAAGGGTGAGCTTCTTTCACATTCTGAAGGATATATCGGAAGGACGTGTATATAGAAAGGTTTGGTATATCAGACTTATAATATATAGATTGGGAGACCGTATACTTGGAGTGATAAGAGCCTTACACTTTATCAATTGATTAAATACAAAAATGCCACCAACACCCCCAAGTTCTCTTTTATAGATTCACAACTACTAAGAGGAAATCAATATGCAACATGGAAGATAAAAATCAAGACACAACTTGAGTTTGAATATATATGGACTGTTGTGAATGGTACTTTGACCAGATCAGTAGTTTATACAACACAATAGTGACAGTTTAATAAATCTGATCAGAATTCCATGCTAATCATCTTGTTTGGAGTTTCTAATGATTTGTAACCCCACATTCGAGATGCCAAAACAGCCAAAGAACTGTGGGATAAGTTGGGCATGATATAGGAGGCCAAAAACAAGAATGTCATACTGAATTTACAAATTCAGTTATGCACACTGAAGTTTAAACAAAATGAGAAAATAAAAGCTTTCTTGAGATGAGTTGAAAAGTTGAGGGCTTCACTTCTAGCCTTGGGAGAAGAAGTCACAAATGAATCTCTCATTCCCATTGTTCTAAGAGCCCTCCCTTCTTCATACCTCATTTTTGTGACAACAATCAACTTGTTATATTAGATAGTGAGTTTTGAAAAATTGTTTAATCTACTACAACAAGAGGTAGCCACGTATAATAAGGATGAAGAATAGGACCAGACAATTTCTTCTCATCAAAAATTGAAATTAAAAGGAAAAGGAAAACCTAATTCCTCTCAAAATTCCCAAAATCAGAATCAGCAGCAACAAGGGAACAAACATGAAAAGAAGAAACGTCTAATCTGCAAAAGAAGAGATGAATTGAAATATTGTAGGTATAGTACTTATATGAAAGATTCATAAAGAAAATTTAGACCTCAAGACCAACAATATCACAAGGTAAATTCTAACTACAATCAAGGGAAAAAAGGGGAACCAAAAAATAACACCCCATCAGCAAGGAAATTTTTTTCAGTAAGAAGAACACTCATATATTGAAGACTACTTGTACACTGCTTGACCAAGTAAACCTTCCACATCATCTAGTGATGTCTGGTATGATGATTTGGGAGGCACTTGACATATGAATGGCCATAGAGACCGGTTTACTTCAATGAGAGACACACCTTTGAAAAACCAAGTTTTGTTAGGTGATTATTCTTCATACATGGTACAGGGGATTGGAAAATTTTCTATACATCTTGGTTCACGCAACTGTAGATTCTCAAATGTATTATATGTCCCTGGGTTGACTAAAATTATGCTATCATTCAGTCAAATCCTTCATCATAACTTGAAAATTTATTTTCATACACATTCTCGCAATAAATTTTTTTTAACTCAATAATAATCATGAGACTCGAGAATAGTTGCAAAAGCCTCCAATGTGGGACACATGTTCCAGTTTGATTTTATACACAAAGATGATCACACACTTATGGCTAAGAACTCTACCTCTACACAGTTTTGGCATCAGAGACTTGGTCATATCGATTTAAAGTATCTTGAGACACTTCACTGACACAATATGGTAATTTTATTACAATTTCTTCATAAGGGTACAAATAAATTTCCTCATTTACTTGGAGTAAAATCCAATAGAGATTTGATCAAAAAGATTACATATTGATCTCATGGAAAACTTGATCTAGTTCATGTCGATATTTATGGAGCCATGTAACCAATTCATTCTGGATTCCACTACATCATGCTTTGTGTTGATGATTACTCAAGAAAAATGTGGATATACTATATTTGTAAGAAAAGTGAAGATTTTGAAACCTTTAATAAATTCAAAGTTACTGTTGAGAATGAAACTAGTCATCACATCAGAACTCTCTTCTTAGATCAAGGGGGGTAATTCACTAGTGATGAGTTCAAATCCTACCTTCAAGATCATGGGATTCGTCAAAAAATTCCTCCTCCACACACACTGCAACAGAATGGTGTCTTTGAGAGAAGAAAATGTACTATCATGGAAATGGTGCAACGCATGATCGATCATTCCAGACTAGCAAGGAAATTCTGTGAAGAAGTAGCAAAGATAATAGTGTATTTATTGAACAAAGTCCGCATAGTTTCTCTTGACAGAGTAATGCCACAATAAACATGGTAAAAAAGGATGCCATCTGTTGCCCACCTCAGAGTATTGGAATGGAAAGAAAGTATGCATATACCCACGTATAAAAGAAATAAATTGGATATGAAATTAAAAAATCTCATCTTCATTGGGTATAGTGAAGAGACTATTGGTTACATATTGATGGATCAAAAGACCAAGAAATTCTACACTAGCAGAGATGTTGAGTTCTTTGAGAAGAAGGAAGCAGAGAATCCTTCTCCAGACTCACCTTATGTGAATTTTTCACAAGTTGTAAAAACAAAATTTGGTGTTCCCACAGATGATGAAAGTGATGATGGGGATGATGTTGATGATCAGATAGAACCACAACCCACGATATCAGTTTATTGTATGCCCAATTGGTATAATTACATACTACGAGATGTAATACTGGATACTCCACCAGATACATCCATTACCGAACCACAGAATCGTAGTAGAGAAAGAGAAGAAGTAAAATTTTCTTTGATGAGTATATTTATTGAATTTGATGAGCCTTCTACAGTCCAAGAATCCCTACAGTAAAAATCTTTGAAAGATGGCATGGATGTTGAGTATAACTCAGTGATGGAGAACAACACTTGACAACTTGTCGATCTTCAACCAGGGAAGAAACCCATTGGATGCATATGGATATTCAAAACAAATTACAAAGTAGATGGGATGGTAGAAAAGTACAAATCAAGACTAGTAGAAAAGGGGTATGTATAAAAAGAAGGCATTGACTACAAGGAGACATTTTCTCCCATAGCTAAGATCAAAGGAGGATATTTTATCTAGCTAGACAATTTGGTTTGAAATTCCATCAGATGGATGTAAAAAGTTTCATTCTGAATGAATATTTACAAGGATTCTACATGACTCAACCTAAGGAATATGTTATTCCTTGTCAAGAAGCAACGGTATGTAGAATCTAGAAATCTGTGTATGGCCTTAAACAGGCACCCTAGGCATGGTACATAAAAATTAATGAGTATCTCGTACAATATGGATTTGTTAGAAATCAATATGATCCTAATCTCTATCTCAAAAAGCAAGGGAAGGATATTGTGATTTTCATTGTCTATGTTGATGATTTATTCATCACTGACAGTTCACTGAGGATGATTGATGAAACAAAGAAAGTTATTAAATGATCATTTGACATGATAGATCTCAGGCTGATGCATTATTGTCTTCGATTGAAAGTATGGAAAAAGGAGCATCACATATTTGTTTCTCAATATAAATATACCAAGACAACACTCAGGAAATGTAGGATGATGGATTGTACATTTATTGCTACACCTATGGACAACAGATTGTAGTTATCTCATTCAAATCCATCTCATGCAGTAAATTCCACTCTCTATCGGCACTTGATTGGGAGTCTCATTTACCTGACCTATACTAGAACAGATATCAAATTTGTAGTGAGATATCTATATAAGTTCATGCAGGAACCCAAATTTTGTCATTAGAAGGCAGCAAGGTGGATCTTGAGATATCTCAATGGATCACTAGATCTTGGTCTAGAATACAAGAATAATGACAACTTATTATTGTCAGGATATTCGGATTCAGATCGTGCATGCAAAATTGATGATAGAAAATCCAATTTAGGGGTTAATTTTTTTATGGGATCAGGATCAATATCATGCAAAAGTAGGAAAAAACACTTTGTTTCTCTCTCTTCCATAGAAGAATTGTTCTGCAGGTGAAGTTGTCTGTGAAGTGATATGGCTATGTTGCAAACTTGAAGAACTTGGAATACCACACAACAAACCAACCACCTTGTATGTTGACAATGAAGGTGTTCTCAAACTTGTTCACAATCCATTTTTTCGTGAAAGAAAAAAGAAAATTGAGGT
This sequence comes from Taxus chinensis, assembly GCA_019776745.2. Classification (NCBI taxonomy): domain Eukaryota; kingdom Viridiplantae; phylum Streptophyta; class Pinopsida; order Cupressales; family Taxaceae; genus Taxus; species Taxus chinensis. The sequence goes on from CM034148.1 coordinate 792,737,303, forward strand.
AGAGGTACATTTCATACATGAGCATGCCCTGAAACACAATATACAACTTCATTTTTTTCCAATAGCTGAACAATGAGAAAATATCTTCACAAAGACACTTGCATGTTACAAGTTAGATTTATTCAGAGAGTTCCTGTCCTCATCCCTTGAGACAATGTAAAATTAAGGGGAGGAATGTTAAGTAACATTTAGTTTACCTAGGTTAATTATGCATTTACCTTAATTACTGGTATGTTTTTATTAGCCTTTTATTATTTGTAATTGGTAATAGTATTCCCGTATAAGTATTTTTTCATTATTATAAATGTTATATAGTTGAAACTATATATTTGGAGTTTTCTATACATGGGATTATATTTGTTGCATAGTTGAAACTCCTTTTTTAATGGACATGAAGTCCTGTGTAATATCTATAAATATTCCAGTCATACATTTTGTATTCGATTGGATGGGATTGATTATTAATAAAATGTACCAAGTTTTTGGCCCTATTCATAATATTTCATTAACAACTAAGGATATTTTGAAACCTCATTTTTATTCTGTTCTTTTAACGATTTGAAACAATTTTGAGGATTTTTCAGGTCAATATTTCATTGCAAGTTAGTAGTGACATCGAAAGTAATTGTGTGACCTACTAGCGACAAGAATCGAAGGATAGATAACATCTTGTGACCCTGCTAATGAGGTTTTCTGGGGGGTTTATAAGTAATAGGAATCTAACCTAGGTCTAGGGTACCCATAGGAACCTCTATCCCTTTTAAGGTGCCACGGTCTAGGAATATATTCCAGTTGCATATTTTTATGAGGCTATATGTGACACTTCTCCCTCTCTATTCATTAGGTCATCACTTCGGCACAATCGAGATTTGTATTTGAATCACATAAGTCATTATATCCCTTCTTTGCAACTAGGGTTTCATACTTTCTAGCTTAATTTTATTGGATCTATTATGTACTTAATTTTTAATTCATTTCATGTTATATGTAATTATATTTAGACATCTATTTATTTATATATTTTCTTAATCATTATTGTGAACCCCACTATTTATCGATCATTCTAATCCTTCTTTAACACATCATATTCTCTATCATGGCTCCTAAAGTTCCTCAAATTTATTTGTATGATTTATTTCAAATCAATCCTAATTGCCATGTTGTTCCAAAAAGGCTATAGAAACCATATTTCTCCCTAAAGCTATGTCCCCCTCTAAATTGAGTTCAATTTTTTATCATGTATCTGATGAGTCTTGTCATCCTATTCCTCAATCTAATAAACCTATCTTCGACTCTATTTAAGCTTTTCATTCATTATTTCACGAAAAAATTTAGGGTATGGAATCCACAATTACATCTTTAAAATATTAACTCCAATATCTTAAGGATGCTTCTCATGCTCATGCTAGTTATTCTTCTCATCCTAACTCTATGTCTTCTACATGTTCTCATATTAGTGAGCCTTAAGTATTTCCATTGCTGAATACTCTCACATTTTCTCACAATTTTAAGTAACATTATATTCTTACTCAGATCCTTATTCATCAATTGATTAGTTTTCCAACTGCTCATTATTATTCCTTGTATCGGTTAATCAAATATCAAGGTCTCTCAATTTGCACTTTTCATCAAATCAATAGACATAATGACAATTATTCCTATGTTTTACAACAAAAAATCAAGTATATTACGCATCCAGGATTTATCTCATTCACCATACACAGTTATGTTATATGGTCCTCTCCATTTGTTACATCTCATTGGGTTCCTAAATCTTATCCATCTATGTCTAATGAGAATCATGCTTCCACTTCATGTTTTCCTTCTTTGATCACTCAAGCGCCACGTATGCATTCTACTCAAACTAAGAAACATCCTCTAAAAATAAATTTAACACTTTCTCTTACTAATTCATTTGCAGCATTACCAAGTCAAATAAAACAACTTACATATCCTCCTCCCAAGTTTTCTACGCTATACTAAACAAGACATCACTCATTACGCAAGAAAATAAACCTCTAGCTCACCTCTTTCAACTTCCACATCTAGAGGCTTCTAATCCATCACCACTTCAGCATCCAATAAAATTTTTCAAGGAAAATACTCTTTACATTGGTCCAATTAGTTTCATTAACTATATATACATCACTTACATACTTAGGGGGAATCATATATTCTCCCCCCTTACATTGTTATTTAATGTCTCTATCATCCCATACATTTGATGTTTTACGCTTAACTTCAAATATCTCTTAAGCATCACTACAACCCACTTGATACACTTGTATCATCATTTCCCAATGAAACACTCTTGTTATTTGGTTCACATTTGACTATTGAGGGAATACTATACAATTAAACCTCACAAACTAAATTGCTCACACATTGCATATTCAACATGTATTTTGCTCAAAAGCTCTATTACACATCATACACACTACACACTACACTCTTCATACACATTATATTATTTACACCTCTTTCTCATAGAATCTATCATATAACATGCACACTTTTCACTCTACACATTCATGATACATCTTTTTGCTATCTACTTCTACAGGATGAGTTCATTCCCTTTGATGCACTCTAGTTCCACGGTCCATACTCGACCGTTGAGGGTTTGCATCTAAAATGGACCTCAACACACTCACACATTCACTTACTTATGCAATCTGTATGCTATATGCTTTATCAATCATATCTTTCTAGCACACACATTGAAACCATTTCTTGATGGCACACTCTTTTTCTATGGTTCATTATTGACTGCTGAGAGGGATTTCATAAATGAATCTCATCTCATACATACACATCTCCTCAAAGGGCATGTTTCTCCTATTATTTACTCTGCATTTCATTCCATCTCACCTACAACATAAAGCATATCTTTGTCACATTTACCCTTGCTTTAATATACTTTTACATGTACACTTTATTACAAATGCTGGATAGGTATCGTGTATGTCATTATCTTTATCATACACTCATTCCTATTCAATTTATTTCTATTTGTGGTCATAGATTTTATAGATATATACACACAACATGGATGCTTGATGCAGTGAAATTTTTAGTGGAAAATTTTTCGTAATCTCACAAAAATCGAGGATTATGGAAATTCAAATTGGTGAATATTATGTGATTATTATCCGATGTATTCACAAAAACATTCGACTGGAATGTCCCTTATACTATTAATTTTGCCTATATTTTACACATATATAAGATCTTATGAATTTAATTTACCACCATTTGGAATCATTTCGTGTGCATATTCACTAAAGTAAACATAAACAACCTCTCATCCATCAAACTTATAGTTGTGCAATCCTAATCCATCCAACCCCTAGTTCCTAATTCATCCAACCCTAAGCCATCCAACCCCTTAGTTTTCCAACCCTTAGTCATCCAACCCTAACTAATCCAACCTTGAGCCATCCAACAAATTTTTCATCCAACCTTGAGCCATCCAACCCCTTATTCATCCAACCTTGATCCTTCCAAGCACTTAGTAGTTAGCCGTTAAACCCTCATCCATCTAACCCATCAACCATCCAATGCCTCAACTGTCCAATCCCTCAGTCATCCAACCTCTCAGTCATGAGTCGTCCAACCACTACCATCTAACCCTAAACTATCCAATCTTATATCCTTCAAACATAAGAGACGTCCCTAAGTATTCATGTATACTAGAAATTGGGGTAAGAAGGTTACAAATTAAGCTAGTTCAAAAAACGGTGCAAATACTTTGCTTGGTTATTTTGGAAAATCACAACAAACAAAGGGGTTTTCTACATCAGTTAAAAATATTGGTATGTGGCATGTGTTATTGACAAGTTATTTAATTTTACACTATTTAATAATCATATTTTTCATACTGCTCTTGGAACTGTTTGTACTGTGTAAAATTTTAAGTATTGATAAAATTAATACTATATTTATAAAAAAATATAGAATTATATGTAAAAATTCCAGAAAATCTTCATAAAATAATAAATTAAAATATATCGATGATCCATTATATGTTGAGGACAAAATTATGTCCCTTGATGACATATAAGTACAAGAAAATTCATCGAATTCTCATGATACACCAGCGGAGAAAGCTTCTACTCCAAGGTCTATTTCAAGAAAACGGAGACATGAGAATCAAGATATTCTGTTGAGAGCCCATATGTAGAAGTTGAACCCCAACAAAAAAAAGAAAAATATGTCAAAAGAAAGAGGACAAACTAGACAATTGGAAGGAAATTCTAGTTCGAATGGGCTAGAAAATATACATTTATTGAACCTTTGTACATTAAAAATGGAAATGATGTTCCAACACATTTTGATGAAAAATATGTGGTTGGAAATAGGGAAAGGATCACATGATGTAGCTCAAAATGGACACAATTAAAAAGCATTGTGGGAAAATATGCATTTCCCTAAAGTAAATGGATGGCAACATGGTCAAAACACATAAATGAAAATATGTAAAAGAGTGTCTACATGTCAAATAGGTAGAAGAATATGAAAATGAATAAAAACTTATGAAATATGTGAATGAAAAATGTGGGACCATAGTATCAAGATTAAGAAAATCTATGGAGGAAAAAATGAATGCAAAATGTATTCAGTTTGCTACTATATTCCGTATATTGAAAAGGGAAAGACCGATGTAAGATTTTGGAGAAAATAAATTTCTATATTAAGTTATTTGTCTACAAGACATTCCTCAATCTTATTGGCCAGATATAAGTGGTTGGGAAATCAAAAAATGTCTATCTCTAGTAGAAACTGAGGATCTGAAACTATGTTTTTAAAAGGAAAAATATATTTCCCTTTCAATAGATGAGGTTAGTGCAGGTGATAATACTTTATGGATTTGTATTCATGTTTACACATTTACTAATGAAATAAAAACTACACACATCTTAGCAATTCATAAAATGACTGAGAATTGTAATTCTAAAAATATTTATAAATTGGTGTTCTCAAATCTGAAGGATGTCATTGTAATGGATTAATTTTCCATTGCAAGAAAATTTGTTTGTTTTGGAACTGATGGTGTAACTTTAATGCAGGGAGCCAGAAATGGTCTCTACATTAGACTTCAGACAATTGTTTCTCTGTATATGGCTATTGACCATTTTATGGTTCACATAATGAACCTGGATTACAAAATTGTGAGCACATTTGAAAATGTAGCTAGGTTGGAGGAATTGATAATTGATTTACATGATTATTATTCTAGCAGTCCAAAGATATTTTTGTAATTTTAGAAATTTGCAATTATACTGACAGAGGGAAAAAATATTCTCAAAGATTTAGATCCTAGATGTATATCTATGTATGAACCTTCTTGTAGAATATTTGATGAATATCCCTCATTGATAGGATTTATGTATAAATACCGCAAGGATGTAGATAAAGCTAAAGATATATTGTGTCATATAACAGACATAGAAATTTTACTCACACTCTGTGGTATTTTTTCCATTTTGAGGGAGTTTAATATATTAACAAAACATGCACAAGATCACTCTTTCGACATAATAGACTTCATAAGACTCAGAAGGCATGTGTGTTGGAATCTCGAAAGTTTATATATTTATGATGGGAGTTTTTCAGGGTGTTGTTTTTGAAAACTGGAATGCATTGACATATTTGCAAAATCCTAGGTGCTTCTTAAAATATAGTATATATGATCATATTTGTATAATAACACATGGAATTGAGATTCCACTTTATATATTCCAAAAAAGAGTTGATATGGCTATCTAAGAAATATAAGAAGTAAGAGTAACACAAAATTTATATGATGTAGTATTAATGGAAACCAAGAATAAGTTAAGAAAGATCTCTGAATCTTTAGCTAAAGAGATCCGGAAGAGATGTAAAAATGATAATATACTTGAAGCAAAGGGAGTTGTAAATCTGCAGTTTTAGAATTTGTCTAGCAACAAACCTTATACATCTATTATTCCTTTATTTTTCAAAAACATGAGTGATCTAACTCACCATTTCTCTGAGATTGAAGAGATAAACAAATTTTTTGTAGAAGGTATTTTACAAATAAAAATACTTAGTTCCCAGTAAATGGATTTCGCTAATACTATGATATGACAAGTTCAAATTCTACAAAACCCACTAGATTATGGTGTTATCAAAAGGATCTGGAAGGATATTTGTTCCAGTAGTATTCTAAGTGAAGATTTGAGCAAGTATATTAAGTTGTATGAACTCTGTCAAACTATGTTTCTGGGTTCTGTGGAAGATGAGAGGGTTTTTTAGTGCACTATCCTTTTTAAAGTTAAAAGTTCAAAACAAATTGGACATGAATCTATAAAGTTGTCTGAAGTTGCATGTATCACATTACTCAGTGGAGTCTTTTCCTTATGATAGAGAACTTTCATTATGAAATTTACTAGTAGAAAGAAGAGGAGTTAGTAATATTATACCTGACCCAGAGGATGGAGACACATCCAAAGATCATGGTACAATTAATCTCCAAGACACAAATGAAAGTGTTGATCTAGGACTATTTCAATTCACATAGATTTAATTACAATAATTTATTGTAATAAATTATAACTATTGATGTATTTCATATAGAGATTACAACTTTCAATAAATGCAATATTATATTTGTCCTTATTTGATCCATTGCCATTGGAACAATGTCACTATCATTTTCAATTCTCCCATTTGTTTTTTATATTTGGTTTTTAAACTGAAATAAGGACATATCTCTCTTTTAGACTTGTTAATTGACTTATTTTAGATCTACAATAAATCAAAAATCTAAATATTATAAAAAAACAAAATCAAGTAAATTTAAGCAGCATTTACTTAAACAAAGAGACATAATCATCATTTGTATTATGTAGAAATTGAATAAAAATATATAGTTACAATTCCAATTCCCAAACTACACTTGCAATTGTTCTCTCATGTGGTGGATTACTTTATGAAGAAAACTATAGATTCATAAATAATTATTGGCCAATACAATTACAAAAATGGGATTATCAATACATTTAAAAGATTTCGGACAAGTTATGTCATATAAGGACACATTACGAGGTCATCCTCTTTTCTACCTATAATTTTTAATCATATTTGTACTTACATTTGCCACATAGAATAAAAATAAAAAAATTCGTTGGCCACTATTTTTTAATTCCTACAAAAATATCAGAATTTTGACAACACACTTGTCACATGGTGAACTTCACTAACATATTGAATTTTTATGTAGCAAGAGAAGCTTGATATTTTTCTTGCATTAGAGGTGGAGGAATTTGTTGTGTCTGTAAAGATATATCTGCTATAACTCGTGATGCCTGTAAATTTCATGTTGCGGTATTGATATTTTCAAAAATATTATGCTCCTCCCGTGCTACATCTTCTACTGACAAAAGTTTTTCATTTGCATCTTTCTTTTCCTTCAGTAAGAATTTTGGATCCATCTTATGCTCCTTGATTATCCTTCTCAATGTATTATTTTGTTCATTTATTACTATGAGTTTTTCCTTCAAATGTATAAATCAATTCTAAAAAAATTTGGGCATTCTTTAAATGTGCTTCAAATATAGCTGCTTCTTTCTTTAAATTTTCTTATTTTTCCTACAAAAGAGAAATATTAAATTTTTAGTCTATTAGATAAGTTAAAAATATATATTGCAGTGCTTAGAATATTAGGATTTTTTATGTAAAACATAAAGCCCACTCATCACTTCTTTTTATTTTTCTGCATTTTCTATTAATTTTTTTTTTTGTCTTTAACCAATTTGTTTTACTAAGCATGTTCTTCAACATTCAGATTCTCCAAGATGTTTAAAATTATGTATATAATTTCATCATTGTAATTAATAGGATAGGAAATTCTACCTAACTGAGCTTTTTTTAGAAAAATGTCATGCCTTTCCGGTTGGCTTTGTACGACAGTGAAAAATGAATTCCTTTCAGCATGATTATGGTATCTTGTATTTATTTCTTTTATCAACATTTTAGCTCTTCTCTCCCAATACTGCACCAAATCCACATCAGACATTACAACCTATTGATTTTTTTCCCCATACTATCTGATATCATATTTTCTAATATAAAATGTGTCTTTTCATCATCTATTTGTGGAGAATTTCTTGGGAGAGGAGGAGAGTCACTGTCCTGCACATCATGCACATTGTTTTGTGGTTATGGTTGAGGCGAAGTAGTTTGAATCATATCATGGGGGTGAAAATAGTTTCCCTGATCAGCATCACAAGTATAGAAGCCCAAATAATCCTCGTTAAGTGTGGTGTTGTTGAAAATATGTGAGGTCATTACACTTGAAACACCACCTAGTGAGAGTCCAAAAAATTTTGTGGTTGTAGGATGAATTGTTCCAGTTAAGTCTACAGGAAATCTTATATTCTACCTTGAAGATATTCTTTTTTTTTTGTACTATACATTTGGTGGTATTGGTTGCCTCCATACAAATGGAATGTTCTCAGAAGCCGTATTACCTACAATAAGAAAACAAAAAATTGTTAGAAGCCATTATAGGGTTATGCCTTGTAGATTCTAAAAATTAGTAATGAAATTAAACATGCTAAATATTAAATATTACAATTTACCTTTTACGTTTGGAGACAAAAATGTAACATTTTGATCTTGATCGTCATAATGAGTTTGATCATCATCACCATTTTTAGTAGTTTTTGAACATAATAAATGTAGAAAAGAACAAAAGAAATATTGAAGTGTATTACTACCTACATAATCTATATTAGTTGTTTTAATTAGTTAATTACATCAAAAGAAAACTTCATACTTGTAGTTAAATGTGATGGTAGACGTGATGCACATAGTGATCCCCTAGGTCACTTTTGACGAGGAGGTCTTACTGGTGTTGATTCTACTAAATCCATGTTAGAATTAGTAGAGATCTCTATAGGATATTTACCTCGAGAAATTTCCTCCTTATGAGATGTTGTATCTATAATTCTTCTCTGCAAAAAAAATCTTACAGTTATTAGTTTATTTAAAAATATTGATTTTGAAATTATTATAACAAGAAAACTGTAAAAGTAACAATTACCTGTTATTCTTTAATACTGAGACCAATCATTATATCATTAATTGCGGTTGGAATTTGAACTCTAAAATTTGTAGAATGCTTTCTGATAAAAAGAAAGAATAAAATTGAAACAAGAGAATATAGTCTTGGATTTAATATATTGATTGGTATTATAGGCACGAGAGACATATGTGCATAAATATAATGGCTGACCTACTAGTGTCCGCAGTAAATATTGAAATTCCCAATACGGAAAGTTTGTAGATATTCCATGTAATACAATCCTGGCCTATAAAAGTGATGCAACTACAAAAAATAATTTGTGTGTAATACCTTATACAAGAAGGCCTCGTCATGAATGATTAAGAGGAGCTACAATAACAGAAAATGTTAGAGGCTTGGGTGGTAGAAAAATGTTAAGAGGAAAAGAATTTAAAAATAATAAACTTACCATCAACCTGCACACCATAATGAGACTCCAAAAACTTTTTTTCTTCATCTGTGAGGTCAACCTTCGTAGTAACAGGCGACTTATTTTCAAATGGTAACCTAGTTAACTAATGTACGTCTATGACTCAATTGTTAAGGAAATTTGACAACATCTCAGATGCTTGAGGATAATGGAAAATATTTCATCATTTTCATTGTAATAGGTGAGAAGGTAATCAACCACTGAAGTATCAGTGTCGAATTGTAGCATGTCCACAAGCCCGATAAATCCTAATGTTTTAATCCAATCATTTTATGTGTCTTTTTCCTTTAGTATGGCTAAAATTTGTGGGTACATGAGGTTTTTATATTGGAATTTTGGTGTAGGAGTAGATGTGGTGCTTTCCATTGTTGAAATTAGGGATAAATTTTAAAATTGGAGAGCTCAGAGAAATGGAAACTTTTCATATAAAAGTGAAGTGATGAACCTTGTAGGAGTATTTATAGGGTTATAAATGGGTCAAAGGACACGTGGAAAAAAAATATTGGCTATCTAAGGTGACTACCCAACCCATAATTAATAAACCCGTTAAACACTTAATCATCCAAACATTAGCCATCCAACCATTAGTCGTCTAACCCCTCAACTAACCAATCCATCATCTAACCCTTAGCTGTAAAACCCCTTAACCATCTAACCCACCCATCAAACCCTTAATCATCCAACCCCTTTAACCATCCAGCCCACCCTTAGACATCCAACCACTTAGCCTTCTAACCCACCCATCCAACCCACCTACCCAACCCTTCGTAGTCCAACCCCTTAACCATAAAACCTTCCCATCCAACATGTTAATCATATAACCTAACCATCCAAACCCTTAACCTTCCAACCCACACATCCAACCCTGTAACCATCCAATCCACTCGTCTAACCCTCAACCATCCAACCCACCCATTTAACCATTACCCATCCAACCCACTTGTCGAACCCCTAAACAATCTAACCCACCTACCCAACCCACCGAACCAACCTTTCTACCCAACCTCATGCTAACCTACTTGGCCTGCTTTGCAAAACTAGGGAAAGTTACTCTTTGTGAAATTGACTTTTCCACAAAACATTTTTTCAAAAATTTGCCAACGATTCGAAAATTGATTTTTGAGATTGAGCACAATTTTTAAACTAAATTTTTAGAGGGGTATTCTTAAAATGAACAATTGTTTACAATATTTCAAACATCCTTATTTCACCCATAGACCAAACTACACCATACCTCCTCCTAGAAAGGAAGGGAGATGAGTTCCAAACAATATGGAATCCATCTCCCACATCAACCAAATGAAAGGAGGGTTTTAGAAATAATAAAAAGGATTCCCCACTAGGCCATCTTGGAGAATGATGTTTTTTTCTGTCTTCCCCAACATTCTAAAATCCACTTCCCAAACAATGGGTGAATGTAGGTGAAAATAGAAATCAAACCAATAATACAACATAAACACATTCCCAAAACCCAAGCACAAGCAATAAAATATCAAGACTACATAATATATTTAATCAAAAGAGGTGTGAGGTTTACCTCACAACAAGTGGTTACCAACACCCAAATGCAATCCAATCCTTCCTAAGCTCCTTGCCCCTCCAAGATCTCTAAAATATCTAAATGAAAAATTACACCCATAACCCCCAACCCCCTCCAAAATGAAGGATTAAGTAAGTAGGAGATAAAATATTCTAACATATGGCATGGTGACATGTGTCATCCATCCCCTTCTCAAATCCATGTCATCCCATTCATTGGTGCTAAATTTATCTCGCCCCATTTGTTCTAAAAATTTCCCAATCTGCCTAGTTCGTCGTATTTTCTGTCTCCCTAAATGGATGCGTACAAGTTTTATCTTTACCAGGGTGTTATTGTAAATCCTTCTTTATGGTCATGAATTGTTTTCAAACCATGAATTATGTGCAAATTCTTTGTCCTTGAAGAAAAATTCAATTCTGGGCTCAAATGGTGATTTCCCTGCATTTTACGGTTTGACGGGTGTGTTTTCCCCGTCAATTTATATCTCAACATCTTCTGCTGCTTGGTCCTTTCTGATTGGATGCTGCTCAAAGTGAGGCATTTTGAGAACTCTAAGGCCCGTTTCAACTCAAGTCTTGTTCACATGTGGAGGGCTTGCGCTCATATGAAAATTCGCCTCTTGGTTTGACCTTTGGAATTGTACCAAGGAGACACGTGGAGGTTTCCGCTGGCCTTTCCCAGACTTAGACAAATTTTCTTCAAGCGGCTAGTGCAGCTTTATTGGACCATAAGACATGTGGAAGGCCCGTGCTTGTTTGGGGTTTCCAATTTCTGTGCTCCATATCAAAAGAGCGTTGCCAAAGGGACACGTTGAGGTCTCCGCTCGCTCTGTCCATACTTAGATTTTTTTCAGTGGCGGATGCAACTCTGTCAAGTTCTGGACATGTGGTTGGGCTGACACTCATTTGAGGATCTGCCTTTGAGTCCTACCTTAGCAGTTGTGCCAGGGAGACACGTGGAGGCTTCGACTGGCTCCTCTATATACTTAAACTTTTCAAGCAACTTTCTAAGGCCTGGGACACGTGGAGGGCCTATGCCTATTTGGGACCTACCCCTATACTTTACTTTTGAAGAAGTGCCATGAAGACACTGTGGAGGATTTCCACTCGGATCTCTACCCTTGCTTGGAATTTTCAACAGACCGAGGAAAATTTCTCTGACCCTAGGCACGTGATGCCTTCCATTGGTCCATTAAATTATTTCAACAAATTTGTCGGGCTAAGACACGTGGTGAGCCCGTGCTTGTTTAGGGTCTCCACCTTTGGGCACCATATCAAAAGTGTGCTAGTGAGACATGTGGAGGCTTCCGCTAACTCATTTTATAACTGAGAATTTTTCAAAGGCCAAAAGGCAATTTTCTTGGGCCCAGGGCATGTGGAAGGCCCGCGCTTGTTTGGGAACTTTCCTCTGTACTCTCACCTTTGCAGTTGCGCCAAGGAAACACGTGGAGGTTTCTGTTGACTCCTCTTTGCACTTGTGCCATTACTCTGACTCGCAGTGCACCGTATGTGGACTATAATCCATGCATGGAATACACTCATTTCTCAGAGGCACGAATGTAAGCATCCATGTCGGGGGCACTAATTTCTCAAGGTGTTTCCTCAATTTGTGAAAAGGATTGCTTGTCAATACCAAGCTATACAAAGCCACCTGAAAATGATTAAAACAGAGATTTCTCACATGAGAGAATAAAAGAATGATTACAAGGAATGTCAAAAAGTTGTGGCATGGTAGATCCTAGGTCATGGTTGAGGGTATGAGAAATGTGATCAATGATCCATAATTTGTCCACCTAGCATGGCTTTCAGGTGTGAATTTGTTAAACATCACTTTCTGAGACAAATTGGTAACAAGCAAAGGATTCCTTGAATATTCTTCTTTTTTGGGGGGAAATTTGGGATGAGTGAGCAAGTGAAATGTATAAATGCAATGAGAATACTCTTGCAAAGGGTCAGGTGTTAATTTTTATGAGAAAATTTGAGAAATCCCATCTTCCAGAGAGACCATATGAGAAACATGTTAATCTCTTATGTTTTAGATTTGATCATGTCAAGTTGGTTGCAAGTGTACAACCATTGACAAGCTTTGAGATTGTTCAAAGAAACTTTTCCCCTGCCGATGAATCTAATCAACTTCAAATTAATCTATGTGTTAATTTTGGGCAAATTTTTGTTTTCTTTATTTCAGAATGTCTGCAAGTAGTATTTCTTGTTCCTATTGCAATCTTGTGTTAAAATCCCTCTAAATCACACAGGATCTCGTCCTTGTGATAGTTTAGTGGCATTTGTAATTTCATTACGAGAAGAGCCTTCATCCTATAATGAGATAAACAATTTAAAATCACTTTACTATCATTTTGTTGATAAATATTGTCTGTAAGCCTTTGAGTGTATCTTAGGCGTGAGTAACCAGGGGTCTTTAATGTTTAATTGAGTCTTTAGCATGAGCCTTCGTGTTAAATTCTTGGAGATTGTGTGAAACTGTGCAAATCTGGGCCTCCATTGATGCACAACTTTTGCTTGAAGGAATATTTTAGCTATTCTGAAGCATTCTATCATTTATTTTTCCAATTGCTGTGAAGGTTTTCAAAGATCTCGGAAAAATAAAGTTTATCCTGCTTAATCTTCCCACCAATAAATTATTCAAATAGCAATGAATCCTACCTGAACTACCCACTGTTTTCCCTGTATGTCCACAAATGAATAAATTTGATTGCCAAAATATGCAAAAGCAATCAGGATTCCATAATGTCTTTAGTAACCTTAAACCTTTGTTTAGAAAATATCACCATTCTTTAGAAGTGACAACACGTGAGAGTTAAATTGTGGTGCATTGATCATATTTTCTCAATGTTTCCTTTCAAATTTGTGCAAAGAAGGATATCTTCATTTTCCTTCACCAATAGAGGTTACAAAATAGGTCCTCTCACCCTGGTTTACCGGCACAACCTAAATTAGTGATGATAGAATCAAATCCTTAAAGAAGGTGTTTATCCATGTTCTCCGATGCCTGATAGATTGATAAAGTGGTCTCCACGAATCCCGTCCCCGGCCTCATAATGTGACAACTTGGATAAATATTGATATGTCTGCCTCTTCAGTGTCTTGCTAAATATGTGATGTATGTTCGGTTTCCAAGGGAGAATCAATTTGGATACAAACAAGAAGCATCATTTTAGTTACTATTTTCTATCCTAATGTGTTTTTGTTCCTTGACTCCTTTCCTTTTCTTTTGAGATGTGACCAAATGCTTGTTATGCCATCCTGGTATCCCATGGGCATTGATTCCTGTATTCAGTTGTGATTCCACGAAACTAATCTTGTATTACATGTTTTAAGTTTTTCTACACATGTCTAGCCTTGCTTGTCACACATTTCCTTTCATTTTTACTTCAGAACAAATAGTGTTTGTCCCTCTTTTTCTAGTGTTATCACGTTTTAGCTGTAGTTTCCTTTCATGTTATTCTCTCCTATCGAACTGGTCCCTATGGCATTATTAGGGCTCAAGCCTACCCCTTTCATGCAACACTCAGGAGTAAAAGGTAGATATTTATAGCACTTTCTTAGATAGAGTTTTTAACCGTCGTTCTCCACAGATCATGGGCCCAAGCACACAAGCTCCTCAAGAGGTTTTTCAGATGGTAAACCATTATTTTCACAAACGAATTGGGTTTGGGGTTCTACCATCTGATGTGGAGTGGAGGAGTTGCATGATGTTGAATTCTACATAGAGACACATAAACTTTATATCCTCTCTTTTCTATTTATTCAAGTTTGTTTGATGATTTTGGGGTTACATGTTTTATTTGGAATCTTGAAGTTTTGGAGGAGCTTACTTTTAAAGTTATTGTTTACAGCTTTTTATTTGGCATGTGCTTTCTTAGGACTTGGAAAAGCTTGGAGCTAATGGTTGTATATTGGATACTCTTGTAATGGCAAGGTTTGGACTACACCCATGTATTTTTATTGCTATTTTGTTTTGCAAATGATTGTGAATGGATGATTAATGTTGTATGCTTTTGATTTTGGGAAATAGAATCGAATTTTGGTTGTGTAGGAAAAAATGGAAGTGAGGATATTTTGGAGGGAGGCATATAAGTATTATTGTGTATCTTGGGAGCATTTTGGGTTGGGGTGTCCCACCTTTATAAATAAGTGAAACTCGTGTTTATCTTGTATGTTTTATTGGGGGAAGCATAAGAGTTGAGGGAGACATAAGATTCTTGTTGGTATGTGATTGATTTTCTTGGAGGCTTTAAGGTGGGCACTAAATCCCTTTGGGAGGCACAAGTGAATTCACATGTATCTTTTCACTCTCTTGGCTAGAATAATATGCCATAAGTTCTTGTGAAACTTGCATGTTAGTTGTGATTGAGGCATTGTAACTTACTGTGTTCAAATTATGTTGATTCATGATTTTGTACAACTTACCATCCATATTCATGGCCTTCATGGAAAGAAAATAGTCCAAATATTGCTACAAGATTGTAATTAAAACTTTTTAGACACACACTGAGGTGATCCGAAAATAATCAAGTTATTACTACTTGATCTCAGACCCTTATAGGCTTTGATTATTTGCCGATAATTTACTCCTTTTTAAGTAATCAATTTAAAATAATGCAAGACAATAATGAAAATTACACACAAGATTGATTATGGAGTTTAGCAATTGCCTACGATCTCCAGGTTCATGGTCGAACCATTCCATTAATCAAAACTTGTAAGTTACAATAGTACTTTCACAAGAAAACCTAATGGAATTTTACTTGCCTATTAGTACACCAGTTCTTTGGCTAGCTTCCGATGATCAGTCGAATTGTTCTTCACCTTCCTAATTCACAATCTCCTTTGGCTTCGATGGGCCTTCTCTGATGCTATCGATGTGGTGCTAGCACTCCGATCGACAATCCAGGATTTACAAGTAATTGGTGTGGCTCGATGGGCCTATTGGGTAGTTTATAATTTACTCCCAATAACAAATATTTAATTTATTATTGCCTAACAAATAATAGGTCAATAGATAATACTTGTTGACAAATCCCACATAATAAGCTTAACAAATAATAAGCTCGCGTTGTGTGACTGTCACACAACAACAAGCTTCTCAATTCACCTTCCAAGCTCTGAGCTTGTCTGTCTGTTGCACCGCTGTGTCTGTCCATTATAATGAACTAGATACCCTATTTATACAATTTTAGGGCCCCTGAAATAATGCAATTGCCATATTATCTTAGGCTAATATTATCCTAAACCCGTACCATGTAATTTGAGATTAAAATTCCCTATTTGGGCGGATTGCATGTTTTAATGGGATTAATACCCATTTTAGCCGATTACATTTGGTAAGGGATAATATCCCAAATGAGCGGCATTTTTTTGAATGAGTGGAATAAATCCCATTTTAGGCACCTAGGGCTAGTGGTTTATATCCCACTTTTGGTGCCCTTTTATTTGGGTAAGGTTTTAATAACCCTTATCCCACTCCATTCTTCACGTGGATATTACCACGCATGGGCTTTAAGCCCCCAAACAACCACTTCATCAACTCCCTTCTACGTGGACACTTCCATGTGCTTACCACTACATGGTCATAGTATGGTGAGTTTGACATGTTTTAATACTAATGTATAAACATTAATATGTATAATGGTTGAGGCATATATGCGTGGTATGTGGAATATGTGGAATAATGCGTGGTAATATAATTACAAGGTATTGACAATTTGACCCACATGAAATAATTAACTCGATAATCCTGTAGTCCACCTGTCGACCTCCCGATTGGAAATTTAAATCGAATTCGACGAGTGGTGGAAAGCCACGTGGTGGCTTGTGGACCCACCACGTCGGTCCGATAATGACCATAGTCCACACATGCAGTCGGGCTCCCCTCCGTATGTCTAAAAGTTGAGCCGAACTTATCTACGACGTCCCTATGTCCATTTCATCGCGTTGTCAAAGACCGGTGGATAAAACCCCTTCAAGATGATCTTCTCCAATGACACAATTTTGCCACATGTCGTAGTGCAACTTGGTCAAAAATGATCCCTTGATCACACCTCCCCACTAAGAAAAGCTTTTTGTCCCAAAAAGCTTTCATACTGTCCTGAATCCGGACATAACTTAGAACTCCCAATGTCTGGGACTTGTCGCGTTATGGGCTCATGATGCTTCCGTTGCGCCACTTTGAGATCTCAAGATGATCTTCATACACTAACACAATTTATGGAGCTAATGTTCTGAAGGGAACTTTCAAAAATGATCCTGTGCGATGCTACAGCTTCTCCCCATCTGACAACAAGGATCTTCTTTGTCTCTATAACATAGATCCTAGCTCCATAGTTGATTCCACTGAATCTGAACCTAATTTATCTGAACTTCCATCCTCATGTAGTGCTTTGATTGATCCGATGTCAATGACCCTTGACAATGTCTTGTCTCTTTCCAGACCTTCAACGCCTTTGATGCATGATACTAAGCCTCTTTTAAGATCCTGAGCCTCCGATGCATGATGCTAAGCCTCTTTCAAGACCTCGAGCCTCCAATGCATGATGCTAAGTCCTCTGTAGACCTTAACATCTCCAATGCATGATTCGAAGCCTCTTTCAAGACCTCCATGCCTCCAATTTATGGTGCTAAGTTTCTGAATGAAACCTCAATGCTCCTTCTATACATGATGCTAAGCTTCTTTCAATACCTTGAGGCAACAATGCATGATGCTAAGTCTTTTACAAACTATAACGCCTCCGATGCATGACTCCTAAGCCTCTTTCAAGACCTTGAGCCTTCCGTAGCACGATGCTAAACTGGTTGTGTAGAGCTCAATGCCTCCGATGCATTATGCTAAGCAGCTTTCAAGACCTTGAGCCTCCAATGTCATGATGCTAAGTCTTTGTAGACCTCAATGCCTCCAATGCATGATGCTAAGCCTTTTTCAAGACCTCAATGCCTCTGATGCATGATTCTAAGCCTCTGTTACAAGACCTCAACGCCTCTAATGCATGATGTTAAGTCTGTTGATCAGCTACTATTTGTATGTGTGGTCACAATGCCTTGACACCGAATGACGTTCTGAGCTGATCCTTTTGAGAGATCCTCTTGTTGACATACTAATATCAGGTACCACTCTCCTGCATGGTCACAATGCCTCTACACAGAATGAAGTCTCCGACCCGACGTTGAATGCCAATGGTGATTCAGCTACCATTCTGTTGCACGATCACAATGCCTCTACACAAAATGAAGTTTCGAGTTGATCTCTGTGAACTCTACTGTTTGTACAAATGACAGAGCAATCTCCAAGATTTATATGAGTTAAATCCTGTATCCAAGCTATAATAGGTACTCACAAGCTAATTAGGAGATATGTTTGGAGCATTAATCAAATTTTCTAAGTAAGAAAATCCACTGAGTATGGTAAACCTTTCTCTCAGCATTTTCTCACAAAATTTGATCTCCAAACTTAATACTGCATACGATTCATCAATATGAATTATGCAATATATAATTGAAAAATTGTTGACTTACCCATTTTAAAGGACTTTCACTTTCAGGTATTACCTGGTCCTGGGTTGAATTGTCAACTGGTGGTGGAGTAGAAACCTCTTCTTCCTTTGCAATAGGCCTCCATTCCATCTTTGGCTTGCCATTACTCTGATGGCGAGATGGATGCAGTTTTCTAGCAATTTTCCACTCGATGCCCATTCCTTGTGGCAATGAGCACAAAAATTCCTCTTAATCTCCTTCTTCAGGGATGAGGAACTCTTTCTACCATTTCTATAACTCTGCACATGATGAGATTGGTCTTTCTGATTTTCCTTGTTCCTGATGAATGACATCAACTTCTTCATCAGTGTCCTTCTATTCCAGCATCTGGCCACTGAATGATTATGCAATCCACAAAAAGTACATGGAAAGGAATTCCACATCTTCTATTAAAATCATAACCATACTTCTTAAGCTGAAAAAGTGGATCAGAAGTTTTATTGTGCTTATGATTATGGTAAGAAACTGGAGGTGGAATCTCATTACCTCTTCACTAATTTCTCTTACCACATCTTACCTGTGACAAGGAAGCACAACTTTCCTACTCAGAATATTCTTGCAGGACTAGTGGGGTATTCACTTTGCTTTCAGAAGCTTGTCTCCTGTCAATGTTCTTGGAGCATTCTCCAATTTCCATTCCCACACTAGGATAACCCAAACCTACAAAATGAGGACGATCCTCGACCTGTATTGGGTTAGTAATGCCTTGGCCATTTTTACTAAGGCCTCTTCCATCAAATCCCATTTTATCTAGTAACTTGGATCCAATGCCTCTAGTATGCTTTTCAAAAAAACCAAAGACTTCATTACCTGAATCCGAAACTGAATGGGAGGAAGAACGAAGATTCATCGTGGTGAACAACTTACAGTGTAATCATCTTGTCATGGCCTCTACATCTGAAGTTGAAGGTATTTCCTTTCTCTGATCACCACACTGCAACCTTGCCAAGAGCTCATCCTTGGTTTTCAGTTTCAATTTCAAACGAGCATTCTCCTCTTCCAAGGAGTAATACATTGATTGCAGGAGAGAGTTATCTTCCTAGATCTGGTGATTATAAGCTTCAATTTCCTCGAGCTTTGCTTGTTTAGACATCTTGCCCATAGTACACTTGTACCCTGTTCACACAAATTGAACCAACTACACCAATCTTGAAGCAATCACTCTGTTAATCAGATTTACTGAAAAACAAATATGGAGCTAAACCAACTCTGATACCAAACATGATCAGAGGTTAGAAAATAGTAACATGCTCTGATACCAAACTTGATTAATATCAAGTTTATTACTACCTGATCTCGGACCCTTATAGGCTTTAATTATTCACCGATAATTTACTCCTTTTAAGTAATCAATTTAAAATAATGCAAGACAATAATGACAATTACACACAGATTGATTACGGAGTTCAGAAATTGCCTACGTCTTGGGTTCTTAATCGAACCATTCCACTAGTCAAAACTTGTAAGTTACAATAGTACTTTCACAAGAAAACCTAATGGAATTTTACTTGCCTATCAAGTACACCATTTCTTCAAAGAACTACTTCTTAATGATCAGTCGAAATGTTCTTCACCTTCTTGATGCACATATCTCCTTCAGCCTACGATCAGCCTTCCCGACGCTATCAATGCGAACTAGCACTCTGGTCGACAATCCAGGATTTGCAAGTAATTGGTGTGGCTCAATGGGCCTATTGGGTAGTTTATAATTTACTCCCAATCACAAATATTTAATAGTACTTATTGCCTAACAAATAATAGGCCAATATTACAATACTTGTATTACAAAATATCCAAAAAATAATGCCTATTTAAATAATAAGCTTGGATACTGTGTGTGTCTTCCACGCACAACAATTGGCTTATTCAGTCTTAATAAGCTTGAGTTCTGGAATGTCTGTTGTAGGGGACTGTGTCTATCTTTTAGCAATGAACTAGGTACCCTATTTATACTTTTGTTTTAGGCCCCTTGAAATAATGCAATTACATATTATCTTAGGCTAATATTAGCCTAAACCCGTACCATGTAATTTGGGATTAAATTCCCTTTGGGTGGATTTCAAGCTTTTAATGGGATTAAATCCCATATTTGAGCAAATTGCATTTGATAAGCGGAATAATATCCCACGTGCATGGAGCGGTATTTTTTTTAATGTGGGGATTAAATTCCACATTATATGCAATCCTTTTTAATAGGCTTTATCCCTCCCATTTGTTTTCACGTGGACTTTCTAATTACCACGCATGATTTAATATTTTTCATAAACCACTTCATCACCTCCATTCTTTACGTGGTAATCCAACATTAGCCCCTACCACCGCTTTATTTCCATGCACTCCACATTTAAATCATTGCATGTCTAGAAACAACAGGTCCAGGTGTTTAATACTAATGTACTCCACATTAATGACATGTCATCTCTTTTGTCAGTATATGCGTGACCATTTGGAACTTTGACTTACCAAGCTCATATAATTTCGCATACAGACTCAGATTTGGTCCTTTCAATAATTAACGTCAGAAAGGTCTCGTAGATCCTCTATGTAATGGTGCTACCTCCATAGGATAATTTCGAACGACCATTCGACGATTGTTGGAAATCCACGTGTCACAGTGCAACGTTGATCTAATATTGACTAGTTGACCATACTTTGACTTTCCCGATGTCTGAACTTTGACCAGAACATATCTTTCGCATACGGACTGTGGATTTGGTCACGTTCTAAAAATGCGTTGAAAAGGTCTTGATATGAGATTCTACGCAATGGTGCTGACAATTCAGATGATGTTTAGGGAACTTTCATTCATTTTTCCATTTACCAATGTTGACCAAGGCTTTGATCCTATCTCGCTAGATTATTGGTTACGTACAAATTCTATTTTCGACATTCAAATAGTCAACGGAAAGCTCTTAGAGTCATCTTCTGCATTGTGGTGATAGCTCTAGTGAGATTTAGGGAACATATAGTCATCCATATTTGACCCCCAGATCATAAGTGATCCTACCTTTGTAATAACAATTACATCTTGTGTCCACTTACCAGTGCAAGGCTTACACATCTTGCATATCAACCACAGAAGCTCTTGCATTACCTTCTATTTATCAAATTCCTACATGTTACACACTACACATTACATGTCACATAGTGAATTTCTCATCCCCACATCTATGTACACATATTAGGCATTTTACGCATCTACTTTTGGAACGCGCTACTACTCACTACCCGTAAATGATGCACTCTAGTCTCACATTCCATACTAGACTGTTGTATGGTATATCAAATCATAATTGTAACCTCATCACACTGGATGACATTCGGAACCACTTAAAATTTGTCTATCAAATGTGACATGTCCTCCATTATTGATACACTGATATAGGCTACATTCATCACTTCTTCTGTGCATTCATTAGTGATATACACCATTGAGTGCTAGTTAGCATAACTTCTCCTATGTAATCCTTTAGTGATATACGCTTATAGGAATAAATGATCACTTATTGTTATTATCTTGAAAAGTGATACATTTTCATCTTTATGGATAAAATCATCACATGTTCTCACACCTCATCTCTAGGTCACATATCATCAGTTATGCATTCATCACATCATGCTACACACAACACAGGATTTCGACCATTTAGTCTTTGACACAGCTCTCGTTTATGGTTCTATTCTTGATCTGTATTGAGGTTGGCTTAAGAAAATGAATCTCAGTTGCATGCATATCCTTTCACGTCAGGGGGCACGTGGCTCCTATCATTTCACTTTGCATTCCCTTCCATCCATTCACAAGCATCACTGCATATATTTTTTGCACTTTACTTGTTACTTGTTTAAATCTTATTAGAACATGCAATGTACATATTGCATAGTGTCAATGTATCTTTATGCATACACACATGCGTGCATCACTTTCTTTCATAGTTGTGATCAATATATGTATAGGCCATATACACATAGCATGGATGTTTGGAATAGTAAAACAAAAAAATTAGTACCAGTCCCACAAAGGCTCTTGGGGGCATCCGTACTGGCTTGTACAGTATGCATGTGTTATCATTTCATTTTGTTTTATATCAGAATTATGTTTGGGGAGGGAGGGATACAGATTTGACACCCCCCAACCCATTTATCTTTCTAATATGGGCTGGGGAGATGGTTTCGGTTCATGTGCAGGAATTGTTTTGTAGGACCCTACTCCATACCACAATGGTCATCCTGTCGAATAATTCAAATTGTGACTTGTTTATTTGTCACTATGCCATTTGTATATGTGGCCAACATTTTCCCTTTGACTATAAATGTAAAACACTTATATGTCCTATGGCTTCATAAACAAGTCATTGATTGTCTTGCACCACTATTCAGGTTGTACTAAAATGTCCCATGTTTTAAAATAACCCACATTTCACATTCTACATTGGATATATATATATATATATATATATATATATATATATATATATATATATCTTGGGTGTTTACATATATCTACGTATGTCATCTGTCTGTTTATCTTACACTTGAAACTTCTACATGTATATATATATATAGATATGTATCATACTATATCACTTATTTCCTAGCCACTTGTTTGTGTGTGCCTTGATTTCTACAAATCACATCCCCTCCCCCCTACAGGGAACAATTTCAAGTAAGTTGGTCACAATAACAAATAATAATATGGGCCACATACTCCTAGAAGAGGGTTGAACATCGCATGAAGCAACCAAAGAGGGTTTATATCCATCCTTGAGCTGAATCAGTCACCCCATACAGTGGTTTATACACAGCATACAACATAACACACTATCGATATAGATACAGTTCAAGGCTTAGAATCAGACATAAGGGTCACTTAGTACACCAAGGTATGTTTAGGATTAGATTGAATACCTATAGATCCAAGGGGAAATTACTCAGTGGATTGGGTTCTAACGCAGTCTGGGATAGAACTCATACACATTAGATTTTACATGGTGAGGATATGTCCTGGTGAGAATCATGCGTTAAATTACACATGTATCTGCAACTTGTGAGTGGGTTTACTTATGGGAGCAGTTAGAATGTTAGAGGATTAAAGTGTGACCTTTACCTTCCTCTAGTTACACTGACTTCTAAATTGCACTTGACTTTCAGGAATCACCTAAAATTTATTTAGAAAGCCAAGAGATAACTCTATATTTTTCGGGATAGTGGATTAAAATAGGTTGGAGGACTAAATCAGACTGGTTAGGGTCCCTGATATGTTAACCTTTGGCCAATAGGTAAATGAGATGACACCTGAATTAAAACTTTCCCTTAAATCAAAATTTACATGATCCTTTCTAGCACTCTTCTCTCATCGAAATGCATCATGTGCTACATTAGTTCACTTTTTCACATTTTGACAATCATTTTCTTTTAGAATACTTCCTAATACATTGAGAATTTTTTACACATCATACATGCAGGTCTATCTACGATGCACACCTTTTATCACAAAAATCAAAATGCATATTCCTTATTACTTGATGCATCTTCTCTTTTGCAGGTGTGTTGTGTATGGAAAGAAATGTGGGTCAATATACAACATCTACATCAGACAATACTTACATCACACACATTTCTTGCATTGTGAGCCATTACATGTATTAAAGCCATATGTTCAATATTTCGAGTCAGCTCAATTATATATTTGGCACTCCATTAGTCTACCACTCATCCAAGGAAATGTATTTTTATCATTTCACACCAAGGATCTAGTCCCTCGACATGCTATTCTAACATAAGATCTACACTGCATATAAAGGGTATGCATCTCTATCTAATTTATGTTACTGAGCATTCTTCTCACCAATATGAATTAGAATGGGGGAAATATAGTAAGACAGAATAAATTGACACACTTTGATTCATTATCTAAGTCTTGCATTGCATACTAGTATTCATATTATGAACTAAATTGTTAATGCCCCCAAGTAACTTACTAACACCATGGGAGGGATTCTTATGGGCCCAGCCTTTCACGGATCTTTATGCTTCTTCTAGTCAACCTTGCACTCTGGGACTTGCTCAATTCTATATGTGTAAAACCTTTTGTGCATTAAAAATCACTATCAAAGAGCACTAACGCCTAGAACATGTGACACCAGATCGTATAGGCATGTTCTAGTCCCCTTTGGGCAAACCTAGACAATGTCCTCATTTGAAAAGACTATAAATCTCACACTTATCAAAAGTCCTTTCTAGAAACATTTGAGGAAATATAAAAATACAGGAAGGATTTGAAAAATCGAGCCTATGTAGTCCAAAATAACGGGTTTACCATTATGAAATTCAAATAATATAAGGAATTTGAGCAAACAAGAATAACTCATAAGTACATAAATATACTAGAACTGACATAACTAACTTGTGTCATTATAATATTAGGTATCTAGAATTTGTAATGTCATTAGACATTAAAAATTAATGGACAATTTTAATATTGATGTTCATTGATGATTACATGAAAGTTTCAATGTGTAATGTTCCTTTCACCTCAAAAACCCACTTTTCCTGAACTTGCTCTTGAATCTCCAAATATTTCCTTAACCTTTCTAAATCACTTACGCAATGATAGAGCCTCATTAATACACCTCCATGATGAATTTTGGTCTTCAAATATTCTCAAGAGAATATTCTCTAGCCTTAGAAAGGCTAAAAGTAACCCTTCCTTATAAGCATACCCAAAGATCCGCCATTAAAGAGATTGTCTCAAAATCATTTTTTAAGTTTTTTTCCCTCTTTTCAACACATGGGTGAAGTTAGGACCATAGACGTGAACATTACATGGATGAGAATAGGCCTTACACATGGGATGTACTAACATGGAGGGATGTCGGGGAAGGTTTATAATGAAAGTGTTCGACACTAGGGTAAAGTTGTCTAGTTTTCATGTTGAATTTTTCCCTTACAAAACATAAGACAACATGTCATATTTCATTGTCTACAGTATTTAACTTTATTTAATAGGTTCTGGGTATCCTAAGATTTCTAATTACCTATTCTATCCTAACAATGTAATTGGTTGATAAAATCCAAAACTAAAGTACCCAATAACATACATCACATTCTTAGTTAACCAAGGATTAAATTTTCTATCTTCTAGAATAAGTGGAAACTAAAAAAACAATAAATTTTTTTTATGAATTTAGTGGCATTACACTAAAATAGAATTATGATAATGAAAATATAGTAATAAAGAATAAATTGAAGGAGACTTTATCCTATAGAAAGTATTATACAAATAACAATTATGAACTAAATTATTAATGTCCTTCTTTCACTTATATCAACATGTGAGGGATTTTTATGGGTGGAGAAAATATATTTAGATAAAATATTGCAGTAAATTTGAAGTTGGGAAAGCTAAACCGAAAATGGCCAAAACCTTAAGTGATTCAAAAGAACTGTCAAAGAGTCAACCTAAACATGTGAAGAAGAACTATAGTATGTTCTAGTCATTGATTAAAAAATAGAATATTTTGATGAGAAAATATTATATATCCAAAGAAAGCAAGAGAAATTAAAGAAACAAGATAGAAAAAATAAAACTAGAGGAAGGAGAAGAAAACTATAGGATACAAAGGAGAATAATGAGAACAATATTGAAAGTAAAACAAAATTAATGAATTTGAGCCAACAAGAGTCTAATTTTGAGAATAATTCATAAGTACAAAAATATATTAGAACTATATTAATTAGCTTGTGTCATTATAATATTAGGCATTTGGATTTTGTAATGTCATTAGACATTTTTTTACTATTGGAAAATAGTTTTTTGAAAGGGACTATACCCTGGAACAAAAAGGATCTGTTATGCCTGACCAAAAACAAAACTAAAATAATAATTAAAAAAAAATTAAATTAGTAGTGTGTTTGGTGGGAAAGTAAACATGTGGGGCAGTAAATGAAATGATAGGAGTGGAGTGTGCAGCATGTGGAGAAACACATTCCTGCAGATTTTCAAACCTGTCATTTCCCTTTCACAATAATGCATGCCTTTAATTGAACTTTCTAGTTGTTTCCACGCTAAAACCCAAGACCATGTTATTTTTAGCAATAATTGGTTGGATCGTGGTAACAAATGGAGTGTGTGTGCGACTCACCTATAATTAAATAAATTGAATGTTGTGTGGTGCAAAAACATAAACTTGTAATACTATTATAAGCTCATATTTTTATATACAAATTGTCGTATTTGGATTTGCACCTGAAATGGTTTCAATTTCATGTGAGAGAAAATGTATGCCTACCTCTCTCTTATTGTTGTATGAAAATGAAGGGAAAAACAAAAAAAGGGGGATTTAGATTTAGAGGCACTCATTTCAGGAAGGACGTATGGTTGTATTGAATTTATTTTACTGTTATTTATCTCTTATTTTGAGTTATTGATTTTATTGGTTTAAACATTGGAATTCACTTCTCTGGTATTCCACATAAGCCTATAATTTTTTTTCTTCTTTCACTCTTCCTATGTGTGAAATTTCCCCTATTTTAACTCTTATCCTTGTCAATGTGAGCGCTAGGATATACACATAATGGGAAGTTGGAAGAAAACGTTTCTCGGCTAGTATTAAAGATGGGAGGTTTGGCCTATACCAAAACATTATGGAGAGGGATGGGACTTTTCTCAGATGTTATAGTTGCAAGTGCTCCAGTAGAAATGTACACAATTGTGGAAGCATGCTTTTAGGTAGGTGAATTATTCGACTGAATGCCTGAAATAAATGTGGCATCATGGACTACAACGATAATAGGATTTGTACAAATGGGTTCATGTGAAATGAAATTTGATACAAAATATCCTTATAAATCTGACTCCTGGAGTTTCTTGTCTTGGTATCTAAATTGATTCCCCCTAGGAAGATGAGAAATGCCACAGATTTAACAAGATACTTAGAGATAGAAAAATCATGGTATAAGTCATTTTGTAGCTTGGGAGGGGATTCAACTGAGTCTTTTTCACTCAGGTGTTGGAGAAATGGATAACACCTTTGTTAAGGATTTGATCTATCCTGACTACTTTAGGTCATGCCTTTCAACTAGGGTGAGAGGACCCATTTTTTAACCTCTATTGGTGAAGAACATGAAAATATCCTTCTGTTATCCCAATTTTTCCCCCTGGAAAAATTGATCAAACACGACCTCGCATAGAAGAAAACCTAAGGTTCGGCTCTATCTTGTGAGATCACATTCAAAACTAACAGTCGGGTTGCAGGTAGATTCTAAAATGGAGGAGCATGGTCAGGGAAGGAAAAAACAAGTGTGAAATAAATGGAGAAAAAATTCAAGTCTTCAAACTCTACAAATGACTCAGAATGAGCCCCAAAATTGGCTAAGCATAGAGATAAAGTGGAAGCTCCCAAGTGTCCAAAACGGCGCACCTCTAAAGATTGAATCTAAAAGGGAAGACTTAAACAAGTGTCTGGCCTCCACGTGTCTTAGGCCCAAAGAGGGCCAAAGTCAACAACTAAAAGTCAAAAGTTAGACAGGACGGGCCCAAAATCGACTAAGTATAGAGAACTAGCAGATGACACCACGTGTTGCATCAAAAAAATTTCAAAGGCACAACCCAAAATTCGATCCCCAAATAAGTGCCAACTCGCCATGTGTTCAAGGCCCAGGAAAGTAAGAGTGTCCATTAAAAATTCCAAGAGCATGTGGTGGCTTCCACGTGTCAACCCAATGCTCCTTCAAAGGTAAAATATTGAGTGGGGTTTCCAAATGTGCAAAAAAGGGACATGGTCGGGGTTGAATAGTCAAGGAAGAGACAGGCCAGTGGAGGAAGCCAATTATAAGCATGACACTACTGCAAAATTAAAATTTGGTGTAGGTTTCTAAATAAGTGCCAAGCCTCCACATGTCCCCCGGTCAAATGTATGGCACCCGTAGAGCAAAAAGACTTAGCCAAAACATGAGGAAACTAAGCAAGCCATGGAAGATGCCTTGTGTCAGTCTGACGCAACTCCAAAAGAAAAATATAAAATTTGTTCCCAAACATGTGCTAGCCCTCCACATGTCCAGTTTCAAAAAGACCCATTTTGATAACTGGTTCCTTCCATTATGTACGGTGCCCGATTCAAATGTTCAAATGTGCATATCTTTTGATTCAGTGCTTGAAATGTTACAAATTTGGCACCGTTGGAAGGATCTAAACCTTTTCCATTTCATGGATATCTAAAAATTTGATTTTGAAGAAGATGGGTGGGGAAAAAAGGAAAAGATCTCTTCATGCCATTAATGTAGGAACTATTTGCCTCCAACAACTAGATCGGATTTGATTTGATCTGTCGTTCTTCCCTCTTCAACACGTCGAATAGACATAGACCGGTAGATTTGAAAGATTGTGGGAAAATCTGTGGAAGGCATTGAGGGATGTTGGTTGAGATTTCAGAGAAGGATTTAATGCATTGTAGGGGTGGTTGGAACAAAGTTCAATTTTCCCTCTCTTTCTCTCTCATTCTTCTATATATTGTATAAGAGGGGCATACTCAAAGTTTGTGGTTGTTTCTCCTCTGCCCCCCCTCTCTCTTTCTTCCTTACGGTATAATGTGGAGTCTAAGCCTCCTCCCATTTCTCTTTAATGGAGTTTTATTTCCTCTTACCCACTAATGATGTATTTTGTACCATTTTGGAGCAATAGAATCTATTTCATGATGCATCCATCCATCCTTGGCTTATTTTGTTGTCTCCTCTTACCTCTCATCATTGTAAGGCATACTCTGCATACTCTGATGTTTGTTTCATGTTCTAGGAGTTTTTCTTAATGGGTTTTGAAGTGGTGTTCTGTATGAAATATATCTCTGGTCCGTGGTTCATACTATCCACCCTCTCCTTTGCTCAACTCTCTCCACTTCAGGAAGTTAGATCTATTATTCAACCACTTCCTTTTCTGGTGTATCACCACTTAGTGTAGGATCTTTCACCCTCCCTCTCTCTCTCTTTGTCCACTTATAATGGTTATATTAGGATAGAATAGGTTTTTTCCTACACTAGAGTATCTTGTGGCAGGTAGATTAGAAAGCAAGAACTAGCTTTCCCCCGGAGGTCCAATTCAAGTTTTGCAAGTCCCACAACTTGAGAGATGGTCCCATGTTGTGCAATCACACTGAATGCCCCACTTCACTCCCAGGCCATTCAGGGGTTCATAGATTCTGCACTAATCATTTTGGCACGCCCAGTGGGAAAGGTATGAAGAACCTTACCACTTCATCTTAGCAAGTTGGTGTGTTCCTGTTAAGGTTCAACCTTTTGAGGT
Source organism: Taxus chinensis (assembly GCA_019776745.2). Taxonomy (NCBI): domain Eukaryota; kingdom Viridiplantae; phylum Streptophyta; class Pinopsida; order Cupressales; family Taxaceae; genus Taxus; species Taxus chinensis. The sequence goes on from CM034148.1 coordinate 792,767,204, forward strand.
ACATGTAAGCACATCTGGTGACTCAATCTGGTCAACAACCCCATATCTGAAGTTGCATACCTTTTCCATCCATTTCCACCCATCTTCATTCACTTTTCTTTCAATATATCCAATTTTTCTTCCATTTCATGAAGTTGTGCAATCATGACTTCATTCCCTTCATGGAATTCATACCTACAGAAGTGCAGTCCACCTCGAATGTTCTTCCCAGCTCCTCTAGATAAGGATTATGATCAGATCCAAAACCATCATGCTTACCCATATGACCAGGGTCAGAACCAGTTTGGCCATGAAGCTTATCAAGAACAATGAGACACATACAATGATGAAAACTACATGGAAGATGTTGAACTGTTGGAGAAGATTAAAGGGATGGAGGCTAGGATGGTGCATTCTAGGGCTATAACATAGATAAAGCAATTTGGGACTAGTTTCAGGGCACGTTGTGCATGGGGAGGCCCTTTTGAGGAGAATCTTGACTTCATGGTTGAAGTGTTATCTTAACTTACATAGTGGATTGAGGATATTGAGGCTTATGAGTTGGACACAAGACAACCTCATCAATGGGAAATTCCACCACCTCCTAGATTTTGTTTTCCTCTTCCTCAATCTTTATCATTTAGGTAGTTTCATGACTCAAACCCCTCACTTGCTGCCCCAAGTGTTGAATTACCTTCCCCATCTCCTAGTCTTCCACTTCATCTTGATTCTTCTTACACCTTTCCCTTCCAAGTAGTCAACCCCTCCAAACAAATAACAAGTTCCACTTCCCTCTCCACAAAAAAACAATAGCAAAACTGGTTGAACCCCAACCTACCACTCCTCTTGCTTTCCCAAGTCAATGTTGGGAAGATACTCAAGAATCCAGTCAAGGAGAAAACCAAGAAGGTGAGCCCAACAGAGAAGAAATGATAGAAAATCTGAAGAATTGGGGCTGCCAAATTTGAGTTTACAAAGATCCCCTTGATGGTTAAGCCAATATAGGAGTTAAAGGTTGAAGATCCAGTGGTGGCTATGAATGAGTTTGTAGAAAAAGAAGAGAAATAACAAGAGGTATAAAATCACTAGTCTATTTATGGCACTTTATCTGAAGACGATGTTGATCTAACCCAAGCTGCACAACTAGTTAAGGAGGAAGAACAACTAGCTCCAAGTACCATCGAAGAGGAGCAGCTGAGAGAGATAAAATAAGAGTTGAAGCCACTCAATGAAGAAAGCATCATTAAATATTTTTTGATTTCATTTCAAGGGGTTGTTTTGATTGATGAACCCACAATGGAGGAGGACCATACAATTTCAGAGGCTCCAAGTGCAGAGCATGCCACAACAGAACATTTATTTCTTCTTGCTACTTTATCCCCTTCAAAATCTAATGTTAAAGAAGAGTTTGAGATTTCAAACTTCATGTTTGAAGATGAGGGGGACCAGGGTGAGAAAATTGCAGATCCGGAGGACACCATGGAGGAGGTCGAACACATGTAGAAGGACAAAAAGGAGGAGGAATGTCTATTAGACTTGGAAGATTACTTTGATGGAGAGGAGCCCATGGAAATAACATAATTTTCTCCTCTATCATCCACCTTCCAAGCACACAAGCCTACTGCCATGAAGGAGATTGCTCAACGACAATAGCCTGCACTTCATGACAACCCTCTAGAACTAAGGTTGGAGGATCATAGTATTCCATGTTCTTCAAAAGAGAAGGAAGGTAAAGAGAAAGAGGATGTCATTATCTCTCTCACACCATCCACCCAGGAAGGTCAGTAGGGAGACTCCACTATTAGAGTTGATGTTTAGAGCAATGGGCACATCCAAACGATCAGAATGTTCCAAATCAGGTACTTGGATTCATTGGATATGATGGTGCTCAAAATAGTCTCGCCCCAGTTTCCCTTTAAAAATATATCGATTTACAGCCTTTGTTATTCTCTACTTCCCTGTGCTATGCTTGGTTAATATTTGTTACCTTTTTTTAATTTTCTCCTAGGTCGTAGATCACCTATGGGTCCATGGTTCACCCCTCATTTATTTGTTCCTCTGGAAAAATTCTATAATTTGGGTCTCACATTCTCTATTTGTCTAAAAAATCAAGTTCTCCCATATTTTCCATTCTCCACAGTCAGGATTTTTCTTCCTTATCATTTCTGCCCTAATTACTTGAAGAAAAATGAGTGGATGTATCTCTGAGGAACATATTTGAGCCTTGTAACATTTCTAAATTCTTTGTCCATGGAGAAATTTTCATTTTTGGGCTCAAATGATCATTTTTCTATATTTTACGGTTTGATAGGCATTTCTCCTGGTCAAATTTACATCCTTGCATCAATAACGGACGTGGCCTCTTTTGGTTGGACTCGGCTCCTTGGGGTACTTCAAAATTTCTATGAATCACCTGAACTTAAAAATGTGTCCACGTGGAGGAACGACGCTCATTTGGAGATTCACTTTTGGTTTGGCCTTGGAGCATCTCCGGGAGGACACATGGAGATTTCTATTGCTTTTCCAAGATTTAGAAAAAAAAATTTGTAGTTAGAACAATTTGGTGGAAATAGGGACACGTGGTGAGCCCGCGCTCATTCATAGTCTCAAACTTGGGCACCATTTTGAAGAAGTGCCAAGAAAACACTTGGAGGCCTCCACTCACTTTGCATTTTTCTTGGCAATTTCAACAGCTAAAGGAGACTGCCTTCGAGTATGACACATGGCACCTTACACTAAGCTTCAATCCTTTAGAAAAAAATTTCCGGGCCAGGACACATGGAGAGCCCATGCTCTTCCAAGGTCTCAAATTTTGGGGACCATCTCAAGATGCGCCATAGTGACATGTGGAAATTTGACAAGTCAAAACGAGTAGGGAAGAAAACCATCGAGGGAAACTTAGAATTTTTGCCTCTTATGCTCAAAAGGGTTAAGATATCAAAAATGGCCCACAAGCCCAATAAAGGATCAGTCAAAGGGGTGGGGAGGCGGACCATCAGGGGTAACTTGCATTTTTTTGCTCCCTGATATTCAAAGGATTAAAACATAAAAATGGCCCACAAGCCAGATGGAAGAAAGGTCAAAGCTTTCTCCAGTCAATGGTGGAGGTGCAGGCCTTTAGAGGAAATTTGGAAAATTTTCCCTTTGTGGGAAAAATATTTAAAAATAAAATGGGAAGCATGGTTCCATTGGGACCCACATTGGGACACTTTTTAGAAGCATTTCTCAAGGGTGGAGCTGCGGGGAAAAATTTGGCTACGGTTCCTTTGGGACCCACCTCAGGACACGTGTCAGGCTCATTTCTCGAGGGTAGAGGTGTGGAACATAATGTGAAACTTTTCCATTTTTCCAAAAAATTTAAAAATTCAGAGGAAACCCGCGAATCTATTTTTAAATTTTAATCTTCCACATGGACGACCCATATTCAAAGTAAAGATCGACGATAGCTGAAAGTCATAATTTGATTTTCCCCCCATTTCATTAAAACATGCCTGGAAGTGCGAGTCTTCATGATTTCTTGGTATTTCCTACATGCCAAGAAGAGAGGGGAGTTAATGTTTATATCTGAGTTTGGTGGGGAGATCTAGAAGACGTCTTTCGCCATTAAAGCGGTCTGACTATTGAGCTCGATCAGATTTTCTATTTTTCTTCTCCCAAGCACGCAAGGAGCTATATTTCATAGAATAGGGGTGGAAGTGGTTGGAGAATTGAAAAAACAGTGATATACTAAAGGAAGGAGTTGAATGTGGGATATATTCGATGAGACCTTCCCCGTTGAGCACCTAGCGACTTTTTGTAGATCTAATCCTGGAAATCATGATCGTGATCATGGCAAGCACTAGTGCACTCAATGTTTGGATTTTTAGGGGGAAAACTCTATTGTAAAATGTTATAAATGGCATGAATTTTTCATGCAAATAGTTGGAGTGTTATAGGTCAAAGAAAATCCCCAAGAGGAAATTTTGACAAAGCCTAGTTTTTGAGAAGTTGTCTGAGAAGCCTGTATATCTTTTTTATATCAATTTTAATCGTGTCAAGGTAGTTGTAAGTGTACAACCATTGACAAGCTCTGAGACTGTTCTAGAAATTTTCCCTTGTTGAATAAATTTGATCCGATTCGAGTTATTATGTGTTGTCTTGAGCAAAATGTGTCTATTTCATCTCTGAATGTATGCGGGTAGTTTTTCTTGTTTCTGTTGCAATCATGTATTAAAATATGATTCAATCACATAGGTATCAATCCTTGCGATAGTTTAGTGGCATCTGCAATTTCATCTCTCAGGAGAGTTTTCACCTAGAAGTGAAATAAATGATTTAAACTCACTTTTCTTTCATTTGTTTGAAATCTATTGTTTGTAAGCCTCTGGGTGTACCTTAGGCATGATTTGGCTTAGATTTTGATGATTTGTTGGGTTCTATAACTCGAGATTTCATGTTATAATCTCGTAGGTTGTGTGAAAAAGTGTTGATCTGGGCCTCCATTGAAGCACATATTCTAGTTAAAGAAACATTTTAGTTTTCCTGTGGCATTCTGTTGGTCAAACCTACTATTTTATAATATTTCTCAAGGATTTGATGAACCAAGTTCATCATACCTCACCTCCCACAAAAACATTTATTTAAAAACAAATAATCCTACCCATACTACCCCTATTTGTCCTATGTGTGCACAAATGCATAGTTTCCATTACCAAAGCATGCAGAAACAATCAGGATTTCAAATGTCTTTAGTATCCTGAACCTTGCTCAGAAAATATCTCCACTATCTAGAGTGAAAACTCGTGAGAGTTAGATGTTGTTGCATTATATCATATTTTCTCCAAGGTCTCCTTAACCTCTTCATTAGGAAGGATATCTTCATCTCCTCCATAAACAATAGGCTACAAAAGGGTCCTCTTACCCTGGTTGAAAGGCACAACCTAAAATAGTGAGGATAGATCAAATCCTCTTGAGGGTGCTATCCATTTCTCCACATTTGAGTGATAGAGGGCCAGTTAAATCTCATCCATGGCTACAAAATAACTCACCATGATCTAATCTGTCTCTAAGCTTCCCGTCAAACTAGTGATGTTTCGCAAACTTTGAAGGAGAATCAATTTGGATACCAACAGGAGCCAAGGGAGAAGCCAAAACCAGTCATGCCTACTTCAGGGCATGAGGATGAGTATTAAAGTACTAAGGGTCATCACCAAAATGTCCAGGAGACCAATGCGAATTATCTTGAGGACGTATTTTTGGTTAATAATTGATACCTTGATGATTTGGGTGGAGGACTGGCTTATTGTAAATTTTTCACTCATACAAGCAGCCATATTATGTATCAAATCATTTTCATGGCTTCCCCTATTGAGAAAGGAAAGCTACTTCTCCCTGTGAATTGTAGGATTTTTTTGAGTACCTCTTCTCTCTGGTTAGTGTAGGAGTATGTTTAGGTTTGCTTTCAGTAGAACAAGTGCTTGTGCACACTCTGTATGTCTCATTTGAGGCATGTATGATTTTTGTCTTTGTACATAAATTTTTTTCATATTGCTCCAGAGGTCAGTGAGGCCATGCCCTCCAGTATTCATGGTAGAAAGACCCATAGATATTTGTAATAGTTGTTAGTTCAAAAATGAAACAAATATAGAGTAATTAAAAACGTGTTTTGAGGAAGTCCATTTCAAAGGCAGGTTCAGGGTCACCAAGTGCAAACGGTCGGGCTCGCGGATCAGAGATAGGATAAGTATCAGGCTATCATTCTTGACTTCATGCCTAATGGATGCTTCAAGGGCACTGGTCTCTTCATCTAGCAGGAAAATGTCCATGTGAGTCACCAAATTTTTATCCCAATTTTTCCCCCCGACAAAATTAATCAAACACGACCCCACACAGAAAAAAACCTAAGGGCCAGCTGTTTCCTGTGAGCTCACATTAAAATCCAATAGTCAGGTTGCAGGAAGACTCTAAAATGGAGGAACATGGTCGGGGAAGGAAGAAAACAATCTCAAAGAAACTGAGAAAAATTGAAGTCTTCGAAGTCTACAAATGACTCAGAACGAGTACTAAAATTGGCTAAGTATATAGAGTCAGTGGAAGCTGCCAAGTTTCCAAATGGCACACCTCAAAAGATTGAATCTAAAAGGGTAGACTCAAATAAGCACCCGGCCTCCACGTGTCCCAGGCCCAAAGAGGGGCAAAGTCAACAGCTAAAAGTCAAAACGTGGACAGGGAAGGCCCAAAATCGATTAAGTATAGAGAACCAGCGGATGACACCACATGTTAAATCAGGGTAATTTCAAATGAGCACTAGCTTGTCACATGTTTAGGGCCTAGGAAAGTAAGAGCAGCCATTGAAAAGTCCATGAGGCTTCCATGTGTCAACCCGACACTCCTTCAAAGGTAAAATCGTGAGCGGGTTTCCAAATGAGCGCAGACCTTCCACGTGTCCTAGGTCCAATAAAGGGACATGGTCAGGGTTGAATAGTCAAAGCTAAAACAGACCCATAGAGAAAGCCAAGTGTCAACATGGTGCTACTTCAAAAGTAAAAATTGGGGCGGGTTTCCAAACAAGTGCCAAGCCTCCACATATCCCCGGTTAGATGTATGGCCCCACATAGGAAAAAGACTTAGCCAAAACATGAGGAAACTGAGCAAGCCGTGGAAGATGCCACATGTCAGCCCAATGTGAATCCAAAATAAAAATCCAAAAGTGGTCCCCAAACATGCACCAAACCTCCATGTGTCTAGTTTCCAAAAGACCCGTTTTGATAACTGGTTCCCACCATTTTGTACGAGCTTGATTCAAATATTCAAATGGTCATATCTTTTGATTCAATGCTCAAAATCCAAAAAAAAATTGCATAATTGGAAGGATCTTGACCTCATCCATGCCATTGAGATCTGAAACTTTAATTTTGTAGAAGTTTGGTGGGGAAAAAATGAAAAGACGTTTTCATTCTATTAATGTAAGATCTATTTGCTCCAACAACTAGATAGGATTTGATTTGATCTGTTGTTCTTCCTTCTTCAACACACAAAACAGACATAGAGTGGTAGACTTGACAGATTGTGGGTGGATCCATAGTGGGCATTGAGGAATGGTGGTTGAGCTTTCAGAGAAAAATTCAATGTGTTGCAGGGGTGGTTGGAACAGAGTTTGATTTTCCCTCTCTTTCTCTTTCATTCTTCTATATATTGTACAGGAGGGACATATTAAAAGTTTGTGGTTGTTTCTCCTCTACCCCCCTCTCTCTTTCTTCCTTAGGGTAGAATACGGAGTCTAAGACTCCTCCCATGGCTCTGTAATGGAATTTTATTGCCTTTTTCCCACTTATGATGTACCATGTAACATTTTGGAGCAATAAAAATCTATTTCTTGATGCATCTATCCATCCTTGGCTGATTTTGTTCTCTTGTTAATTCTCATCATTTTAGGGTACATTGTATATACTCTGATGTTTTTTGCAATTTTTGGGAGCTATGCTTAATGGGTTTTGAAGTGGTGCTCCTTGTGAAATCTGTCTGGTCTGTGGTGCATTCTATCCACCCTCTCCTCTACTCACCTATCTCCAATTCAGGCAGTCATATATGTGACTCAACAACCTTTTCTGGTGTATCACTACTTAGTGTAGGTTCTTTCACCCTCCCTCTCTCTCTCTGTCCCCTTGGATTGGTTAGATTAGGATAGAAAAGGTTATTCTTGGATTAGAGTATGTTGTGGCAGGTAGATTAGAAAGAAAGAACCAACTTTCTCTGGAGGTCCATCTCAAGTTTTACAAGTCCGACAACTTGAGAGATGGTCCCATGTTATGCAATCACATCGAATGCCCCACTTCAAACCCAGGTCATACAGGGGTATTGTGATTCAGTAATAACACCTTCTTTGGACAATTTTTATGGGAACCTTGAGAAAATATGATCAATACACCATAATTTAAGTCTCTCGAGTTGTCACTTCTAAAGAATGGAAATATTTTTTGAACAACTTTCAGGTTACTAAAGAAAATTAAAACTTGTTTTCTTCTGTATATTGTAGCAGTAGAATTTGTTCATTTGTGTATACATAGCACAAACAGGGGTACTTCAGGTAGGATTCATGGTTATTTGAAATTTTTTTTGTGGAGTTAAGTAGGATAAAGTTGATTATACGAGATATTTGAGAACCCTTACAGAAATTGGAATACTCACATACATAATGCTTCAGAATAGAAAAAATGTTCCTTTAACCAGAAGGTGTGTGTGAATGGAGGCCCAAATCTACACAGTTTCACATAATCTTTAATAATTCAACACAAAGGCTCGAGCTAAAGACTCAATTAAACATTAACAACCCCTGGTTCATCACGCCTAAGATACACTCATACAATTACAAACAATCTTTATCAACATAGTGGAAGTAAAATGATTTTAAATTGTTTATTTCATTACTAGATGAAAGCTCTTGTCATAATGAAATTGCAAATGCCAAAATGCTAACACATGGATGAGATCTTGTTTGATTCAGAGACATTTTCATATAAGACTACAACAGGAACAAGAAAAACTATTTGGAATACATTATGAAATAAAAGCAGACACAATTTTTCCCAAGATCAACACATATTATGTCGATATTTATCAGATTCATTACCAGGGGAAATTTTCTTGAACAATATCAGATCTTATCAATGGTTGTACACTTGCAACCATCTTGATGTGATTGAAATCTAAAACACAAGAAATTAACAGGTTTCTCAGATGGTCTATCAAGAAGATGGGATTTCTCAAATTTTCTTGTAAAAATCAAAACCATGATCATATGCAAGAGTATTCTCATTGCATTTATACAATTTATCCGCTCACTCATCCCAAATTTCCCCCCGAAAAATAAGAATATTCGAGGAATCATTTGCTTGTTACAAATTTGTCTCAGAAAGTGATGTTTAACAAATTTACACCCAAAGCTGCCAGGCGGAAAAATAATGAACTGATCACGTTTCTCAAACCCTCAACTATGACGGGGATGTCATGCCATAAATTTTTGAAAATCCTTCTAACCATTTTTTTATTCTGTCATAAAAGAAATTTTCTTTTTGATCATTTTCAGGTGGCTCCATATGGCTGGATCTGACAAGCAATCCTTTGCACCCTCAATAAAACATCTTGAAAAATGAGTGCCCCTGCATAAATACTTGTATTCTTTCCTCTAAGAAATGAGTTCCCCCAAATGAATTATATCAAATATATACACTATGACTCTAAGTTGACAAAGTACAAAGAGGAGCCAGCAAAAAACCTCCACGTGTTTCCTTGGTGAAACTACAAAGGTGAAGTCCAGAGCTAGGTTTCTAAATGATCGCAGGCCCTATAAGTGTTCTAAATCAGATGGATTTGCACCGAATGCTAAAAATTTAGAGTATGGGTTGGCCCAGTAGAAGCTTCCACATGTCTATTTGACATAACTTCAAAGATGAAGTTTAGAGGCGGGACCTCAAATGAGCATAGGCTCACCACATTCCCTAGGCCCAAGAAAGTTTTCCTTGGCCTTCGAAAAATTCTCAGTAAAAAGAGGAGCCAACGGAAGCCTCCACATGTCTCCACGGTGCAAATGCAAAGGTGGAACCCAGAGGTAGATCCTCAAATAAGTGCAGGCCCCCCATATGTCCAAAACCCCATAGAGTTACATATGATGCTAAAAAATTCTAAGTATGGGTAGAGTGAGTGGAAGCCTCCATGTGTCCATTCGGTGCTCTTTTGGTATGGAGTCCAAAAGTAGAGACCCCAAAAAAGTGCGGACTCACCACATGTCTCAGCCCAAAAAAATTATTGAAGGAATTTAGGGACCAGTGGAAGGTGCCATGTGCCAAAGGTCTGAGAAAGTTTCCTCGGTCATTGAAAAGTCTAAGAAAGGGTAGAGTAAAAGGAAAATTCCACGTGTATCCTTGACACTCTTTCAAAAGTAAAATTCAGGGGTAGGTCCCCAAGCAGGAACTAGCCCTCCACATGTCCTAGGCCTTATAAATTTTCTTAGGAAGTCTAAGTATAAATAGGATCCAACGGAAGCCTCCATGTGTCTCCTTTGTGCAACTGTGAAGGTGGTACCTAGAGGCGGATCCTTAAATGAGCGCAGATCCTCCACATGGAAAATTCTTTGAGATGAGACGATCCAAAAAATTCAAAATGCTCCACCAACCCACTTCCCTGCCTTTGTCTTGAAAAATGGCCATGTGTCCTTCTTCGGGGTCAAAGTAAGACTTTTTCCGTGCTACTTCATGTTTTTTGAATAAAAAATTATATACAATTGGGGATGTGGGGCCAATTTGGTATTTTTTACAAATGTGATGAAAATGACAAGTTTCACTAAAAATACCCACTAGTCTGCATCCAATCAGGGAGGTCCATGTTTCCACAGGTGTTGGGAAAAAAATTGATAGGGAAAACATAACTGTGAAAAAATAAAAGGAAGGGGAAACCCTGAATTCACACCCAAAATAAAAATTCCTTCTCATGGATAGAGAAAATGTAAGAAAAACCTAGACTTAAAGTGATCCATGACTTAAGGAGAAGATTGACCATGACAACCAAATGAAGGGAACAACTTTCATGCACTAATACAGGGAGACAGAGAAAACTTTCAAACCATGTGGAATGAGATGTTTAGAACAAATAGGGTGAGATTAAATTGAGCTCCAACATCGGCTCCAACTTAGGGATGGGCACTCCCTGTGAGAGTCACAAGAACAATAGACCAGACCATGTGCCAAAAATCCATTCGGCAATGGAGTCCAAGAAAATCTTGCAGAGCAGAAAGACAATAACCAAATCCCCCAAGACGAACTGAGAAACCAACAAAAACCTTGTCACCAGAGACCAGGACAAACCAAAATAGAAAAAAATGAAACCAAAATGAAACCAAAATACTATACATTATACAATTGTTTGCACCATGATTCAGAGAAAAAAATCAAGGAAAATTTTCAAGTGCCTTTGATTCTGGATATTACCATGCGAAGCAGTTCTGATACGTCTTTAACAACTGGTCATATGATTGTTTATCTTTTCCATCCAAGTTGCTATTTGAACACATTTTTTAGGCTTATCCTTTGTGCCTAGGTCAAGTTTTTCAACATCTCTTGAGGTTGTATCAAACATCAAATTCCTAGGAAAATCAACCTGCCGAGGATATCTACATTGATCAATTTCATACTCCCTGAAAACAACATAGCTCATAGATTTATCAACATCAATGTTTATGTGCAATGCTCCATAAGAAGCATTATTGGGGTCCTCAATGAGATATACCATTTTATTTTCACCATATAACTTCACAACGCTTCCCTCAATTGGTATGGTTGAATAAGACATTTCCATTTGCACACTTCCACCCACACTAGGTGCCCACTTTCTAGATAATAACATCCCCCATTTATTAGGACAATCCACAATGACCACATTCAAGGTGAAGTACTTGCCTGGATACGCTACCAATTACAGTACTAAACCCTTGACACATCTAACTACTGACACCTCTCTTGAATCCATGGCAGTACATTTCCCATAAGCTACTATTACTTTGATAGTTAACTCATTCATGACCTCAAGAGGCATTACATTACATGAGGCTCCTGAATCAAACATGCAGTTATGTAACAACATATTCTTAATAATCAAAGTAGTAAAAAATGGATCCACATTCAGCTGAGACTTAACAAGAGAAGTTTCCACATAAACCTCAGGTGGTTAACCTAATTCCTCCAATGATTGTGGTTTTTCTAATTCTACAATGGTGGGAGAAACCTCTACATTGTTTACATTTTTACCTTGAGCGACCTTTTCTTCCTTAAGCCCCAAATACTCAAACACCCTCTTCTTATGCTCAGGGATTCTAAGAAATTCAATAATAGGAACATGAATCTTGATCTGACTCAATATTTTGGTTATGTCACAAGGAACATATTTGGGTAAGGGATTGTTAGGAGGAAGGTTTACAAATTCTTCTGATGACATGAGATTTTTCACAGTCTGAGCATGGGGAGGAACACAAGTTTTATTTGGGGTGACAAATCCTTTTCCAGATGCATCTTTTTTAGGGGTTTCCTTAGGGATACTAGTAAGAAATATAATTTTTTGTTTGGCCTATAGCCCTACCCCTTTGGAAACCTTACTCGTGGTATTATATTCTTTTTCTTGGGTAATTGATCCATTCATTAACAACTTCTCTCCTCTTCTGAAGTTATTCCTCTATCATAATGTTTAATCATTAATGCCCTTAAGTAGTCTAAATCATTATTAGGAAACTCAAAATATTGTACCATATCAATTTCAAAAGTATCAGTGGGAGGAAGAGGTAATACCCAGTGAATGCAATCCCAAAAATAAGCAGCACTTCTGGCACTTATTACTTTAGTTGAGGTTGCTCCCCACTATGACCTTGTAGAGAAATCCATCATTTATGCATCATCATCTGTCTCATCATCATCATCTTTTTCCTTAGCTTATTTGGTCTTCATCACATGGGGAATGGGGCAAGAAACATCTATCACACCACTCCATATCATGGACCTCTTACACAGTTGCAACTCTGGAAGGTAAAGGATCAGACACCAATCTATTTTCCCGTGGTTGGGGATGTCTATTTCCTGATCCCATGGGTACTTTCCCTCTGTCATCTTGTCTGTGATCACCTATGGGTTGATTTCAAGACCTCTCTTGACCATGTGGCTTGATCTGACCTTAGGAACCTTATTCAATCCCCTTCTTTGCTCTGGCCAGTTTATAGGATATTTCCTTAATAGCTCTAGCCAATTTTTTTACAACCTCTTCTAGATCCACAAACTTACTTGATTGAGGCTTCTCTGGATCGATCAGCTTGATACCTGTTATCCAAAATTCACCCCCAAGGTAATTTTGATAACATGCAAGCAATTATATTGATTCAGGGCAAAAAGTCATGGTTCTAGGGTCCCCTCATATTTGTCTAACTCCCCTATCCAAGAGGAAGAGAGAAAGTTCTGAGAAAATTCGAAAAAAATGGTTCAAGAAGGCAAATAGGTCGATCCAGGAAAAATCATGAAAATTGGCTAAGTCCTGCTCAAGGTCGCCTCTGGGACGCATGGGACAAAAAAGCGTGAACCGGCCGAACCGGGTGAAATCAGCACAAACAGTCCGAAACGCAGCAGGGACAAATGGGACAAAAGTACGCGGCGGGCGCAAAATGCCGGTTCAACAGAGAAAAAATTGACTAACTGCTGAGAGGGACAGTCTGGGACGTTTGGGTCAAAAATACCCGAACCGGCCGGTTCGGCCGAAATCAGTCCAGGCAGTCCAAAACAAAGTGGGCCAGGTGGAACAAAAATACCCGAACTGGCCGGTTCGGCCGAAATGGGAACAAATGGTCCAAAAGCAAATGGGACATTTGGGCCAAAAATGTGCGAACCGGCCGAACCGGACGAAAAGAGTCGAGGCAGCCCGGAAGGCAAAAGGGACGAGCACGACGTCCTCTACGCCACAAAAACTGGATTTCTTAATTTTAATGAGGGTAGATATATTTAAATTAAGGAAACGTGTTCGGCTCCAGTCAGTGAATGCTCTTTCCCGTCAGATGACAGAAAACGCCTGCCAGGCCCAAAACAGCTGCCCACAATCAGAAGGCCATAACTTCTGTATTTCTCAACGAAATCACACAAAATTGGTACCGTTGGAATCGTGTTTCTGAGCCCCATGCACAGCAATCAATAAATTCTGGATTTGATCAGAAATTGATTGAGTTTTTTAAGGAAACGTGGCCGGGTTCAGAACAGTGTTTTATTTGGTAGCTGGGAGTGCAATTAAGAGGCATGGCCATCATTCTTTCTCTGCTGCAGTACATGGGACAGTATGGGGAGCCTTTTCCAAGTAATGTATAACCATTCCACTCAATTTAATGCCTCTTACAGGTGGTTGAAGGACAGATTTCGGGATCTCCATTTCTTCCTTCTCTTTTCCTTCTCTTTTTTCTATAAATTGGAGTGTTGGGCTCATTGTAAGGGGAGAGTTTTTGGGTAACAAAGCTCTGTCAAAATTGCTTTGTGAAGCCAGTGTGTTGCAGGCCCTTGTAGTGGACTCCTTGCATGGTGATCCAGGCCCTTATCTTGTAATAGTCTGAATTGTGCATACTAGGAAGCAATAAAATACAAGTTTGTGGATGTATCTTCCCCTGCTGTGTTTTCTTGCATTCTTCTTGCCCCTTTAATCTTTCTACAAGTATATTGTGTCTATTTATTATGTTCTTGCAGGAGTCCATTATCATTGTGTGTGCTTGGAATATTGTTGGAGATGCATTTTTGCTAGATTATGGTGAACTGTCATCACCTCTTCTAGTGTGCACTTTGCCTCTGTATTTCACACATTTGGAGATTACTCTCACACCCTCCTTTTCTGGTGTATCACCGCTTTAGTGTAGGCTTTCATTTTATGCATTCTCTCTCTCTGGTCCCTTGGAATTTTAGGTTAGAATAGCTAATTTCTCCTGCATTAGAGTAGATTGTGGCAGGTAGTTTAGGAGCAAGAACCAGCTTTCTCTGGAGGTCTATCTCAAGTAGCAAGTCCCACAACTTGGAGATAGTACCCATGTTATCCAATCACACTGGATGGTTAGAGTGATCAAACTAGAAATCTGATCAACATCCAGGGGTGCTGTGATTCGGTGCTAACAGTTTTGGCACGCCCGGTGGGACCTTAGAGGTCTTTAATTTCATTGCAACAAGATTGATGTGCACTTGTTGTAAGTTCCAGCTTTGAAGGAGCTTTAAAAGCGCACGTCTGGCGACTCCAAAAGAGGCATAATCCGCTGGTTTCTGCAGTCCAAGCCTGGAAAATTTATGAGAAGAATACAGACCAAGTCAAGAACTAGGGAGGAAGGATTGTTTGTTTATCTGCATCTATCTCCAGGCAGAGAAAGAAGGGGAAGAAGAGCTCAAAGATCTGCGACTCCACCTAATAGAACTTTGTCTACACCTCCACCTGGTAGACCTTTTCTCGCATCAACAAGGGTTCTCAGGCCAATCAGAATGGCGCAACCACTAAATCCCTTCATCAATTTCACTGGCAGCAACCCACTTGCCCTCAATGCACAGAATCCAGTTCCAGTTGCAGCATTGAAGAACATTCCATTTTTCACTGGAGAAAATCATACCACTCCTGGTGATCATGTCAAAGACATTGCTAACGTCTGTGCAATCCATGAGATAAATGAAATGGATGTGGCTGTCAAACTGCTAGCATCATCATTCAAAGGGAAGGCATTGCAATGGTTCAGAAGCCTTGAAGCTGGTTCTATCACGAATTGGAATCAGTTATGCATAGTTCTCCATGAGCAGTTTGGAGAGAAGGGAGACAACTTGTCTCTTTTAGAACAATTAACAACTATCAAGAGAGCTCCCAATGAGCAGCTGACTGACTTCAACTTCAGATTTCAAAGGTCTTGGGATAGGATTCCAGTGGCAGTCAGGCCGACAGCAGAAGGTGCTTTTCTATACTATCTTAAAGCTTTGAATTCTGATATTTCTATGTTAATTCAATCTATGGGAGGCACAACCTTACCTGCTGCTTATAGCATTGCCATTAGGGCTGAAAATTGTCTTATTCAAGCTGGTAAACTGGCTCCTAGGCCCCCAATGCCATTATATCCAAGTTTAGAGAGCCCAAGCACTAACCAAGCGCCTGTCTTAGCTCCTATTCCCACTCCTAGAAATCAGAGTTCTAATGAAGCTTCTACTTCATCTTCTAGTGCCCCAAATGAGCTTCAAGAAGTTATGAAGCAACTGCAAAATTTAGGTAATGAGCTGGTTACACTCAAAAGACAGCAAGCTCAAGGTTTTAGACCTTCGTATCAACCTCAAGCTCAACCTAATAGGCAGCCATATCAGCCTCAAAGACCACCCAATCCAGCTGCAAATCAGAATCAAGCAAGGCCTCCTGCCAACAGACCATTTCAGCCCTACAACCCCAATGTTGCATCTGCATCCAGAGCTTTGGTGCCAGTCCAAAATAACATGGCCCAAGAATATGATTGGTGTTTCCCGTGCAGTCAGCCACATAACCAATCAATGTGCTTTAACGGTGCATTAAATCAGGCTCTAATGGTGCAAACCATTGGTGGGTCGCAAGAGTCCAGCCACGAAGGAAGATCAGCAGCAAGAAGCACCTCAGCAAGGAACATCTCCGAACGAAACTACTCTTGTCAATTGGCAGGCTGAGGATTTCTGTGGTATGAATCAAATACCCTCTCAAAGTGTTGCAGCCAACACAAGGTCAAAGAGGAGAAATTTGGGTGAAGAACAGCCATTGGCTTCAAGTAATCCAACCTTCTACCACTCCACTGGAAAACAAACTGTAAATCCAAACATGCAAGGAGCATCCATACCAGCTCCTAAACCAACTCAGATGCCAGCTATTGCTGCCCACGTACAAGAGGAGAATGTGCAAACCAAGGGACAACAAAAGGGTACTTCATCTCCATTCAGTATCATCGATCAGATGAAGAAAACAAACGTCAACATATCCATGTGGGAATCACTATCTATCCCAGGACAGAGAGATCTGTTACAAGCTTCAAATCAGCAGATGCAAGACAAAGTGCTTACAAATGCTGCCCAATCTGAAGGAAGTCATGGAGGACAACAAGGTAAGATGTTGAAACCCCCTCCCTTCTATATTTCATTAATCATTGGAAATCAGCTAGTGCACAATTGCATGATAGACTCTGGGGCAAGTAGCTCAGTAATGCCTAAACAGATAGCTGATCAGTTAGGGCTCCAGTATGAAATAACATCTAAGGGAGTAGTGTAGTTGGATGGGACTGCAATAGCAACAGTTGGAGTGATTAGAAATTTGAGTCTTACCTTGCACGCATGTCCAAATGTTGTGGTTTTACAAGATGTGTCAGTTATAGACCTTCCACCACTCTTTGCCCTATGTTTGTCAAGGGACTTCACTACCAAGATTGGAGGATATTTGTCCGCTGATTGGTCTCACATGCTATTCAGGACAAGGTATGGAACCAAAACTACAATCAGGTCTGAGCCTATTGCCAACTTCCACATTGAGCCTTACACTCCAAGCCAAATCAATGCCAACTATTCAGCATTTGATCAGGAGGATTACCCAAGCACTGACGAAGTTGACACCAAGGTTGGAAGCATCCCAGATCTGACTCTTGATGAATGGGCAAGCAAAGTGCATGCTTTTGATCCCTATCAAGAAATAGAAGAATCTGAGCTGGGAGTCTATTATTTACATGAAGAAAGTCAACCTATTCCCAGCATCACCAAGCCAGATCATAAGGACAAGAATGAAGTATGGCAGTTGTTCTTTGATGGATCAAGGAGTAGACAAGGTGCAGGAGGAGGAGCTATGCTCATTTCACCGCAAGGTATAAGGTATTACTCAGCCTTTCGTTTCCAATTCTCCTGTTCAAACAACACAGCTGAGTATGAAGCCTTAATTCATGGGTTTCACTGGGCAAGGAAGAAAAGCATCAAGAATTTACAAGTATTTGGTGATAGTGAGCTGATTGTGAACCAGGTCAAGGGAAAAAATGCTGCAAAAAATGATCTGTTGAAGAACTACAAAAATCGGGTATGGGATCTCATTGAAGATTTTGAAGCTTTTAGCATCATTTCCATCCCAAGAAAAAAGAATGAAGCCGCTGACAGACTGGCAGCAATTGGGGCTGCGTTTGATGTTGTAGAAAGTATCAAAAGTGAGAAAACTCAGCCTCATATCAAAGTGGTTGTGAGACCAGCTGTTCCAGATAACAACACAAGTTGGCAAGTCTTCGAGAATGATCAGCAGATTGTTAATTTCCTGCAAGAAGAAGCTGAGTTCTCCATGAGAAATCAAGACAAGCTGGAGCAGCAGTATGGTGACCAAGTGGTGCAGCTGAGAACCAACAAATTGCCAAAAGGCCTCATAACCTTGGAGTCAATCTTCAACCCAAATGATCAGTTCCGGAAGGAGAAAGTGAACATTCAAATAAAGGGTGAAGATTCAGAGCCTATCTCAGTAGATGAAGGCAAGACATTACAAATTGGCAAAGTAAGTACTCCACAAGAAAAATCTGATTTTGTTCAGTTTTGTCAAGAATTCCCAGATGTCTTTGCTTGGACTTACAAAGATTTAAGAGGTTTCAATCCAAAGTTTGCACAACATACTATTGATTTGGATCCGGAATCCAAGCCTGTCAGGCAAAAGCAAAGGCCAGTAAATCCTCATATCGAGCCTCTCATGAGAAAAGAGTTAAGCAAGCTCATTGAGGCCAGCATCATCTTTCCCATCAAACACTCAAGTTGGGTTGCAAATTTGGTGCCGGTAAGAAAGAGAAACGGAGAAATAAGATTGTGTGTGAACTTTCGTGATCTAAATAAAGCATCGCTCAAAGATCATTATCCGCTTCCATCGATGGAACAAATATTGCAGGTTGTAGCTGGTTCAGAAAGGTTTTCATTGCTAGATGGATATTCAGGCTATAATCAGATACTAGTAAAAGAGGAAGATCAATTCAAGACGGCCTTCACTACAAAATGGGGTACGTATGCTTACAAGAAGATGCCATTTGGACTGTCAAATGCTGGAGCAACATTTCAGCGAGCTATGGATATGGCGTTCAAAGGCTTGATCAACAAGATAGTGCTGGTATATCTAGATGATATCACTGTCTTCTCAAAGAATGCAGCAGACCATCTCTTTCACCTCAGACAAGTATTTCAGAGGTGTAGAAGGTTCGGAGTTTCATTGAATCCCAAGAAGTGTGTATTCTTGGCACACGAAGGCAAACTGTTGGGCCACATCGTCTCTAGGGAAGGGCTAACAATTGATCCTGAAAGGGTTGAAGCCATCCAAACGCTTCCATTGCCACATCACAAGAAATCTCTCCAAAGCTTCTTAGGAAGGATAAACTTTGTCCGTAGATTTGTGCCTAATTTTGCCACTCTTGTGAAGCCTCTAACTATGATGTTGAAGAAGAGTCTGGCATTCAAATGGACAGCAGAAGGCAAAGAGAGTTTTGAGGACATCAAGTATGCAATATCACAAGCTCCAACTCTCATCAACCTAGATTTCTCAAAGGACTTCATGTTGTATGCGTTTGGAGGATCAGATACGATCTCAGCTATTTTGACACAGCTGAATAGAGAAGGTTCAGAACAGCCCATAGCATTCTTCAGTCAAACCTTGGAAGGTTACGAAATAAAGTATTCTTTCATCGAAAAGCATGTCCTTGTTGTCATCAGGAGCTTGAAGAAGTTCAGACACTTGGTCTCAAACAATAAGATTCAACTGCTGGTGTCAAGGACTTCCTCCTAAACAAGGATTTGAACAAGAAGAGAGCGGGTTGGATCACTCGAGTGATGGAATATGATATTGAAATCAAAGTGACCAAGCTGGTTCGTGGTAAAGGTTTGTGTGAGCAGCTCGCTTCTAAACAACCAGACGAGTCAAAAATTGAAGAGGATGTTGTCTTGCTACTACAGAATGATCAAGAACAGCCAGCTGATGATGCACCCATCCCATGTTGGACCCAAGACTTGGTGCACTACCTCCAAACAGGCTTGTGCCCCCCAGAAGTGAGCAAAGCAAAAAGGAGATACTTCAGATTACAAGCCATTCCATATGTGCTTGTTGATGGAGTTTTGTTTAAAAGGGACATCAATGGTGTTCTATTAAGATGCATTGGAACAGGTCAAGTTGAGAGAATCCTACATGAGTTCCATGACGGGGAAGTAGGAGGCCACTTTGCCCCACGAGTGACAGCTCTCAAAATCATGAAAGCTGGTTACTATTGGCCTACTGTGTTCAATGATTACTACTCATGGGTCAAGAAATGCAAGAAATGTGCGTTCTTCACGGGGAAAGAAAGGTTAGCAGTGCTGCCCCTTCGTCCAATTTCAGTAAATCAGCCATTCATGCAATGGGGATTGGACTTCATTGGAGTCATCAATCCCAATTCAAGTCAGGGCCACAAGTGGATACTTACAGCAGCGGATTATTTTACCAAGTGGACCGAAGCAGTGGCACTCAAGGAGGCAAATGAATCTAATATCTTAGATTTCTATGAAGAAATAGTCACGAGGTTTGGTGCCCCTGCCACTATCATATCAGACAATGCATTGGCATTCCTTGGCACAAAGATCACCGAATGGGCTGTCAATAATTGTGTATATCTCAGCACTTCATCGAACTATTACCCTCAAGGTAATGGCCAAGCCGAGTCTACAAACAAGAATCTACTAAGAATCATCAGAAGGACTCTTGATGAGAATCAGAGGACTTGACACTCAAAGCTCAAATCAGCTCTATGGGCTGATCGGATCACACCCAAGAGATCTACAGGAAGCTCTCCATACAAGCTTGTATACGGGAAGGAAGCAGTTCTACCTATATCGCTTGAGTTGCCAGCATTGGAACTCATGAAACAGTTGGAACTAGCTGAGTTTGAACCTATGGAAATCAGGTATGCAGAGCTGATGGAATTAGAAGAATCAAGAGAGCACGCAATGCAGACCATAGAAAAAGATAAAGCATTGGTCAAAAAGAGTTTTGACAAGAAAGCTAAGGCCAGGATACTACAAACTGGAGATTTGGTACTGAAGTGGGATGCTGATCGTATAAAACCAGGAAAGCACTCCAAGTTTGATGCCATCTGGAGTGGCCCATACATGATCATCGAATGCAAAGGTAGCAATGCTTTCCGACTGGCGAAGTTGGATGGTGAAGAATTGCAGATTCCGGTCAATGGAATCTATCTCAAACGTTGCTACTAGAAAGATAGCTTCTCATCCTTGTAAATATTAATTTAGATTTTCCATTCCTCTAAGTGCTTATGCACATTGTACTGCTGTTAGAGTAATGTTATCCAAAATTCACGCCCAAGGTAATTTTGATAACATGCAAGCAATTATATGGATTCAGGGTGAAAAGTCATGTTTCTAGGGTCCCCTCATATTTGTCTAACTCCCCTGTCCAAGAGGAAGTGAGTAAGTTCTGAGGAAATGCGAAAAAAGGGTTCAAGAAGGAAAATAAGTCGATCCAGGAAAAATCGTGAAAATTGGCTAAGTCCTGCTCAAGGTCGCCTCCGGGACATTTGGGACAAAAAAGCGCGAACCGCCCGGTTCGCCCGAAATCAGCACAAACAGTCCAAAACGCAGCAGGGACAAATGGAACAAAAATACGCGGCGGGCGCGAAAAGCCGAACTGGCCGAAAAATGGAAAAATTTGGCTAACTGCTGAAAGGGGCACAGTCTGGGACGTTTGGGTCAAAAATACCCGAACCGGCCGAACCGGGCGAAATGAGTCAAAACGGCCCGAAAAGGTTTGGGACGCGTGGGCCAAAAGTACGCGAACCGGCCGGATCGGCCAAAATGAGAACTTTTGTCCCGGAACAGTTGGGACAAAAGGGCGCGAACCGGCCGAACCGGGCGAAATTGTCCCAAACGGTCCAAAAGCAAATGGGACGCACGGGCCAAATGGGCGCGAAGCGGCCAGTTCGCCCGAAATCAGCACAAGGAGCACTATGCCAAATGGGACAAAGGGACATCCGGGATGTGAAAACCCGAAGGATCCGAGAGCCAATCAAATCATGACACGTGTCACAGGAAGAAAAGTCAACGTTTGGTCCGGAAACTTCAAACGGCCATAACTTTCGACTCCGAGCTCCGATTTTAACAAAATTGGACTTTCTGGAACGAGCACGACGTCCTCTACGCCACAAAAATTGGATTTCTTAATTTTAATGAGGGTAGATATATTTAAATTAAGGAAACGTGTTCGGCTCCAGTCAGTGAATGCTCTTTCCCGTCAGATGACAGAAAACGCCTGCCAGGCCCAAAACAGCTGCCCACACTCAGAAGGCCATAACTTCTGCATTTCTCAACGAAATCACACAAAATTGGTACCGTTGGAATCATGTTTCCGAGCCCGATGCACAGAAATCAATAAATTCTAGATTTCATTAGAAATTGATTGAGTTTTTTAAGGAAACGTGGCCGGGTTCAGAACAGTGTTTTATTTGGTAGCTGGGAGTGCAATTAAGAGGCATGGCCATCATTCTTTCTCTGCTGCAGTACATGGGACAGTATGGGGAGCCTTTTCCAAGTAATGTATAACCATTCCACTCAATTTAATGCCTCTTACAGGTGGTTGAAGGACAGATTTCGGGATCTCCATTTCTTCCTTCTCTTTTCCTTCTCTTTTTTCTATAAATTGGAGTGTTGGGCTCATTGTAAGGGGAGAGTTTTTGGGTAACAAAGCTTTGTCAAAATTGCTTTGTGAAGCCAGTGTGTTGCAGGCCCTTGTAGTGGACTCCTTGCATGGTGATCCAGGACCTTATCTTGTAATAGTCTGAATTGTGCATACTAGGAAGCAATAAAATACAAGTTTGTGGATGTATCTTCCCCTGCTGTGTTTTCTTGCATTCTTCTTGCCCCTTTAATCTTTCTACAAGTATATTGTGTCTATTTATTATGTTCTTGCAAGAGTTCATTATCATTGTGTGTGCTTGGAATATTGTTGTAGATGCATTTTTGCTGGATTATGGTGAACTGTCATCACCTCTTCTAGTGTGCACTTTGCCTCTGTATTTCACACATTTGGAGATTACTCTCACACCCTCTTTTTCTGGTGTATCACCGCTTTAGTGTAGGCTTTCATTTTGTGCATTCTCTCTCTCTGGTCCCTTGGAATTTTAGGTTAGAATAGCTAATTTCTCCTGCATTAGAGTAGATTGTGGCAGGTAGTTTAGGAGCAAGAACCAGCTTTCTCTGGAGGTCTATCTCAAGTAGCAAGTCCCACAACTTGGAGATAGTACCCATGTTATCCAATCACACTGGATGGTTAGAGTGATCAAACTAGAAATCTGATCAACATCCAGGGGTGCTGTGATTCGGTGCTAACAATACCTTCCCTCTTAGGAGGGTTACCAGCTAGTTTGATATTGTTTTCAATATGTAAAGCCATGGTGAAGGCTGGCCTTAAATTTCATGGGTTTTTTGTCCCTTAAATAATAGGCATCCTTTTTGTCAAAAGCATCAAAATATTTTACTAATCAAGAAACATCACTTGGCCTCAGGATTATAGGTAGCCTATTCAATATCTTATTAAACCTAGTATTGAAGTCATGAACAAAGTCATTAGGATTCTTCTTAATATTCTCAAATTTAGACAAAAGAAACCTGGGATCTATCTTATCCCCATACTTGCAATCTAAAAGAATTTTTCATTTTTGTCCATGCATCTACTGAGTTATCTGGTAAAGACTTATACCAGTCACATGCATCCTCCTCAAGAGTATGAATAAACAGCTTTATATACATGTCTTCAAACTCAATTTCAAAGTTTTCCATCATATTGACAAAGAGTTTTAAATGTTGGTCACCAGTGATGGCATTATTCCCTTGAAATTTTGGCAACCTATTTCTGACATCTTGTAGCACTATATTAGGGTATCCATTCATACCTTTGAAATTTATAGGTCCAAAAGTGTTGACAACAAATGGAGGTCTAGGTAGAGATTGGGCCATATTTCCTTGAGGGGGTGATCTTATAGGAGATACAAAATGATGAGGGATAAGGGGTCTTTGGAACATAGGAGTATAATTTTCAAAATGAATATCCTCGAAAGACTCTGTTTCATGGAAAACCCTATCAACTTTGGAATATACAGGGACAAACTAAGAAGCACACTTGTTAAACACAAATGAAGGCCCCTCTCCAGTTGGAGAATTAAGATCTATATGAAAATTACCTGATCTAGAATCACTTAAATAATAATGGTAATCCTCAACCACAGGTTGGTCACTTTTCACAATGGATAACTCTTGTCTTGATTCCTGATCTCCAACTATATTCCAGAATCTTTTTCCTTCTGAATTTTTCTTTCCAAGTTTTGGAAACAACTTAATGGTAGGGTATTTAGTGAAGAAATATCTTCTTCCTTCCATATTTGAAAATATTAGTGACATATTTCATGTAATAAAGGTTAATTCACTGGTATTTATCAAAATTTTAAATCAACACGAAGTCACCACTAAGGATTTTTACCTTAGTTGTGCAAATACACTATAAATGACTTGCCAAATATCTATCACAACTTAATTCCTATAAAGCTTAGTAGATATGACCTTCCTTTACAAATATTTATCACTAAATGATATAAATTTAGTGCAATAACCACTAGAAACTAGAAATATTGCACACAAAACTTGTAACTTTACACAATTCTTAAAAATCTCAGCACTGGATGACGTTTAAACAAGGTATTTGCACTTAGATCATGTAAGAAACATTACTAGGGTCAATTTGTGTATGCATTTGTAAAAATAGTCCCCGGAAATGACACTGATCTAGTGTTGTTGCCACACAAATAGGTCCCATAGCTCAAATAATCCCCGACAATGGCTCCAATCTGGTGTTGGTATCCAAATTGATTCTCCCTTGGAATCTGAGCAATGTCATAGATTTAACAAGATACTTGCATATAGACAAATTATGGTATAAGTCATTTTGTAGCCGAGGAGGGGTTCAAGTGAGTCGTTGTCACTCAAGCGATGGAGAAACGGATAGCACCTTTGTTAAGGATTTGATCTATCCTACCTACTTTAGGTTATGCCTTTTAACCAGGGTGAGGACTCATTTTGTAACCTCTGTTGGTGAAGGACATGAAGAGATCCTTCTTTGCACAATTTTTAGGGGAACTTTGAGAAAATATGATCAATACATCACAATTTAACTCTCACGAGTTTCACTTCTAAAGAATGGAGATATTTTCTAAAAAAGGTTTAGGTTACTAAAGACACTTAATACCTACTTGCTTCTATATATTTTGGTAGTATAATTTGTTCATTTGTGGATACACTACACAAACACGGGTACTTCAGGTAGGATTCATCATTATTTGAAATTTTTGGTAGGCAGTTAAGCAAGATAAAGTTGACTATACCAGATCTTTGAGAACCTTTAAATAAATTGGAAGACTCACAAACATAAAGCTTTTTAGTTTAGTCAAAATTTTCCTTCAACTAGAAGGTGTGTGTCAATGGAGGCCCATATATGCATGGTTTCACACAATCTTTAAGAATTCAACATGAAGGTTTGAACTAAATAATCAATTAATCATTAACAACCAATGGTTCATCACGCCTAACATACACTCATATGATTACAAAAATATTTATCAACATAGTGAAAGTAAAATGATTTTTAAATTGTTTATTTCATTACCAGATGAAAGATCTTCTCATAATGACATTCCAAATTCCAAAATACTAACACATGGATGAGATCTTGTATGATTCAAAGAGATTTTAATATAAGATTGCAATAGGAACAAGAAAAACTATTTAAAAGACATTCTGAAATAAAAGTAGACACGATTTTTCCCAAGATCAACATAGATTAATTTGAGATTATTAGATTCATCAGCAGGGGAAATTTTCTTGAACAATCTCAAAGCTTGTCAATGGTTGTACACTTGCAGCCATCTTGACATGATTGAAATCAAAAACACAAGAAAGTAACAGATTTCTCATATGGTCTCTCAGGAAGATGGGCTTTCTAAATTTTTCTAGTAAAATTTAAAACCCCGACCGTATGCAAGATTATTCTCATTACATTTATATAATTCACCCACTCACTCATCCCAAATTTCCCCCCCAAAAAGAAGAATATTCAAGGAATCCTTTGCTTGTTAAAAATTTGTCTCAGAAAGTGATGTTTAATAAATTTACGACCAAAGCTGCCAGGTGGATAAAGCATGAACTGATCACATTTCTCAGACCCTCAACTATGACTAGGATGCCATGACATAAGTTTTTGATAGTCCTTTAATCATTCTTTTCTTCTGTAATGCAAGAAATTCCCTTTTTGATCATTTTCAGGTGGCTCCATATGGTTGGATCTGACAAGCAATTCCTTTCACCCTCAAGAATACATATTGAAAAATGAGTTCCCCCACATGGATACCTACATCTGTGCCTCTCAGAAATGATTTCCCCTACATGGATTATATCATAAAATTTGTGTTGTGAGTCCGAGTCGGCCAAGTACAAAAAAGAGCCAACGGAAACCTCCACATGTTTCTTTGGTGCAACTACAAAGATGAAGTCCAAAAGTAGGTTTCCAAATGAGTGCAGGCCATCCACGTGTTAAGAAACATAGGGATTCACACTGAATGTTGAAAATTCAGAGTATGGGAAGGCCTAGCGGAAGCTTCCACGCGTCTATTTGGCGCAATTTCAAAGATGAAGTTTAGAGGTGGGACCTTGAACTAGTGAAGGCTCACCACATGCCCTTGGCCCAAGAAAGTTTTCCTTGGCCTTTGAAAAAGTCTTAGTACAAAGAGGATCCAGCAGAAGCCTCCATGTTTCTCCTTGGTGCAACTGCAAAGATGGGACCTAGAGGTGGATCCTCAAATAAGCGTAACCCCCCACGTGTCTAGAACTTGGCAGAGTTACATCCGCTGCTGAAAATTTCTAGGTATGGACAGAGTTAGTGGAAGTATCCACATGTCCCTTCAGCACTCTTTTGGTATGGAGCCTAAAAACGGAGACCCTAAACAAGAGTGAGCTCACCACGTGTCTCATCCCGATAAAATTATTGAAAGAATTGAGGGACCAACGAAAGGTGCCATGTTCCTAGGGTCTAAGAAAGTTTCTTCGTCCATTGAAAAGTCAAAGAAATGGAAGAGTGAGTGGAAACTTCCACGTGTATTTCTGGCACTCTCTCAAAAGTAAAATTCAGGGGCACGTCCCCAAACATGCATGGGCTCTCCACGTGTCCTAGGCCTTAGAAAATTTCTTGAGAATTATAAGTATAAATAGGAGCCAACAGAAGCCTCCACATGTCTCCTTGGAGTAACTGCGAAGATGGGACCTAGAGGTGGATCCTCAAATGAGTGCAGACCCTCCACGTGGAAAATGTTTTGAGACAAGATGGGCCGAAAACTTCAAAATGCTCTGCCGACTTCCCCACCTTTGTCTTAAAAATGGCCATGTGTCCTTCTTTAGGGTCAAAGTAATACTTTTTCCCTGTTTCTTCATGTTTTTTGAATAACCAATTAGATACAATCAGGTTTACATGGCCAATTTGATTTTTTTAACAAATGTGATGAAAATGATAAGTTTCAAAAAAAAGACCCGTCGGGTCCCATCCAATTAGAAAGGCCCATGTTTCCACATATTTTGGGACAAAATTTGATAGGGAAAAAATGACTGTGAAAAAATAGAAGGAAGGGGAAACCCCGAATTCATGCCCAAAATAGAAATTCCTTCTCATGGACAGAGAAACTATAAGCAAAACTAGACTTAAAGTGATCCATGAATCAAGGAGAAGACTAACCATGGCAACCAAATGAAGGAAAAATCTTTCACGCATCAATACAGGGAGATAGAGAAAACTTTCAAACCATGTAGACTGAGACGTTCAAAACAAACACGGTGAGATTAAATTCAGCACCAACATCTTGTTCGAATAATTTTTTGATTTCTATGCACATATTTGTGTGAGGGGGTTTTTAAAGATATTTCTCTCCAAATAGAAACTTGAAGATGCTTTAAATGGGATATTAACTAATAATAGAGGGAATTCAATTTTTTTTGTACTTTGGGTTAGTATTTAGAGCCACTATGGCGGATGATATAGAAGGTGTAAAAAAAAATATATTGATAGGAGACTACATATAGATGGAAAGAGAATTCAAATAAAAAATGAAGGCTTTATCAAGAGTCTAACACAAAAATATCATGTCCTTGCAAGGTTATTGCTTACACAGGAATGACCAGTTACTAATTTACTCTAAGTTGGAAAATGGAAGCTTGGATTATTGGTTAAATGAAAGACCTGATGGAGGTGTGATATTGGACTTGTATAACAAGCTAAAGATAGTTCAAGGATCGGAAATTGTGGGAACACTTAGATACATCAAACCTAAATACAGATAGTCTAGGATAGCCACTCTTAGAGGTGATGTGAACAACCTTGGTGTTGTGATCATAGAACCCCCATACCTGCTTTGCCCGTCATTCCCAGACATGTTTCATCTCTCCTTATCTTTCATAATTCTCATACTCCATTTTTTCTTTTGCATTGAAATATAATTTTAAAAGCATAGGATTATCATACATTTAATTTTTTTATAATAACTTGTTGCAAAACAATAAAATGTCGTATCATAACTCGTATAATAAAAATAGCCATTTTGTAGTCAACTATAAATTTCAACCCTCATTTTAAGGTGATTCAAAAAACTACCTGACCAAACTAGATCACTACTATATTGTTTAATCGACAAGTTGAAGTTGAATTCCCGATAAATATGTTGACCATCTCCTAGTTTAAATAGATAAATTATGATTTATAGAGCCTTGCAAGGAAACCTTCGTAACTCTAGAAAGGGGATGTTAAGCTTCCATCTTGTACCTTGTCATGTGAGGATTCACTTTAATCCTTCAATTGATCTCGAACGATCATATGCGATATTTTTTAGGACCTTATAGGAGCCCTGTTACATTGTTTTCTAGCGGTAGGAAGCAACTAAATCTAAAAAGTTGGCTTTTGTTTTGAATCTCCATTTGAAACTTGGATAGAGAAATTACTATCTATCTTCGCAATCCTCTATTCTTTTTTACTAGACAATTGCATGGAAATTTCAGTTTAGGGAAAACCACTTTTCTATATAGTTTGGCAAAGCCATTTTGTAGGCCTCTAGTCATAGTATGAGTGGGTTAAATTGGACCAGTTAGGACCGAGGGCTTTAGAAATAATGTCACCGTTTGAAAATTGTGTTCTATTTTTCAGTTTCGACGACTCTGATGAATTCTCCATATATGGTGGGACTCATAGTAAATTTACTGTGGTGCATTCATCCATCAAATGTTAGTTTTGAATGTCATTTTTTGAGCCCTTGAGCTTACTTTTAATCATTTGCAATTAGGCCAATTATGACCGATAGCCCCAGAAAACTAGCCGCAAATCGTAAATTCTTCACTAGTCTCGAATTTCGCCAGTTCCTATGAACTCTTGGTATATAAGTGGACATGTAGAAATTTAACTATGGTGTGTTTACTCATTGGAAGACAATATTTTTAAGTGGATTCTTAGCCTTCAAGCTTAATTTGAACATTTTTGTAGCTAGCAAGAAATTGCAAAAAGAAAGTTATAGGACCCCTCTCGGGTTATCAAACCACCATGGAAACTTTTGACACATGTAAACAACTGTTTTGAAAACTCTATAGTGTAACTTGTTGTGTGAAATAGAACTTTTGACTAAATGGTGTGTATCCCTCTTCCTTTCTCTCTCTCTACTTGGTTACGAAATTGAATGAAATGAATATATATTTCCAAACCATGTATTTCAAATGTAAATTATAATTATTATTACATGTAATCGAGAAACTAAAGACATTAATTATGTTAGATTAGGTTAGATTCCATGCTAGTGATTTATGGCAGATTTCATACTCACATGGTTTTCCAGGATGTAAGAATGATGGCGAAAAGGTGATGTGTAATTCATTATTTATTATTGTAATTTATATAGGTAATTGTAAAATGAATATATGCATAATGTAGTCTCATATTACAGAAAATTTATATTTAAAATTTGCTAATATTTATGAGAAGCTAGTTTTAGGGATATTTTAGGTAATTAATCATAGGTTCAATTTGATTCATAGTTACGTATGATAACAAAAGTTTGATATATATAATTTAAATGAATTTGAAATGTAATATCTTGTAGTGCATTTTTAGTGTTCAATAAACTATTAATTAATTAGTGTGTTGTATTCTTACCTTGTAAATGTAATGAAGAGATTTAATCGAAACATTAAACCCTAGTATAATATCTATGAATTTCTGCATGTTTGATCATTCTTACTATATAAGTGATTGAAACCATAGAATGAACTTAAACTTTGCACTCGATGTAACCTCCTAGTGTAGGTAAATAAGACCCCTAGTTGTTTTTACCATCATGTTCAGTTTGTTTATCTTTATCGTCATGAACCTGATGGTTAGGAATGACATGGAAAAACTTTATATGGAGTAAGTAGAGTTATTATTCCCTTAGTATCCCAGTGGATTACCTTGTCTTTCGAAGATAGATTTAGAATTAAATTTCTTCATCGAATGAATTGCTTGTGGGATCTAGATGACATCATGGGGCTAGTGAAATAGTTGTAATATCACTTACAATCTTGTTAGTAACATTTTTTGATCCTCTCAACTAAATGTCTTATCTTTGGCTGGTGACAATATAGTGCCTTCATCTTTTACGAAGGGTGTATAGGATAAATATGTTTTTGAACCTTTATCTAATCCATAATAGGGTGTAAAGCCCTAAGTGACAATTAGAATTAAAATAAACCTTAGTTTATTAGGAGGTTAACTTGTGGGTAGAAAATTATAAGTATCTCTCTCCAAATAAAATTGATTTGTAATATGTTGAGTTAAGAGAACCTAGGAAACCGAAATCTTGTCCTGTAATCCCTTGTTATGCCCTTTTATGACATTAAGAATAAAATAAATTTCACATGCGGAATCATGAAATGCAGGAGCATGGGATCTTACCTTGAACACAAATCACTTGTGGTTCATGTGTAGTTTATAATGCTTCCAACCATGTACTTCTTCAAGATGTCAGGAAAGTACGTTTATAACTCTTTTTTTATAAAGTGATGGTAATAATGAGACCATAATGTGATGTAAAAGTAAATAATATAAGAGTAAAAATGAGATTTGAGTTCAGGAATAATGTCACTCTTGGAGTCCTTATAACCAAATTAAACTTTTTCATGTGTTACAAAGAATATGAGTTTCCCCTTGTTGATATCAAACTTTGAGTGTGTATATATATAATCTAAATACAATTTCTTGTTTTGGGAATGTTGAACCGAGAAATAAAGATACTATGATCAAATAATTTTTATGGAGAAAAGGTATCTTCAATCTAAACCACCCCCCTTAAATCCTTATATTGCTTTCTGGACATCATGTCAGATGTACTTGAGTTAAATGGGTAAAATGTAGACATTGAATAAATGTTCAAGAAGCATATTCTTAACATAATAACAAGATAATTAAGTACTTTATATGCAATTTGAATTATGCCAAATAAGTATGTAAGTTATGTAAATTTCTGTAAAATATAAAAAGCCAACTTAAAACAGTCGAACTGTAAATTAAATGTGGAATGAACTTAAGCATTTGTAGGTGGAAAAAGGAGAAAATTATCCTTGCACAATAATGTTCTTGGAATGTTAATCATAACTAAGATGCAATTAAATAAATTATGTGTTGTGGGTTTTCCAATCCTTGAGTCCTTTTCTTGTGGTTTTCATTGCTAGTATTCATTCATTGGGAAAAGTGTGGCACTGACATGTCTATGGTGTTGTCATGTGTCTATGTGAGTGGATGACTTGTAAGTGTCTTATGCGTCTTTAAGTTTTCTTTACTTGGAGCCCTTGGGGCATTGTATATTGAGCAATGTAAGTTACAAAAATATATATGTATCCTGGTATTTTTACTGTTGTTTTTGTGTGTGTAAAATGTGGGCATTATAGACTCAATAGCCAGATGTAACAATTAAACCAACACAAAAAGTGATCAAAATCAAGATTTTACAATAAAGCCCAATAACAAACAACAACAAAACAACAAAAAATCAGCGATAAAGCAACAACTTAGCATCTCATTTCTGTGTGAGAATATTTCTTCTTATTATGAACCGTAATCCATTCATCAGAAGATTTTTGTAGAGGGATAACAACTTCCAAATCTATGATTGGATGATGTGTATTGTTTGAGAAATGAGATCGAGGGGGAACATTCTCCTTAGCCATTATAGATGCTTTTGGTTCAGTGTTTCATGTTCTCTTATTTTCACCGCTGGTTGAATGCTTGATTGCATGATCTTCGATCTCTCTTAAAGGGGTTTTAGGGACCATTTCAATCATGCATTCTTCTCTAGTATTGGAAACAAGGATATCCTTAGGTTCAAATACCAAATGTTCCAAGAGGGAATTTTGCCACCAGTTAGCATTCACATTTTAATTTTTTATCATCTCACAATTAGTGATAGAATGACCTAATGAGAAACATATCCTACATCTAAAAGGAAGACCCTCATAGTCTAAAGGATGAGACCAAGTTCAATTTTGAACCTTTAGCTCAATGTGAGCTAGAAGATCCCTTGAAGTAACAATCTCAATAAGAATTCTTACATAGGTTGTGTGCGTGAAATCATATGTTTGAGATTCAATGTTAATAATGCTGCCCAAGGTATTGCCTATGGATATCAGACAACTTTGATCCCAAAATTGAAGGGGAAGGTGGGGTAATCTGATCAAGGTTGTTTTGCAGGAGAAGGATTCAATATGAAGGTTCAATGATGGGAACCAAGGTTTTAAAATAAGGTATATTTTTTGGTAGACCCAAAGATGTTTACCTATGATATCCTTATCATCTATGGATTCAAATGAAACAATAAAAATTCCCTTAGCATAGGGGTGGAGATATAACCTTCCTTCTAAAATCAGGATCCAATGCTTAGAAATCCAATCATGTAAGGCAAAGATGCTAGGTCATAGAATAGAGAATCTACAAATCAATGCATGATATTGATAAAATAAATTTGTTTTGAAGGACTTCATCTCCAAAGGTTATGCATAGGTTACTCTTAGAATTCCTCATCATATTGATCTTTGACTTCTTTTCAACAACTTCACTGAATGAGTGGTGAATTTCCATACTTTTAAGAGTTTCCTAGCTATGAACAGGGGATGAAACCCTATTGTGTGCACCACCCATGGATATAATAGGCTTTTCCCTGCCTCCCTTCAAGATTATGGTTGCATTGGTAGCGTGAGTGTCGGATCCAATCCCAAGAGGGACTCCATTGTTGCATAGGGGGCTATGATTTCTATGCTTTCACGGCTCT
Organism: Taxus chinensis; assembly: GCA_019776745.2. Taxonomy (NCBI): domain Eukaryota; kingdom Viridiplantae; phylum Streptophyta; class Pinopsida; order Cupressales; family Taxaceae; genus Taxus; species Taxus chinensis. The sequence goes on from CM034148.1 coordinate 792,800,106, forward strand.
CTACAAGAGATCTTGACAGAAGTTTCCACACCCACTGTATAAGAGATATTCTCCAAACCTGCCGCCTCCTTTATCGCCCTACCTCAATTAATGTTTGAAACAAAATGTTGTCACCCAGGGTTGAAGTTTCCCCATTGCCCTAAGTAGAACTCTCTTGGCCGCCATCACCAGGCGAGCTTCTAATGCGGATAGGGTTCAAAGATCCTTGTCATTTAGGATTTGATGAATCTGTCATTTCGCCAATAAAATATAAACCCCATTGTTTAAAAGGAGCCTCCAATGAGAGATTAAAATTAATATCATTAGATGTTAACAATTAGTCGCCAATTTTAAGATTGATGTTCATTTGATGGTTACATAAAAATTTCAATCTTGAAACTAATGTTTATTTGGCTATTCTAAAATATTTTATCTTGTTTATTATCTTGCCAAATTTAGGTATATTGTCTTGACCAAAACAAATACTCATTTTAATGTCTATGAATTAGAGGTTTCCACCTATATTGCGATATTTTTTACTAAAGTTTTATTGTATAAATTCATTGTATTTGTAAAAAAAACGTTTTTACTTTAATTCTATTGGTTAGAGCCTTTATTCTTAAGCTGCACCAGAATTTTCTATGAGTTAAAAACAATTTTTTTTATAATGAATAGAAACATGCCACAAAGAAAATAATTCTTCCACCCTAAACATATGATATTAATTACATAAACTTGATTTAACGGTTACTCCGGAATTGGTGGATGGACGGGTCAGTTTGTTGCTACAATTTTGGGCCATACTCTACCAGAATTAAATATAACACATAGACATCTCCTAATATATATATATATATATATTGTGGCCATGATAGTTTCATTTGCAAACCATATTTTGAAGCGGTTGTTTCTCAAGTTTATGATGCTTTCAATAGCCACTAGCACAAGAAAAAATAATCGGTGGAACCTGTGATTTTGGAGGAACTACTATGCTCATCGCTATGCACCCAACTTAGTATTCACTGCACTCAACATTATCTTCATTTTGTTTTCATTATTATCTTATTTCTCGTCAACATGTTCTTGATTCTCATTTCAGTGCCTGGTGTAAGGTAATGGATTTATCTTGTTGTCTGTGTTGGTTGTTTGCTTTGTTTTTCTATAAATATTACATAAAAGCAGTGCAATTTTTTGCTACTTCCTAAGTTATTTATAATAACATTCAAAAACGAATATCTGGTATGCCTGATTTCAAATGGCAGGAGGATGAGTAATAAATGCAACGAATGCATAAGAATCGAACACAGAATCTACCTGTTTCTATCCTGCAATTTTTTTTTTCACTTGTTTATCATCTATTAAGAAAACAAATCGTAGCTTTCATGATAAGACGATACATGGTTTTGTACTCACTCTATATGTGTATGTTTCCCATTCTGAAGAGCCAAATTCATTTTCCCATTCAGAAGGGCCAAATTCATTATGTACATGATCAATTAGATTCATTACAAAATGTCTGAGTCGATGAGATTTTCAACTAAAATACACACCGGGATCAGGGAAATGTATATCATGAGCGTGGCATGTAGAGATCTTTCCATACTTCAAAAATCTTTTTCATTGCAAATTTCTCTTGTTGCTTACAAATACTGTTGCTTATATCATTACTAGGTACTGGTCCTGTTGGATCTCTCATTTTATTTTATTTTATTTTACACATGCGAAATCGAAATCTCTATGGTTTTTAGTAGAGATATTTAATGTGTACACTTTATTTTTTAATTTTTATTTTAAATTACTTCTCACAAACATTACCTTTTCGTTTCAACAATTTTTGGACTGAATTCTTAGAAATAAATGTTATAAACCACTTGCATTGATTTCTTAAAAATAAATACTTCCGTTTTTTATTTCTTCGATTTAGCTTTATACAACACAAATCTTATATCTACTGTATATCTTCTAGATTACACACTTTTAATCTGGCATCCTAAAGAAATTGTTACTAATGACTCATCTTTATTTGTGAAAATTTAGAGCTTAGACACTAGTTTCTTACACAACTAATTGTAGTGGTGCTTGTAGTGCAATTAAATCTTAATATTATGATAGATCAAAGAGACAACAGTTGTAAAAAACAGGTGACATGCATTGAATTAATTGCTTCACTCTTGAATATGAGAGCCTTTTCAAACCAGAGGTTTTCAAGCCAGTTTCTGCTAGACCGCTTGAGAACCTAATATCATATATATCCTCCGTGTTCATCACAAGTCTATTTATTTTGTGGCACACAACTACTTGTTCTGAGTAGTTCTCAATTTTTTGCATTCTATTTAATTCACTAACTCAAATACATTTCCTTCAGGATTTGTGATTTCATGGCCTTGTTAGAAAAGTCACTTATACAATTTTAAAGATTGAAAATGATTTCCCCTATTTTTGGGTCAAAAACTAACAAATAAGTCTCCATTGATAAAAGAAAGATCTAGGTTTGCGTTGATTTAGACAGCCACAGCAACATATCACCAAAGACGAGATGGCAAGCAGCATCATTTCCTGGCCCCGCATTGGGAAAGTAGTGACAGATGGCCGTAGCATTCCTAATAACGCTCTTTTCATTCTCAACAGCCTCCAACTCCAGATCGAAAAACGTCACTACCAGGGAAAGAATGACAATAAAAACAGTCCATAAGGATACACAAAGCTGCGACACGCTACCCTCAGTTTACTACCCTTCAGATTCTCCCTCCTCGTTGATTTTCTCACCTTCCACCGTCTGACCAGACCCAACAGTGGAGGGATCAGTGAGCAGCTCCACCTCGGACCCAGAAACGGACAACACAAATTCCACTATGTCCTCAACAGAGGTGAGGCAGCTCTTTACTTCTCCTTCTTCCCTGCTCGCCTCGCACAGCTCCAATGAAACTCGCCATGTTCCGTGACACATTCGACTCCGCCGGGATGTTTAACAACGTTAAAACTTGAGAAAGATTTGCAGTAGAGACAGACGGCATCAACTCGGCCCAACTCGCTGGGCAAAAAAGACTTCCAGGTTTTGGTCGAGCGAAGATCTGGCAATGTTATTACCCCGGATTCCCTCAGCTCATTCTTATCAAGGAACATGTGCATATTTTCAACCGCGTCGCCATTTCTGCAATGTTATTGAGCAGCGATATTGTGAACCTACTGCCGGATGATACACCATATCTTGACGGCATAACAAATTCACAGAGCTGCAGAATTCTTTCGCGCTGAAGGAAGCGGCGTCCTTGTTCTTCAACATTGTGGTGAAAGATTGCAGCTGTGGTAGTGAAAGAGGAGACAGACGAGCTGCAAGTCGTTGGGGTATTTCTACGCCGGGAAGCTGTTCTCGCCACCGTTGGCGCTGCAACGCCGCCACAGTACTGTTAAACAGCAGCAATCTTATCGAGCTCCAGAATTACCTGAAAGCCAGGCCCATTTTTTTTATAATCACCCAAAGCTAAATACAATATTCTACTCTTTAATTTTTTTTTAAAGTAAACACCGAAAACGAAAAATTATCGTTACCCTGAAACAACTTACAGATAATGCTAGAAGTAGAAGCCCTGCACTTGTTTGGCCATTGCTCCACTTGAAAAATCATCCCTTTAATCGATGATTTACTACGTTTTTATACGCGGCTTGCTCATATATTTCACTCCATTAAACTATGTTGGGAGGTAAGAGCTGTCATTGTCCTCCTTTGAGAGCCATTCAGAATGTTGAAGGCGGCTCAAGCTTCCCACCAAGGAAGATGCTGTTAGAAGGGACCCATTAGCTTATACAAGACATGATGTGTCTGAGCATTTCAAATTATTGAAGGCTAGGCTGGACCCATTGGCTTACCACTTTTTAATACGTAGTAGACTAGATCCATAGACTTAAACATCATAAAACTTCGTTTTTAGTGAACCTTTCAAAGTATTAAAAGGAGTCTTCAATATGCCAAGTGAGTTCATTGGAGCAACTGGCTTGACATGACAAAACTAGTTGTTTGCGAGTCCTTTATGTATTGAAGGTGACACAAGCGTCTAAGTTGGACGCATTGCCATTATATGACAAAACTTGGAGTCTCATTCACTAATTTTTGCAGTCTTCCTCATATTTAAAATTGGAAGTCCCTTATATTTAAATGTTAAGGGATGGTTTTAGCTTTTAATTTTATATGTATATGTCAAGAGTATGTAATCATAGCAATTCATTCGGCGAGTAAATGATTTTATTAAAATAATAATTATACTTAACTACTTTTATTTTCTATTGTTTATATTATAAATTTAGAAAATATTTATTTTATAATAATATTATTTTTAAATATATTTTATCTTTTATGTCATTGCTTATTATTTTTATTTTTGTCAATTTTTTTATAATTAAAAAAAATATTGATATTGTATTATTTAAGTGTTAATAATTATTATCTTTGTAAATGGTGTAGTCTTTCGTATCACTCATCAAGATATGTTAAGCTATGCAAACCTAAATATTAAGCCACCCAGCGAGATGTGTTAGTGAAATTAACTCAAAATCATTTTACTATATTAAAAAGAACTTATATTGTTATCGTTCAATGAGAGAGAATTCAAGAGATTTATTCTAATGAATCAAATCAGCTAGCTTCTCCAAAACCCAATTTAATTGTAACGCCCGCAAGAGACTCAAGAACAACCTAGGTTTAGTTAGAAAAATTATGGAATAATTTTTAAAAAAAAATAAAATGGAACGACAATAACCTTCATCAGAATTAAATTAAATTCTTGGAATAATGCTTTATAAAGTTTTTAAAGCAGTCGGAAAAAAGAAAGACAACTGAACAACATTGACTTAATTTCCAAAGTTAAATGAAGATTTAAATTCACTTACTAAGCTTTGATTAATTATTTTAATATTTCTCATTTTTATTTTCATGTCATATCCCCATTAATCCCCCTCTAAATTTATTATAATCACCAGACTAAATATCCCTTAGTCCTTAAATCATGCTCCTTAATATGTAAATTATTTCTTAAAAAGGTAAAGGAGTGCGCAACTTAATCTAACCCCTTAGGCCCCCTTCAAAACATTACACCCAACATTAAATATTTCATTCCCACTTAAATATCCCACCACTTAAGTGATGTAGGGTTCATCCTCCACCATTGGATCTATTCTATTTGAGTCCTTAGATCTAGGTTGCACTAAAGTAAACCTAGAAATCCTTATGGGCTTTCTTATACCTATTGCTTATTCTATTTTCTCATTTCTCTTGTTTGTTTTGTAGGTTGGAGGAGAAGGAAGGGAAGCCATTAGGCCATTGAAGATGATTGGAAGCTTTCTTGATTAAACTTTGTGTTTGAGACATGAATTTGTTCATTTCCCTTTTGTGGTTATTATTGTCTCTTTCGTATTTACCATTCCAAGGTATTTTACTTGTAAGGAATTGTGTATACCCATTTGGGCAAAACTAGAAACTCCATATATATTTATTTATATCTAGATACACAAATTTATGTATGATTGAATAATTGTGTATTTAATTTGACTCAACAAAAAAAAAATTAAAAAAAAAAATTACAACTCTATATATATATATATATATATATAGGTATTTCGCCAAAAGAATGTGACTGCGCAAAGGATAAAGGTGATTATCGATTTTCTATGGTCGCTAGGTTCGGAACTAGTGAGGTTCCCTGTGTCATTTTATTTGGTAAAAGTGTTGGGGGAGGGGTGTCGACTCCACCCCCACCTTATAATAAAACAATTCCTACATCTAACCGGTGCGGCCCAATCATGGCCAAAAACCTACTTTTCCCCTTCTATTAACCATGTCCTCACTAAGCCGTGAGACTAGAATATTAATTTAGATACTTAAAGGCATTAATATTAAATATGTCTTAACTATGTCTTCACTTCTCCTTTATTTTTATATTAATTTAAAATACTTAAAGACATTAACATATTTATGATTATATATATATATATATATATATATATATATATATATATATTTTGACATTTATTATTAAAAAGAACTTGTTTATATTATTAATGATGTTTACTACATTCATATATATATATATATATATATATATATATATATATTCTTTTCATTCAGTTTCCCACTGAAATTTGGGGATAACAAAGAGAGGGGAACAAAATAACTATTGAAATTGTAAAATTTGTAAGAGTATTTATTTTACACACACTTAAGCAATTATAGTAATGCATGAATTGACGTATTTATTAATTTAGTCAATTTATCACTTTCGTTTTCATTTATATAACTATTTTTAAGGGTATGATTAGTTGTGGTTCATCCATTCACTCAATTCAAACCTTATTGCAACAAGGATGGTCTATATTATAAAAATCATTCTATCTATTCCTTCTTACACATCATTTGAATAGGAGAAATAATAAGCATACCCAAATGAATATGATCTCATCCAAACCGGATTACCAATAATTTCGAAAGATCAACACTCCCTTTTTATTCAACTTAACTAACATTCATACTTAAAAGACCTTTTATTTGCATTTCAAAATAGTTACAAAGTTTCCGTTTTGATAAAGGGATACAAGCCATAATAAACCATTTCCAAGCATGAATGAGATTACATCCAAAACCATTGATACAATTTATAAGTAGAAGGATCATAATAACACAAGGTGCAACTCTACATGTCTTCCTCCAACAAGAAAACTTCAACCTTTAAGTCCACTATCTTCATCAAGTCAAGCACACAACAAAGATGGGGGAGTAGCAACACTCTCCACCCAACCAAGATACCCAATGGAGAGGAGAAGCCATCCTCTCCATTGGCCCTCGAGCCCCAACCACATTACAATAGGAGAATATCTCAACTCATGGCAACTACCAGCTTCCACAATACTTGAAAAATAATTTCACATTCATTCCATTACATACAAAACACAACAACAACTCAACAAGAAGAAAATAACAAAGCAACAAGATCACAAGGCTTATCAAGAAGACAAAAGAGTAAGACCTATGGGGAGGCCACTTATGCCTCCCAATGGGAATGGCTACCACCTAAAAATCCTCCAATGCAAAACACCATACCCCTAACAACTCTTATGCCTCCCTCAAGTACCTCTTATCCCTCCATCCACTCTTATGCTTCCCTCAACTCTTATGGCTCCCTCAAAGTAAGAACAAGAAGAAAAATACAAGGATTTCTCATACTAGGTGGGCACTCAACCCAAACTCCCTCCTCAAGAAAATGATCTCTTATGCCTCCCTCAAATAAACTCACCATAGTCTCCGCCCACTTATAACTTAGGTATTCTACCCATTTCCAACAAGCATTTCAAAGAAACAACAACATTCAACACAACATATACACACATACATATAACAATAATATAATATAAACAAAGGTAAAGCTCCTACATTTTCATGGTAGAGCTTGTTCTAAGTATGAAGTTCCAAACACCTCCAAAGATCAAGCAAGTATCCACAAGCTCCAACAAAATTCCAAAAAGTATCAACAAGCTCCAAAAATCCACAACTCCTTTCAAAATTCTCTCCTCTCCAAAAGTACAAGAGACTAAAAATGAACGTTTAACCCCAAAAAAAGAAATAAGAATTCAAATAAATAGAGGAAGGATAGGGAGGGGTGATGTGGCTCCAAGTAGGATGCCACCTGATTTCCTCTCCACTCCACATCACTTGGTCAAATTCATATTCCAATGAACAATTAATGGGTGGTTGGAGGAATGACAAGCACCTTACACACTCCATCTAATCCCACTCCCCCCAAAAGGACAAAATTAAATATTTGAAAGGAAGTGCAATTAACATTTTACCTTTTTACCCCCCCAAAACACCTCAAAGAGCCTAAATTTGACCCCCCAACCCATAGGTAGGGTTCGCATTGGCTTTTAAGAGGTGTGGGACAAGTTTGACTTGTCCCACAAGCTTCCAAATGTGGCCTCTAAAGCCAAATTCGAGTTTCCCATGTGGGGTAGAGTGTGCTACACTCAAAACTCAAACACACATCACTCAACACAAAATCTATAGGAAATCAAGCCTAATAAATGAACTCCCTTTTGGTCACATATTTTAATTAGTTAAAACCAAATTCAAATTAACTTAATTAAGACACTACAACCCATGACTAAAAAGGGGTAAATACAATTCCAAGAATCTAAATAATAAAACAAGTAAAATTTCACTTACTAAGATAAAACGCATACTAATCACAATAGAAAGGGAAATTTAAAACAAAACAACACATGACCCCTAGGTGACAATTTTCCCTTAACCAAATAATTCTAACACACATAAAATTACATGTTGCCATGGTGACCCTAGTTGGATTCTTCTCGAATTCCGATGTGATTGGTCTCCACTCCCCCGATATTGTTGTGAATATAATATACCTGCAAAACAGAGAATACCTCCTTCGGCCTCGTGGCCGTATTAAAAAAGTCATGCCAAAATATGAGATATAAATCTAAAATCAACTATATATGAATTATTATCATCTATGCAAATATGATATCAGTTACAATTTCTAGCACATTTCTATTACACATTTCATTCATGTCAAAATGATCATCACATTAATCCAATTATCAATATCTACTCAATATGACTTAAACATATCACATGTCAGAATTACAGATAAATAGCCATGTCAAAAGTGTATCCATATCGACAACAAAAGTCTCCAGTATTCCATATGCATCATATAAGAATAAAATGAATAACAATTCAGTATCTATGATATCTACTAACATGCTATATCAAAAACTATAATATATCCATAAGTGCATATGACAATATCAAAAAATAATAATCAAAAGGTGTCAAAGGAAAGTGGGCACTACATAAATCTACAAATCACAAGAAAGTGAAATATGATAGTTCATTTTTTTGGTTAGGAGATCTACCTCAAATAGATTCCTAGCCCTTTAATGTGACGAAATACATTTGTGAAAGTAAAACCAGAAGAAAAATCATAAAATACATAAAACACATTAATTATAACCATATACCTCAATTCAAGCCATGAAGTGGATTTTTGTGTGCATGCTTTAGATGTAGATACCCACCAGTGTGATTTGTTGTGCAATACTAGTCTGGTAGCATTGTGTTGCTTTACAAAATGTAGAGAAGGGATTTGGGCACAAAGGGTTAAGAGAGGAATCAAAGAGGGTAAAATGTATAATGGAGTTATACTCATGAACTTTTATGTAAATTTTAGGGTATATGGTGCATAAATAGGATCTCAAGGCCTAATTGGTAAATGGGGTTAATTGCTTTGTTGTAAATATAATGATAAATTGGGTAGGTGAATAGTGATGAATAGTGAAGAAATAGCAGAAAGTTTTGAAAGTGGGGGGAAGTTGGTGATGAATAATAATACATGTTTGAAAATAGAGGGAAGATGGGTAGTGAATAATAACCCGGATCCTTTAAAATAGAGAGAAGGTGGGTGAAGAGTGGAGAATATTTGAAAATGGGTAATTAATTGAATTATTTTATTGGGTAGTTGTGGAGATGGGAATAGTGAAAGGTTCATGATGTTACTAATAATATGGTAGGGATGGTATTTTTGGTTATAAGGATGTGATTAGATTAGTTTATCTTACTTCTGGTATTTTCATGGGATTTGAAGTGGGCTGAAGAAATTGTGAGAGTGAACCACAAGGATCAATGGGAACCTATGAACATCAAGGTTTTTGCACTCTAACTGAAATAAGAAAGTTGTCCAAGTAATCAACAAGAAATATTAACCATAACCTAATTGGTCAAGAAAAAAAGAATAGATCTACTCATACACATTTACTTAAGGGAGTAATGGATAAATCTCATTCCCAGATGTTTCATACTCCTATGATGGAGTGAGGAGTTACAATGCTAAAATAGCATGTAGCTCGCCTATGGTAATGCCCCATAAGACAAGTATGATAGATTCTATGATGTAATATGTCATATGTCATATAACTCTATAAAATACATATGACTCACCTAAGTCATATGAATCACCATGTGTGAGGTGGAAAAGTCCTAACAAATAAATATACCTCACACAAAAAATACCCATACAAGATTAGGTAGACGTGTGAAAATTATGAAAAAAAAGAGTAACCCCCTAGATAACTAACAAAGATGCTTATGGCTCCTAATAACTAAAATACTGATGAGATACCCATGTAAAAAATGTAATATTTTTAGAAGAGGAGGAGGAGGAGAGGATTAAAAAACCTGAAGAAAATGAGTGGCAGTAGTAGACCTCACACCAAGAAGAGAGCATAAAGGAATAAAAATTTCTTCAATGAAGAGTTTGGTAAAGATGTCTGCAACTTGACTTGAAGCTTGACAATACTCTAAAGCAGTTATGTCTCTATGGATCAATTCTTGAATGAAGTGCATGTATATCTCAATATGTTTCATTCATTTATTTTGAACAGTATTTTGGAAAATCAAAATAGTGTTCATGTTTTCACAATAGATATGGTAGGCCTCTGAAAGTGAATATAAACCTCTATTTGAATCCCCTGCAACCAAACTACTTTTGTGGTAGCATTGACTCTTGCGATGTATTCTACCTCTATAAAATATATAGCAATCATATTATAATTCTTTTTTGACCAATGAAAAGACCAAAACCAAGAGAAAATATGTAGTCAGAGGTAGACTTATGATGATTGAGATCACCGACCCAATCAACATATGTGAATCCAACTAAATCAATCTATGTCCTTCACAAGTAATGAATGACATCTAAATTAAATCTCAGTTCAGAGGAACTAATGTCACTTATGATACAAAAATTATACTGCATACTAATATACAAGTGTTAAGTATTCAATATTTTATGAATTTAAACTAATGAGATTGATAACTGACTTAGTTGATTTCTCTATAACTTGGAAGTAATAAATACTATGTATCTACTAGATCTTGCTGAAAACAATGCCACAATAGATTCCATAGTGTTTTGGAACTTTAAACTATTTTGGATAGAAGTTTCCACAGGAGGACATGATTACTCGGGTGGTAGTGTCTGCTCTTGGTGCTAGTGACTGTGAATATTTAGGATCTACTCTTTTTCTAGGTCTTAAGGTCTTCACTCCAATATTTACTTTTTCATTCTAACTTCATTGTTAGGGTTCCAATTGTATTTTTATCCACTAAAAGAACCCCTAGATGACTGTAAAATCTCATGAAAACATTCGGTCTAAATAAATATATGTAATATGTGAAGTCAGACTTACCCTGATGGTCACCCGATGAGTGAACTTATTATCAAGCGTTGCACTACATCTTAGAATCAATGTTGTTCTTTGTATATTTAGTGTGTCAAATGGTGTCCTTATCCTAGGTTTTCCCTCACGTTATATGATGCCAGAGATAACTGGTCTATAACTATATTGTAATTCTAAGAATGCACATGTGTGGTATGAAATTTAAGCACTTCCCCTTCCTATGTAAAGTGTTTGTATCCCAAAATGTCGTCCCTTTAGGTAGTAGAAGATAATATATAGATGTGATAGTCCCTATTTGATTTTCCATCCACTACAATAGTAGTGAATATGTTTTGTATATATGTGAGTATCCTTGTTTGAATTTTTACATTAGATGGCACAAAAGGAATGCCGACTAAGAATGTGTGATAAGGATAAGAAATTGTAATAAGGCCAACCAAAAATGTCAAAAAGTGTGCAAAAATAACAAAGAGGGGGATGAGCACCCAAAAGGGACACGAGCACTTGAGTGCAACAGTGTCCAGAGATTGGAAACAAGTGTCCTGAGACAAAAAATGACAGATGTGATAAGACAAAATAGACAGGAATCTTTGTGACCTGACTCGAAGAGCGCATAAAAAACTGAGAGATGTAGAAAAGAGTCACAATATAAATTAATCAAAGAACGTATATTGACAAGGGAAAGTGTTACCAATGTGAATACATTTCTTACTTAGGATTCATGCATATAACAACATACAAATGGCATAGTAAAGTAATGATATGTGCATAGTTTTATGTCTACATCCCCCATGGCATTATAACTAGGAAGTGTCCCAAATTCAAATAGTGCAATAAAGTCTCTTTGTGAAGATTAACATATTTGTATAGGGTCTAGTATATCCATGTTGCAGAGTGTGTGTAGAGTGTGGAGAATCCTGGACTCTTAAATGTTGACCCATTTGGTGTCATGAATTTAAGATAAGCTTTAGTAACAATTGTATGGATCGACCATTGGTAAGATGGAATTAGACTAATATCAGAGATTTATAGGAATAAATTTTTCACACAGGTGATAGATTGAGGTAGGGAATTGATCAATGCTTGAACTTTGATTTGTTCACAATACCTAAAGGATTTGGGACACACTACTTGCTGAAATAAAATGTGAAGGGGTTTGAGAAGTTTATTAAATGGAAAATCCTTCTTAAATGAAATTTCACTACAAATTAAAACAATGTAAAATGACTAAAGGAAAGGAATTAAAAAGTGAATTGGTTACTGTATGATTTAAATTACTACATATCCAACTAAAAAATAAGTTCAGAGTGAATGTGAATTAACATAAATATCAGAAGTATAGAAAAGTGCATGGATAAGACAGTATATAAATTGCCCAAAAACGTAGACGATACATGGGTGTTTTGACCAAAATATCTTAGTCTCGAGGGGATTCGAGGGCCCTTTAGTATCCCATTGATCAGAACCAATGGTGATGTAAAATGTACTCCTAAGTTAGGTCACCTAGAAGTGATAGTAAATTTTATTGATTGTCATAAATTATGTATCATGTATCGAATTATAGAAAATTTACAAGAATAATTTGATGTTTCTAAAACATCCTAACTTAGTGGAGTGAATGCGTAATTATATTATCCATTGTACAAAACTCAATATGAGTAGCCTAACATAGAACCACTAGAAGACATAGTTGTATTTAGATGAGTGCAGTATGCAAGTTCCCAAAGTGCATAGTCATACTTTTAGGATGAAACCTCCAATCAATACATTAATGACTCAAATGCTCAATATGATGTTAAACTACTTCTAATTACCAACTATATATAGTAATAGTATTCTATGATCCATTCCAACAATTGTTATTTCCTTATTCTAGCATGTGTTAAATCTTCCTTCGAATAACATGTGACTAGGTAGGAAAAAATATTCCATTTCATGGTCACAAGTTTTCATTATCATAGTCCAAGATAATATATACAGTAATCAGGGGTGTATCATGCCCATAGCCTTTAGGTAAAAACATTATCCCCAATGTTTAGCATTCTTGAATGGTACTACTGAAATGCATTCATCCTCCCAGGGATGACATCCAAAAGAATTCGTATGAGACTCCAAAGCATTTTTGAGTGCAAGACTCTGAAGCATTCTGATGTAAACTACTTAAGGGATATGGGGCACTAACGAAGCTTAGGTGGGAACTCTGACAGCTTGACCAAGTATTTGCAACACTCGGTCAAGGCCCATAGTACTCTACATCCTAGACAATGTTATCATTCTTCTTCTTTTATTTTTACACACATAACTTCTAGATGATTTTTATAATTTTTACATTATACCACAGTCTACCCTTTTGAACATGTTTTCACGCTAATCCAAAAGTTGATCATACCTAATGCTTCATGCATCTTTATGCCCTTAGGAAAAACTCTATAAGAATATAGATTCAAATTCAAACAAGGTGTTTAATGATGAAATAATGTCATTGCATCTATCCATTTAATGGGATCATCAACCTAGTAAATGATGTGATGGAGGAATTTTTAATGTAGATGTGATTAGACAATGGAAGACAATCTATTTAAAAAATGAATGAAATGAAGTTATGGTACAACATGGATGAAAATGACCACTGGGATATGTACCCAACAATATTTTTTATCTTAAGTAATGTCATCAAATGTATCCCTCAACAAATTCAATTCTTTACCACGTAAAGCTAACCGTCTGATTAGCTAATGTCTTCAAGATGTACTTTGAGTGACAATTCCGTATCTAAACAAGAAAATAAAGTCAGCCCAAAATTTTTCTATAAATATCAGATGAGGCCCTATATGTGACTATAATTTTGGTTGGTGGATTATAGCTTTTGAGTTATGTCCATAAATGATATGGAGACTATACTATTATGTGAATGGTTTTAGCCATGAAGTTGGTATTAACATATTATGGTCCTTCTATTTATCATGACCATGGTGACAGTTTGGTGTCCTTCTCAATATGGATGAATCCTAAATGGTGTTTTTTAATGATACCTCTATCCTCAACTCATCATGTAGTAATAGAAAAGGGTTTGTGCATACCTAATGTATTAATGTTGTATTGCTAATTGTTGATGTTAGTGCCTTTTGATCATACATATCCAACAATTTATATGTTCTTAACTCTATGATTAATTTATCAAGAATCTAGTTGTGGTTAGCTAGTGTAGATATCTATCATACAATCTTTGACTTCAAAGGGTAGTTTAGAGTGTAAATGTTATTAGACAAATATAAAATACCTCTAGACCATATTTGTGGTCACCATTCTAGAATTATACCTCTCATAATATAGTTACATAGATTTTTCTTAAGATTAGGTATGCTAGTTATAATATTGTGGAAATGAAACATTAAATACCCCTAGCACGATTTACCAAATCTACCTAAAGTTATAGAGTTTACATATAATAATGCTAATGCGTACTAGAAAAAAATCCTAGAATCGTATGAAATAATGTCTACATTTTCCTCCCTTTCATATAAAAAGATCTTAGAATCCGTAACCCAACATCTTTAGTAAAACATTATCAGAACATCTATAATAGATATGAAAAAGTTACATCTAAGATAGTATTTCATAGCTTAGATTATGATCAGTATTTCTTTTAAAAGCTTAACACTTTCTTATCCGAGGAGAAAAGAAAGGTCTCCATTGCTTGAATGGTACTTGTAAGCCAATGAGAATCCATAATGTTCGGTCCATCATAGGTGGTCATCAAAGAATTCTGAGCTCGTATTTCATATGTTCACAACTGATATAGGATGCCATTCTAACATTATTACCTTCTAGAGTTCCCATTTCATGAAGCAGTGCACTTTAAACTATGAATTTCTTGGAGGAATGATGTGGTCATGAATGTTAGGAAATAAGGGATGACACAACATGTGTAATTATCCCTCATACCTGTGTGTAGGTAACATTCACGAAAGTAATATGGTGGTGGAATTATTACAGCTCTGAAATCTTATCTTTGGGAAGTCCCAATAACACATCACAATGAGATAATATTTTACATGGATCAAACACTTAAATTTCAAGATACGTCCACCATAGATCACTTGAAATTGGAATTCGAGTCTGTGAACATAGCCATCTGGATCTTTCATATTAGAAATGGCTGAAGGATGTTGTAATATTGGAGCTATTGATAAAAGACTCTACAGGGGATTTCACACCCGAGATTCAAAACCCATGGTGCAATGTTAGATGATTCCTACCATATGGACAATACCACATAATGTTAGATACAAAGGATATGTTACAAAAAAAAATTAATATTACTATACCATGTGTACTCATGGACCATGTGAGTCAAAACCATCCCATAAGATGTATGAGTCAAAACTCCTAATTTTCTATAATTTACTAAAATACATATTTCCCGGTATAAGTTTTTTGTTTCGAGGCCAATTATTTATATTTGGGGGTTACGCCCTTAATACTTATACTTAAATATTTATCCTTCTAAATACAAAGCTCCCAAAGAGACATATATTACGACCTACACTATGCAACACGTAAGCATTATAGCTTTTTCAATTAGTAAACCTAGAATTCTAAAGCGGCGAAGGTTCTTTTACAACCTGTGAATAAGATTTTATTAAAATAGCATTTTTCCACTTTTTGGAGACTCCAAATTAGTGCACTTAGCCTCTAATAAACGGTTCTGAATTTTTTTTGTCACTAGTTATTACCGTACAAGACCATTTCATGATATAGCTGAAAATATATTTGATTTAATGATGATGCAATAAGACCAAATTTGGAGTCTTTCAATCAAAATGTCTTGCAGCATTTTGAATGGTAGGATTATTCTCCAGCTTCAACTTCTCTAAAACTCCAAAGTGATTCCTGAATGATGAGGGTAATGATCTACTTCATCAAGCTTTGTACTAGAGTGGAAGATGAGTGAGAAATAATATCTAGGCTGTATAGAACTCGTGATCAAATCATGTGATGTAACTTGAAATAGATCCTCCTTGTTGAAGCCCCAAGATACCTTTAGAAATAGTTAAAACACTATGGAGTAATTAATATCGAGGTGATGAATACAAAAACATTCTAAAGAAATGAAATTGACATAAGCCACCATGAGAGATAATAGTTTGGTGATAATCTAGCTGATTGTAGATCCTAAATATTAATGTATGGATAACATGTCGTTCTAAATATCCTGATGTCTAGCATATCCATATGATTATATGAATCACATAGATCCTCAATGTCAAAGTTGTGTCTAATCCGTTATAGGACAAATAAGTCCTCAAGGTCCCTCTTAAGATACAGGAAAAATCCACTATACTTATTGGATCCAGTGATCTCTACAAGAATTACTCATAAATAAGTATTCACCATATCGTTCTACTGCTTATATTACTTCCACCTGTTCGTATCCAAATTGATTCTCCTTTACAAGGGCTGGAGTAACATCAAGAATATTTGACAGGATGCTTAAAGATAGTACAAATCATGATATAATGTTATTTTTTAGATAGGGAGTGGTGATTCAATTGACTCTTTGTCACTCAGGCATGTTGGAGAAATGGATAGCACCTTCACTAAGGGTTTGATCTATCCTCACTAATTTAGGTTCTACCTTTCAACTAGGGTGAGAAGACCAAATATGTAGCCTCTGTTGGTGAAGGAGAATCAAGAGATCCTTCTTTTACACAATATTCTGAAAGGAAACCATGAGAAAATACGATCAATATACCACATAATCTAACTCTCATCGATTTGTCACTTCTAGAAGAATGGAGATGTTTCCTGGACAAGGTTTGGGTTACTAAGGAACATGATTAAAACCTTATTGCTCTCCTGCATATTTAGACAATAGAATTTTTTTAAAACCCTTGTGGATATATATGTAAACACAAGGATTAGTTCATGTAGGATTCATTATCGTATGAGATAATTTTTGGTGGGATAGTTAAGAAAGATAACCATTTGGTTATACCAGAAATTTTGATAACCTTTACAAATAATTGGAAAACTCACTGACAAAGTGCTTCAAAATAGCCCAAAATATTCCTTCAACCAGAAGGTGTGTATCAATTGGAGGCCCATAGATTTACATGGTTTCATACACTCTTAAATAATTCAACATAAAGGCTTCATGCTAAATACTCAATTCATCTTTGAAAGTCCCTGATTTGTCACGCCTATGATACACTCGATAGAATGACAAACAATATTTGTCAACCTAGTTGACAGTAGAGTGATTTTAAATTATTTTTATCTCATTACACAGGATGAAAGCTCTTCTCACAATGAAATTACAAATGCTTACTAATACTACCACTAGGGATAAGATATTGTGTGATTCAGAGGGATTTCAACATAATATTGCAATAGGAACAAGAAAAAACTATTTGAAAACATTCTGAAACTATGAGCAAGACAAAATTGTGCTCATGATCAATAACACAAATAATATTCGAAGGTTCATTAGATTCATCAACAAGGGAAGGTTTCTTGAACAATCTCAGAGCTTCTATATGGTTGTACACTTACAACCAACTTGCCATGATCAAATCTAAAATATCAAAGATTAACAGGTTTTCAGATGGTCTCTCAAGAGGATGGGATTGCTCAAATTTTCTTGTAATAATTCAACACTTGACCATTTGCATGACTAACTCATGCCCTTTATAGCACTCATTTACATTAAGAATTCCTCCCCAAACAAAGAATATTCGAAGAACCTTTATTTGTTACATATTTGATCATGATTTCAAGAAAATGATGTTTAACATATTTACAACGAAAAGTTGCCAGGTGTTCAAAAGGTGAATCATTTCAGATATTTCCATCATTGTTTTAATTGGGCCATCCAGTCATCTCCTATGATAACACGTTTTTCATCCTTTATGCCTATAACTTCCTTCTCTTCATTCTTTCCTCTGTAATTTTTTCTGTTAGATCTGACAATTCATTTTCTGCAAGTGCCCGAGTAACTTTTTTTCAAAGTATGAACTCTTGCACTTCCTCAGATTCACAAATTCGAGCTCCACAAAACTTCAATTACAATTTTCTGATAAAAAAGACAAGAAATCATTTAGATTCACCATGAAAGAAGATGCGTATTTGCATCCTCTGAAGTCGTGGAATGTTAATGGCAGCAAAACCAGATGCATTGCGTCATAACCGTTGATTCTGCCGTTTCACAAATTTAAATTAGAGTCATCCACGTGAAATATTAGAGCCAAAATGGGCCTCATTGTGCCTTTAACATTTTATGACTTTTGGAGAAAATGCATAATTTTCACATTTTTCCCCTCCCCTCCGCCTTTGAAATACGGACTCAACATGTGACTTAATCAGGGCCTTTGATGGAATCATGACTCATTTATGCAATTTTACCCTTTTTACCAAAAAGGAAAAATTTCCAATTTTCCTCTGGTGACCCACTTCCCTGCCTTTGAATTTTCAACGCAAACTTCATTTGTTTCTTGGTGGGGCTATGCTTCACATTTATACTTTATCCGTTTTTCATAATAAAGCAAAAAGTTCCAAATTTCTCCCGGCGCTCCGCCCTCCCGATTTGACTTTTCAAATGATGACTCAAACATGTGACAACATTATGTCCCCTGCAAGGTTGTGGATCAATCTATAACTCTATTCCTTTGTACGAAAGGAAAAACAACTGCAAAATGCTTCAGTGACCTGCCTCTCTAGCTCTAACTTTTGATGTGGGCCCCAACGGAGTTATGGGTTATTTCATAACTTTGTTCCCTCGTACAAAGAGGTAAAAACTTCAAAAAATTTTACCGACCCGCCTTCCCGCTTGTAACATGAAAATATACAACGTTTCCATCTTCAGGGTCAAAGTAATACTTTTTCCCTACCGCTTTATATTTATTGATTAACCAATTAGATGATATCGGGGATAAGGGGCCAATTTGGTAATTTTTACAAATGAGAGAAAAGTGGAAAATTTCACTAAAAGAACCCATCGAGCCACATCCAATCAAGAATGAAAATGTATTTGCAGATATTAGAGATAAATTTTGATAAGGAAAACATGCCCGTTGAACAATAAGATCCAGAAGAACTTCACCATTTACGCCAAGAATTGAATCTTTCTTCAAGGACAAAGAATTTGTAAATAATTCATGGCTCGATAACAATCCACAACCATAGAGAAGGATTTACAATAACACCCTGGTGAAGATAAAACATGTACACATCCATTCGAGGAGATAGAAAATATGACGAACGAGGCAGATTGGGAATTTTTTAGAAAAAATGGGGCAAGATCAAATCTAGCACTAACATTGTCTCCGACTTGGGGATGGGCACTCCCTGCGAGTGCCACAAGAAAAATATACCATGTGCCAAAACTCCATTGGGCAGTGAAGTCAAGAACAAACTTATAGATTCGAAAGAAAATAACCAAATCTCCCAAGATGAACTAAGAAACCAACAAAAACTGATCACCAGGGACTTGGACAAACATAAAAACAAGAAACTAGGATGAAACCAAAAGACTATACACTATACAATGGTATGTACCTTGATTTAGATAAAATAATCAAGGAAAATTTTCAAGTGCCTACCATTCTAGATATGACCATGATAAGTAGTTCTGATACGTCTTTAACAACTGGTCATATGATAGTTTCTCTTTTCCTTCCAAGTTGCCATCTGAGCACATTTTTTTAGGCTTATCCTTTGTGCCTATGTTAAGATTTTCAACATCTCTCGAGGCTGCATCAAACATTAGAGTCCTAGTAAAATCAACCTTCTCAGGATATCTGCATTGATCAACTTCATACTCCTTAAAAAAAGGGCTCACAAAGTTATCAATATCAATTTCTGCATGCAGTACTTCATAAGAAGCATTTTCGGGGTCCTCAATGAGATATAACATTTTATTTTCACCAGGTAACTTCACAAGGCTGCCCTCAATTGGTATGGTGGCATAATACATGTCAATTTTCATGCTTCCACCCACACTAGCTGCCCACTTTTTGGATAATAACATTCCCCACTTAGCAGGAAAATCAAAAATTACTACACTCAAGGTTAAGTACTTACCTAGATACACTGGAAGTTGCACAACTAAGCCTTGGACACATCCAACTACTAGCACCTCTCTTGAATCCATGCTAATACATTTCCCATAAGCTATTGTTACTTTGAGATTGAATTCATTCATGACTTCAAGAGGTATTACATTACATGATGCTTCAGAATCAAACATATAATTGTGTAACATGTCCCTAATAATTAGATTAGTGAAAAAGGGATCTATATTTAATTGGGAATCAACCAAGGATGTTCCCAAATATACTTCAGGTGGCTCACCTAGTTCTTCCAGTACTTGGGGTTTTTCCAACTCTACAATGGTAGGAGGAGTCTCAACATTGTTTACATTTCTACCCTGGGTGACCTTTTCTTCCTCAAGCCCCAAATATTAGAATTCTTTGTTCCTATGCTCAAGGATTCTAAGTAATTCAAAAATAGGAACATAAATCTTGATCTGACTCAAGATTTGGGCTATGTCACAAGTAACTTATTTGGGTAAGGCTGTATTAGGAGGAGGGTTCATAGCTTCATCTGATAATATGGGAGTATTCATATTCTGAGCATGGGGAGGAACACAAGTTTTATTTGGGGTGATAAAGCCTCTGCCATATGCATATTTTTTAGGGGTTTCCTTAGCGATACTGGTAAGCACTGGAATTTTTTTTTTGGCATGAGGCCCTGCCCCTTTGACAACCTTATTCCTGGTATTGTATTCCTTTTCTTGGGAAACTGTTGCATTCATTAACAACTGTTTGTCCTCTTCTGAAGGAATTGCTCCATCATACATTTTAATCATTAATGCCCTTAAGTACTCAAAATCGTTATTAGGGAACTCAAAATCCTGTACCATATCAATTTAAGAAGTATGAGTGGGAGGAAGAGGTAATACGTGGTGAATACAATCCCATAAATCAACATCAATTTAGGCACTTATTACTTCAATTGAAGTTTCTCCCTACTGTGAACTTGTAGAAGAATCCATCATGCATGGAGCATCATTTGTCTCTTCATCATCAACTTCCTCAACTTATTTGTTTTCATCACATGGGGAATGGGGCAAGAAACATCTATCACACCACTCCATATCATGGACCTCTTCCATAGTAGTAACTCTGGAAGCTAAAGGATCAGGAAAAAATCTATTTTCTCAGTGTTGGGGTTGTCTATTTCCTTATTCCACAAGATTTTTACCCCTATCATCTGATCTATGATCACCTCTAAGATGATTTTAAAATATTTCTTGACCTTGTGGCTAGCACTGACCTTGGGAACCTTGTAATTTATTTTACAAAACTAGATTTATGTTTTAGTAATCACCAAATTAGAGTGAATGAAGGTATTCATAATACATCCTTCAAAACTCATCAATGGAATTAACAATTCTATTGATGTATTCTGGTCTTACTTATGCACCATTCCCATTTTACAGTTTGATGAAGTTAGTATTTAGAACATTCCAATGAAAATCTTTCTTGATGATAATGTAATCTATAGAAAATCCTAGGAGAAACATTTACATCATTACAATAGAGTTTTTGAAGCCCTAGAGAAACATCAATTATATGTTAAGACTTTGAAGAGTTTGATTGTTTTATGTTGTTAATCACACATTGATTGATGGATAAATGTTAATGGTGCATGTATGATAATCTAATTTTTGTAGAGGTTTAAATAACTGATTCACCCACCTCTTAGTTCATTTTTCTTTCAAAATTATGATATTTCCTAAATAGTCCTATAGGGTGCTTTATAAGCTCCAAAATTTCCAAAATAAATAACATAAAAATTGATAATTTTGAAGCTTAACAACTAAGCCCTTTATTAAACATAAAACTTCTCAATCAAAATGCATCCTTCCTATGGATATCCTGTTATCAGTTCAGAATTTACCTTGGCTCAAAGGAAATTCCTAATAATATCATTCAATTTTTTTTAGTGTGTAGGGAATAGTGTTTAAGGTGATTAATCAACTCATTTAGTATTGATGAGAGACTACTTTCACCGAAGGTCTGAAAAGGCCATTATGTAGCTAATTGAACACCCTCTAGAAGTGTTTAGAGAAAATATAAAGAATATGAGGGTAATTTCATAGAAAATTTAAGATGTTTAGGTAAATTTAGCAAATTTTAGGGACTGGGTTTTCGTATACAGGGAATGAAAGCTAAAGTGGTGAAAGATAACTTCTCTAAATTATTGCAAGAGTTACAAAAATATATGTGATAAAATAAATTCATTGGAAATATATCATAATACTCTAAAAGGTAGAACAATCAATATTTATTTAAGTCTCAAATACTTCTTAAGGTACATCTAAACTCTGAAGCTACTCGTCCCATTTTAAAAATGAAAGAGGACCCAAATTTGCAAATGCACATAGAACTACATTTTTAGAATAGTTTCATTATCGTAAAAAAAAATTGTTTCAATGAAGTATGGAAGCTAAGAAAATGTAACTCGTACTAAAATTTTACTCAAGGGTTCATCCCCTATGTGGAGGACAAAACCCATTTCCATGAGGAGCAACTTGAGAAAAACGGTGTCTAGGTACCTTGAGCATGCTTCCACCCATGTGTCATCTTGGTCAAGAAATTTAATTGTGAAGGATTTTTCATGTTCAAAGGTGAAATTCAGAGCTCAAGAAGTGACTTGATGATCATCATATCCTGACACTATCATTGTACCCAAATCTCTCCAAATAACTAGCCCAAATAAGCTAGTCATGCAACTGAGATATCCAAGACCATCATGTGTGAAGTATTAAGGAATCATCTATCTCCATTTGAGGCATGAGAAAATATGTGTATGAGAAGCATGGATTTTATTTCATCAAAGGATGATTTTAGATCCATGAAAGGTGAGGGGATGATCTTCATATAGAGTACCCTATTTCCAAGAATGAAAAATCATCTTAGTTAACTTGATGCAATTCACTTAGTGTATTATTATAAAAAACTCATACAAAACCTAGTACTGTGATCACACCCTAATGAGGAGGAGCATTATTATCACCTCATTTTTGTCATAGGAGAGGAATCCCATTAAGGGAGTAATACCCTACCGAAAAAGTGAGGAACTCATTTCAGTAATAATTATACAAGCATTATAGAGTTGATTTGTGGTCACTAAAGTGAATTATTGAAAAATTTTCAAAATTAGTACTAATTTGAGTAGTGGTGTGTCAAAATTCAATCCAAAAGGTCAAAAAAACCTAAAAAATTACTATATGTTTTCCCGAAACAAAGATCGACTACAATATATATGCCTTCAAAGCTTTAGGTCCTTGCTGAAATCCTCAAAATTAGTAAGTATTGACCAAATTAGATTTTGAAAAACACTATTCTAGATTATAAATATTAGAGCTACGAGACTATTTCCATCAAGTGCATAGTGACCCTAGTTTCTTATATTTACTAAAATAAATTTAAATTATAAGAAACAATAAAAGTATAAAGAAGTAATAAAAGAAATCTTATACTTTATCTAACTCGTACACATTATAACACATAGATATAACACATATATAGTCTAGACTATATACAATGCATACAAGTTTTGAATAAAATAAAATGTGTATGCATTATAATGCATACACATTTTAGGTTTGGGAAATACCAAACAAAGAAAATAAAATGTGAATGCATTATTTAAATACTCGTACATGATTTTCTACTTTTCATATTTGTTTCCACTTTTGGGCCCCTAGGTAGTAAATGTCCTTTATGTTGTACCCTTTAAATATCATGAACCAACTGCACCCATATAGTGGTGCCTTAGATAAATATTGGGATAGCTCCATCTTCCTTATGGCACACTATCTATTTCACCATGGTCCTAATTACTACCTTTTGGATAGCCGAAATCATTGTTGTCTACACTACACTGAGTTTATTGTATAACATGCACTTTTCATATGTGTTTTTCATTATAGCCCATGTGGCCAATTTTTTCCACTCTGCAACATTAGGTGTCAAATCATAGTCCATACTTGTTGGTCTAATCGGTAACCCTAAAACACCATATACATTCTCTAATGTCACTACCATATTGACAATATCCCATCACATCCACCATCGAAAGGCATTGGACCTGGTCTCCGATGTTACTAAAAATGTGTGTAGGAAATCTATATTGAGTGGTATGCTAGGAATATGTATGATTCCCCTAAGACCCCAAACGTTTATTTTGGCTACCTCTACCTATGTCAGTACAAAACTTATCCCAATGATCTATGATACATATACACTCCGCCATAGGCATATCCTCCACTCCATTTGTATCCAAAAAATAACAAAAAATAAGCATCATAAGTCTACAACATCTATCTATACCCAAAAAATCAAATTCTACAATCTATTCCTACACGTCATTGTTACCATCAGCTCTTTAGTAGACGCCATCAGCCCTATTGCTATATTTTTTCTTCCCCCCGATGCCATCGACCCTATTGTTACAGGGGCTAATGGTGTCTTGTCAAATCATGGTAATGACTTCCCAATATTGAATTTTAAAAAAAAGACAGAAAAAATCAAATCCCCAAATCCACTTATATTTTCACCCCATCTACCTAAAGACATAATATTTACTAATGTTTACTCTCAATTGACTCTAAAAAAGCTAAATAATTAAAATGCACCTAATCTACTCAATAAAATTTAATGCAACAACTTACCCGTGGTCGAAGCACCACCATGTGTTCCTCCTCGTACTCGTGCCATATCATCTAAGATTCACCAAAATTTGGAATTCCAAAGCTCAATTCTCTTAAATCCTAAAATATTAATAACAGATAAAAATAAAAATTACTATATAAATATCAAATTTCTAGTCAAAATGAGAGCCTCTTGACAACCTCTAGTCAAATTTCTAGTCATAACTTGGACACAATTGCTAGAATATGAAGGTTTACCTTTCAGATGTAGAAGATGTTTCACTTTAGGAAAAAATGTTGTTGATTGTGTGATGGAGAGGCATAAAAATGAGAGGAATTGGTAGAAAAATATCATCCCAAAAAATTTGGTCTTTGAAACTAAGGAGGGTTTATATTTAAATACAGATTTGGAGGAAGTGTCTGAATCGGTTCCTGAAACTACCTTAGAGAAATTTCAGATAAAGGAAAAAAGGCCAATATAAATGGTGATTGTGTCGGTGATAGGATTTTCCCTAGTCAACGCCATTGTCCATGGGTGATGGTTTCCTACATATACCTCCACTTCACTTGACACTTATAAGGAAAAAGCAAGTTAATACATATGAAGTACCCATTTCTATGATTTTTTCGTGCCATCTTCACATATGCTCACTCTGCTTTTGGTTCATCTTGCATTTTTCTTGGATTAGATTGGGCACATTTCTTCTTGGATAATTTTTTTCACTAGTAGGTCATCATATAGCTGAAAGAGGGTTTAAAACCCACAAGCGAGGATCACGAGGGACGATGTGCACATTAACAGACGTGTAAACGACAGCGTGAAGAGATCTCGGGAGGAGCAAAAATCAACCAAATGTGCATGCAAAGATTTGAAACATGGTCAGAACCTGGTTAAGCCATAAAAATCTCATCTATCTCATAGATCAAATGGGGTGTACATATAGGAGGTGTTGAGTAACCCCCAGTGCTACAATCATGACAACTCGAGTAGAGAGGGGGAGTTACATTCCCATAATAGAAGTGTAACTCCCCATGATGCATATAACACACTGACGTGCTGACACATTGACACATAAGAGAATCTCATAATGAACCCTAAACGACACATGGACCTACGATCTCACCTAATGAGATGACTCACCTAATGCTGTGATAAATAATACACACCAACACCTCCCCTTCATCGTAACTTAGGATGAGGCAGCAAGTCAGAAATGAGAAATAGGTCCCAACACAAAGCCTGATGAGGTATCCATGTACGAGAAAAAGATCCCAAGAAGTGAAGGAAAACCCAGTGGGAAAAGCATCCACCACAAGAGGAAAAAACACTCTCTAATATAAGAAAGATACCAAATATGGGTCCTAGCTCTAGACGAGCCTGATTATGTACCCGTGTACAAAGAGGAAAATCTCTCAGAAAGAAGAAAAAGAGAGAAGAAGAGGGAGACGAGAGGAATGCAGAAGATGCCATGGATGGATCTAAACTCTGCAGCTCTAGGAGGTCTCCCAAAAGAATGTCGATGACGAGATCCTCTACCTCTAGACTGAAGAAGAGCCACCTGCAACGAACTGTGTGCCTACCCTTAGGAAGGACATAAATAATGTGCTGGAAGTTCACTCAGTCCACAAAGGAAACTAAAGGCAACAACACAAAGAACTTAGAGTCTGGTCCATGAAATGTGACATAGGTCTAGTAAGAGAATTCCAAGGAACTGAAGGTAATGCCACATGCGTAGAACTATCAGAGTAAAAAAGAGGAATACCCACAGAAAGGATGTCCAAGTGATGTGAAGGGAACACAACATCCTCCACAATAGAAAAGGGATCCACAGCTAAGGGTGGATCAATGATGGTCTCTGAAAATGTGGAAGTGACATGATTCTCGGAAGGGGCACTCCCAACAACATAGATGATGAACTCCTCTGAAACACCTGTAGATGGATGAGGGACCTATAGAGCATCACACGTGGACTCTATGAAAATATGACTAAGGTCAGGTGGATACTTGTCCCAATGAGGGGGATCAACAAATAGAAGAACGATGTCAGATAGGTATGAATCATCTAATGAAGGTGGAGGAGTGAAATGGGCCTCATACACTGGAAGTGGAAAGGAGGCGGGTGTGATGATTGTATGAGACTGAGAAGGAGACTACTCGATATCTGATGAGATGTGGGATGTGACAACACTATCTAGAATAGAGATAAAGAGGAGAGAAGTCCTCTGTAATGCTCTCGACATCAGAACTGGGTGCACAATCCTCATCATCAGAAGTAGAACCAAGTGAGTCTATGTCAGTGGAACTGTCTTCACACAAAGAATAGGAGACAACTAAATCAGCAGCAGCAAAAATGGTGGTAGTATGTGAAGGGTCTCCATAGAGGGATTGAAGAAGGCTCCAGACATGGTGGGGTGGATCTGAGTCTGCCACGTGAAACTAGAGAGATTGTGAGAAATGCATCATCATGTGACCAAATACATGGTCACAAGTGTCAAGAAATTCCTCTAGATGACGATGATCAGTGGGTTTAGGAATTGGCCCAAGCAAGAAGGCTAAAAGACCCTCGTGGTCGAAGTAACATTCCATGGAAGCACACCAAGTTTAATAGTTCCCTCTCCCAGTGAGAAGTGGCAGAGGCTGTAAGGTGATCCTATGATGCTCAAGTCTAGAAAGAGCACTCTCCATGATGAAAAATGCAAGATGAATAAAAGCAAGACGTTGAACTCGGCTGATAATGCGCCTGTGTGTGAAAGCCCCAAGAGTACAACCAACCCCCCCAGAATGTGGCACTTTATAAAGTATTTTTTTTACAAAAATGACAATTTCATCACGTAATGTGTGAGAAATCATGAAACTTTGACTAAAGAAGTGCTAAAAAAAGAGCTGCGAGTCAAAAGTTATGGCATTAAAATGATTCCGACAACTGATGGAAAATGCCAATAAATGCTGGAAATAGATTAAAAAAGTGCTCAAAACGAGTGCAAAGGCTATCGTGTAACTGCTCGTTGGAAACAACATTAAATTTCAAGCATTGTTTATTTTTCTCGTGACGGGGGATTAGCCTCTTGCCAACCTCGGACATCGCCCTCTATCTTCGACACTCGAAGGAAGGAAGAGTAATACAATCAAAAACAGTGTTAAAAAATTATTACAATGCCACGAATGTTTTTTTGACCTCAAAACATTAAAAAGAGGTTTGTTTTAACTGCCAAACAATTTTAGAAGGGAGAGATGGCCCATGTTGAAATGTTATGTGGTGGCAGCGAGATGTGGTGTTGCAGGTGGTCTGGGTCAAGCTGGGAGATGCTGCGGGTGAGAGTATAACCGTTGGGATGTCAAAAGAACCACACAATCATTACACCATCAAGTCAGGTGCCTAGCTTGTTCCACGTGGTGTAGGGAAGTGAGAAAAAACCATGACAAAGAAGGTCCACGTGCCAAGGAAGATGATGGAGGTCGTGGTGGGCACTGTGTAGGGCTGTTAGAGGATGCCAAAGGTGGAGGAAGGTTACACCGAGGAGGAGAAAGCTTCGAGGAAGACTCCAAAAATGGTTCAAACCTGTGTACAATGGTAGAGGAGACTAGACCACGTAGTAGGAGGAATGAATGGGGGTGCAAGCCACCCCAAAACATGGTGGGAGCACAAACGAGCAACCAAACAATGGTGCATACGAGTGATTATATGCAGACAGAGTGCCAGGGGGTTTAAGCTTCCAAACAACACCACGCAGATGGAGAAGCACCTCAAATCTGAACCTTTCAACCACCAGAAAACTCTAAAGTGCAAAACCAGAATTTCTCCACAGCTTAAACAAAAAAGCGGCCAAGTGTGTTTCAGTTGCAGAGCTATGAGCGGCCAAGAGAAAGCCAGAGAACCAAGAGCACACGGCACCAAGGATGAGCCAGAGATACAACATGGAAGTCATTTTTGCAAGGTAGGAGGAACAGTGTAGGTTAGCAAAGGTCAAGTCGATCTCAAACATGAATCAACCATGAGTAGGATCTTGAGTCGATCACGGCAGGTTCGGGTTCAATGCAA
Organism: Taxus chinensis; assembly: GCA_019776745.2. NCBI lineage: Eukaryota > Viridiplantae > Streptophyta > Pinopsida > Cupressales > Taxaceae > Taxus > Taxus chinensis. The sequence continues at coordinate 792,829,089 of CM034148.1, forward strand.
GGATTGCCATGCATAATTAAAACCAAACTGAACTTCCGACCAAAGAATAACCACTACAAACCTCAAAAAAAACTCTAAAACTAGTATTTTAAAGCCAGACTGCAACCTGAGAAATCCAATACACCTCCAGAGCACCCATGCAACCATGGAGAATCAAGCAGTTGAAGACACTAAACCTGAAAACACCAGAAACTTGAACACAACCAAACAAACCATGATCATACCCATGCTAGAGGTGTGGCACCCAAATCAATGCAAGAAGAGCATGGTCGTAATTTCCATTACGACACATGCATGAGAATCTGAATATCATGTCGAAAGCCAAAAAATGAACAAGCAATGCCGAGAAGTGCATGGATCCACAAGATCCACTCTGATACCATGAAAGAGGGTTTTAAAACCTGTAATTAGGGATCACAAGGGACAATGTGGACATCAACAGACATGCGAACGGTAGCATGAAGAGATATTTGGAGGAGTGAGCATCAACCAAATGTGCATGCAAAAATTTGAAACACGGGAAAAACCTGGTTAAGCCATAAAACTCTCCTCTATGTCATAGATCAAATGGGGTGTACATATAGGATGTGTTGAGTAACCCCCAGTGCTGCAATCATGACAACTCGAGTAGAGAGGGGGGGTTAAATTCCCAGAATAGAAGTGTAACTCCCAATGACGCATATAACACACTGACGTACTGACGTGCTGATCTACTGATGCGTAAGAGTCTCATAATGACCCCTAAATGACACATGGACCTACGATCTCACCTACGTGAGATGACTTACCTAATAATGTGGAAAATAATACACACCAACAATAATGAGTCTGCAATAGGAATGGTCTTACCCTACTCCACCTAATAATGCCTCTCTCTATGTTTTCTTCTTCTCGTGGGAGATAGACGCATGACTAACCAACCTTCAAGTACAATGTGAGTGTTTCTACCCTTCTTTGTCACTTTACATATATTAGTTCGGTAGCTCTTTTGCATTGTGTTATGTTAGTTTAATATTATACATGCTTGATGCAAGATAAATTTTTACTCTTACAAAATAAAATCTCCTTAGTCATTTTCATTTTAGTTATTGCATGCATCTTTCTTTTATTTTTTCGATCCATACCTCTCCACACCTAACCAGAAAAATTCTAGTAGGATTCCTTTATTTATCTTGACTGCGGTCCTTAGAAACCCTAGGTTGACTTAGCGTAAGAGTTACTTCCCTCTAAATATGTGATCCTAACACTAAATTTAGCCCCTTTAATTCTATCCCCTTGTATGTTAGTTCTTGTGTGTCTCCTACTCGTTTTATTGAATACCCTAGTTGAATGGATGTGTAAGAGTACATGTTTTCAAGACACATTTCTCCCAAATACACAAACTTGTTCACAATTTATCCTAATGGTATTCCTATTTGTGAAATGATCCATATGCAGTTGTTGTGGTCTGCTAAATAGGGGCTCATGTAGTATTATATGGTAGCATGAAATTACATTAATTTGGAAATCAAATGGTTTTAGTGATTGTAGTAGTGTTGATGAGTATAACATCTAAAGTACTTAACAAAAATGTGTCATTATTGTATTTTCTCATCACGATATAAATAAATTTGAGGTAATTCCCCATATGTGGTAACTGAGTTAGCCTCTACATATCCTACCTCTAAAAGGGACCATTCTCCACCAACTCATCTAGGATTTGAACCTATTGTATTTTATTCTTCCTAATATAATACTTTTTTACAAATCTGATGATATAATTGTTCCTTGCTGAGTCATGTAGTGTAATATATATTGGTACCCCAAATTTAGCCTCCTTTAGAGACCGAGTAGCATCATGGGTTTGAAAGGAAACTCAGAGGCAGATAGACAATCATGTATGTCGTTTTGTAGCTGGGGAAGCAATCTATCTGACTTGTTGGCACTCAAGATATAAAGGGAGTGGGTAGCACATGCAAAAGGATGTGATCTGATCCTCACTATTTTAGGTTGTGCCTTTCAACCAAGGTAAAAGAGCCTATTTTGTACCCTCTGTTATTTGAAAGGAGATTTTAGGTACCTTTCTTTTACATAAATTTTATAGAGAAGGCCTTGGGGAAAATATGATCGACACACCAAATCTAACTCTCACGAGTTGTCACATCCAAATTATGGACATATTCTCACAACAAGGCAAAGGTTACTAAAGAAATTTGAGACCCTGACTGTTTCTGCATGTTTTGGTAACATATATTATGCATTTGTGTACACACATGACAAACATGGGTACTATGGGTAAGATTGGTTATTGTTAAATGAATTTTGGTGGGAGGGGATACAGGACGGATTTCACTCACAAAAATCCTTGAGAGATTATGCAAAATGGAAAGATTCAATCAACAAAATGCCACAAAAAGTTAAATTGTTTCCTTAACTAGAATATGTGCTTTAATGCAGGCCCAAATTAGCACTCTTTCACACAACCAATGGGATTTTATCATGAAGGCTCAAGTTAGATAACCCAATAAAGCACCAAGATGTAAACCAAGTCATGCCTAAGGTACACCCAGAGGCTTATAGAGAATCTATATCAACAAAATGAAAGAAAAGTGATTTTAAACCGTTTATCCCACTCCCATATGAAGGCTATTATGATAAATGAAATTGCAGATGCAAATAAACTATCACAAGGAATGAGAACTGTGTGATTGGACCCTATTTTGGTGCAAGATTACAATAGAAACAAGAAAAACTATTTGTATGCATTCAAAGATGAAATAAATACACTTTAGTTAATATTAACAAAGAATACCTCAAAATTTGATCAAATTTATGAGCAAGGGAAATTTTTGAGAACAATCTCAAGGCTTGTCAATGGCTATATACTTGCAACCACCTTGACACGATCAAATTTGATACAAAGAGAGATATACAGGCTTCTCTGGATGAATTCTCAAAATGGATGGGCTCTATTAAGATTTTTATGTTGGAGAGAATGAGTCCTGATATTTCCTAAAACTCCCAACTTTTGCACAAAAAATTCATGCCATTTATAGAATTTTACATGAAATCCCCTTCTCCCCAAAAGAAAAAAATGTTTACAGCACCAGTGTTCGCCATGATTCTTTCGTGATTCTCATAATCAAATCTGTAAGAAGTATTTAGGTGCTCGAGGGGGACAATTTCATCGAATACCTCCCGCATTTGATTCCTTTCTCTAGTGGATCACTCCTCCTTCAATTTTCCAACCACTTCCACCCCTAATATTTCAAATTTGGTCCCTTGCGTGCTCGAGATAAGAAAGATGAAAATCGGATCAGGTACAAAAGTCAGACAATTTTTATGGCAAAAGACACCTTCTAGATCTCCCCACCAAACTTTAGATATCAACATTAACTTCCTTCTCAGCTTAGTGTGTACAAAAAATCAAGAAATCATGAAAAATCACACTTCCAAACATGTTTCAGAGAAATGGGGGGAAAAGTAGATTTAAAAATATAGCTGTCATTGATCTTTGATTTGAATTTGGGTTGTCCACAGTTGCAGATTCAAACTTTAGAACAGACCCAGGGGCTTCCTCTGACTTTTTACAACTTTTGGCGAAATGGAAAAATTTCATATTTTTCTCCGCACCTCCGTCTTCGAAAAAAAATCCTAATACATGTCCAAATATGATTTGCAGCGGGACTGTACTTCCCCTTTTAATTTTGACCCTTTCTTCCAAAAAGGAAAAATTTCCCAAGTTACCCCCGAGAGCCCGCACCTCCACCATTGACTGGAGCAAGCTTTGACTTTTCCTTTATCAAGCTTGCGGGCCATTTTGAGATTTTAGTTCTTTTGATGTCAAGAGGAAAAAAATTCAATTTACCTCTGATGGTCCGCTTCCACGCCTTTTTTTGACTTTTCAAATCACCACGTGTCATCATGGCACACCTTGAGATGGTACCAAAATTTTGATACCTTCAATGATCACGAGCTCACCACGTGTCGTACTCTAGTGAATTTTGTTTGAATGCTTGATCTTCAGCGGAAGGTACCATGTGTCCATGATCTAAAAAACTCTCCTTTGGATTTCGAAAAGTCTAAGTAAAAAATGTAGAGTGAGCAGAGGGCTCCATGTGTCATTGCAGTGCTCCTTGAGATAACCCCCAAAAGCTGAGACCTTGAAAAAGTGCAAGGCTCGCCACGTGTCCTCCCGTGGGTCAAAGTGAGACTTTTCTTTTGCCTCTAAAATTTGTTCCAATCAAAGCCTAGTGGGGCTGCGGGGTGGGTTTAAATCTTTTTCCAAAGTAGCCAAAATGAACAAGTTCAGAAATAGACCCGCCCACACCCCATCTAATTAGAAGAATCCATGTAAGCACCAGAAGAACCAATCAGAATTGAGTGGAACCACGAGAACAAAATTGCATTTTTGCAAAAAAGCAAAAAGCGATAAGTTAAAGCATTTTCCTATCGTCCCTTGACCAACCAAAATAATCCACGTCCCCTATCGATGTAAGGATGTAAATTCTATCAGCAGAAATGACCATCAAACCATAAAATACAGGAAAATGACCATTTGAGCCTGGAAATGAAAATTTCTTCAAGGACATAAAGTTTAGGAATATTACAAGGCTCAAATACGTTCCTCAGGGACACATCAATTCGTACTTCTTCAAGTACTTAGGGAAGAAATGACAGGGAAAACAAATCTTGACTGTGGGGAAAAAAGACATGGGGGAAACTGATTTTTTGATGGAACACAACATGAGAGACTCAAAATAAAGACCCTAAGATATTTACAACCCAAGAACCAATCAAAAATGGCCACAAGGATTAACCAGCCATAACACGCAGAAAGAGAAAATGAAAGAGGCTATAAATTAGTAAATTTTCAAAGGCACAAATGGGGTCCGACTATTTTGAGCACCAACACCGGCTTCGACTCGGGGATGGGCACTCCCTGCGAGTGCCATAAGAAAATAAGTTGACCAAGTACTAAAAACATCCATTCGGTAGCAGATTCATATTTGTAGGGTAGAGAAATAGAGCCATCTTCAAAAACAAATAGTGAAAGCAACAAAAATAGGTCACCGAGGAATAGAACGAGAAAAAAATAGAAAAAAAAACAGGAAACAAAGAACAAACTATACAATGTACGGAAGACTTTTTCCTGATTTAAAGAAAATAACCAAGGAAACAATTCAAGCACCTATCATTTTGGATATGACCATGTCAAGAGGTTCTGATATGTTTTCATCAATTAGAAGTGGACCTCTTTTTCTTCTTTTTTCTGTTTGTAAACCACCCATCTTCTCTTAATCTCCTCCATTGTGTTTAAATCAAATTATTTGACATTCTTCAAGGCTGAAACACAGACTAAATTACCAGAAAAAAGTACCATACTTAGGAGATCTATTTTCAACACTCTCATACTCCCTAAAATCCACAAAGCTCACAAAATTGTTAAGATCAACATCTACTTGGAATACTTCATAAGATGCATTGCTTGGGTCTTCAATCAGGTACATCATCTTCTTCTCTCCATACAATTTCACCCAACTTTCCTTCAATGGGGATAGTGGCATAAGACATGTCCATTTGCACACTACCACAAACACTTTCTACCCAATTTTTTGACAACAACATCCCCCACTTGGCAGGGCATTCAACAATGACTACATAAAGCTTTAAGTTCCTTCCAGGATAAGATGCAAGTTGCACTACTAGATCTTTGACACACCCCACCACCCCGGCACCTCTCTAGAGTCCATGGAATTGCACTTCCCATATGTTTTTATTACTTTGATACCTAATTCATTCATGACCTAAAGAGGCATGACATTACATGAAGCTCCAGAATCAAACATGCAATTATGTAACAACTTTTCTTTGATAACCAAGGTAGTGAAAAATGGATCCAAATTCAAATTGGATTTAATCAAAGAAGTTCCTAAATAAACCTCTGGTGGTTCCCCTAGCTCTTCCAATACTTGTGGCCTTTCTAAATCTGCAACAGTAAGGGGAACCTCAACCTTGTTTACATCTCTGCCTTGTATGATCTCTCTCCCTTTGAATCCCAAATATTTAAAAGCCCTCTTCTTGTGCTCATGGATCCTAAGCAACTCACCAATTGGGACAAGAAGTTTGATTTGACTCGAAATTTGGGCTATGTCATATGGAGCAACTTTGGGTAGAGTAGCGCTAGGGGAAAGGTTGGAAAATTCATCAGATGGAATGGGATTCTTTTCATTTTGGGCATGGGGAGAAACACAAGTTTTGCTTAAGGAAACAAGCTCTCTTCCAGATGCATTTTTCTTTGGGGTTTCTCTGGTAAGAACAGGAAATTTTGAGTTGGCTTGTGGGCCCTTAGCATATTTAATTCTTGTATTGTGCTCCTTTTCTTGGGAAACTAAAAATTTCATTAATAGCTACCTATCTTCTTCTAAGGGAACTCCTCCACCATACTTTTGAATCATTAATGCCCTCAAGTACTCAAAATCATTAGTGGGCAATTCAAAATATTGTACAGTGTCTACATCTAAAGTATGAGAGGCGGGAATAAGAGGTACCCAGTGGATGGAATCCCAAAAAGTGGCAGTCTTTCTATAATTTATTACCTCAATTGAAGTTGCTTCCCTTGGCGAACTCGCGGGGATCTCCATCATGCAGACATCATCATCATTATCATCATCAGCCACTTCTTTTTCTTCTTTTTGATCTTCTTCATAAGGAGCATGGGGCATGAATCATGTGTCACACCAATCAATGACCTTTTTTTCTTCCACAACAACAAGTCTAACATCCAAAGGATCAGGGACCATCCTATTTTCTCTACCCTAGGTCTGGCTATTTCCAAATTCAATAGGTCCCTTGCCTCTGTCATTAAATATTTGGTAATTTATGAACCTGTCTTGGCCTTGTTGCTTGTGTTGACCTTGTGAGCTCTGCCTAATTTCCTTCTCATCTCAGGCTAACTTGTAGGATATTTCCTTGATAACCCCTACCAGAGTCTTCACAACTTCTTCCAAATCAGAAGCCTTGATTGTTTGACATTTTTCTGGGTTAACCAGCTTTACACCCTCCCTCTTTGGAGGTTTCCCAATTGCTTTGATATTATTCTTTATTTATAGGGTGATGGTGAATGCTTGCCTTAAGTTGCTAGGGTTCTTGTCCCTCAAATAGTAAGCAGCCTTTTTATCAAATGCATCAATATATTTGATTAAGCATGATTCATCATATGGCCTTATCCTGATAGGAAATATCCTCAAGGTCTTATTGAACCTTGTGTTGAAATCATGTACTGAATCATTGGGATTATTCTTGATTTTTTCAAACTCTAATAGAAGAAACCTAGGGTTATTCCTATAACCATATTACAATATGAATGCATTGTTCATCTTAGCCCAAGAATCAATAGAATTATCTGGCAATGCTTTATACTAATCCCTTGCATCCTCTTCTAAAGTGTGAAAAAATAATTTGATGTATAGATCTTCATGTTCCATCTCAAAGTATCCCATCATATTTAAAAAAATATTTAGATGCTGATAACCAGTTATAACAGTGTTTCCCTGGAACCTCAGTAATTTGTTCCTCACATCTTGAGGTACTGCATTTGGATAACCAACCATTCCCACAAAATTTATAGGTCCAAAGGTCTTTACAAACAAAGGAGGTCTGGGTGGGGGCTAAGCCATATTGATTCGAGGAGGTGATCCTAGAGGGGTGAAAAATTGATAAGGCGCAGAGGGTCCTTGGAACACAGGAGTATAATTTTCAAAATGGGGATCCCCCAAATGCCTTGTCCCTTGGAAATCCCTATTGACCTCAATAAAGACAAGTGCAGAATGTGAAGCAAATTTTTCAAAATCAAATGAAGGCCCTTCCCTAGCCTGAGAATTCAATTCCAAAAAGAGGATACCCGATTCAGAGTCACTTGAATGACAGTCTTCAATGATGGGCTACTCACTTTCTTCAATGGTGATCCCTGTTCTTGTTTTCTGGTCTCCAACAATTCTCCAGGATTTTCTTCCTTCTGATTTTTATTTTCCTAGCTCTAGAAATAATGTCCTAACAGGATCCCTAGTAAAGAAAGATCCTCTTCCCTCCAGCATTGCAAATATTAACAACAAATCTGGCTTTGATAGAGTTTTAAGACACCGGTACTCATTAAGAATCAAATCAACAAGGACTCACCACTAAGGAATTTCAACTTAGTTGTGTAGATGAACTAAATATGATCTGTAAAAGGTGTATCAATGCAAGAAACTGGAAATTGAAATATTCTGGCCTTTCTTCACCCAATTGTATTAAATGAAAGATAGTGCATTAGGTACAGAAAATGAAAGAATTGCGTATATCACTTGTTTTACCAGGTTCTTGATTTTGGACTGAAATTCCACGGCAGTGGTACCAATGATGTTGGTGTTGTTGATGGGTCAAATAGATATGAACTGGAAGTGGATCAAAAAATTAGTCCCAACGATGTAAATTGGTTCCCAGCAATTCAAAACAGTCCCCGACAACGACACCACTGATGTTGGTGTTGTTAACGGGTAAAATAGATATGAACTGGCACTGGATCATAAAATTAGTCTCAACGATGTAAATTGGTTCCCAGTAATTCAAAACAGTCCCCGGAAATGGCGCTACTGATGTTGGTGTTGTTGATGGGTCAAATAGTTATGGCATCAAATATGTATGCACGTGGATTAAATTGAACTAAGTTCCCGACAACGTAAGTTAGATCCCCGGAAATGGCACCACTGATGTTAGTACCCAAATTTAATCTCCTTCAGAGACAGAGTAGCATCATGGGTTTGATAGGACACTCAGAGGAAGATAGACAATCATGTATGTTGTTTTGTAGTCAGGGAAGCAATCTATCTGACTTGTTGGCACTCAGGCTCTGGAGGGAGTAGGTAGCACATGCAAAAGGATGTGATATGATCCTCACTATTTTAGGTTGTGCCTTTCAACAAAGGTAAGAGAACCTATTTTGTAACCTATGTTATTTAAAAGGACATTACAGGTACCTTTCTTTTGCATAAATTTTATAGAGAAGGCCTTGGGGAAAATATGATCAACATATCAATTTTGACTCTCACGAGTTGTCACGTATAGATTATGGAGGTATTCTCACAGCAAGGCAAAGGTTACTAAAGACATTTGAGACCCTGATTGTTTCTACATGTTTTGGTAACAAAGAGTATGCATTTGTGTACACACATGAAAAACATGGGTACTATGGGTAGGATTGGTTGTTGTTAAATGAATTTTGGTGGGAGGGGAGATAGGATAGACTTGACTCACCAGATCCTTGAGAGCTTGTGCAAAATGGAAAGATTCAATCAAAAAAATGCCACAAAAAGTTAAATTGTTTGCTCAACTAGAATATGTGATTCAATGGAGGCCTAGATTAGCACTCTATCACACAAATTGTGGGATTCTATCATGAAGGATTGAGTTATAGAACCCAATAAAGCACCAAGATTTAAACCAAGTCATGCCTGAGATACACCCAAAGGCCTACAAATAATCTCTATCAACAAAATGAAAGAAAAGTTATTTTAAACTATTTATCCCACATCCAGATGAAGGATATTCTGAGAAATGAAATTGAAGATGCCGCTAAACTATCACAAGGATTGAGACCTATGTGATTGGACCCTATTTTGGTATAATATTGCAATAGAAACAAGAAAAACTACTCATATGCATTCAGAGATGAAATAAATACTCTTTAGTCAAGATTAACATAGAATAACTTAAAGTTTGATCAAATTTATCAGCAAGGGAAAGTTTCCAAAACAATCTCAAAGCTTTTCAATGGTTATACACTTGCAACCACCTTGAAATGATCAAATTTAATACAAAGAGAGATATACATGCTTCTTTGGATGGCTTCTTAAAATGGATGGGCTCTGTCAAGCTTTTTATGCTGGAGAGAATCTGTCTTGATCTTTCCTAAAACTCCCAATGTTTGCACAAAAACATTGTGCCATTTATAGAATTTTACACCAGAGCACCTTCTCCCCAAAAGACAAAAACGTTTAATGCACTAGTGTTCGCCATGATTCTTTTGTGATTCCCAGAATCAAATCTACAAGAAGTCTCTAGGTGCTCGAGGGGAATATTTCATCGAATTCCTCCCACATTTAATTCCTTGCTCTGGTGGATCACTCCTTCAATTTTCTGACCACTTCTACCCCTAATCTGTCAAATCCAGCCCCTTGCATGCTCGGGAGAAGAAATAAGGAAATCGGATCGAGCAGGAAAGTTAGACCATTTTAATGGTGAAAGACACCTTCTATATCTCCCCACCAAACTTCAAATATCAACGTTAACTTCCTTCTCAACTTGGCATGTATAAAAATCAAGAAATCATGAAAATACTCACTTCTAAACATGTTTCAAAGAAATGGGGGGAAAATTAGATTTACACTCACAGCTGCCGTTGATCTTTGCTTTGAATTTGGGTCATCCACATGGAAGATTTAAACTTTAGAACAAACCCAGGGGCTTCCTCTGATTTTTGAAATATTTTGGTGAAATGGAAAATTTTCATATTTTTCTCTGCACCTCCGCCCTCGAAAAATGATCTTGACACGTACCCAAATATGATTTGTAGCTAAACTACTTTCCCAGAAGGAAATTTATCCAAATTTCCACCGAGAGCCCGTACCTCCGCCATTGATTGGAGCAAGCTTTGACCTTTCCCTTATCAGGCTTGCAGGCCATTTTGAGATTTTAGTCCTTTTGATGTCAAGAGGTAAAAAATCCAATTTACCTCCAATGGTCTACCTCCCCGCCTTTTTTTACTTTTCAAACTACCACGTGTCATCATGGCACACCTTGAGATGGTCCAAAAAATTGGATACCTTGAATGATCGCGGGCTCGCCACGTGTCTTACTCTGGCGATGTTTTTTTTTAATGCTTGAACCTCAGTAGAAGGTGCCATGTGTCATGATCTGAAGAAGTATCCTTTGGCCGTTGAATATTCTAAGTAAAAAATGTGGAGTGAGCAGAGGCCTCCATGTTTCATTTCGGTGCTCCTTGAGATAATCCCCAAAATATGAAACCTTGAACAAGTGCGGGCTCACCACGTCTCCTCCGGTGGGGTCAAAGTGAGACTTTTCTTTTACCTCTTAAATTTGGTCTAATCAAATCCTGGTGGGGTTGTGGGGTGGGTTTAAATCATTTTCCAAAGTATCCAAAAGGAACAAGTTCAAAAACACACCCACCGTGCCCCATCTAATTATAAGAAGCCACGTAAGCACCAGAAGAACCAATCAGAATTGAGCAGAACCACAAGACCAAAATTGCCTTTTTGCCAAAAAGCAAAAAGCAATATGTTAACTCATTCAACTGACATCCCTTGACCAACCAAAAGAAGCCATGTCCCCTGTCGATACAAGGATACAAGTTTGACCTAGAGAAATGCCCGTCAAACCGTAAAATATAGAAAAGAGACCATTTGAGCTTGGAAATGAAAATTTCTTCAAGGAAAGAAAGTTTAGGAATGTTACAAGGCTCAAATACATTCCTTAGGGACACATCAATTCATTCTTCTTCAAGTACTTAGGAAAGAAACGATAGGGAAAACAAATACTGACTATGGGGAACAGAAAACATGGGGGAAATAGATTTTTTGATGGAACAGAGCACGAGAGACTCAAAATATAGACCCTTAATTGATTTACAACCCAGGAACCAATTAAAAATAGCCACAAGGATTAACTAGGCACAATATGGGGAAAGAGAAAATGACACAGGCCGTAAATCAGTAAATTTTCAAAGGCAAAAATGGGGTGAGACTATTTTTAGCACCAACAATATATATGGGCCATTCACTTGAATACGCAATTTACCCAAATGCATCGTGAAAGTGATTTCATATACTAGGACCATGTTCTCTGCATTGAATATTTTAGTACCCAAATTTTCATCATGACTGAATTTTAAGTTTACTTACGTGCTTCTTTATTCTACTTTGCAACCATTTAGTTTTCCTTCATTATGATCTAGTTCAATAACATACTATCAATTGACACTTTTTCCCGTAATCTTGTTATCATGCAAATGTGATTTAAAAAAATGGTATCTAAACTGTGAAATTATAACCATTAATTAATATAATTAGGAGGACTAAAAATATGTATAAATGAAACTAAAATAATATAGATTAATAGTAAATAAATTATTCTAAGTTAGATAAAACCCTAAGTATGGAAGAGAAGTAAGATAAATGGCTTAGTTGATTTGAAGAGACTGTCACAAATTTTCTTAGGTCTGAAAATAGAATCTAGAAATGCAGAGGATCAGTCAGAAGTCATGCGAATACCAAATCTGGAAGATCTAAATAGATTGGGGTGCCTCAGAAAGTACTGGGGAACCCTGGTCTGCAGATAGGGTGTCGTGATCTTTTTAAATGCTCCAAATCTAAGTTTAGTATGGTCGCAAGTTGATCTGGGATGGCCTCTGTCTATCACACTAGATTTTTTACATGAATTGAATAATAAAATATAAGAGGAAAGGAAGTATAAAACCTTAAAAAATATAAAGATTCAAAATGAATGGGTTAGAGTGATCTTATCATTGAGCACTGCACTACATTTAAGACCCAGATGTAGTTTTTGTCACTTTGTGCATGTCATGCCTTAGGTGTTTTTGTGCTAGTCACACTTTTTGAGGTAACAAGCAATAATAACTATAGAGAATTTAATAACATGTGAGCATGGAATATTATAGAATCTCTCCCCCTATGTAATTTGTGTTGATGAAGATCTTCTAACCTTGATGCATAGAATTATGTGGATGTAAATGACGCAATGGATGCAACTTTAGATAGAGTGATAGTAGTATGTGATGCTAGGACCCTCATTATGGTCTTATAAATTTATTATTATAGGGTTAGCAAGTTTAATTTCGTAATTAATTGCAACATGGCCAAATGAGAAAATGATAACGGTGGAAAACAACTAGAAAAGCTCCAAAAAGACACAGGAAAATAGAAACATATATTGGTGTGCCCAATGTGCGACCATGGTGCCATGGAGCACCCTAGTAAAGGCTTGGGCACCATTATTTCAAGATGGAATGATGGGGAAGTTGTGAAAAAAGTGGATAAGTATAGAAAAATATGTGTGAATGACGAAATAAAAATTGAAGAAAAATATGGAAAATTTTTGGGATTAATTAGTACGTTATTCACATGATAACCTTGTAAATAGAAATATAAGACCAGGATAAATAATTCCTAAAGTGCATGATTTCATGTCTATATTTTCCCCCCACTTTATGTTTTTGGTCGGAACGCTCGGTAACATAAAGTAGATAGAGATGTGTAGTTGATATACATGTAGATTGTAGAGGAAGATGTGTCGATGGAAAAGACTCAAACGTGGAATGAAAACAAGAAAAATGTAGACGAGAGTGAATTCTAACAATGAAAAATGTGTATAAAAAGTGATGAGAGTGAAGCTAGGGATGAACGAGTGTGTATTTTATGTTATGTGTAGTGTACTAGCATGGTTAGTAAAGACAAGTTCTTATAGCGGTGTGTTTTCGTTATCATTTTTCATTATTTTTGTCATTGTTGTTTCCCCTAATTTGAGTGCTTGGTTCTCATATGACTGGACCTGTAAGGAGAAAATGATCAAGTACTCAAATATATATGTATGGAATAATGATTTGTAAAATATGCCTATGTATAGACATGTGTAAAGTACATAAATGTAAAATAAGATAGAATAAAAGTGTAAATCAAACATGTGTACCTAATCCATATCGAGATAAGGGTGTAGAAGGATATCTTATACTCTCATGAGTTTTCCAGGATATCTCAAACCACCCTAGCTCAAGACGTATAGGGAGGAAATGCACTGTATCCTCCAACCTTTAACCACTTCTTCTGAAATGTGTGAAGAGATTTCTATATTGTCCTAGTTTTTTGGTTGATTCGATGCCACTGGACGGAGTATTGTACAGAGGCACACCCAATCTAACCCACAACCCTATGAATGACCTAAACAATTTCAAAAATACACCATGTCTTGTAGAAGACGATGTGTATGGAGTTCATGGACTAGTCTGAAATCACTCATTGTGTGTGAACCAGTGTAAATACAATGTGTTAGTAAAAAATGCTCAATGATTCCCCCCTTCTTTGGGGGCCCATGCGACGTCATTGAAAGGATAATGTGGCCTCAAAAGAGGACCAAACATACTCTAACCTTTAGTACTCTGCCCTAGAGGAGGAAAGGGAAATCACTTGGTATATACGAAGGCACGCACAAAACGAGATGCCTAGAAAAAATAAGTGTTAGTTAGAATACACATGCATCTAAGAATATAAGTTTAAAATACGTAGAAAATGTAGAAATTACCAAGAAAACTAGTGTAAACACGCAAGAAAACAAGTTGACCACACAACAGAGGTTTTAAACATGGGAAATCCCTCACGATGTCGTGAGAACCTTAAGGCCATCATGGCCACAAATTTAGACAAGTGTGCACAAAAGCACAGGTAAAATCCCAAATTCAATGGAAAATAAAGTAGACAAGTAGAAACAAACAAGTAGTCATCGAAACATGTAATCTTGCAAAAGAATTTCTACACATGAAACACTTGTTAGCATGTTAGAGAGATAACCAATATGTCGAAGAATTTATGAACAAGTAGTATAAGATGTTAAGTAAAAATGAAACATTAGTACTTATATAGGATGAATTTGGATGCCCTCAGCTATTGGCATAGGAAGGGTAGAAGGTGAGCATCCGTGTAGCGTATAGAATCCTGTATCTACAATCACACTAAACAAAAGGCATGAACACACATGTGTGTATGATAATAACATATACGAAAGAAATATATCATGTTTAGAAAAGTGATCATCAAAAACAATAGTAAACAAGAAAAAATTCCCCCAAGACAATGCAATAGGCTTTAAATGGATGGAATGGAATGTAAGATGGAATGATAGGAGCAATCTAACCCCTGAATGGAATGTGTACACATCGAAGTTCATTTTTTTTTCTCTCATCAGTCAAGAATTAACCATAAATGAGAGCGCATCATCGGGAAATGGTCGAGTAGTGTTGGTTGTGTTTAGTGTGTTGTGATGAGTCTGTATGTGTAATGGTGATGAAATGTGACATGTGAAGATTTGTGCGTGAACGTTATAGTTGAAGCATATATCACAACTTACTGCATGGAGGATATATGATTTATCCCTAAGGTTATATCACTATAGAGTGAGTGTATGGGGATGATACATTTGGAAAGATTTGATTGGGCCCTCTAGCCTAAGCGTATACTAGGACTTGTTGCATGTATGAGTGATGATTTATCACTAAGCATATATTACTATAGGATGAAAAGATGAAGATGGGTGAATATTTATCCTAGAGTGTATGTCATTATGGGATGAATAAAAAGTTAGTGGTGATGTACCGTAAGGTGTATGCCACTATAAGATGATAATGGGGGTGGTTATTTAACCTAAAGCGTATACCACTACAAGATGATAAGATAGGTGACTATTAAACCTAAGGAGTATGTCACTAACGTTGGAAATGATGGATAAGTAAATATCACATGGTTAATGTAAGGTAAATTTGATTGGTAAACCCTCACCAGTCAAGTATGGACCGAGGATATAAAGTGTGACATAGAGTGGTAAGTGTAGTTCGTAGGAGACAACATAGTATAAACAACCATGTGATGAATATGGGATGTAATTGTGTGGTGTGGGCAATGTAATATAGAATGTGTAGCATGTATATAGGATATTCAATGTATATAGAAATGGAATATGTAATGATGATAAGTAGAAATAGATCTAGATGTAATGAAATCTAGTGTAGTATGTAGAATGTATATGATGGATAAATGCACAATATGAATCTTACAATGTGGGAAATATAGGGTGTGCAGATTATGTAAGATGCGGAGATAGGTGTAGATAGAATATGTAATGATGACATGGAAATTGAAATCCATATATAATGTGACCTAACGTAAATATAGAAATGCAAAAATAGATGCAGATGAGATGATGACTAGTGTAGTGTGTATGAGATAGGTGATGTATAAATGACTAATAGATGAGGTATGTATAGGATAATGTAGGATGTAGATGTATAGGATAATGTAGGATGTTTGGTGTTAATGATAGAATGTAAATGTGTAGAACCTATAGTGAAGTGTGTGGGGTTTAGTGTAATGGTAATCCCTCAATAGTCAAGTGTGAACTGAAACACAAGACTTTGTCATCAGGTGGCGATAGTGCTAGGACATCTGTTAAGTATGCCTATATGAATGAATTCGGATGCAAATATTAGAGATATAACTACACTAATATACTGAAGGGGGTATTGTGTCAATGGTTATAACCCCGAATCAGTTGAGAAGTAGGAATCAACCTATAAGTTCAAGGGACAAAGTTGCATCGACTGGTACCAGGAATGAGGAAAGTGTAAGACCATGCTCAAGTAAATTTGGGATAGTAGAAAAATGTTTTGCAAGGTATGAAGCTGATACACATATGATGGGTGTACATAGGATGAATGTCGTGGTGTAGCAAAGTGTGTGGGTGATGGAGGGTGAGAAGATGTCATGTGTCAGGGGGAGGATGAGCCATGTGGAGTAAAAAAAGGATATGATCGATAGCGAGATACATAAATAGTCCTAGGAATAGACTTATGTCACTGTGTAGGAGTAATGGAATGGAGTGGTCGTTGTAGGGGAAAGTTGAGGTGGTGAAGAAGGAGTAGGATGCATTATAGGAAACATCATAGGAGTTGTGTAAGGAAGAGGAGGATATGTACGAGCTATGAAACTAGAAGGTGATGATAATGTAGATAAAGGAGGAACTTCGTTAATTGAAATAAGTTGATTCTCATAAAAAAAATTGAGGTGCAAGTGGTTCATATAAATAATAGATTTGAATTTACAAATATAATTGATGCCCATAATTAGGTCACATCCTTTGACTATTTGAATTACAAGGTAAGGAATGAGAAGAGTGAGACGACCAAATTTGATATGTAAATTAACAACACCATATGTTTTCTTGAATGGATAGTCGATTTGTGATGGACGGTAATAGATAGAGCATAAAAATGATAGAGAACATGTGTTAATACAATAAGATCGATCAAACATAGTGTTGTTGATAAATGTTGAATCAATAGATGCCTTAATCTATAAATGATTAGATATGAATGTAGGGTGGTATTTGGTGTTGGAAAAAGAGATAATAGGTGATGTAGTGTGAGTGTTAGTAACTAATAAGTTGAGCACATTAGCATATTGAGGTCGTGTGGCATGGTATGTATGATTAGTTGATGAATCCATGCTATTTTTTTCATGTTGGTGGGAATTATTATTAAAAACTTGTATTTTACCTTTATCCTTTGTGAGAATAGGGATAGAAGATTCTGAAAATTCAAGCTTTTCATTGTCAAGTACATCTTGGATAATTGTGTGACGTTTTAGACATCAATTGGTTGAGTTTCTCACAAAGCGATAATAATCAGAATGAATTGTTTCATTATAATTATGTCCTTTAGGTCGTGATGGGTCTAATTCAGGTTTGGAGGAATGCTAATCAGGTTGTTGTCAAGGAGTTGTTCTAAGATAAGATGTGGTGTCATATGGAGATTGGTAAATGTACATCTAAGTGATGGGGACTGAATTTCCTTAGAAGGAGTAATATCAATGACAATGAGTTTATTATCAGTTGGCTTAGAGGTAGATGATCTGAATGGTGTCTATTTTTGAAATCAAGTGGAGGATGACGGTTGTTCCTAATACTTAAGCTTTCTGATAGATAAAATATTATATTCATGGACCATAAGAGTATGGAAAAGTTGATCAAAAGAAGAAAAGGTCACAATGAGAACACGTTCTTGGAGAGGTGGTAAAATACTTTATATAAATAGATCTTACAGTTTAGCATCAACGAGGATGTTAGTAATTATAGGCAAATTATTCTTATATCTTAAAACATAATTAACAAAATTCTCATTGGGTCCTTTCTTAAGTTGTGCTAGTTGGGTGTAGGACATATTAAAACCGATGTTGATGGAGAAATGTGTCAGAAAGTAATCATCTAGATGGGTGAAGGAAGCTATTGAATTGACAGGTAAATCATAGAACCATCACATGGTGTAGTCATGGAGACTACAAGGAAATAATTTAATAAAGAAGAGATGAAAATCAAGAAAATCAAGAAAATCAACATGAAATGCTCAAAGATGCTCTTGTGGGTTACCATGTCCATTGAAAATGAGAAATTTAGGAGTGACGAAGTTAGGAGGGAGAGGGTAAGTAGAGATTTTAGGTGTAAATGAACTGTGCATGAACAAGGTAGAATCTAAAGATGGAGATATAATGGCCTATTGCAATTTGTGAATTTGGACCTGGAGATCACGATACATAAATGTTAAATCTTGATTGCCAACAGAGCAGGGTTTCCGTTGATGTGAGACCAAAGGAGGCGTGAAGTCATTAGAAGGAGTGAGAACTAAAAACCGGAATAGTAGATTTAGGTTGAAGTGTAGAAGAAGGGGTTTGAGTTGAAATAAAATTTTGTAGAGGTACAGAATAATTGAGTTCAGCCAAGTCGGTAGCCTCTTCATGAGCCACATGCAAAAGTAAATCTAAAGCTTGTTAGTGTTTGGCAAGGTGATCATTGATGGCCTTAAGGTGGGTTTCACTAAATTCCTCGGAGGATGGAGCCATAGGAAAGGGAGGGAGGAAGCCGCAGTGATGGGAGGGTTATGTACTATTATGTAACAAATTGTTATGGGTGAAGCCAACATAGATAGATAAACTACTGTAGTAAACCTTGAGTTGGGAAAGCCCAAACAGAAAATAGCCATAACCTTAAAGTGATTCAAAACATTTGTCAAAGAGCCAACCTAAACATGCAACGAAGAACTATAATTTGTTGTAGACATTGACCAAAAATAGACTATGTTCATGATAAAATACTATAAATCGAAATAAATCAAGAGAAACAAAATTTAAACAAGTGATAAAATATTAAACTACGAGTAATTTTGAGAAAAATTCATAAGTACACAAATATATTATAACTGTCGTAACTAACATGGTGTCAATATAATATTAGGTATCTATAATTTTTAATGTCATTGGACATTAACAACCAGTGGCCAGTATTAAGATTGATGTTCATTTGATGATTATATGAAAGTTTCAATTTGTAATATTATTTTGACCTCAAAAACCCACTTTTTCTTAACATGCTCTTGAATCTCCAAATATTTCCAAAATATTCCTAAATCACTTGCACAATGATATAGGCTCATTAATACACCTCCAATGAATTTGAGACTTCAAATACTCCCTAGAGAATATGCACCAACCTTAAAAATGCTAAAAATAACCCTTCCTTATAAGCATGGCAAGAGATATGCCTTGAAAGAATTTGTCTCAAAAGGAATTTGTTAATATTCTTTTGTCTTCTCAAAAAATGGATGAAGTTAGGACCATAGAAATGAAAATTACATGGATGGGGACACGCCTGACATATGGGATGGACTAACCTGGAGGGGTGTTGAGGAAGGTGTACAGTGAAATTTTTTCACACTAGGGTCTAGTTGTCTTGTTTTTAAGTTGAATTTTTTCCTTGCAAAAACACATGACAACATGTCATATTTGAGTGTTTACAATATTTCACTTTATCTAGTAGATTCTACGTATCCTAAGATTTCTAGTTACCTATTTCATCCTAATAATGTAATTGGTCAACAAAATCCAATACTAAAGTACCCAATAAAATAAATCACATTCTTAATTAACCAAATATTATTTTTTCTAACTTCTAGAATAAGTGGAAACTAAACAAAAAAATGAAAAAAGGTTATGAATTTAGTGGCATTACACTAAAAAAGAAGTATAATAATGTAAATATAGTAATAAAGAATAAATTTAAGGATACTTTATCCTATATATAGTATGATGCAAATAACAATTATGAACTAAATTATCAATGTCCCCCTTTATCTTAGAATCAACATCCAAGGGATTGTTATGGGTGAAGCCAAGATATTTGGATAAAATCTTGTAGTAAATTTTAACTTGGGAAAGCCAGACCAAAAATGGCTAGAACTTAAAGTGATTCACAACAAATGTCAAAGAGTCAACCTAAACATGTGAACTAGAAGAACTATAGTATGTTCTAGTCATTGACCAAAAATACACTATGTTCATGAGAAAAGACTATATATCCTAAGAAATCAAGGGAAGTGAAAGAAACAACAGAGAAAATATAAAACTATAGGAAGGAGAAGAAAACTAGAGGATATATAGGAGAATAATGGGAGCCACGTTGAAAGTCAAATAAATTTAACGAATTTGAGCCAACAAGAGTCTAATTTTGAGAATAATCCATAATTACACAAATAAACTAGGTTTATTTTAACTAACTTGTGTCATTATAGTATTAAGTATTTAGAGTTTCTAATGTCATTAGACGTCAAGAATTAGTGACAAATATTAAAATTGATGTTCATTTGTTGGTTACATGACAATTTAAATCTTGAAATTGATATTTATTTGACTATCATAAAACATTTTATCTTCTTTGTTATAAAAATCACTTATACAATTTTAAAGATTGAAAATGATTTCCCTTATTTTTGGCTCAAAACTAACAAATAAGTCTAACAAAGTGATAGATAGAATTCGAGAAAAGAAAAAGAATTAACAAATCATTAATCAAAATTGGAGTTACATCTACAAGTTAATTGAATACATACCTTAAAATTTATATTTCTTGATATTGTTGAATATATTCATTTAACAAAACTAAATTAAGATAAAGATACCTATTTTTAAAAAAGATAAAAATACACTGGCTAAAATTATAGACATAAATTAGAGCTAGTACAGTACCTATTAATTACGATTTAAATATATAACATATGTAGAAAATTTGTTTAATACTGGAGATGATGATTTGTTAAATCATGTACATTCTTCTTGATATCCTATACAAAAGTTCCGTATTAGATGCCCCTAATTATTCCAAAACATTAATATATTAAGGATAAGATGCCCCTAATTATTCCAAAACATTAATATACACTTAACAAGTGTAAACGGCTATAAATATACTCCATTGATAAAAGAAAGATCTAGGTTTGCGTTGATTTAGGCAGCCACAGCAACATATCACCAAAGACGAGATGGCAAGCAGCATCATTTCCTGGCCCCGCATTGGGAAAGTAGTGACAGATGGCCGTAGCATTCCTAATAACTCTCTTTTCATTCTCAACAGCCTCCAACTCCAGACCGAAAACGTCACTACCAGGGAAAGAATGACAATAAAACAGTCCATAAGGATACACAAAGCTGTGACACGCTACCCTCAGTTTACTACCCTTCAGATTCTCCCTCCTCGATGATTTTCTCACCTTCACCGTCTGACCAGACCCAACAGTGGAGGGATCAGTGAGCAGCTCCACCTCGGACCCAGAAACGGACAACACAAATTCCACCATGTCCTCAACAGAGGTGATGCAGCTCTTTACTTCTCCTTCTTCCCTGCTCGCCTCGCACAGCTCCAATGAACTCGCCATGTTCCGTGACACATTCGACTCCGGCCGGATGTTTAACAACGTTAAAACATGAGAAAGATTTGCAGTAGAGACAGACGGCATCAACTCGGCCAACTCGCGGGGCAAAAAAGACTTCCAGGTTATGGTAGAGCGAAGATCTGGCAATGTTATTTCCCCGGATTCCCTCAGCTCATTCTTATCAAGGAACATGTGCATATTCTCAACCGCGTCGCCCTTTCTGCAATGTATTGAGCAGCTATATTGTGAACCTACTGCCGCCTTATACGCCATATCTTGACGGCATAACAAATTCGCAGAGCTGCAGAATTCCTCCGCGCTGAAGGAAGCGGCGTCCTTGTTCTTCAACATTGTGGTGAAAGATTGCAGCTGTGGTAGTGAAAGAGGAGACAGACGAGCTGCAAGTCGTTGGGGTATTTCTACGCCGGGAAGCTTTTCTCGCCACCGTTGGCGCTGCAACGCCGCCACAGTACTGTTAACAGCAGCAATCTTATCGAGCTCCATAACTACCTGAAAGCCAGGCCCATTTTTTTATAATCACCCAAAACTAAAAACTTTATTCTACTCTTTAATTTTTATAAAGTAAACACCGAAAACGATAAATTATCGTTACCCTGAAACAACTTACAGATAATGCTAGAAGTAGAAGCCCTGCACTTGTTTTGGCCATTGCTCCACTTGAAAAATCATCCCTTAAATCGATGATTTACTACGTTTTTATACACGGCTTGCTCATATAGTTCACTCCATTAAGCTATGTTGGAAGGTAAGAGCTGTCATTGTCCTCCTTTGTGAGCCATTCAAAATGTTGAAGGCGGCTCAAGCTTCCCACCAAGGAAGATGCTGTTAGAAGGGACCCATTAGCTTATACAAAACATGATGTGTGTGAGCATTTCAAATTATTGAAGGCTAGGCTGGACCCATTGGCTTACCACTTTTTAATACGTAGTAGACTAGATCCATAGACTTAACATCATAAAAATTTGTTTTTTTTTAGCCTTTCAACGTATTAAAAGGAGTCTTCAATATTCCAAGTGAGTTCATTGGAGCAACTGGCTTGACATGACAAAACTCGTTGTTTGCGAGTCCTTTAAAGTATTGAAGGTGACTCAAGCTTCTACGTTGGACCCATTGCCATTATATGACAAAACTTGGAGTCTTATTCACTAATTTTTGCAGTCTTCCTCATATATAAAATTGGAGTCCTTATATTTAAATGTTAATTGATGTTTAAGCTTTAAATTTTATTTGTTTATGTCAACAGTATGTAATTATAGCAATTCATTTGGCGAAAAAATGATTTTTAAAAAATAATAATTATACTCAATTATTCTCATTTTCTATTGTTTATATTATAAATTTCGAAAATATTTATTTTATAATAATATTATTTTTAAATATATTTTATTTTTTATGTGATTAAAAATTAAATGTTAAGGGATGGTTAAGCTTTGAATTTTATTTGTTTATGTCAAGAGTATGTAATTATAGCAATTCATTTGGCGAGTAAATGATTTTAAAAAATTAATAATTATACTTAACAATTTTCATTTTCTATTGTTTATATTATAAATTTAGAAAATATTTATTTTATAATAATATTATTTTTAAATATATTTTATCTTTTATGTGATTAAAAAAAATATTGATATTGTATTATTTAAGTGTTAATAATTAATATCTTTGTAAATGGTGTGGTCTTTCATATCACTCATCAATATATGTTACGCTATGCACACCTAGATATTGAGCCACCCAGCGAGATGTGTTAGTGAAATCAACTCAAAATCATTTTACTATATTAAAAACAATTACATTGTTATCGTTCAATGACAGAGAATTCATGAGATTTATTCTAATGAATCAAATCAGCTAGCTTCTCCAAAACCAAATTTAAATTTACAAATCACAAGCAAGTGAAATAGGATAGTTTATTTTTTTGGTTAGGAAATCTACCTTGGTTAGGTTCCTAGCCCTTGAATGTGATGAAATACATTCGTGAAAGTAAAACCAGAAGAAAAATCATAAAATACATAAAAAAACATTAATTATAACCATACACCTCAATTCTAGCCATGAAGTGGATTTTCGTGTGCATGCTTAATTTAGATGTAGATACCCACAAGTGTGATTTTTTGTGCAATACTAGCTTGGTACCATTGTGTTGCTTTACAAAATGGAGAGAAGGGATTTGGGCACAAAGGGTTTGGAGATGAATAAAAGAGGGGAAAATGTATAATGGAGTTATACTCATGAAGTTTTATGTAAATTTGAGGGTATAGGGTGTATAAATAGGATCTCGATGCCTAATTAGTAAATGGGGTTAATTTCTTTGTTGTAAAAATAATGATAAATTGGTACATGAATAGTGATGAATAGTGCAGAAATAGTGGAAAATTTTGAAAGTGGGTGGAAGTTGGTGATGAATAATAATACATGTTTGAAAATAGAGGGAAAATGGGTAGTGAATAATAGCACATCCTTTAAAATAGAGAGAAGGTGGGTGAAATAGTGTAGAATATTTGACAATAGAGGGAAGGTGGGTGAAATAGTGTAGAATATTTGACAATAGAGGGAAGGTGGGTGAAAGAGTGGAGAATATTTGAAAATGGGTAATTAATTGAAATATTTTATCGGGTAGTAATGGACATGGGAATAGTAAAAGGTTCATGATGTTACTAATAATATGGTAGAGATGGTGTTTTTAGTTATTAGGATGCGATTAGATTAGTTAATCATTTATTAATTAGCTATTGATCACTTTTGGTATTTTCATGGGATTTGAAGTGGGATGAAGAAATTGTGAGAGTGAACCACAAGGATCAATGAGAACCTATGAAAATAAAGTTTGTTGCACTCTAACTTTAATAAGAAAGTTTTCCAAGTAATCAACAAGAAATATTAACCATAACCAAATTGGTCAAGAAAAAAAAAAAGATCTACTCATACACATTTACTTAAGGGATTAATGTATAAATGTCATTCCTAGATGTTTCATACTCCTATGATGGTGGTGAGGAGTTACAATGCTAAAATAACATGTAACTCGCATATGGCAATGGCACATAAGACAAGTATGATAGATTCTATGACGTAATATGTCATAAGTCATATAACTCTGTAAAAGACATATGATTCACCTAAGTCAGATGACTCACCATGTGAGAGGTGGAAAAGTCCTAATAAACAAATAATGAGGTTGAAAAATTTTGGTGAGCTAATCGTGCTTTTGATCACTGGAATGCGTAATGACATTTTGTTAAAAGTTCTAATGGAATATTAAAACCTTTTCAATGTTATTTTATTAAAAGGTACCTATTGAGAGCTACAGAGAGAAATAAGAAGAGATTAATTTATCTCATATTATTCCGTAGAGAACAATGCACACGTCCAGTTTATATAGGACAGAAAAAAATGAACTGACTTCCTAATAATGCTGGGAAGATCCACAAAAGTGGCAGAGTATAATGTGATAACAGGATAAGAATAGAAAGCTAAGAAATAACCAACGTATCCTATAGCTAAACAACGTTATCCTAACATTCCCCCCCTTATTACATTATTCTTGTAAATGTGACCTCTGAAAGATTCAAATTTCACTTTTCCAAGAGATTTAGTGAGAATGTCAGCAACTTGTGCTTCAGTAGGACAGTACTGGAGCTGAATTTGATGGTTCAAGACGTGCTCTTGAATGAAATGGCAGTCAATTTCAATATGATTTGTTCGTTCATGAAAGACTGGATTCTGCACGAGCTTCAACACACTCTGATTGTCGCAATAGAGAATAGGTGACTGTTTTTTCAGGAATTCCTAGGTCATCCATAATGCGACGTATCCATATCACTTCGCACACAGCTCCTCATGCGGCGCGATATTCTGCCTCTGTGGATTGAGATAGAAACAACATTCTGCTTCTTGCTTATCCACGAGATTGGTCCAGATCCGAGATGAAATATGTATCCTGTAGTTGACTTCCTATCATCAACAGATCCAGCATGGTCCGAGTCGACATATCCCTGTAGGAAGAATTGATCATTCTTTTTATATTCCAGACCATTATTAGTTGTTCCTCCGGACATATCTCAAAACATGCTTTGCTACATTCCAGTGACATTTCTTTGGCTCTTGCATGAACCTGGAAAGATAACTGACAGCATAGCAGAGATCTGGTCTGGTGTATGTCAAATAGATGAGCCCTCCAGTCAATTGCCTGTAGAGAGTAGCATCTACTTGAGGTGAGTCCTGGAATCTTGAAAGTTGCAAGCCTTTTTCCATGGGAGTGGATATAGGTTTACAATCAGACATTCTATACTTTTCCAAGAGTGTCTTGGCGTACTTTGTCTGGGAGACAAAGATGTGATGCTCCTTTTTCCATATTTCCAAGCCAAGACAGTAATGTAGTAGCCCCAAATCTGTCATGTCGAAGGTTCTTTTGAGATCATTCTTTACAATATCAACCTGATCTTCTGAACTACCAGTGATCACAAGATCATCTACATAAACAACCAGAATGATAATTTCTTTGCCTACCTTCTTTATATACAGATTTGAATCTGAGGGACTACGAGTGAACCCATGCTGCAGAAGGTGATCGTTGATCTTGATATACCATGCCCTGGGAGCTTGTTTCAGTCCGTAAAGAGATTTGATGAGACGACATACCTTTTTAGGCTGATTTTCATCAACAAATCCTTCAGGTTGGGTCATGTATACTTCTTCTTTCAGATCACCATTTAGGAAAAGCACTCTTGACGTCCATCTGCTGAAGTCTCCATCCTTTCTGTGCTGCAAGTGCACAAACTACCCTGATGGTCTTCAACTTCGCAGTGGGTGCAAAGGTTTCTTCATAGTCGATGCCTTCTTTCTGAGCATATCCTTTGGCTACAAGTCGTGCTTTATGTTTGTCGATGGATCCATCTGCCTTATATTTTGTCTTGAAGACCCATTTTGCAGCCTATGGGTTTCTTTCCTGTAGGCAGATCGACAAGTTCCCATGTCTGATTTTTCATGAGTGAGTCATATTCTTTTTCCATAGCTTCCTTCCACTGAGTTTGACTGAGTGCTTCAACGAAAATTATCTGGCTCGGAGCTATTCATCAGTGAACTCATGAGTGCAAAGTTTACCTCATTTCTTGTTTGACTCCTTGTTTTGAACTCCGGATGATGTATCTGGGAGTTGTTGCAAATTTGAGTCCTTGATAGTTCTTTGTACCCACTTTGGATGAGAACTTGACTGCTTTTGAGAAGAACTGTGTCGTTGCCGTGAGGATTGATGTGGAGTCACATTCTGCAGTTCTCCAAGGTCAACAAATAGTTCTCCTGGTAGCATTTCTTTTTCTCTGAGTAGTCTCCTCCATCTCATCATCTGATTCGGAGACTAATCGGTGAGATGTGTTTGGAAGTGAATATTCTGTTGATACTATTGAGTCAAAGGATGACTCGTCACAAACCACATCCCGACTCTCGTATACTTTCTTTGTCTCAGGATCCATGAGAAGATATGCCTTCGAGGTAGTACTATAGCCAAGAAGGATACACGGGAGTGTTTTCGGATCTACCTTATTTCTCTTCTGAGCTGGAACATGCATGTATGCTGTGCAAACCAAATACTCGCAAATGAGAAATTGATGGCTTTTTACCACCTCCATACCTCTTCTGGCGTCTTGTTCAGTAGAATCTTTGTTGGTGCCGCTGTTGAGAAGATATACAGCCATTTGTACTGCTTCAGCCCAATAGCGTTCTCCTAGCTTTACAGTTGATAGCATGCAGCGAGCCATCTCCATCACTGTGCGATTGCGACGCTCAACAATGCCATTTTGTTGGGGCGTGTAGGGAGCAGTCAGGTGCTGCTTAATGCCATGATGGTTTAGGAAGGCCAAGAACTTATTTGATGTGAATTCCCCCCCTCGATCTGAGCGGAGTAGAAGAAGTGGTTGTCCAGATTCTTTGACAACACGATGATAGAAGTTCTGAAAGTGTTGAAGAGCCTCACTTTTCTGCTTTAGGAAATATACCCACATCTTGCGAGAGTGGGTCATCCACGAACAACTGGAAGTATTTGTATCCTGAAAACGAAGCAGGCAATGGGCCGTTCAGATCGGTATGAACTATCTCAAGACACTTCTTGGCATGGAAGGTGCTCGCTTGAAACGGATCTCTATGTTGTTTTCCTGCAAGACAACCAGGGCAAATAGGCAAGGAACTGGACAATTTGGGTAGTCCACGGACCATTGCTTTTGAACTCATCTGGTGCAGTGAACCGACCGACAAGTGTCCATATCTATAATGCCATAAGGCAGTTGATTCTATTGTTGAAGCAGATAAAGCTACTGCAGAAGATGAAACTGTATCTAAAGCAAATAACTTATCTTTTACAAAGGCTTTAGCAAGAACCGTACCTTGTCGGGAGATTAAGCATGATTTAATGCCATTTTGAACAAGAAATTCAACCTTAAGGTGATGATTCAAGAGCTGAGTAACTGGCAAAAGATTACTAGTCAAGCCAGGAACATATAGTACCTTTGTAAGTGTACATTTTTCGTGGCCCCAGAGGAATGGTCACATTCCCTATTCCTTCTGCAATGTACTCTTTGTCATCCGCTATCCGAACTCGATCTCCAGTTGGTTCTTCGCATAATGAATCAAACAGCTTCTTGTCACCTGACATATGCTTGCTTGCACCAGAGTCTATCAACCAGACTTTCTTCGTGGGCTGAGAAGTTTGAGAGACGAGTACAAGATTCTTACTACAATGGGCTCCTTCTGATGTCTCCTCATCAGATTCATCATCCTCTTGTTGGGCTGCAAGATGTCCTTTTTTCTTTCTCCAGCGGGGACGTCGTTTAGACTTTTGAAAATCTTCGCGCCCAGATGTGCTTGTATGGCTTGAAGACCCTTGTTTCAGGCTGTTGTGCCAACAGTGATCAGTGTCATGAGTATTGGTTCTGCAAATGTGACACCATCTCTTTGACTTTTGATCTTTCTGTTTGGATTGCGCTGGATTTGGCTTCTCTGGGGGACCTTTCCGATTCTTCTGGCCACGATTAGGCTTTGAGAACAAGGCTTTGTCCTGAGTCTCCCCATGCGATGAAGTGATAGCTTCTCTTCCTGCTGCAGAAAATTCACAAGCTCTTCGAATGTCACTGTTTGTTTAGACACATTCAGTGTTGTAACAAACACTCAAAATTGAGAAGGGAGTGCTCTCAAGGTGATTGGGGACGAGTAGTTTTATCGTCTACCATTTCACCGAGCGCCAATAACTCCGATCTCAACTCAGCCACGCGACGCAGGAATTCCTCCACTTTCTCGTCAGACCCCATAGAGAGGGTGTGCAGCTTCGACTGAAGATGAAGAATCTTTGTCTGATTTTTGGCTTCATAAATGGTTGCCAACTTGTCCCAGGCCTCCTTGGGTTTCTCCACATTCCGAACATGCGGTTGCATGTCATCACTGATACTGAGCATTATCAGCATCAAGGCTTTAGCACTAGCCATGTCATATTTTTACTAGTTCATCGGGGGTTGTGGGAGCAGGGATAGATCCTGTGACAATTCCCCATAATCCTTCAAACTGAAGGATTGTCTTCATTTTTGTCTTCCAAGCCCAAAAAATTAGGGCCCTTTGAGCAACTGAGCATCAGACAGAAGTAACTTCGGAGCAGACATTGTAATAAAAAAAATATTTATTTATTTGAAAAATTTATTACAATTTGGACTCACTGTCGAGAATGACTGGCTTGTAGATGCTCGCGATATTCGCGTGCTGTGAGATGGCGACGCTTTGTAGGGCGTTCTTCTTTGTCGTCACAATCTGCGTCATATCCGGCTTCTAATTCTTCCCGATACTCGCTTTGCTTGGCAGCTGACGTCAAAAAGAAAGTACTCAAGGAGTCCTTCTCAAACAAGTTTGTCGAATGCAAGATTGCCCGCAATTTTTAAGCTCGTTCAGCAAGGAAAAGTAGAACCCGGAGCTCTCAGGAGCTTCTCCACGGTGTTCTCCTTGGCTGGCGAGTTGATGTTGTGGCTTTCAGCTGTGGCGACCGTGTTGTTGACCGCTTTCAATCGAGTTGTCTACACTCGACATTCGGTGCTAGCCCTTCCTTCAGCTGGTGACTGAGTAACTCTCCACGTGGGAGCAGGATTGTTTTCACCTCCACGCAGCACACTCTTCCACGTAGCAGCAACTGTCTGCGCTATAAAAGCTTCAGGCTTTGGCTCCAAGTTCTGGATTGATCTTCAGCTGGATCAATCACACCGGCCGCATCTTCTTCAGCCTCGACCTCCTTTGAACAAATCAGACACCCGTTCTCATATCTCTGGCTCTGCTAGTTGCTAGGTGGAAATAATCCGCTGGGAATTCCAATCAACCAGACTCGAGCTTTGGCCCTGCCGGCTAAATGCAAGGTTTCCACGCCTTCCTCTCACAATCCACACGCCTGTAGCGAACTGGAACAACGCCAAGAAAGTCGTAGGTTTCAAGGGGGCTGTCCGGGGGAACTTTCTTCGGAATCTCTTGCACATCAAATGCTACAAGCCCCAAGAAATCGTCCTGTTACTAGAGAACTTTGATTAGCAGAAGTCAATCCAAAACTCCATGAACCTGCGGCTGGTGAGCTTTGATTGGTCGGAGTCAAACCAAAGCTCCATGAGCCAGAGGGTATTTCGACCCCAGGTTTCTTTGATTCTGGCGTGCCAACAAAAAAAAAACAGGCTTCTTAAAATTCGCCCGAACTAGGAGAAGAAGGTTAACAACGGTGCAGAATGAAACGATGCGTAATGCTCAGTTGTAGAGACGTTTTCTATTTAGCAGGCCGCAGCAACAGATCTCCAAACGCGTGGGCAAAGTTTCTATGTGCTTTTTTTAAAAACACTCCACGCCAAAAAAAAATAGGCTTTCCTCCTCACGCACCATCCACACGCCTTTCTCTTCGCAGGACAGCTTCAGTCGCTCTGATACCAAACTGAGAGCTACAGAGAGAAATAAGAAGAGATTAATTTATCTCATATTATTCTGTAGAGAACAATGCACACGTCTAGTTTATATAGGACAGAAAAAATGAACTGACTTCCTAACAATGCTGGGAAGATCCACAAAAGTGGCAGAGTATAATGTGATAACAGGATAAGAATAGACAACTAAGAAATAACCAACGTATCCTATAGCTAAACAACGTATCCTAACACCTATTAGTTTATCTAAGTTTAGCTAAATTGATCTTTTACTGAAAGACTTTGCATGTTAGCAACTTTGGCTAGTTTTGGCATGTGTGGAAGTGGAGAAAAGTTGGTGGTGGCGCAAATTTTTTTTTTTTTTGGGGGGGGGGGAATGTTTATTAATCTTGATGGGACTACTATTTAATGTGGAAATTAATGAATTTAAATACCAATCCCCTCATTCTTGGTAGTGACTTAGTCTGTTGTATGTGGCTTTCACCAACAACAAAAAATTAATTCTTGTTGGGCTCCAATTTGATTTCATTCTGCTAAAATCATGGTTTTGAGCTGGAAAAGGGAGGGATGGAGTTTGGTGCCTTTCTATCCATTTCATTCATTATTTTTTCATAGAAACATGTTGTCCTTGCTTTTTTTGGCCATTTCACCCAATCTGGAGGTTGGGCGATGCATTGTATTCCTTGTTTTATTAAGACTGGTTCTGGTTTCGTGGTGGGTTGGAAACACCCCTTTTTGAAGTTGGCCGCTTGGATTATAGTTAAATTCATAGCTAAATATTTGTTTTAGATTTTATTTATTGGCTTGCACATGCCAAATCAGGTGGTCTAAGCCACGTAACTACATTAGAGGATGATTACAGATAGGGGTTTAGGTAAAAAGGAGTTAAAACCTTGTTTTGATGTGTTTAACAGGTGCAGAGTTGTCCTCCATGGTTGATGTGATTTTTCTCCCTGTCTTGCCTTCAAAGAGAGCCTAGAGAGAATTTTAAGCACTCAACAAATACATGAGATGGAATTTAAGCTTGTGTTGCTATTTCCAGGGCTAAGTTTGACATGGTTGCTGGTTGGAGGTGTTTAATCAGGCATGAGAAACTTACACATCCAAGTAATTGCTAGGCTTTTTAAAATATCATGAGATGAAAAATTATCATTCCTAAAATATGTATTTCTATTTTGGATTTTGATCAATCATTGATTACTAGTTGGTTTCTTCTTTATTTTTCTCTGGTTTTGGTCTTTTGGGTTGCTTTAGATGCTTTCATTTTGAGAAATTTCCTTCTGAGAAATTGTTGTTTTTAAAAGCTATGGTGGGTTTAGATGCCTGGCTGTAAAACATCTCCTCTTTCCTCGAAAAATTATTGTATGACGGTAAAATTTGTTATATGTGAAATGGTGGGTGATTTGATTTCCTTGTATCTGGTTGAAACGTTGGTAAACCAGAAATTACTTCACCATGAATTTAAACTTCTCTTTTTCTTGTGACATATTTCGTATGATATCTACATAATTGAGATTTTGTAAATCATGACAATCGTGTAATTGTAACTATATCTTTTGGGGTTAGTGTATGCTTTAGATTGATAAAGCCATCACATATTGTACACATGCCAAAGTTATTGGTTGACCGTTGAATGAAATTCTTATATTTGAATTAATGCCTTAGGATTGTAGCAAAGGTTAAATACTTAGCTAAATTTCTTATACTTTAAATATATATACTTTTATAGATATATTGTTGAATTTTGTACATGGGTATTTTCCTCCTTGATGGAATTTTGATTTTCCCGGGTTTATACAAAAGATGTATCTTTTGTTAAACCCATTTGGAGAAGATAATGATTATATTTGGGGGAAGATATCTATTTTTTCTATTTTTATTTAGGATGAATTACAGTCAAAACTCCTCCCTCTGATAATCAATTTTCCCCTAGAAAGAGGGGTTGTAAGCTTGAAGTGATTAATACTTGGGCTAAAATCAAGTTGGAGTTTTAGTATAAAACTTATAGAATGCAGGAATATGAGTGTAATGTATTAAGATCTTAGTTTGCACATAATTCCTGATGATCATCAAAACTATTTCAGGATATTTAAGGTTTTCATTAAGGGGCACTTCGACTGCCCTTATAGATCTTGAACATTAACTTTTTTTTTTAAACCGCCATGATTTAATGATACATGTGTTCATTTATGTATTGTTCTCAATTATTATTAGAACTACTTTGGGATTAATTCTCTTATGAGAATAATTTTGGTGGTATATACATTTATCTATCTCATTGTTTTTAATTGTTAATGTTGTTATTGACTTTTGGCTAGTACACATATGTAATGCCCACTTTGACACACACACAAAGACAACACGAAAATTAGCACATAATTTTTTTTACTAGCTTAAAGTTTAAATAAGGTGATCAAAATGGGCTACCACCAACTCTCATAAAGCTTGACACAACATTGACCACCGAGGAACAAGGGAACATACGATACCTATCATGAACAATTCACTTTCTCTTTCAATATGACACAACAAAATAGCCCAAACATTAGATACACTTATAGGTAGGGGCATCCCACAGTGAAAATTATTTTAAGGTTACTTATGATTCGCATAATTCTTCTTAAAATTTATATTCCTTTCTTTATACTAGAGAACATTTAGCTTAGGATAAAATTGCCCCAATGAGGATCATCTTTAATATGAAAATTATTCATTTAATTAGATTAACGGTAGGGGGGATAAACCAATTGCAACAAGGTTATTTAATCAAACACAAGATACTAAATTTCATTTCAACCTCCATTGCATAAGGAGACAAGCGTAAGCTCCAAATGAGGTGGAGTACCATTTAGGTTTGGGACTAAAAATTTTTTTGTGCAAGGATTAACAATTAACAACACTTAAGAGATGATTACATAGTACCTTGGAAAAATTTAAAGGAAGAAGGTCAAATTGAATTCATCTTCATGATCTCATTAGTTATTAATGCTTAGTAATTTGTCTGGATTGGGTAAAACCTTCATTTAGGTTCCTCTTGATTAAGTTTCAGAAAAGAAAACGAATTGGGTTTCAAAATAGATGAGTTATATTTAGTGGTTTCTTAATCAATTTCCCCCCTACTTACGATGAACTAGTTATTGAAAAAATCTAATCAATAATTACACTTTAATATCATGTTACGTCCCACAATGATAAGAATAAAGTTTACTAGCAAAATTTAGGGGTAGGAGGAAAATTATTTTTAACCCAGGTAGATAACTCCCTTTTCTTCCACTTAAAGACACTTGATTTTATGTAGAATATCACAACTTCATGTTTCTGTGTTTGTATAGATTCTATAAGGATTAAAAAAACATTTTATTATGCTTATAAGTGCATTAATGCCATGACCGAGAAGGGTTTACTACAAAAAATTATATCTCAAGAGAAAATTTTACCCTTACTCAATTGTGAAAATTATACATGGTTACATAATTTCTATCCAACTCCGCACATAACCCAAAGATCAAAAAATATTCTATTGAAATTTGACTAGGAAACAAGAAGGTGAACAAAATTAGTCAAGCCACGCTATACTATCTTCGAGATTACTATAATAGAATTAAAAAAATGATAACAATGTGATAATCAATTTATATCTTTACAATAGTATTTACAAGTTTTAGTTTTAGCTGGTTATGACAACATTACTCAACAATAAAGATTTCAAAGGCATTGAGCCCCTTTTAAACTTTCCATAAAAACCATACTACATTCTTGCAACACATTAAGCATTTGAACAAAAGAACTCCATAAGAAAAATTGATTCAACTTCCTACAATCCTTTCCCTCATCTACTCGCAAATCCATTTGCACATTTATTGCCTAAGTTAATTCACGAGAACTGAGCATGTTAAGATTTACACAATAAAACATTATGCTACTATTAACAATATCATGAAAAGAAATCTTTTTTTTTCCTCAAAAAATTGATTTCAGCTCTAACCACCATTTATCTTCTTAAGGTGAAACAAAACTTCCTCCATGCCTCTAAGATGGAAAACAAATCACATACTTCATCTATGCACAAAGTCTATAAAACAAAAAAAGTTAAAAGATAATCAAGTAGGACAAAGGACCTTCTAAGATAGAAACAAAATGTTATGTATATTGGGAGTTCAATCATGTAATCATATAGATTATATGATTTAAATCTAATACTCAAACCACTATTACCATACTCAAAGCCACTTCTTATATATGCATTTATATGTGCCACAAAGGGCATTAACCATCTTAACAAAAAAATTCATCGTAAATAAAAAATATATCTATATATGTATCACCAAAAGGCATTAACAAGCCTAATGTCAATTTTCATCAAAATCAACAAGATTTCTATATATATACATACCCTCAAATGTCACTAATAAGGACCAAGGTAGCCACATACCAAAACTGATCATAATTGTAGACATACTTGAGATAAACATCAAAAAGACATCGTATTTAAAAGTTTCACATCCATGTTACCCAAAAATTAATTCATAGTATAACAGTATAATAACAATACTTTAATCCTAAGGGCAAGTATACTATTATTCACTATTCATGAAAGAGTTTTACGTCTTAGCCACAACCACAAAGTTGATAAAAGAAAAAAAATTAATTTTAATCATATTCAAAGCCCAACTTACTAAATCACACAAAAGAGAAGACCTTTAATGTATATGGTGGAGGACTCATATATCAAATTAACTAGACATGATAAGCCTTAAATCACAATTATTCGAGCAACCATACTTGGCTAAATTAAGATGGTTTGGGTTGTATTCACAGTAAAAGAAACACTAACTACATCAAGTTGAATAACTTAATATTGGGTTACTCACGTTCTAGGATGATACCTTAATTCCTATACAGTGACCGATAAAATAAAACTAGACAAAATATAAAAAATCTAGAGTCCACAAGACAAACACTCACCCTCAACAAGGCTAATCATAGTACCAGTTATATTAATATATCCTATAAGTAGGTATAAGACATTATATGCCTAGTATTAAAATATGGTAAACCCTATTTACCTTTTCCCTTTCAAAACCCCTTAATATATTAGAAAACAAAATATAACTATAGACTAACGAGCAAAAGCCCCAAACATAAAGGCCACTAACCAAATCACCGCATATTTCACAAGGAATGATTCTCAAAACAAGTATGCATTGTTATAAACAATCAAATGATTTCCAAATATGAATACATGTCTACATAAAAAAAAATTGTAATGTAACTAGTCCTTGATGAAGAATTGTTCTGTCATAGTATGTTTGTCACATGTCTTACTACTCCATGTTAGAATCTTGGGGCTACT
This sequence comes from Taxus chinensis, assembly GCA_019776745.2. Taxonomy (NCBI): domain Eukaryota; kingdom Viridiplantae; phylum Streptophyta; class Pinopsida; order Cupressales; family Taxaceae; genus Taxus; species Taxus chinensis. The sequence continues at coordinate 792,864,961 of CM034148.1, forward strand.
TCTATGGCACTAAAATTCCTCATTCAATTGTATTATGAATTGAAATGCTTAAAGAATGCAGAAAAAATGCTAGACATAAGATTAATTGATTCAATTAAAAAAAATTGTCAAAATGTTGAGAGTGCTACTATTAAAATTTGGAAATAAGGAAAAAAAAAACTCTGCCGATATCATTTAACTAAACTTATAACTAAGCAGACTACGTTTTTTCATATAATATATTTCCTTATTATTCTTATTATTATTATTTTAAATATACTTGAGTTGAAAGGGGTGAGGGCTCAAACATCAGGTTTCTTACAGCTTGCAATATATTAAAAAAAAAGGGAAAATGATTATTATTTTTTAAACACTGGGAACATTCAACCTAAGTAAGGACTCAAATCCTTACAATGAGCAAAAAAAAATTCTGTTGAAAGGGTTTTGAACTTGGTTCTAACTGCTAAACTAGAACTTACAATCCATGGCCAAGAGTACAAGGCTATTCATCCATTCATTTCTTTCACGAAGACCATAACAAGATCAAAATATAAAAAACCCTAACTATTAATCTTATGTCTTTGGGCCATTTCAGTCCACTAGTGATCCCCATCACAACCCGTAAACCAGGCATGAGAAAATAATTTGTTGCAGACCTAGATGTTGTTTTATCCTTAAAATATTTAAAATCATTTACCTGAATAACATATTCATAATGGAACAAGGAGGCCCTCAACAATAAATTGACTAAATCTATCCAAACCCACCAATAACCCCAACTTAATGTTATTTCCCTTTTGCTAAAACAATGAAAAAGTAAAAATAAAAAATTTGGAGTTCAAAAACCAGAGTAATAAGCCATATGTAACCACTTTCTACCATTAAAAGCAAGGGATTTAGGGTGGAGGTCCATACAGGCTACTATTTCAGAAAAAAAACCATTTCATTTTAGGAGATTGTTAAAATTAGCAAGTTCTAAGGTGTTAAAGCTTAAAATGATTGAGCTAAGCTTCCTAACTAAAAAAATGTGTCCACCTGAATTGTGTACAGCAACCCAAGGAAAATTTTCCTCTTCTCTTTGCTTTTTGTGCACTCAAACATCACTCTAAGGTTTCCCTACAAGGCAAGGGCAAGGAGAAAAGGCATCAAGAGGCTTTGTGCTAGCCAATCGCAGTTGCTTGCAAGTTTTAATGCCTTTATTCTTAACAAAAAAAAAGTCGGTGAGAAACAAAATCCAAATAGTCCACGTGGCCACACGTATTTTAGGGATTTTGGTGCACAATTTACATGCCAAGTGTTTTATTCTACCATTACCAGCCATATCTGCCATCGTTGAAAACAAACCAACTCTGCAAATTTTTTAAACTGTAAACTTCCATGCAGCTTACATCAATATGGAATTTTAGACCACCAAAAATGTGCCAAGCACGTATTACAAGGAGTTATAAGGCCTTTTCATCAGCCACGTGCTAGGAAGGTCTCTAATTAAGACTACAATTTAAACGCAGGTTACCAACTTTCTAGGCGGTTAGACAAACAAAGTATACCCAACACGTTTAACATATATGACCATAAAAGGGGTGGAAGGGTCGGTGGTGGAAGGGTCGGTGGTGGAGCATATTAAATTCAACATAAATTTGTAGTCCCCCAAAAATCAATTGGCACCACTGAAAGACCATTTCCACTTTCCCACCTGCAACATGCCTTCACCTTTTTTGTAATTATTTTTAGTTTTTTTTTTTTCTAGTCAGTACTACAATATATGTATAAATACCTTGATGACTTATGTTGTAAATTTTTATGATCGTTAACTAAATTGGGGTGTATATATATATATATGGGTAGTGTGGTAAAAAAATTGGCATCTTGTGATATATGTAAGTGCATATTTAAGAGTGGTTTTGAACATGGTAACAAGGGTTACTTTAAAGAGTCTTGTGTCAAGGAGGTGGTAATCCATTTTCTTTTATGAACCAAAACTAGTAGATTTATCAAGGAGGGTTATGAATCTATAGTGTTATGAAACTTGGATGGATGTTTTGAATGCTAGCTTGCATAATGGACTTGGGTAGTTGTGAGGCTTATCACTATTCCAGTCTTGGATTTATGAAGTAGCTAGGCTGCTAGGCAATGCCTATTTCAGACATTGATAGCCATCATTTCCACTCATCCTTAATAACTATGAAGTCACTTATTTGATAAGAATATATTGTTTTGTGTGGTTGAATATCAGATTTTCAACCATATGACCTATATGATTACATGATGGAACTCCCTTCTTACACTCTTGTTTGTTTCTAACTTATTAGGACAATGGCCCCTTCTGGAATGATTGTTAAACTATTGTTGTTTTGTGACAATGATAGTTTCTGGTATATTTTGACTTCACCATGAGAATGCAGATTGATGGGTTGAGAAATTAGATTTCAATCATGTAATCTATAGGATTACATGATTGAAATCCTAATACTCTCGACTCTTTGTTTCTAATCTTATAAGGTCTATGGTCCTTTGACTAATTGGTTGTCAAACTCTTGTTGTTTTTAGAGATATTGTTCATAACTGAAACATGGCTTCCTTCTTAGTTGGCATGGTAAAAAATTTTATTTTTTCTTAAGAATTGATCTGTGGTGAGAGATTTGATCCATTTCTTGAAATAGAATTTTTCCTTTCATGATATTGTTAAATAGTAGCATATTGTTGTTATGTGTCGTTGTTATCATGCTTAGTTCTTGCAAACTGACTCAGGCTAATAAATGTGCAGACTGGCTTTTGCGAGTAGAAAAAGGAAAGGGCTTGTAGAAAGTTGCATCAATTTTACTTATGGAGTTATTTTGTTCAAATGGTCAATGTGTTGTAAAACTCTTGGAATGTGTTCTGTGGAGAATTTTAGAAAAGGCTCAATGCCTTAGAAATGTATTTTGTGGAGTAATGTTGTCATAACCAACTGAAACCTTGAAACTTGTAAATACTATCATGAAACATGATAAATTGATCACTGCATTGTTATGAGTGGTTTTAATGTATTACAGAAATATTGAAAATAGTATAGCGTTGCTTGATCAATTTTGTTACCTTCTTGTTCCCTAGTCAAAGTTCAATATAATATTTTGTCACCTTTGGTTCCTGTGTCGTGTTAGATAGAAATGATGAAACCATGTATAGTTTAGTTGGGTAATGGTAAACTTTTCTTTTAGTTACAATTTTGTATAGTAAACCTTCTAGGTCATGGCATCAATGCAATTTCTGGGTATAATTAAGTGGGTTGGAAATCCTTTTAAAAGTTAATAAAATAAATAAATAAATAAATAAGGAATTTGTGATCTTATAGATAAAATGAAGTGTATTTAAGTGGAAGAAATGGGAGTTATCTTCTTGGGTTAAAAATAATTTATCTCCTACCCCTAAACCATTCTAATAAACTTTATCCTTTATGTTGTGGGACGTAACATGATATTAAAGTGTAATCATTGATTATCTTCTAGGAATATCTAGGTCATCATTACTAGGAGGAAATGGATTAAGAAACCATTAAATCTAAATCATCTATTTTGAAACCTAATATGTATTGTTTTGTTGAACTTAATCAAGAGAAACCTAAATGAAGCTTTTACCAAATACAGATAAATTCTTAAGTCCTTAATAATCGACTAGGTAATGAACTAATGAGGTCATGAAGATGAATTCAATTTGACCTTCTTCCTCTAAATTTTGCCAAGGTAACATTGTAATTTTTTCTTTGGTGTTGTTAAACATTGATCCTTGCTTAAGGAGTTTATAGTTCTGTACCTAAACGGTACTCGATCTCAATTGGAGCTTACGCTCATCTTCTGTTGCAATGGAGGTTTGAAACAAGTTTCACTAGCATAAGTTTAGATGATAGCCTTGTGGTTTTAAATTAATCCTTGTTTAAATAAATGAATTAAACAAGTAATTGTCATATTAGAGATGATCTTAAGCTAGTTACTCAATAGTATAAAAGAAAAGAAATCTAGCTCTATAAGAAGAATTGTATGAATCATAACATGAACCTTCTAGAACATAAGTTAATATTTGAAAGATGTTTCTAGTAAATAAGAAACCTTAGAATATTTTCAGCATGGGATGCCCCTAACTGTAAGTGTGTCTCTGTGGTTGGACTATTATGTGTTGTCTTGTCAAAATGGGAAGTGTTCAGTTTCGTGATGGGTGTCATAAGTTCCCTTGTGCCTAGGTGGTCAATGTTGTGTCAAGAGTATTAAGAGTTGGTTCATAGCCCATTGTGATCACCTGTGGTGTCGTATAAACTTCAAGCAAGTTGAAAAAGAATTTATCCATTATTTGTCCATGTTGTCCTGGTGTGTGTGTCTTTGTGGGTGTTACACTTGGTATCAGAGCCAAGGTTCATGCTCTCAAACCTCTGGGTCAGATTGGATTTATGATGTTGTTGCATGATGTTGGTGGATATTAGAAGAGTATTGTGATATAAGTGTTATGTGAACTATGTCGTAATTGTTATATTGTGAATGAAAATGTTGTATATGTCACTTAGTGTGTAATTGTTGGCACGTTGATGTGTTGGAGATGAGAGTATTATATCTCATTTTCATGAATTCATTGAGAATTCAAGTGTGTGAAAGGAATTTTATTGCTGATTATAAAGGGTCGGAGCGTTTTTGGCATTTTTGATGTGTAGTTGTGATGATGTGTTGTTTGAAAAGGTTGGTGTATAGTGAATTGGATTATGTAGTGATGTCATCATCATGTTATGAAGAAATGTGTATAATACCTTGATTGTATTTCATTTGACTGTATGTTGTAATTTTTCTCATCATAAATATGATTCATGTAATATGTGATCGTTTATGTCATGATTTAGGGGCATGTGGTGAGCATATGATCCCTATTGTACAATGTTGCCACTTTGGGTGTAGTATGTGGCAATGTGATGTGTATTTAAATATTAATGTAATGTATCTGATATCACTTCTTTATGTACCATGTGTAATATGTTATGGTTAATGTGCGTGAACCAAAATTATGTTAGTGATGTACTTATGTGTTATGTTGTGAACCTTATGCTAACTGACCTTGGGGAAATCAGTAAAAGTGTATTTTTGGAGTTAGGGAATGTGTATCATGGTCCAGTAACTCGAGCCAGCCCTTAGGCTGAGTAGATGATGACCTATGATCATTTTTCTCTCTCTCCTTGTGGTTGTCATATGGATTCAACCTAAGTGAAGCTATGCCTATGTTAGCCTTGTCAAAGTGGTAGCGGGATGATTTAGATTGAGATGATGATAGTTGTATTATTGATATGTTATTTTACAAGTTGAGGTTCGATGTTCTGAGTGCCAACAACTCATTGAGTACCCCCTTGGTGGACGTATAAGGCCACATAGTCATCATAATGTGATACTTCTATATATGTATTTTATTTGTAAATTGAACTTTTCTAATCACTGAAAATTTTATGGCCACATGGGATTGGGTTTGATTTTTCCATAAAGTTCTCCTTAAAAAGATTATTAGTTATTTTTTGCGGTAGAAAGCAATACAAATGAATATTACGGGGTTTCTTCCTCCTATTCACATACGTTTAAAGTTGTTAAAGAACAATTTGTTCCATTTTGTGAGGCCCCGGGAATTTTATTAAAGTTTTACATGGGATTGGGTTTATTTTGTCCATAAAAGTCTCCTTAAAAATTGTATTAGGTAATTTTTCAGTGCAAAGAAATATGACTAAATATTATGGGGTTTCTTCCTCACAATCACATACGTTTAAAGACATTAAAGAACAACCTATTCCATTTTGTGTGGCTTGGAAATTTTAAAACAATTTTACATGGGATTGGGTTTGGTTTGTCCATAAAGTTCTCCTTAAAAAGCCTACAAGGTATTTTTACATTATGAAGCAATACGACTGAATATTACGGGGTTTCTTCCTCACAGTCACATATGTTTAAAGACATTAAAAAACAAGTTGTTGCAGTTTGTAAGGCCCTGGAATTTTAAAACAATTTTACACAGGATTAGATTTGATTTGTCCATAAAGTCCTCCTTTAAAAGCATATTAGGTATTTTTGAGACTATCCTACTAATTATTATTTGGATGTGTTAGGTTTTAATTTCAATATATCCAATGAATTAAAGTGGCTAAGATGTGATTTCCATTGACATGTTTTATATGATATATATATATATATATATATATATATATATATATATATATATATATATAAATGATAAATTTGTATGTACAATTTAAAAAGTGGTACTAAAAATTTTTAGTTATTGAGAAATGTTTTGACAATTATAAATGAGCGTTAAATTTTAAACTAAGGATCAATTGTTTGATGCTTATAAGACACTTTCAAATTTAAACCCTTGACAACTACTCCTTCCATAATTACGTTGAAAGGTGGTTTCGCTCTGGGTCAACCCCTCCTCCCTTCAAATGCAAGTGAGACACTTCTTGTTTAGGTTATTTGGGTGATGAAGTATGGTCTTCTGTGGGCCTTATAAGTGTCATCCAAATAGCTTACTAGTAGTAGTGCAGAGTGGGAAAGGTGAGGGTTGTGACGGTTTAAACGTGGTTGGACCATCCTTTCATGTGACCTCTTTTGATATAGAAATTGGTACACTTGTTTTAATAAATCGATGGAAGACAACTGATAGTTGGATAAATATAGATATTAGTGGTTACGCAAGTATTAATTGTTGATGTTTCTTTAGTTTAGTCTCGGTGCAAGATTTATTTACTTTTTTATTCTAACCAAAAATTGATTTCCTTTGCATTTAATTTAATAAACTAATAAAATGTAAATATTTAATACTTGTAAACATTATGGAGATAGTAAAAGTTGTAGCTACAAACTATAAATCACATGCTAGGTGTGCGATGTTAATGCCGAAAAAGGAATAATCGTAAGTGGGAAAGAATAATTTAATAGACAACAAATCACCATGTACCAATCAAATTAAATGACGATAAATAAAGGAAAATGATATGGAAGGAAAGAATAGTCCTAAATAATGTCAAAGATAGAGGCAGTATCAACATTTAAAATACATTTTTTTAACCTATAAATTTGCGTAAAGCACGACTTTCTAGTCAACGTAGAGAAAAATTGTGTCACAAGCGAGCCATAATCATCATATCACGAGATAGTATGCCCGGTGGAACTGGTAATGAAAGAGTAAAGGGATTTCAATAATTGAAGGTTTTGGTTGTCCAGTTGATCATCAATTACTATCAATACTCATAGGTGCTAGGAAAAAATATGATTTCCTTATTTTCTGATTTTTTTTTCTTCATTACTTTAGTCTGACACTTAGTTTAGGGAAAGAGAATGAATAGTGAGAAACAAAGAAAATTACCTGAGAACTGTCACATCTAGGTCCCGTTTAATGACAAGCTCTGTGTATCCCATTTTTGAATATTCCAAAATTGCCTCAAACCGAACATACATTCGATTTGGAGTGGTAAGGGTTGTGGAAAAAAATGACAACTACGATAGAGGTAGCCTAAAGTCCACAAACATGGTCTTCTAAATGAGTGTATTCATTTGAACGGGTCATGCCAAGTACACAGATAACAAAGAGAGGGAAACATAGAAAATTACCAAAGCATTGTCATGTCCAATGTCTATTTGATGATGAGCTCTAGGGATCTAATTCTTCAATATCCCAGAACCACCTCAAACTCACAGATGCACAAATCCCGCAAAGAAAAATGAATAAGAAGATGTTTGAGTTAGAGCAACAAGGGATGTGGCATTGGTGGAAGTTACAATAAAGGCATCCTAAAGTCCAAAAACACATTCCTTGAAGAGGGTTTATTCATTTAAACGGGTCATGGAAATTACACTCTTGGAACGATCTCTGAAGCTTGCGCATTGAACAAAATGATCGATGTTATTCCCTTTATCTATTGCTTGTATTAGGATATGAGTAGCCAACTTGTGGCTTAACATATCATTTTATTATATCATTTATACTTTCTCATGCTTAGTAGGTTGGCCTTGGTGATGGCCATAACATATGAATAGTATATATAGAGGATTGTAGGTATGAGTTCATCATCATTGGAGCATTTGAGTCTTATTTTATGGTTTGGAGGTTGCCTCCTAGAAGTGGTGAACCTATTCTAATTGCATATTGAGATCACTATTATGAAATATTATGTTATTTGATGTTTTATTTCTACTCATAATCTAAATTATACAACTAATTTCATTACAAGTGGTATCAGAGCTGCAATCTAGGCCAATATTAGGGCAAAAACCCTAATTGTTTTGATTCTGTCATATATTACGAACCAGAGAAAATTGGTGGGAGATATTTTTACCATACTTGAGAAACATTTAAATTAAGGTTCCCTGAAAATTTTAGACTTTTTGATTTATTTTACAAAAGTTATTACAAATTTAGGGTTTTTCATAAAATCTCTCCCTAGGGTGAAAGTTTTGGAATTTTTCCAAGTTCGTTACATTTTCAAAAAGAGAAAAAATAGTTATGGTTTACTATTTAAGTTTTTTTATATTTGGATGAACTCTTATCAAAATCCGAAACCCTAAATGTTGACCTTAATCCCTACATCCTACTATTTTCAGGCATCATAGTGGGGCCTTCCACAAGAGGCAAAAAGAATCTCATCACTTCGAGTAAAACACCAGAAATGGATGAGACAGTAGTGGAGGAGTTGGAGATAGAAGATATAACTACATATTCCTCAAGGTTAGGGTTTACTTCAACGGACCATAAAGTAAGCCAACTTGAATTTAACCTGAGAGACCTTGAATCTCGAGTGACCAAAAAATAAGATGTGGACAGGATTGGACTTATATTGGAGGAGTTTATGCAAAACTTTAGTATGCATATGATGGTTAATCATACTTCTATCAATCAAGGTGGATCCTAAGGTAAAAATAATAGACACATGAGTCATGGGGGATCTTCGAGCATGTCTAATCTAAATATTGGCACTCCGCAAGATCGTAACATGTTTCCAAAAGTTGATATGCAAAAGTTTGATGGAAAGGATCCACTCAATTGGATCAACCAAATGGATAATTTCTTTGAACTACACCATATTCCATCAAGGAAAAAGGTGACCATGACATCTTTGTATCTCAAACCTGGCCAATGCATCTGGTACCAATGGTTATATGCTCAAAGGTAGAAAAATGATCTCAATATTACATGGACATTCTTTACTGAAGTGTTGCAATTACACTACAATTTTAGTGTGTCAAATAATTACTTCAGCCAATTAGCAAATTTGAGACAGTCAGGATTTCTTAAGGATTACATTCATCAATTCCAAAACATTTCTCTATGGGAGGAAAATATTGCTGAAGAGAACCTGAATGACCTATTTCTAGGGGATCTTAAGGATCGTATTGAGCTTGAGGTGTGTATGTTTATTCTTCATAAGGTTTCTGATTCTATGATTATGGAAAGAATGGAAAAGGAGAAATTTGTTTCAACTAGGAGACAACATTTCACAAGTATACCAGATATCGCAACACCTTGGCCCCAATACTCCATCGGCCAGCTGGATTGACACCTCAACAAATTGAAGAAAAAATAGAAAAAGGGTTATGTTTTAACTATGATGGTAAATGTGTACCCAGACATAAATGTGTTGAAAAGAAGTTGTTCTACATTGGTGGGCCTAGTGAAGATGAAGAGAAGGATGACGATGTAGAGTCAGAGGTCTTGGTTGATCCAGAAGAGGAATCAGATGATCCCAGCGAACGATATCATGCCATGAAATTTCATGTATTAACACCCCCAAACCCTCAAGGTGGTTTGATTCCTAAAAAAAGAGAGGGTCACATTGTTGATTGATTCAGTAAGTACTCACAACTTTATCAATCATAAGTTAGCAGTGTGCCTAAGCTGTTTTCATTTATTCATCTCTTGAATTTCAAGTAATGATTGTTGATGGAGGTATTGTTACTTGTTCTGGAAAATTCCATAACATTAAGCTTTCCATGGGGGATTACATACTAAATAGTCCCATGTATGCCATTTATATGGGAGGATCAGACATTATGTTAGGGGTTCAATGGCTTATAACTTTAGGAACCATTGAGATGAACTTCAAAAACTTTTTCATGTGATTTCACTCTAAAGGAAGGAATTTTAAGCTAAGAGGCTCAAGAGAAAAGTCTCCACAAATCATAATTTCTCACACAATGCTAAAAAAGGGTATAGAGGGATTTGTGGCACAAGTCTTTTCATTGGAGGATATTAATTTTAAGGACATTATACCATTAGATATGCAAGCATTATTGGATGCACACTCTGTTGTATTTTAAAAATACCAAAGGGCTTACCTCCAAAGAGAGATCATGATCATGTTATTTATTTAGTACCAAGGAGCCAGCCGCCTAACATTAGACCTTATAGGTACCCATATGTGCAAGAGAGTAAAATTGATAAGATTGTACAAGAGATGTTTGAAGAAGGAATAATCCATCATAGTCAGAGTTCTTAATGTTCTCCAGTAGTGATGGTACTGAAGAAAGATGACATGTGGCGCATGTTTCCTAATTATAGGGAACTTCATAAGTACACAATTAAAGATATGTTTCCTATTCCTATAATTGCTGATTTTCTTGATGAGTTTCATGGTGTTGTTTATTTTACAAAGCTCGAACTTCACTCTGGATGCCACCAAATCAGAATCAAGGATGAGGATGTTCATAAAACTACGTTTCAGACACATGAAGGCCATTATGAATTCCTAGTAATGCCTTTTGGACTCACAAATACACCTACATTTAAAAGTTTGATGAATTCTATTTTTAAGTCATTCCTATGGGAGTTTGTGTTAGTGTTTTTTTTATGATATATTAATTTATAGAAAAACATGGGAGGATAATTTACATCATGTAAATAACGTTTTGGAAACCATTGAGCAACACCAACTTTATGCAAAGCCCTCTAAGTGTTCTTTTGGACTCAAGGAGGTTGAATATTTGGGTCAAATTATCTCTCATGAAGGGGTTTACGTGGATCCTAATAATATCAAATCCATGATGGAGTTGAAGGTTCTGTAAACGCTAAAGAATCTACGAGGATTTTTGGTGCTTACAGGTTATTACAGAATATTTGTAAGGCATTATGGAAGAATAGCCACACCTCTCATAGTTTTATCAAAGGAATCCTTCCATTGGAGTGAGGATGCAACCATATCATTTGAACAACTAAAGGAGGCCATGTGCACCACTCCATTCTTGGCTACTCCAAATTTTTCCAATACATTCATTGTTGAATGTGATACATCAGGGATGGGTATGGGGGAAGTTTTGATACAAGAAGATCATCCTATTTATTTTTTGAAACATTAATTCAAAGGTAAGAATATTTAAAATCCAACTTATGATAAGGAAATTCTAGCCATACTTCATGAAGTAAAGAAATGGAGACCATATGTCATAGGAAGACACTTTAAAGTTAAGACAAATCATGATAGTCTGAAATACTTCTTAGAGTAGTGTTTATCTTTTGAAGAAAAAAAAAAGGGGCCTCAAAGATGTTTGGATATGATTTTGAGATTATCTATAAGAAAGGGAAGGAAAATGTAGTTTTGGATGCTCTGTCAAGGAAATATGACTCAATTGTAACATTGTTATGTGCCATATCCATGTTACATGAAGATTTGATAGATGAGGCAAGGTCCGAATGGAGAAATGACCCAACCACAACAAAACCTCATTCATAATCTCCAAAATTATCCAAGCATGTCTAGAAAAATTGTATTGAAAGGGGATGCTTTATGGTATAAAGATAGATTATACCTATGTAAGAACTCAGTCTTAAAAATAGGATTCTATCCAAGCTTCACTCTTCTCTGTTATTGTAGGTTATTATTTATCCTTTTAATTATTTATTAGGATAATTCTTACACTTGTGTTAGCCCTACACTTGTTGGGTTAACTTTCTTAGGTGTACTAGTTGTGTGGAGTTAACTTACTAGTTGTGTTGAGTTAGCTTCTCAGTTATGTCGAGTTAGCTTACTAGTCTTGGAGTTAACTTAAATACCAGTATCAGTTAGTGGGAGTTCTTCACCATTGATTTAGGTAGTAGTTACACTTCCCTCCTATTATATGTACATCTTTCTTATTGAATAATTCAAGTCATTCTATTGTAATGTATTGAGCATTATGGATTATGATGGATTTCCATATATGGTATTTTAGATCTTTTGTTTTACAAATCTAATGTATTGTGCTATTATCATCTGAGATCATGGCTTGGAACAATCTTCTTATCATTCCTTTCATTCTCCAGTAGGGGGGAACTCTGGATTCTTGAATACTTATCATTGAGTGAAACAAGATTTCTTCTGGGAAGGGCTTAAAGGGGATGTAAAACAATTTGTGGCAAAGTGCATGGTTTGTCAGCAAACTAAGGGTGAAATAATTTGATCCCCATGTCTTTTGCAACCTCTATCTATTTCTAGCCAATGGTGGGATGAGATTTACATGGACTTGTTATCTCCATTTCAAAGCACCCTTTAGTTTTCACAAGTGTGTGTGCTTGAGCTCACAATGTGATTGGATAACATGGGTACTATATCCAAGTTATGGGACTTGTAACTTGAGATAGACCTACAGAGAAAGCTTGTTCTTTCTCTTAAACTAACTCCCAAAATCTAATCTTATGTAGGAAAAACTATCTTTTCCTAATCTAAATTTCTAAGGAACCAAGGAGAGAGAGTGCATGAAAAAAAATCCTACACTAAAGTGTTGATACACCAGAAAAAGAGAATGTGAGAATAGTCTTCCAATGTGTGAAAAATAGAAGCAAAATGCATACGAGAAGGGGTAATAACAACTCTCCAAATTCTAGAAAATACTTTCACAACAATATTACATACATACATAATGAGAATGAATCCCTGTAGAATATAAGGTAAACACAATATATTTGTAATAATTTTGAAAGGGCAAGAAGAATGAAAACAAACACAACAAGGGAAGAAGTATCCAAAAACTTGTATATATTTCTTCATTAATATGCACAATCCAATCTATTATACAATAAGGGCCTAGATCACCATGCAAGGAGTCCACTACAAGTGCTTGCATAAAATTGGCTTCAGAAAACAATTTTGACAGATTTTTTCTACTCAAAACTATATCCCTTTTACAATGAGCCCAACACTTCAATTTATAGCATTCTAAAAGAAGACAAAGAGAGGGAAAATGTAAATCCTGAAATCTGACTTCCCACACTTGCAAGATGTCATAAATGAGGTGAAATGATGGTATGTTTGTTGCAAAATACCCCCCATATTGTCCCATGACTTGCAACAGTGAAACATGTCAGCACATGCTTCATTAAATACATCCCAACTACCAAATAAAACACTATTCTAAACTAGACACCTTTTATGCAAAATCACCAACAATTACTTTCCAAATTATGTATTTATTCATTTCTGTGCATTGAAATGGAGTAGGATTCCAACAATACAAATTTTGTGTGTTTTCGTTGAGAAATACAAAACTTATTACATTCTGAGTGTGGAAAGCTATTTTGGGTATGCCAGGAATTTCTCTCATTTGATGGGACTGAGCATTTAATTAGCTGGAGCTGAAGAGGTTTCCATTATTTTCATATACCTACCCTCATCAAAATTAATAAATTCAAATTTCAAGAAAATCGTAGCTCGAGGTCAAAGCTTATGACCATTTGAAGTTCGGAAGGGTCATGTGTTGAATTTTCCATTGCATGCATCTATTTCAGATTTTCAAGGAACTTGTGTGCCGTGCATACTTACACTTCCCAGGCCTCCTTTCTCTACCTTTTCTGATTCCCTCTTGGTGTGGTGATTTCATCATTTGATGTCCCGTCTGTCCCTCATTGACCGGGCCATGACAATCGTTGACTTATGCATTACCACACTGCTTTGTGATTGGCTTTTTCAACTTTGCAGGTCCTGATTGTCTCGTGTGATCCTATGTGGCTTGGACCAAAAAATATTTGACTTAACTGATTTTCTCTTGGGTAGGTGATTTCAGATTTTCAGTTCCCAACATCTCGCAGACCATCTAGGACAAATATACACAATTTTACCAATTCCAACTGTCTGCTAATTTTTTTCTCTTTGTGGGTCCCGACTGTCCTGCAGATCGTCTTGGACAAAAATACCAATTTTTTTCCACAATACACTAGCTGAATCGAATTTTTGAATTTTTGAATTTTTTCTAACTTCTTGGATTTTTTCCTTAGATGGGGGAAGTTAGAGTGAAGCCAAAGGAATCTTCAAAACCTGATTTTTTTAGGCCTTGGACCAATTATACTTGCTCAAGCTTTAAGAAATGATGCAGGTTATCAAAATTACCTTAAGGGTGAATTTTGGATAACAATACTTTATCACATGAGTTCCTAAATCTGAAGGAAAGAATGTCATCATGGTTTTGGTCGACAGACTCACCAAATATTCTCATTTTTGTGCCTTGTCACATCCATTTGCTACAAGCATGGTAGCAACAGCCTTCATGGACACATTCCAGAAGATTCATGTGACACCAAAAATTATAGTAAGTGATCGACACCCTATATTTACTAGTAACTTTTGCAATGATTTATTCTCATGTTTAGGTACTCAGTCAGCTCTTATCTCTTCTTATCATCCCCAGTTTGATGGGAAAAACAAAAGTTGTAAATAAGTGTTTAGAAGGATGTCTTCATTACTTCACGTCAGATAAACAAACAAGATGGGTCCAATGGTTGACACTTTATAGAATGGTGGTATAACACTTCCTTCCCTACTTCATCTAAAATGTCTCCTTTTTTGGCACTCTATGGATACCATCCACCATCCATCACATCATCATTGTGAGGAAAAACCGTGGGTTAAAGCAATAGAAGAACACATTCAATATCAACAAGAGGTCCTCTCTAGTCTCAAGGAGGAACCTGGCCATGGCACAAAGCCACATAAAGAAGCACGCTGATCAACATTCACACAGAAAAAACATTTTGAAGCCAGTGATTGGGTTTTTGTGTGGTTACTTCCATATAAGAAAATGTATTTGAAACAAAAAAAATATGGATAATAAACTTTCACTTAAGTATTATGGCCCTTATCAAGTATTATAGAATATTGGTACTATAACATACAAATTAGAACTTCCACAGTCAACTAGAATAATTCCATTTTTTCATGTTTCTTTCCTGAATAAAGTAATTGGATAGAGAGTATCAGCCCAAACTAGTGTTACCTGGTCTTGATGAGGAGGGGAGATTCATCTTTGAACCTAAATTCATCCTTTAAAACATGCACTAAAATATTGTGGACATGGGTTATTACTGAGTCCTTGACCAAGTGGAAGAATATGGACAATGAAGATGCAACGTGGGGAAGATATGACATTCCTACATGCAACACCTAGATATTCTCAACATTCGGGGACAATTCTGGTTTGAAGGGGAAGGGCATACTACGATCTTAACCTATTTCTTGTATTAGGATATGAGTAGCTGACTTGTGGCTTACCATATCTTTTTTATTATAGCATTTATACTTTTCTCATTCTTAGTGGGTCAACCTTGGTGATGGCCATAACATATGAAATAATATATATAGGAGGATTATAGGTAGTATTTCATCATCATTGGAGCATTTGAGTCTTATTTTATGGCTTGGAGGTTTCCCTCTAGAATTGGTGAAGCTATTCTAATTGCATATTGAGATCATTATTCTAAAATATTATGTTATTTGGTGTTCTATTACTACTCATAATCTGAATTATACACGTAATTTCATTACAATTGACAAGTTCAGTTTAAGATCAACTAACCATTTTGATGCATGATAGGCTTATTATGGATCAATTGCACCATTACATTTTTCTCTACATCAATTAGAAAGTCATGATTTTCATAAATTTATGGGTTCAAGTTTTTCTTGTAAATGATGCAATTGGTTATATCATCAATGATGTTTTAACATAATTTATTTTTCCCGTCTTTTTTGCATCTATATTTCTCATCATTAAATCCAGTTGAAACACAATGCTTTGTTGGTTTTTGTAAATTCCTTTTCTACTCAGCAATATTTTTGTATTCAGCATGAACATTACACACCTCACATGTGATTGCTAGTATATTTAGGTTGGAGCTAGTGGCTTGATATGAAAAAGCTAATTTTTTGTGAGTCCTTTAAAGTATTAAAGGTGACTCATGCTTCTAAGTTGGATCCATTGGCAATATATGATAAAACTTGGAGTCTTACTCACTAATTTTTAGAGACTTCTTCATATTTAAAATTGCAGTCCATATAGTGAAATGTTAAGGGATAGCTTTAGCTTTGAATTTTATTTGTTTATGTCAAAAGTATGTAATTATAGCAATTCTAATGGCGATTAAATGATTTTAAAATAACAATAATTATACTTAACTATTTCCATTTTCTATTGTTGATATTATAATATTTTTTTAAAATTATATTAATATTATTTGTAAATATATTTTATCTTTTATGTGATTGGTTATTTTTTTTTCTTTTTTATCAACGTTTAATAATTGAAATACAACATTGATAATGTATTATTTAAGTTCTACTAATTATTTTATTTGTAAAGTTTTAAGGTCCTTTGTATCACTCATCAAGATAGTTAGGTTATTTACACCTAGATATTGAGCCACTCTGTGAGATGTGTTACTACAATTAACTCAAAGTCATTTTACTAAATTGAATAAAAATTATATTGTTATCATTTAATGAGAGATAATTCATGAGATTTATTCTAATGAATCAAATTGGCTAGCTTCTCCACAAATAAACTTAAATCTACAAATCAAAAGCACGAGAAACATGATAGTTTATTTTTTTGGTTAGGAGAGATCTACCTTGGACAGATTCCTAGTCCTTTAATGTGACAAAATATAGTTGTGAAAGCAAAACCATATGAAAAATCATAAAATACACAAAACACATCAATTACAACCATACACCTCAATTTGATCCATCAAGTGGATTTTTTGTGTGCATTGTGTAATACTTGTGTGGTAGTAGCATTGCGTTTCTTTAAAAAAATGGAGAGCAGGGTCTTGGGCACAAAGGGTTTTAGAGAGGAATCGAAGAAGCGAAAATTTATAATGGAGTTTATACTCATGAAGGTTTTATGTAAAATTTTAGGGTATTGGGTATATTAATAGGATATTGAGGCCTAATTAGTAAATGGGGGTTAAATATTTTTTTTTAAAAATAGTGATAAATTGGGTAGGTGAATAGTGATGAACTATGCATAAATAGCAAAAAAAAATTGAATGTGGGGGGAAGTTAGTGATGGAATAGTGCTACATGTATGAAATATAGAGGGAAGATGGATAGTGAATAATAAAGAATACTTGGAAAATAGAGATAAGGTGGGTGAAAATAGTGGAGAATATTTGAAAATAGAGGGTAGGTGGGTGAAATAGTGGAGAATATTTGAAAATGGGGTAATTAATTGAATTATTTTATTAGGTAGTGGTGGACATGGGGGACAATGAAAGGTTCCTGATGTTGTTGATAATATGGTAGGGACGATGTTGTTCATTATTAGGATGTGATTAGATTATTTAATCATTGATTAATTATTTATTAATCACTTGTAGTGTTTTCATGGGATTTGAAGTGGGGGTGAAGAAATTGTGAGATTGAACCACAAGGATCAATAGGAACCCGTGCAAATAAAGGTTGTTATACTATAACTGAAATAAGAAAGTGCTCCAAGTAATCAACAACAAATATTAGCAATAACCAAATTGGTCATACAAAAAAAGAATAGGTCTACTCATACACATTTACATAAATGTGTAATGTATAACTCCCATTCCTAGATTTTGTCATAATCCTATGAGGGAGTTAGGATTTGCAATGCTAGAATACCATGTAACTTGCCTATGACAATGCCACATAAGACAAGTATGATAGATTCTATGATGGAATGTGTCATATGACATATAACTGCATAAAATACATATGACTCACCTAAGTGAGATGACTCACCATGTGTGAGGTGGAAACATCCTAATAAATAAATAAAATCTAAAAAATATACCCCCATACCGTAAATCCCCATACAAGGCTTAGGTAGAGAAATGAAAAAGTAAGAAAAAAAGAGGAATCCCCTACATAAATAACAAAGATGCATATGGGTAACCGATAACTAAAATATTAATGAGGTACCCATGTACAAAAATGCAAATATTTTTAGAAGAATAGGAGGAGGAGAATTAGGACACAAAAATCCTAAAGCAATATGAGTTGGTCAGTAGTGGACATCACACCAAGAATAGAGCATAAATGAAGAAACTTTTCTTCAGTGAAGAGTTTGGTAAAGATGCCTGCAACCTGATTTGAAGTTTGTCAATACTTAAAATCAATGATGTCTCTATAGATCAATTTTTGAATGAAGTGCATGTTTATCTAAATATGTTTCATTCATCTATTTTTAGCAGTATCTTGGAAAATCAAAATAGTGTTCATGTTGTCAGAATAGATATGGTAGGCCTCTGAAAGTGAATATCAAACTCTATCAGAATCCCCTGTAACCAAACAAAGTTTTTTTTTAGCGTTGACTACTCCCATGTATTCTATCTCTATAAAATATATATCTATGGTATTATAATTCTTGTTTGGCCAATGAAAAGACCCAAACCAAGATAAAATATGTAGTTGGAGGTAGACTTATGATGATTTAGATCACCAACCCAATCAAAATTTGTAAATCCAACTAAATCCATCAATATCTCTCCCAAGTAATGAATTTCATCTAAACTAAATCCCATTTCAGAGAAACCAATGTTGCTTATGTTACAAAAATGACAATGTATAGAAATTTGCAAGTGCCAAGTATTCAATAGTGTACAAATTTAAACAAATGAGATTGATAACTAACTTAGTTGATTTCTATGTAACTTGGAATTAGTAAAGATTGTGTATGTACATGATATGGATTGAAACAATGCCACGATATCTTGCATAGTTTTCTGGGACTTTGAACTATGTTTGATAGAAGCACCCATAGGAGGACACAAGTAATAGAGTGGTAGTGTCCCTTCTAGGTGCTAATGACTATGAATATTTAGGATTTTCTCTTTTTCTGGGTCTCAAGGTCTTCAGTCCAATATTTTCTTTATCATTCTAACTTCATTGTTAGGGTTTTGATTGTAATTCTAACCTCTAAGAAAAACCCCAGCTACCCATACAAGATCATGAGAACTTTAGGTTTGAATAAAATATGTGATATGTGAAGCTAGACTGACCCTTATGGTCACCCGATGAGTGAACTTAGTACCCAACCTTGCACTACCTTTCAAACACTATGTAGTTTTGTGTACTTGTGTTTGAAATAGTGTGTATAGGTTTACCTCACGTCAATGATGTAGCGATACCAAGTTATATCTAGCTTTTATCTAAATGTGTGGTATGAAATTTAGCACTTCCCCTTCCTATAAAGTGTATGCAACCCACAATGAAGTCACTTTGAATACTGGTGATAGTAGGTAGATGTGATAGCCCCTTTTGAATTTTCAGCCAGAATAATAGTGAGTATGTTGCGTATATATATGAATCTCTTGTTGGAATTTCAATGCTGGTGATACAAAAGGCTGAGTAGGAACATAGGATAAGGATAAGAAAAGTAACAAGGATGAACACAAGTGTCAAAAATTGTAAAAAGGAAATAGAGGAAAAAAATTACTAGAATGGACATAAGCACTTGAGTGGTATGATCCAAAGTGGGTGTTAGTGTCCTGAGACAAATAATAACAAATGTGAAAAGACACAAAGATAGGGATCCTTATGACCTAACTAGAAGTGCACATAGAAATGAGAGATGTAGAGAAAAGTCACAAAATAAATCAATCAAATAATGTAGACGGATAAGGAACAGTGTCACCAGTGAATAATATTCTTGCTTAATATTCATCCATATAGCAACATAGTGATGGAATATTAAGATAATGATATGTGCAAAATTTTGTGTCTACATTCACCCCTATGTTATTCGAATGAAATTCAATTAGTTTAAAGGAAGTAAGAAGAATACTTGAATAGGTTCTAGACAAGCCATGTTGTAGAGTGCACGTAGAACATAGGAACATGTAGCATTGTGAATCATGGATGATTGCATTGACACATATGGTGTATTGAAAGATAGCAAAAAATTGTAAGGATCTACTTGGAGAAATATTTGTGATGATATTTTAGATGTTTGATTATCTGTCAAATGTGATAGAAGAGGTAGGGAGTGATCAATTCCCACCCTGATTTTTTTATAATTGAAGAATTTTTGCGTCATGTTGCCAAAGGAAGTGTGTTAAAAAGAGAGGTCTATTTTTCCATCCTTGTATGACACTTTCATAAAAGTTATCACTATTGCAGACATATAAGTACTGAATTGTTACTTGTTTTTTTTTTATTGCAACTTGTTTTTTCCTGATTGAAGAACACATAGAGGAAAAATATAGAAAAAGAAAAAAAGTATCAGTTCCCCCACTCCTATAAAAATGGGTGTTTTGATTTGAATATTGCTAGATGGATTCCATGTTAGTTCCTATAGAAGCGATTGTGATGTAATACAACTTCCGTGTTAGGTCATCTGGAATTGATAGTAACTATGCTTATTGTATTTATTTTTTATTTGAGATTAGGAGTTTATTGAATAATATTTATTTAAAATATTACTCATAGAGAGGTTTTGTGATGAAATTACTTGTATAAATATAAATAGTAATAGTAATAGAACACAAAATGACACATGATTGTAGATAGACGATCGCAACATGCTAGTACAAGAGCTTAGGAAAATCGAGGTAACAACCTCCACACCATACAATAAGACTCAAATGCTCAAAATGATGACTAAATACTTCTCACTACCACCTATATTTGCCAATATTATTCTATGGTCAAAAACATGGATGAATGAAAACATAAATGAACAACATATTACAAGAAGAGAGATTATGTAAGTCACAAGTTGGAACTACATATCCAAAATAATATATAGAAATAAAGGCATAACATACCCCTCCTGTTCAAAGAAACATTGTCCCCAATGTTTGGAATCCCTTAATTTAGCCTCATTAAGGTTTCATACTCCCATGATGCATCCACAATATTCATACTCTCCCACTTGATTAATAGAAACATAGAAAAATGGATGTATTTTACTTACTTGAGCGATAGTCATCTTATAAGCCACACTACCAATTTTTCGCACCACTTAGTAAGGACCATAGTATGTAGAATCAACATTATTATCCTTCTTCTGATGTTTTACAAAGAACTTCTTATATGCCGATAACCATACAAAAACAAAGTCACACTCTTGAAAGTTTCCATCACTATGATGTTGATCAACCTATTTCTTTATACATTTTTGTGCCCTTTAGAAATTCTCTTGAAGACAAGAGATTTCCTTGTGCTAGTGTTGAATTTGATATTTTATTTCTCTCACCTTTAGTTTGACCTTCAAGATAAATATGTGTGATGGAGGATGATACCCATAAATTTCTAGAAATGGAGACATTTTGAAGGACGTATGAAATGGATTATTATACCATCATTATGAAAGTGGAAACCATTGCACCCAATGTTGTTGTTTATCTGAAGTAAAACATAAAATAAATCCATCCAAACAATTCCTTACCACCTTTGTGTATGGTATAAAGTGTATGCAACCCACAATGCAGTCCCTTTGAATACTGGTGATAGTAGGTAGATGTGATAGCCCCTTTTGAATTTTCAGCTAGAATAATAGTGAGTATGTTGCGTATATATATGAATCTCTTGTTGGAATTTCAAATTTGGTAATATGAAAGGCTGAGTAGGAACATAGGATAAGTATAAGAAAAGTAACAAGGATGAACACAAATGTCAAAAAGTGTAAAAAGATAATAGAGGAAAAAAGTTCCTAGAATGCACACAAGCACCTGAGTGGTATTATCCAATGTGGGTGTTATTGTTTTGAGACAAATAAGGACAAATGTGAAAAAACACAAAGATAGAGATCCTTATGACTTGACTAGAAGTGCACGTATAAATGAAAGATGTTGAGAAAATTCAAAAAGTAAATCAATCAAATAATGTAGACGGATAAGGAACAATGTCACTAGTGAATAATTTTCTTTCTTAATATTCATCCACATAACAACATACTTATGGAATAGTAAGATAATGATATGTGCACAAGTTCTTGTCTACATTCCCCCCTATGTTATTCGAATGAAATTCAATTAGTGTAAAGAAAGTAAGATGAATACTTTTATAGGTTATGTAATATCCGTGTTGCAGAGTGCACATATAACATAGAAACATGTAGTATGGTGAATCATGGATGATTGCTTTGACACATGTGGTGTATTGAAAGATAGCAAATAGTTGTGGGGATCTACTTGTAGAAATAGTTGTGATGTTATTGTAGATGTTCGATTATTTGTCAAATGTGATAGAAGAGGTAGGGAGTGATCAATTCCCAATCTGATTTTTTGATAATTGAAGAATTTTTGCGTCATGTTGCCAAAGGAAATTTGTTGCAAAGAGATTTCTATTTTTCCTTCCTTGTATGACACTTCCCTACAAGGTCTCACTACTACAAACAGATAAGTACCAAATTACTACTTGTTTATTTCTCATTGCAACTTGTTTTTTCCTAATGGAAGAACACATAGAGGAACAATATACAAAAGGAAACAAAGTATCATTTCCCCCACTCCTATAAAACTGGGTGTTTTGATTTGAATATTTTTAGTCGGATTCCATATTAGTTCATATAAAAGCGATTGTGATGTAATACAACTCCCATGTTAAGTCATCTGGAATTGATAGTAACTATGGTTACTGTATTTATTTTTTATTTGAGTTTAGGATTTTATTGAATAAGATGAATTTAAAATATTACTCATAGAGAGGTTTTGTAATGAAATTACTTGTATAAATATAAATATAAATAATAATAGAACATGAAATGACACATGATTGTAGATAGATGATCGCAAGATGCTAGTAGAAGAGCTTAGAAACTTCGAGGTGACAACCTCCACACCATACAATAAGACTCAAATGCTCAAAATGATGATTAAATACTTCTCAGTACCACCAATATATGCCAATGTTATTCTATGGCTAGAAACAAGGATAAATGAAAACACAAATGAATAACATATGACAAGAAAAGAAATTATGTAAGTCAGAAGTTGGCACGACATAAACAAAATAATTTATAGAACTAAAGGAATAACATACCCCTCCCTTTCAAAGAAACATTGTCCCCAATGTTTGGAATCTCTTAATGTAGCTTCATAAATGATTCATACTCGCATGATGCATCCACAATATTTAGAATCTCCCACTTGATTAATAGAAACATAAAAAGATGGATGTATTTTACTTACTTGAGGGATAGTCAGCTTATAAGGCACACTCCCAATTTTTTGCAACACTTAGTAAATATTATAGTATTTAGAATCAACGTTATTATCCTTCTTCTGTTGTTTTACACAGAAATGTTTATATGGCGACAACCATAAAAAAACAAAGTCACTCTCTTCAAGACTAGAGAGTTCCTTGTGCTAGTGTTGAATGCGATATTTTATTTCTCTCACCTCTAGTTTGACCTTCAAGATAAATATGTGTGATGGAGGATGATACTTATAAATTTATAGAAATGGATACATTTTGGACGAGGTATGAAATGAATTATTATAACATCATTGTGAAAGTGGAAACCATTGCACCCAACGTTCTTGTTTATTTGAAGTAAAACATAAAATACATCCCTCCAAACATTTCCTTACCATGTTAGTTTATGGTATAAAGTGTATGAAACCCACAATGAAGTACATTTGAATACTGTTGATAGTAGGTAGATGTGATAGCCCCTTTTGAATTTTAGCTAGAATAATAGTGAGTATGTTGCGTGTATATATGAATCTCTTGTTGGAATTTCAACACTGGAGATACGAAAGGCTGAGTAGGAACATAGGATAAGGATAAGAAAAGTAACAAGGATGAACACAAATGTCAAAAAGTGTAAAAATAAAATAGAGGAAAAAAGTTCCTCGAATGGACATAGGCACCTGAGCGGTATTATCCAAAGTGGATGTTAGTGTCCTGAGAGAAATAACAACAAATGTGAAAAGACAAAAAGATAGGGATCCTTATGACCTGACTAGAAGTACACATAGAAATGAGAGATGTAGAGGAAATTCAAAAATTTAATCAATCAAATAATGTAGACAGATAAGGAACATTGTCACTAGTGAATAATTGTATTGCTTAATATTCATCCATATAACAACATACTTATGGCATAGTAAGATAATGATATTTTCATAAATTTGTGTCTACATTCCGCTCTATGTTATTCGAATGAAATTAAATTAGTTTAAAGGAAGTAAGAACAATACTTGTATAGGTTCTGGAAAGGCCATATTGCAGAGTGCACATATAAACATAGGAACATGTAGTATGGTTAATCAAGGATGATTACTTTGACACATGTGGTGTATTGAAATACAACAAACAGTTGTAAGGATCTACATGGAGAAATAGTTGTGATGATATTGTAGATGTTGGATTATTTGTCAAATATGATAGAAGAGGTAGGGAGTGATCAATTCCCAAAATAATATTTTGATAATTGAAGAATTTTTGCATCATGTTGCCAAAGGAAGTGTGTTGAAAAGAGAACCTGTCTATTTTTCTATCCTTGTATGACACTTCCGTAAAAGGTATAAATATTGCAGACATATAAGTACTTAATTGTTACTTGTTTATTTTTTATTGCAACTTGTTTTTTCTTGATTGAAGAACACATAGAGGAACAATATAGAAAAAGAAAAAAAGTATCAGTTCCCCCACTCCTATAAAAATGGGTGTTTTGATTTGAATATTGTTAGATGGATTCCATGTTAGTTCCTATAGAAGCGATTGTGATGTAATACAAATCCCATGTTAGGTAATCTGGAATTGATAGTAACTATGCTTATTGTATTTATTTTTTATTTGAGATTAGGAGTTTATTGAATAAGATGTATTTAAAATATTAGTCATAGAGAGGTTTTGTAATGAAATTACTTGTATAAATAGAAATATAAATAGTAATAGAACACCAAATGACACATGATTGTAGATAGATGATCACAACATGCTAGTAGAAGAGATTAGAAACTTCTAGGTGACAACCTCCACACCATACAATAATACACAAATGCTTAAAATGATGATTAAATTCTTCTCATTACCACCTATATATGCCAATTTTATTCTATGGCCAAAAACACGGATGAATGAAAACATAAACGAATAAAATATGACAAGAAGAGAGATTATATAAGTCACAAGTTGGCACTACATATCCAAAATAATATATAGAACTAAAGGCATAGGATACCACTCCCTTTCAAAGAAACATTGTCCCCAATGTTTGTAATCCCTTAATGTAGCTTCATAAATGCTTCATACTCCCATGATGCATCCATAATATTCATACTCTCCCATTTGATTAATAGAAACAAACAAAAATTGATGTATTTTACTTAGTTGAGGTATAGTCAGCTTATAAGCCACACTCCCAATTTTTTGCAACACTCAGTAAGGACCATAGTATGTAGAATCAATGTTATTATCCTTCTTCTGTTGTTTTTCACAAAACTTCTTATATGGCTACAACCATACAAAAACAAAGTCACCCTCTTCAAAGTTTCCATCACTACGATGTTGATCAACATATTGCCTTATACATTTTTGTGCCATTTAGAAATTCTCTTTAAGACTAGAGAGTTCCTTGTGCTAGTGTTGAATGTGATATTTTATTTCTCTCACCTTTAGTTTTACCTTCAAGATAAATATGTGTGATAGAGGATGATACCCATAAATTTCTAGAAATGGAGACATTTTGGAGGAGGTATGAAATGAATTATTATACCATCATTGTTAAAGTGAAAACCATTGTACCCAACGTTCTTGTTTATCTGAAGTAAAACATAAATTCCATCCCTCCAAAGATTTCCTTACCACCTTAGTGTATGGTATAATATGTATGTATACCCCTGAATGAAGTCCCTTTGAATACTTGTGCTAGTAGGTAGATGTGATAGCCCCTTTTGAATTTTTAGCCAGAATAATAGTGAGTATGTTACGTATATATATGAATCTCTTGTTGAAATTTCAATGCTGGTGATACGAAAGACTGGGTAGGAACATAGGATAAGGATTAGAAAAGTAACAAGGATGAACACAAATGTCAAAAAGTGTAAAAAGAAAATAGAGGACAAAATTTCCTAGAATGGACAAAGGCCTTGAGTGGTATTATCCAAAGTGGGTGTTAGTGTCCTGAGAATAATAACGACAAATGTGAAAAGACACAAAGATAGGGATCCTTATGAATTGACTAGAAGTGAACATAGAAATGAGAGATGTATAGAAAATTCACAAAATAAATCAATCAAACAACGTAGACAGATAAGGAACAGTGTCACCAGTGAATAATTTTCTTACTTAATATTCATCCATATAACAACATACTTACGGAATCGTAATGATAATGCTATGTGCATAATTTTATGTCTACATTCCCCCTATGTTATTCAAATTAAATTCAATTAGTTTAAAGGAATTAAGAAGACTACTTTTATAGGTTATGTAAAATCCGTGTTGCAGAGTGTACATAGAACATAGGAACATGTAGTATGGTGAGTCATGGATGATTGCTTTGACACATGTGGTGTATTGAAAGATAAAAAACAGTTGTAATGATCTACTTTGAGAAATAGTTGTTACGATATTGTAGATGTTGGATTATTTGTCAAATGTGATAGAAGAGGTAGGGAGTGATCAATTCCCAACCTGATTTTTTGATAATTGATGAATTTGTGTCATGTTGCCGAAGGAAGTTTGTTGCAAAGAGAGGTCTATTTTTCCATCCTTGTATGATACTTCCCTATAATGTCTCACTGCTACAGACACATAAGTACCAAATTGTTACTTGTTTATTTCTGATTTTAACTTGTTTTTTCATGATTGAAGAACACATAGAGGAATAATATAAAAAAGGAAAAAAAGTATCATTTCCCCCACTCCTATAAAAATGGGTGTTTTTATTTGAATATTGTTAGATGGATTCCATGTTAGTTCATATATAAGTGATCATGATGTAATACAACCCCCATGTAAGATCATCTTTAATTGATAGTAATTATGGTTACTGTATTTATTTTTTATTTGAGATTAGGAGATTATTGAATAAGATGTATTTAAAATATTACTAGTAGAGAGGTTTTGTAATGAAATTACTTGTATAAATATAAATATAAATAGTAATAGAACACCAAATGACACATGATTGTAGATATATGATCACCAAATGCTATTATAAGAGCTTAGAAACTTTCAGGTGACAACCTCCATACCATACAATATGACTCAAATGCTCAAAATGATGATAAAATACTTCTCAGCACCACCTATATATGTCAATATTATTCCATGGCCAAAAATAAAGATGAAAGAAAACATAAATGAATAACATATGACAATAAGAGAGATTATGTAAGTCATAAGTTGGCACTACATATAGAAAATAATATATAGAACTAAAGGTATAACCTACCCCTCCCTTTCAAACAAACATTGTCCCTAATGTTTTGAATCCCTTAATGTAGCTTCATAAATACTTCATACTACCATGATGCATCCAAAATATTAATACTCTCCCACTTGATTAATAGAAACATAGAAAAATGGATGTATTTTACTTACTTGAGGGATAGTCAGCTTATAAGCCACACTCCTGATTTTTTGCAGAACTCAGTAAGGACCATAATATGTATAATGAACTTTATTATCCTTCTTCTATTTTTTTACATAGAACTTCTTATATGGCTACAACCATACAAAAACAAAGTCACCCTCTTCAAAGTTTCCATCATTATGATGTTCATCAACCTATTGCTTTATACATTTTTGTGCCCTCTAGAAATTCTCTTTAACACTAGAGAGTTCCTTGTGCTAGTGTTGAATGTGATATTTTATTTCTCTCACCTTTAGTTTTACCTTCAAGATAAATATGTGTGATGGAGGATGATACCCATAAATTTCTAGAAATGGATATATTTTTGAGGAGGTATGAAATGAATTATTATACCATCATTGTGAAAGTGGAAACCATTGCACCCAACGTTCTTGTTTATCAAAAGTAAAACTTAAAATAAATCCCTCAAAAAAATTTCTTACCACCTTAGTGTATGGTATAAAGTGTATACAATGCGCAATGAAGTCCGTTTGAATACTGGTGATAGTAGGTTGATGTGATAGCCCCTTTTGAATTTTCAGCCAGAATAATAGTGAGTATGTTGCGCATATATATGAATCTATTGTTGGTATTTCAATGTTGGTGATACGAAAGGCTGAGTAGTAACATAGGATAAGGATAAGAAAAGTAACAAGGATGAAAAAAAATGTCAAAAATTGTAAAAAGAAAATAGAGGACAAAAGTTCCTAGAATAGACACACGCCCCTGAGTGGTATTATCCAAAGTGGGCGTTAGTTTCTTGAGACAAATAATGAGAAATTTTAAATGACACAAAGATAGGGATCCTTATGACCTGACTAGAAGTGCACATATAAATGAGAGATGTAGAGAAAATTCACAAATTAAATCAATCAAATAACGTATATCGATAAGGAACATTGTCACCAGTGAATAATTGTATTGCTTAGTATTCATCCATATAACAACATACTTATGGAATAGTAAGATAATGATATGTGCATAATTTTGTCTCTACATTCCCCCTATGTTATTCGAATGAAATTCAATTAGTGTAAAGGAAGTAAGAATAATACTTGTATAGGTTTAGGAAAAGCCATGTTGCATAGCGCATGTAGAACATAGGAATATGTTGTATGGTGAATCATGGATGATTTCTTTGACACATGTCGTGTATTGAAAGATAACAAACAGTTGTAGGGATCTACTTGGAGAAATAGTTGTGATGATATTGTAGATGTTGGATTATTTGTCAAATGTGATAGAAGAGGTATGGAGTGATCAATTCCCAACCTAATTTTTTGATAATTGAAGAATTTTTGCGTCATGTTGCTAAAGGAAGTGTGTTGCAAAGAGAGGTATATTTTTCCATCCTTGTATGACACTTCCCTAAAAGGTCTCATTTCTGTAGACAAATAAGTACTGAAATATTACTTGTTTATTTCTGATTGCAACTTTTTTTTTCCTGATTGAAGAACACATAGAGGAACAATATACAAAAGGAAACAAAGTATCATTTCCCCCACTCCTATAAAAATGGGTGTTTTGATTTGAATATTGCTATATTGATTCCATGTTAGTTGGTATAGAAGTGATTGTGATGTAATACATCTCCCATGATATATCATCTGCAATTGATAGTAACTATGGTTACTATATTTATTTTTTATTTGATATTAGGAGTTTATTCAATGAGATGAATTTAAAATATTACTCATAGCGAGGTTTTGTAATGAAATTACCTAGATAAATATAAATATAAATAGTAATAGAACACGAAATGACACATGACTGTAGATAAATGATCGCAAGATGCTAGTAGAAGAGCTTAGAAACTTCGAGGTGATAACCTCCACACCATAAAATAAGACTCAAATGCTCAAAATGATGATTAAATACTTCTCATTACCACCTATATATGCCAATGTTATTCTATGCAAAAAAACAAGGATGAATGAAAACATAAATGAATAACAGATGACAAGAAGAGAGATTATGTAAGTAACAAGTTAGAACTACATATCATAAATATTATATAGAACTAAAGGCATAGCATACCCCTCCTTTTCAAAGAAACATTGTCCCCAATATTTGGAATCCCTTAATGTAGCTTGATAAATGCTTCATACTCCCATGATGCATCCACAATATTCATACTCTCCCACTTGATTAATAGAAACATAGAAAAATGGATTTATTTTACTTACTTGATGGATAGTAAGCTTATAAGCCACACTCCCAATGTTTTAAAACACTTAGTAAGGTCCATAGTATGTAGAATCAATGTTATTATCCTTCTTCTTTTTTTTAACACAGAACTTCTAATATGGCTACAACAATACAAAAAAAATGTCACCCTCTTCAAAGTTTCCATCACTATGATGTTGATCAACTTATTACTTTATACATTTTTGTGTCGTTTAGAAATTTTCTTTAAGAATAGAGAGTTCCTTGTGCTAGTGTTGAATGTGATATTTTATTTCTCTAACCTCTAGTTTGACCTTCAAGATAAATATGTGTGATGGAGGATGATACCCATAAATTTCAAGAAATGGAGACATTTTGGAGGAGGTATGAAATGAATTATTATACCATCATTATGAAAGTGGAAACCATTACACCCAACATTCTTATTTAAATCTGAAGTAAAACATAGAATACATCCTTCCAAATATTTCCTTACCACCTTAGTGTATGCTATAAAGTGTATGCAACTCACAATAAAGTCCCTTTCAATACTGGTGATAGTAGGTAGATGTTGTAACCCCTTTTGGATTTTCAGCCAGAATAATACTGAGTATGTTGTGTATATATATGAATATCTTTTTGGAATTTCAATGATGGTGATACGAAAGGTTGAGTAGGAGCATAGGATAAGGATAAGAAAAGTAAGAGAGATGAACACAAATGTTAAAAAGTGTAAAAAGAAAATAGAGTACAAAAGTTCCTAGACTAGACACAAGCACCTGAGTGGTATTATCCAAAGTGGGAATTAGTGTCCTGAGACAAATAACAAATAAATTTAAAAGACACAAAGATAGGGATCCTTATGACCTGACTAGAAGTGCATGTAGAAATGAGACATGTAGAGAAAATTAACAAAATAAATCAATCAAACAGCACAGACGGATAAGGAACAGTGTCACCAGTGAATAATTTTCTTGCTTAATAGTCATCCATATAACAACATACTTACGGCATAGTAAGATAATGATATGTGCATAATTTTGTGTCTACAATCCCCCCTGTGTTATTCCAATGAAATTCAATTAGTGTAAAGGAATTAAAAAGAATAATTGTATAGGTTCTAGAAAATCCATGTTGCAGAGTGCACGTAGAACATAGGAACTTGTAGTATGGTGAATCAGGGATGATTTCTATGACACATATGGTGTATTGAAAGATAACAAATATTTGTAAGAATATACTTGGAGAAATAGTTGTGATGATATTATAAATGTTGGGTTATTTGTCAAATGTGATAGAATAGGTAGGGAGTGATCAATTCCCAACCTGATTTTTTGATAATTGAAGAATTTTTGCATCATGTTGCCAAAGGAAATGTGTTACAAACAGAGGTTTATTTTTTCTTTCTTGTCTAACACTTCCCTATAATTTATCACTAATTCAGATAGATAAATACCGAATTTCTAGTTGTTTATTTTTGATTGCAACTTGTTTTTTCCCGATTGAAGAACACATAGAGGAACAATATACAAAAGGAAAAAAAGTATCATTACACCCAATCCTATAAAAATGTGTTTTTTGATTTGAATATTGTTATATGTATTCCATTTTACTTTATATAGAAGTGATTGTGATTTAATACAACTCCAATGTTAGGTCATCTGGAATTGATAGTAACTATGGTTACTATATTTATTTTTTATTTGAGATTAGGAGTATATTAAATAAGATGTATTTAAAATATTACTCATAGAGAGGTTTTGTAATGAAATTACTTGTATAAATATAAATATAAATAGTAATAGAACATGAAATGACACATGATTGTAGATAGATGATCATAACATGCTAGTAGAAGAGCTTAGAAACTTCGAGGTGACAACCTCCACACCATACAATAAGACTCAAATGCGTAAAATGATGGTTAAATACTTCTCAGAACCACCTATATATGCATATGTTATTGTATGGCCAAAAACAAGGATGAATGAAAACATAAATGAATAACATATGACAAGAAGAGAGATTATGTAAGTCACAAGTTGGCGCTACATATCCAAAATAATATATAGAACTAAAGGCATAGCACACCCCTCCCTTTCAAAGAAACATTGTCCCCAATGTTTGGAATTTCTTAATGTAGTTTCATAAATGCTTCATACTCCCATGATGCATCAACAATATTCATACTCTCACACTTGATTAATAGAAACATAGAAAAATGGATGTATTTTACTTACTTGAGGGATATTCAGCTTATAAGCCACACTCCCAATTTTTTGCAACACTCAATAAGGACCATAGTATGTAGAATCAATGTTATTATCCTTCTTCTGTTGTTTTACACAAAAATTCTTATATGGCTACAACCATACAAAAACAAAGTCACCCTCTTGAAACTTTCCATCACTATGATGTTGATCAACCTATTCCTTTATATATTTTTGTGCCCTTTAGAAATTCTCTTTAAGACTAGAGAGTTCCTTGTGCTAGTGTTGAATGTGATATTTTATTTCTCTCACCTTTAGTTTGATCTTTAGATAAATATGTGTGATGGAGGATGATACTCATAAATTTCTAGAAATTGAGACATTTTAGAGGAGGTTTGAAATGAATTATTATACCATCATTGTTAAAGTGGAAACCATTGCACCCAATGTTCTTTTTTATCTGAAGTAAAACATAAAATACATCCCTCCAAACATTTACTTACCACCTTATTGTATGGTATAAAGTGTATACAACCCACAATGAATTCCCTTAAATTATTGGTGATATTAGGTAGATGTGATAGCCCCTTTTGAATTTTCAGCCAGAATAATAGTGAGTATGTTGCGTATATATATGAATCTATTGTTGGAATTTCAACACTGGTGATACGAAAGACTGAGTAGGAACAT
Source organism: Taxus chinensis (assembly GCA_019776745.2). Lineage (NCBI taxonomy): Eukaryota > Viridiplantae > Streptophyta > Pinopsida > Cupressales > Taxaceae > Taxus > Taxus chinensis. The sequence goes on from CM034148.1 coordinate 792,897,797, forward strand.
AGGGTAAGGATAAGAAAAGTAACAAGGATGAACACAAATGTCAAAAAGTGTAAAAATAAAATAGAGGAAAAAAGTTCTTAGAATGGACACAAGCACATGAGTGGTATTATCCAAAGTGGGCATTAGTGTCCTGAGACAAATAACAACAAATGTGAAAAGACACAAAGATAGGGATCCTTATTACCTGACTAGAAGTGCACGTGGAGATGATACATGTAGATAAAATTCAAAAAATAAATCAATCAAATAACGTAGACAGATAAGGAACAGTGTCACCAGTGAATAATTTTCTTGCTTAATATTCGTCCATATAACAACATACTTATGGCATAGTAAGATAATGATATGTGCATAATTTTGTGTCTACATTACCCCCTATGTTATTTAAATGAAATTCAATTAGTGTAAAGCAAGTAATAAGAATACTTGTATAGGTTCTAGAAAATCCATGTTGCAGAGTGCACGTAGAACATAGGAACATGTAGTATGGTGAATCATGCATGATTTCTTTGAAACATTTTGTGTATTGAAAGATAACAAAAAGTAGTAAGGATCTACTTAAAGAAAAATTTGTTATGATATTGTAGATTTTAGATTATATGTCAAATGTGATAGAAGAGGTAGGGAGTGATCAATTCCTAACCTGATTTTTAATAATTGAAGAATTTTTGTGTCATGTTGCCAAAGGAAATCTGTTGCAAAGAGAGGTCTATTTTTCCATCCTTGTATGACACTTCCCCAAAAGGTCTCACTACTACAGACAGATAAGTACCAAATTATTACTTGCTTATTTCTTATTGCAACTTGTTTTTTCCTGATTGAAGAACACATAGAGGAACAATATAGAAAAAGAAACAAAGTATCAGTTCCCCGAATCCTATAAAAAAGGGTGTTTTGATTTGAATATTGATTGATTGATTCCATGTTAGTTCCTATAGAAGTGATTGTGATGTAATACATCTCCCATGTTAGGTCATCTGGAATTGATAGTAACTATGCTTACTGTATTTATTTGAGATTAGGAGTATATTGAATAAGATGTATTTAAAATATTTCTCATAGAGAGGTTTTGTAATGAAATTACTTGTATAAATATAAATAGTAATAGTAATAGAACACCAAATAACACGTGATTGTAGATAGATGATCACATCATGCTAGTAGAAGAGCTTAGAAACTTTGAGCTGATAACCTCCACACCATACAATAAGACTCAAATGCTCAAAATGATGTTTAAATTCTTCTCATTACCACCTATATATGCCAATTTTATTCTATAGCCAAAAACAACGATGAATGAAAATATAAATGAATAACATATGACAAGAAGAGAGATTATGTAAGTCACAATTTGGCACTACATATCCAGACTAATATATAGAACTAAAGGCATAGCATACCCCTCCCTTTCAAACAAAAATTGTCCCCAATGTTTGGAATCCCTTAATGTAGCTTCATAAATGCTTCATACTCTCCCACTTGATTAATAGAAACATCAAAAAATGGATGTATTTTACTTACTTGAGGGATAGTCAACTTATAAGCCACACTCCCAATTTTTTGCAACACTCAGTAAGGACCATAGTATGTAGAATCAACGTTATTATCCTTCTTCTGTTGTTTTATACAGAACTTTGTATATGGCTACAACCATACAAAAACAAAGTCAACCTCTTCAAAGTTTCTATCACTATGATGTTGATCAACCTATTTCTTTATACATATTGTGCCCTTTAGAAATTTTCTTTAAGACTAGAGAGTTCCTTGTGCTAGTGTTGAATGTGATATTTTATTTCTCTCACCTTTAAGTTTACCTTCCAGATATATATGTGTGATGGAGGATGAAACTTATAAATTTTTAGAAATGGAGACATTTTGGAGGAGGTATGAAATGAATTATTATACCATCATTTTGAAAGTTAAAAGCATTACACCCAACGTTCCTCTTTATCTGAAGTAAAACATAAAATACATCCGTCCAAACATTTCCTTACCACCTTAATGTATGGTATAAAGTGTATGCAACCCACAATGAAGTCACTTTGAATATTGGTGATAGTAGGTAGATATGATAGCCCCTTTTGAATTTTCAGCCAGAATAATAATGAGTATGTTGCATATCTATATGAATCTCTTGTTGGAATTTCAACGCTGGTGATACGAAAGATTGAGTATGAACATAGTATTAGGATAGGAGGAGTAATAAGGATGAACACAATTGTCAAAAAGTGTAAAAATAAAATACAGGACAAAAGTTCCTAGAATGGACACAAGCACCTAAGTGGTACTATCCAAAGTGGGCGCTAATGTCCTGAGACAAATAATGAAAAATATGAAAAAACACAAAGATAGGGATCCTTATGACCTGACTAGAAGTGCATGTATAAATGAGAGATGTATAGAAAATTCACAAAATAAATCAATCAAATAACTTAGACGGATAAGGAACAATGTGACATGTGAATAATTTTCTTGCTTAATATTCATCCATATAAAAACATACTTGTCGCATAGTAACATAATGATATGTGCATAATTTTGTGTCTGCATTCCCCCCTGTGTTATTTGACTTAAATTGTATTACTTTAAAGGAAGTAAGAAGAATAATTGTATAGGTTCTGGAAAATCCATGTTGTAGAGTTCACGTAGAACATAGGAAACAGTAGTATGGTGAATCATGGATGATTACTTTGACACATGTGGTGTATTGAAAGATAGAAAATAGTTGTAAGGATCTACTTGGAGAAATAGTTGTGATGATATTGTAGATGTTGGATTATTTGTCAAATGTGATAGAAGAGGTAGGGAGTGATCAATTCCCAACCTGATTTTTGATAATTGAAGAATTATTGTGTCATGTTGCCAAAGGAAGTGTGTTGAAAAGAGAGGTATATTTTTCCATCCTTGTATGACACTTCCCTAAAATGTATCACTACTGTAGATAGATAAGTACCAAATTATTACTTGGTTATTTCTGATTGCAACTTGTTTTTTCCTGATAGAAGAACACATAGAGGAACAATATAGAACAGGAAACAAAGTATCAGTTCCCCCACTCCTATAAAAATGGGTTTTTTGATTTGAATATTCTTATATGGATTCCATGTTAGTTCCTATAAAAGCGATTGTGATGTAATACAGCTCCCATTTTAGGTCATGTGCAATTGATATTTACTATGGTTAATGTATTTATTTTTTAGTTGAGATTAGGAGTTTATTGAATAAGATGTATATAAAATATTACTCATAGAGAGGCTTTGTAATGAAATTACATGTATAAATATAAATAGTAATAGTAATAGAACACCAAATGACACATGATTGTAGATATATGATCGCAACATGATAGTAGAAGAGCTTAGAAAATTTGACATGACAACCTCAACACCATATAATAAGACTCAAATGCTCAAAATCATGATTAAATACTTCTTAGTACCACCTATATATGAAAAATTTTATTCTATGGCAAAAAACAAGGATGAATGAAAACATAAATGAATAACATATGACAAGAAGAGAGATTATGTAAGTCACAAGTTGCCACTACATATCCAAAATAATATATCGAACTAAAGGTATAGCATACCTCTCCCTTTCAAAGAAACATTGTTCCCAGTGTTTGGAATCCCTTAATGTAGCTTTATAAATGATTCATACTCCCATGTTGTATCCATAATATTCTTACTCTCCCACTTGATTAATAGAAACATAGAAAAATGGATGGATTTTATTTACTTGAGGGATAGTCAAATTATAAGCCACACTCTAATTTTTTTACAACACTCAGTAAGGACCATTATATTTAGAATCAACGTTATTATCCTTCTTCTGTTGTTTTACACGGAACTTCTTATATGGCTACAACCATACAAATAATAAGTCGCCCTCTTAAAAGTTTCCATCACTATGATGTTGATCAACCTATTTCTTTATACATTTTTATGCCCTTTATAAATTCTCTTTAAGACTAGAGAGTTCCTTGTGCTAGTGTTGAATGTGATATTTTATTTCTCTCACCTTTAGTTTGACCTTCAAGATAAATATGTGTGATGGATGATGATACCCATAATTTTTCAATAAATGGAGACATTTTGGAGGAGGTATGAAATGAGTTATTATACCATCATTGTGAAAGTGGAAAACCATTGCACCCAACATTCTTGTTTATCTGAAGTAAAACATAAAATACATACCTCTAAACATTTCCTTACCTCCTTAGTGTATGGTATAAAGTGTATGTAACCCAAAATGAAGTCCCTTTGAATACTGGTGATAGTAGGTAGATGTGATAGCCCCTTTTGAATTTTCAGACAGAATAATAGTGAGTATGTTGCGTATATATATGAATCTATTGTTGGTATTTCAATGTTGGTGATACGAAAGGCTGAGTAGTAACATAGGATAAGGATAAGAAAAGTAACAAGGATGAAAAAAAATGTCAAAAAATTGTAAAAAGAAAATAGAGGACAAAAGTTCCTAGAATAGACCACACCGCACCTGAGTGGTATTATCCAAAGTGGGCTTTATTGTCTTGAGACTAATAACGACAAATGTGAAATGACACAAAGATAGGGATCCTTATGACCTAACTAGAAGTGCACATAGAAATGAGAGATGTAGAGAAAATTCACAAACTAAATCAATCAAATAACATATACGAATAAGGAACATTGTCACCAGTGTATAATTTTCTTGCTTAATATTCATCCATATAACAACATACTTATGGAATAGTAAGATAATGATATGTGCATAATTTTGTCTCTACATTACCCCTATGTTATTTGAATGAAACTCAATTAGTGTAAAGGAAGTAAGAATAATACTTGTATAGTTTTAGGAAAAGCCTTTTTGCAGAGTGCATGTACAGAACATAGGAACATGTTGTATGGTGAATCATGGATGATTTATTTGACACATGTGGTGTATTGAAAGATAGAAAATAGTTGTAAGGATCTACTTGGAGAAATAGTTGTGATTATATTGTAGATGTTGGATTATTTGTCAAATGTGATAGAAGAGGTAGGGAGTGATCAATTCCTAACCTGATTTTTTTATAATTGAAGAATTTTTGCTTCATGTTGCTAAAGGAAGTGTGTTGCAAAGAGAGGTCTATTTTTCCATCCTTGTATGTCACTTCCCTAAAAGCTCTCACTGCTGCCAGACAAATAAGTACCGAATTATTACTTGTTTATTTCTGATTGCAACTTGTTTTTTTCCTGATTGAAGAACACATAGAGGAACAATATAGAAAAGGAAACAAAGTATCATTTCCCCCACTCCTATAAAAATTGGTGTTTTGATTTGAATATTGTTAGATGGATTCCATGTTAGTTCGTATAGAGGCAAATTTTATGTAATACAGCTCCCATGTTAGGTCATCTGGAATTGATAGTAAATATGGTTACTGCATTTATTTTTTATTTGAGATTAGGAGTCTATTAAATAAGATGAATTGAAAATATTACTCATAGAGAGGTTTTGTAATGAAATTACTTTATAAATATAAATATAAATAGTAGTAGAACACCAAATGACACATGATCAAGTAGATAGATGATCGCCACATGCTATTAGAAGAGCTTAGAAACTTCGAGGTGACAACCTCCAAACCATACAATATGACTCAAATGCTCAAAATGATGCTTAAATACTTCTCAGTACGACCTATATATGTCAATATTATTCTATGGCCAAAAATAAAGATGAATGAAAACATAAATGAATAACGTATGACAAGAAGAGAGATTATGTAAGTCATAACTTGGCACTACATATAGAAAATAATATATAGAACTAAAGGCATAACATACCCATCCCTTTCAAAGAAACATTGTACCTAATGTTTGGAATCCCTTATTGTAGCTTCATAAATGCTTCATACTCCCATGATGCATCGAAAATATTCATACTCTCCCACTTTATTAATAGAAACATAGAAAAATGGATGTATTTTACTTACTTGAGGGATAGTCAGCTTATAAGCCACACTCCCAATTTTTTGCAACACTCAGTAAGGACCATAGTATGTAGAATCAACGTTATTATCCTTCTTTTGTTGTTTTATATAGAAATTATTATATGGCTAAAACCATACAAAAAAAAAAATCACCCTCTTCAAAGTTTGCATCATTATGATGTTGATCAACCTATTGCTTTATACATTTTTGTGCCCTTTAGAAATTCTCTTTAAGACTAGAGATTTCGTTGTGCTAGTGTTGAATGTGATATTTGATTTCTCTCACCTTTAGTTTGACCTTCAAGATAAATATGTGTGATGGAGGATGATACCCATACATTTCTATAAATGGAGACATTTTGGAGGAGGTATGAAATGAATTATTATACCATCATTGTGAAAGTGGACACCATTGCACCCAATGTTCTTGTTTATTTGAAGTAAAACATAAAATATATCCCTCCAAATATTTCCTTACCATCTTATTTTTCCCATCTGGTTGAGGATGATAAGATGAACTTTGGGCCAATTGGGTACCTAATCAAGAAAACAAATCACCCAGAAAATTTCTTGTAAATGTCATATCACGATCACTTACTACAATTTTTGGGGTGCCATGGAGCTTTCGAATTGTGTATGTAAAGGAGATGGAAACTATAATAGTTTTTAAAGGATGATCCATGACACATGTTGGTGCTCAAAATAGTCTCACCCCAATTTGCCTTTGAAAATCTATTGATTTTATGGCCTTTATCACTTTCTTTTTCCTCATGTTATTCCTAGGTTATCTTTTTTTCCATTTTTAATATGTTCCTAGGTAATAGATTGCTTATGGGTCCATGGTTTTCTCCTTGTTTCTTTGTTCCTCTTGAAAGGGTCTGTAATTTGGGTCTCTCATTCTCTGTTCATCCAAAAACTCGGGTTCTGCAATATTTTTTGGTCTCCACTGTTGGATTTTGTCTTGCTTGTCATTTCTACCCTAAGTACTTGAAGAAAAGTGAATGGATGTATCTCTGAGAAACATATTTGAGCCTTGTAACATTTCTAAATTCTTTGTCCTTGGAGAAATGTTCATTTTCAGGCTCGAATGATCATTTTTTTGTGTTTTATGGTTTAACAGGCATTTCTCCCGGTTAAATTTGCATCTTTGCATCGACAAGGGACGTGGCACATTTTGATTAGACGTGGCTCGGTTTGGTACTTCAAAATTTCTATGAATTGCCTCAATTTAAAATGTGTCCACGTGGAGGCACGATGCTCATTTTAAGGTCTAACTTTTTTTGTTTGGCCTTTGAGTAGTGTCGAGAGGACATGTGGATGTTTCCACTACTTTTCCTTGGCTTAGACAAATTTTTATGCAGCTGGTACAGTTTGGCAGAATAGGGACACGTGGCGAGCCCGTGCTCATTTAGGGTCTCTGCTATGGGCACCATTTTGAAATTACACCATGGAGACATGTGGAGGAACCGCGCATGTTTGGGGACCGGCCCTTGAGTTTCATTTTATAGAAGCACCAGGAAAACACATGGAGGCCTCCGCTCACTTTCCATTTTTCTTAGACGTTTCAACAGCCAAAGGAGACTCCCTCAAAGTATGACACATGGCACCTTCCACTGGGCTTCAATCCTTCACACAATTTGTTTCGAGCTCAGGACATGTGGTGAGCCCACGCTCGTTTAAGGTATCAAATTTTTGGGACCATCTCAAGGTGCACCATGGTGACATGTGGTGGTTTGAAAATTCAAAGGGGTGGGGGGGCAGACCATTAGGGGAAATTTTCATTTTTTGCCCCTTGACATACAAATGACTACAAACATCAAAATGGCCCGCAGGCCCGATAAAGGAAAGGTCAAAGCTTGCTCTGGTCACAGGAGGAGGTGCAGACTCTGGGGGGAAATTTGGAAAAAATTTCTTCTGGGAGAAAAGGAGTTAGAACATCAAAATGGGCCACAGACCCAGTAGGAAACATTCAATATGTTGCCTTGGTTAATGGCGGAAGGGCAAAGCTGTGAGGAAAACTTGGAAAATTTTCCCTTTTCCAAAAAGGGAGTAAAATGGTAGAATTTGGCCATGGTTCCGCTGGGGGCCATCTTAGGCCACGTGTCAGGCTCATTTACTAAGGGCGGAGGTGGGGAGCAAAATGTGAAATTTTTCCATTTTTACAAAAGTTGTAGAAAGTCAGAGGAAGCCCCTGAGTCTATTTTTTAAGTTTGATTCTTCCATGTGGATAGCCCAAATTCAAAGTAAAGATCAACGGAAGTTGAGAGTCTAAATTTGATTTTCTCCCTCATTTTTCTGAAACACATCTAGAAGTGTGAGTCCTCATGATTTCTTGGTTTTTCCTACATGCAAAGCAAAGAGGGGAGTTAATGTTGATATCTTAGTTCGGTAGTAAGATCTAAAAGACATCTTTCACCATTAAAATGGTCTGACTATTGCACCCCGATCGAATTTTCTGGTTTTCTTCTCCCAAGCACACAAGGAGCCAGATTTGACATATTAGAGGTAGAAGTGGCTAGAAAATTGAATAAAGAGTGATATACCAGAGGAAGGAGTTGAATGTGGGATATATTCGATGAGATTTACCCCCCTCAAGCACTTGACGAATTTTTCCAGATCTGATATTGAGAATCACGATCAGAATCATGGCGAGCACTGGTGCATTCAACGTTTTTGTCTTTTGGGGAGAAGGGGCTTTGTTTTGAATGTTATAAATGGCACAAGTTTTTTGTGTAAATGGTTGGAGGTTGGAGTGTTAGAGGTCGAAGAAAATTCCCAAGAGGAAAATTTGACAAATCTTGTCTTTTGAGAATCCATCTAAGAAACTTGTTTATCTCTTTTTGTATTAAGTTTTATTGTGTTAAGGTGTTTACAACTGTATAGCCATTGACAAACTCTAAGATTGTTCTAGAAACTTTCCCCTGCTAATAGATTAAATAAAATTTGAGTTATTCTATGTTGTCTTGAGCAAAATGTGTTTGTTTCATTTCTGAATGTATGCAAGTAGTTTTTCTTGCTTCTGTTGCAATCTTATATTAAATCTGATTCAATCACACATGCCTCAATCCTTGTGGCAGCTTAGTGGCATTTACAATTTCATTTCTCAAAAGAGCTTCCATATGGGATTAGAATAAACAATTTAAAATAACTTTTCTTTCATTTGTTGACAGAGATTGTCTGTAAGACTCTGGGTGTACCTTAGGCGTGATTTGACTCATATCTTGATGCTTTGCTAGATTTTTCTAAGTCAAGCCTTCATGAAATAATATCAAAGATTGGTGTGAAAGAGTGCTAATATTGGCCTCCATTGAAGCACATATTCTAATTAAAGAAACATTTTAGCTATTCTGTGGCATTTTGTTCGTTTAACCTTCCATTTTGTAATATTCCTCAAGGATTGGGTGAATCAAGCTCATCCTGCCCCACCTCCCACCAAAAAATTCATTCAAAAACAACTAATCCTACCTGTACTAACCCCTATTTGTCCTGTTTGCACAGAAATGCATAATCTCTGTTACCAAAACATGTAGAAGCAATCAAGTTTTCAAATGTCTTTAGTAACCTTTGCCTTGTTGTGAAAATATCTCCATAATCTAGAAGTGAAAACTCGTGAGAGTCAGAACTGGTGTGATGATCATTTTTTCCTGAGGTCTTCTATATAAAATTTATGCAAAAGAAGAACTTATCATTGTTCTTTAATAAACAGAGGTTACAAAATAGGTTCTCTTAACTTGGTTGAAAGGCACAACCTAAAATAGTTAGGATCAAATCACATCCTTTTAATGTGTTACCCACTCCTTTCAAAACCTGAGTGCTAACAAGTTAGATAGATTGCTTCTCGGGATACAAAATGACATACATGATTATCTATCTGCCTCTGAGTGTCCTATCAAATCCATGATGTTGCTTGACCTTTGAAGGAGGTTAAATTTGGGTACCAACAACACAAAAATGAGCATACTTGGTAATTATATCCACCACGACCATGATAACACATTTCCGTTGTGATTTAAATAATCCTATGATACCTCGTCCCAACTCTTTCTAGGAATAGAAAAGGGTTAGAGGAGACCTGGTGTCTTAATTTTCTCTCCCTTATTAAGTTGACACACTAAAAAATATTCCACAAAATTTTGAACATATCATTTCAACCCCTTCTAAAATAAATATTTCTTAACTCTATGATAAGTTTTCAAGAACCCAGAATGGCAACTGAGTGGAGAAGAATGGATCTTTGAAAGAACATGGTGTTTAAGTGTAGATATATTACAAAAATATAACCCATATTTTTACAACAATATATCCCCATTCCATATAAAATTTTCAGATATGGTTTGATCTATCTTGAGATTCTAAATGAGAGTATGGGTTATGTCATTCCTACCTTACTTGATCTACCTAATCTTCCTTTAGTATAGAGATGACACATAATAATGCTTCTACAGACTCATCCCTCCTAGATAGAGAAAAAATAACTACATTTTACTTCCCTTTGTTATAAATAACCTCAAATTCATAACCCAACATCTTTGTGACCCATTTTTGTTTCTCTTTCAAAGATAGTCATTAATATAAGAATTATTTCAAACTATCATGATCACTTTTTACGTTGGTGTGTCTACCCATCAAGTATGGTCTCCATTGATTGAACGCATGTAATATTTCCATAATTTCCTTCTTATATGTGGGATTCAACGATCCAATTTCATGAAGCATCACATTTAACTATGAAGTTCTTGGATAAATCTGTGGTTGTCAATACTGGAGTGGTGCACATTGTTACCTTCAATTTTTCAAATTCCCTAGAAACTTCCTCATTCGAATCAAAGGAGTCTATCTTATATGATTTTTTGATTTTTGTTGTTATATTGACATGGTTTTCTTACAAATATGTGATATTACCCTATAAAACCTAAAAAACATCATAAATGCTTTAGATTTGTTTGGAATTTCAATTACACCATGGCCTAGATCTTGCAAGGGTCCACCTTAACACATTCATTAGAGATAATATGGGCCAAGTATTCCAATTCACATACCCCAAAATAACACTTCAAAGGATTGTCATATAATTGATGTTTCTATAGGGATTCCAAAACTGTATTGACATGATGTAAATGTTTCTCCCAGGATTTACTATAGATTAGGATATAATAAAAAATATCAAAAAAAACTTCCATTGGAATGTTTTAAATATTGAATTCATCAATCTCTGAAATTTGGATGGTGCATTATTAATACCAAAATAGATCAATAGAAATTATTAATTCCCTTGATGAGTTTTGAAGGATTTCTTATGAATACCTTTCTTCACTCTAGTTTTCTGATACCCATAATGCAAATCCGGTTTTGTAAAATAAATTGGACAAGGTAGCTCATCTAATAAATCATGAATGTCAGGAATAAGAAACATATGTTTGATTGTGTACTTATTGAGTTCTCTGTACTGAGGAAACATGTTCCACCTTCCATCCTTGCAGTGCACCATCACCACTAGAGTATAATAAGAACATTGATTGTCAAAAATAATACCCATTTCCAACATTTCCTATACCATATTCTTGATCTCACTCATTTTCACATATAGGTATATAAAAGGCCTAATGTTTGGGGGATGAAGTCCTCGAATTAACAAAATGACATGATGATGATATCTTTCAAGATGTATTACTCTAGGATCCTTGACGAAATGTACATGTTGATCAATAACATCCTTAGGATCAAAATGCACTACCATCATTGGCGGTTGAAATTCCATAGAGAACAATCATGCTACAAATCCTTCATCCCCATTTTTAATAATCTTTTGCATTTTGTGTGAACTAGCCACCTAAGAAATTTTTTCCTTTAGTGCTCAAATTTCATACTGGTTACCCTTAAAATGAAAGCACATGAATATGTTTTGGAAATTTAGCTCTATGTTACCCAAAGTTGTTAGCCACTGAAGACCTAAGACAATATCAGATCCCCTCATGGGAATAGAAAAAAATATATAATCTAATGTGTAGTCACCCATCATAAGTATGATTTAATGGCATTTAATTGAACATTACATTGTGCCACCATTGGTAATATATACTTGAAATTCAGGTGCAAGGTATATGAAACAATTTATTCTTTACTCTAGGTTATGATTGATGAAATTATGTGTACTCCCTGAATATATCAATGTTGTCACCTTTTTCTTCTTAAGATGACTTATGACCTAAAGGGTTTTTGGAGTACATATCCCTAATAGAGCCTGACATGAAATAGTGGGTTGGGGATGTTCAGATTCTTCCTTTAATTTTTCCACTTCCTCTCTATTAAAGTTTTTTGCACTTGTGCAAAAATGGGAAACTCAAAACTTTGTTACAATGGATAAAATTGGTGAAGGGGACCTAAGCTGGGGGAGATTCTTTCAGTCAATATTGTTTCTGCTGAATTAATTAATGATTACATGAAATCTACATCTATGTGTGTTCTTACAAAACATAACAGATCACATAGTTTGCAGTTTCATGACTATCTTCAGCAAAAGAACAAAAATCTCCAAAGGACAACCATGTTATCTTGATAAAGACATCAAATTGTAGAATAGGAAAAGTGTTAGGTTTTGGAACAGTAATCATAACTGTGGATTGTAGAAATCAAAGTTCAATACTAGATGTTACAGGTATTCTTTGATGTTCTTTACTTTATGATTAAGACATTCAATTATATTTTTGGGTTATTTATTTCATCATACAATCCATATAGAAAGATGAAATGCAGAAAGAAATACAAAAATAAATTTAAGAATTCAATGTTTTATTCATAAGGAATATCAAATATTCCCTCACAAGCCGTGGGATGTAACTAAAAATTAAAGTACATCTACTGAAGAAAGAGGTACACATGCATGAAAGAGAAAATAGAGGATTATGAATGAACCCGTCATTTCCTCGGGGGTTTCTTCTTCAGTTGACACCTCTCCATCTCCACTTTTGTTCCCCTTTCATTTTCATTGCTGAACACACAATACCTAATAAGAAGAAAAGAGAAAAACTATCATGTACGAGCTCAAGGTTAATCCATATTCCTATATTATCCAAATTCGTGCATATGGATCTCTTAACAACATGAGATATAGATTACATGAAGATCAAACAACATACATGATTTACTCACTCATAAAGAAGGAGAAAGAAGAAAAGAAAAACCATGGACATAAGAGAGGCGAAAAATCCTAAATATTTTTCTAATAGTTTTCTTAAGTGTGTAGGTACATGTTGTAGCCAAGAAGAAATAAATATTGTCTTACATTCCTCACTATAGATAAATATTGCAGAGTTCAATGACTTCTATCCTATGGTACATGAAGAAGATAATTCAAAAGTACAAACTAGTATCAAGGAAGAATGCAACTCAAAATTTAGTAGATATTCTAGAAATAGAAGAAGTTACAATACAGATTGAGGAAAAACTTGCAAATAGAAGTACATGTTTAAGAATGAAACCCAAAGGTGAAGAAGAAGCATAAGAATTTAAAGGCTGAAGTTAACTGGAAAGAGAATATTACAAATGAAGAAGAATGAGAAATAAAATTTGAGAAAAATTTGACAGGGCTTCGCCATGTAAAATGGACATTTACATCTTTGCATCATGCTACCTTAAACTAATACATGCTTTTAAATATGTATGTAAATAAAATAAGTGATATAGAAAGTAGAAAAGCATGATATGATAATATAACAACTATTATGTTTTAGTTTTAAAAAAAAAATCAGCTTCAATAGAAGAAGTGATACATTCTGTATTTTGAATCAAGAAAATACATCTATTAGAGCTGAAACAGAAATAAAAGAAGGAAATCTGGGAAAATTTTGACAGGTCTCCACCATGTGAAATAGAAATTTTAAATTTTCCATCATGCATACTAAATCTATAATGAAGCTCAAATACAATATTTAACTAGAAAATAAATGAACTACACTTTCAGTCATCAAATTGAACAACTTAGGAGCATTCATTACAACGTAACAACTGAAGAAAAATAAGTTTTAAGGTAATATTACAAAGTGCAACCATTCTATGAAGTTCGGTTCTCAAATGAAGTAGATTGGAGTGCAAAGGAATGCTACCATATCAAAGAATTATAGTTATTTAAGAAAGGAATAAGATCAAGAAAATATTAAGATCAGATTCATCACAAAAAACTAAGAACAAAGCTCAACTTATTAAATAGTCATGTATCACCAATAGGATCAAACAGGAGATAGAATTTTTAGAGGAGTCTCATACACTCATCTGAACGATAGAGGACCAATGTAAATCAACCATGGAGGCTTCAAAGAAGATTAGAGAATCAAGAAAAGGGTTGAAAACAATAGCTCAAGGATCTAAATATTTTTTTCACATAAAAACTATTAATCCAATTATGTAACTCAACTTACACGTATGACCAAAAAGTTACTAAGGAATGCACAAATGAAAAGAGTGAATAAATGTTACATTAAGTGAGAATATTTTCTTCCTTGATCCATGATTAACCAAATCAGTGACAATGAAGAATGGTTAAAGGAAGCTTGAAAAGGACTCAGGTGTCTATAAGTTTCAGAATAGCAAACCGAAACTCCTAGTTTTATATGTAAGAAGGAAGGAAGTTTTTAGAACTCATAAGTATCAATGTGCAGGAAGTTGAAAAGGGAAAAATTATAAACAATATAGATCCAAGATGGATTCCTTATGAAAACAAGTACCAAGTAAAAATATCTTGATTTTGTACTCGAAACACAAGCTCAGACATATAATATTTGAATTAAAATGCATGCACATCCGAGTTGAAGAAATATTCAAGTATTTTAGAAGTTAACATTCTCATTAAAATCAATCAGTTTCAAATTGCATTATAGAAGGGAAAAGTATCGATCCTAGTTTTAATAAAAAAACCCATTAATGGGTATAAAAAATTAGAGTAAGAAACAAAGACTTATATATTAAATCAAAGTTTAGAAAACCCTCGAATGGTGATCAGATCAGGACTAAAATGAGGGATCCATAACGGGGTTTAGCTTAGAGACCAAGGTTGTCCCAAAAGTCACATAGAAAATGCAAAGGAAAAATGATTATTAGTATTTTAAAGTCTAAATGAAAAAGACAAAGTAACAGTGGTGCTTAAGAGGTTGAGACTTACCATCCTCTTATCAAACAGTGATACAATTTGCACATAACCAAGCTCGAAGATCAAGACAATGGTGAAAAAATCCATGAACACCTCACTGAAAATAATGACGACGCAGATGCCTGGGAGAAACAGGTAATCATTTTTACAGAAGGGCTAAGCTCACAGACTTCAATGATGGCAACCAAAAAAGAAGACATAGACATCTTTTGAGGAAAAACTAGCTCAAAGCATTTAAAACTGGTGAAAATTAGTCAAATATTGCAAAGAAAGATGATTTATAGAGCTGAAAGGAAAAATAAATGGTGGCCATTCCAAAAGAAAACTCGCTCCAGACCAGAACGTAGCACATTCGAGCTTAACAAAATAACCAAAAAATTCAGAGGTAGGAAAGCTTTATAATACCAGTCTGAAAAGCACAGCCAAGCTCAAAAAGTGATCAAACAATGGCGTTGATGAAAATTTTTCCAGGGCTTTGCCCAAAAACCAAAAAACCAAATGAAATGATCATCAAGGCCGACTTACCCTTTACCAAGAAAACTTGAGAGGTGAGCCAACAGAAAACCTAACCACAGTCAATGATCGATGGCTCAAATGCAAAAGAAAATAGATCAACATCTCAAGATCAATCTTTAGAATCGAAGTAAACCACCTGGATCCATATGCCACCAACCACATTTAATGCAAGCCATAAACCCTAACCATAGGTCAGATATCGACGACACCAGATCAAAAAGTAGAGAAATCAATGGCCCAAGATCATTACAAATATCAAAGCAAACTCAACCTGTGATACATATACCACCGAAAAGACGCATGGAGGGGTGATTCATCATCACGAGGGGGCTAGACCCATGATTAAAACAAATTTATTGCATTTGACATGTCAAAAAGCATCCCAACTATAGTCTGAGCTTCAATATATCAAAATATGACCAACTATACATGCCCAAAATTGTGACCGTAAGGTGGTAGAGTATAGTATAACCATGTGTTATACAAAGGGTGGTTGAATGGCATTATTTTCATTGACCTTGATAAGGTCCAAAATATATAATATGCCATCTAAACAAATAATCAAAGAACACTTACCTTAATACTTACAAACGGTACCTCATACCCATCAAATGGTGAACTACAAAGGTGGTACCCACTATTAGAGGGGTTGGAGATGATTTACAGTGTTTTATCCATGTGAAAACACTAGAAGACAAAGGAATGTCAGCATCAGAACCTAGGCTTGTAGGTGGTCCCCATCAAGTGGATGTTTGGATGAATTATTTTTGCAAGTATTGCAATTGATATAATTAATTTTAATCACTCACAGGAAGATTTTTTTTGCATGCCTCCACAAAAGGACAGATCAACAAGAAGAAAAAATTTACATGCCCAAAAAAGGATACTTGCTCATCAAGAAAGATTTATTTTTGTAAATTATTCACCCATGCTTTTCTTAAAAACAGAACAGTCAACTGCAGTTTGAATGTGATGTAATCAAAGGCTATTAATGCCTCTTTGTATTAGTTTTCTATTTTTATTAATTTATTTATTAATAAATAAAGGATAAAAATACGATGCATGGGTGAGTACAGCCTTAGTATATTTTTAGGAATGGTGGGTGAATCAATTTTGCTATATATTATGTGCCTTGGCAAAGCACAAAGGAGGAATTTTAGATAGAAGAGTGCTGAAGTAGTTTCTGCCAATATTTCCCTATGAATGTGAAGTATTTTCTACCTTTCCAATTATTTGCAGTCTTGTGTATGCTCAATTAGTCTTGTGAATGTTGAATTCCCTTATTAATCATCTTACCCTGTTGTAAATTTCAGAAATTTCTGCATGATATTAATGTGTATGTTTAACTTAGCAGTATTTTTGGGATTTTTCATTCAATACATCTAAGTTTTCACCCTTAATAATTTGTAGAAAAATATTGGCTCATGCAAAAATAATTCATTGCTATATCAGTTGTGCATGTACTCAGTCAAAGACCTCATACAAGTTTGGTGTATCACCTTAGTTTTAAATCCTTTTACAATCTTTGTTTACCCTCAAACCCCAGAAAATTAGTTTAGGATACATCAATAAGGAACCAACCTTGATACCAAAGACTCATCTCAAAATAAGTATACCCACATACTTGAGGTGTTTCCATTGTATCTACGAAAGAGAGAGAAAAAATTCGTAAGCTTAGAACACCTGCAACCATCTCTCTACAGGGTGCACTTTCGAGAGATAACATTTTTTGGCACACCCCGTGGGACAATGAATTATAGTTGCATGCAAGTTATAGATATTCACAACAGATCTATGGCATATTTATGGAAAATAAAACTTACTTTCGGGACAACAAGCTGCAGCAATTTATTCTAAAGATTTAAAGATCTATTTAGCGGATCTGTAAAGATGATTTCAGACCAATATTGCAGCATGTTCCATTCATAAAATGACTACAAGATCATCGGTAAGAGGAATTCCTTCTGAGTCTATTTCCTTACCTTTGAATTCTGCAGGAAGGAGAAGAGTTGGTAGGACTTTACCTTATAATAGACCTGGTTTTGGTAACCCTCCTAATATTCCTTCACCATGTAACAATTTCTCTATTTAGATCCCATTTTTTCAAATGGGTATTCAACCAACTAGAAATTTTGTGAACTTTACTAATGGCATTCCATTAGTAATTACAGTTTATCATGATATCCCTCATGTTGCCATGAAAATTTTGTCATTATTCACTGGTGAAAATCAAGTTATACCTACAGAGCACATCAAAGATGTTGCATCCATATGTGCAGTGCATAATATTACTCATGAAGATGTGGCTTTGAGACTTTTAGCTGCATCCCTTAAAGGACAAGCCTTGCAATGGTATAGAAATCTAGAGATTGGATGCATAAGAACTTGGGATGATTTAGGTGGCAAATTTCTAAAACAATTTCAAGATAATTCAGATCATTTATCTCTCATAAAAAAATTGGATACCATAAAAAGAGCTCCCCATGAATTTATGTCTAGTTTCAACATTCATTTTTCCTGAACTTGGGAAAGAATTCTAGCAAGTGTCAAGCCTCAAGTTGATCATGCTTTTATTTATTATCTTAGAGTATTAAATAGTGATATTTCAACTATGATTCAGTCTATGGGAGGTTAAACTCTCTTAGATGCTTATGATATTTCTATAAGAGCTGAAAAACAACCTTATTCAAGCTAGAAAATTAGCACCAAGGCCTTCTACACCTTTTCTGGCAGATTTGGCACCTATCCCGCAGCCTATCATGATTATAGAACCTGTTGTTGTAGCCCCATTAGATAACGTATTTAAAGCTTTGGAAACTATGGGGAACAAGTTGAATTCAATTGAGAATAGGCTTGCATTACCTTGCAGACCTTATCAGCCTCCTTATCAGCAAAATTAGCTAAATAGGTAGCCTTATCAAAAAAATCAAAAGTATAGGCAGCCTCATCAGCAAAGGTAGTTTGACCCAAAGACTCCTATCTCATCTAATTCTTTAGTCCTAGTTAATATGGCTATAGAAGAATGGTGTCAACCTTGTAATCAAAATCATTCAGCTATAAGTTTCCCAAATGATTTTCTGAACATAAGTCTTGTTACACAACCTCAATCTGAAATATTGTTTATGCCTCAAATAGAGGGTGGGAAGAAAGAAACTCAAGTTTAGAAGGCACCTGAATAGAACTTAGTTAGTTTTAGTGAGGATGATTTCATTACAGTTACTACTAGGGCTCAAAAAAAGGCTGCAGCAAGTAAAAAATAGCAAAATAGGCATGTTCTGCCAACTGTCACTAAAAAAACAACTACTACAGGCTCAAAACCAGCTAACAATGTTGTTGATCTGCAAAAGACAGCTAGTGTTCTAGCTAGTAAAAATAGCTACAACCTGATTCAAGAAGGTTAGTTATTCCTCAGATATCAAAAGCAGCTGAAGCAGAATAAGTTTTTACCAAATCTTATGCTAAAACAGTAGAATCTATCTCTAAAACTCTTTTTTCTTTTAACATTGTTGATGTAATGAAAAAGCATAATGTTAACATCTCAATGTGGGATGCTCTAAGTATTCCAGGACAATAATATTTACTTTCTCATGAACTTGCTAAGCTACAAATTTCTTCTAAAACAATAGAAAAGGAAGTCTAGAAAGTAGACATGGTCCTTGGAATAATGGAACAAGACTACATCAAAGAGGCTAAGTGGATGGTTCAGAAAGTATTAAATGCTTATGACATCAAGAATCCACCACCATTTTATCTATCAGTAATTATTGGAGAACATATTGTTCATAACTATATGGTGGACAGTGGTGCAAGTAACACAATTATGCCAAAAGCAATTGCAGAAATATTGGGTCTGTAGTATGACCCTACAGAAAAGAGTGTCCTACAGTTGGATGGAACTACAACCAATATAGTTCGTTTCATCATAAATCTAGAGGTAACATTGCATGTTTGCCCAAATGTTTCCATTCTACAAGATATTACTATTGTAGATTTACCTCCTTACTTTGCTATATGTTTATCAAGAGATTTCATAGCAAAAATGGGAGGTTATTTCTCTTCAGATTGGTCTTTCTTCTTTTTAACTACACATTTATGGACCAAGGTTACTATCAATTTAGAACCATTAGCCATATTTCACATTGAGCCTCACGTTTCTAATGCATTAGCTAATTATGCAGCCTTAGACCAGTCTAATTTTGATAATACAGCTCATGTTTCAGCATTGGATGTATTTTCTAACTTGTTTATGGATGAAAAGACACATGAAGAAAATTCTCATGATCCTTTCAAAGAAGTTGAAGAACATTTGTTTGGTGTGTATTTATAGCATCAAGAAAACACACCAATTCCCTTGTTATCCAAAGCAGAAAATGCAGCAGAAGGGATTTGGAAGCTTCATTTTGATGGAGCTAAAAATATGAAAGGACAAGGAACAAGTTTGATGCTCACTTCCCCAACAAATGAAAGGTATTTTTCATATTTGAGTCTCCAATTTTCATGCACTTGTAATGTGGCTGAATACAAAGCATTGATTCATGGCTTACTTTGGGCTAGAAAGAGAGGTATTAATAAGCTACAGATTTTTGGTGATTCTAAGTTGGTTATCAATCAAGTAAGAAAGTTCAATGTTTGTAAGAATCTATTAATGAAGTCTTACATACATAGATTTTTAGACTTAATGGATTATTTCGAAGCTATTATTATATAGTTTGTTCCTAGAACAGAAAATAAGCATGCAAATAGACTTACAGCAATTGGTGCTAGTTTTGAAGTGCTGGAACAGTTTCAAAATAACAAGATTTAGCCTCATATAAAGTTGATTTTCATGCATTTTATACCTGATAATGATTTGAATTGGTAGGTTTTTTAAAATGATGAGAAAATCTATAGGTTTTTGCAGTAAGAAGATGAATTCTCTGTAGTAAATCAAGATAAATTACAACACTTATATGGTGACTAGATTATTCAATTTAACATGAATAAATTGCCTCAAGGCTTAGTCACATTAGAAGGCATCTTCAACATGGACGATTAGTTAAGGAAGGACAAAAATAAGATGTGAAAAAATGCTGATAGTTATGAAGAGATCTCAGTTCATGAAGGAAAAAATTTGTTTCTCGGAAAGGTATGTTCTCTAGCTGAAAAACATTCTTTTATTAATCTTTGCATGGAATTTAAGGATCTTTTCTCTTGGAAATATCAATACTTGAAAGGGTTTGATCCCAGTTTAACACAACAAATTATTGAATTATAGCCAAATTCCAAGCCAGTTAGGTAAAAACAGAGGCCTGTAAATCCCAAAAAAGAGCCTCTAATGAGGAAATAGTTATCTAAGTTGATCAAATTAGGTATTATATTTCCAGTTAAGCATTCAAGTTGGGTAGCTAATCTTGTTCCAGTTCAGAAAAAGAATGGAGAAATCAGATTATGTGTGGATTTTAGAGATTTTAACAAAGCTTCATTAAAAGATCATTACCTACTTCCAAATATGGATCAGAATTTGAGAATTGTTTCTAGATCAGATAGTCTATATCTTCTAGACAGTTATAGTGGATACAATCAAATTCTAGTCCACGAAGAGGATCGGTACAAAACAACTTTTACCACCAAGTGGGGTACTTATGCTTACAAAAAATGCCTTTTGGCCTTTCAAATTTGGTGCAACGTTTCAATGTGCAATGGACATGGCTTTTCGTAGCTTCTTAAATAAATGCATCCTTATTTATTTAGATGATGTTACCATATTCTCGAAAAAATTAGAAGAACATATAATACATCTAAGGAAAAAATTTCAGTTATGCAAACAATTTGGAATATATTTGAATCCACTAAAGTCTATCTTTTTAGTACATCAAGGTATATTGCTTGGTCATATTGTTTCTAAGCAAGGTTTAGCAATTGACCCTTTCATAATTGAAGCTATATCACAGCTATCATTACCTCATCACAAAAGGAATTACTGAGTTTTCTGGGAAAAATCAACTTTGTTAGAATATTTGTTCCAAATTTACAGCATTGGTGAAACCATTGCCAGCTATGTTAAAGAAAGAGAAGACTTTCTCTTAGACTAGTAAAGGGAGAGAAGGGTTTGTAGCATTTAAAGCAGCCATCTTTCAAGCTCCTACTCTTGCAAATCTAATTTTTGATAAAGAATTTACAATGTATGCAATTGTAGGAGCTGAAACATCTCAACCATATTAACTCAGGTTAATGATGAAAACATTAAGTAGCCATTTAATTTGTTTCGACAAAGCTTGCATGAGTATGAAACAAGGTACACTTTTCTTGAAAAACAGGTACTTTCCATAGTCAGAGGACTAAAGAATTTTAAGTACATGATTTCAAACAAAAAAATTCATGTTTTTTTTCTCATCCAAGTGTGAAGGATTTATTGTTAAATAAAGAATTGAATAAGGAAAGAGCAGATTGGATAACGGAGGTCATGGAATATGATGGTGATATTTGATTTGTGAAGACAGTTCAAGGTAAAAATTTTTGTGAACATATAATTCTTGATATGGAAAAATAGTAGGCTACAAAACCAAAAGATTCAAAACATCATGCATAAATTATGTATCAGCAATTAGACATCATGGTGAAGCTAGAAAATCAGCAACCTGAACTTGTTCAAGAAGTTTAGGAATCAAGATGGATGATTGATTTAGTTGACTATCTACAACATGACATCTATCCGGATGGTATGGATAAGAGTAAATAAAAGTATTTCAAATTACAAGTTATACCCTATGTTTTAATTGATGGTCTGTTATTTAAAAATGATATAAATAGAATCTTGGTGTGATGTGTTGATTATGATAGAATCAGTAATTATTATCAGAATTCCCTGAAGGACCTACAGGAGGTCATTTTTTTAGCACATACCATAGCCTTAAAAATTATGAAAGATAGTTACTATTGGCCCAACATATTCAAGGAATGTTTCGAATGGATCAGAAAGTGTAAGAAATGTGCTTTCTTTGTTGAAAAAGAATATTTAGCTTCACTGCCTTTATAGCCTATTTCAGTTGATTAGCCTTTTATGCAGTGGGGCCTTGATTTTATTGGCCTGATAAACCCACCTTCATCACAAGGACACAAGTGGATTTTTACTACTACAGATTACTTTACACACTGGACTGAAGCAATAGCCTTGAAAGATGCTAATAAAACTTTGATACTATCCTTTTATGAAGGTATAGTTTACAGATTTGGTGTTCCAACAACTATCATTTCAAATAATGCTTTAGCATTTCTCGGTGTAAAGGTAACAAATTGGGATGTCAACCATAGAATTTATTTAAGTTCATCATCTAATTATTACCCAAAAGGTAATGGGTTACCTGAAAGTACTAACAAGAATCTTTTAAGGATCATCAGAAGAACACTCAAAGATAACTAGAGAGCTTGGCATCTAATGTTGAATTCAGAACTTTGGGCTGATAGAGTGACTCCCAAAAGATCAATTGGAAATTCACCATACAATATTGTTTATGGAAGAGAAGCAAGAATGCCTATATCAGTTGAATTATCCACATTCTATTTGTTGCATCAAATGGATCTGCTTGAGAATGAACCATTGTCAGGTTTCTTTATGTAGAATTAATGGAATTACAAGAGGTAAGAGATCAAGCCCATGTAAATATGGAAAAGAATCAGAAACAGATGAAGGCTATTTTTGATAAGAAATACAAATTCAAAATCTTCAATGAAGGAGATATTGTGTTAAAGTGGGATGTTGATCATGCAAAGCCAGAAAGACACATGAAATTTGATACAATCTGGAGTGGTCCTTACATGATTTCATCTTAAAAGAACACAATTCAGCTTTTGAGGCTAAATGGAGTGGAACTTCCCTCTTGTGAAGGTTTCTCATACAGGGTAAGTGAATGGAGAGGAACTTCATCATTCTTCCGTGTGAATGGTATGAAAAAATCATAAAAAATAAAATATTACTCAAAAAAATACAAAATAAAATCCATCAAGATAGATTACCATTCTCTATTACACTGATTTTATTGAAAATCTTTACAGAATGTTTATGTCTGTTAACAGAGTAGGATTTCCCTTTCAATAAGTGAAAAAATCATAAAAAATAAAATATTACTCAAAAAAATACAAAATAAAATCCATCCCAAGATAGATAGTGTCATATAACTTCTCACCTCAATTTTTGGTCACATTGGGCAAACGGACTATAATCTTATCAGCGTTTTTTCAAGTCATTGAATTTTGAGTGTTTAATATAGCAATACAAAAAAGTGCATTCTATGATTCATTTTGTCTAATTTTGAGTGTATGTGATCTGGTTTACCACGGATGACCCTATATTTTCCATCAACTTCCTGCACTTACCCTACATTTTAGTTACAGTGACTTTTAGGAAGGGTTGGTTTACCAGACCTTCATTTTAGAAGGGTTGGACCTTCAAGAAGGAAGATTTTAGTTACATGCTTTAGAATCCATACCCAATGGACAAGAGCAAGGCATTGGTTTACAAGCTAACAAACAGATTTCCCCGTAGGATCACCAAAAATGTTGAAAATTTTTACACTTGTGCAAAAATGGGAAAATCAAAACTTTGTTACGATGGATAGCATTGGTAAAGTGGACCTAAGCTAGGGGAGATTCTTCTAGTCAATATTTTTTTACTAAATTAATTAATGATTACATGAAATCTACAGGTATCTGTGTTGTTAAAAAATGTAACAGATCACATAGTCTGTAATTTCATGACTATCTTCAATAAAAGAACACAAATCCCCAAAGGACAGCCATGCTATCTTGATGAAGACATCAAATTGTACAATAGGTGAAGTGTTAGGTTTTGGAATAGTAATCATAATTGTGGATTATAGAAATAAGATTTCATTACTAGATGTTACAGGTATTCTTTGATGTTAATTCCTTTATGATTAAGACATTAAATTATATTATTGGGTTGTTTATTTCATCATACAATCCATAAAGAAAGATGAAATGCATAAATAAATACACAACTCAATTTCAAAATTCAATGTTTTATTTATAAGGAATATCAAATGTTCCCACACAAGCCGTGGGATGTAAATGAAAAGTAAAGTACAACTACTAAAGAAAGAGGTACATATGCATGAAAGAGAAAATAGATGAGTATGAATGAACCCATCATTGCCTTGGGGGTTTCTTCTTTGGCTGAGGCATCTTCATCTCTAGCTTTGTTCCCCTTTCATCTTCATTGCTGAATGCACTTTACCTTGAAAGAAGAAAAGAGAAAAACTATTAGTTACGAGCTCAGGGTTAATCCATATTCCTATACTATCCAAATTTGTGCATATGGATCTCTTAACAATAAGAGATATAGATTACATGAAGATCAAACAACATACATGATTTACTCACTCAGAAAGAAGGAGAAAGAAGAAAAGAAAAACCATGGACATAAGAGAGGCCAAAAATCCTAAATATATTTCTAACCATTTTCTTAAGTGTGTAAGTACATGTTGTAGCCAAGATTAAATAAATCATGTCTTATAGTCCTCCCTATAGATAAAAGATTACAGAGTTCAATGACTTCTATCCTATGGTACAAGAAACAGATAATTCATAAGTAAATACTAGTATGAAGGAAGAATGCAACTCAAAATTCAGCAGCTATTCTAGAAATAGAAGTAAGTTAGAATTGCAAATAGAAGTACATGTTTAAGAATGCAACTCAAAGGTGAAGAAGAAGGATTAGAATTAAAAGGCTGAAGTTAACTAGAAAGATAAGATTAAAAATTACAACAAATGAGAAAGAAAATATGAGAAAATTTTGATAGGGCTTCGCCATGTAAAATGGACATTTACATCTTTCCATCATGATGCCTTAAACTAATACATGCTTTTAAAGTTGTATGTAAATCAAATAATTGATACAAAAAGTAGAAAAGCATGATATGATCAGATAACAGTTATTATGTTTCAGTTTCAAACAACAAATCAACTTCAATTGAAGAAGTGATACATTCTATATTTTGAATCAAGAAAGTACATCTATTAGAGCTGAAACAGAAATAAAAGAAGGAAATATGGGAAAAATTTGACAGGGCTTCGCCATGTAAAATGGACATTTTAAATTTTCCAGCATGCATAATAAACCTATAATGAAGCTCAAATACATTATTTTAACTAGAAAAGAAATGAACTACAGTTTCAGTCATCAAATTGAAGGACTTATGAGCATTCATTACAGCTTAATAGCTGAAGAAAATGAATTTTTAATGTAATATTACAAAGTGCAACCATTCTATGAAGTTTAGTTCTCAAATGAAGCAGATTAGAGTGCACAAGAATGCTACCCGATCAAATAAATATAGTTATTTAAGAAAAGAATCAAATCTAGAAAATATTAAGATTAGATTCATCAAACTAAGAATAGAGCTCAACTTATTAAATAGTCATGTTTTACCGGTAGGATCAAATAGGAGATAGAAGTTTTAGAGGACTCTCATACACTCATCTGAAAAATAAAGGACCAATTTAAATCAACCAGGGAAGCTTCAAAGAAAATTACATAATAATGAAAAGGGTTGAAAATAGTAGCTCAAGGATCCAAATATTTTTTTCACATAAAAACTATTAATCCAAGTATGTATCTCAACTTACAGGTATGAACAGAAAGTCACTAAGGAATGCACAAATGAAAAATTACAAATGAAAATAGTGAACAAATGTTACAGTAAGTGATAATAATTTCATCCTCAAGCCATGATTAACCATATCAGTGATAATGAAGAATGGTTAGAGGAAGATTCAAAAGGACTCAGGTGTCTATAAGTTTCAAAATAGCGAACCGAAACTCCTACTTTTTATATGTAAGAAGGCAGGAATTTTTGAGAACTCATAAGTATCAAAGTGCAGGAAGTAAAAAAGGGAAAAAGTATAAACAATATAGATCCAAGAGGGATTCCTTATGAAAACAAGTACCAAGTAAAAATATATCGATTTAGTACTCAGAACAAAAGCTCAGACATAAAAGCTTTGAATAAAAATGCATGCACATCCAAGTTGAAGAAATATTCAAGTATTTTAGAAGTTAACATTCTCATTAAAATAAATCAGTTTCAAATTGAAGTATAGAAGGGAAAAATACCAATCCTAGTTTTATATGAAAAACCCATTAATGGGTATAAAAAATTAGAGTAAGAAACAAATACTTATTGATTAAATAGAAGTTGAGCAAACCCTCGAATGGTGATCAGATCAGGACTAAAACAAAGGACCCATAACGGGTTTTAGCTCAGAGACAAAGGTTGTCCTAAAAAGAACATAGGAAATGCAAAGGATAAACGATTGTCATCATTTTTAAGTCGAAATGGCAAAGACAAACTAACAGTGGTGCTTAAGAGGCCAAGACTTACCATCCTCTTATCAAACAGTGATACCAGTTACACATAGCTAAGCTCGAAGATCAAGACAATGGTCAGAAAATCAATGCCCACCTCACTCAAAATAAAGATGATGCAGATGTGTGAGAGTAACATGTAATCATTTTTGTAAAAGTTCTGAGCTCACAAAATTCAAAAACAACAGCCAAAAAAGAAGACAGGGACCTCTTTTGAGTAAAAATCGAGCTCAAAGTAATGAAAACTGGTGAAAATCAATCAAATCTTGCAAAGAATTCCGATTTACAGAGCTTGAAGAAAAAAGAAATGGTGGTCATTCTAAAATAAAACTCGCTCAAGACCAAAAGGTAGCACATCCAAGCTCAAAAAAATAACTACAAAATATAGAGGCAAGAAAGCTTCATAATACTAGTCTGCAAAGCACATCTGAGCTCACAAAGTGATAAAATAATGGCGTCGATGAAATTTTTTCCAGGTATTTGCCCACAAACTGAAAAACTAAATGAAATGATCATCAATCTCCAGAATCAAAGCAAACCACATGGTTCCATATGACACCCACCACATTCAATGCAAGCCATAAAACCTACCCACAGGTCAGAGATCGATAACACCAGATCAAATACTAGAGAAATCATTGGCCCAAGATCATTACAAATATCGAAGCAAACTCAGCCTGATTTACATATACCACCAACAAGGCGCATGGTGGGTTGAGTCATCTTCAGGAGGGGGACGACCCCATGATTAAAACAAAGTTATCACATTTGAAATGTCAAAAAGGATCCCAACTATAGTCCGAGATTCAAATATATCAAAATCCGACCAACTATACTTGCCCACAATGATGACCATAAGGTGGTAGACTATACTATAACCATGTTATATACAAAGGGTGGCCAAATGACATTATTTTCATTGAACTTGATAAGGTCCAAACTATATAATATGCCATCTAAAAAAATAATCAAATAACACTTACCTTAATACTTACAAAAGTTACCTCGTACCCATCAAATGGTGAAATAAAAAGGTGGTCCCCACTATTGAAGGGGTTGGAGCTGATTTACAATGTTTTATCCGTGTGACCACACTAGAAGTCAATGGAATGTCATCATCATAACCTGGGCTTGGAGGTGGTCCCCATCAAGTGGATGTTTGGATGAATTATTTTTGCAAGTATCGCAATTGATATAATTAATTTTACTCACTCACAGGGAGATGATGTTTTGCATGCCTCCATAAAAGAATAGATTAGTAAGAAGAAAAAATTTACATGCTCAAAGAAGGAGACTTGCTCATCAAGCAAGATTTATTTTTGTAAATTATTCACCCATGATTTTCTTAAAAATAGAATAGTCAACTGCAGTTTAACTGTGATGTAATCAAAGGCTATTAATGCCTCTTTGTATTAGTTTTATTTTTTTTATTCCTTTATTTATTAAGGATAAAAATGGGATGCATGGGAGAGTATAGCCTTAGTATATTTTTAGGAAGGGTGGGTGAATCAATTTTTCTATATATTGTGTGCCTTGCAAAAGCACAAAGGAGGAATTTTAGATACAAGAGTGCTGAAGCAGTTTCCACCAGTTTTTCCCTCTGAATGTGAAGTATTTTCTGCCTTCCCAATTATTTACAGTCTTGTGTATGCTCAATTAAACTTGTGAATGTTGAATTCCCTGATTAATCATCATATCTTGTTACAAATCTAAGTAATTTTTGCATGATATTAATTTGTATGTTTAACTTAGTAGTATTGTTGTGATTTTTCCATCAACACATCAAAGTGTTTTCCCTTAATAATCTGTAGAAAAATTGTAGCTCATGCACCAAGAATTCATTCCTATATTAGTTGTTCCTGTACTCAGTCAAATACCTCATACAATTTTGGTGTATTACCTCAGTTTTAAATCCTTTTACAGTCTTCTTTTACCCTCAAACCCCAGAAAATTAGTTTAGGATACATCAATAAGGAATCAGCCTTGATAACAGAGACTCACCTCAAAATAGGTATACCCACAGACTTGAGGTGTTTCCATTGTATTTACGAAAGAGAGATAAAATTTGTAAGCTTAGAACACCTACAACCATCTTTCTACATGGTTCACTTTCGAGAGATTTAACACTCTCTTGATGCTTGCACATATTAATCCTCATCACCAGTCCCTTAAATGTATAATTTTTTTTCTCAACACATTTATAACATGGTCCATATTTGTTGTCATAGTTAAAACATAATGCTTTTTCTCATATTTCTTCAATTTTATGATGTGTCATTCAAACTGGATAAGGGTGCAATGGTGGCAAGGTGCTATGATCTTTTATGTTAGTGAAGGTATTTCTTCTGTTGGAAAGAAATTATTCCTTTTCCCTATGTGCCATTCTAGTAGAATTAGAAAAATTGAAAGGATTAAACATGCACACCTCAGCTCAATGTGGTCCTGAATACTCCCAAGAAATAGGTCATACAAATACTCTTCTGTAATATCCTCAACATGCAAGGAAATTTTTTGGAATTGATAGACATAATCCTTTACTAAACTTGTTTATCATAACTTTTATAATTGGCTGAAGTAATTATCTGAGACACAAGAACTATAGTGTTGTTGAAACTCTTCATTGAAAACTATCCATGTGACACTTAGACCATTCTTATACCACATAGCCATTGATACCAAATGAATTGGTCAGATTCTAGGTGCCTTATGTGCCCTACATGCCTTCTATTTAAAAAATGACATGGATTGTGTGATGCTTTGTATCACCTAGAATGTGAATAAGGATGAATTTGGCATCCAATGAATTCATTTATAGGTATTTAATGTTTAGATAAATCTTTTTATGAGCTAACCTTTGAAAATAGAGGTTTTGGCAGATTGATTTGGTGAAGACAAAAGTAGTTGTGGTTTAAGAAGGTGGTTGATTCAAGATGAATAACATACTTAGAAGTGTTCTACATGATATAGAAATTAAATAAAGTGGTCACATGGCATTTTTCGGTTGAATTGAAATTATTTGGTAGCATAATGAAGTTTCTAGGGTCTTGAAGGGTGTAGGAAACAATGGCTTTGACAGGTACAAAGATCATTGGGCACATTAAATGAAATATTTTTATTAGCTGAGATAAATTACAACCACTTTTTATATTTAAATGATACATTAATCATTTTTTATGTATATGGGATATTTACTAAGCATGGTTTTGGAATGAGGAGAATTTTGGCATCACAATACATGGGTTTTGGTGATTTTTGGTGCATGGAAAGTGTGTTTTTGATACATCAAACCATATGGGTCACTTATAGCTATTATGGAAAGTTATTGGATATTATTAATGATGCCTTTGTAAAACCAAAGGTGTATGTCTAACCTCCTTTTGGTTTATGAACTGATTCAAATATAAAAGTGGAAATTTGGCTCATTTGGTGAGCTAGTCTCTCATGGGGGAGTAGTGTGACCTAGAGAAGAAATATTTACAGGTGTGAAGACATGAATTGAAGGCTTACATAGTGTGATTAATATTGAGTATGGAATGGAAGCATGAGAGAAATATTTTAGTGGAAATACAAGTTGAGAAGGAAGAAGATAAAGCATGATTGATGCCCTAAGGTATGAGATAGGGTTTTTGAGCTGAATATGTGATCTCCATTAGTTTTGGTAGCATAATTATCATAGATCAAACATATACATATGGTTAAGTTTATGCTTGGTAATACTATGGGGTTGTAGCCTCCTTGTAGAATTGGTGCTTCACTAAATTAAGGGTTGGTGCTCCTTATAGTGTTGGTGTTTTAAAAAACTTGGGGTTGGTGCTCTTTGTGGGGTTGGTACATCACTAAATCAGGGGTTGGCACTCCTTGTGAAGTTTACACTTCACTAAAATTTTATTCTTTATGTAATATAAGAAAATTTTCAGTGGGTTTATGTAACACTAACAAATTACACACATAAATACAACTCTAATAATACCGGGATAATTTTTTTTTTACTTATATTGTAGTACACATGACACTACAAGGGGTCACCTAGGAAAACACACAACACATGATATGTTTACACAAGCATTAAAACTACATACATAACATGAAAACAAATGATGCAAATAAAATCCACTTGTGTTCCCTTAAAAAAAGGCACAACATAATGATTCAACTATAGTATAAACTTGTAGTTAGGGTATTCCCACGACACAAGACCTTTGGAATTTCAAAGTTATTACATTGATGATTCAATATTTAACTTACGTTCTAGAAAGGATCATAATATGTAAATCATACATTTCTTTTCTTGTAGCTATATTTCCTTTTATAGTATTAAAACATTTAACTTATGGTGTAACTCATTGAATAAGAATTATCTACATTAGGGTAAGTGCACGAAGCTAGGGGGGCCAAAAAGTTGACAAAAACCTGAAAAAATAGATGAAATGCATACGCGTTTTAGTTTTTTTAGTTTGGTAATTACCAAACCTATAACAAGTATGCATTTTAAAGAAGCAAAAACATGTACGCATTTTAGAGAAGGAAAAAAATGTATGCATTTTAGATAAGTCAAAACATGTATGCATTTTATAGAAGTCAAAATGCGTACATGTTTTGTATAGTATGGACTATGTATGTGTATTTTGGTGTCTTATACTTACAAAAATAAATTTTCAAGTATAATAATTATTTTATTATTTCTTATACTTACAAAAATAAATTTTCAAGTATAAGAAATAATAAAAGTATAAGAAATAATAAAATAATTATTATAATTTAAATTTATTTTAGTAAATATAAGAAATTAGGGTCACTCTACACCTAATGAAAGTGGTCCCGTAGCTCCAACAATCATAATCTAGAAGATAGTTTTTCAAAATCTAATTTGGTCAGTACGTACTCATTTTTAGGATTTTAGCAAAGGACCTAAAACTTTCACGGCATATATATTGTATTTGGTCTTTGTTTTGGGAAATCATTTACTCATTTTTTAGGTTTTTTAATCTTCTAAATTGGATTTTGGACCTAACACTGCTTGAATTGGTACAAAATTTATAAATTTGTTCTATAATTCACTTTAGTGACCATGAATCAACTCTATGATGCTTGTCTACTTCTTACTAAAAAGAGATCCTCACTTTTTTATATAGAGGATTTTTCCCTGAATGGGATTCATGTCCTATTGCCAAAATGAGGTGATTGTAATGTGCCTCCTCCTTAATGTGTGATAACACTACTATGTGTTGAATGAGTTTTTACAAATAGTACCAAGTGAATTGCATCAAGTGAACTGAGGTGATTACTCATTATTAGAAACATGGTGCTCCATATAAAGATGATCCCCTCACCTTTCCTATCTCTAAAAGCATCCTTTCATGGATTCAAATTCATGATTCTCATACATGTTATAACTCATATGTCTCTTATAGAGACAAACGATGCCTTAATACTTCACGCATGATTGTCCTCGATACCTCAGTGCAATGACTAAATCATTTTATCTTATTCTGAAGGCTATTTAATTAGCTACAGAATGGCCAAAAATGCCTTTTTATGCCTTCATACAAAGTAGTCTCTCATAAAAACTAAATGAGTTGATCGGTCACCTTAGACATTATTCCCTAGACACTGAAATATGTTGAATGATCTTGTTATGACTTTCCTTTTGGTGAGGGTTTATGATTTAGGATTTAAGGCTCAAGGTTTACAGTTTAGGGTTTAAGTTTTAGTGTTTAAGTCTCATAGTTCAGATTTTAGGGTTTAGGGCTCAAGGCTTAGGCTTCATGGTTTAGGGTTTAGATTTTAGGGATTATGGTTTAGGGTTGATGGTTTAGATTTTAGGATTTAGGGTTTAGGGCTCAAGGTTTAAGGTTTAGGGTTAAGGGATTATGGTTGAGTGTTTAGAGTTTATGGCTCAAGGTTGAGGGTTTAGGGTTTAGGGATCATGTTTGAGGGTTTAGTGTTTAGGGCTCATGGTTTAGTTTTAAGGGTTTATGGTTGATGGTTTATGTTTGAGGGTTCGGGGTTTAGGGTTTTGACTTAGGACTTACGTCTTAGGGCCTAGGGTTCAGGGCTTAGGGTTTAGTATTTTAGGGATAAAGGTTTAGGGTTTAGGGTTTAGAGATTAGGGTTTAGAATTTAGGGCTTGGATTTTAGGGTTTAGGGATTATGGTTTATGGTATAAGGTTTAAGGTTTAACACTTAGGGTTTAGGGTTTAAGATTTAGGGTTTAGGTTTTAGGGTTTATGGTTTAAGAATTAGGGTTTAAGGTTTAAAGGTTAGGGTTCAGGTTTTAGAGAAAATGGTTCAAGGTTTAGAGTTTAAGGCTCAACATTTAGGTTTTAGGGGTTATGGGTTAGGGTTTATGGCTCAGGGTTTAAGGCTTATGGATAAGGCTCACCCATTCACTCACTGTAATGTTCTATGTCTTACCCATTCTTATATGTATTGACAGAGAGTATGCAACTAAAAAGGGTTCATCTACTTATTAGGTAGAACATTCAAGGGAGTCATCACAATTTGATGTCTTTCATCTATTTGTATTTTAAAGGAGGTAAATTACATATATCTAACAATAATTTGAAACAAATAAATGTTACCTAATACAGTTATCTTCTTTTTCCCATTGCATGCAAACTATTTAACTCATTGTAATGTTTTGTGTCTCACCCATTGTTATTAGTATTGATAGAGAATATTGAAATAATAAGGGTTCATCGACTTCGTAGGAAAAAAATTCAAAGAGATTCATAGAAATTTGATGTCTTTCATCTGTTGAAATTTTGTAGGGGGCAAATTCCCACCTATCATAAACAAGGTAGTTTTAAAAGAAGACTTGATGATGGTTCTAGGCACAAGACTAGGAAATATGGTCCTAAGATATTCAAAAAGATGAAATCACTCATGAGACCTACTGGAAATATATGAGGTTTAGGGGTTAGAACTTAGGGTTATGGATTTAATGTTTAGGGTTTATAGCTCAGGGTTCAAGGTTTAGGGTTTAGGTTTTATGATTTAGTGTTCAGGGTTTAAAGTTTATTATTTTTATTTTAGGGTTTAGGGTTTAGGTCTCATGGTTAAGGGTTTAGGTCACAAAGTTTAGTATTTATGGTGTAGGGTTTAGTGTTTAGGGCTTAGAATTTAGGGTATATGGTTTAGGGTATAGTGTTTGGACTCAGGGTTTAGGATTTAGTGCTTAGGTTTTAGGGTTTATGTATAAGTTTTTAGGATTTAGGGTTTAGGGTTTAACATTCAGGACTCATGGTTCATGGTTCAAGGTTTAGGGTTTAGGATCTTTGGGATTTAAAATTTAGGGCTTAAGGTTTAGGGCTTAGGGTTTAGGGTCTAGGGGTTAGGGTGTATAGTTTAGGGTTTACAACTCAGGTTTCAGGGTTCAGAGTTACGGGTTTGTCAGAGGTCAGGGCTCAAGGCTTAGGGTTTAAGGTTTAGAGTTTAGGGTTCAAGGATTAGAGTGTAGGGTTCAAGGCTTAAGGTTTAGGGTTTATTGTTTAGGGATTAGGGTTTAGGGTATAGGGTTCATGGTTCATGGTTTATGGCTTATTGCTTATGGTTCAAGGCTCAAAGTTATGTGTTTAAGTTTTATTGATTAGAGCTCAGGGCTCTAGATTTAGTGTTTACGGTTTAGGGCTTAGGGCTCATGGTTTAGGGTCTAGGGTTTAGGGTTTAGGATTAAGGGTTTAGGGTTCAATGTTTAGGAATTATTATTTTAGTTTTAGGGTTTAGGGATTATAGTTTAGGGTTTAGGTCTCATGGTTAAGGTTTAAGGGTTTAGGTTAGAAAGTTTAGGTTTTAGGGTTTTGTTTATCATTTAGGGTTTATGGCTCAGGACATAGGTATTAGGATCCATTGTTTAGGGTTTAGGGTTTATATTTTATGGGTTAGGTTTTAGGGCTTAAGGCTCAAGGTTTAGGGTCTAGGGCTCATGGGTAAGGGCTGAATATTTAAGGATTAGGTTTTAGGGCTTAATATTTAGGGTTTAAGGTTTATGGTTTATGTTTTAGGGTTTAGGGATCATTTTTAGTGTTTATGGTTTAGATTTAGGGCCTCAGGTTTAGGGTTTAAGGTTTAGGGTTTAGGGTTTTGATTGTCAAATTTAAATGCTAAAATATTCAGGTTGAATGCTTAAATCCTAAAAATTACCTATGTAATGACTAAATTATACTATAATAAATTATCACCTAAACTGTGACTAATGGAGATTTGAGACTAGTTCCATAAGGTGTAGAGTGACCCTAATTTCTTATATTTACTAAAATAAATTTAAAGTATAAGTTGGTCATTTATTTTTTTAAATAGAAGCATGCCAAAATTGTATACAATGTTTATACTGTAAAGAATGCATACGCATTATAGCGTGTATGCGTTTTGTGTTTTGAATTTTTCTAAGGCGTGACTCAAGGCTTCGGATCCAATTTGGATCCCCAAGCCTGAGGCATGGACCTACACAAACACATAAAACAACATGTTTTTGTAGGAAAATGTAAAAATTCCACTTCCTTCATGATAAATCAATATAAAACAATCGATTTGTTTAAAAAACTATTACCACGACGTAGAGAAGAGTTATTTTTTCTAAAAATATGAATTTTCAAATTTTCTGACTAATATAAGGTTTATATATTATATATTTTCTAACTATTCCTTTTTATAGCTATTTTTTAAACTTTAAATATGTCTATCTCTCAGCGTGTATATTTTCTTTGGGTCATCGAAACTGAAAAAAAAATCGTAGCACAAACTAGGCCTAATCCTATGCATATTAAAAAAAATCAAATCTTCAATATTTTTTTAGGTAGTTGGGGGGGGCACAGTTAGAGCTCCATTATTTTTCAAAACATAAAATTTATGAACTAGAAAAATCATTAAAAAAAATATATTTCCTAAAAAAATCTAAAACAAATTATAGCACAAACTAGATGCTCCTAGATATCTTTCTACTAAAGGGTTTTCTAAAATACTGAATGGTGCTCAAAAAATGGTGGGGGGCAAGAAAATCACTATATTATGTTTTTTTTAAAATAGGAGCACTTGTATGTATTTTAGTTATTTAACCGACTTAAAACTATCCATTTTCAATAAAATTTAGTATCATAGAAACTAGACTCAAAATGCTACGATTCATGTTTACACAACATCTCACAATTTTGAGTGTAACTATTTCAAATAACCCGTACAAGTTGAAGATTTTTATTTTTTAGAAAAATGCGTCTACTTAAGACCCCTTTTTGGCCCCCCAACTTGGCGTACTTACCCATTATTTCAATTATATGTTTCATTCACACACTGATGATAGGGTATTTAGTTACACACAATCCTACCATCCATGACACCACACTTTCCTAGTTTACAATTTTATTAGCTTTATCATTTGTCATCAACTTTAACTATTGAAGATCACTTATTATGTGGTCCCTCCTTGCTCTTAAAACTAAATTATGTTGTCCTTAATTTACATAACATTTCACTTGTAGTTACTCCCTCAAATTTTTCTTGTTTCCCATATTCCAATACAATGATGAGGCCTGGTTATTGATAGGAACGTATCTTCCCACATGAGCTACCAATGTTTGTTCAAAGGTTTTATCTGTTATGTTGCATGTTTGGTTTTGTGTTTTAATTTATCTTAGTGGCCAAAAGGAAGGATCACATGAAACCATTGAGGGTTATTAGTTTTAGAGAGAATAGATTACATGTTCTTTTCATATTAGCATTTAATTACTAAGGTTACTCAATTCATGATTTAAGTAATTACAACGAACTGTGTCTCATATCTTCTTCATTTAAATTCTTAGTCAACAAGATCCTAAGGAGTATGGTTTCCTAATCAACCAAGTTTGGCCTAGGAAATAAGTATTAGATGTGCATGTTTAGGAGGAAATATATTATAAATTTTGCATCCCTTACTAAGGTCACAATTAGTCTAATAGAACACCCTTATCACCAACGATCATCATGTAACTCTAGGTACAATTGAAACTTCTTGTAAAGATGACACTCTTATTTGAGAGGGGTTAATTGGGTTCTGACTCAATATTCTCATGTGTAACTATAACATCAGATCCACTCACATCCTTTTTATTCATCTTAAAATGGTTTCATTCAATTTGATTTAATTACCTTTTTTTAAATTTGTTGTGTAACCCATTTATTATAGGGACATTGGTATGCTCATGAGAATAGTAGTCCTTTCCCTAGGGATTTGTGTCAAGAACATGTTTACATGATTTCACACCATACATTAATTACAAAATAGGACAAGGGGAATAATAAGAGGGAGTAGTTATTCATTCAGAAGGTTAAGATTCACATCCAACCCCCTTTTTACCATATATAAATATAACTCAAAAGGACAACTATAGTTAAATGCACATTTCCCAAAGCACCCACAAAACTAGCATCTCAATAATATTGCCAAATTTTAATGAGTATTTAATATAACATAGAAATACATATAAATTATTTCCACTAACATACATAAATTTCAATAATATACAATGAATCACAACCACGCCATTTCGCCATCTTACTTACATCTTGTAAAACCATGTGAGCATGAAATCAACAATGAATTGATGGTATGGAATCCACCTAGATCTAGCATAATTAAAAAATTTAGTTTTCCATTTACATAATAATAATAATGTGCATTCGAAGTTAGAGGGTTAGAGACATATATTCATTGCATTGCATTTCACTTCATTTCTTAACCAAGGAGAGAGAAAGAGATACAGAGGAGAGAAAAACTATTTTTCAGAAACTCCAATTTCATAGAAAAAGTCACAACATAGAGTTCCAAATAGTTATTTACAAGTGTTAATAAGTTTCCATGATAGTTTTCTAACTTGATTGGGGTCCTACAACTTCGTTTTTACATTTTTCCTGCTAGTTGCAAAACTGCCCAATTTAGGCTTGGACGCTAAGAATGTTAGAGTAGGTATTTACCTTAGCTTATGTTCACTTAGGTAATTTATTTACCTTTATTGTATTTATCCTCACCCAATTATGTGTGTGGATATTTCTTATATCTTATTTATATATTAGGAGATATTCTCTAGTTGTTAGGTATAGTTCTTTCCTTGATCTATGGTATTGACTAGATCTTTGATGTCTAGTTCTCTCCTAAATCTATGGTCTTGACTAGTTATTTCCTTCATTTATGGATTGATCTATGACCTTGGCTATTTCTTATATTTTTATTCCTTGCCTATTTAAACAAGGCCCATTCTCATTGTATTGCATTGACTTCCATAATAATATATGATATTGTTGCTCATTTGTTTGCAAAGGTTTATGTAAAGTTATTCTGGTGAATTAATTTCATCTTATTGATCATGGTGTTTATTAGCATATGTGTTCTTGGATTTGTATGATCTAGTTGTTATTCATTTTATGGTATCAGAGCTGGAGATTGTTGTTGACATTTGTCTGTAAGTTTTATTTTGCAAATAAATTCTTTGTATATTCATATATTTGGTATTTGGTCCTATTTTGTTGCTGAAGAGGCTTCCATTAGATCTGAAAGGCATGAACACCCTAACATCGACTCTAAACTTGGCCATTTCTAGAGGTATTCATTTTTTTTGATTGTTTTATTATTACATAGAAGCACACAGGTTTGCCTCGGGATTCGTGCTAGGTAGGAAAGAACTCATTGAAATCCTTAGCCCCTGGTCATATGGTATGGTCATATCATATCTTAAAGCTTGTGGTTCCTACTAGTAGGTGCTAAACTTCAGCCCCCTTTAATTTTATTTGTGTGGTGGAGGCAAAAACATTTTAATTTGTTTCAGTGGCAACTAAAATAAATAGTAGAGAAAAATATTCAAAAGTTTGTATCTTTTTCTCGGTAACTCGGTTTTGAGTGCTGGTTTTTGCAAAAGTGCTTGTTTTTTCATGCTCTTTCCATTGGAAATATTCATTTTGAGATTTTAACTATAATTATAAATTGCCAAATATGGAGGAGTGTTGTAATCAATTGTGGATGCAATTTTCGCTGAGCCCGATGTCCTAAAATTTTGGGACTTACATTCTTCTCTATCGTGGATTCTAAGAACAATATGCTTTTCTCTGAAGTATGTGGAATTCAAGAGGATATTTTAAATTTTTTTGAAGAAAATAGATTACACAATCACTCATTCATGATAAGGATAAAATAATCCACTCCCTGCAGTAACAACTTGCTATCCTACATCATCACCATAATATTGTGGATAGCCATATCCATGCTTGTAGTCCACTTGTAGCTATTACTCCTGTAACCACTGACATTGATCTGTTATTCTTTGAGCCTGTTCCTACTCTTGATGCTTCTAAACCTGTAAGGCTTGTTACTGCATGCTTTTCCACATCTGTGCCTATTACAGTACCACATGTTGTGTATCCTATTTATGCACAACTACATGACCTTTTTTAGAAGCGTACCACTACCTTTAGTTCTCGCATGCTCTGTTTTATGGGTTTCACTAGCAGAGGTATTGGAAAACACTCATAGGGTATTATTTCCCCTCTTCCACATGTTAAGTGGAATTATCATGATGAGATTGATTTTTGTGCAGATACCTCTTTGGGATCACACATTGACAAAGCTCGTTTGTTTATTTTCTCGACTCTTTTTTAGGATCATGAACAACACATGAGTTCTGCATCTTCACTCAGGCTTGAGAAACCTGAGATTTCAGCTGTCAGACATGATCAACTTGACATACATTTTGATGTTCTTTTACATGCACTCATTATGCATTTTACACGAAGTCATATGCAGGCATCTTCTTCATCCATCCGTGTTGATTTGGGGTGGATATCTGATCACTCATGTCGTTGACATAGGTATTCGTTGACAGGACTCTACAGGCATGGCTCCTCCACCATGTGGCCTCTTGCTCCACTTTATATACCTTCTACATTGTGATGCTTCTTGTTTTGAGCATTTTTCTTTAGCAGGTGTAGTGTATCTCTCTTGTTTGTTGAGAGATTTTGTATCTATATTATTGACACTTTCAGTGTTCAAGTAGTTGTTTTGACAACTCATATAGATTTGTAGTGTCCCTCCACCCATTTAGCAGTATGGGAGGGTGTGGTGTTGATCTTGATTCTTCAAGTTTTGTTTCCTTGCCTTGTTACCTTGGCTTTTCTTGGATCATGACACTCTTGATTTTATGTCCTTTCCTTGTTGCTTTGGTTATTGTTCTTGAATCATGACATAACTATTTGCAGTAGTTGATCAAATTATGTTTGGTGTTTTTTACACTTTCGACATCACTTTTTTGACAGTCTCCTTATATGGAGCTATTCTGGTGAACCCCAGTGTCAGTTTTTTATTTAGTTTTGTGACCGAGCAGTGGATTTAGACCATAGTGCACACCAAACTTCTTCAGCATTATATGATTTTTATGATACGAGCTTCTTGGGATTCCTTGAAGCGGGATCTTACTTTGTTTACTTTTTTGTTACTGGTTTTGGGTACCTTGTGGTGTCCCTTTTTCCTAGTTATTATATATGATTACCTCATTAGGCATAGTTGTCGGGACTCTTTTATGGACATTCCACTTCTATTTTGGCCCCTAGCTTCACTTGAGGGGAGGTGTTAGAGTAGGTATTTATCTTAGATCATGTTCACCTAGGTACTTTACCTTTATTGTATTTATCCTCACCCACTTATTTGTGTGGATATTTATTTTATCTTATTTAGATATTAGGAGATATTATCTAGTTGTTAGATATAGTTATTTCCTTGATCTATGGTATTGACTAGATCCTTGATGTCTAGTTCTCTCCTAAATCTATCATCTTGACTAGTTCTTTGATGACTATTTATTTCCTTGATTTATGGCTTGATCTACGACCTTAAATGGTTATTAGATTGTTATTCCTTACCTATTTAAGCAAGCTTCATTCTCATTGTATTGCATTGAGTTCCATAATAATATATGATATTTCTACTCATTTGTTTGTAAAGGTTTATGCAAAGTTATTCTGGAGAATTAGTTTCATCTTATTCATCATGGTGTTTGATTAGGATATATGTTCTTGTCTTGGTACGATTTGGTTATTGTTCCTTTTAAAGAAACCATGTTAAAATGTTACATTCTTTCAAGAGATGAATGACAAGTAAATTTGTACATGTCCTCCTATATACGAGTAATTCAAAGTAACTGATAAAATTCAAAAGAGGAGAATGGTTTTCAATTAGTTTCTAGGTTTCCAGAGCCAGATGTCCTAATTGGGCTAATTACAACAACAAAAAACTTTAGCTTAAGGGATAAGAAAACCTCATCCATAACTAACCTTGGATAGATGAACATGCAATGGATTTTTTAATACATGTTCTCCTATATATAGAGAATTTATCTGATTCAACAGAACTGAGAACTAGAAAACGGGTTACAAATGGAAATGAGTTTTCCAAAGCCACCGGTTGTAGTTGAGCCAGTTTGACCTAGTCAAATAGATACCTAAGGCCTAAAAAATGCCTTTCCCAACTATCAAGAAGAGTATTCTTTCCCGAAACTGGTGGTTTAAGGAAACTATCTAGTTGAAATACTAGAGGTTTGTAAAGGTGGACAAGCATTTAACCACTCATGGTTCAAATGACGAGATGATACGAAACACGACTTTTTAATTGTAACCACTTCCTAAAGGTGCACAATGGGATAGCAAGGCTCCTAGAGGAGTGGTGAAGAGAGTGAAAATGGTAAAATGAGGTCAAGATAAGGCTTTATTTGACTCTCTACATAACAAGAAATGCATACAATGCTTGACATCTATTTTATGAGGTTCAGAGGGTTATTTTGCAAGCCTTTGAAAAATTGTGTTTTTCTAACTTTACAAGGTGAACAAAAAAATATGTCTTAGTTGATGACTCATATAGGTCTTGCCAATACAATGGAAATGACCACAAAATTTGGATACCCTAAATAATAACTTATAAATTTGTGGTATCAACATGGATGTCGATTAAATTGTAAGTCACTAATGAAAATTATAAGGAGTTTTATTTGTTCGAGATAGCAACTTGATTTTAATATCCAATTGTGTCATATCTTATTATTGAATATTTTTATTTTATTTCAAATGAATAACCAAATTATATGAAAATTATAAAAAATTAAGGTAAGGGAGACCATGCGTATCCATGAATGACACACTGAAATGTGGGCTCAACGTAGGTACACCAACATTTCATACAAATGTTACTTGAATATTGTACTTAAAGTCATATTCCTAATTTTTTAATGTTCTATGAAATTACATAACATTATTTTTTTACACTGAAAAGCCACTGCTAGGAAACCCCCATTTTTCTGGCGACGACTATTTCTTTGGAAGTTGCTAGTAGCAGCGAAAAATTCTAGCAACAATCATTATGCTTCTGAGAAATACCCTACCAAGACACCTATTTTTATGGTGGAGGCTATTTCTATGGATGTTTCTAGCAGCAACAAAAATGTTTGTCAGCAATCATTATGATTGATGAGTGTCCATTATCTATTCTAAATCATCCATTTTGGCACAAGGTTGAGAATGCTGACAAAGGTTGTGAAGCATGGCTTAGTATTTTCTTGAAAGATTTCAAGGAATTTTTAACAAACACATTTTATACATATCTTATTATCATTATAGTCCATGAGGCCACATTTTAGGCATGTAGTTGAATATTTTACATGCCAAGAACATGCCTTAACATCTTGCATGCATACCTACTAGAGCACTTGCAACTACGACATCTAACAAAATATCATCCTTTCTTCATTATGCTTTGGTTTCCTATATCATTGTAGTTCATTCCACATTTATTTCAGGCGTTTAGTCAAAATAGTTCATATGCCAAGTGCATTCTTCCATATTTTTCCTTGAGATATAACTAGATCATTACAACTACAATGGCTAGCATTAATCCTATTTCCCTTACACTTGATGGATGAGAAACCTTTCCAAAGCTCTTATCTTGGCACATAAAATGACCAGCACTAAGAAAACACCTCCTTACAACCCCCACAGTCTGGAACTATATTGGAAAAGGTTAAAAAAATGGTTTTAAAATAATTATACACTCCCCACAAGGTAGTGACATTGTCTTTCCAAATGCAAACATCAGGCGCCCAATAGAGGATGTGATGCTAGAGGTTGTAGAGGGATGCTTTACACCTGTAAATTGCATCTAATTGAAAGTTTCTAAAGTCGTTTCAATAAAACCATTTTGTGTCCACCCTAAAACCACTGTAACTATATAATTACTACAAAATTTACGACTTGAACTTGAGTTTTATCTCTGATAATGGCTCTGAATCTCAAATAAAATTATGCTTACTTTATTAAACCATGAGGTGATAGTTCTGCAGGTCATATATAATCCCACACTCCACACCACATCCCAACCACTCATCATTACCCACTCTTGTCCTCCCTGACAACATTAAGTTATGTAATTTTATTTATTTTTGTTTAATGTGGGAAATACATTTCAATCCTCTTATAAGAGCATCATCCTCGATGCAACACAACACCAAATCACATAGTCAAGAAGGCCCATAATGGCACATGTCATTAAAAAATATATTTTTGGTCCAAAGCGACCACAAGGATGCAACTAATTTTGGAAATACATTAAATTTTAATGTTATGTGAAGATTAGTAGTTCTCTTTTACTTTATTAGTCAATTACTCTTTTCCTTTAATAGTGTTTATTAATCTCCAACTCTTAATATTTCCTTGTTTTAAGATTTTGGTTTATTTATTTTCGTGGGTACCCATCAGAAACTGTAATCATGATGCCACACAAACAAAACAATAAAATTACCGGAATAATTATTTTCTACTTACATTGCAGTACACATGACACTAGAGGGGATCGCCTAGGACAACACAACACACATGATATGTTTACAAAAGCATTAAACTACATAGATAAATTGAAAATATGTGATGGAAAACAAATCTACTTTTGTTCCCATACAACAAGGCACAACATAATGATTCAAGTGTAGTATAAACTTGTAGTTAGGATATCCCCATGACACAATACCTTTAAAATTTTACAGTTATTACAATGATGATTCAATCTTTAACTTAAGTTCTATAACTTGGCTCATAATATGTGAATCATACATACCTTTTCCTCAAGCTAGATTTCTTGTTATAATGTTAAACATTTAACTCACGATATAACTCATCGAGTAAGAATCATCTACATTATTTCAATTACTTGTTTAATTTACTCATTGATAATAGGGTATTTAGTTACACACAAGACTACCTTCCATGACACCATAGGTTCCTGGTTTACAATTTTATTACCTTTATCTTTTGTCATTGGCCTTAATGTTTGAAGATCACTTATTATGGGTCCCTCCTTCTTCTTAAAGCTATACTATGTTGTCCTTAATTTACATAACATT
The DNA here is from genome assembly GCA_019776745.2 of Taxus chinensis. Lineage (NCBI taxonomy): Eukaryota > Viridiplantae > Streptophyta > Pinopsida > Cupressales > Taxaceae > Taxus > Taxus chinensis. The sequence goes on from CM034148.1 coordinate 792,942,175, forward strand.
TCAATTGTACTTACTCCCTCTATTTTTTCTTGTTTCCCCTATTGCAATCAAATGATGAGGCCTAGTTATTGATAGAAACATATATTCCCACATAAGCGACTTGAATTTGTTCTAAGCATTTATTTTTTAAGCTGCATGTTTTGTTTGGTTTTGTAATTTATCTCAGTGGTCATAAGGAAAGTTCACATGAAACAAATGAGGATTATTAGTTCAAGAGAAAATAGATTACACATTTTTTTGTATATTAGCATTTAATTACTAAGTTTACTTGATTCATGATTTAAATAATTACCTCTAATAGTGTATCTTATCTTCTTCATTTAAATGCTAAGTCAACAAGGTCGTGTTATCTCTCAAAAGTGCACCCTTTAGAGAGATCACTATTGGGGTTCTAATATTTCTTTGGATCTCTCTCTTTAGTAGGTATAATGCAAACACATAAGGTCCATGGGTATACCTATTGTTGAGGTGAGTATCCATTATCAAGGCCAATTCCTTCTTGATGTATCCTAAACTATTTTTTGGGGGGTTTTGAGAGTAAAAAGATGACTACAAATGAATTGAAAATTGGGATGATACACCAAACGTGTTGAGGGATTTGGCTGAGTACATGCACAAATATTTGAGAATGGATTATGGGTACACAAACCAATATTTTTCAATAGAATATTAAGGAAAAACACTTGATGTATTGAGGGATTGATTGACAACAATACTGTTAAGAAAAACATGCACACTAATATTAGGCAAAAATAACTAAATGTGTAGCAAGGTAAGATGATTAATCAGGGAATTTGACATTCACAAGAAATAATCAGGTATACACAACACTGAAAATGATTGGTAAGGTAGAAATTAATTCTTATTCAAAAGGAAAAACTAAAAAAAAATTCTTCAAAACTCTTGTGTCCAAAAACTCTTTGTTCCATGTAATTACACACAATATATAGCAAGTTTATTCCTCCCACCCCTCCTAAAAATAGACTAAAAATTGTACTCGTCCACGCATCCTATTTTTATTCTTTATCCTAAATAAATAAAGAAATAAAAATAAACATGCTAATATAATGAGGCATTAATAGCCTTGGCTACAAAAATACAACTCAGTCAAACTGCAGTTGACTGTTGTATTTTTAATAAAGTTGGATGAATAAACTAGCTAACAATAGGCTTTACCTCATGAGAAAGTCTTCTCCAATACATGAAATATATGTATTCTAGTTAATGATGTGACATCTGCAACTTGACTCACTTGCAATGATAAATTTGGCATTCTTTAGTTCTACCCCCTTAGATGCACATGCAAAATAATATCTCTATGTGTGAGTAAAATAATTTGTTTATTTGATATTATTTGTAAAATATTCACCTATGTAACCATATTGATGGGGACCACCTTTTCGTTTGGATGCTTACATCCCTTCTATCTTCTTGTGGTCACATGAAAAGATACATCTGTACAAGCAAATAATGCTTTTGTTTTCAAAACTTAGCAAAGTATAAATCACCCCAAAGTGGGGACCACCAGTGATAATAAGGTCTCGTTTGAAAAGGTTAAGGTGATCATAAGTTGTATTTAAATTGACCCTCTATTGGCCCCTTGTTGATGGCATATGATATGGTCTCCCCCCTTTTGAAAATATTTGAGGTTTCAACCTTAGTCTTGACATCTTTGACCCCTACCTTTGCATATGGTCGGTCTCCTTTGATTATTACATGGTCTATAGTTAGAAATCATTGCCATTTTTGACTTACCATGTATTGTATAGTTTCGGGCCACTCCTTTGATTATTCCATGGAAAACTATAGTCAAAACAAAATGATTAATCCGAAAAGGGAAAAGTACCCTCTCATGAGGCCTTGACCCTTCATTGATTTTTCGGTGATGGCTTAACTCGACTAGGGTTAAGTTAGGGTTTTCCCTGGATCTGCATTTGAGAAGTGTGCAAATATTGTACTTTAACTCATGGTCGAGTTAAGGCTAACTCTAATGAATGGGTTAAGGAGGAACAAAAGGGTACGAAACCCTATTCCATTTCGTATTTTTTCTCTCGAACTTAAGGGAATGCTCACAGCCTTGGAGCTAAATGAACTCTATTGACATATATTGATGAGATCCTGCGAGATCATTGATGAAGGCTTGTCTTGTTTCTTTGCTCACTTTTTTTGGGTCCAATATGAGCTTCTATGGTCATGAGAAGGTGAACTATGTTAGCTCCTAATCTACTTCCAATTCTCTATTCAGGTGAGCTTTCTTGGTCCTGTGAGTTATTTCTTGAGAAGCTCATGGATCAGTTCATTGGCTTTGGATTAGGTCACTAAAACCTTGACACCTTTTAGAAGGTGACTTTTGCATTTTATTGTATAACCTTGGTCTCTGAGCTCGAAAATCACTTTGGGCTCGTATCTATGAAGTCATTTTACTCTACACTTTGTTTTCAAGTAAGTGGTTTTGTGAACACTTAGATCTACTAATACCCATTAATGAGTTTGTTGATTATTTGACTTAGTCATGAAAACGCTTAGTAGATCTGAATCACAGTTTGTTGATGTTTGTAATTGGCCTTGCTCATGTCTTGAATGGTCTATGTAGATCTGAAATCTCATGAAAGTCTCATTTACTCTATACTTTCCTCTAAGCTTTGGTTTTATTATTTCTGGTTGAAGATGGTAACTCAAAGGTTTCTGTTGTAGTTCTTTGCACCATGCTTGAAATGATTTAGAGATGAAGCTCGGGCATTTTATATCTAGTGATATTGCATCTGCTTTGTGCCCTAAACGATCATGGTCAGCCTAGTGAAAATAACTTGGTTTATTTCTAAGATTATGGCATTTTTGCATTCATGGGTAATCAGTATTTTACTTTGCTAAATTTTGAGCTCATTAGTGAGCTGAGATCTAGATCTATTGTCCTTATTTCTATGTGACCCATGATTTGGGTACTGTAATCTGTTCCGTTTGTTTTCCATAGGGTGTTATCTAGTCCTTTCTATTAATCTTTGAAAATCCCTGAAACATGCCATTAAAAAAAGAAAACCCCCATTTTCTGCTCTGGCTACTCTGAAATATTCTGAGTTGTATTGAGTTATTTACTATCTAATACTCCATGTTGTGACATATTTTAAGATCATGGGTTTTTTGGATTTCCTATCTGTATGGCTCATTATTTAGAAAATCTACCTTGTAACTCTGAGCTACCTGTGCAAAGTAATATGGTGATGTTATTTGAAAATTAGATCTTGTATTTATAACGAACTCATCCTTTCATTATCCTCATGGACAGTTTAAAAATATGTGATGTAGTCTATTCTTTTGATGTGTTGTCCTCATCTTGGCTTAGCTAGGTCTGATGGTTTACCTTATCTAAAAAACTTCTTTTAAAACTATTTACTGGGGTGGCACGCCATGGTCTTGATCCTTCTCGAAGCTTTGAGAATCTAGTTCATTTGCTCAGATGGGTGTGATTTGTTTTTCCCTTCAGCTTTGATATTGTACAAGCCTTCTGGCCTAAATGTTGAATTAAGATCCTGTAGAGCTACTTTAATGGCTCGATTGATTGCTTTATTAGTGTACATGAGACTCTAAATTCTGGGTAGTCAATGTTTATTTTTTTGTGAAAGTAGAGCCTTCTGGTTCAAAGCTCGATCCGTAAGCCATCCTGAAAGGGTTGTCAGCTAACTTGCTTTATATCTTCCTAATTATTTACTGCGGGCCACTCAAGCTTACTTTTAAAAAGTACAAGTCATGATCTCTACTTACATAATTTGTTCTCATATATTCTGCATCTGCTGGTAATTGGACTATGAGGACTTGATGCAGTTTTAGGTCTTTCTGATGTACAGTATTCTTCGTGTAGGGCTCAGAACTCTTATATCCATTCCGTAGTTCTCCAATTTTTTGTCTGAATAATTTGTACCTTGATCATGTTCTTGCACCTCTAAAACCTGTTGAGTGATGCCCATTGATGGATTTTGCATCTATGGCTTCTGAAGACAATATACTCCTCATTGTGTAGCCATCATCTAGCAATTTGTATTACCATGGCTTGTACCTATATGCACTATCTGAATTTTAGCAATTAACTATGATGCATTCCTTGATGCATTCATAATATTGGAATAAAATATCTTCTTTATCTAGTCTGATATCTTCCTTTTGAAATTTTGCACCTGCTATAATTGGAGTATTTGTTTTTCTTGACCATAGTTGGGCTTGCAACTATGGCTTGACTAAATTATCCAAAACTTGTCGATAATAGACTTGTTTTTGTTGCATTAGCTTCTGCAATAAATTCTTTCAGAGTTTGTTAGCTATTTTGAGACATTGGCACTAGCGTAAACTGAATGTGTCTGCAAGTATTTAGCCACCATACAATAGGATTTCTTGTGCTTTGACTCTTCTGATCAGTTGTGGTAGACCTTCTTGAATGATGAAATTTATCCATGCCTTTTATGATATGTGTAGGCTTTCTGTAACTCAATTTCAACTTTACGTGAAACGATGTGCATTTATCCGAGCGACCATTACTGTACCTTGGAAGAGCTCTGTTACCTGGTTATCTATTGGTGACTTGAGCATATTTCACCCACTGTTTTCCTAGATGTGAGAGCTTGTCAAAGATTCCTGTAATGCATTCTGAGTCATTCTTCACCCGATTCTCTAACTTCTTCTCTGTATGCAGCTCCTTAATAACTTCTACAAATTGAAAATCAGTTTTAGCTCTTCTTGTAATGTTCCATGCTATGGCTTTGAAGCTAATTGCTAGCTCATCTCTATATTTCATCTATATGCTCTGAAGTTTTCTGCAATACTTCTACCTGATATTTCAGATTGGCCATGTTGATCATTTGCAGTCTGATTCTCTGTTTGTGTTGATACCTTCCAAGCATCTAATTCTTTGGTGAAACTAACATCTATTTGTCAAAGATGTAAAAGGTTTCATTCCTAACACTTTTTGAATATCTGTAGCTGAGAATTCTATAAAATGTTCCATTTTGATTGTATCTTGATCTACAATTTCATCTGCACTTTCTAAGATTGAGAGTCCTATATATACTGTGACTTCTTGGAAAATTGTATCTGGAAACAGAATACTGAAGCCATCCTTACTTGTGCTGGAAAATATAAATGATTACTTTATTTAGTTTACAATGACTTGCATTTACTTTTGATATTATCTTAAATACAGACTATAATTAGAACCCTCTTGATATGACCTGTATTCAAAGTAGGTAAGTGTTTGGATACCTTTTTCTTGTAGACTATGGAAGTTAATGTTCCTTGTGATGTCATGATTCTCTAAAAGTATGATCCTGTAGACTGCTCCATTGAAAACCAGCTTGATCTACATTGTGTACTGAATTATGCTTCAATCATGAATTGGCTCCGATTGCATCCTTAGTTGCATTGTAATCATAAAACATAATTTTGTACTTATCTGAATCTGTAATCTTTGATTTGATACCATGCATAATATCTTTCTATGAAAACATAATTGTGGATTTATCTACAAGCTTTCAAGCATGTATTTAAGTTTGTACCGGTAACATGATGGATAAGAATGTAAAATGTCCATCATTTACATGGAAACGATTCAGCCTTGTTTCAAATCTTGTGGTCTCAAATTAGCCTTGTATCCATAATCTGCTTCAGTTGTATTTGTTCTTGATTCTAGATCCTGTTAGAAACTGCAACACTAATGACCTGTGCATTTCTTCATATCAATTAGTGCAATTTGCATATCTTTGTATACTTTAGCTTTTAGTTTGAAAGTCGATTTTTCAAATGTACTTTTCTTATTCAAGCTTATAGGATCCTAAGCTGGACATGCTTAATTTATTCCTTTTTTGAAAACTCTATACCTACACATCTTAGATAAAATAGTTAGAAAACATTTAGGCTTTTTGGCCTCTCTTTTATTCCATATTTCTTATTCTCTCTTTTCTTTCTTGAGTGATTATGAGGACCACATGTGATGCTACTACAAAATAGTGCTCTTTATCAGTTATTCCTTTGATCTTTTATGTAATCTTATACCTTGATGATGCTAGGAGATCCATTTGCACGAAAATTGGATAGTATAGGAATATGATTCAACCCTGAGCTCATGATTGACAATCTCTTACTCTATTCTTGTTTTTCAGGAACAGTGCCATTGTGCTAAGATAGCGAGGATGAAGATGGAGAAAAAGTTGGAGCTGGAAGATGGAGCTGTGGGACCGAAATGAAATAAACCCAAGGCAATGATGGGTTCTCTTCATACTCCTTTACTTTCTATTTTCATGCATATGTCACCTCTCTACTTCAGTAGTTGTAATGTTCACTTTTGAGTTACATCCCACGGCTTGTGTAGGAAGCATTTGAAATTCCTTATGAATAAAACATTGAATTCTAAAACCAAGTTGTGTACTTTCTTCTATGTTTTTCAGCTTTGTATATGGATTGTATAATGAATTAAACAACTCAATAACATAATTGAATGTATTTAATCATGAAGAAAAGAACTTTAAAATACTTGTAACCTTAGTAATGAGCTTTGATTACTGTAATCTATAACCTTAGTTGTTGTTCCAAAACTTAGCACTTCATCTATTTTGTATTTTCTTTCTTCACCAAGATAACATATCTTTCTTTAGGGATATTGTGTTCTTTTACTGAGGATAAACATGAAATTGCAAGCTATGTGATTCATTACGTTTTGTAACATCACACATAGTTATAGATTTCATGTAATCATTTCATTGATAGAAATTGAAACATGATAACACTTGTAATACACTCCCCTAGTTAGGTTCACTTCATCAATGCCAGACATCATAATGAAGTTTTGAGTTGCCCATTTTTACACAAGTGCAAAAATTGTCACCAGGTCCTAAGGAGTATGGTTTCCTAATAAACTAATTTTGGATTCCTCATAAATAAGTATTAAATGTGTGTCACCATGAGGTAGTTAATTATAAATTTTACACCCCTTAGTAAGGTCACAATTAAGCTGATTAAATATCCTTATCACCAATGATCATCTTGTAACTCTAGGCACAATTGAACCTTCTTGTCAAGATGAAACTCTTGTTTAAGAGGGGTTAAATGGGTTTGCACTTAATATTCTCACATGTTATTAACTAAAACATCAGATCCACTCACATCATTTTCATTATCTTAAAATGGTTTCATTCAATTTGATTTAGTTACCTTTTTTTAAAATTTATTGTATAACCCATTTATTATAGGGATATTGGTATGCTCATGAGAATAACAGTTCTTGCCCTAGGGGTTCATGTCAATAACATGATTACATGATTTTGCACCATACATTCATTACAGAAATAGGAAAAGTGGAAGAATAAAAGGGATAAGTTCTTTTAAAAGGTTAAGAATCACCTTAAATTCTACACGAAGTGGATTTCATTCTCACCACAAGATGGTTATAAATGCGTTATAAGAATGATATACATTTCAGCTTTCTCCAAGAACATCATCTTCTAGTTACATTTTCACAAACTATTCATAAATTAAAATGTGGTTAAGTTTCACAAATAACTCTTAGTATTGCATCATATAAGCCAAATCATAATATAAATTGGGTATCAAGATCATTTATGATCCCAACTCCTACAAGTGACTTCTGAGCTTAGTTAAGTGATCTTTCCCACATGCACTCTTCACTTTACATGTGTGCCCGACCAAGAGGATCTTAGATTATTTTGGCGTTTGGTTACCCATGGAGTAGTACCTAAAGGTAATAACACTCTCCTTACTACACACACACATCTATCATTCCCACGAGGGGACCACATACCCAAGAAATTTTTTTAACATGTGGTTCCTAATTGTTGGGTTCACAAAAATGTGGCTAAGCATATAGGCTATAACAAATAACTTAATCTTAGGATCTTAGTTACTTAAGCTAGAAGGTGTTATTAAGCATAAATGTTTAAGTTCATTCTAAGGTTTTTAGTTTATTTTGTGTCAATAAATATCATGTGAGAAGGATAGATATACACAAGTTTTAAACTAAGGTTGATTGTTTCATTTAGATCTCTTTATTACATTTTAAGGTAAGAAACATAACACACCAATTATTTAGTCATCAATTACACACTGAAATTGCACTATAAGCTATTAAATTTTATTTCATTTAACACATACATCCAACTTTTACAATACAAAACTTGGGATCAAAATAACACCCATGTTTAGATGAACATTTCCCTTAAACACTAGCATCTAAAAAAATGTTACAAAACTTCACTAATAAACCTTTCAATACTTCACAAAATGTTGAATTGTCCTCTACAATTTCACTTAACACACACACATACACACACACATACATATATATCCAACCCCCATTTTACCATATATAAATCTGACTCAAATGGAAAACTATAATTAAATGCATATTTCTCAAAGCACCCCTAAAACTAGCATCTCATTCATATTGCCAAATTTTAATAATGAGTCTTCAATGTAACATAGAAATACATATAAATTTATTTCCATTAACATACATAAATTTTAACAATATATAATGAATCACAACCACATCTTTTAGCCATCTCACTTACATGCTGCAAAACCTTGTGAGCATGAAATAAATGATAAATCATTGACATGACATCCACCTAGATCTAACATAATTAATGTTTTTAGTTTCCCATTTACATAATAGTAATAATGTGTATTCAAAATGAGATAGGGTTAGAGACATATATTCATTGATAACAATGGTATCATTTCTTATACCAAATGATAGAATAGAATTAGATTGTAATGACCAAAGAGAGACGGAAGCCTCACAAATATGTATTAATGATGAAAGTCCAGATTTACAAGTCACAACATAAGAGTTGTAAGTTATTTACAAGATGTTAGATAAGTTTTCATATGGATAGACATGACACCCTATCAGGAACCTACTACGAGGTCCTACAGACCCATCTCACATTTACATGTAATTACTACTAGTTGCAATATTGAATGCCCAATTTAGGCAATATCAGATGGAAGTCACTAGAATACCACAGTTCAAAAGTTGCACATTATTAAATAAAAGACAATGCAATGAATATGCCTATTCTAAATCATCCTAACACATTTATTTCATTTCACAAGAGTTCATAGGAATTTCTTAACCAATTGAAGAGAGCTAGAGATAGGGATGAGAGAGCCAACATTGTTAATCCAAAAGTCTAATTTCACACTAAGTCAAGTCACAACATAGAGTTCCACAAAAGTGATTTGCATATGTTAATAAGTTTCCAGGAATGTGATTTTTCCCAAACTTGATTGGGGTCATATAGCTTACTTTTTTATAGTTTTCCCACTAGTTGCAAAAAAGTTCAATATAGGTTGCAGAAGCTAAGAAATCACTCCTTCGCTAAGGGCTTCCTTCTGGTAGAGATGAAACGAAAGGCCAAATTTTCAATATTTAACATCTTCCTATATACCAAGAATGGGGTTACATGGCACCTAGATGGAATTCAGAAGATGAGGTGAATGGTTTTCACTTGGGGTGCTACGTTTCTAAAGCCGATACTACTCCCCAATAAGGCTAGTTGCAACAAAATAAACTTGTTATCCCTAGGGCTAAGAAAACCTCATCCATAACTGTTGTTTGATAGATGAATGTCTAATGGAAAAATTCCTACATGTTCTAATATATAAAGAGAATTAACTAGGTTTCGACGGAACTCAAGAACTGGTAACCCACTCGAGGGGTTGCAACTATCCAGATTACTGAGTTTGTCATAAACACTAGTGAGAAGTTGAGCTAGTTTGAAGTCTAGAGGTTTACCCGAGGCCTATAACATTTATTTCTCATTGCTATCATGAGGTGATGTTTTATTCCCCAAATTGGTGGTCGATAGCCAAGTCTTTTAGAAATAATCAAAGGTTTAAGCATGGTGGAATGAGTTTAACATTTCTATTATATTCTGAATTGGGGAACTGATACATTATATGACAACTTATAAAAGACGAAGGTAAGGAGACCACTCCCTACAATGTTTAACATTCATAGTGCAAGAGGTGCTCCTAGAGTGAGTGATTCACCAGCAGTGCAAATGGTCAAATGAGGTCCCTTTCTTACGCATTGATGTTAACTAGGTCTACATGCATCCAGGAACTCCACTATATGAATTGCTTGAAATATTCTTATACCATTCTCAGAGTGTTAATTTGCAAGCATCCTGAAATTATATGCTTTTCTTAACCACATCATAAGATGAATAAAAAAGTTGTTTTCAAGGTGATTTCTCAAACTAGGTCTCACGAAGCCTCGTGTTGGACATCAGCACCAAATTTTAACACCCTAGATCTAAAAGTATAAAGTTGCGGTATCAACATGGATGTCGATCAAATTGCAAGTCGGTAATGGAAATTATAAGGATCAGTTTTCAATTTGTTCGAGAGTTCCACACCCTATTTTAAGTATCCCATTGTGTAGCATCTACATGGTTTACCATATTTTTTTATTCCAAATGAACTAACCAAATTATATGCCAAAAATTGTGCATATCCATTAAGATCAAGGGAGACCATGTCTTTCCATGAACGACTACGGTGTGCCTATGGGCTTTACACTGGTCCACCAATTTTTCATACATACCAACTACGAAACTTGCAAATACAAAATATGACAAACATATAATTTTCTATTGTTCATAGCATTTTTTTTGCTCCAGGAAACTATTATTTTTTCCACTGGTTGACGACTGTCTTAGATGGACGTTATTGGTAACAATGAAAATTTCTAGCAGCAATCATTATGATTTTGAGACAGCCTGTACCAAGACACCTATGTGCCTAGGGTAGGCATCCTCATTTTTTCATACATGGCTTCTAGAAACAAAAAAAAAGTTTGACAACAATCATTATGATTGATGGATGTCCATTCCCTTTTCATACATCCTCTATTTTGGCATAGGGTGGAGGATGTTGACAAAGGCTATGAAGCCTGTCTAAACATTTTCCTGAACAGGTTCCAAGGCCTTTTCAAAAAATGTATTTTTGATGGATGTTGCTATCATGTACAATCCAAGACTCCACATTTAAGGCATGTACTCGATATAGTTTAGATTCCTAAGCACATGCTTAGACATCTTGGGTTTACACTCACCAATCACATTTCTTAGAGAAGTTGTAACTAGGCATCATTTCAACAAACCCATGTCCCTGTGAAGAATTATGCTTTGGTTTCCTACAATCATTGTAGGTCATACCATATTTCTTTGAAGCATTTTTTCAAAACAATACATGTGCCTTGTTTATGCTTCCATATTTTTCCTATAGATATAACTGGATCATTGCAAATATAATGGCTTGGCATTATTCCTCTTCCCTTGTGCTTGATGGATGAGAAACCTTTCCAAATCTCTTATCTTGGCACATACACCTGGACCAACACTAAGAAAACACCTCCATAAAATAGCCACAGTTTGTAACTATGCTGGAAAAGGTAAAACAATGGTGTTAAAACAACCATACACTCCCCACAAGGTAGTGACATCGTTATCATTAAATGTAAACACCAAGCATGTAATAGAGGATGTGATGCCATAGGTTACAAAGGGATGCTTTACACTTGTCAATTGCATCTGGTTGAATGTTTCTAAATCGATTTCAGCAAAACCCTTTTTTATCCACCCTGAAACCGCTACAACTATCTGATTACTACAAAATTTACAATGCGAACTTGGTTTTCATCTCTGTTAATGGCTCTAGATCTCAAATACAATTGTGCTTACTTTTTATGCAAGGAGGTGATAGTTCTATAAGTTGTATCGAAGCCCACACTCCATGCTACCTCCCCACCACTCACCATTACCCACTCTTGTCCACCCCAACCACCTAGTCTATGCATTAATTTATGTGTTGTTTGATGGGGGCACTACAGTTTTATTCCCCATAAGGTTTTCCCATTTATATCTTGTGTTCATGTGCATGCTCTACTAGTTGTGCTTATATGGTTGACTTTTTTAATATTGTTAATCACACATTGATGGATGAATAAATGTTAATGGTACATGTATGATAATTTACATTTTTTAAAAGGTTTTAAAATTTGATTCATCACCACTCTTAGTTCATTGTTCTTGCAACATTAGGATCTTTCCTAAAATCTCCCATAGGGTGCTTGATTAGCTCCAGAATTACCAAAATAACTAGCATGAAAATTTAAAGTTTTGAAGCATGAAAACTAATCCCTTAATTGAAAATAAGACTTCTCAATCACTATGCATATTTCATATGGCTATCCTATTATCAATTCAACCTTTACCTAGCTCAAAGTAAAGTCCTAATAATATCATTCAGTGTGTTTTAGTGTTTAGGGAGTATTGTTTAAGGTTATTAATCAACTCATTTGGTATTGATGAGACATTACTTTCACTGAAGGCCTGAAAAGGCCATTTTATATCTAATTGAACACCCTATGGAAGTGTTTAGATAAAACATAAATAAATTGAGGTTTATTTCATACATAATTGAATATTTTTACGTAAATTTAGGAAATTTTATGAAATAAAATTTCATCCAGGAGAAATCTGTTTAAGATTCAATTTTTATATGCAGGGAATGAAATATTAAACGGTGAAAGATAACTTATCTAGATGATTCTAGGATTTATAGAAAGATATGTGATAAAATAAAGTCACTAGAAATCTATTATAATACTCTACAAGTTAGAATAATCAATATTTATTTAAGGCTTAAATACATTAAAATTCTGCAGCTTCCAATCTCATTTTTAAAAATGAAATAGGACCCAAATTTTTAGTTGCATGTAGAATTAGATTTTTAGAATAGTTTCATTTATCGTAAAATTTAATTTTTTTGGTTTCATTAAAGTAGGGAAAATAAAATGTAACTCATCCTAAAATTTTATTCAAGGATTCATCATGTATCTAGAGGATGAAACCCATTTCCATGAGGTGAAACTTGAGAAAAAAAGTGTCTAAGTACCCTTAGCATGCTTCCAACAAGGTGCCATCTTGTTCAAGAAATTTAATTGTGAAGGACTCGTCATGTTAGAAGGTGAAATTTGGAGCTCAAGAAGTCACTTGATGATCATCATATCCTGACACTGTCATTTTGCCCAAGTCCCTCCAAAGAACAAGCTCAAATGATCTAGTCATGCCACCGAGGTATCCAAGACCATCATGTGTGAAGTATTAAGGCATCATCTATCTCCATTTGAGACATGAGAAAAGATGTGTATGAGAAGCATAAATTTGATCTCATCAGAGGATGATTTTAGATCCATGAAAGGTGAGAGGATGATATTCATATAGAGTACCCTATTTCCAAGAATGACCAATCATCTCAGTTCAGTTGATGCAATTCACTTAGTGTACTCTTCTTAAAAACTCATTCAACACCTAGTAGTGTGATCACACCTTAAACAGGTGGCACATTACAATCAGCTCATTTTATTTATTGGACAAGAATCCGGTTCAGGGAGTAATACTCTAGTGACAAAGTGAGGACCTCATTTCACTAAGAATTAGACAAGCATCATAGAGTTGATTCGTGGTCACTAAAGTGAATTGTGGAAAAGAATTCAAAATTAGTACCAATTCAAGTAGTTGTAGAGCTAAAATCCAATCCAAAAGGTCAAAAATCTTTTAAAAAATACTATATGTTTTCCTTAAACAAAGACCGACTACAATATATATGCCATGAAAGCTTCAGGTCCTTGATGAAATCCAAGAAATTAGTAAGTACTGACCAAATTGGATTCTAAAAAATTATATTATATATTTTAACTATTAGAGCTATGGGACCACTTCCATCAAGTGTAGAGTGACCCTAGTTTCTTACATTTACTAAAATAAATTTAAAGTATAAGAAATAATAAAATAAATCTTATACTTTACAGAATGTGTACGCATTAGAAAACATAATTATAACACATATATAGTCCTTAATAAATAGATCATGTACACATTTCGAATAAACTAAAATGCATATGCATTATAACACGTACACATTTTGGTTTGGGAAATCCCAAACCAAGAAAAATAAAACTCGTACGAATTATTTAAAAATGTGTACTTGATTTTACTTCTTCATATTTTTGTCCACTTTTTCCCCCTAGATTGGTGCACTTACCCATGAGGAAAAACTCATATATCCATGTTGTCAATAAAATTATGTGTCTCACGACCTTCTAGATGATGTGTCTCATGACCTATTGGCCTTTACGTCATACCATGTAAATATCATGAACCAACTATAACCATGTAGTGGTGCCCAAGATGAATATTACTATATACTTCTATCAAGAATAATGCGATAGATCCATATTCCTTATGACACACTATCTATTTTACCACGATCCTAATCACTACCTTTTGGATAGCCTAAATTCTTGTTTTCTACAATGTACTGAGTTGATCACATAACATGCACTCATCGTATGTGTTTCTCCATATAGCCCATGTTCCCAATGTTCTCCACTTTGTAGCATCAAGTGTCAAATCATATTCCATAATTATGCCTCTAATCGGTAACCCTAAAATACCATGTACATTCTCTAACGTCACTACTATATTCACAATCTCCCATCACATCTAGCACCGAAATGCATTGGACCTAGTCTCCTATGCTGCTAGAAACATTTCAGCAAATCCACATCGAGTGATATCCTAGAAATATGTATGATTCCCACAAGACCCCAACCATGTAGTTGGTCTACCTCTACCCACGTCAGTACCGCAATCATCCCACTTAGACATGGTAGATCTACACTCCAACATAGGCATATCCTCCACTCCAAATGTATCCTAAAAATCACAAAAAAACAAGCATAAGAAGTCTGCAACATAAATCTATTTCCAAAAATCAAATTCTACAATCTATTCCTACATGTCCCCAATACCATCAGCTCCTAGAAAATTCTCCTCTACAAAATTGGCTCTGTGGTAGATGCCATTGGCCTTATGGCTATATTTTTGCTTCCCCATATGCCATTGTCCCTATTATTATAGGGGATGATGGCGTTTGCCCAAATTGTGGCTATGACTTCCCAAAATTGACTTTTCATAAAAAAAAGACAAAATAAAAATCAAATCCCCAAATCCACTTCTATTTTCACCCCACCTACCTGATGACACAAGATTTAACAAGTTTGACATTCTATCAACTCCAAAAGATCTAAATAAATAAAATGCACCTAATCTACTCAATAATATTTAATGCAAACACTTTCCCGTGGTCGAGTGCCAACGTTTGTTCCTCCTTGTCATCCTCTATTTCCACCTCGTACTCATTCCATATCATCTAATATTCACAAAAATTTGAAATTCCAAATCTCATTTCTATCAACTCCTGAAATAGTAACAACAAATCAAAATCAAAATTACTATATAAATATGAAATTTATAGTCAAAATGAGAGCCTCTACACAACTTCTAGTCAAATTTCTAGTCATAACTTGGACATTTTTGGTGCTCAATTTGATCTCGCCCTATTTTCTCTAGAAATACTTTAATCTGTGAGCTCTGTCATATTTTTTATTTCCTCGAATGGATGCATATAAGTTTTATCTTTACCAGGGTGTTATTGTAAATCCTTCTCTTTGGTCGTGGATTATTTTCGAGCATTGTATCATTTGCAAATTCTTTTTCCTTAAAGGAAAATTAAATTCTAGGTGCAAATGATGGAGTTCCCTTACATCTTACTATTTGACAGGCATGTTTTCCCCCTCAAATTATATCTTAGCATCTTCAGCTACGTGGTCTCTTTTGATTGGATAAGGCACGTCAGGTCTACTTTATAACTTGTAACTTTTTGCTATGTTTACAAAAAGATCAATTTGGCCCCACGGCCCAGTTGAGTTCTGATTGGCCGGTCAAATTTATAAAGGCGGGGTGAATTTCTTTTTTTAGCCCCGAAGGTGTATACATGTTCATTTTTTATTGGATGCGGCCCAGCAGGTCATTTTGGTGAAATTTGCCACTTTTGTCTCATTTGTAAAAAATACCAAATTGGCCCCATAGCCCCGATAATATTTGATTGGCTATTCAGTAAATATGGTGGGTCAGTGGAGCACTTTGAATATTTTTGGCTCAGTAGGCAGGGAAAAAGTCTTACTTTGACCGTGAAGAAGGACACGTGGCATATTTCAAAAGTTACAAGTGGAAGGTAGGTCGCCAGGGCATTTTGAATTTTTTTTCCTTTTTCTGAAAAAGGAGCAAATTTGTGAAATAATCCACAACTCCGTTGGGGCCCACATAAAAACCTACATGTGGGAAGGTGGATCAGCGAAGGAAAATTGGAAATTTTGCCTTTTTAAAAAAAAGGGTAAAATTGCATAAATGAGTTGTGACTCCATCAAAGGCCTAGATTAAGCCATGTTTCGAGCCTGTATTTCAAAGGAGGAGGGGTGGGGGGAAATGTGAAAATTGTGCATTTTCTCCAAAAGTCACAAAATGCAAAAGGAAACCCCAAGGCCGCTTTGAATCAGATTTTTCCACATGGACGACTCTAATCTAAAGTTGAGAAAGGGAAGAATCAACAGTTGTTGTGCATTACATCTGATTTTGCTGCCATTTTTTCTCCAAGATTCCTGGAGATGTGAATATGCATGTTTTTCCATCATTTTTTGATGAAATTCCTTGTCTTTTTTGTTTGCAAAGTGCAATTGTCTGGATTCAGAGATTAATTTGTAAATTCTAATGAATGTAAAGGTTGATATTTTTGAAGTTGGAATTTCTCGGGAACTTGAAAAAATGTGAATTACCAAAGAATTTGGATGCAGAGAAAATTTGTAGAGGAAAGAATGGGAAAGTGATGAAATGATGGGGGTTGCAGGCACAAAGGATGAAAAAAGTGTTGCTAGAGGAGATGACTGGGAGCCCCAGTTAAAATAATGATAGAAATATTTGCAATGATTCACATTTTTGAACAATTGGCAAATTTTTGTTATAATTATGTTAAACATCATTTTCTGGAAATCATGATCAAACATGTAACAAACAAAGGTTCCTTGAATATTCTTTTCTTGGGGGGAAGTTTCGATGTAAATTGACTATTATAAAAAGCATGCTTTAGTCATCCAAATGGTCGGGGGTTGAATTCTTACGAGAAAATTTGAGAAATCCCATCTTCCTGAGAGACCATATGAGAAACATGTTAATCTCTTATGTTTTAGAATTGATCATGTCAAGTTGGTTGCAAGTGTATAGCCATTGATAAGCTCTAAAATTGTTCAAATAAAATTTCCCCCGCTGATGAATCTAATCAACTTTAAATTAATCTGTGTTAATCTTGGGAAAATTTATGTCTTCTTTATTTCAGAATGTGTGCAAGTAGTTTTTCTTGTTCCTAATGCAATCTTGTGTTAAAATCCCTCTAAATCACACATGATCTTGTCCCTGTGATAGTTTAGTGGCATTTGTAATTTCATTACAAGAAGAGCTGTTAGTGCAAAATCACAGCACCCCTGGATGTTGATCAAGGTTCTAAATGATGGCTTAGGCATCCAGTGTGATTGCACAACATGGAAACCTCTCTCCAAGTGTGGGACATGTGAAACTAAGAGAGGAATCTCCAGATTAGAGGCTAGTTCCTCAAACTCCTCTGATTTAGATCTATATTTGCACAACTACAGAGGTTCAGATCCTAATCCTACTCTAAATTGCAAGGAGACAGGGATAGAGATGCAAAAATTGAAACTAACTAAAGATGATGATGCACCAAAAGGAGTGGTGAATATTTTTGTCATGCAAATAGACATAAACCAAAGATTGTTGCATAAAACATACATAGGCTGATAAGATATAATTTAGGATCTGAAATGAAGCAAATAATACAAATAAAGGACTGAAACCCATTCAAAAAGCTTGCATTATCACCTCCAATGTCAAAACCACTTCATTACAACCTCAGAGAGGTAGAAAACCTGTTAAAATATTTGAAGAGGTCTGATTCTTGCAAAAATCACTTGCTGGAGGTGAAGAAAGAAGTCTGTTATGCCAAAAATTCTTCCACACCTGAAGAAATGAGCCAAATCTGGCTTTTACATTGCATGGGTCGAGCCCAGGAGAGAGAAAACATAAAAAACAAGGGAGCCCATTCCTCATTGATTGAAAATGCATTAAATCAGCATGGAGGACCTTACAAACCCATACCCTGTCATTTTTGACCAAATTGGAGGAGAGTGGGACCCATTCTGCATTAAATTTAGTCATTGAAATGTCATTTCTGGCCATAGACACGTGCCAAAGCCATTTTTTTGAATTTTCTCCATCCAAACTGAATCAAAATTATAAATTGACCATGGAATTCTATAGATAATTTCATAAGCTTTCCAATGATATAAAGAACGTGTAAATCTGAACTCTGGATCAAAAGATATGAAGCTCTGAAGTTTTAGGGCAAAATGGCCCAAAAAATGGATGTCGGGCAAAAAAATTTAATTTTGACCTTTTTTGCGTTTTGGAAAAATTTTCAAAAAATTTCCACGCTCCACCGGTTGGATGCCACGTTTCAGGTGCTGGTTCACTGAGCAATTCTCTCTCGTCCACCTTTCCGTGGGCTTTCCTTTGAAAAATTTGATCTTTTTTAACTTTTGGAAAAAAATTCATTTTTCCCCCACGCCCCACCACCTGGGACACATGGCATGCATTGATTGGTTGACAGGGGCACGGGGAAGACCTTTGCTTTTTAGTTTTTGGCCGAAGAAATTTTGCAAAAAACTTCAAAGTTCCCCCGAGCTCCACACTTCCCTGCTCCATTGGACACGTGTCTAATTCCTATTTGCCGCGGCCCTGGCTTCCATTTCTCCCTCTTAAAATTTGCATCGAACACTTAGCAAAAATTTTGTTTCACTCCCCATGCCACGAAATCCCTGGCCCTTAGGACACATGTCCTATTCTGATTCGTCCGTGGGCCTACCAGCTTTTTGCGTCCTCCGCGTCCTTTTGTCCCGGATGTCCCAAACTGTTAGTGACAAATTTCTCCGATCCGCCCGATTCGGGCTTCCCTGTCCCTCTTTAAAGCGAAGACATGTGGCACACTTTCACTGGCTCTCAGCTCTTCCAGCTTTCCTCCTCCCATGCATCCCTTTGTCCCAACTTTCCCAGATGAAAGTTTCCTGCGCCGGCCGATCCAGGCGGTTTGCGTCCTTTGCGTCCTCACGGCCCAAATGTCCCAACCTTTTCTGCACAACAGTTAGTCAATTTTTTCACCTTCGGCCGGTTCACCCTTTCGCATCCTACGCATCCCCATGGCCCAGATGTCCCTTTGCTGCATGGACCGCCTGGTGGCCTTTCGGCCGATTTGCGCCCTGACGTCCCAACTGTCCAAAGGGCCACCTGGACCAGGACTTAGCCAATTTTCATGATTTTTTCTGCCCCAAGCTTTTTTTTGCAACTTTTTCACCCTTTTTTAGAACTTTCTCTTTTCTTCTTGGACAAGAGAGTTAGAAAAAGGCCGAGGGGACCCCAGAAACATGATTTTTTACCTTGAATCAATCTATCTTGCTTGGGACCAAAGAATTTAATGCATGTTATCAAAATTTACCCTGGAGGTGAATTTTGGATAACAATTTGGCAACTCAGCGGGGTCACCTGCCTGCTAGGTAGAAGATACCAGTTGCCTGAAGCAGTCCATTGGGCATGGAGTCATCAAATATTCTATTTAGAACCCCAACTGACTTAGAATGTGTAAGGAGGAAGATGGAATATCACCTGATGGAAGCAAGGACTGCAAAACATCTCCATGGACAACAAGTTGTGCCAAAGCACTTAGGGAAAACAAAACTAACCTACAACAAAACAATGTGCACAAGCACTTGGAGGAATGAAAATCTAATCTAATATTTACAAGGTTGTGAATTTCCCTCTAGAAGCAACGCTTGAGATAGATTCCATTTACTGGAATCTGCAGTTCTTCACCATCCAATGGGGCCAATTGGAAAGCATTGTTGTCCTTGCACTTCGTGACCATGTATGGGCCACTCCAAATGGCATCAAATTTTGATTGCCTTCCCGGTTTTGCTCTATCCACATCCCATTTCAACACTAGATTTCCAACCTAAAAAGATCTATCCTTGGCCTTCCTATCAAAGGTCTTCTTGATCAAAGCTTGATCCTTTTCCATTGCTTGGGATGCCTGATTTCTGATCTCTTACAGCTCCATCAACTCTGCATACCTCACCTCCATGGGCTCAAATTCTAGCAACTCCAGCGGCTTCATGAGTTCCAATGTTGGCAACTCAAGTGACATGGGCAAGATTGCCTCTCTTCCATAGACAAGTTTGAATGGAGAGTTACCTATGGATATTTTGGGAGTTATCCTATCATCCCATAAGGATGATTTCAGTTTGGTATGCCAAGACCTCTGATTCTTGTCAAGAGTCCTCCTAATGATCCCCAATAAGTTCTTGTTTGTAGACTCGGCCTGGCCATTACCTTGAGGGTAATAGTTTGATGAAGTGCTTAGGTACATCCCATTCTTGACAACCAACTCATTCACCTTAGATCCAATGAATGCCAATGCATTATCAAAGATTATTGTAGCAGGTACACCAAATCTGGTTGTTATCCCCTCATAAAATTATAAGATGCTAGACTCATTTGCCTCTTTGAGTGCTACTGCTTCTGTCCATCTGGTGAAGTAGTCTGTGGCTGTCAAAATCCATTTGTGCCCTTGGCTTGAATTGGGATTAATGATTCCAATGAAGTCCAAATCCCATTGCATGAATGGCTGGTCAACTAAGATTGGATGTAATGGAAGGGCAGCAAGTCTCTCTTTTCCTATGAAAAATGCACAATTTTTACACCTCTTGATCCATGCATAGAAATCACTGAAGATTTTAGGCCAATAATAGCCGGGCCTTCATGATTTTTAGAGCTATCACTCTTAGTGCAAAATGACCACCAGCTGGTCCACCATGGAACTCTTCCAACACCCTTTGAATCTGATTTGTGATAATGCATCTTAGCAGCACTCCATTCACATCTTTCTTGAACAAAACTCCATCAACAATGGCATACGGTACAGCTTGCAATCTGAAGTGTCTCCTTTGGGTCTTGTTCATCTTAGGAGGGCATAGGCCTGTGCCTAGGAAGTGTATAATTCCTTGGGTCCAGCAAGGAGTGGGGGAAGCCTTGTCTTCTTCTTGATTGCCACTTGGCTCATGGTTGTCCTGGACTATCAAAACAGCCTCTTCTTCATTGTATACTTCTTTTTGCTTCCCCAAAACCAGCTGCTCACACAATCCTTTCCCTCTTACCAGCTTGGTGATCCTGATCTCAATGTCATACTCCATGACACGGGTGATCCAACCTGCCCTTTTCTCATTCAAATCCTTGTTGTGGAGGAAGTCCTTGACCCCAGCATGCGAGACCAGCAACTGGACCTTGTTGTTTGAGACTAAATGCTTTAATTTCTTCAAGCTTCTAATTACTGCAAGTACATGCTTCTCAATAAAAGAGTACCTCACCTCATAGTCATCTGGGCTATGGCTGAAGAAGGTAATTGGTTGCTCATCATTATCCTTGTTCTAATGTACCAAAATGGCAGAAATAGTGTCATTACCTCCAAATGCATAGAGGATGAAATCCTTGGAGAAGTCCGGGTTGATGAGAGTTGGTGCTTGGGAGATGGCTTCTTTGATTGCTTCAAAACTCTCCTTTCCTTCTGCTGTCCACTTGAAAGCCATGCTCTTCTTTAAAATTTTGGTGATGGGCTTGACAAGGGCTGCAAAATCTGGGACAAACCTCCAAACAAAGTTTATCCTTCCCAAGAAACTCTGAAGGGCCTTCTTGTGGCTTGGCAATGGTAGTGCTCTTATGGCTTCAACCCTCTCTGGATCAATTGTTAATCCTTCCTTGGAGACAATATGGCCAAGGATCTTTCCTTCATGTGTAAGAAAGATGCACTTCTTAGGATTCAAAGACACTCCAAATCTCCTACACCTCATGAAAACTTGCCTCAAATGAGAGAGGTGGTATTTTGCATTCTTGGAAAAAATAGTGATATCATCAAGGTAAATCAGCACCATGCTATTAATAAATCCTTTGAATGCCATGTCCATGTCCCTTTGGAAGGTAGCACCAGCGTTGGACAACCCAAATGGCATTTTCCTGTATGCAAAATTTCCCCATTTGGTTCTGAAGGTTGTCTTGAACTGGTCTTCTTCCTTCACCATAATCTGATTGTAGCCTGAGTAGCCATCAAGTAGTAAAAACCTCTAGGAGCCAGCCACAACTTGCAAGATTTGCTCTATGGAAGGGAGTGGGTAATGGTCCTTGAGAGAGGCTCTATTCAAGTCCTTGAAGTCAACACACAGTCTGATCTCTCCACTCTTCTTTCTGACTAGAACTAAGTTGGCAACCCAACTAGAATGCTTGATTGGGAATATGATCCCTTGACTCAATCAGCTTGTCCAATTCTTTCCTCATGAGAGGCTCCATGTGTGGATTGACTAGTCTTTGTTTCTGCCTGATAGGCTTAGTATTTGGATCCAATTCAATGGTATGATGAGCTAAGTTGGGAATTGAAACCTTTCAAGTCTTCATAGCTCCAAGCAAACACATTAGGGAACTCTTGACACAGCTGTATGAACTCATACCTTTCTTGTTTAGTTGTCATCCTTCCAATTTGCAATGGTTTTGTTCTCTTCTACCAAGATGGATACTGAATCCTCTCTTTTGACCTGAATGTTTGCTTTCTCCTTTCTAAACTGATCATTAGGGTTAAAAAATGGACTCCAAAGTGATAATTCCTTTGGGAAGCTTGTTAGTTCTCAGCTGTACCACCTGGTCACCATACTGTTGTTCCAATTTTTCTTGATTCTTGGCTGAGAACTCAGCTTCTTCTTGCAAGAAATGGATGATTTTCTGGTCATTCTCAAACACTTGCCAACTAACATTGGTTATTTGACACTAAAGGGCCTCATAATCACGTGGATGTTTGGCTATACCTTGTCCTTGTTGAATGCTTTCCACAATGTCAAAGGCTGCCCCTACTGCTGCAAGCCTGTCAGCAGCTTGATTCTCTTTCCTAGGAATGGATTTGATGCCAAAAACCCTCAAAATCTTCCATGAGGGTCCCACACCTTGTTCTTGTAGCACCTGAGTAGATCATTCTTGGCAGCATGCTATCCCTTGACCTGATTTACAATCAATTCACTGTCACCAAAGACTTGCAAGTTCTTTATTTTCTTCTTTATTACCCAATGCATCCCTTGGCACCAAGGCTTCATATTCAGCAGTGTTATTGGAGCATGTAAACTGAAATCTAAAAGCTGAATAGTACTTTACTCCTTGAGGTGAAACAATCATAGCTCCACCTCCTGCACCTTATCTACTCCTTCATCCATCAAAAAACCGCTGCCAGACCTCATTATCATCTTTGTGGTTTGGCTTGGTGATGCTAGGAATAGGCTGATTTTCTTCATGTATGCAATAGACCCCTAGCTCAGATTCTTCCACTTCTTGATAAGGATCAAATGCATGTACCTTGTTTTCTCATTCATCAAGAGGTTAGATCTGGGATGCTTCCAACCTTGGTGTCAGCCTCATCGGTGCTTGGGTGATCTTCTTGATCAAATGCTGAGCAATTGCCATTAATCTGACTTGGAGTGTAAGGCTCAATATGGAAGTTTGCAATAGGTTCTGACCTGATTGTAGCCTTAGTTCCATACCTCATTCTAAATAGCATGTGTGACTAATCAGCAAACAAATATCCCCCAATCTTGGCTATGAAGTCCCTTGACAAACATAAGGCAAAGAGTGGTGGAAGGTCTATGACTGATACATCTTGTAAAACAACAACATTTGGACATGCATGCAACGTAAGGTTCAAGTTTTTAATCACCCCAATTGTTGTTAGTGCTGTCCCATCCAGCTGCACTACCCCTTTGGATATGGTTTCATACTAGAGCACTAGCTGATCAGCTATTTGTTTAGGCATTACCGAGCTACTTTCCCCAGAGTCTATGAGGCAATTGTGCACTAGCTGATTTCCAATGATCAATGAAACATAGAAAGGAGGGGGCTTCAACATTTTACCTTGCTGTCCTCCATGATTTCCCTTAGGCTGGGAAGCATTTGTAAGCACTTTGTCTTGCATCTGAACTTGCTGATTCGAAGGTTTCCAGTCCTTCATGGCAGCTTGCAGCAGATCTCTTTGGCCTGGGATGGATAGGGATTCCCACATTGATATATTGAAGTTTGTCTTCTTCATCTGATCAATGATACTGAATGGAGATGAAGTATCCCTCTGTTGTCCCTTGGTTTGTACATTCACTCCTTGCACGTGGGCAGCAACAACTGGTATTTGAGTTGGCCTAGGGGCTGTTCTTGGCTGCCCTTGTGCATTTGAAATTGGACCTTGCTTACCAATCATTTGTGGAGCCATGGAAGGTTGTGGATTGGTTAGGGATAATGGTTATTCTTCACCCAAATTCCTCCTTTTTGACCTTGTGTTGGCTGTAACACCTTGAGACACTGCCTGGTTCAAGCCACAAAAATCCTCTGCTTGCCAATTTACCAATGTGGTGTCATTTGGGGCTGATTGCTATTGGGATGTTTCTTGTTGTTGGTTGTTTCCTTGAGTGCCCTCACCCTCCACACCAGTAGTTGTCACCATTAATGCTTGATTCAAAGCACCATTGAAGCACATGGATTGGTTATGAGGCTCATTGCATGGAAAACACCAATCATACTCCTGGGCAATGTTGTTTTGTGCTGGCACCAATGCCTTAGAGGCAGATATGGCATTTGGATTATAGGGCTGAAATGGTCTATTGGCAGGAGGCCTTATTTGATTCATATTTGCAACTGGATTAGGTGGCCTTTATTGTTGGTATGGCTGCTTATTAGGCTGGGCTTGGGGTTGATAAGAAGGTCTAAAACCTTGGGCCTGCTCCCTTTTGAGAGTAACCAGCTCATTGCCTAGGTTTTGCAATTGCTTCATGACTTCTTGAAGCTCATTTGGGGCACTTGGAGATGAAGTGGAAGCTTCATTTGGACTCTGATTTCTAGGAGTGGGAGAAGGAGCAAAATTAGGTGCTTGATTGGTGTTTGGGCTCTCTAAACTTGGGAACAATGGCATGGGAGGTCTAGGGGCAAGTTTTCCAGCTTGGATCAAACAATTTTCAGCCCTAATGGCAATGCTATAAGCCATAAGGATAGTTATGTCTCCCATGGCCTGAATTAACATAGAAATATCAGAATTTAGAGCTTTGGGATAGTAGAGAAAAGCACCTTCTGCTGTTGGCCTGACTGCCACTGGAATTCTCTCCCAAGTCTTTTGAAATCTGAAGTTGAAATTGGTCGGCTGATCATTGGGAGCTCTCTTGATGGTTGTCAGCTGCTCCAAAAGAGACAAGTTGTCTCCCTTTTCTCCAAATTGCTCATGAAGTGCTATACACAGTTGATTCCAATTTGTGATAGAACTAGCTCCAAGGCTTCTAAACAATTGCAACGCTTTCCCCTTGAATTAAGATTTCAGTAACTTGACAGCCACTTGCATCTCATTGATTTCGTGGATTGCACAAAGGTTAGCAATGTCTTTAACATGATCACCTGGAGTAGTCTGATTTTCTCTAGTGAAGTAGGGAATGTTTTTCAAGGCTGCAATAGGAATTGGATGTTGTGAATTGAGGGCAAGTGGGTTGCTACCTGTGAAGTTGACGTAGGGGTTGTTTTGTGCCATTCTAATTGGTCTTAAAACCCTTGTTGACTGAATGAAAGGCCTACCAGGTGGAGGAGTTGAGAGAGTTCTGTTTGGTGGAGATGGAGACCTTTGAGTCCTTCTTCCTCTTTTCCTTCTTCTTGGAGATAATTACAGCTATTCAAACAACACTTCTTCTTCTCCAACTCTTGACCTTGTGGTGACTCTTCTCATGAGTTTTCAAGCCTGCACTACTGAAACCAGTTGATTCTTCCCCTTGGAGTCGCTAGATATGAAAATAATAGCTCTTTTCAATCAAGAAAATTGCAGCAGATGCACATTAACTTTGCTGCAATAAAAATGAGACCTCTAGTGTCCCACCGGGCATGCCAAAACTATTAGTGCAAAATCACAGCACCCCTGGATGTTGATCAAGGTTCTAAATGATGGCTTAGGCATCCAGTGTGATTGCACAACATGGAAACCTCTCTCCAAGTGTGGGACATGTGAAACTGAGAGAGGAATCTCCAGATTAGAGGTTGGTTCCTCAAACTCCTCTGATTTAGATCTATATTTGCACAACTACAGAGGTTCAGATCCTAATCCTACTCTAAATTGCAAGGAGACAGGGATAGAGATGCAAAAATTGAAACTAACTAAAGATGGTGATGCACCAAAAGGATTGGTGAATATTTTTTTCATGCAAATAGACATAAACCAAAGATTGTAGAATAAAACATACACAGGCTGATAAGATATAATTTAGGATCTGAAATGAAGCAAATAATACAAACAAAGGACTAAAACCCATTCACAAAGCTTGCATTATCATCTCCAATGTCAAAACCACTTCATTACAACCTCAGAGAGGTAGAAAACCTGTTAAAATATTTGAAGAGGTCTGATTCTTGCAAAAATCACTTGCTGGAGGTGAAGAAAGAAGTCTGCTATGCCAAAAAGTGTTCCACACCTGAAGAAATGAGCCAAATCTGGCTTTTACATTGCATGGGTCGAGCCCAGGAGAGAGAAAACATAAAAAACAAGGGAGCCCATTCCTCATTGATTGAAAATGCATTAAATTAGCATGGAGGACCTTAAAAACCCATACCCTATCATTTTTTACCAAATTAGAGGAGAGTGCGACCCATTCTGCATTAAATTTAGTCATTGAAATTTCATTTCTGGCCATAGACACGTACCAAAGCCATTTTTTTGAATTTTCTCCATCCAAACTGAATCAAAATTATAAATTTACCATGGAATCCTATAGATAATTTCATAAGCTTTCCAATGATATAAAGAACGTGTAAATCTGAGATCTGGATCAAAAGATATGAAGCTCTGAAGTTTTAGGGAAAAACGGCCCAAAAAATGGATGTCAGGAAAAAAAATTTAATTTTGACCTTTTTTGCATTTTGGAAAAAATTTCAAAAAATTTCCGTGCTCCAGTAGTTGGATGCCACATGTCAAGTGCTGGTTCGTTGAGCAATTCTCTCTCCTCCACCTTTCCGCGGGCTTTCCTTTGAAAATTTTGATTTTTTTAACTTTTGGAAAAAAATTCTTTTTCCCCCCACGCCCCACCACCTGGGACACGTGGCATGCATTGATTGGTTGACAGGGGCATGGGGAAGACCTTTGCTTTTTATTTTTTGGCCGAAGAAATTTTGCAAAAAACTTCAAAGTTCCCCCGAGCTCCGCACTTCCTTGCTCCATTGGACACGTGTCCAATTCCTATTTACCGCGGCCCTGGCTTCCATTTCTCCCTCTGAAAATTTGCATCGAACACTTCACCAAAATTTTGTTTCTCTCCCCATGCCGTGAAATCCCTGGCCCTTAGGACACGTGTCCTATTTTGATTCGTCCGTGGGCCTGCCGGCTTTTCGCGTCCTCTGCATCCATTTGTCCCGAATGTCCCAAACTGTTAGGGACAAATTTCTCCGATCCGCCTGATTCG
This sequence comes from Taxus chinensis, assembly GCA_019776745.2. NCBI lineage: Eukaryota > Viridiplantae > Streptophyta > Pinopsida > Cupressales > Taxaceae > Taxus > Taxus chinensis. The sequence continues at coordinate 792,969,758 of CM034148.1, forward strand.
GGCTTCCCTGTACCTCTTTGAGGCAAAGACATGTGGTATGCTTTCACTGGCTCTCGGCTCTTCCATCTTTCCGCGTCCCACGCGTCCCTTTGTCCCAACTGTCCCGAACGAAAGTTCCTTGCACTGGCTGATCCGGGCGGTTCGCGTCCTTCGCGTCCTCACGGCCCAAATGTCCCAGCCTATTCTACACAACAGTTAGTCAATTTTTTCACCTTCGGCTGGTTCGCCCTTTCGCGTCCCACGTGTCCCCACGGCCTGGATGTCTCTTTGCTGTGCGGACCGCCTGGCAGCCTTTCGGCCGATTTGCGCCCCGACATCCCAACTGTCCCAAGGGCCACCTGGACCAAGACTTAGCCAATTTTCATGATTTTTTCTTCCCCAAGCTTTTTTTTTGCAACTTTTTCACCATTTTTTAGAACTTTCTCTTTTCTTCTTGGACAGGAGAGTTACAAAAAGGCCAAGGGGACCCCAGAAACATGATTTTTTGCCTTGAATCAATCTATCTTGCTCGGGACCGAAGAATTTAATGCATGTTATCAAAATTTACCCTGGGGGGTGAATTTTGGATAACAAGAGCCTTCATCCTGTAATGAGATAAACAATTTAAAATCATTTTACTATCATTTTGTAGATGAATATTGTCCGTAAGCCTTTGAGTGTATCTTAGGCGTGAGGAACTAGGGGTCTTTAATGTTTAATTGAGTCTTTAGATTGAGCCTTCGTGTTAAATTCTTGGAGATTGTGTGAAATCATGCAAATATTGGCCTCCATTGATGCACACCTTCTAGTTGAACAAATATTTTAGCTATTCTAAAGCATTCTGTCATTTAGTTTTCCAATTTTCGTGAAGGTTCTCAAAGATATGAAAAAATTAAGTTCATCCTAATAAATATCCCACCAAAAATTATTCAAAAACATTGAATCCTACCTGAACTACCCATTTTTTCCCTGTATGTCCACAAATGAATAAGTTCTACTACCAAAATATGCAGAAGAAATCAAGATTTCATAATGTCTTTAGTAACCTTAACCCTGTTTAGAAAATATCACCATTCTTTAGAAGTGACAACTCGTGAGAGTTAAATTATGGTGCATTGATCATATTTTCTCAAGGTTTCCTTTCAAATTCATGCAAAGAAGGATATATTCATTCTCCTTCACCAAAAAAGGTTACAAAATGGGTCCTCCCACCCTAGTCGAAAGGGATGGCCTAAATTAGTGAGGATAGATCAAATCCTTTTAATGGTGCTATCTATTTCTCCAACATTTGAGTGATAAAGAGCTAGTTGAATCAACTCCCCAGCTATAAAACGACATACATGATGATTTATCCATCTCTAGGATTCTTGTTAAATCTTTGATGTTTCTCAACTTGCAAGGGAGAATCAAATTGGATACCAACACTTTTGGCACCACTACTGAGGATCTTCAAAGGCTTTCTTATATTTGTCCCTAGTAATTTTTCTTACATGATCTAACTGAAAATGCATTGTTTAAATGTCATCCTTTATTGATATCTGTAAGATTTGTGCAAGTTACAAGTTCTGTGTGCAATATTTCAAGTTTTTTTGGTTTTTTTCACTTAGTTTACATCATCAAAGTTAAATACGGGTAAAGGAAGGTCAAATCTGTAAAGCTTTGCATGAGTTTAGTCTTGACAGACATTTGACAGATCAATTTCAGTGTATTTTCATAACTAAGGTGAAAATCCTTAGTGGTGACTCTGTGTTGAATTAAATTTTGATAAATTCTAGTGTTTTAACCTCTGTGAATTGAAATTTATCACTACTCTCTACAAATCTGGAAGGAAGAAGATCTATATTCATTAAAGACACTGCTAGAAGGTTGTTTCCAGAAATAGGAAAGACAAATTCTGAAGGAAGAAGAATATGGAAAGTTGTTGGAGATCAGAAATAAAGAAAAGAGTTGTCAATTATGGAAACCGATAAGCCTGTCATTGAATATTGCCATACTTCCTCAAGTGATTATGAATTAGGTAGTCTTTTTGTAGATTTTAATTCTCCATCTGAAGAGGGGCCTTCTTTTGTATTTAAAAAATGTGCATTTCATTATGTCCCTGTGTTCTCCAAAGCTGATAGGATCTTTTAAGAAACAGAGTTTTTAGAGAACATTCATTTTGAGAATTGTATTCCTATGCCCCACACACCCCTCACTCCTCATCATTCTATTTCTCCTATAAGATCATCTCCCCAAAACAATATGGCCCAGCCCACACGTTGTTTAAACATCATCCTTTATTGATATCTGTAAGATTTGTGCAAGTTATAAGTTTTGTGTGCAATATTTCCAGTTTCTGTTGGTTTTTTGCACTTAGTTTACATCATCAAAGTTAAATACGGGTAAAGGAAGGTCAAATCTGTGAAGATTTGCATGATTTTACTCTTGACAGACATTTGACAGATCAATTTTAGTGCATTTTCACAACTAAGGTGAAAATCCTTAGTGGTGACTCCGTGTTGAATTAAATTTTGATAAATTCCAGTGTTTTAACCTCTGTGAATTCAAATTTATCACTACTCTCTACAAATATGGAAGGAAGAATATCTTTATTCATTAAAGACACTGCTAGAAGGTTGTTTCCAAAAATAGGAAAGACAAATTCTGAAGGAAGAAGAATCTGGAAATTTATTGGAGATCAGAAATCAAGAAAAGAGTTATATCAATTATGGAAATTGATTATCCTATCATTGAAGATTTTCATACTTCCTCAAGTGCTTATGAATTAGGTAGTCTTTTTGTAGATCTGAATTCTCCATCTGAAGAGGGGCCTTCTTTTTTATTTAAATAATTTGCGTCTCATTATGTCCCTATGTTCTCCAAAGCTGATAGGATCTTCCAAGAAACAGAGTTTTTAGAGAACATTCAGTTTGAGAATTGTATTCATGTGCCCCATAGACCCCTCACTCCTCATCATTCTATTTCTCCTGTAAGATCATCTCCCCAAAATAATATGGCCCAGCCCCCACCTAGACCTCTATTTTTTGTGAAAAATTTTGGTCCTATAGATTTTAGAGGTATGGATGGATATCCAAGTGTTGTGCCACAAGATGTTAGAAATACACTGCCTAAATTTCAAGGAAATAATGCTATTATTGGTGATGAGCACTTAAATATTTTGTCAATATGATGGAAGACTTTGATATTGAATTTGAGGATGTGTACATAAAATTGTTTATTCATACTCTAGAGGAGGATGTGTGGGACTGGTATAAATCTTTTCTAGGCAACTCCATTGATACATGGACATAAATGAAGAATGATTTTAGATGGAAATATGGAGATAAAATAGACCCTAGGTTTCTTTTATCATAATTTTAAAATATTAAAAAGAATCCTAATGAATGTTTTCGTGACTTCAATACAAGGTTCAATAAGACCGTGAATAGGCTACCTGTGATCTTGAGGCCAAGTGATGTTTCTTTTGTGATAAAATACTCTCATGTTGTTGATAAGAAGGTTTTCTATTATTTGAGGGATAAGAACCTAGTAAAAATGAGGCAAGCCTTCCCCATGGGTTTGTAGATTGAAAATAACATCAAGACAATTGGTAAACCTCCTTAGAGAGAACGAATCAAGATAATCAATCTAGATAAGCCTCAGTCAAGTAAATTTGTGGATCTAGAGGAGTTTGTAAAAGCTTTGGTCGGAGTTGTTAAGGAAATATCCTATAAACTGACCAGAGAAGAGAAGGGGATTAGACAAAGTTCCCAAGGTCAACATAAAGCAAAAGGTCAATAAAGATTTTCAAATCATCCTAGAGGTGATCATAGATCTGATGATAGAGGAAAAGGACCCATGGGATTGGGAAATAGATAGCCCTAAGCCCATGAAAATAGAATCGTGCTTGATTCTTTGACTGCAAGATTCGTTGTTTTGGAAGAAGCCAATGAAATTGAGTGGTGTGACATATGTTTCTTGCCACATGCCCCATGTGATGAAGACAAAGAGGCTGAGGAAGCATATTATGACACTGATGATGATGTGTGCATGATGGGGTGCTCTACAGACTCATAGCAAGGAGCAACCTTTACTGTGTTAATCAGTGCTAGAACTACTGTAGATTTCTGGGATTGCATTCACCGGGTATTACCCCTTCCTCCCTCTCATAATTTTGAAAGAGATATGGTAAAATATTTTTAATTGCCTTATAATTATTTTGAATACTTAAGGGAATTAATTATTAAAAAGTATGATGGAGGAATCCCTTCTGAGGAGGATAGACAATTGTTAATGAATGTTGTGGTTTCCCAAGAAAAATAATATAACACTAGGAGTAAATTTGTCAAAGGGGTAGGGCCTCAGGACAAACCTAAACTCCAGTTCTCACCAATATCTCAAAAGAAACTCCTCAGAAAGATACATCTGGTAAAGGCCTTGTTTCCCCAAACAGAACTATTATCCCTACCCATGCTCAGACCATGAAAAATCCTTTGCTATTAGATGATTTTTTAGTCTTCCTCCAAATGCTTCCTTGCCCAAATACATTCCTTATGACATTGCCCAAGTCGTGAGTCAGATCAAGATTTCTGTTCCAAGTTTTGAGTTTCTTAGGATTCATGAGCACAAGAAAAGGGCCTTTGAGTATTTGGTATTGAAAGAATAAAATATTACCCAAGGCATAAATTTAAACAATGTTGAGACTTCTCCTACCATTGCAGAGTTGGAAAAACCCCAAGTACTAGAATAACTAGGTGAGCCACCTGAAGTATATTTGCGAACATCCTTAGTTGAGTCCCAGCTGAATGTAGATCAAATTTTTCACTACTCTGATTATTAGGGACAGGTTTTTACACTACTGTATGTTTGATTCTGAAGCATCATGCAATGTTATTCCTCTTGAGGTCATGAATGAATTATATATCAAAGTGACAGTAGCTCATGGTAAGTGCACTTCCATGGATTCCAGAGAGGTATCAGTGGTTGGATGTGTCAAGGGTTTGATAATGCAACTTGCAACATACCCAGGAAAGAACTTAAAACTAGATGTTCTTATTGTTGATTGTCCTTCCAAATGGGGAATGGTGTTATCAAGAAAATGGGCTGCTAGTGTGGGTGGGAATGTGAAAATGGATATGTCTTTTGCCACTATACCTATTGAGGGAAGCCTTTTAAAGTTGTATGGTGAAAAGAAGATGCTACATCTCATTGACGATCCCAATAATGCTTCCTATGAAGTGTTATACACTAACATTTATGCTGATAAATTTGTTGGATTTGCTTATGGTAAAGAGCACAAAATTGATCAATGCAAGTCTCTTAAAAAAGTAGGTTCTCCTTTGAATTTTTTGTTTGATGGGGCTTGCTCTAAATTTGGAAATGGTGCTGGTATTTTTAAGATATCTCCAGGCCAGGAAGAGTTTTTTTTTCCTTGTAAAATTAACTTTGAGTGCACTAACAATATTGTAGAATCTAAAGCACTATTATTGGGTTTAAGAATTGCTTGGAAATATGGTATTAGAGACATCATTGTTAAAGGAGATTCGAAGGTAATTGTCAAGCAGGTTAGAAAATTGTATGCAACAAAAAATCAGAGAATGAAGTAGTGTAAGCATGTAGTCTTGGATTTCATTTAGATGTTTGACTCCTTGAACATAATACATCACGATAGGAAGTATAATACTCTAGCAGATGAATTGGCCGTATTGGGGTCCAGATTTGAAAATTGTATTGTATCCCCCTATTGTGAGTATAATATTGAGGTATTAACTAGGCCATCTATTCCTAAAAATGTTAAACAATGGCAAGTGTTCAAAGATGATGCCCAGGTGCAAAGGGTTTTCCAAAATCAAGGAGAATTTTTCAATCAACGTATAGATTGGGAGCCAATGGTTTATGCAGCTGATGGAAAGGAGACTTTATTCGGAAAATACATCATTCAGTTGAAGACTAATACTATTCCCAGAGGTCTGGTAGCACTTGAATCAAACTTTGATAATGTTGATTGCATTGTCAAAAGACACATGTCAGCCTCAAGGGATGTTGAAGAGCATGTCTTGGGAATGAAGGATAAACCACGTAAGATTTGGCTAGGTAGCAATCTGAGCAAGGAAGAAAAGCAATCGTATGTCCAATTGTTGAAGAAATACCGAGATGAGCATAGAAAAATATTCAGGAATGAAGAAATAAAAATATAAGAAAAAGATGGCCAAAAAGTGGGATTAATTAGTACTTTATTCACTTGAGAACATTCTAAATAGTACTACAATACTAGGCTAAGAATTCCTAAATTGCACGATTTTGTGTCTATCTTTTTCCCCCACCTTATGTTGGTGAGTGGAACACTCGTTAACATAAAGAAGATAGAGATGCATACCTTATATCCATGTAGAGTGTAGAAGAATACATGTTGATGGACTAGACTTGAGCATAGAATGACAAAAAGAAAAATATGGAGAGTGGATTCTAAATATGAAAATGCGCAAAAAAGTGATGAGAGTGAACCTAGGGTGGAATGTGTGTGTAGTTGTTAATGTGTATAGTGTACTTGCATGGTTAGTAAAGCCAAGTTCCTGTAGAGGTGTGTTGTCATTTTCATTTTTTGTTGTTGTTGATATTGTTGTTATTTTTGTTCCCCCAATTTGATGGTTTGTTTCTCATACAGCTGGACCTGTAAGGAGAAAATGATAGAGTATTCAAATATGTATGTATGTAAAAAACATTGTGTAAAATATGCATGTGTACAGAAATGTGTAAACCACAAAAATGTAAAATATGCAAGATTAAAAATATAAATGGAACATGTACAACTGATCTATGTCAAGAGAAGGGTGTAGAATGATTTCCTATATTGTCACAAGTTTTTTTGGCGATCTCACGCAACCCTGGCTGAAGAAGTATAGGGAGGAAATGCATTGTATCCTCCAACCTTTAACTACTTCTTATTAAATGCGTGAATAGATCTCGATAATTTCTTAGTTTTTTGGGTGATCCGATTTCACTGGATAGAGTAATGTAGAGAGGCACACCCACTGTAACCCCAAAGCCTGTAACTATTGTTATCCAATTTTTCCCCTCAGGAAAAATTGATCAAACATGACCTTGCACATGAGAAAAATGGAGAGGTTGGTTCAGTCATGGGAGCTCACATTCGATCCCAAAATCTAGTTGTGGGTGAGCTCGACAATGGAGAAGAAAGGTGGGAAAATGAATGGCCAACGGAAATGTTGAAGGAGACCAAAGCTCAAGTGAAAAATTGAAGAAATCTAACTCGATAGGTCAAAATTGAGCCTAGAGTAAGTCGACTTGAATTAAAGCAACAGAACCGCAGACAAAAGGTGCCACGTGTTATCTCAGTGCACCTTAAAATCCCCAAACCAACATAGGCTCTCCACATGGTCAGAGCCCAAAAAGGTATAACCAGCCATTGAAAAGTCTAAGAGCTAGTGGAAGCCTCCATGTGCCTCATCGGTGCAACTTCAAATGTAAAATCCAAAGACAGTCCCCAAACAAGCGCGGGCCCTCCACATGTCTAGGGTCCAACATAGTTTCTCCTAAATAGGTAGAAGGGACTTAGCCAAAACATGAATAAAAAAGAGCAAGCTCGCAGACGATGCCAATTGTCATCACGTCATATTCCCAGAACCCTAAAAGGCAGCAAAATCTTAAGAATGCGTCGGGCTTCCACATGGATCTTGCACGGATAGACTCTAAACCAAAGTAGTTTGGAAAATATTGGTGGAGGGTCAATTCAATGAAAGATGAGTCATGAAGCCTACTAAGAATTTTAAATGCTTAAGTACACCATTTTTTAGGCTTTCAAGCTTCTCACCTACCACCATAATGAAGTATGGGCTTCCTTTCTTTCCAAACAAGGAACAACCCATGGAGGCATGGGTTTTGTAGTGTAAATCATCATTTTTTTAGTTGATTTCAATGAATTTTTGGGGTGGTTGGAGTAGGTGAGTTCAATGCACTTTCTTGGGTGGTTGGAGCAGAATTCGAATTCTTCTCTCCTTTCCCTCTCATTCTTCCTATATATTGTAAGGAGGGGAATTTTTCTAAGAGTTGGTCATTTTTTCTGTCCTTCCCCCTCTCTTATTCTTCTCTAGGGTTGAATGTGGAGCTTATGCTTCCTCTCCTTGCTTTGTAATGACATTTTCTTTCCTCTTACCCACTGATGATGTACTATGTGAATTCATGGAGCAATAAAATATGTTTTGTGATGCATTTTTTCCATCCTTTCCTTATTTTACTATCTCTTCTGGCCTCTCATCATTACAGGGTATACTGTGCATATTTCTAATGTCTATTATAGGTTTTGAGAGCTGTGTTTAATGGGTTGAAGTGGTGTTCTGTGTGAACTTTATCTTTGGCCTGTGATGCATCTTGTCCATCCTCTCCATTGCTCACTTCTCTCCATTTCAGGCAATTAGATTTTTGACCAGAAAAATCCTTTTCTGGTGTATCACCGCTTTAGTGTAGGCTCTATTTTCATGTATTTCTCTCTCTCCCTGGTCCCTTGGAAGGTTAGATTAGGATTATATAGTTTTCCTGCATTAGAGTAACTTGTGGCAGGTAGTTTAGGAAGAAGAAGTCATGTTTCTCCGGAGGACCATCTCAATCCCGCAAGTCCCATAGCTTGAGAGACAGTCCAATGTTATGTAGGTTACACAAGATGCCCCATTCAAAATCAGGCCATTCGGGGGGTGATGTAATTTCACGTCAAAAACTACTATGTAGAATTGTTGGAGGACACCATGTCCTATAGATACTGCTATGTATGGACTTTGTAGACTAGTCTGAGTTCGTTTTCTATATGTGAACTAGTGTAAATACACAATATTAGTAAAAAACCCTCAATGATTCCCCCTTCTTTGGGCATGCATGTGACATCGTTGAAAGGAGAATTCAGCCCTAAAAAGGACCAACCACACTCTAACCTATAGAACTCTACCATGTAGGTGGAAAGGTAAAGCACTTAGTAGATACAAAGGTTCAAACAAAAGGAAATGGCTAGATAAAATAAGTGTTACTCAAAAAACATATACATGCAAGAAGACAAATGTAAAATATGCAGAAAATGTAGGAACTACCAAGCAAAGTAGTGTAAACACCAAGAAAAACAAGTATACTACACAAAGCAGGTTTCAAAAATGGGAGATCACTCACAATGTCGTGAGACACTCAAGGGCATCCTGGCATCAAATTTTAGACAAGTTTCCACACAAGTAAAGGGAAAATTCCGCATACGATGGAAAACAAAGTAGACAAGTAGAAACAAACAAGTAGTCATGGAAACATGTAATCCTGCAAAAAAATGTGTTGCATATGGAACACCCATTAGCATGTTAGAAAGATAACTAATTTTTCAAAGCATGTTTGAACAAGTATTATAACGTCCTAAGTACAAAATTAAACAATATAACATGGATAATATGAATGTGGAGGCCCCCAATGATTGGTATAGGAAGGGTAGAAGGCGAGCATCCATGCCACACATAGAATCTTATATCTATGATCACACTAAAAAAAATGCATCAACACACATGTGTGTATGATAATGACATATAAGAAAAAATTCTAACATGTGTAGTACAGTGAAAATGCAAAACACTAGTAAACAAGAATAAATTCCCCCAAGACAATGCAGTATGTTGTGCATGGATGGAATGGAATGCAAGATGGAATGATAGGAGCAACATGCCCCATGAATAGAATGTGTATGTAGTGAGATTCATTTTGTTTACCCCCTCACCAGTCAAGAATGAACCATAAATGAGAGTGCATCATAGGGAAATGGTCGAGTAGTGTTGGTTGTGTCTAGCGCATTATGATGAGTTTGTATATGTAATGGTGATGAAATGCGACATGTGAAGAGATGTGCGTGAAGCCTATAGCTGAAGCGTATATCACAAATTTTTTAATGGATGACTTATGGTTTATCCCTAAGCATATATTACTATAGAATGAGTGTATGGGGATGAGATATACAGAAATATGTGGCTGGACCCTATACCTTAAGTGTATACCACGACTTGTTGAATGTATGAGTGATGATTTAGCCCTAAGTGTATATCACTATAGGATGAATGGATGAAGATGGGTGACAATTTATCCTAGAGAGTATGTCATTATGGTATGAATAAGAAGTGAGTGGCTATGTACCCTAAGGTGTATGCCACTATAATATGATAATAGGGGTGGTGATTTAGCTTAAAGTGTATACCACTGCAATATGATAAGATAGGTGACTGATGGGTGTCGTTATTCCCTTCATTTAATCAACCCTCTATTGATGTCATATTCAAAATAGGAGTGTGTCTAAATCTATATGCAACAAGAAGAATCTTAGTGATCTAGTAATTGATTGTAGGTATTTTTTATTTTCTAGGTGATCTTTTCAATGTCTTAAGGAATTCTTGGTTAAAAACCTTATTGGCATCAAACTATGAAAACTTATTGGAAGTAAACACACTTCACAGAAATGAATTACGAGAAATAAACACACTTTTCCTTGGAGGTAAACACACTTTACAGAAAGGAATTTCTAGAAATAAACACGCTTTTCACAAAGGAATTGGTGGAAATAATCACACTATTGAAATTGCTAGAAATGGATTGTAATGAAATAAGAACTTAATCTAGAACACCTACAGGGACAAGTCTATAATATATTTCAACTTTAAGGAATTGAAATCATTTACAAATTTAACAGATCTAAACTATTTTCTTTAAAAATATAAATACCAAGAAAAACGAGGGTCCTGGTTCTTGGAGGAGTGGGCCCTTGCCCCGCCTCGAAAAATGATTGGACAACTTAATTTTCTCTCAAAACAGAAATGGCTATTGTATTGATAAAACGTTTTACATTACAAAAACATGTGGGATATGTGTATATCAATCTATATTTATCTCGTGTTCTATATCTATATTTCTATGTCTAATCTATCTACAGGTTTGTATGTATATACTTCTTCTAGGAGTGTATTTATGGCCATAATTGTTCCACCGAAATGATGGAACTGAATCGTGCCTAGAATAGATGCTGAATTGGAACATGGCTGGACATATAGTTGTGTGATAATTATCCTAGATCTACAAGTATGGAGAGTCGGAAGTCTTATAATATTCTCCTGATTGATAGGATCGTTAATTTGACAAATCACCGGCCATTTGGAATGGATTCTTATCTATTCCAGAACTTTAAAAGAGTTCCAGAACTAGAGGAAATCATTCCAGGTCTAACCGAGAGAGTTCCGGAGCTATCTGCAGGAGTTCTGGAACTAATTTCGATAATTTCGGAACTAAGTACTAGAGTTCCAGAACTAAGTTCAGAAGTTCCGGAACTAAGTGATATAACCCGTGACTGCATGGTGGAGTTCTGAAACTAAGTCTTGAAGTTCCATAACTAAACCGTATTGATTCCAATGCATCCAAAAACATGCAATCCACTTCATATTTGTTCTTCCGCTTGATTTTATTTACAAAACTGAGTTTCCAAAACACTTTGTTAGGAATTACAGAGCTTTTAAATGTTAGAATCATAATAAAAAAATATGGAAGAGTGCATCCTAACTCATATCAGATCAAACAAAAGTCACAAAATGCGGTCAAAATTAATAAAAAGGAGAGTAAGATGAGATCATTTATTGTACATTTAACGGGCATATTTTGGCCTCACCATTTCCCCCATACTTACTTATTTGTAAGTCCGTTTACAAACTTTACTCTTCAAATTTGGGGCTATATATTTTGCATTCCATTTGATTTCTTAGGTCAAATGGTTGGAACTGAATATCCCAATGCTTAGTTCAAAGGTACTATACCCTTCTCCTACTTCTAATTTCCTCTACCATTCCTCAAATTGAGTAGGATCTTGAGGTTCTCTATTTTTCCAAGGAGATATGTGTGTGAGAAGTAGAGGGGGCCTTATTCACATTCCTATCCATATGTGCCTGTGGGCTTCATTTATCTGTGGAATTATTTTGCATAAAGCTTTTGTTCTTTCTAGACTCTAGATCAAATTTATAGGGGATATTACTTCCCTTCTTCTCAATGCCACCGTGAGAAATTCCCATATTTTAAAACATGCCTCATAAATATCTTCAAAATTTTCTTCTTCATAAGAGGTTAAGGCATTAATACTTCTCTGTAAATTGGAAAGATAAGGTTCCTTGAACCTTTTATCAAATGCATGGGATCTGAAATGTGTAGCAAAGGTGGATGGTTTACCATAATGAATCATCATACAGAGACCAGATGAACTAGTCTTTAAAAGATGCTCTGACTCCCTCTCCTTCCATACAATCTAATTTTGAAGAATAGAAAAAAATGCATTAAGTTGGCTCTCCCCTACATACAAATTGATAATAAAACTTGAGTTCTTTTCCAGCATGAAATTGCAGAGATAGAATTTGCATAGAATATTTTTCTGCTCTGCATTGGCTAAGGCATAGGTTGCCGTGAAATCAACTTCATCTTTTATTTCATGTGGAAGGCCACATGCTATCCTTGGAAACTACCAATGAATGAATTGTTCCTCCAAAAAAATACTATACGTAGGAGAAATTCTCCTGCATGCAAGCAATTTCTCACTCATCATGAAACCATTTTTATTTTCGCAAGATATTTAAATTTTTCGTTTTCTTCTTTGTAAAATTTTTCTTCCCATTATTTTCTTTCTTTCTTCTCTTCTTCTATTTTGATTTTCAAGTCCTCATTGGATGTCTTGGCTTCACTGAGTTCTCTACAAATATCATCCCATAGCTGTCTAAGTGGCCAATAAGTTAATTTAGTTTGTGCGGAGACTGTTAACAAAGTAGTTTGTTTTCTAGAATTTTGACATTCTTTCGCTTTCTCCATTAACTATTGTTTAACTCTTGTCAATTCCTCAGTATTTTTAGTGAGATGAGTTATTAATTCCCCAATAATAATTTCTCTCTATTCTAATTTAAGTTTGAGAAAATTCAACTCCTCATCCTTTTCTTTAATAATGAGTTCTACTCTGGACAAAATAGAGCTTGTTTAACTTGTTATTTCTCTTCTTTCTATGAAAGTTCCTTGGGGTTAATCATTCTTCTTCTACCAGAGGCAATTTATTTTTCCGTTTCCAAGATGCCGATTAATCTTCTTCATGTGATGGTGTTGATGATTCACCCATCTCTTAGAAAACTTGTTCCTCAAATCTCTCATCTTATTTTCCTATCTCTGTTTGGATTGGTCCAGGTGTAGTCATGGCCATGTTGCCCAAAATATCAGCAGTCTCTTTTTCCATCTTTTCTTGTTCTCTCATTTCCTATAATATTTCTATAGACCTCTTATGAATTCTTATTCTTTGAGGAACCTCAAAATGTATAGAAATGAGTCTCCTCCTAGAACTTCTTCTGATTTTCACCTCTTACTCTTACCTAGGTGAACAGTCACTATCAAAGATAGATATTAGCTCTCATGTAGCTACTACAAAGGAAAGAATTTCTTTAGAAGGCAGAGTAGGTTCTACATTTTTAGTTCTTCTTCCAAATCTTCTTCTTTTTGGTATTTCCTCTCCACCTAGTTCTTTCTTTTCCTCTATAGTGTCATCAATTTCCAAATTAGTTGCAAGAGCAGAAGGAGTTTTTATTACTCTCCTAAGAATATCAGGGATTTTCTTAAACTTGCTAAGAAATTTCTCCCACATTTCTTCTCCATTTTTCTTCAAAAGAAAATGGTGTTGGCACACTAAATGCACTAACCCATGATGTCTGATTGTTCCCACACCCTAGGAATACCTCTGGTCCATTGCATGGATGGATTCAAAAGGAAACCCTGGAAGGTTTAATATATATTCTTGTTTTGTAGCTCCATATCTAAGGTATATGAGTATATTCAAAACTTCTCTTCCTACCAACCTGAAGTGACCATAAAAGGTTAAATACTTGACTATCAAAAATGCCATCTATCAAAGGGTTTGGGAAAGCTGGCCCTTTTGACCCCTTTTATGATTTTCTTTGTGTTGTAAATATATTGGAGTTTAGCTTCCCCCTTTTTCAGTAGGGTTTCAACCAGTTCTTTTAATGTCCCTCTGACAGGGTTTGGGACATGCACAATTGGCACTCCAAATATATTACTTATTGTATTCACAGAAAAAGGAATGAAAAAAATTCTAACCTTTGTCCTGGATTGCTCTAAATTTATAACAAATTCTCTCACCAATTCGTTGTTATACTTGGGGAACTTCCTCATAAATTTAAGCCATCATAGCTGTTGAAATATAGTTGTCACTTCTTCATCTGCAATGTGCTGGATATCATCCTCTGGTTCCGACTTATTTTTAATACCCATGATACAGAAGTGATTCAAATTCATTCTCCTTTAATCTTATGCAGGTTGGCTGAAGAACCCTTCGCTTAGCTGCGGAACTACTGTACTTAGCTGCGGAACTTCTGTGTTGTAGCTGCAGAATGCAAACCAAATTTACTTCTTCTTCCTTGAATTTTCTCTGTAACTATTGTTCACTTTGTTGATTCCACACTAATGATAACTCATTATAACTATGCTGCAAATTTATTCCTTCAATATCTTCCTAATGATTACTCACCTTTAATCATGATGTACAATAGGTGACTCATCATATCAACTTTTAAATCAAATCTAATCACAAATGTGAAATTTTAATCTAACCTTTAATAAGTTAAAGACATAATTACCATCCTTGATGATGTAATCCCTCTGTCATGATGACTCATCATTTGTAAAAAGTGAAAAAAAAGGAAAATGATTAGAAAACTAGCTGGAATTCCAAATAATTTTTTTATTTTGAATTAGCCATTTATTTGAGGAGATCAATCACCATTGTTGGTTTACAGTTGATCTCTGAGAGAAACTTTTTTTTTGCGAAAAGAACGCCATTTACTAGTTTTCACTCTCTTCCCTTGTCTTTTCTTTTTTTTCCATTTTTTTTTTTTTTTGGGAAGAGAACATCATTTACTAGTTTTCATTCTCTTCCCTTTATTCTAGATCTATCCATCTAATTATTTTATCATTTTGGAAGAATTGGGTTCTTCCATATGATCAAATTCTTTATTTGCTTCAATCTGCCTCAAGAATTCATCCTTAGTATGAGGCTTCCTATAAAGCTTTATCCTATGACCATTGACCAAAAGTGTTCTTCTACTGCCATCAATGGGAAGTAACTGAATAGAACAATCATCAAATAGTTGATCAATATGATAGGGTCCCAACCATCTGGTTCTCAATTTGGATTTGAATTGTTGGTACTTAAAATCAAATAATAGTGCCCAGTCTCCTACTTTGAATTTCCTTTTCTTGATATGTGTATCATGACATTGCTTCCTTTGATCTTGGATTATTTTTTTCTGTTGAAGTGCTTCCATTCTTAACTCATCCAACTCATTGAGTTGAAGAATTCTTTCCTTTTGTGTTGCATCCAACTCAATACCCACTTTAACTATTGTCCTCAGTGTCTGTAGTTCAAATTCAATAGGTAACGAGGGTTTTTTCCCATAGACTAACTCATATGGTGAAAAAATTGTTATAGTCTTGCAAGTTATATTATAAGGCCAGACAGCTTCATGTAGTCTCTATACCCAATCCTTTCTACCTGGTTTAACTATTTTGGTAAGGATGTTTTCCAGTTCTCTGTTCATTACTTCAGCTTGTCCATTTGATTGTGGGTGATAGGGAGATGATTTCCTATGATTGATCTAATACTACATTGTGAAATCCTAGATTATATTAGACATAAATTGTGCTCCCTGGTCTGAAACTATGCTCCTTGGTGCTCTAAACTTTACCATTATTTTGTGCCAAAGGAAATCAGCAACTAATTCTTTAGTGGTATTTATTAAAGCCTACACTTCTTCCCACTTTATCACATAATCAATACACACAATAATATGTTCCATCCCTTGTGAAGGACTAAAGGGACCAATACAATCCAACCTGGTTCAATCATTACTTGAGGTTGCAGAGGCATTTCATTGGTAAAGGTTGGTTGTCCCATCCTTTAACAAGGATCACATCGCTTGATATATCTCTTCACATATTTGTCTAGAGATGGCCAATAATAACCAATGCCAAGTATCTTGTGAGATGTTCTTTTCACTGAATAGTTTCCTCCACTCAGTTCATCATGACATGCCTAGAGGTTGTCAAATATTTCATCTTCTCTTACACACCTGAGTAAAATCAAATCAGGACCACATTTAAATAGCATTCAATTTAGTAATTTGAATTGTGCACTGGTTTTGATTAACTTATTTATTTGTTTCTTAGTGAAAGAAGGAGGAAACTTCCCTGTTGCAAGATAATTTTCCATATCAGCAAACCATGGTGTATCACCTGAGATAACAAACAACTGTTCATCTGGAAATTTGTCCTTGACTAGATCTTTGTCCCTTGTAGTGGTTAGTCTTGACAGGAAATCATCTACCACATTATATTTACCTAGATTTTCCACAATGGTAATATCAAATTCTTGTAAAAGCAATAACCATCTAATTATTCTACCTCCAACCACTAGTTTGTTCATTAAATATTTAATTGCTGAGTGATCTATATGTACAAATATTTTTTACCTTGTAATGTAATGTCTAAACTCATTAATTGCATAGATCACAACAATAAATTCTTTTTCAGTGGTGGTGTAATTTATTTTAGTGGGAGTAAGATTTTTGCTAAGGTAATAGATAGCATACATTTTCCCTTCTTCATCTTTCTATCCCAAAACTGTACCAATGGGATTATTTGAGGCATCTATTTGGATATGAAAAGGATTTTCCCAATTGGGTCCTCTCAATATTGGGGTAATGATTAATCTTTCTTTGATTCATTCAAAAGCATGTTGACACTTTTCATCCCAAAGAAATTCACATTCCCGAGTAAGAAAACTGAACATGGGGGCATAAATTTTACTAAAATACTTGATAGATCATCTCTAGTACCCAACATGTCCTAAAAATGACTTGATATCAGTGAGGGTCTGAGGAATAGGTAAGTCTAAAATAATTTTGATTTTATTTTTATCAACCTAAATTCCTTGTTTTGAAATGTGGTGTCCTAATACAATCCTCTCATTAACCATCATTAAACATTTTTCATGACTAAGAGACAGATTTTGTTTCTTAAATTTTGTTAATACTTTGTCTAAAATCCTCAAGCATCATAAAATGTGTCTCTATACATAGTGTAGTCATCCATATATACGTCTACACATTCATTTGTTAGGTCTGAAAAAATTGCTAACACAGCTCATTAGAAGGTTGCTGGAGCATTACATAATTCAAATTGTAATACCCTGTAGGCAAAGGTACCCCATGGAGAAGTAAAGGTATTTTTATTCTGATCCTCGGCAGCAACTTTGATTTAATTGTATCCACTAAATCCATCCAAGAAGGAAAAGTACTATTTACCTGAAAGGTTGTCTAAGACTTGAGCTATGAATTGTAAGGGAAAATAATCTCTCAGTGTGGATTTGTTCAGTTCCCTATAGTCAACAAAAATTATCTATTTTCTATTCTTTTTAGGGAAAATTACAAGAGGATACACCCACTGGCTATCTGAGATAGGGTAGATAAAACCTACTTTTAATAGTTTTTCAATTTCTTGTTTGAATATATCTCTCAAGGCTGGATTTATCATTCTCTGAGGTTTCCTAACTGATCTAATGTTTTCAGTATATATGTGATGGGTGTAGATACTTAGATGAATTTCTCGCATGTCTTTATAGTCCCAAGAAAAAGATTTAGTATTATCTTTCAGAAGATCAAACAGTATAGCTTCTTCATCGTTCTTCAACCAGCTATTAATATTCAAAATTTTACCTAGTTGAATCTCAACATGTTTGGTTCAAGTGTATGATGAATGATTTCTTGAAAGGGTTCCATTAAGGTGTTTAGTGGACATGCATGTGGTTATAGCATATGATATGCAGCAACATCTCCAAAATTTCCTTAAGACAAAATGTTGGACAAAGGACAACAGGAAGAGTTATGATACTTATCTTGTTGTAGGTCAAACTCCTCATCACTTCTGTTTTCCAGAAATTCTTCATCATCTCCTGATATATGTGAAGCTGAAGCTACAGTTTCTTCCTCTCCCCAAGAGAAATCTCATTCCTCTAGAGTGAAATTATCTTCTTTTGCAAGGAATTGTTGTTGGTGTGGTTCCAAAACTAATTGTGAGGGTTCCAGAACTAACTATGAGGGTTTCAAAACTAACTGTGATGGTTCCAGAACATATTCTACTAGTTTCGGAACTAATTTTGTAGGTTCTGAAACTATTCCTGAATGCTCCAAGGATAATTGGTGTACATCCAATGGTGGGTTAATCATATCTTCTATTTCCTGTACATGATCCTACAATGTTATCATGGCCAACGAAGACAAATTTTTCTTATTAGTATCAGGAGAATCAACCCACAATTACTCTTGATTGTCAATAAAAGGTCCTGTAGAGGGATACAATGAAATTTTCTTATAATTCTTACCATTTGAGATAGTCATATCACCTGACTTGCAATCAATTAAGGTAGCAACTGTAGCTAACCATGGTCTACTAAAAGTAATGGGATAACCCAATGTTTTACCTTTTGGCTGCAATATAAGGAATTCAATTGGATATTCCCATGACTCCACCATAACCATCACATCTTCAATAACTCCTCCTGGTTTTCCTACAGACTGATCTTCCATTTCCAATATGGTGTTAGTAGGTTATATACCTATTAATGGTAATGTTTTCAGAGTTTCCACTGTCATTACATTTATAGTTGCTACTAAATAAACCAAAACATTATGTATATCTTTATTCCCTATAGAGACAGAAATAAAGGGCTTCTAGGATCGCCATATTTGGGAAGTAAAATATTTCCTACTAATAAATCAGCAAGTTCCCCATCTACCTTAATAGTCCTGGGATATTGCTTCTTTCTTCCGGGTCTTTTCAAACATAGCATATTAATTAATTTGTTCAATTATGGAATGTCCTTAATTGCTTATGATAGTGGTATTTCAATATTCAACCTCCTTAGTTCCTACCCCAATTAAGATTCCTTGATTTCTATAGCTTCTTTAAATCTCTTTGGAAATGGAGTCTTAGTAGAGTTTCTTTTTGTTTCCTTATCTCTTTATTTTTCATCTTTCTTGGGGGCAACCAGACTAGGAGTTTCAATTTATTCTATCATTTCATTGATGATAATAGGTGGAGTGCTAACTATTTTTCCAGATCTAGTTTGAATATCCTTACAATCTATTGCATTTAGATCAACTAATTTTTCTGGTTATGTTTCGTATACATGAGTTGTTTCTTTCTTTCTTGGGTTTTCTACTGGCTGTGATGGCATTTCTGTTTGGACTACATTTTCAGCCTATGAATTTTGTGTTGGGGCACCCATTATGGCTTGTTGATTCTTATTAGGATATGGTTTCCCTTGTGCATAGTTATTAGGGGTCCATATAGGTTGTGACCAAGTAAAATGATTATTTTGACCATTCCATGGTTGTTTGTGTCCTTGAGCATACCAAGATTGACCTGCCCAATCCTAAGGATTCCATGTTGGCTGAGGTGCCCAAGGTGGCTATCCCCAATTTTTTGGTACTGTCTGAGCCACCCATGGCATCATCCAAGGATTAAGAGATGACCTTGGCATGAAATTTCCTTGGATATGTTGTCTTTGGAAAAAGTTTACTTCTTCTGATGTGTTGGTTTATTTGAGTTGGTTTCTTTTAAATGGAAGAAGTGAACAAACATTACTCTCATGGTCCCTAGATTCATAGATAAGAAACATTTCTATTTTAGCCTAAGGAGAATCTCTTAATGCATGTTTTTTCCTACTTCTAGGACAATACATGGATATTGGTTAAATCTTATCATTTACTTTGGCTTGCAATCCATCCATGGTGGAGTTTAATTGAACTAGAATGCATGTTTTAAAGTTTTCTAATTCATCCATTAGTTTGTTCATATCTGGATTCAAACTTTTCACTGATTTTCCCTTCCTAGGTCCACCCCTTGTTCGGGATTAGCTTCAACAAATGTCTATAATTTCATTCATCCTTAATTGATGAATGTTTCCGCCTCCTATCAAGTTAAGAGCTTCCCTAGATTCATCTTCCAAACCTTTAATAAAAGTAGTTTTACTTAACTCTTCTTGAAGTACAAATCCACACCTTTTACTTACAAAGAGGAATATGTCCAAATAATCTTCTATATTCTCATCCTCCTCCTGCTTGATTTTGAAAAAATATTCCTTCCTATTTCTCCCCCTACAATATCTTGATATTTGTCTAGGAAGGAAATTTCCATTTGTACCCAAGTGGTAATAGAGTTGGATGCTAATCCCATGAACCATCTCATTAATGCATCCTACATAGTGGATGGAAACAACTTGAGTTTCTGATTATCTTTTTTGTAGTCATAGGTCTGACATAGTACCTTAAACTCAAACAAAAATTGGTCAAGATCTTTAGATGGAATCCCTCTAAATGTGGGTAAATGTGTACGTGAAATATTTTTCATTGGAGTATAAAAATCATCCATTGAATTGGATAATTAAAGGTATTATCATGTTCCCTTTCAGGTTCTCATGTCATTTATAAAGTATTTTATAAACTTCTTTCCCAATCAATGTGGTATGTGGTATGCCTTGGGGAAGGTGAAAAATCAGGATTAGGAGGTTGACTACTCAATTGAGAATCAAAACTTACCCTAAATGGATCTTGAGAAATAATCGTTCCCCTTAAAGTTCTACTTCATTCTGGTGACTGATCCAAGAATTCTAAAGGTGGCAATTTCGCTTCTTGTCTTACAAGGGATAATGGTTCCTCCAATTCTTGGTCAACTTACTTATTTAAACTAGAGGAGGCTATTAACTCTTGTTCAAATATTTTTGGGAGAAATCTATCCTTGGAGTCTCTTGTTCTACTCATAAATTTTCTGATAGCTAAGGGAATATTTCTTCAATTACTAAATGTTTGATTATTGCTCTTGTTGACACCTAATTAGAAAATTCTAACTAGTGGGTCCCCTGACAACAGTGCCAAAAATGATGGGTGTCGTTATTCCCTTCATTTAATCAACTCTCTATTGATGTCATATTCAAACCAACGGTATGTCTAAAGCTATATGGAACAAGAAGAATCTTAGCGATCTAGTAATTTATTATAGGTATTTTGTATTTTTTGGGGGATCTTTTCAATGTCTTAAGGACTTCTTGGTTAAAAACCTTATTGGAATCAAACTATGAAAACCTATTGGAATTAAACACACTTTACATAAATGTATTGTTGGAGAGAAAAAAAATATTGAAAGTGCTAGAAAATGATTGCACAGAAATAAGAACTTAATCTAGAACACCTACATGGACAATTCTACAACAGATTTCAACTTTAAGGAATTGAAAACATTTACAAATTTAATAGATCTACACTATTTGCTTTAAAAATATAAATACTAACAAAACAAGGATCTTGGTTCTTAGAGGAGTGGGACTTTTCTCCTCCTCGAAATAGGATTGGACAACTTAATTTTATCTCAAAACAAAAATGGCTATTTTATTGATAAAATGTTATGCATTACAAAAATGTGATGGATATATATATATATATATATATATACGTGTGTGTGTGTGTATCTTGTTCTATATCTATATTCCTATGTCTAATCTATCTGTAGATCTATATGTATATACTTCTTCTAGGGGTGCATTTATGGTCGTAACTGTACCACTAATACGATGGAACTGAATCATGCCCAGAATAGATGCTGAATTAGAACATGGCTGGATGTACAGTTGTGTGATAATTATCCTGGATCTGCAAGTATGGAGAGTTGAAAGTCTTATAATATTCTCCTGATTGATAGGATCGTTAATTTGACAAATCACCGGCCATTTTGAATAGATTCTTATCGGTTCTGGAACTTTAGAAGAGTTCTAGAACTAAAGGAAATTATTTCAGATCTAACCGAGAGAGTTCCAGAGCTATTTGTAGGAGTTTAGGAACTAATTCTGATAATTCCAAAACTAAGGACTAGAGTTCCGAAACTAGGTGACAGAACCCGTAACTGCTTGGTGGAGTTCTAGAACTAAGTCTGGTAGTTCCAGAACTAAACCATATTGATTATTATGCTTCCAAAAACATGCAATCTACTTCATATTTGTTCTTCCACCTGATTATGACCTATTTTATTACAAAACTGAGTTTCAAAAATACTTTGTTAGGAATTACAAAGCTTTTAGACATTACAATCATAATAAAAAAATGGAAAATTACATCCTAACTCATATTAGATCAAACAAAATTTACAAAATGCAGTCAAACTTAATAAAAAGGAGAGTAAGATGAGATCATTTATTGTACATTTAGCAGGCATATTCTAGCCTCATCAGTGACAATTTAACCTAAGGTGTATGTCACTAACGATGGAAATGATGCATGAAGAAAATTTCACATGGTGAATGTAAGGCCCACTTAATTGGTAAGCCCTTGGTAATCAAGTATGGAATGAGGATCTAAAGTGCATTAGATGATGATGAGTGTAGCACGTAGGAGACAACGTAGTATAAACGACCAAGTGATGAATATGAGATGTAAATGCACGGTCTTGGAAATTCAATATAGGATGTGGAGCATGTATATAGGATATGTAATGTATATAGAAATGGAATATGTAATGATGATAAGTAGAACTACATCTAGGTGTAATGGAATCTAATGTAGTATGTAGAATGTATATAATGAATAGATATGCTATGTGAATCATACAATGTAGGAATTGTAGGGTGTGTAGATAATGTAAGATGCGAAGGTAGGTATAGATAGAACATGCAATGATGACATGGAGATCTAGACCCGTATATAATGTGACCTAACGTAAATATAGAAATGTAAAACTAGATGCATATGAGATGACAACTTGTATAGTGTGTATGAGATAGATGATGTATAAGTGACTAATAGATTGGGTATGTATAGGATAATGTAGGATGTAGACTAAATATAGAAAGGATAATGTAGGATGTGTGGTGTTCATGATAGAATGTAAATTTGTAGAACCTATTAGTGTAGTGTGTGGGGTTCGGTGTAATGTAATCCCTCAATTGTATAGTGTGAACCGAAGCACAAGAGTATGTCATCGGGTGGTGATGGTGTTAGGACATATGATAAGTATGCCTATATGAATAAATAAGAATGAAAAAATTTGAGATGCAACTAGGATAATATAATGAAGAGGGAATTTTCTAATGGCTATTCCCACCAAGCAGTTGAGAAGGCAGAATCAACCGATAAGGTCAAGGGATGAAGGCCCGTCAACTGACGCTAGGAATGAGGAAAGTGTAGGACCGTACTCAAATAATGGTGGGATAGTAGAAAAACTCTACATAGGGGAATGAATTTGTTATGTATTAGATGGCTATACATAGGATGAATGTCATGGCATAGTAAAGTGTGTGGGAGATGGAGAGCGAGGAGATGTCATGCGTAAGGGGAAGAATGAGCCATGTGGAACAAAATATAGGTAGTGATCAATGATGGGATGAAATAGTAGTCCTAAGAATAGGCATATGATGGTGTGTATGACTAATGGAATGGAGTGGTCACGTAGGGGCCATTTGAGGTGGTGAAGTAGGAGTAGGATGCATTTTAGGAAAAATCAGAGGAGCTGTGTAAGGAAGAGGTGTACGAGCAACATAAATAAAAGGTGGAAATAATTTAGGTGAAGGAGGAACGTCGTTAATGAAAATAACTTGATTGTTGTAAAAAAATTTGAAGCACAAGTGGTTCATAGAAATAATATCTTTAGATTTACAAATCCAATTTGTGCCCATAATTAGGTCACATCCTTTAACTGTCTGACTTATAGGGAAAGGGATGAGAAGAGTGAGAGGACCAACCCTGATATGTAACTTAATAACACCATATGGTCTCTTGAATGGATATTCGATTTGTGATGGAGGGTAACCGATAGAGTGTAAAAAGGACAGGCAACATGCACTAATAGGAGAAGATGGATCAAACTTAGTGTTGTTGATAAAGGTTGATCCAATAAATGCCTAAATATGTAAATGATCAAATATGAATGTAATATGGTAGTCGATTTTAGGAAAAGGGATAACAGGTGATGTCATGTAAGTGTTCGTAACTAATAAGTCAAGCACGCCCACATCTAAAGGTGGTGGAGCATGGTATATTTGATTAGCTGAAGAATCCATAGTATTTTTTCATGTTGGTGGGAATCATTATTAAAAAAAATTTATTTTACCCTTATCCTTAGTGGGAGTAGGGCTAGTAGGTTCTGGAAATTTGAGCTTGTTGTTTTGAAGTAGATCTTAGATAATTGTGTGAAGTTTAAGAAATTGATTGATAGAGTGTCCCACATAGTGATGATAACCACAATGGAACTTTTCATTATAACTATATCCTTTAGGCTGTGATGGGTCTAATTCAAGTGGTGGAGGAAGGGCCATGAGGTTGTTGTTGAGGATTAGTTTTAAGATAAGATGTGGTGCCATAGGGAGGTTGGTAAACGTATGTCTAGGTGGTGGGAACTGAACTTCCTTAGAAGGAGTAATGGCATTGACAATGAGTTTATTGACGGTTGGCTTAGAGGTAGAGGGTTTGAATGGTGTCTTGTTTTGGAAATGAGTGGAGGATGAAGGTTGTTCATGATACTTAAACTTGACAATAGATAAAATATTAGATTCATGGATCTTAAGAATGTGGAAAAGTTGATCAAAAGAAGAAAACCTCTCAAAGAAAAAAAAATCTTGGAGAGGCGGTAAAATTATTTGTATAAATAGATCATACAGTTTAGCATTAGCAAGGACATTAATAATTTTTTCTAGATTATTCTTATATCTTAAAACATAATTACTAAACTACTCATTGGGTCCTTGCTTAAGTTGCACTAGTTAGGTGTAGGATATCTTAGAACCAATGTTGATGGAGAAATGTGTGGAGAAAAGCATCAGATAGATGGGTGAAGGAAGCTATTAACTCGATAGGTAAATCGTAGATTCAGCGTATGGCGTAGTTATGGAGACTATGAGGAAAGTGTTTAGCTAAGGGAAGACGATCATAAACAAAATCAAGACAAGCAACATGAAAGGCCTGAAGATGCTCTTGTGGGTCACCATGTCCATTGAAAATGGGCAATTTAGGAGTGATGAAGTTTATAGGGAGAGGGTAAGTAGAGAGGATAGGTGAAAATAGAGTGTGCAACAAAAAGGTTGAATCTAAAGATGGAGATGTAGTGGTTGCATGCTACAATTAGTAAATTTGGGCCTATACATCGTGATACAAAGAAGTTAAATATTAATTTCCAACAAACTAGGGTTTTTGTTGATGTGAGACCAAAGGATGGATGAAGTGATTGGTAGGAGTGGGAACTGAAATCGGAACAATAGAGATAAGTGGATGTTTATAAGTAAGGGGTTATGTGGCTATAGAAATGGGTAGAGCAGCAGAAGAATTGAGTTTAGCCATGATGTCAACCTCTTCACAAGCCATATGCAAAAGTAAATCTAAATCCTATGGGTGTCCAACAAGGTGATCATTGATGGACTAAAGGTGGGCTTCAGTAAATTTCTCAGGATATGGATCTATAAGAAAGGGAGGGAGGAAGCCCTAGTGATGGGAGGGGGTGTATACGGTCGGGTTCATCAAAATGATTAACAAAAATGGGATCTAAAGTGTGAAAATATAGCCACTAGTTAATCTAATTAGGAGGACTAAAATTTTGTATAAATTGAACTTAAATAATATATAATAATAATAATAAATAAATTATTCTAAATGAAATAAAACCCTAAGAATGCAAGAGAAGGAAGATAAATGGCTTAGCTAATTTGAAGAGACTGTCACAGTTTTCACATATCTAAAAACAAAATCTGGTAGTGTAGATGATCACTCAGAAGTCTTACAAAGACCAGATCTCAAAGATCTGAACTGACTGGGGCACATGGGAAGGTACTGAGGTCCCTCAGAGGACCTTGGTCTATAGATTCGGCACTCTGATATCCTCTAAATGCTCTGGATCTCATTTTTGTTTGGTCATAAGTTGATCTGAAATGGCCTCTGTCTGTCGCACTGAATTTGTTGGATGAATTGAATAATAATCAAACCCTAAGAAAAATAAAGATGCAAAATAAATGTGTCAGACTGACCTCAACTGCCAGACTAGTAGTCTTACCACTTAGTGTTGCACTATATTTCGGATCTGAATGTAGTTCTGGTGATTGTTTGCATGTCATGCCCTTGCTGCTCTTGTGTCAATCACACGTTGTGAAGTAGCGAGCAATAGTAGCTATAGAAAATGTAATACCATGTGTGCATGTAATAGAATAGAATCCCTCCCCTATGTTGTGTGTTTTGATACAAATCTCCTATCCTTGATGCATGACACTATGTGGATGCAAGTGATGCAATGGATGTTAATCTAGATGGAGTGATAGTAGTATGTGACGTTAGGACCCTCGTTATAGTTTTATAACTTTATATTTAGAGGGTTCTCAATCTTCATTTCATAGTTAATCCTGACATGGCCGACTGGGAAAAGGATAAGGATGAAAAATGGCGAGAAAGTCCCCAAAAAGAAGCAGGAAAAGAGAAACATAGATTGGGGCACCCAAGGTGGGACCAAGGTGCCCTGAGGTACCCCAGCATAGGCCTGGGTGCCTCAATTTCGGGCTAAAAAATGAGGCAGTTGTGAAACAAGTGGATACATATAGAAAAATATGCAAAAGTGAAAAAATAAAAATCTAAGAAAAAGATGGCCAAAAGGTGGGATTAATTAGTACTTTCTTCACTTAAGAACCTTCTGAATAGTAGTAAAAGACCGGGATAAATAATGCCTAAAGTGCATGATTTTGTGTCTACACAATGCACAAACTTTGTATAATGTATTGCATCGAAGTAATTGCTTCCATGTAATCTACTAACAATTGTAATAATGTTTACCTTATATTGTGCTTGTAATTTTTCCTATGTGCCCAAAGTATCGTTGGTAATTTATCTTCACAATTATCTCCTTCAATATTACAATTTTTTGTGCATATCATGTTCCAAAACCTTATTTGTTGTTTCTGCATGCACATTTTCTTGAAGATGAAATGTACTACTCTAGTGATGTGTAGTTAGGAATTCCTTTGTCATGACATTGATGGTTTTGTTGAAGAAGTGTTTCCCTCTATCATTTATCATCTTTTGTGGATATCTATATCTTATGATGATATTTTCATATAATAACATTGTGGTATCTCTTCTTGCACACTTGTTCTTTAATACTCTACAAAAATATGACGATTAAAAAATAGTATATTCATTTCTTGCATCACAGATGTGCAATAGTACATCGTTATAAAAATCAAAATTATATTAAACAACCACGTTAAAAAATCTCATATTATCATCATAGTACTTACAATCATCCATCACTATAATACCTACGAGTGTGTGTGTGTGTGTGTGTGTGTGTGTGTGTTTATGTATGAATGTATAGGCATCCTTCTATAACTGTAAAATGTGCTCTTACTACTAGCAATTACATAGGAGTTACTAATTACGCTGGATAAAATCTAAATATTATATATTTATTTTGGCATAGGAGAGAATAATATTACTGGAAAAATAAAACATTGTCAGATTTTAACACTTTCCAACAAAGACAACTTCAAAGATGGACACCTACCGGTGAATTAAAACTATAAGGAAGAATATTTATATGATTTATTAGACTTGAGAAATTATTTGTCAATAAAATTGGGCTCGTAGCACTTTTATCTTCTAATTAAAAATGTAACTTTACAATTAATTTAGACCTTTCACTTAGACATCATTTAATCTATTCTTAAAAATAAATAAAAATTGTGAATCTTACGTCATTTGATAAATAACGAAACTCACAGCAATAAAAACAACATATAATTTTTTTTGTCTCTATCGCTTTACGACCCTAAATATTAGATGCATCAATTATTAAAATTACATTAATATTAGTTATTGATAAAAATATATATTACATTGAAACTAGATATTTTAAAAAGTCGTTCAAAGTAAATAATTGACCCGAAGTTTCGTCGTTATAGGCAGCGGTGACAGTCAAATTTCAGATTGGAATCGGCAGCACACGAGGAGAGTCCCGCGTTGATTGAGGTTGCTTAATTTTCTCCAAAATTCTTACAACTTCTTTCATTGTTGGGCGATTTTCGGGTCTGAGAGAGGTGCAGGCCAGTCCCAGGTGAACCATACTAACCATTTGCTTCTCCGTGGCTTCAAGAGCATCATCTAACACAGAAAAGGAATTGGCAATTATTTGCAGTGGCCTGCCATCAATGGCAGCTCTAAGTGCCCACTTTGGAAGGGAGTTTTCATTTGAAAATGTTTGGGACGTTGGATTTTTTCCTGATACCATTTCTAAAATAACAACTCCATAGCCGTAGACGTCCCCTTTTGCTGTCATTCTCCCGTTAAATCCATATTCTATAGAAATCAGGAAAAAAATTGTTGTCTAGATTAATTAAAATAGGCAGATGAATCAAATGAATTTGTACTCCAATTCAGTTACAAATCTCAAACGATGGAAATCACAGAATTACGATAATAAATACCCCTGAATCCTTATCTGTTAAACCTCAAAATTCGGTGCACTTAATTCGGAAAGTAGAATTCAATAAAAAAAAGGTACATACCTGGTGGCATGTAACCGAAAGAGCCTTTGATGTTCGAGGTGCTATTATCGCCGTATTTAAGAATTCTGGAAATCCCGAAATCAGCAATCGCGGGTTCGAAATCCATACCCAGCAAAATGTTGGAGGGTTTTACATCACAGTGTAGGATTGGCTCCGGACATTCGTGATGAAGATACATTAATCCCTGTGCCACACCCCACGCAATCCTCACACAACTCTCCCACTTAAGTGTCTGCTGTTCAATATGCGAGGCCAAGGTTCCGTTGGACATCAAATCCATAACCAAGGCCTTGCTCATGGGCGCCAAACAATAACCCAACAGTCTAACTAAGTTACGGTGTCTTGCCATAGCCAATGCTCTAACTTCAGCAATCAGGTTCCCATCAACAGAAATGTTGTCCTGCATTTCGTCTTTAAATCTCTTGACCGCAATGTCTGTTTGTCTGCCCGAAATATTGAGCGCGCCTCTGTACACGGTCGCTGTTTTACCCGAGCCGATTATGTTCTCATCGCTGAAACCTGCAGTCGCAGTGAACAGCTCATCGGGACTCACAATGACTATTTCTCGCTCTACGAACAGATCCTGCTGCGTCTGTGTTGGGTATTGCAGCTGGTTCCTCTTGAGATTGAAAATTTGCCGCCTGTAAACATAAATAATGTACACAATGGCTGTTAGAACCAGAGCTCCAAAGGCAAATGATCCCACGATAATACCGAACTTGGACCAGTTTGAGAGACCGCCAGAGGACGGTACTGGGCATTCTTGAGCGCACAAATCAGGATTTCCAACGAAAGAGCTCGCCGAGAGATTTTTTAAGACGCCATGGTTTGGAATACGACCAGAGAGCCTGTTGTAAGACACGTTCAGATAGGTGAGAGTTGTCATGTCGGCGAAATAATCTGGTATGGGACCGGATAAATTATTAACAGAAAGATCCAAGCCTGTAAGAGTGATGAGAGACCTTAGAGATCGTGGAATTGGTCCGGTGAATTGGTTATTTGAAAGATTCAGTTGCAGCACCTGCACGCAACTTCCCAGGCTCTCTGTGATCTTGCCGCTTAACAGATTCCCGGCAAGATCTACTACCGTCACAGATATCATACTCCCTATCTCTGCCGGGATTTGTCCGCTAAGTCGATTATGGGGCATAGAAAACGAATGAACTATATTCCGCAGGCTTGCAATAGAAGGAGGGATCTTACCTCGTAACTGATTGTAGCCGAGCGAAAGATGCTGAAGACTGGTACAGTTGGACAGGGACTCGGGTATTGTTCCCGTCAATTGATTTTGCTCCAAATGCAGTTCGCCGAGGAGGAGCAGGCGGCCCAGCTGTGGAGGAATTGCCCCGCTTAGCCGATTGTTGTAGAGTTTGATCAGCGCCAAGACCGAGCAGTTGCCCATTTCCGCAGGAATTCTTCCGCTGAAATTATTGTACTGCGCTGAAAATTGTTGAATGGAAATCAGTCGGCCATACTCGGAAGGGATGCTTCCGCTTAATGAATTACCCCCTACTCGCATGAGCTCGAGATGGGTAAGATTCCCGAGCTCCGCTGGAATAGAGCCCGTCAGATTATTATATTCTAAACTGAGTCCAGTCAAGCGGGAAAGATCCCCCAAAGATTTTGGAATACTACCTGTGAAGAAGTTGTTATAGATGGCTAAGGTTCTGAGCGACGATATGTTTCCGAGCTGCGGAGGAAGGGGTCCATCGTATAGACCTGCTCCCATCCATAGCTCCTCGAGATATGACATTTCTCCGAGCCATTCAGGAATTTGTCCGCCTATTCTGTTGAAGCCCAACTTCAATATCCGCAGCTGAGTAAGATTGCGAATGATGGTTGCAGGAAACGAACCGGAGAGAGAGTTGAAGCTTAGACACAGGTTTTGCAATCTGGTGAGGCGGCCGAGCCGTACGGGTATGGTTCCGTTGATATAATAATTCATACATAAGTCTATCAGTACTAGATTGGTACAGTTTGAGAGTGATTCGGGAATTGGGCCTCTGAAATGATTCTCGCGGAAGTTGAGCTGCTCTAGGTGGGATAGCTTTGAAAGAGTCGGAGGTATGGGACCGGTAAGGTTATTGCGAGACAGGTCCAGGATCTTGAGCGCGGTGCAGTTGGAAAGAGAGAAAGGAAGAGTGCCGGTGAGATTGTTGCGGGCCAGAGAAAGGTAAGCAAGAGGAGAACATGATGCAAATACTGAAGGCGGAATTGGGCCTGTTAGAAAATTGGAGGAAAGATTGAGAGAAATGAGGTGGCGAAAGTAGGGAATGTGAAGGGGCAGCGTGCCAGAGATGGACTTGTTTTGCAGATTGAGGGCAACTACGCTTCTGTTGAAATAGTCACAGGTGACGCCCGTCCA
Source organism: Taxus chinensis (assembly GCA_019776745.2). NCBI lineage: Eukaryota > Viridiplantae > Streptophyta > Pinopsida > Cupressales > Taxaceae > Taxus > Taxus chinensis. Next base: position 793,000,768 of record CM034148.1, read on the forward strand.
ATTGCAGTAGTTGGAGGGGTTCACCCAGTCTTCCAGCGGAAAACCAGAGAAGCTCCGTTTGAGAGTCATAAGTAACTCCGCATCCCGCGGGACACTAATAGAATTTACACTCGCTCCAGCCAAAACTGAAATGAGAGCCAATGCGAGCAGAGCACTGGCCATTCTCAGTCTCCGTAAACTCTTACCGCAGGCTAAACACAACATGCACCTCTAGATATATAGATAAGGGAAAAGTATGAATTATTACTTTCACAAAAACTTTCAAAGCTCTGAATTTCACGAAGTTTTAAAGTCCGCCCTTACAGAAATCTATCACTATTGTCATTCATTATGGATGTTTCCTTCGAGACTGACTTGGCTTGACTTTAAAGGGTCGTTAACACTACTTTGACTTTAAAGGGTCGTTAACACTTAAAAAATAAAGATGGTTTGTTGTTAAATTAGTAATCCTACGTGAAATGTAGGATGAAAATGTCGAAAGAGATGTATTGAATAAGTTAAAATAGACGGAAAAAAAGAATAGCGTCGGAGAAAGCAAAACATGAATAAGGAGATTGAGGGAGAAGAACAAGTGCGGAAAATGTGCTAGGGCGAACCAATTCGAAACTGTAATCTCCAACAACCACATCAAAATAAATATAGATACGAGAAAATAGATGCAGTCACATACCTTTATCAATTTATAAATAAAAGGAATCAAAACGTAGGTTGCAACAAAATATACAACATATAGCATAAGCCAATTATGAATACATATACACTATTGTATTATGCATTACAAATTTTGCATGTTGAAGAAATAAATTATAGTGATATACAACTTCAAAAAGAGGTCACTAGTCATTATTGTTAACACAAGTAATAAATACACTGAAAAAGAACTTGCATTTTCATATGTAAGATTCAAATTCAATAGTAAATTATGTAAATCTATAAACACTCACCTTTTAAAGTATTTGAATTTGATCATGTATCTTTCTCAATCCAAAGATAAAATTAATTGACATATTTTTGTGAATGTATTTTTTAATTGAATTTTGATAACTACAACAGAAGGTAGAAAATACAATACTATCCTCAATATCACCATTTTTCATACCTTGAACGAATCGAAACTATAGCATTAAACAATTAACCTATTACTTCTTACTCTAAGCAACAACTTTGTTAAATATAGAAAATGTTATTCTATATCTATGAGTTTATTGCATTTAATAAATTTTCTTTTAATGCACATCATTACACATAACGTAATGACGTTAACATTATTGCTTAGACTAAAAAGTTATAAGTCAATAATCTGATGTTGCAGCCTGAAAATACCACATGGTATGCAAAATATTGATATTGATAATGTCATATTCATTATCCATTTTATGTTTTCCATTTATATAGATAATGCTTTTTCCTTACAACAACGATCAATCATCGTACTACATAAACAAATGTCAAAAAAATATTTCCACACGTTATAATGAAAGAAATCACTATTATTCTAATCCATTTCGTATGCAATAGTAGAATAAATCTGGTTTAGAAAAGTACAAGATAATAATTAAATGATTTCATTCATAAGTTATATGAAACTGAAATCTATACAATGAAAAATGAGGACAATGTTTCCACCCCATCTTCTCATTGACATATAAGGTTGGGTTGTTTTGACTAACCATGGAAGTTACAATATAGTTTTATTGTGCCTATATGTATAGGCATGAGGAGAGTTCCAACTTTCTAGATACATCAACTTATAATGATTCCATGGAGGTAAGCTTCAATAAAAAAACATTAATTTCACCAAACCAAAGGCTTACAACATGGCTTATAGCCACAAACTCATAATATTTTTCATAATTTTAACCCCATTTCCCTGTCTCAACAACATAATACAATTTCTCAAATAAATATTAGCTATCCGTGTATTTGAAGCCTCTGAGTGAGTGGTGTTCTTCTATTTCCCAGCTCAAACGTTGTAGGGTTTTGCACTTTGATGGACCCAAACTATTATTTTTTTTGTAAATTCCTCATTCCAAACGATATCATATTCTTTAAGGAGCGACAACAACTGGTAAACCTTATGCTCATGCAGACCCAGGTGGTGGATCAACGCAACCCAATATGTGCAGCATTTCTTAATTTTCATGGAATGTTTTGTAGGATTTTTTATTAGAAATTCCTTATGAACCTTTACAACTACAAATAGACTCAAATAAACTCTTGAGCCAATGAATATAAATAAAAAACAATATAAATATGATATTTTATACGCATTCGACAAAGATGGATTATTTTAAACTAAATAAGTCTTAAAAAATATAAACTCCAAACATGTCGAACTGATTTTTGACAACATTATTAATGATGTTCAAGTGGCTTGTGGTTTCAATATTCGTGTATGCTTAGCCCGATAGTGGGAAAGTTTTTCTTTCTTCCAACAAATTTCAATATCACACTGATATTTTTATGTTACAACTTTGGGTTTTCATTTAGTTTTAGAATATAAAGCCTATTAAATAAGAATTTGAAGTTACCCTCCCATAGCAAAAATCATGGAAGTCTACTGCTGAAAATAGCCTTAAACATGCTCACTTGTACAAATAAACTTATTATTATATGATCAACAATCTATTTTTATATGAGGGAGGTATTTTGTATGGCGGAGGTAATAGTGCAAGTGACAAATCTTGAACGGGTAAATGAGTGGAGAAGAAAAGAATCTCTCTACTCGAACCTCTAGAAAATCATGTTTGCACACTCAACGCCGATGTGGGCATCTACTAAATAGGCCACAAAAATATTAACCAAAGTTTCCTTCATCTTTGCAAACAAATTTGAGTCCTTTACCCACTTTTTAAATGCCTCTTCAGACATGCTTGGATCCCCTTTGCACACTTTCAATCTCTCAACATCAAAACCACCACACTCTTCATCTACTTCTCTCACTTCAATTGCATTTGGAAAATACAACGGAAGATTGAACGAGTCTCTTGGATCCAAACTAATAATTCCCTGAGTATCAAGATAATCATATTAACCACCATTACTTTTCATAACTTTGAAATTGATCTCTTAATATTTCAACTTTTCATAACTTTAAAATTAATACCTCTTAACATTTTAACTTTCCATTACTTTAAAATTGATATTTCTTAACATTGCAATGTTCCATTAGTTAATGTCTCCCACCATAATGGGTTTCAAGAGCTAAGATGAAATCTTAACCATTCATAGCCATAGTTACTTTCGACCCCCAAAGCTCACACTATTTCCTGAGTGGGTTATTGTTTAAAAAGCACATGTAATTTATTTTAAATGGTTCATTCAATGAATTGCAAATATACAAGCCAAGCGAACCTACCAAAATATTACCTAACTTGGAAATCTACCAAAAATCCACAATGACCCCATATCATAGTTTAATTTAAAAAATACATGGAAGATGATTCAAATGGATTTTTTATTACAATGAAATACATTTTACTTTACAATCCAATTATTATAACCATTGTAATTCAAATAATTTTTTTGTTTATTTATTGCATAGTCTTTGCACATCTACTTAAAAACTTCAATAACTTTATGTCTAGAACGAGACATTGTTATTACTTAGTACCAGGAAACCCAACAATATTAAACATGTTCATCATAATTAATTCTTGGTATCAGACGTGAAGGTATTGTATCTTTCAATAGATTGCTTTCGTTCAGGTCTTGTTTTTCCATATACATCAATCTTGTGCACTTGCTACACTCAAACTAGTACTTTATATCACAACAGGGCTACTAATAATGACACAAAAAGATCCAATTTTTTTTATTTGCTTAAGTAAACGCTGCATGTTTTTCACAATGCCAAGATATTTCATTTTCAAGACTCTAATTGGTAAGCTTAAATAGAGTAAGAGATCAGGAGTCTTGGAAATAACTATGTTTGATCAAATGGCTTACCAAAATGAATTCACCGAAAAAAAATGGTCCACCATCAAAATTCCCCAAATAATTTTCCAAATGATCAAGACCATGCCCTACCATGTTTGGGAAAGAAAAAAAAACAATTTTACTAGTATATTCATCACAATCTATCAATGTAATAATTTTTATGTTTGTGTTCTCTTTTAGAATGTGTATTTGTACCTATAGAAAAAAATCTCCTTACCAAATGCTTTTGCTACCTCAACATCTAGCTTGGCCAATGTAGGAAATCATACTTTTGTAAAAGTAGCTATATACTTCAATACCTCATTTGCAACCTCCTTTTTCATTGGATCCTGCATAATTCCCATGGATTGAATTGATACAAGAGGATATTTTCTCAAAGACCAAAAAAATAATTTCTTCAAATAGTATTAAGCAAGATTTTAATATTTTACAACACATTTGATATATTGATTTAGGTTTTAACATGGAGTAACACTTAACCATAAATGTGTAGACATTTTGTAGTTCCCACTTCCCTTCGACACCTTTTTTATTATTAGATACTATCGTTTGCACTTATGGATATATTATAGTTTTTGATATAGCATGTTAGTATATATCGAAGATACTGAACTGTTATTGATTTGATTCTTATATGATGCATATGAACTACTAGATAGTTTTGTTGTTGATATTGATACACTTTTGACATGGTTATTTATCAGTAATTTTAACATGTGATATATTTAGTCATTTTGAGCAGATCTTGATAATTAGATTAATGTGATGATCGTTTTGACATGAATGAAATATGGAATAGAAATGTGCTAAAAATTGTAAGTGATATTTTATTTTCATAGATGATATTAATTCGTATATAGTTGATTTCAGATTTATATTGCATATTTGACATAAATGTTTTAATACGGCCACGAGGCCAAAGGATCTATCCTCTGTTTTGTAGGCATATTATACTCACAACAATATCAGGGGAGTGGAGACCAACCACATCATAATTCGAGAGGAATCCAACTAGGGGTGACCATGGCAACAAGTAATTGTGTGTGTGTTAGAATTAATTGGTTAGGAGAAAATTGTGACTTAGGGGTCATGTGTTGTTTTGTTTTAATTTTCCCTTTCTATTGTGTTAGTATGTGTTTTCTCTTAGTAGTGAAATATTTACTTGTTTTATTATTTAGATTTTTGGAATTGTGATTTACCCCTTTATTTTTCATGGGTTGTAGTGTCTTAATTAAGCTAATTTGAATTTGTCTTAAACTAATTAAAGATGTGACTAAAAGGAGTTCATTTATTAGAATTAATTTACTCTTAGATTTTGTGTTGAGTGAAGTGTGTTTGATTTTTGTGTGTAGCACACTCTAACCCACATGGGAAAATAGAATTTGGCCTTAGAGGCCAAATTTGGAAGCTTGCGGGACAAGTCAAACTTGTCCCACACCTCTTAAATGCCCATGCCAACCCTACCTATGGGTTGGGGGGGTCAAATTTAGGCTCTTTTAGGTGTTTTGGGGGGGATAAAAAGGTGAAATGTTAATTGTACTTTCTTTCAAATATTTAATTTTGTCCTTTGGGGGAGTGGGCTTAGATGGAGTGTGTAAGGTTCTTGTCTTTCCTCCAACCACTTATTAATTGTGATTGGAATAAGAGGTTGACCAAGTGATGTGGAGTGGAGAGGAAATGAGGTGGCATCCTACTTGGAGCCACATCATCCCTCCCTCTCTTTTCTCTATTTATTGAATTCTTGTTGCTTGTTTTGGGGTTCGATGATCATTTTTAGTCTTTTGAATTTTTGGAGAGTGAGAGGATTTTGAGAGAGTTGTGGATTTTTGGAGCTTTATGGATGCTTTCTTGATCTTTGGAAAGGCTTGGAACTTCATACCTGGAACAAGCTCTACCATGGAGAGGTAGGAGCTTCACCTTAGTTTAAAATATATTAATTTTTTTTATTGTATGTGTGTATATGTTGTGTTGCATGTTGTTGTCTCTTTGAAATGCTTGTTGGGTATGGGTAGAATGCCTAAGTTGGGAGTGGGAGGAGACTATGGGGAGATTCTCTTGTAGGGAGGCATAAGAGATCACTTTCTTGAGGAGGGAGTTTGGGTTGGGTGCCCCATCCTAGTATGACGAATGCTTGTATTTATTCTTGTTCTTCTTATGAAGGAGCCATAATAGTTTTTGAGGGAGGCATAAGAGTGTATGATGGTATAAGGGATGCTTGAGGGAGGCATAAGAGTTGATATGGGAAATTGTGTTTGTGTTTGGAGGCTTTTAGGTGTGCACCCATTTCCATAGGGAGGCATAAGTGGCTTCCCCATAAGTCTTACTCTTTTGGCTTTCTTGATAAGCCTTGTTATGTTGAGTTTATTTTGTGTTTTGTATGTAAATGGAAATAATTTTAAATTATTTGTTAAGTATTGTGGAAGCTAGTAGTTTCCATGAGTTGAGATCTTCTCCCATTGTAATGTGGTTAGGGCTCGGGGGCCAAAGGCGAGGATGGATTCTCTTCTCCTTTGGATATCCTGGTTGGGTGGAGAGTGTTGACTCTCCCCCTATCTTGTTGTGAATCAAGAAAATTAGTGGAGGATTCTACCTTGTTGGTGTTTGGAGCATTGGAGCCTTGTTGATGACCATGTGAAACTACCTTGTACTTTTTTACCCACTTAGAGTGGAAGAAACTGTAATAATGTATTCATTCTTGTATTTACATTTTGTATGGATTCCCAGTTCAAGTGGAGGAATTTGTAATGACTTTGTAAAGAAACATAAAGTTGTCTATGAAAGTATAACATACATTTATTGTTGTTATTGTTATTGTAATTCATGTGGAAAGAAACAAATGAGAAGAGAAGGAAGAAAGAATGTCATTGTAAAGTTAGTTTGCAAATAGAAAAGAAAGTTTTTTCTCCTTGTTAAAACCTTGAATGTATTGTGAGAAAAATAGTGTTTGTATTGAAAGATTAATCTATTTTACAATGGAAAAGAAATTATAGTTTCATTACGTTGTTATTGTATTGGAAACATGTATTAAGAAGAAACTGTATAGATTGTTAGAAGTTGAATTTGTTTACAAAATATTATGGTATGGAAAATAAAGTTAATATGGTTATTTTGAATGAATGAACATTGTAGTAAAATGAAAGAGGAAAATAAGTTAGATTTTATTGCATTTGGAAAGTTGAGTTTATATGAAGAAATGAAAAAGAAATAAAATAGATTATATTTCCTTCTTGTTCTTGAAATGATAGAAAGAATCTAGTTAAACTAATAGAAACTATTCTTGTAAGTAGATGAATTTTATTAGAAATGGAAACACTTTAAAATGACTAGTATTAACTAAGAAATGAGTAAATGAGTAACAAATATCAATTCTGGAACTTTGAAATGAACAAAGACAACTTATAATGCATTTTTTACATCCTTTAACAACTTTAGATTTTTGTAAAATTCTCGGCATTAATGTTCTGGTTTTTCAGAAACTAGACCACCACCCTGTGCAGAACGACGCTCCCGTAACCACTGCTTAGGCTAAGGCGGTGGTCTAAAAACCACCACCCAGTAAGGTGGGCGGTTTTAAAACCACTACTATAGAGGGTGGCGGTCCACTGTTTGTCACCCAGGCAGGGCAGTGGTCGCAGAACCGCCGGTTTGCTCTGGGCGGTGGTCCTGTCACTTATGATAGACTTCCGAGGACCCATGCCTATGCATGAAATTTAACCAGATTTAACTAATTACTAAGTTGTAAAATTTAATATAATACTACCAACAAGTAAAATAAATTTGAATGCTTAGGAATAAGACAACAAAGCACTCAAATGGTGAATCTAAAAACATTCTTTCATTTATATCAAAGGGGGTAGGGTTTGCCCCTAATTTAAAACCCAATACACTATAATCTTGGAATAAAATAATCCAAATTGGAGGAAGAAATCCATCCCAATCTTTAAATGAAATAGATTACATAAATAAAAGACAAACTAAGCTAAACCTAGACTAAATATTCATGTAGAATCCTCCATGGCTTCTTCCCTTTGCTCCCATGGCTTCCTCATCTCCAACCTGCAAATTTAACAAAACAAAAAGAACCAAATGAGAAGAATAGATTGAGAAAAGGTTTTAATAGACTTCCATAAGAATTTTTAGGGATATTTTGAGAACCCTAGGATCTAGTGGCTAAGATGGATTTGATCCAAGGGTGGAGAATTGACCCTACCTTTTTAAAGAAGAAATGTATTTTTAAATGTTTTAATTTAGAATCCTTAAGGGTATGTGTAGATGATTAAGTGGGAATTTTTTGGTTGCCTAGGGGTGTAATGTTTCCTTACCCTTTTAAACCCTTAGTGTGTGTAGGAAATTTATTAAAGGATCTTTAAGATATTAATGTAATGAATTTAATAATGTGGCATAAAGTTAACCTTGTTAGGAATGAACTTAATCGAAGGAAAAAAAAAATTTAATTAAGTAAACTAATCCTTCTTACCTTCTTATAGAACGTATAAGTAATGTACCCTTGCTACATCCTTGTATCGTAACTTTCTCTTTTAACTAAAATAATAGAAAAAAATATTAGTCAAATTTTTAGGTTAAGTGCTTGGTTGAAGTGAGTTCCTAGAACATTGTTTTTGTGGGCATTACACTTGGTATCAGAGTTGTCAGTTCAAATCTTGGACCATTGGGCACACCTAGAAGACATGAAACATGAACATTACACCTAGTGAAAATTTGATTCTTTTAAATCAAGAAAACCACAATGTCTGATAATTGTATTAAATAGAAAACTTAGAAAACTGAAACAAGACCTAGAACAATGAACTAACTCTCACCTTGATCTGTGCAGGAGGCACGGATTAGGAGATGGTTCTTTTAATATAGAACTAGATATACCACTCCTAGAGCAGGTTGTAGCGGCCATTCTACCTCAGATTTTACAGACGCTTTAGGAAATCAGTGCCACTATACACAGAGAGCCCTTGGGGGGACGATTTGTTAGACATAGCATGGAGCCTTCAGTGGATGCGCAAGTATCCCATCGACACAGTGAGGAGTATAGGGTAGAGAAATTTTTTATGCAGAGTCACCACAGCGAGGGCATGGGGACAAAATATCAGGACATATGGACAGGTCTTGGAGCCCTAGACAGAGGGAGGAGCATGCAGAGATACCTAGGGGTTATCAAACATCAGTAGCAGACCATATTAGGGAGATGCTAAAGCTATGACCATCTCACTATTTAGGTGATACAGGATGTTTTTAGGCAGAGGCTTGGTTGGTGAGCTTGAGCGGATGCTTCAAGCTCTGTCCTTATACTAGCAAAATGAAAGCTCGTGTTGCGATCCATCTTTTGAGGGATGGAGCAGGAGTCTTGTGGAGGACCGAGGAGTAAAAGCTCCATGTTGACTCGGAGACAATCACCTAAGAGTTATTTGAGGAGTGTTTTAGGAGCATGTATTTTCCTAGGAGGTTTATATAGCAGCGGATAGACAAGTTTCACGACTTCTATCAGGCATCGATGACTATAGCCAAGTATGAGAGTTAATTTCTGGACCTACTCCAGTACTTCAACTATATGTAGGATGAGCAGGTACAGATTCATAGGTTTATTTGGGGCCTGAACTTGGATTTGGGTTACGTAGTGTGCATTCACTACCCATAGACACTAGCCGAGGCCATGGAGAAGGCATATATTACAGAGGAGACACGGGGAAGACGCAGCAGGCTAGAGACAAAATTCAGAGCCATATCTAGTAGAAGTAGGATGGTATGTCAAAGGGGTTAGTTCCCCCTCTATGGGGTGGAAAGAGTTTAGGACAGGATTCATTCAGGCCACCAAAGCAGTAGCAGTAGCAGACCCTCCCACCTTAAAAACCTCCTCAAAGATTTGATGCACAGAGAGGACGAAGTATGGGGCCTCCTCCTAGGGGTCCCACCAAGACAAAGGGTGCGTCGAGAACTCAGTCAGTAGGATCTCATCAGCAGAGACCTTAGCAGTCCATAGTTGGATTGTCAGGATCCATAGCTCAAACATCTAGAGTACCGACTAGAGCTGCATCCCACTGGAGGGGACCATGTAGCTGTTATAGTTGTGGTGTTATTGGACATCACTGGAGAGATTTCCCACAGAACCATAACAAGGGTACGATGCAGAGCTCAGAGCCTACTATTGGTGATATGGAATAGAGTCATCAGATCTATGCAACGGTTGAGAACTGCCAGGATGATCAAGAGTACCGTGATTGAGACAACATGTAGTATTGGTGGTATTTCTACCTCTATATTATTTGATTCTGATTCTTCTGATTCATTTATTGCACCATCCTTAGTAGAGTGTTATAGGATGGTGACCATTAGGTAGGGTCATTAGTTGGGATGTTGAGATGGCTTCTAGAGCCAAGATTTCTATAGACTCCTTACTTAAGGAGTGTATAGTGGATTTGGGACCCTTCACCACTACTTCGGATCTTTGAATCCTTCCATTAGGATCTTATGTGTCATTTTGGGTATGGATTGGTTGTCTTCTCATAGAGCTAGAGTGGAATGTTACCATAAGACTATTTCTTGCATAGATGATCTTGGAGTATACTCAGTGATATCAGGAGTTAGGAGACCCATTTCCATTCACACCATCTCCGCTATGTAGCTTAAGCGGTGTGCGTGATGGGTCTGTCCAGTTGTATGCTATTACAGTTAGTGAAAGATTAGAGGATGAGTCTAGCGGACCATCCCTTGATGACCATCCCCATCATGAGAGAGTTTTCTGATGTGTTTCTAGGGAGAGCTACTGGGGTTACCTCCCCCACATGAGATAGATTTCCACATAGATCTGGTTCCAGGCGTAGAGCCTATCTCATGAGCACCTTATTGGATGACTACTCCTAAGCTATGTGAGCTCAAGTTGTAGCTTGATGGCCTTCTAGAGAAGGGCTTAATCCATCCTAGTGTATCCCCTTGGGGTGTACCCAGTGATCTTCATGAAGAAGAAGGATGGATCTCTATGGTTGTGTATTGATTACCGTTAGCTGAATAAAGTAACAATCAAGAATCGTTACCCCCCTTACACGCATTGATGACATATTTGATCAGATGAATGGGGATATAATTTTCTCCAAGATAGATATTAAACTAGGGTACCATTAGCTCAGAATTACAGAGACGGATATTTATAATACTGCATTATGTACGAGATACGGCCACTACGAGTTCACAGTGGTGACCTTTTAGTTTGTTGAAAAATGCCCCCACTGTGTTTATGAGTTTGATGAACGGGGTATTCAGGAATTTTCTTGATCACTTCATGCTCATATTACTTGATGACATTCTGATTTAATCACACACATGCATGAGGAGCATGAGTAGCACCTTCGCTAGGTTCTTCAGTGTCTTCACGAGTAACACCTTTATGGGAACTTGGAGAAGTGTACGTTCTTTCAGACACGAGGTGCAGTATTTGGGCCACATCATTTAAGGGGAAGACATCACAGTCGATCCTTCCAAGATTCAAACCATCATGGATCATGGCCAGCACCCACTAGTGTGACCGAGGTGCACAGCTTCATGGGTTTAGCAGGATATTACAGGAGATTTGTTCAGGATATTTTTCTTAGATTGCGCACCCCATCACTTCCCTTCAACAGAAAGGGAATAATTTTATATGGTCATATAGATTTGAGTAAGGATTTCAATACACTGAAGGAATGCCTCATGACAACACCTATCTCTTGTAGTGCCAGATCCTCAGGGTGAGTTCTACGTTTGCACAGATGCTTCTTTAGCAGGTCTTAGAGGTGTGTGTGATGCATGAGGGAAGAGTTAGTTACCTTTGAGTCTTGCAAACTCAAAGATTATGGGCTCAATTATCCGAACTCATGACCTTGAGCTTGCAACAGTTGTTGCATGCCTTAGTGCGGTGCAGAAATTTTCTTCTTGCTGAGAGATTTACACTTAGGACTGATCACTTGAGTCTCCGTCACCTCTTCACGCAACCCAATCTCAAAAATTTTTAGAGGCATTGGATGGAGTTTCTTTCTGAGTACGACATGGAGATTGAGCATGTGAAGGGAAAGGAGAATGTGGTTACAGACACCTTGAGTAGACGGAGACATGTGGCTATGGCCACCTCAGTGGGCACAGATTTGCGGAGAAATATTCTGTAACAGCAACTTCCTCAGGACAGTTTCCACCTTGTAACTAGAGCAGAGATTGAGTCACAGATACCCCTTGAGGGGAGGTTTGATGGATTGTCATTAGAGGCAAATGGCCTTCTCAGACATAGAGGTCAGATATATGTTCTTAGTGATGGAGGCTTGAGATAGGAAATTTTGTTAGAGGCTCATCGTGTGCCTTATTCATCCCAGCCGGGGGTGAAGAAGATGGACGCCACCGTGAGACAGTATTATTGTTGGAGGGAACGTCGGAGAGATGTGGCCTTGTTTGTGTCATGCTGCTTAGAGTGCCAGAGGGTGAAGGCCGAGCATCAGCATCCAGCTGGCCTTCTCTATCCTCACACCATATTAGAGTGGAAGTGGGACACCATTTCCATGGACTTCATCATTGGGTTACCTATGTCGAGATACCTCCAGTGACTCCATCATGGTCACGGTGGATAAATTGACGAAAGTAGCTCATTTTTCTTTAGTGAAGACCACCTATATAGCTAGTGCAGTGGTATGAGTATATCTTGATGAGATAGTCAGATTACATGAGAATTCCATAGAAGATCATAAGTGGCTGCGATCCTTTGTACGACTTCCCATTTCTGTACCACCATGTAATATGCTCTCAGGACGAGGATCAATTTCAGCACAACATATCACCCTGAGATAGATGGACAGACTGAACGTAGGTGAATCGGATCCTAGAGAACATTCTTAGGATTTACATTATGGATCACTAGTTGGAGATGAGAGGAGTATCTATATTTGGTGGAGTTTGCCTACAATAATATTTTCAGAGTTTGATAGGCATGGCTCCCTTTTAGGAATTATATGGTAGAGATTCCAAGACACCTCTTAGTTAGGACAAGATTAAGGACATGGTTTCCCTTGGGCCAACATTATTACAGGATATGGAGCAACATGTTACCTTGATCAAATAGAGATTGTAAGAGGTAGAGGAAAGATAGAGTAAGTATGCAGACCAACATCAGACAGATCATAGTTTTGGGGTGGGCATGAACGTGCTTCTTCGTGTCAGACTGCATAAGATCCTTATCCATTACGGAAAAGGTTCTAAGCTTGATCCTAGGTTTTTGGGTCCCTTTGAGATCTTGGCGCACCTCGGTCCCTTGGCCTATCATCTAGCATTGCCACCTAGCTTGTCTTACATCCATGATGTGTTTCACATTTTTGTGCTTAGGACATATATTTCTGATCCTTCTCAAGTACTAGATTGGACCGCATTGCAGGTGCAAGATCAAGGGCAGGTGATGGTTGAGCCCGTACGCATTATAGAGTGAAGGACCTAAAGTCTTCATGGCATAGAGATTGATCGGGTTCGGGTCAAGTGGGACAAATATGACAATACTGTAACTACTTGGGAGGATGTTACCTTGCTACGAGTGTATTTTCAACACCTGTTCCAGTGACTTCTAGGAGGAAGTCGAGTCTAAGGGGAGCGGGATGTAGTGCCCACTTCCCTTCGACACGTTTTTTATTATTATTTTTGATACCATCGTCTGCACTTATAGATATATTATAGTTTTTGATATAGCATGTTAGTATATATCAGAGATAATGAACTGTTACTGATTTGATTCTTATATGATGCATATGGACTACTGGAGACTTTTGTTGTTGATATCAATATACTTTTGACATGGTTATTTATCGGTAATTTTGACCTATGATATTTTTAGTCATTTTGAGTAGATCTTGATAATGGGCTTAATGTGATGATCATTTTGACATGAATGAAATGTGGAAAAAAAATGTGCTAGAAATTGTAACTGCTATTTTATTTGCATAGATGATATTAATTCGTATATAGTTGATTTTAGAGTTATATCGCGTTTTTTAGGATGAATGTTTTAATGCAGCCACGAGGACGAAGGAGGTATCCTCTATTTTGCATGCATATTATATTCACAACAACATCGGGGAAGTGGAGACCAATCACATCAAAATTCGAGAAGAATCCAACTAGGGTCACCATGACAACATGTAATTGTGTGTGTGTTAGAATTATTTGGTTAGGGAAAAAATGTGACGTAGAGGTCATGTGTTGTTTTGTTTTAATTTTCCCCTTTCTTTTATGTTAGTATGTGTCTTCCTTTAGTAGTGAAATATTTTACTTGTTTTGTTATTTACATTTTTGGAATTGTGTTTACCCCCCTTTATTAGTCATGGGTTGTAGTTTCTTAATCAAGCTAATTTAAATTTTTCCTAAGATAATTAAAGATGTGACAAAAAAAGGATTTCATTTACTATAATTAATTTACTCTTGGTCTTTGTGTTGAGTGAAGTGTGTTTTGATTTTTTAGTGTAGCACACTCTACCCTTCATGGGAAACTCGAATTTGGCCTCTGGGTCCAAATTTGGAAGCTTGTGGGACAAGTCAAACTTGTCTAACACCTCTTAAATGCCCATGTAAACCCTACCTATAGGTTGGGGGGTCAAATTTAGGCTCTTTTAGGTTTTTTGGGGGGGATAAAAAAGTAAAATTTTAATAGGAATTTCCTTCAGATATTTAATTCTGTGCTTTGGAGGAGTGGGCTTAGATGGAGTGTGTAAGGTTCTTTTCATTCCTCCAACCACTTATTAATTGTTCCTTGGAATATGAGGTTGACCAAGTGATGTGGAGTGGATAGGAAATGAGGTGGCATCCTACTTGGAACCACATCATCCCTCCCTCTCATTTCTCTATTTATTGAATTCTTGTTGCTTGTTTTGGGGTTGGATAATCGTTTTTAGTCTCTTGAATTTTTGGAGAGTAAGAGTATTTTGATAGAGTTGTGGATTTTGGATCTTTGTGGATGTTTGGTTGATCTTTGGAGAGGCTGAGGACTTCATACTTGGAACAAGCTCTAGCATGGAGAGGGAGGAGCTTCAACTTAGTTTAAATTATGCTATTTATTTATTGTATGTGTGCATATGTTGTGTTAAATGTTGTTGTCTCTTTGAAATGCTTGTTGGGTTATGGGTAGAATGCCTAAGTTGGGAGTGGGAGAAGACTATAAGGACTTGTTCTTGTGAGGAATTGGAGATCACTTTCTTGAGGAGGGAGTTTGGGTTGGGTGCCCCATCTAGTATTAAGAATGCTTTTATTTCTTATTGTTATTATTATGAGGGATCTATAAGATTTTTTGAGAGAGGTATAAGAGTGTATCGAGGTATAAGGGGTACTTGAGGTAGGCATAAGAGTTGATAGGGGAAATTGTGTTTTGCATTGGAGGCTTTTAGGTAGGCACTCATTCCCGTTGGGAGGCATAAGTGACCTCCCAATAGGTCTTACTCTTTTGGCTTTCTTGATAAGCCTTTTGATCTTGTTGCTTTGATATTTTCTTCTTGTTGAGTTGTTGTTTTTTGTATGTAAAAGGAATGAATGTGAAATTATATGTTAAGTTTTGTGGAAGCTAGTAGTTGCCATGAGTTTTGATCTTCTACCATAGTAATGTTTCTATGGCTCGGGGGCCAATGGAGAGGATAGCTTCTCTTCTCTATTGGGTATCTTGGTGTGGTGGACAGCTTTGCCTCTTCCCCTATCTTGTTGTGAATCAAGAAAACTATTGGAGTAGCTACCTTGTCGTTTTTTGGAGCATTGGTACCTTGTTGATGACTATGTGAAACATCCTTCTATTTTTACCCCTTTAGAGTGGATGAAATTGTAATAATGTATTCATTCTTGTATTATATTTTGCATAACTTCCCACATCAAATGGAGGACATTGCATTGATATTGTAAAGAAACATATTGTATTCATTTGTGTCTATGGAAGTATAGCATATATTGAAAGGAAAGTTGTATTCAAATAGTTGTTATTGATATTGCATTGCATGTGGAAAGGAACAAATAAGAAAAGAAAGAAGAAAGAATGCTATTGTAAAGTTAGTTTGGAAATAGAAAAGAAAGTATTTTCTCCTTGTTGAAATCTTGAATGTATTGAAAAATTAATCTACTTTACAATGGAAAATAAAGTATATTTTCATTGAGTAGTTATTGTATTGAAAATGTGAGAAAGAAGAAAATGTAGGGATTGTTAGAAGTTGAAATTGTTTACAAAATATCATGGTATGGAAAAAAAAGTTAATATGGTTATTTTGAATGAATGAACATTGTAGTAAAATGAAAGAGGAAAGTAAGTTAGATTACATTGCATTTGGAAAGTTGAGTTTATATGAAGAAATCACAAAGAAATAAAATAGATAATATTTTCTCCTTGCTCTTGAAATGTAAGAAAGAATCTAGTTAAACTAATAGAAAGTCTTCTTGTAAGTAGATGAATTTTATTAGAAATGGAAACACTTTAAAATGACTAGACTTAACTAAAAAATGAGTAAATGAGCAACAAACCTGAATTCTGGAGCCTTAAAATGAACAAGGACGACTTAAAATGTATTTTTATATCCTTTAACAAGTTTTAGTTTTGGAAAAATTATCGGCATTATGGTTATGTTTTTCAGAAACAAGACTGCCACCCTATGCAAAGAGGTGGCCCCATAACTACTACTCAGGCTAAGGTGGTGGTCTCAAAACCACTGCCCAGAAAGGAAACAATCCTGTGTTATTCACCAAAGTAAGGTGGCGGTCCATGGTTTGTCACGCCAGCATTCCTATCACGTATGATAGTATTCCACTGACCCGTGCCTATGTGTGAAATTTTCCTAGATTCTCTAATTCCTAAGTTGTAAAATTTAACCTATTTCTACCAGTAAGTAAATAAAGTTGAATGTTATGGATTGGAATAACAAAACACTCAAATGGTGAATCTAAAAGCATTCTTTCATTTTTATCAAAGGGGGTATGGTTTTCCCCCAAAGTTAAACCCAACACACTAGAATGTTGGAATAAAAAATAGATTGGAGAAGGAAAATCCTCCCGATCCTTGAAGGAAATAGATTACAAAAATAAAAGACAAACTAAGCTAAACCTAGACTAAATATTCTTGTAGAATCTTCCATGACTTCTTCCTTTTTACTCCCATGGTTTCCTCCTCTCCAACCTGTAAATCTAACAAAAAAATGAACCAATTGAGAAGATTAGAATGAGAAAAGGTTTTAATAGACTTTCATAAGGATTTTAGGGCCATGTTGAGAACACTAGGATCTAGTGGCTAGGATGGATTTCATCCGAGGGTGGAGAGTTGACCCTACCTTTTTAAGAAGAATTATATTTTTAAATGTTTAATGTTTGAAATCCTTAAGGGTATATGTAGATAGGTGAGTAGGGCCATTTAATTTCCTAAGGGTGTGATGTCCCTTTTAAAACCTTTAGTGTGGGTAGGAATTTATTAAAGGATCCTTTAAGCTATTAAAGTAATGAACTTAATAATTTTAGCATAGGGTTAACCTTGTTAGGTTCAAACTAAATTGAAGGGACAAAAAAAATTTAATCAAGTTAATTAATCCTTGTTTTCTTCCTATAGAACTATCAAATAATATACCCTTGCTGCATCCTTGTATCGTAACCTTCTCTTTTAACCTAAAAAAATAAAAAATAAAAAATAGTCATACTTTCGGGTTAAGTTTGAGGTTGAAATGAGTTCTTAGAATGTCATATTTTTTTGGGTGTTACAGTTGGTATCAGAACTGTGGATTCAAAGCTTGGACCCTTGGGCACACGTAACATGAACATTTAACCTAGTGCAAAGTTGATTCTTTTAAATCTAGAAAACCGAAATGCCTAATAGTTGTATTAAATAGAAAACTTAAAAAACTGAAATAAGACCTAGAACAATGAACTAACTCTCACCTTTATCTATGCAGGAGGAACGGATTAGGCGAGGGGTATTTTCATATAGACCTAGATAAACCACCACTAGAGCAGACTGTAGAGGCCATTTTACCTCAGATTTTACAGACGATTTAGGACGTCAATTCCGCTATATGCAGAGAGCCCTTGGGAGGATGATTTTCTAGACATGGCATGGAGCCGTCAGTAGATGCCCATGCATCCCCTCGAAACAGTGAGGAGCATAGGGCAAATAACTTCCATGCAGAGTCGGCTAGGGCCGAGTCACCACATAGAGGACATGGGGACAAAATCTTAGGATATAGGGACAAGTCCCAGAGCCCTAGACAGAGAAAGGAGCATGCAGAGAGACCTCGGGGTCATCAGAAATTAGTAGCAGACCATATTAGGGAGATCCTGAACCTACGAACACCTCACTATTCGGGTGATACAGGTGGTTTTTAGGCAGAGGCTTGGTTGGTGAGCTTGAGTGGATGCTTCAAGCTCTATCCTTGTAATAACAGCACAAAATCTCATGTTGTGATCCATCTTCTGAGGGATGGAGCAGGAGTCTGGTGGAGGACAGAGGAGTAGAAGCTCCATGTTGATTCGGAGACAATCACCTAGAAGCTATTTGGGGAGCATTTCAGGAGTAGGTACTTTCCTAGGAGGTTTATACAGCAGCGGATAGATGAGTTTCACGATCTCTATCAGGCATCGATGACTGTAGCAGAGTATGAGAGTAGGTTTTTGGACCTACTCCAGTATCTTGAGTATATGTAGGATGAGAAGGTACATATTCACAGGTTCATTTGGGGCTTGAACTTGGATTTGGGTGGTGCAGTGTGCATTCACTTCCCACAGACACTAGCAGAGGCCGTGGAGAAGGCCTATATTGTAGAGAAATCACAGGGGAAGATGAAGAAGGATATAGAAAGAGTTGAGAGTTTTATTCAACAGATGCAGGATGGTAGGTCGAAGGGATCAATTCCTAATCCATGGGGTGGATAGAGTTCAAGACAGGCTTCATTCAGGACACCACATCAGTAGCACCAGTAGTCCCGCCCTCCTTACAGACTTCCTTAGAGATTTGATGTACAGAGAGGGTAGAGTATGTGGCATCCTCCTAGGGGTCCCACCAAGACACAGGATGTGTTGAGAGCTTAGTCAACAAAAGCTCATTAGCAGAGACCTTAGTAGTTTGTATTCGGATCGTCAAGATCCACAGCTAAGACATCTATAATATCGACTGGAGTTACATCCCACTAGAGGGTACCAGGTAGCTGTTATGGTTGTGGTGTTGTTGGACATCATTGGAGAGATTACGCACATAACCCTAATAAGGGTAAGATGTAGAGCTAAAAACCTACTGTTGGAGATATAACACTGAGTCATCATATCTACGCAGTGGTTAAGAACCACTAGGCTGAGCACCAGAGTACCGTGATTGAGATGAGAGGTAGTATTGGTGATATTTCCACCTCTATTTTATTTGATTATGGTTATTCTGATTCATTTATTACACCATCCATAGTAGAGAATTGCAGGCTAGTGACAGTTAGGTAGGTTCGTAGATGGGACATTGAGATGGCTTCTAGAGCCAAGATTTCTATAGAATCCTTAGTTAAGGAGTGTGTAGTGGATTTGGGACCCTTCACCACTACTTTAAATCTTAAAATCCTTCCATTAGGATCTTATGGTGTCATTTTAGGCATGGACTGGCTATCTGCTCAAAGAGCTAGAGTGGACTGTTACCGTAAGAATATTGCTTGCATAGATGATCTTTGTGTGGATTTAGTGATATCATGAGTTAGGAGACTCATTTCCATTTACACCATCTCCGCTACGCATCTTAAGTGGTATGTGTGATGGGGTTTCTAGTCGTATGCTATTACGATTAGTGACAGATTAGAGGATGAGACTAGCAGAAAATCCCTTGATGACCATCCCATCTTGAGAGAGTTTGCTGATGTGTTTCTAAGAGAGCTACCAGTATTACCTCCCCCGTGTGAGATAGATTTCTACATAGATCTGGTTCTGGGCATAAAGCCTATCTCATGAGCACCTTATCGGATGACTACTCTGGAGCTATGTGAGCTCAAGTTACAACTTGACGGTCTTCTGGAGAAGGGCATAATACATCCTAGTGTATCTGCACTGGTGATCTTCATGAAGAAGGATGGATCTCTACATTTGTGTATTGATTACCGTCAGCTGAACAAAGTAATGATCAAGAATCGTTACCCCCTTCCATACATTGATGATTTATTTGATTAGATGAAGGGGGCTACAATTTTCTCCAAGATATATCCTAAGTCAAGGTACCATTAGCTCAGGATTACGGAGGCGGATATTCATAAGACCGTGTTTTGTACAAGATATGGCCACTACGAGTTCACAACGGTGCCTTTGGGTTTAACAAATGCCCCCAAAGTGTTTATGAGTTTGATGAATGGGGTATTCATGAATTTTCTATATCACTTTGTGATCATTTTCCTTAATAAAATTCTCATTTACTTACATACGCATGAGGAACAGAAGGAGCACCTTTGCTAGGTTCTTCAGTTTCTTCATGAGTAGCACCTTTACGGGAACTTGGATAAGTGTGTGTTCTTCAAAAAGAGGTGCAATATTTCGGCCACATCATTTTATTAGAAGGTATTGTAGTCAATCCTTCCAAGATTTAAGCCATCATGGATTGGCCAGCACCCACTAGTGTGACCGAGGTGCGTTACTTCATGGGTTTAGTAGGATATTACAGGAGATTTGTTCAGGAATTTTCTCAGATTACGCACCCCATCACTTCCCTTTAGCAGAAAGGGATGAAGTTTGTATGGTCAGATAGATGTGAGTAGGCCTTCAGTAAACTAAAGGAATGCCTCATGACGGCACCTATTCTTGCAGTACCAGATCCTCAAGTCGTAAAAATGCTTCTTTGGTAGGACTTGGAGGTGTGTTGATGTAGGAGGGAAGACTTGTTGCTTTTGAGTCTTGAAAACTCAAAGATTATGAGATCAATTATCTGACTCATGATCTTGAGCTTGCAACAGTGTTGCATGCCTTAGTGCGATGGAGACAATTTATTTTTGGTCAAATATTCACACTCAGGACTGATCACTTGAGTCGTCGCCACCTCTTCACACAGCCCAATATCAACACTCATCAATGGCGTTAGATGGAGTTGCTTTGTGAGTATTACATGGAGATAGAGCATGTGAAGGGGAAGGAGAATGTAGTTGCAGACACCTTGAGTAGATGGAGACATGTGGCTATGGCCACCTTTGTGGGCATAGATTTATGGAATAGGATTCTAGAACAGCTTCCTGAGGATATTTTCTACCTTACAGCCACAACACAAATTGAGTCACAGAGAACCCTTGATGGGATATTTGATGGATTTTCATTAGAGGTAGATGGCCTTCTCAGACAAAGAGGTTGGATATATGTTCCTAGTGATGCAGGATTGAGACAGGAAATTTTGTCAGAGGCTCAACGTGTGCCTTATTCAGCCCATCTCGGGGGTGAAGAATATGCATGCCACCCTTAGACAGTTGTATTTTTGGAGAGGACTTCAGAGAGATGTGGCCTCATTTGTGTCACATTGCTTAGAGTTATAGAGGGTGAAGGTAGCATCAGCATCCAACTGGCCTTCTCTATCCTCACGCCATACCAGAGTGGAAATGGGACACCATTTCCATGGACTTCATCTTTAGGTTACTTACGTCGAGATAGCACCATGACACCATCATGGTCACGATGGATAAATTGACGAAAGTAGCCCAGTTTTCTTTGGTGAAGACCACCTATATAGCCAGTGAAGTGGTACAAGTATACTTTGATGAGATTGTCATATTGCATGGGATTTCATAGAAGATCATATGAGACTGCGATCCTTTATACACTTCCTATTTTTGGACCACAATGTAGTATGCTCTCGAGATGAGGATAAATTTCAACATGGTATATCACCTTGAGACAGATGAACAAACTGAGTAGGTGCATCAGATCCTAGAGGACATGCGTAGGATGTAAGTTATGGATCACCAGTCGAGATGGGAGGAGTATCTACATTTGGTGGAGTTATCCTACAATAATATTTTTTAGAGTTCGATAGGGATGGCTCCCTTTCAGGAATTATATGGTAGAGAGTCCAGGACACCTCTTAGTTAAGACAGGATTGAGGACGTGGTTTCCCTTGGGCCAGCATTACTACAGGATATGGAGCAACATGTTACCTTGATCAAACAGAGATTGTAAGAGGCACAGGAAAGATAGAAGAAGTATGCAAACCAACATAGGACAAATCTTAGTTTTTGGATGGGCATGAAAGTGCTTCTTCGTGTCAGACAACATAAGATCCCTATCAATTACGGAAAAGTTTCTAAGCTTGCTCCTAGGTTTTTGGGTCCCTTTGAGATCTTGGAGCACCTCGGTCCATTGGCCTATCGTCTAGCATTGCCACCTAGCTTATCTCACGTCCATGATGTGTTTTCATGTTTCTGTACTTAGGAGATATATATTTCTGATCCTTCTCACGTACTAGATTGGACAACATTGTAGGTACAAGATCAGGGGCAGGTGATGGTGGAGACCATACGCATTATAGAATGCAGGACCATGAGTTTTCGTGGTAGAGAGATTGACTGGGTTCAAGTCAAGTGGAACATATATGACGATAATGTAACTACTTGGGAGGATGCTACTTTTCTACGAGTTCAGTTTCCACACCTATTCCAGTGACTTCTAGCAGGAAGTCGAGTCTAAGGGGAGGGGGTTGTAGTGCCCACTTCCCTTCGACACCTTTATTATTATTATTTTTTATACTATCGTCTTCACTTATGGATATATTATAGTTTTTGATATAGCATGTTAGTATATATCAGAGATACTAAACTGTTACTGATTTGATTCTTATATGATGCATATGGACTACTCCATGCTTTTTTTGTTGATATCGATACACTTTTGACATGGTTATTTATCGGCAATTCTGACATGTGATATATTTAGTCACTTTGAGTAGATCTTGATAATTGGATTAATGTGATGATCATTTTGACATGAATGAAATGTGGAAAAGAAATGTGCTAGAAATTGTAAGTGATATTTTATTTGCATAGATGGTATTAATTCGTATATAGTTGATTTTTAAATTATATCGCATATTTTGGCATAAATGTTTTAATGCGGCCACGAGGCCGAAGAAGTTATCCTCTATTTTTCAGGTATATTATATTCACAACAACATCAGGGTAGTGGAGACCAACCACAATAGAATTTGAGAAGAATCCAACTAGGGTCATCATGGCAACATGTAATTGTGTTTGTGTTAGAATTATTTGGTTAGGGAAAAATTGTGACCTAGAGGTCATGTGTTGTTTTGTTTTAATTTTCCCCTTTCTTTTATGTTAGTATGTGTCTTCCTTTAGTAGTGACATATTTTACTTGTTTTATTATTTAGATTTTTGGAATTGTGTTTACCCCCCTTTTGTTAGTCATGGGTTGTAGTGTTTTAATTAAGCTAATTTAAATTTTTCCTAAGCTAATTAAAGATGTGACCAAAAAAGGAGTTCATTTATTAGAATTAATTTACTCTTGGTATTTGTGTTGAGTGAAGTGTGTTTAATTTTTGAGTGTAGCACACTCTACCCTTCATGGTAAACTCAAATTTGGTTTTTAAGGCCAAATTTGTAAGCTTGTGGGACAACTCAAACTTGTCCCACACCTCTTAAATGTGCATGCCAACCCTAGCTATTGGTTGGGGGGTCAAATTTAGGCTCTTTTAGGTTTTTTGGGGGGGATAAAAAAGTAAAATGTTAATTGCACTTTCCTTCAAATATTTAATTTTGTCCTTTAGAGGAGTGGGCTTAGATGGAGTGTGTAAGGTTCATTTCATTCATCTAACCACCTATTAATTGTGCCTTTGAAGAGGAGGTTGACCAAGTGATGTGGAGTGGAGAGGAAATGAGGTGGCATCCTACTTGGACCCACATCATCCCTCCCTCTCCTTTCTCTATTTATTGAATTCTTGTTTCTTGTTTTGGGGTTGGATAATCATTTTTAGTCTCAAGAATTTTTTGAGAGTAAGAGTATTTTGAGAGAGTTGTGGATTTTGGAGCTTTGTGGATGCTTTCTTGATCTTTAGATAGGCTTAGAACTTCCTACTTGGAACAAGCTCTAGCATGGAGAGGTAGGAGCTTCACCTTAGTTTAAATTATGCTATTTATTTATTCTATGTGTTTATATGTTGTGTTGAATGTTGTTGTCTCTTTGAAATGCTTGTTGGGTATGGGTAGAATGCCTAAGTTGGGAGTGGGAGGAGATTATGGGGAGTTATTCTTGTAGGGGGGCATAAGATCACTTGATTGAGGAAAGTGTTTGGGTTGGGTGCCCCATCTAGTATAAAGAATGCTTTTATTTCTTCTTGTTCTTATTATGAGGGAGCCATAAGAGTTTTTGAGGGAGGAATAAGAGTGTATGGAGGTATAAGTGGTACTTGAGAGAGGCATAAGAGTTGATAGGGGAAATCGTGTTTTGCATTGGAGGCTTTGAGGTGGGCACCCATTCCCATTTGGAGGCATAAGTGTCCTCCCAATAGGTCTTACTCTTTTGGATTTCTTGATAAGCCTTGTGATCTTGTTGCTTTGATGTTTTCTTCTTGTTGAGTTGTTGTTGTGTTTTGTATGTAAATGGAATGAATGTGAAATTATATGTTAAGTTTTTTGGAAGCTATTAGTTGCCATGAGTTGTGATCTTCTCCCATAGTAATGTTGTTGGGGCTCGAGGGCCAATGGAGAGGATAACTTCTCTTCTCCTTTGGGTATCTTGGTATGGTGGAGAGCGTTGCCTCTTCCCTTATATTGTTGTAAATCAAGAAAACTATTGGAGGAGCTACCTTGTTGGTGTTTGGATCATTGGAGTCTTGCTAATGACCATGTGAAACTTCCTTGTATTTTTACCCACTTAGATTGGATGAAATTGTAATAATGTATTCATTCTTGTATTATATTTTGCATATCTTCCCACATCAAGTGGAGGACATTGTATTGATATTGTAAAGAAACATATTGTATTCCTTTGTGTCTATGGAAGTATAGAATATAATGAAATGAAATTTGTATTAAAATAGTTGTTATTGATATTGGATTGCATGTGGAAATGAACAAATAAGAAAAGAAAGAAGAAAGAATGTTATTGTAATGTTAGTTTGAAAATAGAAAAGAATGTATTTTCTCCTTGTTGAAATCTTGAATGTATTGAAAGATTAATCTATTTTACAATGGAAAATAAAGTATATTTTCATTGAGTAGTTATTTTATTGAAAATGTGAGAAATAAGAAAATGTAGGGATTGTTAGAAGTTGAAATTGTTTACAAAATATCATGGTATAGAAAAAAAAGTTAATATGGTTATTTTGAATGAATGAACATTGTAGTAAAATGAAAGAGAAAAATAAGTTAGATTATATTGCATTTGAAAAGTTGAGTTTATATGAAGAAATGACAAAGAAATAAATTAGATTATATAATTTTCTCCTTTCTCTTGAAATGTAAGAAAGAATCTAGTTAAACTAATAGAAATTCTTCTTGTAAGTACATGAATTTTATTAGAAATGGAAACACTTTAAAATGAATAGAATTAACTATGAAATGAGTAAATGAGGAACAAACCTCAATTCTGGAGCCATAAAATGAACAACGACAACATAAAATACATTTTTACATCCTTTAACAACTTTTAATTTTTTGAAAAATTCTCGGCATTATGGTTGTATTTTTCAGAAATATGACTATCACCCTATGGAGAGAGGTGGCCGCATAACTTCCACTTAGGCTAAGGTGGAGGTCTCAAAACCGAAGCCTATAAAGGCGGCAATCCTGTATTTGTCACCCAGGTAAGGTGACAGTTTCACAACCACTGCTCTGGAAGGTGGCAGTCCATTGTTTGTCACCCTGGCAGGGTGGAGGTCCCAGAATCGCTGGTTTGCTCTGGGTGGCAGTCCTGGCACTTATGACAGAATTCCGTGGACCCGCGACTGTGCCTGAAATTTTGCCAGATTGCTCTAATTCCTAAGTTGTAAAATTTAACCTATTTTTACCAGCAAGTAAATAAATTTGAATGCTATGAATTGGAATAAAAAAACACTCAAATGGTGAATCTAAAAGCATTCTTTCATTTTTATCAAAGACGGTAGGGTTCACCCCCAAAATTAAACCCAATACAATAGAATCTTGGAATAAAAATTAGATTGGAGGAGGAAACTCCTCCCAATCCTTGAAGGAAATAGATTACAAAAATAAAAGACAAACTAAGCTAAACCTAGACTAAATCTTCTTATAGAATCCTCCATGGCTTCCTCCTCTCCAACCTGTAAATATAACAAAAGAAAATGAACCAATTGACATGATTAGAATGAGAAAAGGTTTTAATAGACTTTCATAAGGATTTTAGGTCTATGTTGAGAACCCTAGGATCTAGTGGCTAGGATGGATTTGATCCAAGGGTGGAGAGTTGACCCTACCTTTTTAATAAAAAATATTTTTTTAAATATTTAATGTTTAAAATCCTTAAGGGTATATGTAGATGGGTGATTGGGGCCATTTAATTGCCTAGGGGTGTGATGTCCCTTTTAAAACCCTTAGTGTGTGTAGGAATTTATTAAAGGATCCTTTAAGCTATTAAAGTAATGAATTTAATAATTTTAGCATATGATTAACCTAATTAGGTTCGAACTAAATTGAAGGGACGAAACCATTTAATCAAGTTAATTAATCCTTGTTGCCTTCTTATAGAACTATCAAATAATGTACCCTTGCTACATCCTTGTATCGTAACCTTCTCTTTTAACATAACAAAAAAAAAAATAGTCGCACTCTTGGGTTAAGTGTTAGGTTGAAGTGAGTTCTTAGAACATCATTGTTTTTTGCGGGTGTTACACATTTTGATGTGGTTATTTGTCTTATGACATGGAATAACACTAAAAAACTCAATAAAATTAAGTACTAGGCATCAAATACCATGGGATATATTTTAGGTCCTCCGAAATTGTTCTTAAGATAGTCTAACTAGTCCAAACTCTCTCCAGTTACTTTGCCATTGTGCTCAAGAGAAGGACCCTGGAAAATAAAAGTTACTAATTGTTTTCAGGTTTCATTCAAAATAAATGTAGTAATATATATATAAATATAGACTCAGACACACACAAGGAGTAGCTCGTCACTAAAAGTCAAATCTCCCTGGTTTTCATCAAACCAATCATAAGAAAATGGGAATTGTCACGGGCCATGACTGGTTATATGAAACCAGCTTATCAATTTTCCTTAAAATAACATGACCCATTTCACTGATTTGAAAATTTGACTTTGTATTTTTTTGAAAATTTGGTTTTGTATTTTTTATTTTGTATTGTTTATAAAATAACGGAAACCTATTCAAGCTCCGTTTGAGAGTCATAAGTAACTCGGCATCCCGCGGGACACTAATAGAACTTACACTCGCTCCAGCCAAAACTGAAATGATAGCCAATGCGAGCACAAAACTGGCCATACCCAGTCTCTGTAAAATCTTACCGCAGGCTAAACAGAACATGCACCTCTAGATATATAGATACGGGAAAAGTATGAAGTATTACTTTCGCAAAACCTTTCAAAGCTCTGAATTTGACGAAGTTCTAAATTCCGCCCTTTAAGAAATCTATCAGTACTGTCATTTAGTATGGATGTTTCCTTGGAGACTGACCTGGCTTGACTTTAAAGAGTCGTTAACACTACTTTGACTTTAAAGTGTCCTTTACACTAAAGAATAAATATGGTTTGTTGTTAAATTAGTAATCTTACGTGAAATATACGATGAAAATGTCGAAAGGGATGTATTGAAGAAGTTAAAATGGAGGGGACAAAATAATAGGACCGGAGAAAGCGGAAGATGAATAAAGGGATTGAGTAAGAAGAACAAGTGCTAAGGCGAACCAATGTGTAGTTGTAATCTCCAACAACCACATCAAAATAAATATAGATACGAGAAAATAGATGCAGTCACATACCTTTATCAATTTATAAATAAAAGGAATCAAAACATAGATTCCAACGAAATATACAACATATGGCATAAGCCAATTATGAATACATATACACCATTGTATTATGCATTACAAATTTTGCATGTTGAAGAAATAAATTATAGTGATATAAAACTTCAAAAAGAGGTTACTAGTCATTGTTAACACAAGTAATAAATAGTACATTGAAAAAAGAACTTGCATTTTCATAAGATTCAAATACAATAGTAAATTACATAATCTATAAACACTCACCTTTTAAAGTATTTGAATTTGACCATGTATCTTTCTCAATGAAAAGATAAAATTAGTCTACATATTTTTGTGAATGTATTGCTTAATTGAATTCCGATAACTATAACAGAAGGTAGAAAATACAATACTATCGTCAATATCACCATTTTTCATACCCTGAATGAATCGAAACTATATCATTAAACAATTCACCTATTACTTCGTACTCTAAGAAAAAACTTTGTTAAATATAGAATATGTTATTCTATATCTTTGAGTTTATTGCATTTAATAAATTTTCTTTTAATGTGTATCATTACACTACGTAATGACGTTAACATTATTGCTTAGACTAAAATATTATAAGTGAATAATATAATGTTGCAGCTTGAAAATACCACATGGTTTGCAAAATATTGATATTGATAATGTCATATTCATTATCCATTTTATGTTTTCAATTTATATAGATAATGTTTTTTCCTTACAACAATGATCAATAATTGTACTCAACATAAATAAATGTCAAAAAACCATTTCCACATGTTATAATGAAATAAATCACTATTATTCTAATCCATTTTGTATGCAATAGTAGAATAAATCTGGTCTAGAAAAGTACAAGATAATAATTAAATGATTTCATTCATAAGTTACATGAAATTGAAATCTGTGCAATGAAAAATGAGGACAATGTTTCCACCCCATCTTCTCATTGAAATATAAGGTTGGGTTGTTTTGACAAACCATGAAAGTTACAATATAGTATTATTGTGCCTATATGTATAGGCATGAGGATAGTGTCTTCACCCCATGTTCTTACTCTAACATCTTTCTAGATACATAAACTCATAATGATTCCATGGAGGTTAGCTTCAATAAAAACATTAATTTCACCAAACCAAAGGCTTACAACATGGCTTGTAGCCACAAACTCATAATATTTTTCATATTTTTACCCCCATTTCCCCTTCTCAACAATATAATACAATTGCTCAAATAAATATTAGTTATCCGCCTATTTGAAGCCTCTGAGTAAGTGTTGTCCTTCCATTTCCTAGCTCAAACGTTGTAGGGTTTTGCACTTTGATGGACCCAAACTATTAATTTTTTTACAAATTCCTCATTCCAAATGATATCATATTCTTTGAGGATCCACAACAATTGGAAAACCTTATGCTCATTCAGACCCAGGGCGTGGATCAATGCAACCCAATCTATGCAACATTTCTTAATTTTCATAGAATGTTTTGTAGGATTTTTTATTAGAAAATCCTTATAGACATTTAATGACTATAAATAGACTCAAATAAAATCTAATACCCATGAATATAAATTAAAAAAACAATATAAAGATGATATTTTAAACATGTTCGACAAAGATGGGTTATTTTAAACTAAATAAATTTTAAATAATATAAACTCCAAACATGTCTAATTGATTTTTGACAACATTATTAATGATGGTAAAGTGGCTTGTGGTTTCCCTATTCATGTATGATTACCCGGATAGTGGGAAAGTTTGTCTTTCTTCCAACAAATTTCAATATCACATTGATATTTTTATGTTACAACTTTGGGTTTTCAATTATTTTTAGAATGTAAAGCCTATTAATGAAGAATTTGAATTTACCCTCCCATAGCAAAAAACATGGAAGTCTACTGCTTAAAATAGCCTTCAACATGCACAATTGTACAAATAAACTTATTATTATATGATCAATAATCTATTTTTATATGAGGGAGGCATTTCATATGACGAAGGTAACAGTGTAGGTGACAATCTCGAATGGCTAAATGAGTGGACAAGAAAAGAATCTCTCTGCTCGAACCTCTAGAAAATCATGTTTGCGCACTCAACGCCGATGTGGGCCTCTACTGAATAGCCCACAAAAATATTAACCAAAGTTTCCTTCATCTTTGCAAACACATTTGGGTCCTTTACCCACTTTTTAAACGCCTCTTCAGACATGCTTGGCTCCCCTTTGCAGACTTTCAATCTCTCAACATCAAAAGCACCACACTCTTCAACTACTGCTCTCACTTCAATTGCATTTGGAATATACAATGGAAGATTGAATGAGTCTCTTGGATCCAAAATAATAATGCCCTGAGTATCGAGAAAATCATATTAACCGCCATTACTTTTCATAACTTTGAAATTGATCTGTTAATATTTCAAATTTTCATAACTTTAAAATTAGTACCTATTAACATTCTAACTTTCCATTACTTAAAAATAGTATTTCTTCACATTATAACGTTCCATTAGTTAATGTCTCCCACCATAATGGGTTTCAAGAGGTAAGATGAAATCTTAACCGTTCATAGCCATAATTACTTTCGACCCCCAAAGCTCACACTATTTCCCGAGTGGGTTATTGTTTAAAAAACACATGCAATTTATTTTAAATGGTTCATTCAATGAATTGTAAATATACAAGCCAAGCGAACCTGCCAAAATCCTACCTAACTTGGAAAACTTCCAAGAAAACCACAATAACCCCCCATATCATAGTTTAATTTCAAAAATACATGGGAGACGATTCAAATGGAATTTTTATTACAACAAAATACATTTTACTTTACCATCCAATTATTATAACCATTGTAATTAAAATAATTTTTTATTTATTTATTGCATATTCTTTGCACATCTACTTAAAAACTTCAGTAACTTTATGTCTACAATGAGACATTGTTATTACTTAGTATCAGGAAACCCAACAATATTAAACAGGTTCATCATGATTAATTCTTGGTATCAGACGTGAAGGTATTGTATCTTTCAATAGATTGCTTTCGTTCCGGTCTTGTTTTTGCATATACATCAATCTTGTGCACTTGCTGCACTCAAACTAGTACTTTATATCACAACAGGGCTACTAATAATGACACAAAAAGATCCAATTTTTTTTATTTGCTTAAGTAAACGCTGCATGTTTTTTACAATGCCAAGATATTTCATTTTCAAGACTCTAATTGGTAAGCTTAAATAGAGTAAGAGATCAGGAGTCCTGGAAAGAACTATGTTTGATCAAATGGCTTACCAAAATAAATTCACCGAAAAAGAATGGTCCACCATCAAAATTCCCCAAAGAATTTTTCAAATGATCAAGAGCATGCCCTACCATGATTGGGAAAGAAAAAAAAGAGCATGCCCTACCATGATTGGGAAAGAAAAAAATCAATTTAACTAGTATATTCATCACAATCTATCCATGCAATAATTTTTATGTTTGTGTGCTCTCTTAGAATGTGTATTTGTATCTGTAGAAAAAATTCTCCTTACCAAATGCTTCTACTACCTCAGGATCTAGCTTGGCCAATGTAGGAAACCCTAATTTTCTAAAAGTCTATGTATACTTCAACACCGCATTTGCAACCTCCTTTTTTATTGGATCATGCACAATTCCCGTGGATTCAATTGCTAGAAGAGGATATTTTCCCAAAGACCAAAAAAATAATTTCTTGAAATAGTTTTAAGCCAGAGTTTTAGCTATCCCCTTCCTCCCTAAAAACTTAAATGAAGGGACTGACTACTTAGTAATTACACTAGAATTAACAAGCCGTTGTACAACACATTTGATATATTGATTTAGGTTTTAACATGGAGTAACTCTTAACACTAATTTGATGTGGTTATTTGTCTGTCTTATGACATGGAATAACACTAAAAAATCAATGAAATTAAGTAATAGGCCATCAAATACCATGGGAAATATTTTAGGTCCTCCGAAATTGTTCTTAAGCTATTCTAGTAAGTCCAAACTCTCTCCAGTTACTTTGCCATTGTGCTCAAGAGAAGGAACCTGGAAAATAAAAGTTACTAATTGTTTTCAGGTTTCATTCATTGAAAATTTGGTTTTGTATTTCTTATTTTGTATTTTTTATAAAATAACGGAAAACTAGAGAAGCTCCGCTTGAGAGTCATAAGTAACTCGGCATCCCGCGCGACACTAATAGAACTTACACTCGCTCCAGCTTAAACTGAAATGAGAGCCAATGCGAGCACAAAACTGGCCATACCCAGTCTCTGTAAAATCTTACCGCAGGCTAGACAGAACATGCACCTCTAGATATATAGATACGGTAAAAGTATTGAAGTATTACTTTCGCAAAAAATTTCAAAGCTCTGAATTTGACGAAGTTCTAAATTCCGCCCTTAAAGAAATCTATCACTATTGTCATTTATTACGGATGCTTCCTTGGAGACTGACCTGGCTTGACTTTAAAGAGTCGTTAACACTACTTTGACTTTAAAGTGTCGTTTACACTAAAGAATAAATATGGTTTGTTGTTAAATTAGTAATCTTACCTGAAATATACGATGAAAATGTGGAAAGGGATGTATTGAAGAAGTTAAAATGAAGTGTACAAAATAAAAGGGCTAGAGAAAGCGAAAGATGAACAAGGGAATTGAGTGAGAAGAACAAGTGTGGAAAAAGTGCTAAGGCGAACCAATGTGAAACTGTAATCTCAAACAACCACATTAAAATAAATATAGATAGGAGAAAATAGATGCAGTGACATACCTTTATCAATTTATAAATAAAAGGAATCAAAACGTAGATTGCAACAAAATATACAACATATAACATAAGCCAATTATGAATACATATACACTATTGTACTATGACTTACAAATTTTACATGTTGAAGAAATAAATTATAGAGATATATATCTTTAAAAAGAGGTCATTAGTCATTGTTAACACAAGTAATAAATATAGTGAAAAAAGAACTTGCATTTTCATATGTAAAATTCAAATACAATAGTAAATTACATAATCTATAAACACTCAACTTTTAAAGTATTTGAATTTGAGCATGTATCTTTCTCAATCCAAAGATAAAATTAGTCAACATATTTTTGTGAATGTATTTTTTAATTGAATTCTGATAACTACAACAGAGGGTAGAAAATACAATACAATCGTCAATATTACCATTTTTCATACCTTGAACGAATCAAAACTGTAGCATTAAAAAATTTACCTATTACTCCTTACTCTAAGCAACAAGTTTGTTAAATATAGAAAATGTTATTCTATATTTTTTTTGTTTATTGCATTTAATAAATTTTCTTTTAATGTGTATCATTACACTACGTAATGACATTAAAATTATTGCTTAGACTAAAAAGTTATAAGTCAATAATCTAATGTTGCAGCTTGAGAATACCCCATGGTATGCAAAATGTTTATATTGATAATGTGATATTCATTATCCATTTTATGTTTTGCATTTATATAGATAATGCTTTTTCCTTACAACGATCAATAATCGTACTCAACATAAATAAATGTCGAAAAAAATTATTTCCACACGTTTTTTTTTATTAAGGGCAAATAGTTTTGAACGGACTATACCTTGTATACAAAAGGGCTCAAAAGCCAGATAGTAAAGAAGAGAGAAACAACCCAGAGAAGGGAAAAATAGTCAACCAAGGAGGGCTCAACAGCCAAATATTACAATATAAGTGAAGAAAGGATCTAAATGTACAGAGATCCAAAAATAAGAAGGACAAAACAAAAAGAAACCAAAAGAGAAACGCCATATAGAGCTCTGCCAAAAAACAGCTCCAGAACCGCCAGATGACAACCACATCGCAGCCAAAAAACAACATCACAATAACCCATTACTTGATGGCTCTGTCAATCTTGGTCTTGATAGCCTACAGCGACATGAAGAAGGCAATGGCAGTGGCCTGAGAGGAGTCTTGCAAATCCAACACTTGGGAAATTGCAATATATCTTTTCTCTTTAGGGCCCCAAATGTCCTCATTAACCCCACTTAAATTGCATGGACACTATGGACATGTTGTTCAATGAAATTATAAATGCTTTTGAGGGCAGACAATATGCAGTCATTGTGGCTTTTAGCATTCCCCAATCTGCCATCTAAGGACTGTAGCTTCTTCAAGACTTCAGCAATAACCCCCTCTTCCTCCTCACTTTGAAGGATTCTTTTACCCTTAGCTCTTTCCATGTTTTTTTATTAGAAAATCCTTATGAACCATTAATGTATACAAATAGACTCAAATAAACTCTAGAAACAATGAATGTAGACAAAAACAACGATATATAGATGATATTTTATACACATTCGACAAAGATGAATTATTTTAACAAAATAATCCTTAACTAAGATAAACTCCAAACATGTCGAATTGATTTTTGACAACATTATTAAATGATGGTCAAGTGGCTTGTGGTTTCTCTATTTGTGTGTGTTTAGCCAGATAGTGGTAAATTTTGTCTTTCTTCCAAGAAAATTTCAATCTCACATTGATATTTTTGTTACAACTTTGGGTTTTCAATTATTTTTAGAATGTAAAGCCTATTGAAGTCTACTGCTTAAAATAGCCTTAAACATGCTCACTTTTATAAATAAACTTATTATTATATGATCAAAACTTTACTTTCATTTGAGGGAGGCATTTTGTATGAGGGAGGCAATAGTGTAGGTGACAAATCTCGAAGGGGGAAATGAATGGAGAAGGTAAGCATATCTGTGCTCAAACCTCTGGAAAATCATGTCTACACACTCAACACCAATGTGGACCTCTACTAAATAGCCCAAAAAAATATTAAATTTTTTTTCCTTCATCTTTGCAAACACATTTGGGTCCTTTATCCACCTTTTAAATGCCTCTTCGGACATGCTTGGCTCCCCTTTGCACACTTCCACTCTCTCAACATCAAAAGCACCACACTCTTCAATTGTTTCTCTTACTTCAATTGCATTTTGAAATACAATGGAAGATTGAACGAGTCTCTTACATCCAAAATAATAATGTCGTGAGTATCAACAAAATCATATTAACCACCATTCAAATTTTAATATTTCAACAAACAAACATATATCTAGGAAAAGGGTGGGGAAGTAAAATGCATGCTTCTCTCATAAGATCATCCTATGCATTTTCAAATTCCTGACCTCAAAATTCATCTCCCACTGAAACTTGTTGTGTAGGGGGTGTTGATTCTGGCCTTCCCATCAAACACAAAAATAGTACACCTTAGGACATCTCATCTGCTATGCACTTCATGAAAGTAGCAAGATCCTTCTGGGACTTCTTTGAGTATAAATGTAAAATAGGCAGCCTACTCTATTGCATAAGGGAGAATATTTATGAAAAACAACATAAAAAACGTGCAATATCAATTATAATAACCCCATACCTAAAGATAACATTACATCCTAAAAACACCAACAAATCTAAATTTGAAATAATAGGTACCCACATGGAAATGATAATTTAAAATCAGTTACCTTTGAAATCTAATGGATGGCCATTATAGAGAAGAAAACATGAATAATAAAGTTGGGAAAAAGGACATTGTAGAAGGATCTAGGAATCCCAGAAACAAAACATGGACGATCAATTCGGTCCAACAAATTAAATAGTCCATTAAAGTCATTAGATGGTAAATCAAAGAGGAAATATAGGAACTTTGAGGCTAATCCATTACACAGATTTATCAATTTCTTGACGACAAAATCCACTTTTGATATGGTACTATGACTGATAACACAACAAAGATATGTAATTCTAAGAGGACCCTCCTTGGGGATTTTGAGCTTTTCAATGGTTTCCTGAAACATAGGTTGTAGTACATGGAAATCATTACACTTTGATACTCATGTTATAAATCATCTGTCTTCGGATTGTTAAAATGTTTGCTACATAATTCTCTGTTGTTGGAGGTCTCAAATATGGCCAACCCAGATCCAAATGCGCAACAAATTTCATCGTAATGACTTATTTGTCACTTGCTTTCTTGATTTAAATATAACTCTCTTATGATTTTAATGTATGAATAGTTTTATATATTCACTATATTATTAAAAGAGAAATACTTATAACTTAAAAGATCTCAAAAAATAACTTTAAAATTAACATCTCTTAACATTTCAACTTTTCATAACTTTAAAATTGATCTCTTAACATTTAAACTTTTCATAACTTTAAAATTGATACCTCTTAACAGTTTAACTTTCCATTACTTTAAAATTGATATTTCTTAACATTGCAATGTTTCATTAGTTAATGTCTCTCACCATAATGGGTTTCAAGAGCTAAGATGAATTCTTAACCATTCATAGCAATAACTACTTTCAACCTGCAAATCTCACACTATTTCCTGAGTGGGTTATTGTTTAAAAAGAACATGCAATTTATTTTAAATGGTTCATTCAATGAATTGTCACTATACAAGCCAAGCGAAAACCTGCCAAAATCTTACTTAATTTGGAAAACTACCAAAAAACCACAATGACCCCATATCACAGTTTAATTTAAAAAATAAATGGGAGACAATTCAAATGGAATTTTTATTACAACAAAATACATTTTACTTTACAATCCAATTATTATAACCATTGTAATTCAAATAATTTTTTGTTTATTTATTGCATAGTCTTTCCACATCTACTTAAAAAATTTAGTAACTTTATGTCGACAACCAGACATTGTTATTACTTAGTATTAGGAAACCCAACAATATTAAACAAGTTCATTTTGATTAATTCTTAGTATCAGAGGAGAACATCTTATATCTTTCAATAACTTGTTGTGTGTTGGATCTTGTATTCGCATATTCATCAATCTTGTGCACTTCCTCAAGTCAAACTAGTAATTTAAGTCACAATAAGGATACTAATCATGACACAAAAAATTCCAAATTTTGTGATTTGCTTATGTAAATATTGGATGATTTTTATTAAGCCAAGACCTTTCATTTTCAAGACGTTAATTGACAAGCAATAGAGTAAGAGATCAGGAGTCCTAGAAATAACTATGTTTGATTAAATGGCTTACCAAAATGAACTCACCAAAAAATAATGGTCAACCATCAAACTTCCCCAAATAATTTTTCAAATGATCAAGAACACACCCTACCATGATTGGGAAATAGAAAAATCAATTTAACTATTAGATTCATCACAATCTGTCCATGTAATAATTATTATGTTCGTGTGCTCTTTTAGAATGTGTATTTATATCTGTAGAAAAAATTCCCCTTACCAAATTCTTCTGCTAGCTCAACATCTGGCTTGGCCAATGTAGGAAACCCTACCTTTGTAAAAGTGTCTATATACTTCAAAATCTCATTTGCAAGCTCTTTTTTCATTAGATCTTGCACAATTACCATGGATTCAACTACTAGAAGAGGATATTTTCTCAAACATCAAAAAAATAATTTACTATTAAACAAGAGTTTTAGCTATCCCCTCCCTCTATAAAAATTGAAATGAAGGGACTGATTAGTCAGTAATGGAACTAGAATTAACAATCTCTTATACAATGCATTTAGTATATTGATTTAGGTTTTAACATGGAGTGACATTTAACCCTAACTGTGTAGACATTTTTATGTGGTTGTTTGTCTTATGAAATGGAATAACACTAAAAAATCAATGAAATTAAGTACTCTAGAGACATCATATACCATGGGAAAGAGTTTAAGTCCTCCAAAACTATTCTCAAGATATTCTAGCAAGTCTAAACACTCTCCAGTGACTTTGCCATTGTGCTCAAGAGAAGGAACCTGGACAAGAAAAGTTATTAATTGTTTTCAGGTTTCATTAAAAAAAATGTAGTAAAAATATATAAATATAGACTCAGACACACACAAGGAGTAGCTTGCAATTAAATGCCAAATCTACTTGGTTTTCATCAAACCAATCATAAGAAAATGGGAATACTTCCAGGCCATGACTAGTTATATGAAACTAGCTTATCAATTTTTGTTAAAATAATATGACCCATTTCACTGATTTGACAAATTGACTTTATATTTTTTATTACAAATTGTTAAAACCACATTCTAATCATAAACCCTAAACCAAAAAAAAAAAAAATCCTAAAATCCCATCGTGAATAGAGTGGATGACAATGAAACAACTATCTAACACAAAAATTGAAAGTAATGAGTAGTCCACATTTTTTAGAGGATAAACTTTGTCGTTGTACCAAGTTAGTTTGTCCTGAACATATATTGGAACTATCTAAATTTCATTCATGCCCTATATTTTATTTTATTCATGGTTAATCAATTGATAATCTCTCTCTTATGTGAAATCCTGCACATAGAAGGGAGTTAAGTTGTAAAATGAAAGGAAATCCACCTTGTATTTTCTGGCAGCCCAAATACATTGAGCGAAAGGACATCCCATATTGATAAACAGTCTATAAAACCGAATTTAGCAATATGAAAAGTTATATGAAATGCCCAAAATTAAGCAGGTACCAATTACAATAGAAAACCACAAAACCCATTTTATTTTATCCTAGCCTAAGAAGTAACAAACAAAATTATTGCGATCCCCAAAAGAATGCACACCATACCTAGTAGTTCCATTAAACAATGAAGAAGGTTCTGACTCGGAAATCAAAATAGGTGGATCTTCATCGTTGTGATGCAATACAAATCAGTTTTAGTAAAAAAAATACATTGTTGATGAAGGGTCCCATGTTTTTCCCAAGTAGTACAAAAAAATTGGAATGATTATACTCACACTAATCCCATGGTTGTTCTTATATTGTTGTTCTAATAAAATTCCTTCAAAATAAATTCCCTAATATTAGTTTGATTCTTAACACAGATTTAAGAAAATCAGAATTATTTTCACATAATTTACTCCACCTGCATGTTCGATCTATATAACAACAAGGTCAAGGGTTTGAGTCTAACGATGAGGATTTCATTTTAGAGCATGATGGTTGGTAAATCTAAGGCAGATGAGCGCACAATGTTGTATAAACTAAAGGAAGGTGTTTTGCAGGACAAAAATGAGTGTGGGTATCTCGCTAGAATGCGAAGAACACTTGTGTACAAGTCCAAAAAAACCATCCATCATGTACAACAATTACGACATAGATTGCAAATCCCAACAAACAAAATCGATGCACCAAAGTTATAATAAAATAGCTATAACTTTTTGAAACATTGGTGATATTCCCAAGTGGGTACTCTATAAATTATCTAGGCATTTGGACATGCCCTCGATTTAGGGTGGTTTATACATAAAACCCACGTTTGTAATTAGTACTAAGAATATTGATATGAAATGAAATTTTTCGTTCAACTAGTTTACAAAAATCCAACCTTAATGCCTCTACCTTGGCACCGTAATCCAAACTAATTACCTATTCTAATAGCAGAAGCAATGCCATTGGCAACATGTAGGTTTCATTCTAGACTAGTTAGGAATCAAAAGTAAAACATGAAAGGATTAAAAGAAAAGAAATACTAAATACCTATTTTGTTTAATCTTGCAAATTGATTACATGAGGGTCCAAATTAGTGAGAAAATTTTGCATAAAGTTGTTTACAATAGATATCATATGGTATTTGATGATAGGAGGGTTGATTAGGGAAATCATGGTGCCTCTCATGGTTTTATAGAGAATGTCGTGAACTGCAAGAATATTCCACTTGCCTAGAATGTCTATCATGGATTGGGGATATCCAAGAACCAGCCCTCACCATTCATTCAACAATATGTACCTTTTCAGCTTTGGATCCATTGATATCACTGTGGGGTATCTTAGAATGTGTGATTTGAACAGATCTCCATATATTGACTTTCTATGTTTGATGAAATAGGGGCCATGCTTGAGAAAATTAGAGGTCTCCCTAAAGAGAGGCCACATCACCCATATGCAAGATCTAATGCCCCAATTTGACACCACGAAAACATAACACAAGGAAGGTAAAATTTCAGTAATTTTTTTTGTTATGCAAACTATCTTTTGTAAGGGTACATATGTAATAATTATTTATCTCGAAACTTCTATCCATCCCACAACATACTTAGCAATTTTACAAAATTTGGTTATAGTATTGTTTAATTTATGTGACAAGCTCAACCATGGTTCTAGATAGGTTCACCCACCAGGTATGGTTAAATCCCCATTCTAAAGAAGCTATCATTTCTTTGAGTTTTTAATTTCATGAGGAAGTAGCATTTCCATCCTCAAACTTTTCCATGTGTTTGAAGTAATTTTGTATCCACGACAACAAAATAATTTCTTAGTGAAGAATCCACCTACTCCATAAGAAAATTACATATTCCACGGAGAATCTGTCCCGAGAAGTAATAAAGACTGAAAATCCACTATGATAGAATTTAATCAGGTTCAATTGCATTATTTATTTATTTTAAAGTGATGTTGCTAATATAGAAATTCCTATAAACTTATGATTTTTAAACAAGTAATTACCCTCACTTTAAATAGTTAGAAATGTTTTATTCTCACAATAAACTTAAGAAATAAGATCATTAATTAATCGTTGTAATTGATTTGGAAAAATAAGGAAAAATATATACCAAATAAAACCAGTAAAGGTGCAACAAAACTTAAAGTAAACCATTCATTCAACTTTGAACCTTACCATTTACATGTATCTCTATTTATATGTTTCAAACATTTTAGTCGCCTAATGTGTGAGCCTTAAAATGAGGAAATAAAGGTAATACAAATAAAATCAACCACTTGACAACTGGGAGTGTAAGGAATAAATTTAAATCATAGGATTTATTTAATCTTCACCATTGACATAAAAGTAAACCTAAATATCTCTATGAACTTTCAATTTCCATTTTTTTGCAAACCCTAATACTTCTATTGTTATTCCATTCCTCTCAACTATTTGGGTCAAATTTATGGTGGACAATGTTTGTAGGGTTTATGGGAGGTCGATCATCACTTATTTTGGAAGGAATCCCACATGTATAGGGGTGGAGAAGGAGGAGAAGCTCCATTTTTGTTTTGTTGTAGGGGTTTGGTTTTATTTTTTTTATTTTTTTTCATTTTCCTTGTTCTGGTACAGGTCACCTGTTCAATGGATATTTATATTATTTCTTTGTATAAGAGATAAACCAGAGGTTCTAGTTTGTACATTGGTAAAAACATATGGATAGGGGAAGATCTGTGCCCATGTCCTGTGCAGGTAGCCTAGTGGAGAGTGGGGTAGGGTTTTATGTAAGCGGGTGGCGGTGGCCATGAGAGTTATAAGGGAGGAATGGGTGGTGGTGTGGCTGTGGCGACACCACCATGGATGCGTAGGGGGAGGGGGTTTGGCGGTTTAGGCCGCAACCTATCCCAACCATATATATATATATATGTATGTATGCATATATATATATATATATATATATGTATATATATATAAATATATATATATATATATATATATATATGTATATATATATATATATATATATGATCAAGGGATCATTTTTGAAAGTTCCCTAAACATCCCTAAAATGGTGTCAGTGTAGAATATCATCTTGAGAGATTTCCAACGACTATGAGAACGTGGCAAACGGACGTCAGGAGCTCTAGATATGTTTGGTCAAAGTTCAGACAACAAGAAAGTCAACTCTGGTCAATTGGTCAATACTGGACCAATGGCAATGCAACACGTGGCCAAAAGGCAAAAGGGAGTTGTTTGTTGGTTTTCGTTCACCGGTCTTCGATGAGTGTAAAAATGGTGCATGGGAACAAGAGGCTCAACTTTTATTACGGAGGGGATCCCGGCCGCCGTGTGGACTATGGTATTATCGCCAACGTGGTGGGTCCACAAGCCACCACGTGGCTTGCCACCACTCGTCGAATTCTCTCTATTTTCCTATCAAGTGATGATATCAAGCTATTTAGCTGAGTCATGCAAGGACTGAGTTAATTATTTCTACACACATTGTATGGGTTGAAATTATATTATCTTGGTAAATCCACTTTCCAAATGCCACGCATATATGCCAAACCGCTATATATATTAATGTTTATAAATTAGTATTAAACCATAAAAACTTGGAAACTGCCAAACATGCCAAGAATCCACGTAGTGGATAAGCGGGAAGCTTCCATGTGGAAGGGTGAAGTGATGCGGTGTTGGAGGGGGCGGTTATGCCCATGTGGTCTTTTGACCACTTCAAACAATGCGTGGAAAGGCTTAATAAAGCCTAAGGTATTAACAACCCACAAAATGTGGGATATACATGTGCCGAATTGGGATTGTTCATCCCATTAAAATATGCAAATCCACCTCTTTTGGGATTTAATCCATTTAAAATGCAAATCCGCCAACGTGGGGATTAATCCCACTAAAACAAGCAAAATCCACGGAAAAATGATAGGTGGTGAGATTTGATCCCCCGACATCATCGCCCCAAGACCCATCCACCAACCAACTCGCCTAGAGGCTTGGGCGGATTATAAAATGGGTCGATTCCACTTATACAAGGGGGGCAGGTCTGTGCAAAGGAGGAGGAAGGAGGTAGTTTTTAGAAAACGCCATTTTTGAAGGCCTTGCACTCAGATTGGGAACTCGAAGTACAAAGATGAAATGAAGGAAATTCAGATATGATTCCAACAATGTAAGATTTGATATTTTTTGTTGAGTTTTAACCTTTTCTTGGAAGCTTTGAATGCATTTTTTAACAGGGATCTACAAGACAACTTGTTGGAAAACACAAATTTCAGTGCACTTCTGGTCTGAATTGTGACTTGGTGTAAACATGAAAAGTGTTTAGAATTTAGAGATGATCTCAGATACATGATTGTTTTTCATAGAATGTTTCAAATCTCCATTTTTAGGTGTTTTTATAACACATTTGCAGGGAGATCACATTGTGAAAACACTGTAGGAGCCACGAATCATTCTTGGGACAGTTTCTGATATTTTTCAGAGTTCTTGGGACATTGATCAGATCATTTTCAGGTTTTGATTCATTATTGGTTGTTTGTAAGAGTTATTGTACTTAAATTTCAATGTTATTAATGGATTGGTTCAATCTGAACCTGGGGACATAGGAATTTCCGAACCCCGTAAACAATCTTGTTTGTTATCTGAATATTTTTTTTAGTTTTTTGATTATTTATTTGCTACACAAGTTTTCTGAACTTCGATGGATGCATAATAATTAGAATTTAATCAATTTTTGGAGTTTAGAATAGTTAAAATTGGTTAAGAAAATCACGATATTTGGAAACTTTTAAAAGTGAAAAAAAT
Organism: Taxus chinensis; assembly: GCA_019776745.2. Lineage (NCBI taxonomy): Eukaryota > Viridiplantae > Streptophyta > Pinopsida > Cupressales > Taxaceae > Taxus > Taxus chinensis. The sequence goes on from CM034148.1 coordinate 793,043,905, forward strand.
ACAACACACGTTTTCAGATCAATTTTGGTATTAGAGCAGTTGGATTGCTAGATTAGCTTCTAATTGCATTTGGAAATTTGGCTTTAGTTTCAATATTGATTTCAGTCTTCAATGTGTAGACATTTTAGGGCTTGTTAATCTTCTTTCGCAATGTGCAGTTTTGGAAGTACAGGTTGTGTTTGCAGGAACGAGGAATCATGGGCAAGTCATCCAAACAGGAGCAACTGGATGAGGTTGAAGCCATAAACCACCAACTCCAAGAAGTAAAATCTTTCTTAAGAGCTAAATTTTATTCCTTGGAAGAGGAAATAGTGCGGTTAAAATCTGAGCCACAATCCTCTATAACCAAGAAAGAGGAGTATGTCAACAAGACGCTTGAAGAGAGCAAGAAGTTGATGGGATTTGTTAAAGAGTTGCAGGAAGAAATACGGACCAAGGATGCCCTCTTGGAAAATTTGAAACAAGGTGAACATAAGAAGGAAATGCTTTCCAAATCAGATGCAGGTACTATGACAAAAGAATACACTGTAAGTTGTTTACATTTTAATTCTTCCTCTCATTCAGTTTCAGATATTCCTTTGGGTCAGTTTGAAAAACACACTAAGGGAATTGGGTCTAAGCTAATGGTTAAGATGGGATTTAATGGAAAGGGCCTTGGTAAAAATGGACAAGGTGATGCTAACCCAATACAGGTAGAGGATCAACCTTGGTTTGCAGGTTTGGGTTATTCTAGTGGGAAAATGGAAATTGGAGAAAGTTCCAAAGCAGTTAAAGGAAGACAAGCTTACAACAGCCAAGGATCTATGCCACTAGAATTTCAGGATTCCACCATCAGGAGGAACAATGAAAGGTGTAAGAAAATAGGTAAAATAGGTAATCAAATTCCACCTCCTTCCACTTACACTAAAAATAGCACTAAGAGAAAATCAAATCCTAAAAATTCTAATACACTCTTTCAGTTGGAACAATATAGCTTTGGTAGGAAGAAATATGCTTTCCCTTGCACATTTTGTGAAGGTACTAATCATTCTGTTGCATATTGTTGGAAGAGGAAAAATTTGATAAATAAGTTAATGCCTTTTGTGAATGATAAGGCAGGTGCTAAAGACCAATCTCACCAAGGAAATGTGAGAAATGACAAGAATGTTACCTCTCCTAAATAGGGGAATCATTCTCGTAGACAGAGTTCTGAGAATGGTAAAATGGGTAAGACTCCTAAAAACAGGGAAGTTAAATTTTGTTCCCATTGTAATAGGAATGGTCATGATGTTAAGGTTTGTTGGTTTGTTTCTAAACAAGAAAATTGGAAAGTTGTTAAAAAGAACAATATTGTAAAACCAACAGTGCTAAACCTAACTAAAACTCATTTTGGTACGGGGAAGGTAAAACAACCAAAACAGAAAAACCCAAGTGATTGGTTGAGAAAAACACTCCTCAACTTTATAATTACACTATAGTAAATTGTTGATAGTAGGCAAGAAAAAAAAATTCAGAGCTATATTTTAGGGATTCTTGTTGATTGATAAGGATTTGTTCCTAAGTTGATATTTAAGCTTTGAAAATGAATGGAAACAACTGAAGAGAAGATTTGAGTGATAGGTTCATCATACTCATGTTTTGTTTTCTCATATTGGTTAGTAGTTCCATTGTTGAAAATAGTATACAGGGATAGGCATCAGTAACATGTCTAAATTTGAAACTTGTAGTTGTAATCAACATAATCATAAAGTGTTAGTTGAACACTAGCTTCCATTATAGATGGGTGTTATTATCTGACTTACTATTTGTGATGGCAATACAGTGTTTTGGCATATTCATGTTGATTCATTTGTTGATTATAGCTATTTTTGGGCGTTGATAGTCTATTATATTTTGATAGTGAATACTTGCAGTTGTTACAGTTTCAGATGGGCAGTGGGCACTAGCCTAATTGTGGGTAGTTTAGATGTCTTGTATACTGATTTGTGTTATGGAATTGTAATTTTTGGTAATCGACCGTATCACAAAGTGACAGTTGAACACTAGCTTTCCGTAATAGAATGAGTTTTATTATCTGGTTAGTTAATTGTGATGGAATTACAGTGGGGTATGACAGATCATAGTTGTGTGTAGATTTGACAGGGTTATAATGTTTAGGTTGAACACTAGCTTAATTGGGTGTTATTATCTGATCGGTTATGTAATTGGCTAATCAACTGTTTGCATTTTTATTAACCTATAATGTTATTTCAGGTTCTTGTATGTGTTTGTGCAATGCAGGAAGAGATAGCATTATTTGTGGGTTGATAAATAACTTTTTGTGGACAAAAAGCCTTTCTCAGTGGGGAGGTGTGATCAGGGGATCATTTTTGAAAGTTCCCTAAACATCCCTAAATGGTGTTAGTGTAGAATATCATCTCAAGAGCTTTCCAACGATTGTGAGAACGTGGCAAATAGACATTGGGAGCTCTAGATATGTTTGGTCAAAGTTTAGACAACGAGAAAGTCAACTATGGTCAACTAGTCAATATTGGACTAATGGCATTGTGACACGTGGCGAAAAGGCAAAAGGGAGTTGTTTGTTGGTTTTCAATCATGGTCTTCGACGAGAGTAAAAATGGTGCACGGGAATAAGAGGCTCAACTTTTATTACGGAGGGGAGCCCGACCACTGTGTGGACTATGGTATTATCGCCAACGTGGTGGGTCCACAAGCCACCACTCATCGAATTTTCTTGATTTTCCTATCAAGGGACGACATCGAGCTATTTAGCTGAGTCATGCAAGGACTGAGTTAATTATTTCTAGACACATTGTATGGGTTGAAATTATATTATCTTAGTAAATTTCAACTTTCCAAATGCCACGCATATATGCCAAACCGCTATATATATTAATTATTATACATTAGTATTAAACCATACAAACTTGCCAACCGCCAAACATGCCAAGAATCCACGTAGTGGATAAGCAGGAAGCTTCCATGTGGAAGGGTAAAGTGAAGCGGTATTGGAGGGGGCGGTTATGCCCACGTGGTCTTTTGACCACTTCAAACAATGCGTGGAAAGGATTAATAAAGCCTAAGGTATTAACAACCCACAAAATGTGGGATATACATGCACCAAATTGGGATTGTTCATCCCATTAAAATATGTAAATCTGCCTCTTTTGGGATTCAATCCCATTTAAAATGCAAATTCGCCAACGTGGGGATTAATCCCACTAAAACAAGCAAAATCCATGGAAAAGTGATAGGAGGCGGGATTTGATCACCCGACCTCAGTGCCCCAAAACCCATCCACCAACCAACTCGCCTAGAGGCTTGGGCAGATTATAAAATGGGTCGATTCCACTTATACAAGGGGGGTAGGTCTGTGCAAAGGAGGAGGGAGGAGGTAGTTTTTAGAAAGCACCATTTTTGAAGGCCTTGCACTCAGATTGGGAACTCAGAGTAAAAAGATGAAATGAAGGAAATTCTGAGAAAATTCCAACAATGTAAGATTTGATATTTTTTTTTGAGTTTTATCATGTTCTTGGAAGCTTTGAATGCAGTTTTTTAACAAGGATCTACAAGACAGCTAGTTGGAAAACATGAATTTCAATGCACTTCTGGTCCGAATTGTGACTTGGTGTAAACATGAAAAGTGTTCAGAATTCATAGATGATCTTAGATATATGATTTTTTTTTCATATAATGTTTTTAAATCTCCATTTTTAGGTGTTTTTCTAACACAGTTGCAGGGAGATCACATTGTGAAAACACTATAGGAGCCACGGATTATTCTTGGGACAGTTTCTACTATTTTTCAGAGTTCTTGGGACATTGATCAGCTCATTTGTAGGTTGTGATTCATTATTGGTTGTTTGTAAGAGTTATTTTACTTACATTTCAATATTATTAATGGATCGGTTCAATCTGAACCTGAGGACGTAGGAATTTCTGAACCCCATAAACAATCTTGGTTGTTATCTGAATGTTTTTTTCAGTTTTCTATAATATTTATTTTCTACACAAGTTTTCCACAGTTCGATGGATGCATAATAATCAGAATTTAATCAATTTTTGGAGTTTAGAATACTTAAAATTGGTTAAAAAAATCATGATCTTTGGAAACTTTTAAAAGTGAAAAAAATACAACACACATTTTTAGATCAATATATATATATATATATATATATATATATATATATATATATATATTTATAAATATATATATCTAAATATTTCTATTTATAGAAATATTTATAAATATATATCTAAATATTTCTATTTATAGAAAAATGACATGCTTTTAAATTTCTATGATTAACATCCTCATTTGATAAAAATATACTTATTGATTTCCTAAAGAAACTCTTTTGGATATAGGTGCATATGTGCATTCATCAATATATATATATATATATATATATATATATATATATATATATATATATATATATATATGGATGAATGCACATATGCACCTATATCCAAAAGAGTTTCTTTAGGAAATCAATAAGTATATTTTTATCAAATGAGGATGTTAATCATAGAAATTTAAAAGCATGTCATTTTTCTATAAATAGAAATATTTAGATATATATTTATAAATATATGTCACACCTTCAAAGGGTATTGGGCATCCTTGAGGGATTTCTCTCTGTATTCATCCACGATCCAAGTGCAACCCCTTCTACATATGCATCCATCATATCCCAGTCGTGCAAATCCTTGTCCTTTGAGATGAAAACCATGGTAGGTGATGTCAGGATTTGTAGAGTGTGTGAGATGGTTTTGGGACTAATGAAATCTATTTCCACTTCATTTTCCACTTGAATTTTTTGTGTATCAGGCTCATAGTGGTGTGATAAAGCCAAGACTAACTCAAGGAGTTATATAGACATGGGGTGGCCTACAAATGTGAACAATCCACTTGTGAATACATGATCCTCAATCTTCCATCGTTCCTTGCATGTCATGTGAGCCCTTAGATCATTGAGGTGCATATATGTGACATAACTATATTCTATCTCATACTTAGAAGTGAAAGGTGGTACCGAATGTTTTCCCGTCCATTTGTACTTCATGGTTTCTTTAGAAAAATCCACTTAATATTTTAAATAAGTATGAAAAATCAGCTCCTTCGAACATCAATTGGATGTGAAAGATTGAATCCCACTTTCTTTCTGTGTTTCTCTCACCTTCTAGATCAATTTGCTATTTTTTAGCAAGTTCTCATGAGACCACTTAATATTTTTATTAAGTGTTAATTTATGACCTAGATGGCACTTCGATGAGTTTTCAACTACAATACCTCTTATTTATTTACCATCTCCTTCCCAGGTTCTTCAGTTGATGACTTTCCCAAAATAGTAGTCTCCAATGTAAAAGGCCTACTATTTTTAGAAAGTATGCTTATGGTGGTTAGATCATAGCAGAATGAAATTTTCTGATATGGGTTTTTACCCAATATCACCCCTCTGAAATATTAGGCGTACCCGATCTATCATTTATGAGATTTTAAAATTTCAAATTTTACTCGGTGGCAACTTTGGAAATGACAGTCATTAATGGAGCTTGAAAATTTCATGTTTGGTTTTTTTCCTTTGTTTGTGACAATATTATAGTTTCAATATGGATTTTTGCTTCTAGTTCCACTGGTGAATTTTCTCTTCCCACCAATTTCTGATTTAACAATGAAATCTGATTTTTGTCTTTGTTGAGCTGAGAGAGAGGTCTCTAAAAATGATGGATGCTAAAAAAAATCATCTCGATCCATGCATCGGTTTGCTATATATGTAGGTTTCTTCGATTCATGACAATGAGAGTTTTGAGGTGAATATCTTTGTTCTTCTTCTTTGTTCTTTGTTTCTTCGGTTCTCAATCTTTATTTATTCTAAAACATTTTTGTTCTTATGGATTGGATGTTTTTTTACAATGGAAGATCTAGTTTGGGGTACAAAAATGGTGTACGGATCTTTTGGACAACAATGGTCAACGTGAGAAGTGTGCAGAGTTATAGAGAAGAAGTGGTGGGAAAGAAAGTGGAAAGAAATATTTAAATCATTTACAAAATATAAAGCAATGGTGAGGTACATTTTTATCTCCCTCATGTCCCTTAATAATTAATGTATGAGAGGGACATTAATTTTCACATCACGTCTCGTCGCAACACATGGAGGGAATCCAACAACTAAGAATTTTGGCAAAAAAGCAAGCTGAAAGCACATAGGGGATGATAAATGGTCTTATAAGGAACCAGGAGACATTCCTTAGGATGGGAGAATTTTTATGTCCCTCATATCCCTCAGCACAAGGGTACATGAGGGTGATCAATTTACACTATACGCCTAGTGATGACACTTGGTGAAAATATGACGGTTGTCCATTTGGCTCGACTAGCTCTTGGGGGCTAGAAAATTACACTGGAGAGGGTCACATGGGTGACCTGAAGGATTCTTGGAGATGGATGAATTTTAATGTCCCTCATGTTCATTTTCAAAAGGAAAATAAGGGACATCAATTTGAAAATCGCGGCAGAAGCTGCCACTTGTCACGATCTAGAAAATTGAGGGAATTAACTCTGGCAAGAACTTGCGAGCATAACTGGCAATCTGAGAGGTTCCATGTGTCACCAGAGGGCTTATTGGGGATAGCAGATTTTATTTTTAATCATTTACCTTTTCTTGAGGGAAAAAATGGACACACAATTTCTCTAGGCTCTTGGGGCTGACATGTGTCCTCTTACAAATTTGACCAACTGTTGAAGCCTTCCTAGAGGACAACTTCAAACGACGATAGCTTGACCTCTCAATGGAATTTTTAGGAAAATTTGTAGAATATTTTGATTGAAAATTTCCTTATAAATAAAATGGTGGGGGTATTATCTCTTCATTCCTCCATTTATACCTTGAAAAGATGAATTTTTGTTTTAGTTCCATAATTGAGATTGGGAAAAATATGATTTCACCACTTTGTAGGTTTTTGAATTACATTTATGAATATTTCTCATTTGTATCTTTACTCCATCTAGAGCTCCTGGAATCACCTCCCGAATCTTAGTAGCTCTTTTGATCTTATGCACTATTTAGGTCTGTGAACCCTGTTTTTGGTGAAACTACCCAAATCCTCCAAATCCTTTCTGAATCTTCCTAAATCACCTCCATCAAGTTTCAAGAAATTAAATTCACCTCCATGTCATATTTGGCTACTCTTTTCTTTTCCAGGGAGTTTCTCTAGTCCTGAGAAGGCTAGTGGTAGCCCTTCCTACAACTACCTGAAATGTACGTTGTCCAAGAACTCCTAAAATCGCCTAGGGGGGTTTACTTGACTTTCATAAATCACCTAGGGGAATGAGTTAACATAAAATGGGAGGTCACTATACTGACTGGGTAGACCCAGGGTTCCTCATAAAGGTAAATCTTGAAAGTTTTGACACAAGGGTATAATTTTCATGTAAAAAAAATGTCAAGTTTCATGTTGCACATTTGCATGAAAATAGTTGGTTGTTGGCTCTAGATTGGGGACATGGAATGGACTGAGCGTAGTGAATACGTGACATGAATAATACCATAATCTCAACTTTACAATACAAATAACAGTGCCATATCCATTGGGCGTTGCGGAGTCATTTACAACTTACTACGAGAGAGAGAGAGAGAGAGAGAGAGAGAGAGAGAGAGAGAAGAGAGAGAGAGAGAGAGAGAGAGAGAGAGAGAGAGAGAGAGAGAGAGAGAGAGAGAGAGAGAGAGAGAGAGAGAGAGAGAGAGAGAGAGAGAGAACAAGAAGAACACACACACACACACACAAAAATGAAGAAAAGGAAACACACAACACACATGGAAAGGAAAGACACATAAAAAAAGGGAAACACACCCAACAATAACCTATGGTACAGGGCGAGGGACAACCCACTTTCATTGATGATAGAACTTCAAATATTTCCCACTACAAGGCAATTCCAATGGCATTCCATCGAGATATAAGAGTACAAAAACACTTTCACCGTAAGCTTCATGAATCTAGAATGGGCTGAGCCATAATGAATTAAAATTTCCATGGTTTCCTTTTGGTTCCCTACTCTTGTCTTATAGTAGGACAAGGTATCCCACTTTTAATTATATCACTTTTTCTTCTTGTCAAAGATATTCTTCACCTTTAGTTGATGTTCTCTTATACATTCCACTACTTGGAATCTATTTTCTTCTAGCTTCTCAAGAAAAAGGATTCTCTTATCAATGGAATCCTTGTATTGTGCATCTTCATTTCCTTAGAGAAAATTCAAAGCTAACATTTCATCCATAATGGAAATTTTTGCTTCAACTCCATATAGCATTAGGAATGGTGACATACTTATTGCCTTCTTGGGAGTGATCGTTTCTGCTCACAACATATTGTACACCATTTTTTGCCAATTACTTTTGTTTTCATCCATGAGATTACGAACAATGGTCACAATGTTATTGCTTCTGTATTCTTCCTAACCATTTCCCTTTGGATAGTAGTTTGATGAATGAGAGAATAATATTCCATAGCCATAGCAAAACTCAGTCAACTCCCTTAAAGAAAAATAGCCAGCATTATCTTCTATGATATTTTGTGGCACTCTAAAACGTACTATGATATTATCTTTGATGAAGCTACATACCATTTCAGTGTTAGCTTTCTTGACTGAGATGGCCTCCACCTACTTTGTGAAATAATTTGTTGTTGTGAGCATGTAGGTGTGCCTTGAACTTGAGTGAGGATTCAGAACACCGATAAATTCTAGCCTCCACTACTGAAATTATTCTTCAATTAAAATTGGCTTGAGTGTTAGTGTTGTAAGTTGTGGTCTCCAAATGAATTGTTGCCATGGTTCACACTTGGAAACACAATCTTAAGTGTCTGAGAAGAGGGTGGGCCGATAATACATACCTTCCTCGAAGGATCTTATGTCAAATGACAATTGCTGAAAAGTTCCTGCTACACGCTTGGTCATGGTAGGATTTAAGAAACAAATCTTGTTGTTCTTTATCTAAACATTTGAGAAATCATCTATCTAGGCCCCTTTTGTAGAACGCATGGTTCAAGATGAATTTTTTTTTTCCTCGAGCTCGAGTTTTCTGATTTTTTTGTAATCAATATGAGGAGGATATTATCCATAGGATAGATTATAGGCAATATCGGTGTACCACTCATTAGTAGTGATTATAAAGAGAACATGTGGATTATATTTAAAACAAGTTAAGCATGCATAGTCTTCTTCACCATGTTGAGATTTGAGAGCTTCATACTCAAGAATCAATCTACATAAGACATTTTCTCATATCAAATTGGAGGTTTGGATCTCCAAATCATACTCTTGAATATTTGCAACCCAATTTCCTCTTTTAGCTCCAAGAACGTTTTGTGTAAAGATGGACTTGATTGCATTGCAAGGGACCAACACAACTGTATAAGAGTTGAGTATGTAGAATCTGATTTTTTTTACAGCCTTTACCACTGCATAGGCGTGTTTCTCTAACTAGATGTAGTTTATTTCATGTTTCTTTAATGAGAAACTAATGAAAGAAATGGGTACTTCCATACCTTCATCATTTGTTTGGACAATAACAATAGAGAGTGTATGTTCCGATGCATAACAATAAATGATGAATTATTTATTGAAATCCGGAGATACGAGAGTAAGAGCTTTGGAAATTGATTTCTTGATCTCTTCAAAAAGATAATTTTCCCTTGTCATTTCACTTGAAGATTGGCTGAGGTTTCATCATGGTGGTGATGTGCTTCGTTAATTCTACAACGTCTAGAACAAAGCGATGTAAAAATTTTACCTTGCCAAGGAAGGAGTGGACTCATTTCTTCCTTGTGGGAAGAGCTAGTTCTTGAATAACCTTCACTATTTTTGGGTCAATTTGTGCTCCATACTTATTCAAAATCTGCCCCAGGAACTTTCCTTTTATGACTCCAAAAATGCACTTTTTTTGGTTTAAAGATATACCATTCTTTCTAAATTTATTGAGTACCTGTTCTAAATGGTGTACATGGCCTCCCGTCATTTTTTAGAATACTGTGAGAACATTTAGGTATATGAAAATGTGATGCTTCAAATATTTTAATGCTAGTTCCATCTCCCTTTTGAACGTATCTCTTGCATTGATCAATCCGAAAGGAAATATATTGTATCCAAAAGTACCCCAATGTGTTATGAAGGTTATCTCTGTATGATCCTCCTCTGCCACTTTGATTTGATTATACCCCAAGAATCCATCAATAAATGAGTGCATTACATATGCGGTGACCATATACAAAATGTGATCCATGACGAGGAGGGGGTAATTGTCTTTTATTGATGCCTGGTTCAATTTACCAAAATCTACAAATATCCTTATTTCACCATTCTTCTTTAGCACTGGCACAATTTTTTCCACCCATGTTGAATGATGGATGGAAAAGATGATCCTCCCATTAGGCATCTTCATCACTTCCTCTTTGATGGTATCATAAATTTTAAAGTTGTATGTCCTTTATTTTTTACTAAATGGCTTGGCATCTGAATTTAATTTGATCGAGTTATGCATTTCCTTTGGTTAGAAGGATTTAAGCTCATCCTATGAGTAGGCCAAAACATCTAAATAATTTTTCAACAAATAAAAGAACCTTCTTTTCTCTTTGGTTGAACAACATATTCTGATATTGACCATCCTCATATGCTTTGTAGTGTCATTATTCTCCTTCTCAAAATCAGGTGGGAACTTGGAATAGTACGTTGCCTTCTCTTGGATGAATCTATCATGCTTATCATAGAGGTCTTTTAGAGAAACTAGGCCTTAAGGAATATTTTTTCCATTCAATTTGATCACTCCCTCTTTGTCAAATCCTACAATTCCTTTTTTCTCGTCTTCAGCTACTGGTTCTCGGTGTGGATTATCACTTCCTTTAAAGAAAAGATTATTGAAATTTTCTCTTTGATCCAAGAATGCCAGAACCCAATTATCATCATTGAAGACTTGCCAATGATTTGCATTATCTAGTACACTAAGCCTAAACACCATCTCAATGGCCACTTTGTATTTTCCAAAAGAAGGATGAGGTGTTAATAGGGAAGTTGACACTGCAAGGGAATCATCCTTTTCATTCTTATCTCCAGAACAAACTCAATGAAAAATGGCTCAAAATATTCAATGTGATCCCATACTCTATTTCTATAATGACAGAGTCTTCGATTTTTCACCTGATATTGTTGTCGGACTTTCTTTAATATCACCTCCACATCTCCTTGGAATTTCATCTTCTTGATTACCATATCTTTTGCTACTCCCATGCATAATATGAGAGCTTCATACTCCATTGTGTTATTTATATTATCAAACTATAGCTTGTAGGAAAATGGGTATAATTCATACGAAGGAGAGTACAACACCACACCTACTCTTGAACTTGCACTAGAGTGACTACCATCAAATTCCACTATCTAAACTTGATCTTATTCTTCCATAAGAAGTGGCAAGTTTTCATCTTTTTCCGATGTGAGGAAGTAGCTTCCTAGACCATTGTCTTGAAACAAAATGTTTGCTCTTGGGTCATCATATTTTTTTACTATGTAATTTATTTTCCTTACTGGTAACTATTTATTCATTTCACCATTTACCGGAATAGTGATAAATGACAAATCCATTTTTATTTCTCTGCCCAAATTTCTGTAGAAACTTTGGCTTAGTAGCATCCCAAAATATGCCTGAATGTCTACCACCAGAATAGTAAGAAGCTCCTTCTTCTATGGAAAATCAGCTAGTGCTACCCATACATCCTTGATTCTTCCTACCAATGGAATTTGTTTGTATTCCATAGAATAAAAAGATCCATTTTCTCAGGTAAAGATGAGGTATAGAGCATTTGTAACTTTGACAAGAACCACATTATCTGAGGCTCAATAATTTATGATAAAATTGTTGAGTTTCAAACCTTTGATGAGAAGTTATAGGTAAAACGGTTCAAACTTGTTGGTTTTGGAGGAACTAAGGGCTAGCATTTTTTGAGAAGGTGATGTGGAAAATATTCCATTGAAATTAGCATTTGATTCTATAGGGATACCACCATGGACTACATCAATGAACCTATCAAGTTGAGAGGGGTGTTTCTGTAAGTATTCTAGTTCTCTAATATGGAATTTGGTTTTTCTTGTGAGTTCCACAAAGTAAAATGGGGTTATAATGGGCAAGGAAGAGGCTCTAGGAATGAAATAATATTTACATGGAATTTTTTTTTCTACTTTGTGGATTCGATTTTATTTTACAGGTGTAGGAACTAGCTTGGAAGGAGACGAGGATGTAGATTTTGATTGAAACATAGATTATTTTAGAGGAATTACATTTGAAGAAGAATTATTTTTAGAAATATTAGGATTAGGAGAAGGACTAGATGACTTGGTATGGAAGCATGGTTCTTGCTAACTAGTGGGGCTCATTTTTATTTAGCCAAGTCCATTGAAGGAGGTAGTAAGGCAATGAATTACTGATGATATTGTTTTTTGGAAATTCCGTAGGAGAATAGTCTTTCTTTTTATTTTCTTTCATCACATCCGTTGAGGATGAGGTTACTTTTTTGGATTGTGCACAAGTGAATACTGCACAAAAGAAGATTAGGGCATCTTCATCTCCATCAACATACTAAATTAGGCCATTATTTGTATCACCATCGAATTCCTCAACCTTGAGATAGTTATCATCATCACCCGCATCATATTACTTAGTTTCTTCTATTTCTACATCTTCCTCTGGATCCTCAGTGTCACAAGCGGCATTGATTGGTGGTGCTTCTAGGGCGAGTCAATGAGGAGGTAGGGTTATCCTTGGTCTATTTTTTAGGATTTGGCTTCCTTGGATTATTTCACATTATGATCTGAGATAATGTTCTCTTCATAGCAATCAAGTCATTCGCCATTTTTTGGAACATCAGGTTTGTGGTAACTGAGCCCAAAATTTGACCCTTTTTCTTTGTGTTCAGACCTTTTACTTTTCCAAACAACATTAGATCATATTCTGTCTCAATTGTGAAGTCTTGTGACTCCTTCAAATATCTAGGTTGGGCTCTTCTAAGGAAGAAACCAACTTCTGGTGGTAAGGCATTGATGAACAATCTCTTCAAATTATTTTTAGGAGTCACTAAAGCTTTAGGAATCTTCCTTATCACCTAGTTATATTTGGTGATCAAATCTCTTATTGACTCAGAGGATTCTTTCTTCATTTGTACCAAATGAACCAAAATATCTTGGCAGTCTTCTGTGGATTTGAACCTATGTTCAAATGCACTTATTATATCTCTCCAATAGGTGATATACCTAGAGGGTAACATGTAGAACCATTCAATAGATTTTTCTTGAAGTTATTCCACACAGAGCTAAACTAACACATTTTCGTGTGCTCAATGCCCAACATACCACAAGTGGTGATGAATGCTACTACATGTTCATCAAGGAGTTAAGATTGATGCCCACTGAACTTTGGAAAAAATTTTCTTCAGCCTTTTGGTAGCTCATGGAGAGGTTGAGGAAAGGAAATTGGACCAGTGTTTCCACCCCATGGTACATTTGGCCTGCATTCTTCATGATTATGATCCACCATTCTATTCTTGGTTTTGGCTACCAACCTTTCTAAGGTTGTAGCTTCAACTGCTACTCTTTATTCTACTTCATCTTGAAATATTTCAATCTCTTCAATTTGAGATCTTATTTCCACTTCTTCTCTTGCTTCTCTTTCTCTAGATTCTTCTTAAGTATTTACATTAGTTAAATCTTCAACATTCTCGTTAATGTATGGAAAGTCAATTTCAAATGGATTAGTGACACTTGGAATCTTGATGGAACCAATTGTGTGATGAAAGAGAGACCTTTAAATTCCGAGCAAGTCTTGTCTTCTTTAAATTTCTTTAAAATTGGGATCGGTTTTTCCTCCTTGCTTTTATTTCTAGGTGTATCTTATATCCAATAGCTTGGGGATTTATGTTCTTCTTTGAAATGATTGAATTTCTCTTCATATTTCTAATTCAACAATAGATTCTTCTTCGAGGTCAAGTATTATTGTGGCAGTGAAGTATTGGTTAAAACTTTGTATGTTATGTCGAATAGCCTCTCACAAATATGAACCAATATCCTCTTGAATGTGGAAGAGAAATTCAGGTCTTTCAATAGAAGGATTTCCTAGAATAGCCATGGTTATAAGACATAAGGCTCGGATAGCTATTCAAATTCCATATTTTTTCTTTTTTTGAATTTTATCTTTTTTTAATATTTTTCAAGGTCATTTTTTGGGTGCAGATACTATTAAATATGCCCCGTGATGGGTTCCAAAAAACTATTGGTGAGAACATTTGTTAAGGATAAAATGGTGGATTTATTTCCATTACTCTCGGAATATAAGTCCATCTACTTAACCGGTGTAACTTCTTTATATGTATGCGTGATTAAAAAGGTGGATTTTCTTAGCGGCCTTTTAGTTGGAGATCCAATAGGGGAACTCCATTGACCCTATGGGAAAATCTTGTAGATATGTGCAAGTGAGGACTTTTCTAGGAGAGTGAGAAAGGGAGTGAGAATGTTAGATAAGGGAAAAAAATGTTGCAAGTAGAAAATTCAAGACTTGCATACAACAGTTAAAAGTTTCATCATATGCACTAAAATTAAGAAGAAAAAAATATTCATAACAACAACAAGACCAAATAGAATTCAATGAGCACAAAGTGTCACTAAATGCGTTACTCAAAAAAGGATAGAAAATCCTTTTACTTGTATTGATGCTCAAGAAGAAATTGTACATAACATAATAATGGAAGAAATTTTGCTCTCTTTGTTCTCTTCACAAGAATATCTCTCTCATGAATTCACAAAAATGAGCTCTTAACTCTAAGAAGATATAAGAAGACCTTCAAATGAGGATTTTACTACAATTTATAGAATATATGAAACTCTTCATCTTCCCAATGAATTTTCAGATAGCATATTATGATTTTAGACTTTTCATATTCCAATTAAATATTTAAGTCCCTTTTATAAAAAGAAGGTGACTTAAAGTTTACATTATGTTCTAAATTCACTTAAAGATCTATCAAAAAGTGAAAACCCCAACGTAAAACTTTAACATTGAAGAGAGAAAGAGCATTAGGTGAGAAGAGAAGAGAGAGAAAGAACAGGAAGAATAAATATGCAGAATAATGAGTTGTTGCAGCAAATTTGATCTCGCTCCCTAACTAGTTTTCATCTCTCATTGCTGAGAGGATCTTCTTCCCTCCAAATTCCTTACTGAAACGAGTTGTCACAAGTTCCAATTTCTTAGCATGAGGAATAAAAACACTTCTCAGGGTCTCTGTCCATTAATCAGAGACATTTTTGATGTCTTTTCATTTTCTAAACCATGATGGATGTTTCTCTGTGATAAGTGAAATGGTGGCCCGAATCTCTAAGAGGAACTATAGGGTATCCTTAGTGAAGGAAAATAGATTTCCTACCTCTTTCTTGACATATTCATCGAATGGACTAATTAATTCATTAGTAGTTGTGTCTTCTCCTATTGCTAGTACTCCAAGTTTTTGAATTATCCAATTTATACTATCTTAGAACTTATACAAGTGTTCCTCTTTTTCCTCTAGCTTAGTGATGACGTGATTGATTTCTTCAAATATGATTTCCAAGTACCTTTCCCATACGTGTGACAAGTCTTTAGAAGGAGTTCAAAAAAAAAATTACTAATCAACTTCTGAGGACGGTTCTTGGTCATTTCATTCACCACTGGACCAAGAGGATCCTAGTAGTCCTTTTCTTTCTTCAAGTCTTCTTTAAGTGGCCACATCCTCTTTGTTATTACACACATGTATGTGAAAATATTATCTACCTCTTGGAGCACTCATTTCCAATTTTTAGAAATTAAATTGATCCATTCATTATTAGCTTGTCCCTGTATTGTGAACTCGTGTATTCTCTTGATAGATTCTAGATTGAAGCTATTAATGGGTTGAAAATTCTTCAATGGGAATTGTTGTGGTATTTGGATCAATGACATTTTGTACATAGTATGACAGAGTTCACACCTGTTCTTTTTAGCTCATCATTCCTCTTATTATATTCCAATGTCCTTTCCACCATACGACCAGAAGATTATTTTTACATATGCATATCCCGTTAATGAATAGCCATCTCTAGCTGGATTGTTCCACATCTCATAGTCAACCAATTTCATCTCATCCAATGGCTTGATCACCTTTTTACAGGTTTCCTCAATGTATTGATTACTTATATGTATCTTCATTTAGAACTTGCTCCAGAATGCTTTGAACTTTAGGAAACTTTCACGAATATTGATGATGAATGATAAAGAGGCTTGTTTCTGACCCGTGGGCATACCTCGTGGTTGGATGATTGTGTTCTCTTCCTCTGGAACTAATCCCTCATTCTCTTGACCACCTTCTCATTTCACTCCTCTATATCCCCTTAGTCACGAACATAACAATTTACTTGAGGCAATGGAAAAACCTTGAATGCCCATACTCACGATCATACATCTTTGTCCCATCATCTTGAAAAATATCTTCGTATCAAGAGAACTTGAATTTATTAATATCATTGATTGTAATACTCATCTTATCATTTTCTCGTACTTGAAATTCATCAACACAATTAGCCCAATAGTCCTTGATTTATGGCTCATGGTTAAATTATGGAATGTGGAACAAGTAAGGATCATCTCAGATGTTGAAATTAGGATAGGAAGTGTAGGAAGGAAAAGTCAAATGACAAAAGGAAGCCTCTAGATGACATGCATCATTTGCATTCTTACATTTGAATACCCTAAGAGAGATGGGAAATGAGATCAACTTATTCTTCTTGCTCCTAAGCCTATGGTTTACCTGTATGATTCTACCTGCAGAGCTCAAACTGTACAATTTGG
This sequence comes from Taxus chinensis, assembly GCA_019776745.2. Taxonomy (NCBI): domain Eukaryota; kingdom Viridiplantae; phylum Streptophyta; class Pinopsida; order Cupressales; family Taxaceae; genus Taxus; species Taxus chinensis. The sequence continues at coordinate 793,060,785 of CM034148.1, forward strand.
TTGCTAAGGTACTTGAGCACCCTTAGTGGAGCTTGGTTTAAGACGGAAACTCATAGGTAGGATAGGGTTGAGAATTGGATGAAGTAAGAGCCATATATTTTGATTAAGGATGCCACTTGTGGTGAAATTATGGCCTCTAAATCACCTTCCAAGGTTTGGACCACATACATCAGGAATTCATTATTCATGCAAGTGAAGTTCTTGTGGATTTCCTCCATTACCAACTATGTAATTTTTCTCGTGTGCGGGCAGCTTGGAAGAATTTTTTTGCGTTGAGAACCAATCTTTTAAACGATCTTTCGGGGTAGCGAGAAGATAGAACAAGTAATAATTCATGTCGAAACTTCTTTTTCATGAGCACTTGAAGTAATTATAGATATAGTTTATCACTGATTATCTACCCCCCAATCAATTTTTTTTCTTTCCTTCAATCACTATCAAAATGAAAAGGTCAATCCACTCCTAAAAGTCTCTTGTGTTTGTTTCTCTTATAACCCTGTTGAGGAGGGTGATTGTATCTGAATATCCCTCATGAAACTCACACATTGGAAGGGTTTTGGGAATCCTTGAGGGATTTCTCCATGTATTCATACAAGATCCAATTGTAACTCCTTGTGCATATACATCCATTGTTTCCCAGTTGCTCAAAGCCCTTTCCTTTGATATGACAACCATGTTAGGTGATGTCAGGATTTACATAGTTAGTGAGATGGTTTTGGGACTAATGAAATCCATTTCCATTCCACTGTTGGCTTGAATCATTCATGTTTTGGGCTTAGAGTGGTGTGAGAAAGCCAAGACTAATTCATAACTCTCTACAAATTATGGGAGTGTCCTGCAACTGTGAAAAAATCCACTTTTGAATACATGATACTCAATCTTCCCCTGTTCCTTAGATGTCACGCGAGCCCTTAGATCATTTATCTCCATATATGAGATATCATTGGCTTCTATCTCATGCTCAAAAAGTGAAAGGATGTGTCAACTTTATGTCCCATCCATTTATACTTCATGGATGCTTTACAAAAATCAACTTACTATTTTTAGTAAGTATGAAAAATTAGCTCCTTTAAACCTCAATTGGATTGTGACAACTCAAATCCTCCTTTCTTCTTGCGATTTTTTTTGACCTTCTGGATCAATTCACTATTAGTAGCAGGAGCTCATGAGAGCACTTACTATTTTTAGTAAGTATCAAGTTTGGACCAAGATGACACTTTGATGAATTTTCAATTCCAATACCTCTTCTGTGTTCACTGTCTCCTTCGTAGGTTATTTAGTTGATGCCTTTCCATAAATAGTAGTATTTTATGTAGAAGGCCTACTATTTTTTAGAAATTATACTTCTAGTGGTTGGATCACGGTGGAATAAACTTTTATGATATGGGTTTTTTCCCATTATCACCCCTCTAAAATTTTAGGCCTACCCAATCTACCATTTGTGATATTTCATAATTTCAAATTTTACTCAGCGGCATCTGTAGACATGACAAACCATTAATGGAGCTTGAGCATTACAGGTATGGTTTTTTTGCCTTCATTTATGAAAAAATCATATTTTTGATATGTTTTTTTTTCTTCTCGTTTCCACTAATGAATTTTCTCTTCAAACCAATTTCCGGTTTGACGGGAAATCTGATTTTTGTCTTTGTTGAGCCAATAGAGAGGTTTCTTTGTTAATAAAAATCCTTGCTATGGATTAGAGGTATGTTATGGGATTTTTTATAGTCTCTAAAAGCATAAAATAATGATTTAAAGAATTAAAAAATATTCAAATTAGGGGGTGAGGCCACATTTTTATGTCCCTTAAGAATTAAGGGATGAGAGGGACATCAATTTTCACATCACACCTCATCACGACACATGACGGAAATCTAACAGTTGAACATTTAGGCTAAAAATCAAGATGGAAGCACCTAGGGGCTGGAAAATGGTCATATGAGGAACTAGGAAGGTGGTTTTTGGGCTAGGAAAATTTTTCGTTTCTCTCATGTCCCTCATCAAAAAGGTACATGAGGGTCATAAATGTTTATGGTGTGGCCTGGTGATGACACTTAGCGAAAATCTAATGGTCGTCAATTTGGCTCCACTAGCTCCTAGGGGCTGAAAAAATTACACTAGAGAGGGTCACATGGGTGACATGAAGGATTCTAGGGGATGGGTGCATTTCCATTTTCCAAATGGAAATAATGGAAATCAATTTCCTCATCATGCTAGAAGATACCACTTGTCACAATCTAGATGATTGAGGGAATGAACTTAGACAAACACCTGGGAACTGAATTGGTGATCTGAGAGGGTTCCATGTTTGACCAAAGGGCTTATTGGGGATGGGATAGTTTTCTTGTCCCTCATGTCCCTTTTCTTGAGGGAACAAATGGACACAAATATTGTGCCAAGCTCTTGGAGCTGACACGTGTCCTCTTGCAAATTGGGACTAATTGTTTGAAGCCTTTTTAGAGGATGACTTCAAACGATGACAACTTAAGCTTCCAATGGAATTGTTTGGAAAAATGTTATATGATTTTGACTTAAAATTTCCTTTTGAATCCAGTGGTGGGGATAGTATCTCTTTATTCCTCCATTTATGCCCTGAAAAAGTGGATTGTTGTTCTAGTTTCATAGCTGATGCTAGGAAAAAAATTATTGTAGACCTATCGCGCCAAGGTGTTGTGAAAGTTATGATTTCACCATATTATAGGATTTGAATTCCCTTTCTCAATATGTCTCTTTTATCTCATATATCGATCGAGATTTCCTAGAATCACCTCCCGAATCTTAGTAGCTCTTTTTATCTTATGCATTGCCTAGGTCTGTGAACCCTAATTTTTGTCAAAACTACCACAACTCCTCCAAATCCTTCTTGAATATTCCTAAATCATCTCCATGACATTTTTGAACCTTGAATTCACCTTCATGTTATATTTTCTCATCCATTCCTCTCTAAGAGGTTTCTCCAGTCCTGAGAAGGCTAGTGACAGCCCTTCCCACAATTGCCTGAAATTTACATTTTCCAAGAACTCCTAAAATCACCTAGGGGGGTTGAATTTACTTTCCTAAATCACCTTAGGGAGTAAGTTAACATAAAATGGAGAGGTCAATGGACTGATTTGGGTAGGTTTGGGGTGCCTCAAAAAGGTAAATATTGAATTTTTTTTGACATAGGGGTATAATTGTCATGCTTCAAAATCGTCAATTTTCCTGTTGCACATATTCATGAAAACATAATTCTATTCTTATTCAATTCCTATCAATTATCTAGGTCAAATCTATGGTGGAGAGAGTTTTCAGGGTTTACAGGAGGCCAATCTTATCCTATTTTGGAGGGGATCCACATCTACAAGGTCGGCCAAGGAGGAGAAGCTCCATTTTATCTTTATTGTAGGGGTTTGTTTTTCTTGTTCTAGTGCAGGTCACCCGTTGAATGGAGATTTATATTGTTTCTTTATTTAAGAGATAAACTAGAGGTTATTGTTTGTATATTGGTAAGAAACAAATACTACACCCAAGACCTGTGTAGGTAGCCCGATGGAGAGTGGTGTAGGGTTTTATGTAAGGGGGTGGACAGTAGGCTATGGGAGTTTATAAGGGTAGAACAAGTGGTGGTGTGGTTGCATCCACACAACCATGGATATGTAGGGGGAGGGGGGAAATTTAGGGAAGGTCGCAGCCTATCCCAAGCCCCCTCTATATATACATAATTTTTCTTAAACATAAACTTAATTCCCAAGATCATTCGCTGGTCTTTTTTGTTATGATATTTATATATACTAAAAATATATGTATATATAAAATATAAATATATATATATATAGATGAATGTATATCGGTATCAAGATCCAAAGTATTTTCTTCAGTAAATCAATAAGTATATTTTTATCAAATGAGGATGTTAAACACATGAAATTCAAAATTCATAGATACATTTTTCTATAAATAAAAATATTTAGATATATAATTAAAAATACACACACACATACACACACATTGGGTATATAATTATACTAAAAAGTTACAAGTCCTAATGGTTTTAAATTTCAACAATGGCCTTCCTTAAATTCAGATTTAAAAACTTTACAAGTAGAAATGGGGGAAAATAAGCACTAAATAATTTTTCCTTATAAAAAAATCAACCATATAAATATTTTCCTTTAACCAACACTAACTCAAAAATACAATGAAGTGCTATAGTTCATATTACAGGAAAATTTTCATTTTTTATTCCCTTCATGATTTTAAAATAAAGGATTTTAAAACAAGGAAATAAATATTTAAGAGAAGGAAGAACAATTCAACCATTGTATTCAACATAATACCAAACAATGCTCTTTTAAATGAGTAATAAGAAACTTTCCTTCTAAATTAATTAACATTGAGAGTTACAGATTTTAACATTATTAAGCTATGTATTAAAACATTTCTTTTTGAAAGGTCTCCCCCCATTTTTTCTTGGTAATACAAAAAGAATCTAATAACACAAGGGTAACAATATATAGTTAACTCAACATTTAACCATATCCTTAAATCTTCTTTTTAACATGTCAGATAATGTTGCTTTCTAATTATAATATTAAGTCTTATAACCACACTTTTCAAATAAATGAAAATTTACCCTTAAAGCTTCCATTACTAAAGTTCTAAACCTTGTTCAAACAAGAAATGGAGAAATTTATTTTTATCATGAAGCATCATAGTTTTGTTTTGAAAAACATTCCATACACTTACAACATATTTCAACCTTCTATTTTAAAATGATCACACCACAATCCCCAAGTAATCACAAGGAAAACTTATACAAAAATACGTATTAGTAATACAACGTGCTCTAAGAATGAATAAAAACACACTGCAACAAGAAGACAAATCAAGCTTACAAAGAACACATTTCCTTCACAAGAGTATGGCTTTAAAAAATTCCTACAAGTACAAAAATACATAGTTTATCTTAAGACTAGGAATGATTAACAATGATCAATACATCAATTTAAAAACTAATTTAAACAAAAATGAATAAACCTCCCAAACATTTTGGAACCATGAATCGATTACTTCAACCTTCACCAACAATCTTCAAATGAAGATTTGCATGCTCCATTCCATAATGTCTTTAAAACAAAAGGAGATAAGCCTAGTTTTCCTCCCAACATATAGGCACCATCACAATGTATTTACATATTTTGGAGGACATTCTTGCCTCCCCCCAAGCCCATGGGAGAGAGAGCAAGCAATCCTCAAGTATGCACAAGTGCTGAAGGGGTAGAAACAAGAACAACAAAACAAACAAACACTAACCACACACCCAAAACACAAGAGGAAAAACCAAAACAAGGAGGAGGGAACACCATTTTCAACTTGCAAATGGGGAAGAGTGGAGGAGAAATCCAAACAATTCAAAAGGTTTGATTCAACCATAGGAAACAAACATACTAAAAATCTCCAAAAATCCTCCTAATTCCTCCATAACAAGAATTCCTCCTTATTTCTCCTCCCAATAAAAAAAAAAATTATCTTTGGGAGGATTTTTCAAACCTTATGGGTTTCCTTTCCAATGATTCGGAAGGGGGTTCAAACCATATGAACCACATTCCCCTCCTCAAACCATATGAGGGGATTAAAACATGAGAAACTAACATGGCTTGTCCATCAAGCCATGAGGTTTAAGAGGGAAATTACCTCCCTCTTCTTCCACACAAATCCAAAATCCATCATGCCATATGATGGATGGAGAAAAACATAATAATGAAACAAAACAAAAATACCATGCATTACATACAAAACATAATCATACACGACAACAAATTTCATATTAAAACTACATACAATAACACCAAACAAGGATCAAGGATCCTACCTCCAAAAGATTACAAAATTCTCTAAGATATCCAATCCACTTCCAAGTAAGAGCTCCAATTCTCCAACCCCAAAATCACTCACAAGCCAAAAGATAAGTAAAATTTCCTCTTCCTCTTACATGAGGAAGTATTTGAAGAAATATAAGGGAAAATAACTCACAAATGAGGGGGTGACATGTGTCACCCCTCTCTTCGATCCAAACCAAGATTTCAAAAATGAAAGAGAGAAGAGATAAAATTCATTTTAGCATTAATCCTCCAAATTATCCAAAATAAATATAAGTCAAACCCTTGTAACTTTTTAAAAAAACACAACACCCAACCATTCTTACAAAAACGCTATTTCGAGAGAGGTCAGATGGTAGGAGAAAAATCACATTTGACCATTAAATGAATCCCCCCTACCTATAGGTACGGTGAAAGGGCTCATTTCCATGATAAGAGAACCAACAAATTGAAAAGAGGTCTCCAAATATGCCATAAATAGCTTGATTTCGGGTTTGGCATTTTAGGCACAATAGATGAGGTTGTGGGGCCCACCCTATAATCTCTTAGAAGTGCAACTTGATTGAGCGATAACAAAAGGGGTTCTAATATTTCTATTCTATCACTTCCAAAAATAAAATGGAAACACCTCAAGGATGTGGGTATCCCTATGTTAAGGTGAGTCTCAGGGACTACAAGGTCGGGTTCCTTATTGATGTATCCTGAGATAATTTTTTGGGGTTTTAGGGGTAAAAAGATGGCTGTAACTAAAATCAAAATGGGGTGATACACCAAAGTTATTGAGGTCTTTGACTGAGTACATGCACAATGTAGTAAGATAGATTAAAGGAGCATGAACCAATGAGTTTCAGCTAAATCCTAAGGCAAAACACTTTTATGTTGAGGGACTAATCACAACAACAACAACAACTAAAATGCACACTAATACTATGCAGAAAACACCAAATTTTGTAGCAAGGTAATATAATTAATTCAGGGAATTAAAATTCACAAGAGCTAACAGAAAGATACACACATATGCAAATAATTAGAATTGCAATAACTAGTTCTCGATCAAGGCCAAAAATGGAAAATGTTTCTTTAGCACACATTGCATCCAAAAGTTCTCCTATAAAAGTTCTCCCTTTTCCTTTTTCCAGTACACACAATATATAGCAAAGATTATTCACCCGAGTCTCTAAAAATAAACTAGGTCCTAACTATACTTGCATGTTATTACTAACCTCCATTGTGAATAAATAAAACACTAAAATAGACATGCTTCACATGAGGAAAAAATATCCTTTTCTTTCTCTACAAATATCTCAATTCAAACTGTAGTTGATTCCTTTAATTCTAATGCAATGAATAAAAATGGGTGAATAATTTAGCTAATATTATCCACTTTCTTGGTGTATAAATCTCCTCCAATGTTCATGCAAATTTGTCTTCTTGTTGTTGATGTGACACATGTTTTGTCCTCTTGTGATCACATGCAAAAACACACCCAATGCAAAAATAGATCCATCCCATTATGGGGACCACATGTGAACATGCAAAAATATAAGTTTTCCTTTTATCCTCTCCCTTGTACGATGTTACCTTAGAAAATTTTAAGGTAAAATTTGTAAAGTCTAAGGTAAAGGATCTTTGGCATTATTAGCCCCTCATTGACTTAGACATAAGCACGTGTTATAGTTGGAAAACAACTTTTACCTTGGCATGTATAATTTTTGGATTACTCAGCCCCCTTCTTTTATCACGACACCTTTACTTTGGCACATATATCATTGTTTGAGTAATAAACATGTGGGAAACTTGAGAAAAAATTGGACCTCCTTGATGATGTGGTATATAGACCATGGTCTAAGGCTATCAAAAAATAATAATTGGTTGATCTTGGTCCTTTCAGATTTTCAACACCCACTATAGTATTTGGCCTACGAGATATATTATTACTATTATAGACCTTAGATAAGGTCAATGCAACATAGTTATTAAAAATAGGAGCTAGTACCCTCTACCATTATGACTCGCCCCTCAAATATTTTGTCAGTCGCATTTGACTTAACCCTAATTAGATTTTTACTATTTCTTGAAACATGCACTGTAAATGAACCATGGTTAAACTACTAGAAACTATGGTTAAGGTTGGAGTTTGCATTTTTGATCATTTTATCTGTACTGTTTGATCTCCATCGTAGATGCTCTAATAGTGGTTGAGTGGTGGTTGACATGGAAATTGGTTATTTGAAACTTCAACCATTGATCTTTATACTTGTTAATTCTGAACCACTGATCTCAACGTACTCTTATCCTCAGTGAGTTAGATTGAGTTTTCCCTAAGATTAAGGAAGTAAAAAATGAATGCAATCTCTCATTTTTTCATTTTCACTTTGAATTCATTGGCTTGGTGAAGCCCTGGAAACGTTTTTTTAGGCCTCTATAATTGCATTTCTCGATCTCAATTTTATGCGTTTTTTATCCTTTTAAGGCTCTGTGAGTGTGAATACTTGTATTTTCCACCAATTTTACTCCTTTTCAAGCTTGATGTGAGGTTTTGATGAATGTCATAATAGGAGATTTGAAGCTTGTTGAGATCTTGGGATTTTTAGAACTACTGTTGGATGAGGTGAGCTCACTTTTCATGAGCATTGAAATTTGTTTTACTCCAAACCTTAAAACCTTTAAATCGAGTTTTCAATTTTTCTTGAATAATGCATAGTATTGAGATCTTTCTATATTATTTTCTTCTTTTTGATTTTTTCCATTACCTTTGCGATATTTAATGCTTCTTGGTGCAACACAGTCTAAATGATACTAAGGGTTTGAAAGCTCACACCTAAAAATAGTAAGTTCTTGTTTTTCTTCAAATATCTTTACAAAACTTGTAGCATATACCTGGGTTGTAGAAGATAAAGCTTCCTTGAGCATAGAAAATGTAGTTTTATTATCTGTGTCTATACATTTCGGTGAACTTAGAACGATAATTAAAATTTGATGATGCACAATCCACTCTGTGATACAATTTCTAAGTTCTTTCTTTATACTTTGTTGGGTCTCCCTTGAGGGTTTCAATGGTTGAAATTTACATTTGATTTTCTGGCAATTTTCATTATTAGTTACCTGTTTGTCCTTTGTACATTTGTGCATCGAAGGGATTCATGCCCTTTGTGAATGAGCTTTGCAATATACGTTGTTTAAAATCTATTTTACCAAGAGGAGCCCTCCATATTCGAGTTTCATCTATTTTTAGTTTTGAATGGTATTACGGTCTCACAGATTAGGTAATGTATGTGTAACACTATGTTGAAGATGTGGATTCTAACTAATATATGAAGTGGCAGTTTGATTTTTCCTTAGTTTGGGGAGGAAAGCACGACCATGAATAAAAATAACATTGTCTTATTAATAGATGGGATTTCTTATTTTTATGTTTATCTTATTTATATGTATGCCTTACTTATAAGCATGCTATATTTAGGTTGCTTGTGGTTGAAGAAAAATTTTACAAAGAGGTGCACAAGTTATATATGTGTGCATGGATTTACTCTTTGTAATATGGAAAAGAGAGAATTGTATTGTATTCCTCTGGACTGAATAAATGATAAGGCTGGTTTGTTTCTTGTTTTTGTAGCCCATATTGGGTGAACTACGTTAAATCTTGGGTTTATCTTGTGATTTCATGCTTATATTATTTTTGTTTTAATTACATTTTATTGCTCATTTGTGTTTCGATCCTAACAACTTGTATCAGAGAAAGATTTTTTTTAGTAGAAATAGCTCACATGAGGGTTTCTTCTTTGAGTGTGAGTGATGATAGAAGATAGCAAGTTCAGGGTTGAGAAGTTTAACGGCCAAAAATTTTAGCTATGGAAGATAAAAGTGGAGGAATACCTATATTAGAAGGATCTTTACCTACCATTGAAAGGGAAATCTTTAAATTCGTCAGCTATGAAAGATAAATAATGGGATGTTCTTAATCACATGGAATTGGGAACAATACGGTTGTGCCTGGTAGCTACGCTGTATTTCAATATTTCTATAGAAAAGAAAACGATAGATCTAATGGAAAAATTGGGTAAATTGTATGAAAAACCCTTAGCCTCCAATAAGGTAGATCTCATGATTTTTTTTTTAATATGAATATTTCATATGGTAATTTAGTAAATGATCATTTGAATGAATTCAACACGATTACTAATCAATTAAGCTCTGTAGGAGTAATTTTTGATGATGAAGTTAGGGATCTTTTGATTTTGTGCTCATTTCTTGAAAGTTATAATAATTTGGTTATGGCTGTGAGTAATTCTATTTCTAGATCAAAGAGTTTAATGTATTATAATATTATCGGTGTGATTATTAGTGAAGAGATGAGAAGAAAAAGCACAGGTGAGTCATCTGGTAATGTTTTCAGTGTAGAAAACAGGGGAAGACAGAAGGAAAAACAAAATGTCCTAGACACCATGGAAGGTCTAAGAAGGGAAGATCTAAATATAGATGCAGGATGGTATGCTAAAATTGTTGAAAAGTGAGACATCCAAAGAAATATTGTTGGTCTTTAAAATCAGGGAAAGATCAACAAGAAGGGAATAAAGAGGAAAACGTAGCAGGTGATGTGTTACAAGATGCTCTTATTCTTTCTTTAGATAGTAAATCATAATCTTGGGTTTTAGATTTTGGTGCTTCATTTCATGCAACTCCTCATAGAAAATATTTTCAAGATTATGTTCAAGGGAATTTTGGGCAAGTATATCTTGGTGATGATGAGCCATGTAACATTGTTGGAAAATTCAGTGTTCATGTTAAATTGTAGAATGATAACACTTGGGTGTTGAAGAATGTCAGGCATTTTCCTAGATTGAGGAGGAATCTAATTTATGTAGGGAAATTAGGAGATGATGTTTGTTTGGTTGTATTTACAACAAATTATTGTAAAGTTACCAAGGGTTTTCTTGTGGTATTAAGAGGTAACAAAGTAGGTACTTTGTATTTATCCGTTATTTGTACTGATCCATCTTCTATTTTAGCTACTACATATATAGACACAACTCTATGGAATCACATAATTGGCCATATGAGTGAGAAGGGGATGAAGATTTTACATTCACAGGGAAATTTGTCAGATTTAAAAAACATAGACCTTAAATTTTGTGAGCATTATGTGTATTGGAAACAAAAGCATGTGAGATTTCTCAAGGTTGGATCAACCAAGATGGAGCACAAGTTAGAGCTTGTTCATATGAATGTGTAGGGGCTCCGCTCATGTATCTTCTCTTGGTGGTTCATGGTATTATGTTAATTTTATTTATGATGCTACTAGGAAGGTTTGGGTTTACTTTATAAATAAAAAAATATGATGTATTTAACACTTTCAAGAAGTGGAAAGATTTGGTTGATAATGAAACAGGTTTGAAGTTGAAGTGTCTCATATCAGATAATGGTGGAGAGTACTCCAATAATTAATTTAATAACTATTGTTCACAGAATGTAATCCATAGGGTGAAGATAGTTCTTAGAACACCACAACGAAACGGTGTGTCAGAAAGAATGAACAAGACTATCATTGAGAGTGCAAGGATCTTGAGATTTCCCTTACATTTTTGGGTTGATGTTTTAGATAATGTTTTTTAATTGATAAATAGAGGACTTTCAAGTGCTTTGAAAGGTTGAGTACCCAAAGAGGCTTGGAATGGTAAGGAGGTAAACTATTATTTTCTGAATTTTTTTGGTTATGAAGCATTTGTGCACATTGCTAAAGAGAATAGGACCAAGCTAGAAGCTAAGTAAAATAAATGTATTTTCATTGGATATGGCATTGATGCTTTTGGATTCCAGTTGTGGAATTTGGATGAGAATAAAATCATTAGGAGAAGGGATATTATTTTCAATGAAAGGGTTATGTACAGGGAACAACTATAGGATAAGAAGTTGGAAAAATATGAGTGTGTAACACATGATGAGATAAAATATAGAGAAGTTATTAATGGACTAAAAAATCAAAAAGTTGGCATCAATCCTAGCATATTCGGTGTTTATTTTGTAGATCAAAATAAAAAATAATAGCAAGAGCCTAAAAATCCAAAAAATCTTGTGAGATGTTCTACTAGGGTAAGTAAACCTCCTGCACAATTATCTTCGTATGAGCTTTACTATTGTTTATTGACAGATAGTGGAGAACCAAAAAGTTTTGGAGAAGAAATGTAGGTAGAAACACAAAAAAATTGGGAGCATGGTATGGATGAGGAGATGGACTCCTTGGATCACAAAAAAAACTTGGGATTTGGTTCAGTTTCCTGCAGGAAAGAAAGCATTGCAGAACAAGTGGGTTTACAGGTTAAAGGAAGAAGAAGGTGACAAAAAAAGGTACAAATAAATACTTGTTGTGAAGGGATTTTCACAGGAAAAAGGTATATACTTTGATGATAGTTTCTCTCTTGTTATTAAAATGACTTCCATTAGAACTGTTTTAAGTTTTGTAGCTATGGAAGATTTCCATCCTGAACAATTATATGTAAAGACTACATTTATTCATGGTGATTTGGAGGAAGAAATATATATGGAGTAGCCACATGGATATGAAGTCAGGGGGAAGGAGAATTTTGTGTGTAGATTGAAGAAGATCTTGTATGGACTTAAGAAATCTCCAAGGTAATGGTATTTGAGATTTAGCAGGTTCATGATAAAACAAAGTTACTCTAGATGTAATTTTGATCACTATGTTTATTTTAAAAGACTAGATAATAACACATATATTATCTTATTATTATATGTGGATGACATCCTTGTGGCAGGGTCAAACTTGTAGGATATAAATGAGCTAAAGAGATAGTTGACCAATACATTTTCCATGAAGGATCTAGGTGTAACAAAGAAAATTATTGGCATGAGAATCAATAGAGATAGAAAGAGTAAAATATTGACTTTATCTCAAGAAGCATATGTGAATAAGGTGTTGGAATGGTTTAGCATGTAGGATGCAAAACCAGTGAATAAACCATTTACAGGGCACTTCAGGTTAAGTAAAGAACAGTGTGCTAAAACACATGAAGATATTGAATATATGTCTAGAGTTCCATATGCTTTAGCAGTTGGAAGTTTGATTTATGATATGGTATGCACAAGACCATACATTTCCCATACAGTGGGATTTGTCAACAAATACATGAGTAATCGAGGAAAGGAGCACTGGAATGTAGTCTAGTGGATTCTTTGATACTTGAGAGGGACGAGTAGCAGGTAGTTGTGATATGGAGGTTCATAGGTTTCCTTACATGGATATTTTTGATGCAGACATGGCTGGAGATTTGGATGGTAGGAGGAGAACCACATGCTATGTATTCACTATTCGTACCATGATAGTTAGTTGGATTTCTAAACTGTAGAAGATTTTTGCCTTGTCTACTACAGAGGCAGAGTATGTTGCTGCTACAGAAGTAAGCAAAGAGATGATATGGATGCAGCGGTTCATTGAAGAGTTAGGAAAGAAGCATGCGGATTATAGGATATTAAGTAATAGCCAGAGTTTAATTCATCTTTCCAATAACTCAACATTCTATTCAAGAACAAAACACATACAACTCAAGTATCACTTACTTAGATCATTTTTGGAGGATGGACAATTGATGTTGGAGAAGATCCATACAAGTTAGAATCCGTCTGATATGTTGACAAAGGCAGTGAAAAAAGATAATTTGGAAGGTTGTTTGACTTCAATAGGTCTTCAAGATGGATCTTAAAGAACAGAAATGAGTTAGAGAAGAGTCTGAGAATGAGTTGTAATAGTGGCCTGCAGTAGTTAGTCTTCAAGTGGGATATTGTTGAAGATGTGGAGTCTAACTAATAAATGATGTGGCAGTTTGAGTTTTTATTGATTTGGGGAGGAAATCATGGCCATGAATAAAAATAGGATTGTCTTATTAATAGATGGGAGTTGTTAGTTTTATTTTTATCTTATTTATATGCATGCCTTATTTATAAGCATGCTATATGTAGGTTGCTTATGGTTGAAGCAAAATTTTTACAAAGAGTTGAACAAGTTATATATATGTTCATGGATTTACTCTTTGGAATATGGAAAAGAGATAATTTTATTGTATTCCTCTGGAGTAAATAAAGGATAAGGCTGGCTTGTCTTTTGTGGATGTATCCCACATTAGGTGAACCACGTTAAATATTGGGTTTATCTTGTGATTGCATGCTTACATTATTTCTATTTTAATTCTATTTTATTGCTCATTTGTGTTTTGATCCTAACATACAATGCATATAACTTGGCTCTATCATGCACTGGGCGTTGTTATTTCCTTTAGAATACCTTTTTGTGTGACTAAATGATGTTGAAAATACCTAAGCTCTATATTTTGTGCATTCCTTGCACATGGCTTTGAACATCGGACTCAGGTTTAGGCTTATGTAACAATGCATAAAATTCATACTATTTTCATTTTGTTGCAATGAATTTGGTTTGTGAATTTATTTAAAACTATTGTATTCTCAGTTGTATGGCTTGATTTCACATATTTTTGGGCTCGACATTATGTTTAGCTAGATTAGATAGCTCTATAACCTTATGCTTTGTGCTCATACAGGCTAGATTTGAAATTGTTTACTCTTATACTGTACCAATGATTGTTCATACCATTACACCAAGTTTATATAAGTTCTGGTGCTTTGGAATATATGCTTGTAAAATTATAAATCTGCTTGATTCCCTTCTCAAGTTTTGTAAAACTGAAACTTATTCCCTTTTTGAGGGTATTTTGAATCTGGGAACTACATCTTGATCATAATGAACTGTTTCGTTAAATTATTGCAAGCTAGTTGATTTTGAGTGGCATTCTTCATTATGAAATGAAAATCAATTGTAGCCTTACCTTGGGAACATGTCTAAAGTATAACACTTTCAGAAAACATATTTCATCTATTTTTGATCCCATTGATATAAAACTTCATGTAAAATGTTAAATTGCACCTTTTACTTTTATTAATTTTTTGTACTTTGATTTTCTCCTTATGGAATGCCTATGAAGCTTATTTGAAACCTTTAAAATAGTGTTGAGGTTTGCATTATTCTTCTTAATGCTTCAATATTTTAGAACCTTCCTTTCAAACTATAAAAATTTGCTAGATTTGGAATTTCTTTGGTTTCTTGAGTGGCCCTAGCATCAGTTTGAGCTCTATTTATATGTTTGCTTCAAAAATAAAAGTGAACCTTATCTGAATTTATAGCTGAAGTATTAACTGATTGAAGGGTGAGCTAAGACTTTACTATCTGTATTTTTTTCATCATATCTTTGTTTTTTAAATGTTGAGTCTTTGTTACCAATTTCTATGATGGATCTTTATTTCATAACTTGATAGCTGATATTTGAAGCTATCCAAAATGGATTTGTTATAATTTTTTAATAGTAGCTTCCTTATATTTCACTCTACTTGTATCAGCTTGATAGCAGTTAAGATTTCTAAAACATTAGATGTACCCTGTAATGTAGAAATACCTTGTCTTCTTCATGCATTTATTCAATTAAATTCTTTTCTTTTGGTAAGAACATAAAATAGATGCAACTGTTTATCTTGTGTCTAAAAGTATGTTTTGAACTGAATTCATTGTATCATATGTGTTGTAACATATTGCTACATTCCTTTGTGAATTTATGTCTGAACAGCTTGCTTGAGGTTTTGAGAACTGTTTCTTGAATCTAGATCTAGATTCTTGATCATTGCAAATATGCTAACCTCATGTTGTCACTTCAATTTTCCAATGATTATTTTTAGTTAATAATGCAGGATCCTTTATTTTACCGTACTCCATTCAATTTCTTTTCAGAATAGTCCATAGAGAAAAATGTACCTCACTTCTATAACTTACATACTTGATTCATCTATTTTCTTAAGTTGAGTTTAACCTTTTGGAAATTGTTGTGAGCTTCAATCATTACATACTTGTCATTTATAATCCATTGGTTATGGTCTTATTGATTCTATTGTACTTGGTACATATCTTGGAACTCAGATGAGTTCTTTCTATAACAATAAAAAATTGTTGTCCTTTTATTAAATTGTTCTTCTTCAATTCTGAAATCAGGCTCTTAATAGCTTGTTCATAACTATTTTTTCATGCTTTTCACTTGTACTTCATGTATTGAAGTGAAAAATAAAATATGAATTATTCCTCTTGGCTGTTCTAAATTTATTGAATTTGCATCTATAGCTCTTGTGACTTCAAATAGGCTCCTCATTCATGTAGCATAGTCCTTGAATAATTACATAATTTCAGTAACTGTTAAGAGGTTGATAATTTTCTTCATGAGTAGATCTGCTAAGTGTGTAGTTCAATTGAAATTTGATCTTTGAGCTTTTCTTATTTCAATGCTACATCTTTATGAATAATGTATCAGTTTCTATATCTTAGGAATTTAATAACTATACTTTATTTTTGTATTCATTTTGTACTTTTGACTCTACCAATATGATTGTAATGAGTCATTTCAAAATTGTACTTTGTATTTTGATATATTAAAACTTTTATTGGTGACTTGATCAATTTTTTTTAATTATGGGTAAATAGTTTTTTGAAAGGGACTATACCATTGTACAACAATGCTCAAAAGCAAGATTTTACCCTAAAAATCCCAACAACAGAAAACAATCTGTCAAGAATAGAACTAGCAAAATCAAATCAGCTACTAAAAAAATAGCTAATAAACAACAACTTAACAACAAAACATTTTCCCAGCAACTGCGTAATATGCCATTTTCCTAGATGTAACAATAATAGCACCCAAAAAGACAAGAATCATACCTTTTCTGATATGGTGGGAGATTTAGATTTGGAATTTCCCTTCTTTTTCCTATCCACCACTGTCCATTCCTGATTTCCCGCATCCACTGCAATCGGAAGAGCAACAACAATGGATTTAATGGGGATGTGACCCATAGGAAGGGGGTTTGAAACATCCTTAATCACTGAATCAAAAATTTGCCGAGAATAGTCTGGAGGTACCTTCTCTATGTTAGTATGTGAATCAACCACGATGGGTGAGTCAACTTGCAGGGGGGCACTAGATTCCTCAACTGGATCTGAGTCAATTGTAATATGTTCAGGTAGAGAATCCTTCCAATAGGAAGTTTTGGTCTTTTGTTTGGAATGTTCACAATCGTCTATAACATGACCAATTTGGAAGCTATGCCGACATCTGAAGGAAATTCTCTCATAGTCTATCCTCTGCACCCAAATCCTTTCACCAATCTGAAGATTGATTTCTGCTAGTAAGAGTTTGGAGGTATCAAGATCATCTAAGATTCGAGCATAAGTAGTATGTGTTTGAATGGAGGTCTTATCATCAACTACCACACATGAGCCTAGAGTATCTCCTATATAAATGAGATGAGATCTGTTCCAAAGTTGTAGTGGGAGTCCTGGTAAATGAACCCAAATCAGGTAGGTATCAAAAGACTCCTTTAACGGGTCCAAAGATGGATACCATGGTTTGGACATAAGCCCATATTCCCCCCAAACCCAATGTTGGCTAAAAATTAAATCCCTATCTTCAAGGGTTTCAAAGACAACAATGAAGTAAGCTTTAGCACAAGGATAAAGCTCAATCTTTCCTTGTATTTTTTCTCTCCATCTCTGGGCTATCCAGTCATGGAGCTGATAAATATTAGGAAAAAATTTGTGAAATCTACGTATGAGACCCAGTTGGGAGATATTTTCCTCCTCCTTAAGAACCTTTATAAGTATATCCTGCTTGATTTTTAGCGTCAGGACCTCCCGGGAGGGTTTCAAGAGCTCATTTCTGACATTCTCCTTCTTTTTGGAGACCGCTGAAGCATAACATTTAGACCTATTATCATTGTTATATTTTCCCTAGTTTTGATCGAGCCCTGTTTCTCTCCCTCCATCACCATATCCACACATAGTCGATTTGAAATGAGCATGGATTTGATCACCCTTTTCTGCAAACCAGGAGACTAGATATTTGTTTTCCATGTCTCCACTATGAATGCCCTCATACTGGTGACTTGATCATTATGCTTATATGCAATACTTGATTCGTCTTGAAAAATGTGGTACTTTCTGATGTGAATGCTTTAAAGTATGCCATAACTTCCTTTTGTATTAATCAATAATTAAATTTTTAGAAAGTAGTTTCTTATTATTTAAATACAACATTTGGCATTTAATTTTCATCTGATACATGTACCTGCACATTTAGAAATACTAACTAGAAAATAAATATGATTTCAGTCTCTCTTGTATTCCATAGTGACTTTTCTTTCTCCTTTTCTGTCATAATTATGCGAATCACATGTGTTTATGTAAGGTAGTAATTTCTCAATTATGTATCAGATTTGATGTACCTCATTCCTTTGGACTTGAAATGATTCATTTTCATGAAGCTAGATAGCAAAATAATATAGATTAAACCCTGAGCTCTGTAACTGAAAAAAAAAATCCTTTCTTTTTAGGTACCATGATGCAATGGAAGATGATGCAGAAGAAGATGAAGGTGGAGGAATTTGAAACTGGATGAATACCAAGAGAATACCTAAAAGTAAATGATGGGTTTCTTATATATTCCTTTACTTTTAGGTTTGTGTACATGTATCTTTTTCTTCAATAATCATAAGTTACATCTGAATGCTTGTGTGGGATAACTAAAATTGTATCTCTTTATGATTAAATGAAATTACATTATGTAATTCATTTGTCTATTTCCTTTTGCATTTGATTATTCTAAATGATAATTATGGAATGAAATAAATAACTCAAAAAACAATTAATATCATTCAAACATAGAGAAATAAAAAGAATTAATGTACATGTAACTCATAATGTACCTTCATCCATGTAAACAACAACTACGTTTGTTGTTCTGGAGTCCAACTCCTTAGGTTTGTAGCTATTTTTTCCTCTATTAAGGATGTACTTTAGTTTGTCGGAGCTTTTATGAAACTCTGATGAAGGTGAACATGGAAAGGTAACATATGTGAGGTGTTGAATTCTTCAACAACACACATAGCTACATTTTTCTTTGCTAATTTACTTACTGCAACATAAAACCTTTAAGAAATTATATGTCTTCCACTTATTTAGGTTCATCTCATCAATTCCTGCCATCTGAATTGAAGTTTCAAGTTTCCCATTTTCGCACAAGTGTAAAAATTGTCAAAATTTCTAGAAATCATGTGGGTAAAGTTGCCTGCTAGCTTAAAGACCAGTGCCTTGCTCTTTTCCATTGGGCATGGAGTCAAAAGCATATAGCCAAAATCTTTCCTTTTCTAAAAAACTGACCTTTCTAAAATTCAAACTAAAGTTGGGAAATGATCTAGTAAACTAGATGATGTGCATAAATGGAATTATTGAAATTGAAAGATGCAATGTGTATGAACTGCACTTATTGAAATGGAAATCCTTCTCTAACCAACACTTAGAAGATATTAAATAATAGTGCTTGATAAACATACCATTCACAGGAATGGGAAGTTCTTCTCAATTTATCCTTAAAATATGAAATGAATTGTGTTCTTTATAAGCTAAAATCGTGTAAGGACCACTCTAGATTGCATTGAACTTTGTGTTGTTTCATGGCTTTTCATGATCAACATCCCATTTCAACACAATGTCTCCTTCATTAAAATTTTTGAACTTAGCCTTTTAATCAAACGTTCTCTTGATCTATTTCTGATTCTTCTCCATGTTTAAGTGATCTCAATCTCTTAGCTCTTACATTTCCATAAGTTTTACATAACAAAACTGCATTTCTTCATTCTCAAGTAACTCCATCTGATGTAATAAATCCAATGTAGTCAGCTTAATTGAAATATATATTCTTTCCTCGTGACTAGAACAAGATTATATGGTGAGTTGCAAACTGATCTTTTAGAATTCACTCTATCAGCCCAAAGTGCTAAATTCAACATTAGATCCTAAGCTCTTTGGTTATATTTAACTGTTCTTATGATAAACATGAGTAAATTTTGATTAGTACTTTCAGATAAACCATTACCTTAAGGGTAATAATTAAATGAAGTACTCAGATAAATACCATGTTAAACAACCCAATCTGTCACTTTGGCTCCAAGGAAATCTAGGGCATTATCTAAAATGATAGTAGATGGAACACCAAGTCTGCAAACAATGCCTTTGTAGAATGGTAAGATTGAAGTATCATTGACTTCTTTCAAGGCCACTACTTTAGTCCAATGTGTAAAGTACTATGTGGTAGTTAAGATCCACTTGTGTCCTTGTGATGAAGGAGGATTTATGATGCCAATGATGTCAAGACCCCACTGCATGAATGGATGATCCACTGAAATAAACTACAAGGGAAACAAAGCTAATCATTCTTTTCTAACAAAGAATTCACATTTTTTACACTTCTTTATCCATTCAAAATAGTCCTTGAATATGTCGGGCCAACAATAACCAACTTTCATAATTTTCAGAGTTGTAGTATGTGATGAGAAGTGACCTCCTGCATGTCCTTCATGAAATTCAAAGAGTAATTAATGCACTCTATCATAATCAACAAAACAAAGAAAAAATCCATTGATATATTTCTTGAACATCACTTCATCAACAAAAGCATAAGGTATGGCCTATAATTTGAAATATCTTTTTTTATTTTTTTCTATACCTTCTGGATAAGTACCATGTTGCATGTAATTGATCAAATCAGTCATCCAAATTGATCTTGGAACCTATGGATTGAGTTCAGGTTGTTAATTTTGGGGTTGTTGCAACTGTAACGTGATGTAATGAATCAGCAGCAAGACTGCTTTTCCATGTTAGCAATCAAATCTTCACATAATCCTTTTCCTCATAGTGTTTTATCAAAATGGATTTCAGCATCATACTCCACAGTATTTGTAATCCAACCTTCTCATTTCTCATTAAATTCATTATTCAACAGGAATGTTTTAACAATTGGGTGAGAAACTAGAACATGAATCTTATTATTTGAAAGCATATACCTAAATTTCTTCAAACCTCTAACTACAACGAGTACTTTTTTTCAAGAAAAGTGTACCTTGTTTTGTATTCATGAAGAATTTGTCCAAAAAAATCAATGGGTTGTTCTATTTCATCATCATTGACCAGTGTCAATATGGTTTAAAATGGTTTCAACTGCTACAAGTGCATACATCATGAAGTATTTATCAAAATTAGGATTTTCAAAAGTAGGATCTTGTGAAATCGCCAACTTAATGGTATCAAATACTTTACTACCTTCACTGGTCTGAGAGAAACTTTTCCCTTTCTTTACAATAAATTTTAATGGCATAACCAATGCTACACAATCTGGAACAAATCTTATAACAAAGTTGATTTTTGTAAGAAAACTTTGTAATACCTTCTTATGATAAGGCAAAGACAACTGCAATATTTTATCAATTCTGAAAAGATCAATAGCTAAGACCTTATTAGAAACAATATGTCCAAGTAGTTTACCTTTGTGCACTAAAAAAAGGACTTTTGGGATTTAATGAGATTCTAAACTTCCTACAAAGCTCAAAAATTTTGCCTTAAATGCATAAAAAGATCATCATAATTGTTTGAAAATACAATAACATCATCTAAATAAACCAATATGTGTTTATTATAGAGGTTATGAAAATCCATATCCATTACACGCTGAAACGTTGCAGCAACATTTGAAATTCCAAAAGGCATTTTTTTTATAAGCGTAACTACCCCGCTTTGTGGTGAAGGCTATCTTGTATTTATTTTCTGCATGCACAAGAATCTGATTATATCTAATGTAACCATCTAACAAGGACAACCATTCTGAACCTGAAACTATTCTTAAAATCTGATCCATGTTTGGCAGTGAATAGTGATATTTTAATGAAGATTTATTACGATAGCTAAAATTGACACACAACTAGATAATAGGCACAAGATTGGATACCCATCTTGAATGCTTTCCTCGAAAGATAATACCTGATTCAATCAACTTAGAAAACTCTTTTATCATTAATGGATCAATCTTGGGATTTACAAGCCTCTGTTTCTACCTTACTGGTTTTGAATTTGGCTATAATTCTATATTATGATGTGTGAAACTAGGATCAAAAACTTTAAAATTTTGGTATTTCCAAGAATAGACATCTTTGAATTGTTTGCATAAAATGATAAAAGACTATTTTTAGCTAAGGAACATACCTTTCCAATCTGTAATGTCTTCCCATCATCAATTAAAATCTCTTCGTAATTATCAACATGTGTTGAGATCTTTTATTTGTCTTTTCTGAGATGATCATCTGAACTTAAAACATCCTCTAAAATGACAAGTCCTTGAGTCAATTTATTTTTCTTCAGCAGTACAATCTAATGACCATATTGTTGCTATAATTTCTCTTTAATAATTGTAGAAAATTCAGCTTCTTGTTGCAGAAATCTGCAGGTTTGTTTATCATCTTCAAAAAAATTCTAGTTTTCTTCATTATCAGGCACCGAAGGTTTAATTATCATCTTAATATGAGGCTATATTTTTTCATTTCCAACATGATCTAGCACTTCAAATCTATTTCCAATTGCTGAAATTATGTTTGCATGTTTAGTTTTAGCTCTTGGGACTTATTTAATATTAATAACTTGAAAATCATCCATTGAATATGAAACAATATGTTTATAATATTTCAACAATGAATTCTTACAGCTTGGTTTATAACTAATTCAGAGTCACCATAAACTTGTAACATGGTGATTCCTCTTTTTATGGCCCATTGTAGGCTAAGAATCAATGCTTCATTTTCAGCTATGTTTACAAGTAAATGAAAATTATAGAATTAAAGGTGAAAATACCTTTGATTAGAAGGGGAAGTTAGCATCATACCTACACATTAATTTTTGCTATTACCTATAATTCTGATTTTTCTATTCTGGGTGCCTATTCTACTGATAGGGTGTTTGATAAGGTGTTCTAGGCTAAGATAATTTATTTTCAATTGATGTTAGTGTGTTCTCGATGGTCTGTAACACCTTAAATACTTCATCTTGAGGTGATATAACAATAGGATCTATTATGGTAATACGCTGTGAAATAGGTGTCAAATCTTCTATAATATACATAGAAGGCCATTAGGCTAATTTTCCAGCTTGAATAAGGCTATTTTAAGGTTTAATATCAATTTCATAAACTATTGGAAGTGTAGTTCCTCCTATGGAATGTATGATGGCTACAATATCATTGTTTAAGGCTCTAAGGTATTATAGAAAAGCATGATCAACTTGAGGCTCAATAGTGGCTATAATACTTACCCATGTTCTTACAAATATGATGTTAAAGCTAGCCATAAATTCATGAGGAACACGCTTAATTGTAGACAATTTTTCTATGAGAGACAAATGATCTAAATTATATTAAAATTATTTATGTAACTGATTTCCCAGTTCATCCCAAGTTGTTATAGTCCCCACTGATAAAGTTATATACCATTGTAAGGCTTGTCCTTTTAATGATGTAGCTAAAATTCATAAAGTAACATCTTCATGAGTTATATTATGAACTAAACAAAGTGCTACAATGTATTTAATGTGCTTAGTAGGGGTAATATGATTTTCACTAATAAATGAGGGTAAAAATTTTAAGGTAACAGAGGGTATGTCATGACAAACATGAATTATTAAGAGGCTATCATTATTGAAAGGTACACAATTTTTGGGTTGTTATGGTGGTGGCTGAGGCATTGGAATAACTAGAATTTGAACAACAAGATTGATAACTAGTGAAGAAAGGGGAGGAGGGTTATCAAAACTAGGCATGTTAAATGGTAAGGTATTTCTAACTCTTCTTCTTCTTGCTGAACTAAAGTCAAAGAAAAAAATTATGAGAAATTCCACTTACCATTGATCTAGTAGTCACCTTCGGCATGGAACATGCTGCAAAACTAGTTTGAAATCAGCCTTACAGAATTACCAAATAATTTCTTTTGATTTTTAATGGATTTTTGCAGCTTTTCTTTCGAAAAGTGTTTGTTTCTTTGCTATGAATCTATTATTAATCTTATTCGTCTCCCACCAGGCATGCCAAAATTTGTTATCTCTCAGAAGTGTACCTTGATTAATGGATAAAAGCATGGGTTCTAAGCTTTCTCTTCCCTCACATCTGTAAATATAATGGAAATACCTTAGGGCTATGGGTATCCCTATGTTGAGGTGAGTCTATGGGTGGGATTACAAGGTCAGTTCCTTATTGATGTATCCTAAGATAATTTTTTTGGGTAAAAAGAAGGTTGTGACTAAAATTAAAATAGGGTGATACACCAAAATTATTGAGGGCTCTGACTGAGTAAATGCACAATTTACTGAGATTAGATTAAAGGAGCATGAACCAATGGATTTTAGCTAAATCCTAAGGAAAAACACTTTTTTTTCGAGGGACTAATCACAACGACACAACAACTAACATGCACACTAAGACTATGCAGAAAGCACCAAATTTGTAGCAAGGTAAGATAATGAATTCAGGGAATTAAAATTCATAAGAGCTACTAGAAAGATACAGACCACTAAAAATAATTGGAAAGGTAATAAATGGTTCTCATTCAAGGGAAAAAATGGCAAAAAATTTCTTCAACACTCATTACATCCAAAAGTGCTCCTATTAAAATCCCCCCTTGTGTTTTGCCAATGCACACAATATATAAAAAAAATTATTCACCCAAGTTTATTAAAATAAACTAAGTCCTGAATACACTTACATGTTATTATAAACCTTAATTTTAAATAAATAGAAGGATAAAATATATATTTTGTATATGAGGAAAAAATAGCTTTTTATTTCTCTAAACATAGCTCAAGTAAAAGTGTAGTTAACTCCTTTAATTATGATGCAATGAAAACAACTAGGTGAATAATTTGCTAATATTAGCCACTTGCTTGGTATGAAATTCTCCTCTAATGGGCATGCAAATTTTTCTTCTTGTTGTAGATTGGACACATGTTCTATCCTCTTGTGATCACATGAAAAAACACACCCTGTGTAAAAGTAATGCTCTTGATTTCATACTTAGCAAAAAATAGTTCCACCCCACTATGGGGACCCCCTGTGAACATGCAAGGATAAGGTCTTCCTTTTATGATCTACATTGTATGAGGTTCCCTTAGCAAGTTTTAATGTAAAATTTGTAAATTCTAACGTAAAGGATCTTTGGCATTATTAGCCCCTCATTGACTTAGGCATAAACATTCGTTATAGTAAGAAAAACACATTTACCTTGGCATGCATATTGTTTAGATTACTCGCCCCCCTTCATTTATCATGATACCTTTACTTTGGCACATATATCATTATTTGAGTAATAAACATGTGGGAAAATTTCACAAACATTGGCCGTCATTGATGATGTGGTACATAGACCATGGTCTAAGGCTATCAAAAATTAATAATTGGTTGATATTAGGCATTTCAGATTTTCAAAACTAATTTTGTTCCTCGACCTGCATGATATATTATTACTGTTATAGACCTTAAATAAGGTCAATGCAACACAAATATTAAAAAATGAAGTTGATCCCCTCCTCCATGATGAATCACCCCTTAAACCTTTTGTCAGTGGCATTTAACTTAAACCTGATTAGGGTTTTTCCATTGCTTGACATTTGCACTATTTGCATATTATGGTTGAGTTACTAGAAACTGTGGTTAAGGTTAGATTTTGCATTAGTGATTGTTTCATCTATATTGTTAAATATTCATTGTCGATCCTCTGATAGTGGTTTAGTGGTGGTTGACATGGAAATTGGTGATTTGAAAATTCAACCATTGATATTTGTACTTCTTAATTCTGAACCACTAATCTCAATGTAGTTTTATCCTTGGCTAGTTAGACTAACACGGGCCTATGGTTAAGGAAGAAAAAACAAATGTAATTTCTCATTTTTCAATTTTGCTTTTGAAGTCGTTAGCTTCGCTAAGCCCTAGAAAAACATTTCCATACCTCGATTATTTCATTTCTCAAGCTTGATTTTATGCATTTTTTATCCTTTTAAGGCTATGTGAATATGAATATTCGTATTTTCCATAATTTTTACTCCTTTTCAAGCTCTTTGTGAGGTTTTTATAAAAACCATAATAGGATCTTTGAATCTTGACGAGATCTTGAGTATTTCATAATTTTTGTTGGATGAGGTAAGGTCATGTTTCATGAGCACTGAAAGTTGTTTTACTATGAACCTTGTAACCCTTAAGCTGATTTTTCGAGTTTTCTTTAATATTTCATGGTATTGAGATATTTTTGCTTTCTTTACTTGTGCTAAGTTTGGCCATTACCTTTGAGATATTTATTGCTTCTGGGTGTCATGCATTCCGAACGACACTGAAGGTTTGAAAGGTCCCACCTAAAACTGGTAAGTTTTTGTTCTTTAAATATCTTTACAAGTCTTGTAGCATATACCTAGGCTGTGGAAGATAAAGCTTCCTTGAGCTTAGAAAATGCAGTTTTTTTATCTGTGTTTTTAAATTTAATTGAAATTATAACTATAATGAAAATTCGATGATGCACAATCCACTCTGTGATGCCATTTCTAAGTTATTACTGTATACTTGGTTGGGTCTCCCTCAAGGGTTTCAATGGTTGAACTGTACATCCGAATTTCCAGGTATTTCTATTATTATTTACATGTTTCACCTTTGTGCATTTGTGCATCGAAGGGCTACATATCCTGTGTGAATGAGATTTTCAATATTTGATGTTTAAAATCCATTTTATTGTGAGGATCCCTCCATATTTGAGTTGAATGTATTTTTCCTTCTGAATCGTATTACAGTATCAGTTAGTAGGTATTGTATGTGCAACATTATGCATATTCCTTCGCTCTACCATGCAATGATCATTGTTGTTTCGTTTAGAAGACCTATTTGTGTGACTAATAATGTCTAAAATACCTGAGTTGTGTATTTTGTGCATTCCTTGCACATGGGTTCAAACAACGAAATCTTTTTTAGGGTTTTGTAATAATGTATAAACTCCATATTATTTTCATTTTGTTCCTATGAATTTTGTTTGTGCATTTTTTTAGAAGTGCTTTTGTTTTCAGGCCTATAGATTGTTTACACATATTTCTGGTCTCAGAAATATGTCTAGATGGCTTAGATAAACTCTATAACCTTATGCTTTGTTCTCATACATGCTAGATTTTAAGTTTTTTGCTCTTATCTTGTACTTGTGAATGTTCATACCATTAAACCAAGTTTAAATAAGTTCTAGTGCTTTAAAATATATGCTTGTAACATTATAAATCTTCCTCATTCCCTTCTTATGTTTTGTAAAACTTAAAGTTATTCCCTTTTCGAGGGTATTTTGATTCTGGAGAATTACATCTTGATCATAATGAGCTGTTTCATTAAATTATTGCAAGCCAGTTGATTTTGAGTCGCATTGTTCATTATGAAATGAAAATTAATTGTAGTCTTACCTTGGGAACATGTCGTGAAGTAAAACACTTTCATCAAACATATTTGTATCTATTTTTGATCCCATTGATACAAAACTTCATGTAAAATGTTAAATTGCAACTTTTACTTTCATTAATTTGTTGTACTTTGATTTTCAACTTATGCCATGCCTATGAAGCTTATTAACAACCTTTCAAACAGTATTGAGGTTTGCATTATTCGTCTGGATGCTTCAAGATTTTAGAACCTTCCTGTCAAACTGTAAAACTTTGCTAGATCTGGAACTTCTTTTGTTTCTTGAGTGGCCCTAGGATCAGTTTGAGATTTATTTGTATGTTTGCTTAAAAAATCAAAGTGAACCTTGTCTACATTTATCACTAAAATTATTATCAGATTTAAGGGTGAGCTGAGACTTGACCACCTGTATATGTTTCCATCATAGATTTATGCTTTGAAGGTTGAGTCTTTGGTAACCATTTCTGAGTTTTATCTTTATTTCAAAACTCGATAGATGATCTTTGAAGCTATCTAAAATACTTATGCCATGGCATGAAATTTAATTTTCTCCTTATGCCATGCCTATGAATTTTATTCAAAACTTTTAAAATAGTAGTGAGGTGTTGAATTATTCTTCTGGATGCTTCAAAATTTTAGAACCTTCCTTTCAAACTACAAAAATTTTCTAGATCTATAACTTCTTTGGTTTCTTGAGTGGCGCTAGGATCAGTTTGAGATTTATTTGTATGTTTGCTTCAAAAATAAAAGTGAACCTTATCTATATTTATCACTAAATTATTATCGGATTTAAGGGTGAGCTGAGACTTGACCATCTGTATCTATTTCCATTATAGATTTATGCTTCGAAGGTTGAGTCTTTGATAACCATTTCTTATTTTGATCTTTATTTCATAACTCGATAGATGATCGTTGAAGCTATCTAAAATGCACTTTTTACTTCTAATTGTTTAACAATATCTTCCTTATATTTGTATGTACTTGTATCAGCTTTATATCAGTTTAGATTTCTAAAACATCTTATGTACCCTGTAATGCAGAAGTACCTTTTCTTCTTCATGCATTTAATCCATTAAATTCTTTTCTATTGGTAAGAACATAAAACATATGCAAATTTTTATCTTTTTTCTAAAATTATGTTTTGAACTAAATTCATCGTATCATCTGTGTTGTAGCATATTGCTGCATTCCTTAGTGAATTTATGTCTAAATAGCTTGCTTGATATTTTTCGAATAGTTTCTTGAATCTGGATCTACATTCTTGATCATTGCAAATATGTTAAGCTCATGTTGTTGCTTAAATGGTCGAATGATTATTTTCAGTTAATAATGCAAGCTCCTTTATTTTAGTATACACCATTCAATTTCTTTTTAGGATAGTCCATAGAGAAAAATGTACCTCACATCTGTAGCTTGCATACTTGATTCATCTACCTGCTTAAGCTAGTTTAACCTTATGGAATTTTTGTGAGCTTCAATAATTACATAATTGGCATTTATACTCCATTTCTGATGGTCTTCTTGTTTCTAGTGTAATTAGGATGTATCCTGT
The DNA here is from genome assembly GCA_019776745.2 of Taxus chinensis. NCBI lineage: Eukaryota > Viridiplantae > Streptophyta > Pinopsida > Cupressales > Taxaceae > Taxus > Taxus chinensis. Next base: position 793,089,599 of record CM034148.1, read on the forward strand.
AACTTAGATGATTTGTTTCTATAACATGATAGATTTTTTGTCCTTTTATTGACTTCCTCTTCTTCAATTCTAAAATCAGGCTCGTAAAAGCTTCTTCATAACTATTTATTCACGCTTTGTACTTGTACTTCATGAATTGAAGTGAAAAATAAAAGTTGAAATATTCCTCTTAGTTGTTCTAAATTTATTGAATCTACATCTATATCTCTTGTAACTTCAAACAAGTTCCTTATTCCTATAGCATAGTCCTTGAACAATTGCATACTTTCAGTAACTATTAAGAGCTTGATACTTTGATTTTTGAGAAGATCTGTTAAGTGTGTAGTTCAATTGAAATGTGATCTCTTTTTTTCTTATTTCAATGCTACATCTTCGTGAATATTGTATTAGTTTCTATCTCTTATGAAGTTGAAAATTGTACTTTATTTTTGTATTCAATTTTGTACTTTTCACTGTACCCTTATGAATGTGTTGAGTCATTTCAAAAATATACTCTGTACTTTGATAAATTAACATTATACTGGTGACTTTATCATTATGCTTGTATGCATTACTTGATTCATTGCGCAAAATGTGCTACTTTCTAATATAATTGTTTCAAAGTATACCATAACTGCCTTTTAATTCATCAATACTTAACTTCTCGAAAAGAAATTTTTATTTTTAAAATGAAAAAATTGGTATTTTCATTTCATTTTCTACATGTACCTACACATTTAGAAAAACTAGTTAGAAAATAAATAGGCTTTCATCCTCTCTTGTATTCCATAGTGACTTTTCTTTCTCATTTTTTGTCATGATTATGAGAATCACATGTGCTTTTGCAAGGTAGTACTTTCTCAATTTTGTATTATCTTTGATGTCTATTATTCCTATTGACTTCAAATGATTCGTTTTATTGAAGCTAGATAGCACAAGAATACAGATGAAACCCTAATCTCAATAATTAACAAACTTTCTCTTTATTTTTAGGTACCATGATGCAATGGAAGATGATGCCGAAGAAGATGAAGGTGAAGGAAGATGTAACTGGATGAAGATCAAGAGAATATCGAAAAGGAAATGATTGGTTTCTTCTATATTCCTTTACTTTTAGCTTTGTGTACATGTATCGTTTTCTTTAAAAATCATAAGTTACATCCCACGACCAGTGTGGGAAAATTGAAATTTTATCTCTTTATGAATAAATGAAATTAGATTTTGTAATTGAGTTGTCTATTTCCTTTTTCATTTGATTACTATTATCCAAAATTCACCCCCAAGGTAATTTTGATAACATGCAAGCAATTATATTGATTCAGGGCAAAAAGTCATGTTTCTAGGGTCCCCTCATATTCGTCTAACTCCCCTGTCCAAGAGGGAGAGAGTAAGTTCTGAGAAAATGCGGAAAAAAAAAGGTTCAAGAAGGCAAATAGGTCGATCCAGGAAAAATCAAGAAAAATTGGCTAAGTCCTGCTCAAGGTCACCTCCGGGATGTGTGGGACAGAAAGGCCCGAACCGGCCGAACCGGCCGAAATAAGCACAGGCAGTCAAAAACAAATTGGGACATCTGGGCCGAAAAGGCGCGAACCGGCCGAACCGGGCGAAAAAGGTCGAGTCAGTCTGAAGGCAATTGGGACAAGCGGGACAGATGGACGCGAACCGGCCGAACCGGCCGAAATCAGTCAAGGCAGTCCAAAAAAACAAAGCGGGCCAAGTGGAACAAAAAGGTGCGAACCGGCCAGATCGGCCGAAATTGTCCCAAAGGGTCCAAAGGCAAATGGGACGTGGAGGACAAATGAACGCGAAATGCCCGAACCGGCCGAAAAGGAGAACTTTCGCACTAACTGCTATGGGACAAATGGGACAGAAATGCCCGAACCGGCCGAACCGGGTGAAATGGGAACAAGCAGTCCGAAACAAACTGGGACATTTGGGCCAAATGGGCGCGAACCGGCCGGTTCGCCCGAAATGACATGAACTAAACAACTCAAAAGACAATTAATCTCATTCAAACATAAACAAATAAAAACAATTAAGGGTAGATATATTTAAATAAAATAAACATATTCGGCCCCAGTCAATCAATGCTCATTCCCGTCAAATGATAGAAAACGCCTGCCAGGCCCAAAACAGTTGCCCGCACTCAGAAGGCCATAACTTTTGCATTTCTCAATGAAATCACACAAAATTGGTACCGTTGGAATCGTGGTTCCGAGCCCGATGCACAGCAATCAATAAATTCCAGATTTTATTAGAAATTGATCGAGATTTTTAAGAAAACGTGTCCGGGTTCAGAACAGTGTTTTATTTGGTAGCTGGGAGTGCAATTAAGAGGAATGGCCATCATTCTTTCTCTGATGCAGTACATGGGACAGTATGGGGAGCCTTTTCCAAGTAATGTATAACCATTCCACTCAATTTAATGCCTCTTACAAGTGGTTGAAGGACAGATTTCAGGATTTCCATTTTCCCTCCTCTTCTCCTTCTCATTTTTTCTATAAATTGGAGTGTTGGGCTCATTGTAAGGGGGGAGAGTTTTTGGGTAACAAAGCTCTGTCAAAATTACTTTGTGAAGCCAGTGTGTTGCAGGTCCTTGTAGTGGACTCCTTGCATGGTGATCCAGGCCCTTATCTTGTAATAGACTGAACTGTGCATACCAGGAAGCAATAAAATACAAGTTTGTGGATGTATCTTCCCCTGCTGTGTTTTCTTGCATTCTTCTTGCCCCTTTTATCTTTATACAAGAATATTGTGTCTATTATTATGTTCTTGCAGGAATTCACTAACATTGTGTGTGCTTGGAATATTGCTGTGAATGCATTTTGCTGGATCATGGTGAACTGTCATCACCTCTTCTAGTGTGCACTTTGCTTCTGTATTTCACGCATTTGGAGATTACTCTCACACCTTCTTTTTCTGGTGTATCACCGCTTTAGTGTAGGCTTTCATTTTGTGCATTCTCTCTCTCTGGTCCCTTGGAATTTTAGGTTAGAATAGCTAGTTTCTCCTGCGTTAGAGTAGATTGTGGCAGGTAGTTTAGGAGCAAGAACCAGCTTTCTCTGGAGGTCTATCTCAAGTAGCAAGTCCCACAACTTGGAGATAGTACCCATGTTATCCAATCACACTGGATACTTAGAGTGATCAAACTAGAAATCTGATCGACATCCAGGGGTGCTGTGATTCGGTGATAACAATTACTATAAATAATAATTGTGACATGAACTAAACAACTCAAAAGAAAATTAATCTCATTCAAACATAAACAAATAAAAACAATTAATGTACATGTAACTGATAATGTACCTTAAGCCATGTAAACAACAACTAGGTTTGTTGTTTTGGAGTCCAATTCCTTAGTGCTGTAGCTTTTTCCACCTGTATCAAGGTTGTAATTTAGTTCTTCGAAGCTCTTTTGCAACTTTGATGAAAGTGAACATAGAATGGTAGCATACATGACTTTTTGCATTTTGCAACAACATGCATAGCTGCATTTTTCTTTACTGATTTATCTACTGTAACTTAAAACCTTTAAGAAACTGTATGTCTCCCCCTTATTTAGGTCCATCTCATCAGTGGATTCCATCTGAAATGAAGTTTCAAGTTTCCCATTTTTACACAAATGTAAAAAATTTCAACACACCCCAGGGTGATCATGTGAACCCAACCTCATATAAAAACTTAAACTAATCAAGTACACATTTAATACAAGTGGGCACCATTAGGTTCTCTAAAATAGATCCTACTACACTAAAAAATTACAATATTACACTTTAGGGGTCACTCATGGTGCCCATATATGACATACAACCAAGTAAGGCTTCACAAAATTAACATGGCTAACACTCGGCCCAGTCGGCCACTTGTACACACTCGAGTAGCCTCCCTGAAACCCACATTCTCATGTGCCTTGTAATCTGCACAATCTTTTCAAACATTAAATGTATTTTCCCAATAAAATGTATAAATTAAATAATCAACAAATCAATCAAAATATAATCATGCTACTATGATAACTCAATATCAGTAAGGAATTGTTGACAAGAAACATACACAATTTCATATTAATTCAACATGTGTTAGCCATCCCAGTAGCATATAAAGACATCCATCCATGATATGATATGATAACATCAAATAATAAAATAATTTACAATATAAAAAGTGCGATAGAACCATATGTCGATCATATAGCAAATAAGGTCAACGACATCGTAACATTCTCGTATTCAAAACATCTATTGAAATGAACTATCATACTTTTCAAAACTAAATTTGCACTATGCACCCAAATCATCATACATGTCCTTAAATGATCAAATATCATTTCATAATATCAAAAACGGTTTCATAATCCATGTCCAATCATCAAATATGAGTATAGTGTCAGTAGATAAACTGAAGCAAGAAAAAGGTTACAACTACACATGACCTCACCATCATTAAAGATGTAATCATTGTGGAATACAAAATACCTGAACTAATCAAGAAAGATCATCCCAAGTTAAAATCATTCGAGGATCTTTGGATCACTTTTCTGAAACCTTGTCAAGATTTGGATAAGATGTAGATTGTTGAGATTCTGATTGGGTATAAAACAATGTTGGGGAGAATATTGTTCCCGCATGAGCCAAGGGATTTTGGTGGAATTTGTTTCATGCACTATAAAATATATACAAGAGCTTAATAAAAATCCATATTTTGGGTGTCTATAATCAACATCCTCGTCCTTTGTAAAATTTCTATCATTGTTGTTCCTTTCATGTGTCAGATGCCTCTCAGCCCCAACCCAACTAGATGAACACCTTTCAACACCTTTCCGCATAACTAAAGATGTTTTGTTTGTTAAAGGAGTAAGTCAGTAAGGGGTATCCATGCCATCAACATCACACAAGACGTGTGATTTTTAAGTTGGTAAGGAGCATCCATGTTATTTGATTACAAAGTATAAACTTGAATAAGTTGGTAAAGGACATCCACACCATCAAAATCATATATGAAACCATCCTTAAGTGGAAAAGGGGAATTCATGTCATTTGATTGAAAATTATAAAGTTGAGTAAGAGGGTAAGGGGCATCCATGTCATTTGATTATGAATTATAAAGCTTAGTATGTGGGGAAGGGTCTCTATGTCATTAAAATTGACATGATATTGGCCTCAATTCTGGACTATCTATGTGATGAATTTTTTTGGGGGCTTTTCACTTAGTATTGACTCTCCAGGTCAAGATGTCAAGGGCCTTTTTACTTAACAAAAATTGATCACTAGTGGGTTCTATGTGAGCTAGATAACTTCACCAATGGACCAAATGACTTTTAAACTTATTTGAAAATAAAAAATAAGATTGTTTTCCATCAACTTTTTTATTTTAGTTATTAAGGAAAAAAACATGTTTAATCTAAGGGGAAAAAATAAAATACAAATAATGCACATTAAAGATCAAATTGTGTTATTATTATTAAATATTTGAAGAAAATTTAAACCTGACACCAAAAAATTATATTGAGATATACTCTAATCATTTTATCGAATATGGACCAAAACATACCTCATGCATAGAAACATGGTGAAGGAAGAAAAGGAGAGCTGTTGAATAACAAGTATTTCCTTCAATATAAAATTTTAAAGACTAGTTTTTCACAAGTGCAATGTACATAGTGATGATGGTGTTGATTTAACCTAAAATAAAAGGGTGGATTAATATATTAATTATTTAATATTGGAATTTAGAATACTATGTATACATATTTATTAAATTTATTTAAATATTCATATACTCTTCACATATAATAAATAGGAAAGAATGATTTGATAAATTAGGAACATGTTAAATATATTAAAACTCAAGAAGATAGATGTATTTGGCTTTATTGATGTTTTACTGATTGATCTAGATTTGGAAAAAGTTCAAATTGAATGTAACATTATTGATGGTACTTCTTCTCTAAAATAGAATCTTGAAACCCTCAAGGAAACTTAACGTCAAGTTTGAACTCTCAATTAAAATAGTATCTTGTCTGATTGTATGGTAATGTTCTACACTATGTTGTGTTTCTATGTTAATATGAATTTTTCAATCTATATATTTAATTCCCTCTTATAATTTTTCTTCTTATATAATATTCATACATGATCCTGTAATGATTAACACCCAAATTTATTATTCTAACACTCAAGTACACAATTACATAACAATAATTTGTTTTTATTGAGTTACACTGCGCTTAGTGGAAAACCCCCTTGTTAATTGTTTCCATGTGTTGCACTAAATTTTCCAAAAGATGGGTTCAAAATACATATCTATCCTAGTGCTTTTGCAAGAGTGAATAAAAGTGTAGATTTCCCTACCCTATCTTTTCCCTTGTGTCTCAACACCAATAGTAGGATAGTTAGGTATAGTTTTGATGTACCCTTCATGAGTGTTGAAAATATTACTAAAATAAATTTCTTGAAGATAAATATTTTCTAAAGTACATCCCCTTAAAGTGAATTTATATATAGATATTTGATATTGATTTGTTTTAATTTGAATTTATTTTCAATTTATTTTTAATTCTCTTTTCTAAATGTGAAGTGTTTCATAATTTATTAGGAATCACTGTTAATGTAATGTATTTATGAAGTGTAGAGAATATTTGTGTAAGATTTGGAGATAAATGCCAAGTAGTGCATTACAGTCATCAAGTACTAGGAAAACACCTATCATTGTGTATAATCCTAGGTGTGTTCTACATCAAGCACAAGATACCTTTTCCACACATTCTTGTACAAAATCTATAAAAATATTATTATCCATAAGACCCTATGACAAAAAACATAAATAAAGTGAAAATATACAATTCATGGTTATGTAGTATATTTTTTTTGAATGGTTTTGTCCTTATTTTATTATTTGAATGTTTTTATACTAAAGAATATTTGTATAAGAATCAAGAGATAAGAAAGATCTACCCTATGGAATTTTCAAGAGTGTGATGGGTGAACCCAATAAACAAGGGTGTCACAGACCTCAAATATGCAACATATGAAATACAATTATGATGGACCTAAAAAATAAGGGGCCAAATAATATTCTTACAATCCATAATATGTATAATAGGATACCTATGAAAAGGGATTTGATGGACAGATCATATAGAGTTAGCTTGATTTTGTCATGGTGGTTCATTATCTAGGAAATATTAGAGCACGTTCATTAATATTGAGGTAATTAAAATTGATAAAATCAAATTCGATATACCGGTATACATTAGGGCTAAAAGTGTTTAATTTACTAATATTTTGAATTAGGTATTGGTGGTAGGTTAGAGAGGTAGGAAAAGGCAGAGGTGATATTTACTTTAACATTAAACTAAAATATTTGACTCTTATTTTTTAATACTAAATAATTCAAAATTACAAAAAGAGTGTTGTCATGAAGTTAAATGGTAATCTCCTTTTGAATAAGGAAATCTCACTTAGGATATTATTAACCAAAAATAATAATATTATAGAAAACTAGGATTGAGTATACTTTTCAACATAAATGATATTATTTCACCATATTAATTATTTGAAGAAATTTTGATAAATGAATAAAGTTTAACATTAACACAATTGATAATATGTATTGAAAGGCCTTGAAATATATTTCTAGAGAAAAGACATATTATGAAAATAATTATTGAGTCGAAAACATGATATATTTTCTATTTTTTATATTAGGGTAGAAATAAAAGGGATAAATAAAATTTTAATGGAAAACTATGTAAGGTACAAGGAAAATTAGGGGGTATTTTCATTCTAATAATATAACAAGAGGGGCTATTATCACTTGAATAATTGGAGGTAAAAACTAACATTAATTGTATTCTTTAATACCCTTTAAACGAATGTGTTATACCTTAATTTTACTATGTGAACACCTTGTGGAGTAGGTTTACAAATTTTAGGTGCAAAAACCATCACTTCCTTAGTAAATGGTTTAGGAAAAGAAGCCTCATATGGGATACCCTTGAGTATAATAATTTTCTTATTATAAATGAACTTGAAGCATAGACGTAAAATAGAGGGAATAGAATTCAGTGTATGAATCCAAGGGTAACCTATACAAACACCACATGAGCCAAGGCAAGATGTGACCCAAAAAGGAATTTCCATAATAGTATATCCAACTATAAAAGGTAAAAATATATATCGAAGAGTGGTTTTAGTATCAAATTTCATGTTTTGTTTATTATATCCAAGAGAAGTAAGTATTGTAAGCACATGTTGCACCTAGAACTGTTATTAATTAAGACATTACCAATATGGATTAAACCAACAAAAGATCAAATATACACTATATTAATGATAATTTCGTGATAAATATCAACATCATTGAATGAAATAACATTCCTAAGATGTGGATTAAAATTTATAAAACCAAGAAGAGAATCTAATTGATGATCATATGAAGGGGGAGGATGATGAGCCTAATATGCATGATGAACTTATGGAGTAGATTAATAAGTGCTTTATTATGATGTTGGTAATTGAAAATTTTAATCTTAGAATTTTCATTATTACTCTTGAGAAGATTCAAATTTAATATCATTTGTATCAATAAAAAAGTGGATGACACATGAGGAATCTTGAATCATCTATAAGTAGAATAGAAAATACATTTATGATAATCACATTATGCATTAAAATCATAATATTTATTATGAGGCTTTATTATATCAACTCTAACATGTGGAGGGAGAGATATAACATTGATCTATAGAAATTTTTTACAGAAAATTTGGTATGAAGAAGATAATCATGTGAATTTCCTCGTAGCAGTGTTTTGTAGCTTAATAGGTTGAGATACAACATTTAAAATAAATTTTGTGTAAACCTTGTTATCATTAGGTTTTCCTTTATTATTATATTTTACCTGAATTTGAGAACTAAATTAATATTTCCATTAGAAACATACTTACACTTTCTCATTGTGTAAATATTAACCTCCTATAATTATAAGTTCTTGCACAACTAATCAAATGACCAAAATTTATCATAGATAATGGATTCTTGTATAGGAGTGAGAAGACTTTAAGTAAAATTTTTTTAAATATTATTAGTTAGGATAATTTCTATTTTAACAAGCATAGTATTGTAACGTAAAATACAATCATGAGTGGGTTCATTATATATTTAATGCATCTAAGAAATTTGAGAATATGATATTGTCCCTGATATTTGTATAAAAAATTGAAGAGAATTCATTATTGAAAAGGTTATTAAAATCCCACATACAATCAATAGCAAGGTCATAGAACCATTGTAAAAAATACTATTCAAGAATCCTCGGAAAGATCTTAATAAGTAATAAAAAAAGTGTAAGTATATTATAAGAAAAAAAACATGAAATGTAAAAGGTTATTCTCGTGATTGATTTTTCCATCATAGATAGGAATAGTAGAGATAAAAAACTTGTAGGAATGGGATAGAAATCTACCTTGGGTGTAAAAGGGTTGTCGAATAATTGATAATAATCCATGATGATAGAAGAGGTAGAAGAACCTTGTTGTAACTATGGAAATTTTCCCTACAAAATATGAATAAGATGTTCAAGAGAATGTGTAGAAGAAAATAAATGAGAAGTCACATGGGTCTGCACACTAGATCAAGTAATAATAGTAGAAAAAGGAATAAACATTTTGATATTTTGAATGGGATAAGGTACAATCATAGTGGAAGATGTTGTTTTCACTTGTGTGTGAGTTCCTATTTCATTCCTTTTTAAGTTTTTAGCATGTTTCTAATTAACATACATAAAAAGGGATGAAATAATGATCTAGATGGAGGATTCTGAGAATTTTGAGAAAGGTATATTGTCTCTAATATTTGTATACAAATGTGACAGGAAATGATTATCCAAAGGGTTATTAAAATCACATATACGATGAATAGGAAGGTCATAGAGCCATTCCAAAATATAGTATACAAGAATCCTTGGAAATATCTTAGTAAGTAATAATAAATTTGTAAGTATATTCTAAGAAAGAAACATGAAATGAAAAAAGGTGATTCTCAAGATAAATTTTTCTATCATAGATACAAATTTTAGAGATATTAAAACCTGGAGGAAAAGGATATGAATCTACCTTGGCTGTAACAAGTTTGTGGAACAATTTATTATAATCCATGATGATATAAAAGGTAGAATAACCTTGTTCTAACTATGGAAATCAACCCTACAAGATATTTCATATAAACAATGAGTAATATACATAAGATTTCACAACATAAGAGATATGTTTGGGCCAATATGCCCAAATATTCAATATATGCATAATAATACCCTTAATGTAGGGAAACACCATACAATTCCCCGTAAGGAAGGAGTAATTCCACAATCTCCCAAGATGGGAATCTACTTTGAGGGGCACACCTCAAATATACCTCTATCATGGAGAAGAATCAACTCATAAATCAATGGTCTGACTCATAATCATACTCACATTCTATAAATAAACATACATTACTCTTAATTGATGGGTAACACCTAATGCCAATGTAGGACAACTCATTACCTAATATAACTAACTCCTATGTGATCCCATATATTATAAACATATAACTAACTAAGGGGACATGTGCACATGTCAACATATCCATCAACCCATATAAATTATGATATCATATCGCAATGTATATATCATTTCCTCCCTCTTTGACATGTTTCATCACCAAAACAATAAAAACAATCCATATAATGAGCATGCTTTGAATAATTGCACACTTGTCGCCATGCTCAATCATCTAACCACCCATATGATATCTTAGTGGGTGATGCTTCTCCAAACCTAATTACATATTCCATTGCACTCATTTGATTTCATCCATGTTTATGTGAATCCAGCTGGAAGAGGTTGAAATACCTCTAAAACACACATAAAAGCTTTGCAAATAAAAACTAGGGTTTTCAAAATAGCTTTGTTCTCATTTTGGAATCCACATTAATCTTTTACATCATTACCATCCTCCTTTTATTTCACGTCTACACTAAAAACCCTAAAATGCCAAAAAATCCTAAAATGCCAAAAACTCTAAAAAGCCAAAAAGTACCTACTAGCAAAACGACTTGAATGGGCCCCAAAATTTATGTGCCAAATGACTTTATAAATTAAGGCTCATGAGAAATTTTTAATTATTCTAAAAAGTACAATAGAAGTTATTAAAGTTCTAAGACCTAGTCAAAAGTGAAAAAAACAATCAGAGCCAATTTGAGGCCACTAGATGAAAGAATCCAGGCCTGAAAATGTGTCGAAATGGCCACAACCTTATAAGAAAGTTGACCCCAGCATAGTACTAATGTATATCTAACACCTTGTAAAATTTAAAGGTGATCCAATGGTCGAATCAAAATTTATGGTCTCCACAAGTTATGCTCTTACATCACATGTCCATATGTGTTCCTCCTCAGCATCCATACATATCCATAATTTCCATGTCATAAATATTTGTTTCATCATTGATTCCATATATAACAATACTGATTACTCCTCCAATTCCTTGTATATCCACATAGATTTATTCTCTCATGTGTCCTAATATGTATCCATGATTTTGTCCTCTCATGATGATTTGGGTGTCTATATGGTGTAACCTTACTATCCTCACCCTTATCAAGTTTTTCCTCAAATGTTTTTTCCTCTTTCACCTTGTTTGTTATTTTTTTTTCCTTGAGTAGATGAATTATTTTTGTCTTTTTCATCATGTTATTCAACCTCTCCTTCTAAATCATCCTTATTCCCTTCTTCATGATCTTCAATTCCATCTTTATGCTCAATATTGACATTACTTTTTTCCTTGCTAAGTGTGATATCTTGCAATGTAATTTTCTTTCTCTTGTACCATAATTTCATGAATTTATTTTTCATATTAATATTGATTGCTCCTAAGGTATCTAACCAAGGATATCCAATAATAATATCCATACCATCCATGTATAAAGAATAAAAATCTTAATGTAAAACATATTTATCCATAAAGATCTTTAAATCTTAACAAACTTGAATATGGTTACCATCTACTTGAGCCTTCATTGATATGCTTTACTTGAACATGTAGATGTTAAGCTACATCCATATTGATGAATTTACATTTGTTACTATGGTTTATGGAAAAAATTACCTTTTTCATTTGAATTCACCCTTCAAACTGAAATATTGAAGCTTCCTTTTTTGGAGATGCACTATTTGAACTCATATCTTGATTTGGTGTCTCTCCTTTTGAGTCAAGTGTAGCCTCTTCATCATCAACATTATCTTCTTAATTTTATTTATCATCAAATTATTCTTATTCTTCTTTTTCTGATATTTCATCCTCCTCACTAATATCACTACATTCTTCTTCTTCCTCATGTTCTTCTTCTTCTATTTCCCATCTATCTATGAAGACTTGTTCCAATTCCTCCCAAGACCAATTAGACATTTCCTTTTATAACTCAGAAAACAAAATAAGTGAGGAGACGCTAATAAAAAATTTGAATATCCAAATACTTAATGATGTATAATAACTCTCCATAAAATTGTTCCACCATTCTCTAGCATCATTCATGGCATCTCCATAAATAGTTGCCATCCCCATGATAAGAAAAAATAGGGTTTTATGAATGACCCTATTGATCAAAACTTGTTCTAACCCTTTTGGCTAGAGGTTAGGAAAAACATAAAACAAAAATACCAAAACCCAATTATATTTTTGATTGATTTCTAAAAATGTCAAAAAAATCAAAAACATTCCTAATATTATGACCTGTTGAGAAAATTATTGAAAAAACATAAATCTGTAATATAATTTTTGCAATAGATCAACATTTTCTGAAATTTGAGGGGAATACATGTTAAATTTATTCACATAAACCTAAAAACAATTAAGATATATCTCGTCATAATTTAGAAGATATAGAAAAAACCTTAAAATTAGGGTTTCAACCCTAAAACATACATATCTTTGGTAAAATAGCACCAAAAAATCTGAAATTTTGAGGGAATATCCCTTGAAGTATTTTCCGCATCAATAAAAAATTATCTTTAAAATGAAAAGTCTATCTCTAGATATAGGTGAATCACCAACATTAGGGTTTCATCCAACAAATTGCTCAGATCGACACTTTGATACCACTTGATAAGATCTTGCATATAATAAATGAAGAATATGGATAAAACAACATAGAAAAATATATATCTGTGCGTCAATATCCCCAAATATTCAATATATGCATAATAATACCCTTAACGTGGGGAAACACCATACAATGCTCCTTAAGGAAGAAGTAACTCCACAATCATGCAATATGGGAATCCACTTTGATGGGAACACCTCCAATATACATCTACCAAGTAGAAAAATCAACTCATATATCCATGACCTGGCTTATAACGATACTAAAATCATTTAAATAAACATACATTACTCTTAATTGACGGGTAACACCTAATCCCAATGTAGGTCGACTCATTACCCAATATAACTAATTCCCATGTGACCCCGATATTATAAATATATAATTATCTAAGGGGATGTGTGCCACATGAAAGAATCTCCATCAACCCATATACATTATAAAATCATATCCTGAGGTACATATCAAATAAGGTGCAAGCATAGTGTAAAATGTTGATTTCACTTTTGTGTGACTTCCTATTTCATTCCTCTTTAAGTTTTTAGCATGTGTCCAATCAACATACATAAAAAAGGGATGAAATAATGCAATAGATAGATGGTTTTGAAAAAGTTGAGAAAAAAATACTTTCCCCAATACTTGTATAAAAATGTAAAAGGAATAGATTATCCAAAGGGTTATTAAAATCCCACATACAACGAATAGGAAGGTCATATAACCATTCCAAAAAATAGTATTTAATAATCCTTGGTAATTAAACTAAAATGGAATATATTAGCCTAATTTGATGCTATCGAAATAATAAATAAATAAATTCAATACAAAAATTAACCAAGAAACTACGAAAAAATAAATATGAAACCCTATTGTGTAAAGAGGGTTAGAAATGCCTTAGATAATTTACAGATGTCGCAAGACTATGTCGTAGTGGAGACTGACTAGATAGGAGGAGGAAATTGTTCCACGGAAGCATAAGAAAATGATGATCTGAGTTGTTTGGCTAGACTAAGGTTCCTGGGAAAGGGATTGGGGCACCTAGGTGCCCTAGTTCATAGAAATTACTAGATAACATCATCTAAGGTGTCGCTAAATGTTCACATGTGTTCAAATTTAGTTGTGTATGTGTCACTGAACTTCGCTGGATGTCACTGTAAACCTAGGATGGAAGAATCACCTGCAAAACCCTAAACAAATCATCAAAACCCTAAAAAATAAAGATGCATATGAAGGGGTCAGGTTTTCCTCAGCCTTAGAATGGATGGAAATCATTGTGTGTTGCACTAAATCTCATACCCTATGTATTTCTAGGTGTTTGTGTGTGTGTGTGTGTGTGTGTGTGTGTGTGTGTGTGTGTGTGTGTGTGTGTGTGTGTGTGTGTGTGTGTTTGTGTGTGTGTGTGTGTGTAGAATTATTCCCTATGTGCTCTTGTGTGAGTCACACTTTTTCAGTAGAAAGAAATAACTAGATGTAGAATGTATGTAAATGGTGCATGAAATATAATAAAATATTCTCCTGTGAAGTGTGATGTAGATGAACAAACCTTTATCCCTTATGATGGAGCTAGATGGATGCAAATGGAGTAGTAAAATCCTTTGATGGATGTAACCTTAGGTGGTGATAATAGTGTTTAGATCTTGGTCCATCAGATGGATGTAACCTTGGGTGGTATTACTAATTTTTAGCATTTGGTCCCTCATTATGGTCTTGTAAATTTATATTTATATGTTTCTCTTGTTCTAATTTCATAATTAACCCTGAAAAGACCGACCACCGAAAATATAGAAATCTCAAATGGTTAAAAATTTCCCAAAAAGTTAGAGGAAAGTAAAAAGAGGATCATGGTGTCCAGAGGGACCCAGGGCACCTGGGGTTGCCCAGTCTAGGTTGGGAACCCCAATTAGAATATGGAAAACAAATTGTAATAGTACAAACTGGGAAAGTATAGGTGTAAGATCAAAAGTAGCAACAAAAAAAATAAAAAATGGCCAAAGAAATGGGTTAATTAGTCCTCTTTTTCACTTAAGAACCATATGAATAGTAATATGAAACAGTGAATAAATAATCACCCAAAGTGTGTGATTTAGTTTCTACATTTTTCCCCACTTTATGTTGGTGAGAAGAAAGCTTAGTAACATAAAGTAGATAGATATGCATACCTTATATCCATGTAAATCGATGTAGAAAATTTTCCAAGGGACTAGACAAAGTGTGGAGTGACAAAAAGATGGAACGTGGAGACTAAAGATGCAAAAGTGTAAAAATATTTATGAGAGTGAACCTAGGGTGGAAACGTGTGTGTAGATGCCAATGTGTGTGTTGTACTTGTATAGTAGTATGATGTGTGTGATTTTGAGAAATGTTGTTGTTGATTGTTTTCTTCCCATACATATGGACCTGAAAAAGATAAGACTAACAAGTAGTCAAATATGCATGTACAAGTGTAAAATCCATGTGTAAGGATGCATGTATATATGTAAAAATCATGTAATGAAAGTACAAAAATGATAAAGGAACATGTGCACCTGATCCGTGATGAGAAGAAGGGTGTAGAACATCGATCCACCTTATTGTTTTGTTGCTTCTGAGGTGGCTATTGTGGTAGCTGCTGAGAAGGTTGTTGCTGAGGATACTGCTTCTGATTTTGGGGGGCTGACTGCCCTTTCCGAGGCTTATGATTTTACCTCGTGATGAGATCCTTGTCTTTGAAGGCTTCTTGAACATTCTACATGGCTTCTTCCTACTGGAGATAATTCACCAGTGTGGAAAAACTCACCTCATGTTGAGTGATGGTCAACGTGGTGATCAGTGTCCGAAACCGGGAAGGAAGAGCTCGTAAGGTGAGTGGGACTAACAAATTTTCATCCACCGGTTCACCAAGAGTAGAGATTTCTACACATAACTCGTCCACATGCCTCAAGAAGGATTCTACTGATTCGCCATCATCCATAGTCATCATGTGAAGCTTAGTCTGAAGATGCAACTTCGTCATAAGATTCTTGGCTTCATGGATGGTACACAACGTAGTCCATGCTTGAGAGGAAGTGATTGCTTCCCGAATGTAAGGTTGAACTTCATCAGAAAGGCTCAAGGTTATAATCATTAATGCTTTTGCATCGGCATTTTCATATTTAACCAACAGATCAGCGTCTGTGGGAGGGGCATCTTTCCCAGAAATGATCCCCCAAATATCTTCAAACTGAAGAATCATCTGCATTTTGGTTTTCCATGCGGTGAAATTTGGCCCTTTCAAGAGTTGGGCATCGGATAGCAATATTTTTGGAGCAGACATTTTCAAAAACTCAAAATTGTATTTTATTTATTTATTTTTTTAAAAAATGGCTACAATGCTACCAATGATAGTAGGTGAATGAATAATGTTCTATTCAATGCTTACTGAAGGAATCTATCCCGAAGATGGGCTTTACAGGCTCATGCAGTGAGACACAGATGCTCTTGTGGGCTTTATACTTCGCATTCATCATCTTCATCATAGCCACGTTTAAGTTCTGTACGAATTTTCCATGCTTAACATCAAACGTCGAACCAAAAATACTCCAACAATCCTCGGCGCACAATCTCGTTAAGGAGAATATTCCCAGTGTTATGGAGATTGTTAACCAAGGCAAAGAATAGCCCAGTGGTGTCCTCATTGTCACTCAATGACCAAACATTTGGTGCATTACTTGCGGTGCTTTCTACATCCAAAATTTGTGACATACACGGGCTGACCTCATTTTGAGATCGCTTTGTTGGTGTTGGCTTTGTTGATGTTGGCCACAACTTCAATGTCCTGTAGTGTTGGCTTCTCCATGGCTCCTGGGCACTCTTCTTCGCTACATAGGTGGGGATGCTTTGAGAACCATGATTGGAGGTCCACACAGGCCTCACATTTCCTTGGCATGCTTCATAGGTCTAGATTCTTCTTTCTTCTACCACACTCCTTTTATTCTCCACGTTTTAATTACACACATTTGCTCAGAAAAGTAGGTCAAAACGTATGTTCGAATTTTGAATAAGCCAAGACAATAACAAATGAAATCTTCTGTTCAATGCTTCTTCCTTGGTCACTGTCCACACAGCAAGTTGCTCCAGCCAAGAACAACAAACATCCTCCAGCGTAGGCACACACTCAGTAGGCACAACAAATTATCCATGCGATGGGACCTATCTCCAATCTACAAACAAATGCCTCCAATGCCAAAATAAATGCCACGAAATGTTTTTTAATCTTCCACACAGGTAGAGGATGGATAGCTCTGATACCAATGATAGCAAGTGAATGAATAATGTTCGATTCATTGTTGTATAAGGAACAATGAACATGAGGAAAATAAAGAAATGGGAACAACAGTTATAGGGATGGTTAAGGAGAACCGTATAATCAGAACCATAATTGTGTAACCATATACACGTGGAAGCGGTGGAAGTATGTATTACGCTAATAAAAGGATCCTTTAAATGTTGATTAAGTGTGATTTTTTTGGGTGATCTCACATCATTTGGTTGAAGAAGTGTAGGGAGGAAAGTCTGATGTATCCTCCAACCTATAACTGCTTCCCAAGAGTGAAGATATCTCTGTATTGCCTAGTTTTTTGGGTGAACTAATGCCAGTGGCCAAAGTAGGGTAGAGAGGAAGGTCTGATTTATCATCTAACATTTAACTACTCCCCAGAATCCTAAGGAAAATATTCTTGATAAAATTTCTTGTGTACGAAGTTATGTAGACTTCTCTTAACCCACTTGATGTATAACCCATTGTGTCATGGACAAAAACTGAAAACTGGACTGTACCAGTACTATGTTATAAATCCAAATGATGTGATCTGAAAATGGTACTAATGTTTTTATAGTACTTGGAAAATTCTCAAATGATTAAACTTATCAGACTCAACATTGATCATGAGTTCAATTTACTGAATTTTGGGTGTCTTGAATACCCATTTTTTTTAATTCTTCCAATATGATCAATTAATCTGATTTTTCCAACTTAAGTGAATATACTGAATCTACTTCAAATCCATTAAAAATAATCACAAGTTGAATTAAAATATGCACTCAATATAAATTTTGGATTCCAAAATTTGCAAGTGCATTCACTATCTGATTGTGTGATATGCATACTAAAATTTACTTCAATACAATTACTCTAGTTTTGTGCTTGCTTTATCAATTAATCATCCAAACTAATTTAATTGATTTTATCTGATCAAAAGATTATAAAAACTAAACTAAATCCACACAAAAACCAGATTGTAATCGTGAATTGATCTTTTCAATGACCAATGAAGTACAATAACCCTTCAATAATGTCTAAGTATATCATAACCTAAAAATGAGTTGATCAAAGACATTGGAAACTTCGTAATTTACCATAAACTGTTCCCAAAATTATCCATGGTTCCTATGATGCCTTCACAGTGTGATCTCTAAATATGATGGAAACATGCCTATAAATTGTCATTTATAAACACTACATGAAAAAAAATTATAGATCTGGAAATCTTATGAAATTCTGAAAAACTTCCCTTTTTACTCCATGACCTAGTATGTACTAGAATTTATTGCAAAATTCAGATCTCTTTTGGTTCCTCATGCTTTTTCTTTGCAAATCCAATGGAAAATCACCTACATGGGAAAATATACACAACTAAATGCAACAAAAGTCACATTTATGCAAATATCTTTGAATTCTAAACAAGTTTTTTTTACACCAAATTAAAATTTGGCATATAAGTGCCCCAAATTCTAAATTATCTACAAGTTTCCTCTTATCCTGTATTCCAAAGTCTCTAAATTGTTCTTAAACAAAAGGCATGGAGTTCCTTTTATATCTCGACCGAGATTTGCTGAGTTGGTTAACTGAATGTGACTTAGGAACATGAGGTTCCGGTTTTGATTCCCGTCGGTCTCCCTTTTGACGCGGGTAATTTGCATTTTAAGTGGGTATATCCCACATGTATCCTATGATAGGTGGGTTTTTTTTTTATATTACGATATCCATCCCAATTAATGTGTGGTAGAAGCCAAATCTATATGCCTTTTTTGTGGGCAAACCAACTATCTTCCGAGCCATTGATTGGCTCCGTCGAGTTGTGTAAACTCATAAGGGTCATTGTGATGACCGAGTTGGTTGGTGCTTTGAATGAACGAGCTAAGGTGTTTCCACATTGTGGCGAGCTAGAAGATTTGTTTTATTTGCTACTCCAATATAGGTTCTGATATATGATCAATCCAACCAATATGGTCACCCAGTTGGTTGAGAATAATGTAAATCTCGAATTAAAAGGTATAAAATTTCTCCATACGAGTACTATGGAAATGTGATCAACTCGATGGGGAGTTGATCACCCCACTGAGCTAGCAAAATAGCTCATCAAGCTAATTATAAACCTACAATGCAAAAATCAAATCATAGTGCAAAAATCAAACTTGAAACACAATATCAAGCTCAGAATGAAACATTGACATCCACATGGTGGTTTGAGCGCCCATCACATCGAAAAATAAGAATATAGGTCTCACATCTGTCGGGCTCCCCTCCGTTAAAAATTTAAGGCTCTTGCTACCAAAACCAACTTTTACGCCTGATAAATACAGGAGGTCACAAACCAAAACTAATGAACCTATTTTCCCTTTTTTCCAACTGCCACCTGGCACCTTGCCATTGGTCCACTTGTTGACCTATTCACAAGGGTTTACCCATTTGAGACCTTAACTTTTACCAACAATAGAATCTGCATACATACTTTTTTTCTGAAGGTGAGCATACCATCGGAAAGGTCTCAAGAATCCCTTCAGCATGGTCCTAAATTAGGGAATTTTAGGGAAGATGTGCATAGTGATAAATCATTTGGATCATGATGTCTCCCCTCTTTGGGTGTGTATGCGACATCGTGGATAGGAGACTTTGGTCCAAAATAGGACTGACCTTAGAAGTTGCACCTTGTAGGGGGGAGGGGATATTCTTGGTAAAAAATAAAGCACATATAGACAAGTGGCTAGGAAAATAAGTGTTAGTATGAAAAATCATGTATGTAGAGAACAAGTGTAAGCGATGCATACAATGTATAATCTAAGACATAAAATGATAGTGCAAACACGCAAGAAGACAATGTAGGCAAAGAAAAGTGAGTTACAAACATGGGACATCAATCACGATGTCACAAGACACTCAAGGTCGTAATGTCTGCAAAAAAACAAGCAAGTTTAAAAAAAAAAGGCAAAATCCAGTATATAATGACATAGACAAGAAAGGAAAACAAATAGATAACCATGGTAGCAAGTAATCCTGCAAATAAATGCTACACATGAAACATTGTTAGCATGTTAGAGAGATAAAATTTATGTCAAAAGTGTGTATAATAGATAATTTAAAGTGCTAACTACATAAATGAAACAATACCACTTGTAGTGTATAAAATTGGATGCCCCCAGGAACTGTTGTGGGGTTGGTAGTGTGTGAAATATCCATGTTGTGTGTAAAAGATTTGTATTTGCGATCATAACTAGAGATCAAGTGAACATGCATATGTGCATCATAAATACAATGACATATAAGTAATATATCTAGCATGTGTAATAAGAGGAACACATAAAAGAAAATGTAAGAAAAAGTAGATGCAACCAAGATATACAACATGTTTTGGAGGGATGGAATGGAATCTAAAGTGAATGATAGGAGCCACGTACCCCCCAATTGAATGGAAGTGTATGCAATGAGGTTCATTTATTTATGCCTCCTTAGTAGTTAAGAATGAACCATAAATAAGAGTTCTTCATCGGGAAATGGTCAAACTATGTGTTGTGCATAGCCCGTTGTGGTGAATTTTTAGTGATGATGTATGACATAGAAATGAGACGTTTGTGATGTTATAGCCTAGGAATTTTTCACGAAAAGATGATCAAAAGGAGTGATGATTTATCCTAAAGTTTATATCACTAGATGATGAATATAATAGGGGATGATGATGCAAGATTAAGTGGTGATGTAGAATATATCTTATATCACTATATGATGAGTGAAAGGAATGGTGATGTAGCCTATGGCATAGACCACTACAAGATGATGGAATAACTGACAATTTATCCTATAGCGTATGTCACTAACCTAGTAATGTCGTATGATAGAATGTTGAATGATAAATGCTTGAATGTAATGAGGTCCATTGGTGATGTATGCCCTCAATAATAAAGTATTGACCATGAGACTAGAGTACATCATAAGGTAGTGAGTGTAGGGCATACAAGTAGATGTGTAAAATGTGTAGTGTGTGTAGTGGTGGTAAGATGTAGTGCGAGATGTGTAATTCCTATTGTTTTGTATGTGAGGTTCATGTGTGTAGGATGGCCTCAACATTAAAATGTGAACCGAAGCACAAGATTGTGTCATTAGGTAATGTCGATGTTATAGTGTAGATGAAGATGTATATGCTAGAGTCTAGGTGAATATAAGATGCATGTCGATGATAGGGGGAGAAATAAGAATAATGCCCCCCAAGTGTATAAGTGATGGAAATATATGTATTGACATGAGAGGTTTCATGCGATTGCGGGAGAGCATAATCCTTGTTGTGATAAGAGTGAGGGCCAACACAATGGTAGAATGAAGCAACAATAGGACCATGCAATGGTGGTTAAATTTGAAATGTATCTTGGCCATCAATAAGAGTAGTTACTTTGACAAAAGTGATTGGTTGGAGATTATGTGGGATTGATGACACTGTGGAAGACATGATAGGATAAGAAGGTGGACTAATTTTTAAAGGAGGTTTCTCATGTTGACTTGGCAATATCGTAGATGACTCAAGAGGAGGTGTTGTAGTGATTTTGAGGGGTGGATGTTTAGGAAGCTCTTTAATTTCCTTTGAAATGATGACATGATTCTCATTTGATTAATAAGATATAAGAACCCACTGATATGTAATAAGTAGAAAAAGCCATATAACAAAACCTTATGCGGTGAATGAGATGAAACCTTTGTAAGAAACAAAAATTGGGTTACAACCCTCTAAGCCCCTTTAATTAATTAAAAAGACATATCCCCTTATCATGGCCCCTTCCACACATTATAATTAATTTAATCACTTATATTAAATTAATTATTACCTCACATAATTATTAATTTAATTACCTAAATTAAATTAATTTCTACCTCACCTACCCACCTCACCTCCCCACCTCACCTTAGACTCATTCCCAAACCCTAACCACCTAACCCTAACTTAAAAACTTCCCTTAACTAGCCATAAATTATTCTAAACCTAACTAAGACTTATTCTAGACCTTTCATTAATGACTAACCACTTGATCCTATAAAAATCCTACCACTATAAGAAAGAATCAATCCTCTTAACCTAGACCATTCTCAATCACGTTAGAAAAGGGAAAGAATCGGCTATTGTTTAAAATAAAAAAACCATCTTTCCCTAACCGATGTCATTTTTCCCTTGGTTAGCACCGGTCATGGAACCACCATTAATTCCATTAAGAAGAAAATTCCAACTCATTCACCTAGTTCTAAATCTACTATTGGGATTTTAGGAATTCTTACATTGGTATTCTCGAGCATCCAAGTGACCTCACGACAAACTAGAGATCAGTCAAAGCATTCACAACCTCCACCAAGCATCAATAGTGTTTTCCAGAGCATTGGATCACCCAAAAGGAAGTTCAGATCCTTCTAGTACTACTTCATGGGATAGGGACTTGTCTCTCCTTCAACCACAATTATTGTTTCTAAAACTAGCTCCTAATATACAAGTAAGTGATTTCTAATTTCTCATCTCTTTCAGTATTTCAGTTGTTAATCATTTATCTACTTTATTTCACTTTCTACCCTTCCTAGATCTCTTCTTCCTTACCTCCACCCATCCACTTACCCATTTCACCTATGTACCCATCCCAAATACCTATTTCTTCATCTATGATTCATTAAAAAAATCCTACCACCTTACCTAATCCTCCCCAACTCTCTATATAATCATAGAGAGCTAAAAACCACATCGTTTTAATATTTGCACCTAATTTATCCTATCGTAATCAACTATTAACAATTACTGGCATCGGTCACCCAACCAATACTGGTCTCTGTGACTGGTGATTTATCTCATATCAGCAAGCTACTAACTTACCCAAAACCTTCCCAAACCTCATCCAATCTCACCTAGACTCTCCTAAAAACCAATACCACACCTATCAGCCTTGACAACACCTTTGCTTATCTATATTTAGTTGTATCTTTAATATTTATATTTAATCTAGTCTATTGTTAGCATATGTGATACCTAAATCGTATCGTTACAGTAGGACTTTATTTTACTATCATTTATTTACATTAAGATGATTTTAAAAAGTGGATTGATGACCTCTATAGGAAGTATCACACTTCTTAGATCTAGCATATGCTAGGCAGTCCACTGTCATATGTTATTTAACTCTATTTGGTGGTATTTTTGTGCTTCTACAGGTAGTCCTTCTTATCTAAAAAGGAGCTCTTCATGATCATCCTAGTCTTCTCGACGGTGCACAACCTTCTTTGACTTCATAGGTATTCCTCCTCACCTCACCTTTACCTTATTTATTATATACGCAACATTGTGGTGAATTTTTTTGCCACGCCCAGTGGGACCCTCGTTTGTAGGTTTCATTTTATTCATAAAGGTTGCATCTTGTATGTTTCCTTTCTAAATCATTATTCACTAAGTATTCTTCTTTGGTAATCTACTACTTTGTAATTTTTCTAAATGAAACACTTATTTTGGTTTATTTAAAAAGAATTATTCTTCTTTTTTTTGTGCTTGCATTAGTGAAATTCATCTTTCTTCTTATGTACTCTTGTATACATGGAATATCATATTTCGATTTGGGGCTTAAAACATTTGCATTCCATCCCTATTTGTTTGCATATTTAGGTCACATAGTTAAGTAGCAATCATACGACAGAGGTCATGACTGTTTGTGATTGATTAATAAAGAATAGTTCACATGTGTACATACACTCCTTATCTAAATCACTTAACACAATCTACAAACTTCTTAAACATTTCCTTCCAGGAAGAAGTCATCAAGGATTTAAAAACCCTTTGACGATGGGCCCCGCCAGGTGTTTCAATCATTTTTTCATATTATACTTCAGACCTCACGTACTGCAAGCTATATCAAGGTATCCTTCCCCCCAAAAAAACATGAAACCATCCATAGATTAATTTTTAGGTACCTTTATTATTGAAACATTTTTATATCATTCATAGTCAGTCTTAAGGCATAAGCCAACTAAACACTAAAAATATGATCTCAAGAAAATGGGTTGCTAGTTTTCACTTGTGGATTATCACTTTCTTTCATGTCTTCTTTATTTTTAGGTGTGAGGATTATTTTATCAATTTTTTATTTCTTTTTTTCACTCAACTGTCACAACTGGTTAATTTTGGTTTTCAGAGTGTGTTGGATTAGATTTGCTACACACAATTTCTTTCTAGATTTATTTTGATGAAATCAAACTCATATTTTTTAAATTTATTCATTTTCACAGTAACCAACATTGATTACCTTCCTACTGGCATCAGTTCAAAAAAAAAATTCAGTCTTTTCATCTAATCAGCACCAGTTAATTGACTGATATCGGTATTTGTGTTTTTGAATTTCTGTCAAAAACAAAAAACCTCTTTTCATCTACCAAATTCTTTCAAAATTTGTTTATGAGTTTCTGTCACTTTCATAGAGCCCAAAATACCTCTTTTCCACCTTTCATATGGTTTGGAATCAACAACATGAGCGAGCTCTTATTTTTCACCTAAGTTGTATATTGTTACCTACTACCTACTCTCCACTTTCTATTTCTTCACCAATGGACTCTAATGGACCCGTGATTGTACTTGAGTTTTATGAGGATTTCACTCAATTCCTTGATCACAATACCGTAGACTTTAAATAATACCTTACTAATTCTTCTACCCATGACTCATCGGTTCAGCCTCTCTATGGGATGGCTAATTCTTTTCCCCTCATTTCTACCACCTCCGCCATATCGGCAAACACTAACGTAGCTACCCAAACTACTCTAGTGTAAACCAAATAGGTCTCATAACCAACTACTTCACAAGTGACCTCTACACCCTTGACATCCTCCATCCCATGGACATCTTCCATATCCTTATTTACGTCCCCTTATACATGATTCCCTTCATCATGAATTCATTATATACATGTGTCTATGTAGCCGCATTTTTACCGACATCCTATACCCTCTTTCATAATTTGGACCTTCTATACCCCAAAATCTTCAACCCATCACTACAAGGGTCTTTACACAAGTTCCTCCCACATAAACCTTACCTCATACATAGCCTATCGCCTCCTTGTAATATTCAAGATATTTTCCGTCATATTCTGCTAGTGCCTATATACCTACATCTCAATTTGCTTATTCCACACCAACACACACTGGTATGTCGTCTATGACCGATTCATCTCATCCACCCCCTTATACCATAAGGGGAGGTCCTCAATCTTATCCTACCACAGATCTTATCAAGATGATAATGGATAAGATGAAAACACTAGAGGCCTCTGTTTCCAAATCTTGAAATGTCCTCACTTATGATGAAATATGTAACGAATCCATCCACCCATCCATACCTATCCACTGTTATCCCACACAATGGGAATTACCCAACTTCAACTATTTCAATAGAAATGAATAACCTCAAAAATATTTATGATCATTCAAATATGTGTGTTGTCGGATCGCCCATGATGATGCCTTGTTCCTTAGAAATTTTCGCATGTCCTTGACAGGACCCGCTCTAGACTGGTACATGGATTTACCTAGGCACTCGGTCTTATCTTTCAATCAGTTGACGTAGAATATCCATGATCATTTCTTAATAAATATTTCTAGGAAGGTTTCCATTACTAATATTTATTCTATTTGGCAATACGAGGATGAGTTTATCATAGATTTCATCGCACATTGGTAGGGCCTCATCAATCAACTCACCTTCAAGTTACCACAAGCATAGATCACAGAGTTGATCACAAAGGCATGTGTTAGACACCTTTCCATGATTATCCATGTTCAAATGTTTCGTATGTTTTATGAATCCTTCACCATGGCTCGAAAACTGGAGATTTGTGCCCTTGAAGAAGAAAAACGTAAGTTGCATAACAAGAACACTAACTACAAATTAAACAAATCTTCTTCTAAACTACCGAATAACCATTCTAATAACCATTCCAATTATGAAGGATATGTCAACATGGTGATTCTGAAATTCATCCCCTTTCATCTGACTAATCAACCAAAACCACCTACCATCCTCTCTCTTGTTACAAAATTCAAATACAAGTATTAAAAGAGGGCTTACACTCCTATCGGTGAACCATATTCTTCTATGTTGGAAAAGTGTTCAAAATATGGAGCTATCACCCTTCCACCTATTAAATCCAATACTGTTTTTCATTCTTCTCATCCTACACCGTCATGGTATGAAGAAAATGACTTCTATAACTATCACCAAGTTAGGGTACATAACGACAGGAATTACAAAGCCCTCAAGAACATTTCCTAAGGAATTCTAGATAGTGGTTATCTCATCCTAGACAATCCTAATGCACCTACCTTTTCCAATATGGGTGTGTTTAAGAAACATTTTCTTAATCATACCCCTTTATCAATCCATGTTTTGGAGACCTCTAGTATTGACACTAATATGCATGAGGTTCACGTCGTTTACAACATAGTACCTATTCCATCTATCCAATTTCCTCCCATAACATCTATCGAGAAAATATTGCATGAACTCCTCTACCCATGGAGGATCCTATCACACCTACTCATCTATCCATAAAAGGATCCTATCACACCTAATCCTTTATCCCAAGAGGAACCTATCACACCTACTCCTCTACCCATGGAGGATCCTATCACACCTACTCCTCTACCCACAGAGGAGCTTACCCCACCTATTCTCTACCTACCGTAGAGCCAATATTTCCTATTCCTCTACCCAAGGAGGAACCTATCTCACCTGTTCCTCTACTTAATGAGGAGCTAACCCTATCTACCTTTCTTCCTAAATTGGATTCCACATCACTTTTTTTTCCTTCTCCTTGACCCATAGAGGAGCCACTCTTATCTCCTCTTCCTATAAGAGATGCATCTCTCAGGGTCTTCCATGATCCTGTCAACCTTCTTATATCATTCCTGCCTACTAAATCAGAAGTGAAAACCTTCCCTGTATCAGAGGACTTAGATTTCTTGACGGGTTTCACCACTGGTTCATTGTCTTCTAAATGTATACTATCCTCAGGTTTGGTGGACCTATTAGAGTATTTTGATTACTCCACACTCTAGGGGTGCCCTTCACTCCCACTATCCGCCCAAATGTAGATGTTGTGCCTGGATACCTCAACTATCTATCCTAAGGTATTTAAGGTAACTAAAATTATGATAATTGAGCCTATCATATCAGCCCCTTCTTCTTCAGCCTCACCTTCACCCAAACCTCTATCTGCACCTAAAGCTACCTCTTTCTTAGGGGTTATACCAACACCTAGCCTACTACATCCCACAGTGAAACTAGACTTTTCTACTCAACCACCACCCATCACAAAATTGATTCCCACATATAAGAAGAAGACCCAACCTCCTAGGCATGTCACCCTGGTCTCTCCCATGCCTTATCTTTCACCTTTTCCTCTACCTTTGATTTTAGGCCCACACCCTTCCAACTTGGTCAAGTTACCTCTTCACCAAGGTAAATCCAAAGCACACCAACCCACACACGAACATTTTCCTTCTCATTTTTCCACACCTTCACCTTCATCACCTCTTCTTCCTACATCTTATCCATTACCTAAAACCACGTGTTATTGCCAACACCGCCACTCTCACCTTGGCTTTCTAGGGTACCATTGCCTTATAAATATCCTTCTACCTCATGCAGCCCTTATGCACCTTTACCCAAAGATGTGCAACCTAAAATACAACAAAAACATTCACTATCTACTAGAAAGGTAATAACACCTACTCCACCTCCATTAGTGCCTCTCTCACAAAAATCACCCACACGTTCATCCAAGCCAACTCTGACTTCTCACTATGATCTATTGGAAGGGCCCTATTCTAACATATTCTTTATTTTTTTAGAAACCTCCGATATCTAATTACCACCTATTAAGCCTTCTAACCTGCTCAAACCCAAACTAGTAGGGTTTGACGACACCAAAATATGTATATATCATCACTTGCTAGGGCATGATGTCGAATGTTGTAAGGCCCTCAAAAATATTTTCTTTCAAGTTTGTAATTCAGATGGTCTCTTCAATGAAGATGACCTATGGGAGAAAAATTCTATCCCCCCTTCACCCACTACCACATGGTCTAGTCCTATATCTATTCAGCGAAGTTTACCAGCATCTCCGCTATCTTTTCCTCCTTCCATATTTGAAATAAATATGGTCTTAATAACCACTCAATCAAAAAAAATAAAGTAAAAGAAAAAACTTGTAACCCATCCAGTGTACCTTCACCGAAAATTCCACCTACACCTACCCCTAAGGTAACCATCTCTGGGCCATTGTAGCTTATTCCTGATGGAGTCGCACATCGATATATTATTAAATAACTTCATCAATATCCGCTAAATATGTCCTTGTAATACCTTTAATCTATCAAGGTTACACCAAATGATCCTACATCTCTGGCCACCATCTTTACCCCTCATGTTTCCTCCCTCACCACTTTGCCTCAAACTTAAGCCCCCATTACCTCTCCTCAATTTTCCACCATAATTTTCTTTGAATTATATATTTCCCCTCTAACATTAGATTATCCTGATCCCACCATCTTCATCACTTCCTACATTAATGATACTAATATCCATATTTCACTCCCGAGATAAATATTGAAACAAACCATGCCCCCACATAGAAGGAACCAGAGAAAACTCATTCAATTCCTGCAAATTAGTCGTAAAATATTCAACAACGAAGTGACAAAGGCCAAGAGAGATCAAAGGATCCTGTACAAAAGAAAACAAATCTGTCGGGCCATTTCTACATCTTAAATCCATTCTCTAAGTTACAGGTAGGAAGAACTATAAAATAATAGAGTTAGACAAGAAGGGAAGATGTTAAAAAAGAGCTAGAAGCAAGAAGAAGAAATAATGTCAAAGATTCAAAGTCTTCAGGCTCGAAACAGTTCAGGAAATGGTAAAATTGACCAAGTATGGAGGAGGCATTGGAAGAGACCATGTGTCCTCGTGGCATTTCTCCAAAGATTGACCCAAATGGAGAGGCTCAATCAAGCACCGCATCTCCGTGAGTGCAAGCACAGAATGGAGGTAGGGTCAAATGGTCAAATAGAGTCAAAGGTGGATAGGGTCGGCCCCAAAAAAATTGGCTAAGTATGAACAAGCAAGTGGAGAGTGCCAAGTGTCAGCGTAGTGCATCTCCAAGAGCTAGTCCCAAGGCAGAGACCCAAATGAGCATGAGCTCGCCATGTATTCCAAAGTCTAAAAGCTAAGAAGGACCATTGAAAATTCCACAAAGAAGTGGAGGATAACAAGTGTTAACTCGATGCTCTTCCAAAAGCAAAATTTGGGTCGGGTTTGCAAACAAGCACGGTGCCTCCACGTGTCCTCAAAGGGGGTAGAGTTAGTTGAATAGTCAACACATAATCCATACCAGTGGAGGATACCAAGGTCTCAATGACACTGATTCAAGGGTCAAATAGAGAAAAGGTCCCCAAGTGAGTGCCAAATTGATGCATGTCCCAGGAAAAGGTGTGGCATTAGGGAACAGTTAGTTTTTCGCCCTTTTTCCAAAAAGGAGTAAAAGTTACAAAATGGATCGTGACTCCACCAAGGAAAAAGTCAACATATAGACCCAAGTCAAAGTCAAGACATGGAGTCAGGGACAAAAGTGAAAGTTTTACTTTTTTCCAAAAGGCATAAAAGCAAAGATGGAAGCGCATTTCCTAGCCAACCAGAAGGAGTCGTGTGTCCATACAGAGCTTCAGGGATGCAAGAGTTTTTTGGATTTTGTGATTTTGGTGAAAAAGGAGAAAAGTTAAGTTCTGAGCCCACAGACCTGATTTTTGTCCCAATGCAAAAGGGGGACCCATTTTTCAAATTATTTTCCCGCCCATTTGTACAGAATTGATGCAAAATTTCAAAGGGGCATATCTTTTGACTCAGGGCTCGAAATATAGAAAATTCGACACTGATGGAAGCATCTTAATGTCCTCTACACCATAGAAGGGTTAAAAATTCATTTTTTTTATAGGACCTAGTAGGAATAATGAAGAAAAGTATTCCAGGCAATTAATGTAGAATCCAATCCCTTCAACTACAAGATCTAATTGGATTCGATTCGATGGGGAGCCAGAAGCGAAATATTGTGGGCGGATTTGCAAAAGGCATTGTTATTCAGTGGTTAAGCTTTCAAGGTAGGATTCAATGCGTATCTCATGGTGGTTGGAGTAGGATGTGAATTTTCCCTCTTCTCTCTCTTTTCCTTCTATATATACTATAACACTTCTCGTTTGTAGGGGAGAGACATTCTGGGCATAGAGAAACTATGTCAAATTTGTTTCTCGATGCCATTTTTGAGCATCCACCCTTATCCCATGCCTGGAATATGTATTTGTGCCTCTATTCCAGAAATGTAATTGTCTGTACACCTTCTAGAGCAATAAAAAAATGTGTTTTTGTGGTGTTCTTCAACCCTTTGCATCATTTTGTTGTTTCTTTGTGCCTCTCCCTTTCAATCTTGGTTTTTTGTGCATGTATTTCACATTTACAGGTGTAGGATGTTGGGTTATATGGAGTTTAATGGATGATTTGCAAATCTGGGCTGTGTCACTTCTATCTGACCTCCCTCATCTCCATTTTTATTTTTCTTTCTCCCTCAATAGAATATCTCGCTTTCTTTGTTAGTGTATCACTTTTTTAGTACAGGCTCTATTTTTCCATCTTTCTCTCTCCTTGGTTCCTTGGAATGGTTAGATTAGGTTATATTTAGTTTTCTTGCTCATGGCAGGTAGTTTAATAACAAGAACCAGCTTTCTCTGGAGAGCTTTCCCACTTTTTCAAGGTCCCACACCTTGGGGAAAGTTCAATGTTATGCAATCACACCAAACGAGTCTACCTTAGAAAAGTAGATCCATAACTCATTTGAGGGTGATGTGATTTCACACTAATATTTTTGGCATGCCCGGTGGGACCAAGAGCTCTTCATTTCATTTAATCAAGTTGATGTGTTTGTGGTGAGATTCATTCCTTTAGAGGCACATTCAAAGCACATCTGGTGACTCCATCTGGTCAAAAACCCATTCTCTTACTTTCAAACCTTTTCCATCCATATCCACTCATTTTCATCAGTTTTCTTCTTCCATCTCTTTCATTTTCTCCCACTCCATGAAGTTGTGCAATCATGACTTCATTCCCTTCATGGAACTCACACTTACAGCAATATTAATACGTTCCACCTCCAATTATTTTCACAACTCCTCCAAATTAGCATTATGAGTAGATTCAAAATCATTATACCTATCCACAATAGCAATGCCAAAACTAGTTTGTCCATGAAGCTTATCAAGAATAGGGATATGCATATAATGACAACAACCAAATGGAGGATGCAGGTTTGTTGGAGAAGATTCAAAAAAAGGAGGCTAGCATGGTGCAGTCTAGAGGCATATTACAAATGAAGGTGTTCAAGATTGGTTTCAGGGCACCTTGTCTATGGGAAAGACCTTTTCCAAGACACTAAAACCCTCAAGAGAAGCTTGAATTCATGGTTGAAATGTTGCCCCAACTTGCACAATGGATTGAGGATGTAGAAGCATATGAGTAAAGTCTGAATCAACCTTGTCAATGGGTAAGTCTTTCAATAACTCCTTGTCTTTCTTTTTCACCCTCTAAAGCTTTACCATTTCAGCATGATCAATATTCAATCCCCTCAGTTGCTTCCCCAAGTGTTAGTTTCATCCCTCCATCCCCTAGTCTTCCATCCCATCTCAGTTTTTTTTCCCTTTTCTCTTCCAAATCCAAATTCCCTCCAAAAGAGCCAAAAGAAATATCCTCTCCTCCAAAGAAACAACAAGTTTCATATCCTCCCTCTTCACCACAAACAATTGCAAATTTGGTTGAACCCCAATCTGCCACTCCTCTTGTTTTCCCAAGTCCATGTTGGAAAGAATCCCAAGAAATCAGTCAAGGAGAACAACAAGATGAAGAGCCCAACAGAAAAGAAATGATAGACAATTTAAAGAGTTGGGCTGCCAAATTTGGGTTTACAAAGATCCCCTTGATGGTCAAGCCAATAGAGGAGGTCAAGATTGAAGAACCAGTGATGGATGAGGTGAGTTTCTAGCAGGAGAAGAGTAAGAACAAGAAGAATCAGATCAACAATCAATTTTCTTAGAATTTAGTGTCTATGTTGGCACTTTGTTTGAAAAGAATGCTGATCCAATTACACTTGCACCATCAGCCATGGAAGGAGAGAAACAATCAGCTCAAAGTTCTATTAGAAAGGAGCAAATGGGTGAAACCAAATCAGAGTTTGTAGTAGCAGAAAAAGAATACATCATTGATGTTTTCTTGCTTTCATTTGAAGGGCCTTATTTGGTCAATAAACCCATCATGGAGGAAAGCTCTAAAATATATCTTGCAGCCCCAACTTGTCCTCTAGAACATCAGATTATAGATTTTGATTTGACAAACTTCCTGCTAGAGGAAGAGTTCGATCAAGATCAAGATAGTATTTAAGCAGCAGAGGAAGGAGAAGAATCTCTAGATCCAAAAGAAGAAGAGTACATTCCAGCAATGGAGGAGAGCATTCATTTGCATAAGCCTACATTTTATAGCAGCCCTCTGGAATCAAGTTTGGAATATCTTGATCTTCCATGTTCTTCAAAAGAGGAGGAAGGAAAAAGGTAGGAGGATCTCACCACTTATTCCACACCATCCACTCAAGAAGGTCCACAAGAAGACTCCATTTTTGTAGTTGAATTTCAGAGAAATGGGCACATTTAAAGGATCAGACTGTGCCCAATTAGGTACTTGGCTTCATTGGGGCCAAAGGAGTAGACACAACCAGTCATGCTTGCTTCTAAGCATGAGGATGAGCATCAAAGTACCAAGGGTCATCATCAATACCTCTAGAAGTCTGATGCAAGTCAGCTGGATGACATATTTTCCATTAATACTGATACTTTGATGATTTGGGTGGACGAACAACTTATTGTAAGTTTTTCACTCATCCAACTAGCCATGTTTAGTGCCAAATCAGTTGTATGGCTGCCTTTTTTGAGGAAGAGAAGCTATTTCTCCCTGCCAGTTGCAAGTTTTTTTTAAGCTCCCTTTGCTCGTGGTTAGAGTAGTGAAGGTAGATTTGTT
Source organism: Taxus chinensis (assembly GCA_019776745.2). NCBI lineage: Eukaryota > Viridiplantae > Streptophyta > Pinopsida > Cupressales > Taxaceae > Taxus > Taxus chinensis. The sequence goes on from CM034148.1 coordinate 793,123,120, forward strand.
CTCAGTAGAAGAAGTGCTTATACACACTCTGCATGTCTCATTTGAGACATGTACTGATTTGATCTTTATGTATAATTTTTGTTTGTATTTCTCAAGAGGGGCATGAGGCTAGGCTCTTAAACTATTTAAGGAAAGAAGGATCATATTTTCCTGTGATAGTTGTAAATCAAAATAGGGAAAAAATGTAGAGGAACTAAAATTTGTTTCAAGACAATCCATTTGAGGGAAAAATGAAAACCACGGGTTGAATCAATTTTCTACTCTCAGAAATCATTGTCTCAAGGTTTTCTTATGAAAATTGAGAGTGCAGGCTCGGGGATAGGAAAGATATAAAAAAGGCTTGCAGTCAGGCTCGCAAACGCTCAAGGATCAATTCCATGTTTATCAAGCAGACTCCATGCCAAACGAATGCTTCAAGGCAACTGTTATCTTTATCTAGTAAGAAGATGTCCTTGTGAGTGGCCAAAATTTTATCCATATTTCACTCCCGACCTAAATATTCGATCGAACCATGACCCTGCATAGAAGGAAGCCAAGAAAAATCATTCAAATCTTGAAAATTGGTCACAAAAGATTCAACAACGAAGTGGCAGAGGCCAAAAGAGATCAAAGGATCCTGTACAAAATCAAATGACTCTGTTGAGATATTTTTACATCTTAATTCCATTCTCCAAGTTATAGGTAGGTAGAACTATAAATAGCAGAGTTAGACAAGAAGGGAAGATGCTACAAAGGATCCATAAGTAAGAAGAAGGAAGAATTGTGAATATTCAAAGTCCTCGGGATCAAAATTGTTCAGGAAAGGGTCCAATATTGACCAAGTATGGAGGACGTAGTGGAAGAGACCATGTGTCCTCATGGCTCTTCTCCAAAGATGGACCCAAATGGATAGGCTCAAACAAGCACTGCATCTCCTTGTGTCCCAGGGTGGAACGGAGGCAAGGTCAAATGGTCAAATAGAGTCAAAGGTGGATAGGGCGAGCCTAAAAAATTGGCTAAGTATGAACGAGCAAGCGGAGAGTGCCAAGTGTTAGTGTACCGCATCTCCAAGAGTTGGTCCCAAGGCAGAGACCCAAATGATCGCGAGCTCACCACATAGCCCAAAGTCTAAAAGGTAAGAAGGACCATTGAAAAGTCCACAAAGCAACAGAGGTTGACAAGTGTCAACTCGACTCTCTTCCAAAAGAAAACTTTGGGTCAGGTTTACAAAAAAGCGTGGTACCTCCACGTGTCCTCAAACGGGGCAGAGTTAGTTGAATAGTCAATACATGAGCCAAGCCAATGGAGGCTGTCAAGTGTCTCAATGGTGCTGATTCAAGGGTAAAATAGAGAAAAGGTTCTGAAGCAACTGCCAGACTAACGTGTGTACCAGGGGAAGGTGGGGCATTGGGGAAAATTTATTTTTTCACCATTTTCCCCAAAAGGAGTAAAAGTTACAAAAGGGCATGTGACTGCACGAAGGAAAAAGTCAACATATAAACCCGAGTCAAAGCCAAAGCGGGGAGTCAGGGAAAAAAGTGAATGTTTTCCTTTTGTCCAAACAACATAAAAGTAAAGATAGAAGTGCATTTCCCAACCAACCAAAAGGAGCCATGTGTCCATGCGAAGCTTCGGGGCTGCGGGAGTTTTTTGGATTTTGCAATTTTCACAAAAAAGGAGAAAAGTTAAGTTCTGATCCTGCAAACCTAATTTTTGGCCCAATATGGCTGCCACGTGTCCTAATCCAAAAGGGGGACCCATTTTTCAAATTAGTTTCTTGCCCATTTGTACAGAATAAATGAAAAAATTCAAAGGGGCATATCTTTCTACTCAGGGCTCAAAATATAGCAAATTTGACACTGATGGAAGCGTCTAAATGTCCTTTATGCCATGGAAGGATTAAAAAACCATTTTTTTAAGGCCCTGGTAGGTAAAATGAAGAAAATTATTTTAGGCCATTAATGTAGAATCCAATCTCTTCAACTACAAGATCTGATTCAATTTGATTCGCTGGGGAACCAAAGGTGACATATTGCGGGAAAATTTTTAGAAGGCATTGATATTCAGTGGTTGAGCTTTCAAGGCAGGATTTAATGTGTATCTCATGGTGGTTGGAGTAGGATGTGAATTTTCCCTCTTCTCTCTCTTTTCCTTCTATATATACTGTAACATTTCTCATTTGAAGGGGAGAGACATTTTGGGCATAGAAAAACTCTATCAAATTTGTTTCTCGATGCCATTTTTAAGTAGCGAACCTTCTCCCATACCTAGAAAATGTATTTTTTCCTCTATTCTAGAAATGTAATGGTTTGTGCACCTTCTAGAGCAATAAAAAAACATTTTTTTGTTGTGTTCTTCAACCCTTTGCATCGTTTTTTTGTTTCTCCATGCATCTCCCTTTCAGTCTTGGTTTTCTATGCATGTATTTCACATTTTCAGGTGCAAGATGATGTGTTTCATTGATTTTAATGAATGATTTACAGATCTGGGTCGTGTCACTTTTTTATGACCTCCCTCATCTCCACTTTTCTATTTCTTTCTCCCTCAATAGAATATCTCGCTTCCTTTTATGGTGTATCACCGCTTTAGTCTAGGATCTGTTTTTCCCCCTTTATCTCTCCTTGGTTCCTTGGAATGGTTAGATTAGGTTAGATTTATTTTTCTTGCACTGGAGTAGCTCGTGGTAGATAGTTTAAGAACAAGAACCATCTTTCTCTGGAGAGCTTTCCCACTTTTGCAAGGTCTCACACCTTGGGATAAAGTTCAATGTTATGAAATCACACTAAATGAGTATGCCTTAGAAAAGCGTATCCATAACTCATTTGGGGGGTTTTGTGATTTCACACTAATAGATACTTGTGTTCAACGTGTTATGATTGATGGAAGCGCTAGCATTAATATCATTTCTTCCCATGCATACAAAAACTTATGATAACCACCAATGGCATGCATAATAACCCTATTATGTTGCATTATTTCAATGATGCCATGACTTATAACCTTGGCACCATCATCCTCCACATCTGCATGGGTCCTCACACCAGTCACAAACTATTCTATGTTATTGAGGGGAAGTTTCAATATAACATGTTGCTTGGTCGACCCTGGATTTATGCCAAGGGACGTGTATCTTAAATTCTTCAATGTTACCTAAAATTTGAATATGAAGGGCACCCCTACACCATTCAGGAATATCTTTCATCTTTGAAAACCTAAAACATGCTTTACCGACCAAATGATGTCCTTGTTCTAGTCAAGATATCTACCACCCCTATCGCTTCATCTTCTTTTGTTACCTCATCTACCACGTCTACCTCTACACCTTCCACATCTATCCCATCTGTCCCATCGTATTTCATAGGTTCCATAGTTAGACTAACTGCCAATCCACCTATTTCATGAGCAACTGATTCCCCAACTTCTTAGGATTCTAGTAGCTTATCCATCCTCGCTACCCAAGTACCGACCTCAAACCCCTTGGTAAGTGTTTTCAAATTCCTTTCCCTAGGGGAGTACCACCTATACAACATAGACACTTTCCTTACTCCTTATGAGTATGGAAGTATTTACCAACACCCAAGATACGACCATCATGTAGGAGAGGTTTTTCCATACGGTCATCCCCACCTTCGCACCAACCTAACATATGGGGGACTCAACACTTATTTCTATTCTACCAAAACACCTACAACATATTCCTAATAAGGTTATAATTGTCCTTGTAGAGGAAGATAAGTCTTCTTCACCTAGGTCACCTACCACGTGGCCTTCACCCATAGAGTCCTTAGATCTATAATCCATCCCTCATAACTATTTTTTTTCATGAACATGGTCTCGTTTGTACCTCTAACCTATCATCATCATGGAGAGGTTCCCTCTTCCTTTCCTCTTATTTTTCTTGACATGTTGGATGATGACACACCTTCTATCAATGTATTTCAGTGTCAGGATGATGATTCTATTCTCACCTATTTAGGTGCAAAAGATTCTTACATTCACTAGTCATCACCTTCTGAGACATAAAGTATGTTGAATGAATCGACCATAGAGATCAACATTAACACTCAGGATGACCCTCAAATTCCAAAGATAGGCCAATCTTTAGATTCTACCAAACAAGAATCCTTCACCTCTTTCCTTCAAGATCATAGCAATAGGCTTTGTTGGTATTATTTTGATATGCCTGGTATTGACCCTCATATCATGCTACACAATATTGTGACCATCCCCAATGCCAAACTTGTGAAAAAAAATCTATAAAAAATGCATCCAATCGTTTCCCTTCTTTTGAAAGAATAACTCCACCACCTTATTTTTTCTTCCTTCATTCTACGCATTGACTATCCACAATGGATTTCTAACATTGCTCCTCCCACCAAAGCCATAGGGGGAATATGCATCTTCATGGGCTTCCACGACCTTAACCTTTCCTTCCCTAAGGATGACTTTCCTCTTCCTAGAATCAACTAACTCAATGATCTTATATTATGAGATGTTATCTCTTATGGACAGATTCTTAGGTTATAATAAAATATTACTTGCTCTGGAAGATAAATAAAAAACCAAATTCATCACCCCTTGGGGGAATTTCTGTTATCGCATCATGCCCTTTCACTTGAAAAACATTAGTGTCACCTATCAATGTGTTATGACCTATATGTTCAACAATATCATGCATGAAATATTGGAGGATTATGTCGATGACATTCTCGTTAAGTAAAAAAGTCATGTCAAACACCTCGCAGTTCTTAAAGTCATCTTTAATCATCTCATCCAATACTACGTTCACCTTCATCTAAAGAAGTTTAGTTTTTCCCTTCTCTTCATAACACTCCTTGGTTTCATTGTCTCTTTATAGGGTATCAAATTTTATCCTGCCAAAATCAAGGATATTCTCGAGATGCCTCCATCTACTGAAATTTGACAACTTCATAGGTTGCAAGGAAAATTACAATCCATTCGATGATTTATTTTCAACCTTTTTGACCAATGTTATCCTTTTCATCATCTCCTTCAAAAGGATGTCTCCTTCAATTGGAATGAGGATTACCACAAAGCCTTTGAACCATTGAAGAATTACCTTCTTCAGACACCTATGCTCATTCCACCTAAAGATGACAAACCATTTTTTGGGTGTCATGCTTTCTCATCGCAATGAGAAACACGAGGAGTAAGTGGTTTATGACATAATTCATACTCTTTTCAACTATGAGACTAGGTATACTCATGATGATAAGCTTTTCCTAGCCTTGGTCTTCGTGGACACAAAACTTTGCCACTATGTACTTAACCATAAAACCTTCATCGTCACCAACACCGACCCTCTACGTTACATGTATGTTAAGCATTACCAACACCAATGCACCATTCATAGGATACTTCTTCTTACATACCTAGAGTTAGAGTACATCCATAAAAAAAATTTCAAAGGACAAATCATCAGAGAACAAGTTGCAGATGCTCCTCTTCTTAGGAATCGATCCTCAAACTTTGATTTTTCGGATGAGTATATTGCCACCCTTTCCCTTGATGATATTATTTATCAAATGACACTATTATTTGATGGATCCAAATGTCAACATGGGGGAGGTGTGGGGGTCATCCTCATTCCTCTTGATGATGAGCCTATTCTATTATCCTTTAAGCTAGACCTTGACTATATTAATAACATGGTTTAATATGAAGCACTTGTGTGAGGTCTTCAAACTGCTATAGCCCTATATGTTAAATCGATTAGTATCTTTGCTGACTCTCAATTGGTTGTGAACTAAGTCACTTGTTTGTACCAGTGTTGTAATGAAGATATTTAAAAGTATAAACATCGTTCCAATATCCTCTTGACCACTTTTGATCACTTCCTCATTCAAACTACTTAGTGATCCATGAATGAATTCAAGGATATCATGGATTTTCTTACTTATCAAATACTTGCCTCACCTTCAGACTCCAAAATATTTGTCATAGTGTAATGGTTACAGTCACCCTCTTATATTATCCACAATGTAATTTTTTTGGGAAGAATTGAAACTAACCCACATGATATGTAGTATAAGTAATTCATTGACTACCTCTCCCTTTCAATTTTGTCTCCACATCTCACTCACAATGGATGAATATCCTTCATAAAAAGTGTCTCTTATTATGTCATCATGAGGGGTATTCTATAGAAACACGACTTTGACGGTTTCCTTCTGCACTACCTCATCAGTTCTTAAATCCCATACACCTTCAAAGAAAGTCATGATAGGATTTTTGGGGGACATTTTAGTGACCTTTGGTGGGTGTCATCAATCCCTTCATTTAATCACCTTATTGTTGATGTCATATCAAACCAGTGGTGTGTCTAAAGCTATATGCAATAAGATTACTTTAACCGATCTAGTAGTTGACTGTATTTATTTTGGTATTTTCTGAGGGATCTCTTTAATGTCTTATGGAATTATTGGTAAAATATTATTCAAATCAAACTATGAAAACTTGCTGAAAGTAAACATATTGATAGCTTTGCTAAAAGGAAACACACTGTTTAGAATGGAAACACAATTGTTGGTGGAGAATAAACACACTTGCTTATGAAAGTAAACACACTTGCTTTTGAAAGTAAACACACTCAATTTAGAATGCTCAAAAAAAATTGCAAGAAATATAAGAATCTATCTAAAAACATGTAGGAAGAAGTATACAATAGAGTTTAACTGGAAGGATTTAAAACAATAAAAAATTAACATATCTAAGATATTTGCTGAAGATATATAAATACCAAATAAACAAATATCTTGGTCCTTGGGGGAGTGGGCCCTTTCTCCTCCTCGAATTAGGATTTAACAACTAATAATTCTCTCAAATAGGAATGGCTATTTTATTGATAAAACATTCAGAATTACAAACTTACTAGATCTGAGTACTTAGTCAATTTCTCTTCTTTGTTCTATTTCTATATATATATATATATATATATATATCTACTATAGGTCTGATTTTATATACATTTTATGATCACAGTTGTCTCTATGATTCTAATGAAATCAAATCATGCCCAGAATAGATACTAAGCTAGATTGCGGCTGAACAGATAGCTGTAGGATAACTCTCCCTAGATCTGTGTTCAGAAATATTCTCATCCTTCCTGATTGAAAGGGTCGTAGATGTGAAATCTCTAGATGTGGTTTAAAACAAATAACTCCCTATCAGTTCCGGAACTTCAAAGAAGCTCCAGAACCATAGGAATTTGTTAAAGATCAAAATCATGGGAGTTCTAGAGCTATCCCAAGAGTTCTAGAACTAACTCTGAAAATTTTAGAACTAAATACTAGAGTTATAGAACTAAGTCTGAAAGTTCTGGAACTAAATGATGACTGTGTGACGGAGTTTTGAAACTAGCTTGGAAGTTTTGGAAGTAAGGTGTGTGGGAACTATCGATATTAAAATTTTCCTCCGTAATTTCTATTTTATTAATGAATGTATTAGGAATAGGATGTTGTTAAGTATAATTAGTAGTGGCATCCAATAGAAGATAATGGTGCAGTCAATACGGTGCTGCCAATAAAGTAGAGTACGGTAACAGTCAAAGTACAATAGGAATGTTGTGGTAAAAAGTAAATATTTTTCATAAGTGGTTCGGTAATGTTAAAATGTCAAAGTTGGGGTAAGTAGAGTAGGGTCTACATGATTAGGAATTAGAAATATTATATTTGTAATAAGGACAAAGAGTGATGTCATAAATATTTTGTGTATTTTACTTGTGGAAAAGTCTAAAAAGGTGGAACCCATGTGAGATGATAACGTTTATCTTATCTTAGAAGATAAGCCTACATGTAAAGGAAAGAGTTTAGGCATGGAATATGATTGGCTGGAAGATATTTCCTATCCTATCTTAGAGACAGGGTGGATAAGCCTGAATTTCTATAAATAAAGAGGCCACCCCCCTCATCTAGCATAGAAGGAAGTAGTGAGAAATATTGTATGAGTAAGTGTGTAAAGGAAGCCATCATTTTGAAGGTGTGTTAAAGAAGCCATTAAGAGGTGTAATTGTGAAGTTTCTCCCATAGTTATTGTTCGAAGGCAAGTGAAGTCAGTAACACTTGAAGTACCTCATGGCTGAGATTGTAACAATTTCATGTTGATATTATAATTTACACTTATATTTCAGATTTATCATCATTCCTTCTTATCATAGTCTATGGTATTCTTGTGTTATGTTTCTTATTGTGTTTCTAGATTCCATCCACCAAACTAAAGGATGTGCATTAGTAAATAATCATAGCACGAGGAGTTCCTGGTAAAGAATTATCATAGTGTTCGATTGGTGATGACATTTTGGTTCCGTTGCCGGGACCATTCCTCGTTGGTGGATTTTTTGGAGAGATATTCCCACTTAGTTAGAAAACATTTGGAGGGTAACCTTGATTTTACTGTGTATAGTAGTTACCAAGGTAAAGTCACTTTTTACCATGAACAGTATTTACCGTAGTAAATTCACTTTTTACCGTGAATAGTATTTACCATAGTAACTACACTTTTTACTGTGAATAGTGTTTACCATAGTAAGTCAAGTTTTACCATGGTCATTTATTTTTTACTGTAGAAAGGTGTAAAGTCACTTTCTATTATAGTGATTCCAATTATTTGTACACATAAGTCTTGTTGATTGTACTTGTGGGTTGGTATTTCACTATGGTTACTTTTGAAATAGGGAAGATTCCTATTTTTTCAGCCCAATCTAATGAAGATGATTCCTCTTTCATTTAAGAGTTTAAACTATCTTGCATTTGTAATGGCCTCATAAGAAGGGAACAATGGACTGAATTTTTGCTACCTTTTTGGATGGTTCAGCCCTTAGGTGGTTTGAAACACTAGGTGATAATGTGAAAAATTCATGGGATTTATTAACTGAAATATGCAGATCTCATGATCAATATCACAAAGCTATCCCAAGGAGAGAAGGAGAAGATAAGGGATTATCATGCTCATGTTCTAGAGCTAAGGAGGAATCTTTATGCCCAGATCTGGAAGGAAGGATTAGCAGATGGGTTGATGAATGGTGTGGATAATCTCCTCTGTAAACATTTCATTCTTAGGATGAAGCCAGAGATTAGACAATGAGTGAAGTATGACCGCCAAACTACCATTGAAAAAGCAAAGGAGATTGTAAGAAGGCAAGAAGAAAGCATGGAAGAGGAGCCCAAAGAAATTGTTGCTAAAGTAGAGCCTACACTAGCACCTTTAGTCCAGAATCCACAACTACTCTCGGTGAGCACAAACATTTCTCCTAGTACATCTACTGAGTATGAAGATCTGCTCAGGAAGATGGGCCAGTTAACTATTAATCTTCTTCAAGGAAAATAATTTAGTTCTCAGGGAGGAGATAGAGGTCCAAAAAGAAATATTTCTAAATTTGTATGTTATAGTTGTTATAAAAATGGTCATTATAAGTATAATTGTCCATATAGAGCTTCTACATCTGGTACAAGAGATAATGATAAAGGAAAAGCACCTATGAATTCTTTTGATGTAATAGCTAGGAGCATAAATAATGAAGCAGATGTGTTTGTAACAAAAAGAAAGAAAGAAAAAGATAACCATGGAAATGATCCTAAGAAGATGAAAGGAGAAACTAGTAAGAAACATAGGAGAAGAAAGTTGGGTGTGCAGGATTTTCTGATTTCACAGGGACAAGGACCATACTCCATCTTAGAAGATCTATCCAAAATGCCTGCAAATATTACATATGGTCAACTCTTGGCTATGTCTTTTGAGAAGAGGTGAGAGCTACGAAGTGGACTCAATGCTTGACGAAGGAAGGAGGTTGAGGTCCTTATTTTGGAGGCAGAGGCGGATCCCTATGCGCCACAAGCTGAGGTATTATGTAATGAAATTTCAATTCATGATGTCTTAGTTGATGGAGGTGCTGCAGTTAATGTAATGACTGAATTTATAATGAATATGTTGTGGTTAAACATTGATCACCCCTCAACACTTATTTTAAGGTCATTAAATAAGGGAAAAACTAAACCAGAAGGTGTTGTTTCAAATGTGGCAATATCTGTTATGGGTATTGTATGTGTGGTAGACTTTCAGGTGATGAAAAATGGTATTGTTGCGTACCCAATGTTATTGGGAAGGCCATGGCTAAGGAGAGTTCATGCAAGAAACTACTGGAATGAAGGCTTCATGACACTTGGACGTGGCAGAGAGAGGGTGAAGATAAATGTGATCCCTCAGCATCATAAGGTAGAACCTATGGATTCAAGTGATAAAACTGATGATTGGACATCCTCTGATTACTCTAGTACCATTGAAGTGGACATAGAAGATGAAGAAAGTGAGGTTGATGTTTTGGTCATGGATATCCTTTCAGTCACACCAACACATGAACCCATAAAATTATATGAAGAAGAAATTTATGATCATCTCCAACAAATAAAGATTGTTGATGTTGTGATGGAGAGTGAGAAGGAATGCTACCTCCAACTCTTTCAAAGGTACATACACCTATTCACTTTTGATTACAAGGAACTGCGTCAAGTAAACTGGGTAGAATATTCTATTGAGCTAGTAGATGGTGCTAAGCCCATAAAGAAAATGCCATATAGAATGAATCCTGATTTTTCCAAGACTGTAAAAGAAGAAATAGATAAGTTGCTTGATGTAGGATTCATATTTACTGTGGAGAATTTAGAATGGGTTTCTCCCATTGTGATTTCAAAAAAAAAATGGGAATCTACGCATTTGTGTTGATTATAGGAAGCTCAATAAGGTAACAAAGAAGGATCATTACCATCTTCCATTCTCAGATCAGATCTTAGACGAAGTAGCTAGCCAGGAGTGCTATAGTTTTGCTAATGGATATAGTGGATACAACCAAGTTCGTATAACAGAGAAAGATCAGATGAAGACCACGTTCAACACTTCTTGGGGAATGTTTTCTTATAAAGTTATTCCTTTTAGGTTGTTTAATGCTCCGGCAACGTTCTAACGCTTGATGAATAGGGTGTTTGAACACTACATTGGGAACTTCATCAGAGTATTTCTGGATGATTTTTACATCTATGGGAGCAAGATGGACCACCTGCACCAGATGGAGACAACATTTCAAAGGTTAGATGAAGCACAAGCCTCACTAAACCCTACAAAGTGTGTCTTTGGATGTTCTAAAGGTGTTTTTTTAGGGCATGTTGTATCCAGAGATGGTATTGGTACTGATCCTGATAAAGTTTCAAAAATCAAAGAGTTACCATTTCTTATTAATAGAAGTAAGTTGAGATCATTTTTAGGCCATGTGGGTTACTATAGAAGGTTCATCAATAATTTCTCAAAGATTACACAACCACTAACCAAGTTCTTGAAGAAGGATGTTACTTATGAACCAAGAAATAAGGCACATGAAGCTTTTGAACAACTGAAGGAAGCTTTGGTGTCTTCACCTATTTTAAAGAATCCAGATTAGATCAAGCCATTCATTGTGTATATTGATGCCTCAGATGCAGTAATAGGAAGTACTTTGAGCAAAACAGATGAAAATGGGAATGATCGTCCAGTTTACTTTGGGAGAAGAAAAATGAGCAATGCTGAGGTAAATTATACTGTAACTGAAAAATAGGCTCTAGCTATCATTTTTACTGTAAAGAAGTTTAGAAATTACTTGCTAGGGCAGAAATTTATAGTTGTAATAGATCATCAGGCTCTAAAATATATTGTAAATAAGCCTAACCCATCAGGGAGGATAGCAAGATGGATAATTTTTCTACAAGAATTTGAATTTGATATTATAGATAGGCCAAGAAAGAAGCATGTCAATGCAGATGCACTCTCTCGAGCCTATGATGGTTTAGGTTCATCTTGTGATGATGATCATTTCACAGAGGTAGAATTTTTATCCCTTGACACGATCCCTAGTGAATACATAGAGATTTGGAATTATCTGAATGAATTCAAATTTCCTGATGGTGCCAATGCAAAGATGAAGAGGAAGATTACTCAAGCCAGTCATCCATATTCTATTCTACATGGAGTATTATTTCAAATAGGACCTGATGGAAAGTACAAGAGGGTAGTTGGATGTGATCAAGGGAAGGAACTGATAGAAGAATTCTACAATGGTACATGTGGAGGGCACTTTTTTGGACAACTTACAGCAAGAAGAATCTTTGATGCAGGTTATCACTGGCCCACTCTTTTTAGAGATTGTTATAATTATTGTAAGACATGTGATATTTTTCAAACACATGGTAACTGTAAGACTTCATCAGCACCATTAAGCCATATTCTTCCACTTGGTCCCTTTGAAAAGAGGGAATAGATATTATAAGTCCACTTCCAACTACCCCATGCCAAAATAAGTATATTGTAGTTGCCATTGATTATTTAACCGAGTGGGTTGAAGCTAGGCCATTGAAAATAGCTTCCATGGATGAAGTGGTAAGGTTCATATATGAACACATTATCACCAAATTTGGTTGTCCATTAGAAATTGTAATAGATCAAGGAAGCCACTTCATTAATGAGGTGGTAGAATCCCTAGTCAATAAGTTTTCTATTAAGCATAGGAAGGAAACAACATACAAGCTAAGCACAAATGGACAGGTGGAACAATTTTTTTTTGTGTTGTGTCAAATTATAACAAAAGATGTAGCCTTACAGGTACATAAGTGGGATAAAAGGATTCATGCAGCATTGTGGGCATATAGGGTAACATCAAATTCAGCAACATGATACTCCCCATTTCAGTTGGCTTATGGCATTGATCCAATTCTTCCTATTGAGTTTGATATTCCCACTGTGAGAGTTATGAAAAATGAAAGGATGGATCAAATTGATTCAATAAAAGAAAGGTTGGTGCATCTTCATTTTCTAGAGGAAATAAGGGAAATAGTGAATGATACAAGCTATAAGAAGAAAATAAAGTAGAAGGAATACTTTGATCAAAAGATCCGATGGTCTCCATTTCATGCGAATGACTTTGTTCTATTATATGATTCCAGATACAAAAAAAGAAGGTAGAGAAAATTTCATCCCAAATGGATGGGGCCCTACAAAATAGCAGGTGTGCATGAAAATGGTACATATCGACTAGAGGAATTGGATGGCACTCCCATTACGAAATGGGTCAACCATGACAAGTTACAGATTTTCCAAGCACTAGAATAGTCTACTCCGAGGACGGAGTAGAAGCTAGGAAGGGGGAAAATGTCGACATTAAAATTTTCCTCCGTAATTTCTATTTTATTAATGTATGTATTAGGAATAGAATGTTGTTAAGTATAATTAGTAGTTGCATCTAATACAAGATAACGACACCATCAATACAGTGCTGCCAATAAAGTAGAGTATGGTAATAGTCAAAGTACAATAGGAATGTTGTGGTAAAAAGTAAATATTTGTCGTAAGTTTTCTGGTAATGTTAAAATGTCAAAGTTGGGGTAAGTAGAGAAGTAGGGTCTACATGATTAGGAATTAGAAATATTATATTTGTAATAAGGACAAAGAGTGATGTCATAAATATTTTGTGTATTTTATTTGTGGAAAATTCTAAAAAAGTGGAACCCATGTGAGATGATAAGGTTTATCTTATCATAGAAGATAAGCCTACATGTAAAGGTAGGAGTTTAGGCATGGAATATGATTGGCCAGAAGAGATTTCCTATCCTACCTTAGAGATAGGGTGGATAAGCCTCAATTCCTATAAATAAAGAGGCCACCCCCCTCATTTAGCATAGAAGGAATTAGTGAGAAATATTGTATGAGTAAGTGTGTAAAGGAAGACATCATTTTGAAGGTGTGTTAAAGAAGCCATTAAGAGGTGTAATTGTGAAGTTTCTCCCATAGTTATTGTTAGAAGGAAAGTGAAGTCAGTAACACTTGAAGTACCTCATGGGTGAGATTGTAACAATTTCATGTTGATATTATAATTTACACTTATATTTCAAATTTATCATCATTCGTTATTATCATAGTCTATGGTATTCTTGTGTTATGTTTGTTTTGTTTCCAGATTCCATCCACCAAAATAAAGGCTGTGCATTAGTAAATAATCATAGCACGAGGAGTTCCTAATAAAGAATTATCATAGTGCTGGATTGGTGATGACAGAAAAGATGTTGCTAAAAACATACTGAATGCTTCTTGCTTCATTTCCTTGACTGATTTAGACCTGCTTTATTACAAAACTAAAAGTCACATAATGCAATCAAACTTAATCAAAAGGATAATAAGATGATATCATATATTATACATTAATCAGACATATTTTGGCCTCATCATTTCCCTCAAACTTACTTGTTTATAAGTCCCTTTTACAAACATCACTTGTAAGTCCATTTGATTTCTTAGATCAAATTGATGAAACTAGATTTTCTAATGTTTAAACTTGGATGTACTGTACCCTACTCCTATTTTCCACTCCTACTGTTCAAATTCAGTAGGGTCTTGAGGTACTCTGTTCTACCAAGGAGACATGGGGGTGAGAAGTAGAGGAGGCCTTGTTCGTATTCCCATCCATATTTTCCTGTCAGTTTTATTGACTTGGGGAATTATTGTGCATAATGATTTTGCCCTTTCTAAAGTCCAGATCAGATTTGTTGGGGAAATTACTTCCCTTCTTCTGAAGGAAATAGTAAGGAGTTCCCACCTCTTTGAGAATCCTTCATAAATATCTTCAAAATTTTCCTCCTCATAGGAGGTGAAGGCATTCATACTGTTTTGCAGAATAGCAAGATAGTGTGTATTAAATCTCTCATCAAAGGCATACATTCTAAAATGTGAGAGGAAGGTAGAGGGTTTACCATAATGAGATCTCATACAGAGACCTGTTGAGTCATCTTTCAATAAAAATTCAGATTCCCTTTCATTCCATGTAATTTGGTTTTGTAAACTAGAGAAAAATGCATTCAGTTGGGTTTCCGCTACATACAAGTTGGTCATAATTCCTGTGTTTTTCTCTAGCATAAAATTGTAAAGATAAATTTCAGATGTAATCCTTGACAACTGCCAGCAAATGAACTGCTCTTCTAAAAACACACTATTTGCAGGAGAGGGCCTCCTACTGGTAAGTAATTTCTCACTCATAATACAAACCATATGAATTTTGGCAATACTTTTATATTTATTTCCTTCCTCATAAAAATTTTCTTCCCGTTCCTTTCTTACCTTCATCTCTTCCTCCATCTTGGTATTTAATTCTTCATTCAATGTTTTGGCTTCTCTAAGCTCCCTAAAAGTATCATTCCATAGCTGTTGGAGAGGCAAATAGGTCAACTCAGTTTGTACATAGACTATTGACACAAGACTCTATTTTTTGGAAGCATGAAATTCTTCCTCTTTTTCTATTAGTTGTTCCTTGGTTGCTGATAATTCCTAAGTCTTGGCTGCAAGCTGAGTTGTTAGTTCTCTAATGAGCATATCCCTTTGTTCCAACTTGAGATTGAGGAAATACAACTCCTCATCTTTTTCTCTGATAATGAGCTCTATTCTAGACAAGAATAGAGCTTGTTTAAATTGTTGTCTTTCTTCTTCCTCTGAAATTATTTGAGGAGTTAGGCATTCTTCCTCTATCAAAGGAAATTTTCCTTTTCTTATCCTGGATGCCAACTCTTCTTCTTCATGTGGCACTACTGATAGTTCAGCCAATTCCTGAAAATATTGCTCTTCAAATATATCTTCTCCTTTGTCTGTCCTTTCCTACTCACTCCTTTCTTCTGGGGGTTTCCCTTGACCTCTTATGAATTTTTCTTATATGGGGAAGTTCAACATGCCCAGTAGTGAATTTACTTCTAGAAATTCTTCTTACTATTCTTTCTTTCTCTTGTGTGGGTGAGTTATCATCGTCAGAAATAGATATTGGATCTCATGAAGCTACTACAAAAGAAGGAATTTCCTTCACAGGAACAAAAGGCTCTGTTGTTTTTATCTTTCTCACTGACCTTCTTTTTTTGGTATATTTTATCTTTCCATTTCCATTTTTCCTTCTACAGAGGCATCAATTTCTATATTAGCTGAAGGAGATATTGGGGATGTAATTGTCCTTTTGATAATATTAGGGTTTTTATTGAACTTGCCAAGAAACTTGTCCCAAATTTATTCTCCATTCTTCTTTGACAGGAAATGATGCTGGCATATCAAATGAATTAGACCATGATGCCTAATTTTCCCAACACCCCAAGAATATCTCTGAGCCATGGTCTAAATGGAATAAAAAAGAAACCCTGTGAGTTTTATTATGTATTCAGTTTTGGTGGCTCCATACTTCAGATATATGAGCATTTTTAAGACTTCTTTTCCCACAGACCCAAACTGAATGTCACAGGTTAAATATTTTACTATCCAAAATGCTACCCTATCAAAGGGTTTGGGAAAACCGTCCCTTTTGACCCCTTTTATGAGTTTCTTTGTATTATAGATTTACTGGGGTTCTGTTTCTTCTTCTTGCAGTAGGACTTCAGTCGGTTCTTTCAAAGTCCCCTTGGAAGGTTGTGGGACATGCACAATTGGAACTCCAAACACGTTACTTACAGTATTTACAGAAAAAATAATAAAGACATTTCTCACCTTTGTTCTAGACTGTTCTAGGTTTATGATGAATTCTCTTACCAATTCGTCATTATGCCTTTAAAATTTCTTCAGGAATTCAAGCCATCCTACATGCTTAAAGATGGATGCCACTTCTTCGTCTGCGAGTAGCTGGAAATCATCCTCTGGTTCAGATTTCTTCTTAATCCCCATATCGGCTTGAGTTCTTTCTCTTTTGATTTTGTGTGAATTGGTTACAGGACTTTTTTCTTAGCTACAAAACTGAGGACTTGGCTACGGAACCTCTGTTTTTAGCTACGAAACCTCAATTCTTAGCTGCGGAACTTCTTAATTCTCTATTCTTTGCTGCAGAATATAAACTCAATTCGTTTGTCCTTCCTTAAAATATCTCTGCAACTTATTTCACTTGATTTTTGCAATAATTATTATTAATGATAACCATGCCACCACTTATTCCATCCAAATCAATTTCATGATTACACACTTGTAATCATAATGTATAAATAGATGACTCATCATACCTACTTTTAAATTAAGTCACATCACACATGTAAACATTTAATCAACCCTAAATGAGTTAAAAGACATAATTACCACCTTTGATGATGTGATCCTTTTGTTATGATGACTCATCATTTCTATAAGTGGAAGAAAAGATGATTAGATAAGACAGCTGGAATTTAAAATAATTCCTTTATTTGAACTAGCCAAAAAGAGGTCAACCGCCATTTGTTGGTTTGCAATTAACCTTTGAGAGAATTTATTTTCTTTTTTTTGGGGGGGAAGAAAATACAATTTCCTAGTTTTCATCTTCTTCCCTTTATTCCGGATCTATCATCTAGTTATTTGATCATTTTGGAAGAACTGAGTTCTTCCATATGATCAAATTATTTGTCTGCTTCAATATTCCTCAAAAATTTATCCTTAGTGGGAGGATTCCTACAGATTTTTAGCCTATGTCCATTGACCAAGAGTGTTCTGCTATTGCCATCAATGGGAAGTAATTGAATAGAACCATTATCAAATATCTGTTCAATCTGATAGGGTCCCAACCATCTGGTTCTCAATTTTCCCTTGAATTATTGGTACTTAGAATCGAACAACAATGCTTAGTATCCTAATTTGAATTGTATTTTCTTGATATGTATGTCATGTCATTGCCTCCTTTTCTCTTGAATCATCTCTATCTGGTGAAGTGCTTCCAACCTTAATTCATCCAACTCATTGAGTTGAAGGATTCTTTCTTTTTGAGTTGCATTCAACTCAAATCCCACCTTCATTGTTGTCCTCAATGTCTAAAGTTAAAATTCTATAGGCAACAAGGGATTTTTCCCATAAACTAATTCATATAGTGAAAACCCTATTGCAGTTTTCCAAGTTGTATTATAAGCCCAGACATCTTCAGGTAGTCTCTTTACCCAATCATTTGTCCCAGCTTCAATCGTTTTGGTAAGGATGTTCTCCAATTCTTTGTTTGTTACTTGAGCTTGTCTATTTGACTGTGGATGGTAAGGAGATGAATTCCTATGATTGATTTGGTAATACCTTATGAAAACTTGGATCATATTAGACATAAATTGTGTTCCCTGATCTAAAACTATGCTCTTGGTGCTCTAAAATTTATCATAATTTTGTTCCAAAAGAAATCAGCAACTACTTCCTCAGTGGAACTTTTCAATGCCTGCACTTCTACCCATTTTGTCACATAGTCAGTGCACGCAGGAATATATTCCTTCCCTTGTGAAGGAGGATTAAAGGGACCAACAAAATTCAATCCCCATCTCTCAAATGGTTCAACCACAACTTGAGGCTGAAGATGCATTTCATTGGTGAAAGTTGGTTGTCCCATCCTTTGACAAGGATATCACCTCTTGATATATCTTTTCACATCCTTGTACAGAGATGACCAATAATAACCAGTGCCAAGTATCTTATGAGTTGTTATTTTTACTGAATAGCGTCCTCTACTTGGTTCATCATGACATTCTTTAAGGATGTCAGAGATTTCATCCTCTCTTACACACCTACACAAGACGAAATCAGGGCCACACTTAAATAGAATTTCATTTAACCATTTTAATTGTGCACTAGTTTTAATTAACTTCTTTATTTGTTTCTTAGTGAAAGAAGTAGAAAACTTCCCTGTTACAAGATAATTTGCCATATCAGCAAACCATGGTGTACTTGTTGAGACTGCAAACAATTTTTCATCTAGAAAGTTATCCTTGACTTGATCTTGCTCCCCTATGGTGGTTAGTCTTGACAAAAAATCAGCTACCACATTAGATTTACTTAGATTGTTTACAATGGTAATATCAAATTCTTGCAAAAGTAATAACCATTTAATGACTCTTCTTCCAACCACTGGTTTTCTCATTAAATACTTAATTGTTGAATGATCTATGTGTACAAATATCTTGTACCCTGTAATTTAATGTCTGAATTTATTGATTGTATAAATCACGGCAAGAAATTCCTTTTCAGTGGTGGTGTAATTCTTTTCAGTGAGAGTAAGATTCTTGCTAAGATAGTAAATGGAATACATCTTTCATTCCTCATCTTTATGTCCCAATATTGCACCAATGGAATAATTTGAGGCATATATTTGGATATGAAATGAATTTTCCCAATTAGGACCTCTCAATATTGGGGAACTGATTAGTTTGTCTTTAATTTCTTCAAAAGCATGCTGACACTTTTCATCCCATAGAAATTCACAGTCCTTGGTTAGAAAATTAAACATGGGGGCATAAATTTTACAGAAATATTTTATAAAGCACCTATAGTACCCAACATGCCCTAGAAATGATTTGATATTTGTGGGGGTCTGAGGAATAGGTAAATCTAAAATGATCCTAATTTTGTTTTGATCCACCTGAATTTCTTTTTTTGAAATATGGTGTCCTAATACAATTCCCTCATCCACCATCATCAAACATTTTCATCACTAAGAGATATGTTTTGTTGTTCACATCTTGTTAACACTCTATCTAGATTTCTCAAAGCATCTTCAAATGTATCTTCATGTACAGTGAAGTCATCCATGTATACTTTATCACAATCATCTGTTAGATCAAAAAAGATTGCAAGTACAACTCTCTGGAAAGTTGCAGGGGCATTTCATAAACCAAATGGTAACACCCTATAGTCAAATGTTCCCCATGGACATGTAAATGTAGTTTTGTCCTCATCTTCAGCAGCAAATCTGATCTGATTGTACCCACTAAAGTCATCCAAGAAAGAAAAGTATTGTTTACCTAAAAGGTTATCTAGGACTTGATCTATGAATGGTAAGGGAAAATAATATCTCATTGTGGATTTTTTTAGTTCCCTATAGTCAACACATATTCTCCATTTTCCATTCTTTTTGGGAAGAATTACAAGAGGAGATACCCACTGGCTATCTAAGATATGGTAGATGAAACGTACTTGTAATAGTTTTTTAATTTCTTGTTTGATTATTTCCCTTAAAGTTGGGTTAATCCTTCTTTGAGGATGCCTAAATGGTATAATGTTTTCAGTATAGATGTGATGAGTGCAGATACTTGGATGAATCCCCTTCATATATTTTTAATCCCAAACAAAAGCTTTAGTATGATTTTTTAGAACATCAAACAATTTAGCTTTTACATCCTCCTTCAACTAGTTGTTAGTGTTTAAAGTTTTACCTGGTTGAATTTCAACATGCTTGGTTCCAATATGTGATGAATTGATTTGTCGAAAGGGTTTAATTAAATTATTTCATGGACATACATGTGGTAATAGCATATGGTATGTAGCAACATCTCCAAAATTTCCTTGAGATAGAGTACTGGGAAAAGGAAAATAATGAGAATTATGATACTTATCTCTTTGCAGGTCAAATTCCTCATCACTGCTACTTTCCATAAATTCTTCACCACTTCTTGATGTACTTGAAACTCAAGCTACTAATTCATCCTCTGCCCACGAGAAATATTATTCCTCCAGAGTGAAATCATTTTCAATCAAAGAGAACTTCTATTGTTTTGGTTTCAAAACTAAGTGTGGTGGTTCCAGAACTATAACCGCAGGTTCCGAAACTAATTTCACAGCTTCCGAAACTAATTTCGTGGGTTCTAAAACTAATTTTCTAGGTTCTGGAACAATTTCTGATTTCTCCGAGGACAGCAGGTTGTCATCCAATAGTGGATTAATCATCCCTTCTAGTTATCTTACATGATCCTGCAATGTGATCATAGCCAAAAAAGACAAATTTTTCTTATTAGTTTCAAGAGAATCAACCCACAATTGTTCATGATTGTCAGTAAAAGTTTGTGTAGTAGGATATAAGGGAAATTTTTTTAGAGTTCTTACCATTCAATATTGCCATATCACCTGACCTACAATCTATGAAAGCAAAAATTGTAGCTAACCATGTTCTACCCAAAATAATGGGATAACCCAATGTTTTACCTTTTGGCTGCAGAATAAGGAAGTCAACTGGATATTCCCATGACTCCACCATAAATGACACATCTTCAATAATTCCTTCTAGTTTTTCTAGAGATTGATCTGCCATATGCAATATGGTATTAGTAGGTTATATACTCATTAATGGTAATGTTTTCAGAGTATCCACTATCATTACATTGATAGAAGCTCCCAAATCTATCAAAACATTAGGTACATTCTTATTTCCTTTAGAGGCAGAAATAATAGGACTTCCAAGATCTTC
Organism: Taxus chinensis; assembly: GCA_019776745.2. NCBI lineage: Eukaryota > Viridiplantae > Streptophyta > Pinopsida > Cupressales > Taxaceae > Taxus > Taxus chinensis. The sequence continues at coordinate 793,144,319 of CM034148.1, forward strand.
GTATTTGGGAAGTAAAAGTTTTCTTGCTAATAAATCATCAAGTTTCCCATCTACTTTGATAGTCTTTGGGTACTATTTCTTCCTTCCAAGCTTTTTCATACATAAAATTTTGATTAATTTGTTCAATTCATGAATATATTTAATTTCTTGTAATAATGGTATTTCAATATTCAATTTCCTTAGTTCCTGAACCAATTCAGACTCTTTGATTTCTATAGATTCTTTGAATCTATCTAGAAATGGATTCTCAGTAGTGTTGTTCTCTGGCTCCTTTTCTTTTCTTTCTATATCCTCTTTTTGGAACAATAGTACTAGGGATTTCATTTTCTTCTGTCATGTAAGTGATTATAAGGGGTGGACTGTTAATGATTGTTCTAGATCTAGTTTGAATATCCTTACAATCCATAACATGTAAATCAACCGATTTTTTTGGCTCTGTTCCATAAATACGAGTTGTTTGTTTGTTTATGGGGTTTGTTACTGGTTGTGCTAACATTTGTGTTTGGACTACATTCTCAGTTTTTGAATTTTGTACAGGGGATCCCATGATGGCCTGTTGATTCTGATTTGGATATGTTCTTCCTTGGGAATAATTATTAGGGTTCCATCTAGGTTATGACCAAGTATAAGGATTTCCTTTACCAACCCATGGTTTTTGATGTCCCTGAGCATACTAAGATATATTTTCCCAATCTTAAGGGTTCCAAGCTGGTTGAGGTACCCAAGGTGTTTGTCCCAATTTTTTTGATACTTCCTGAGTAGCCCATGGCATTGTCCATGGATTAGGAACTTATATTGGCATAAACAACCCTTGGTTAGGTTGTCTCTAAACGAAATTCAATTCTTTTGTTGTAGATGAGGCACTGGTTTGTTTAAGCTGATTTTTAATAACATTAAGTAAAGAACAAAAATAAATATCATGTTCTTTAGATTCACATATAATACACATTTCTATTTTATCCAAAGGACAGTCTCTTAATGCATGCTTCTTCCTACATGTAGGAGAATACATAGCCAATGGTTGAGTTTTGGAATTTGATTTATCTTGTAATGCATCCATAGTAGAGGTTAATTGCACTAAAATGTTTGTTTTAAAGTTTGCTAACTCATCCATTAGTTTGTTCATATCTGGAGTCATAATTTTCACTGATTTTCCTTTTCTAGGTCCACCTCTCATTTTGGAATAGCTTCTACAAATCTCTTTAATTCCATTCATTTTGATCTGATTAATGTCTCCACCTCCTATCAAGTTAAGGGCTTCTCTAGATTCGTTATCTAAACCTTTAAAAAAAATTTTACTTAACTCCTCAGTAAGCTCAAATCCACATCTTTTGCTAATAAAGAAGAATCTGTCTAAATAGTCTTCGATGTTTTCATCCTCCTCCTGCTTGATTTTGAAGAAATCTTCCTTCCTATTTCTCCCTCTGCAATAATCCTGGTATTTATCTAGGATGGAAGTATCCATTTGTGCCCAAGTGCTAATAGAGTTGGATGGTAATCCCATGAACCACCTCATTGTTGCATCCTTCAAAGTGGATGGAAACAACTTGAGTTTTTTATTATCTATTTTATAATCATAGGTCTGACATAGTACCTTGAATTCAAACAAAAATTGGTCAGGATCTTCAGATGACATCCCTCTAAATGTGGGTAAATGCGCAGGTGAGATATTTTTCATTTATGTTTCATCATCTCCCAATTGGATTGGATAGGTAAAGGTCCTATCAGGTTCTCTCTTAGCTTCTCATGTAAATTTAAAAATATTTTCTTAATTTTCCTCCCAATCAATGTGGTAAGTGATATTCCTTGGGGAAGGTGAAAAATCAGGATTAGGCGGTTGAATACTCAATTGAGAATCGAAACTTACCCTAAATGGATCTTGGGTAATAATCCTTCTCCTAAATGTTCCACTCCCTTCAGGTGACTGATCTAATAATTCCAAAAATGGCAATTTTGTTTCTTGTCTAACAGGGGATGATGGTGCTTCCAATTTTTTTTATCAATTTCCTTACTTTGACTAGAGGATGTTATGAATTTTTGTGAAGATGTTTTTGGGAGGAATCTACCCTGTGAGTCTCTTGGTCTACTCATATATTTTTTGATATAGTAGGGAAGATCCTTCAACTACTAGATGTATGCTTTGTTTCTCTTACTAACACTTAATTAGAAAGTTCCAACTAGTGTTCCCCAGCAACAGAGCCAAAAATGATGGGTGTCATCATTCCCTTAATTTAATCAACTTCTTGTTGATGTCATATCAAACTAGGGGTGTGTCTAAAGTTATATGCAACAAGATTACTTTAACCGATCTAGTAGTTGACTGTATTTATTTTTGTATTTTCTGGGGGATCTATTTAATGTCTTAAGGACTTCTTGGTAAAACCTTATTCAAATCAAACTATGAAAACTTTCTGAAAGCAAACACATTGATAGCTTTACTAAAAGGAAACATACTGTGTAGAATGGAAACACACTTGCTGCTAGAAAATAAACACACTTGCTTACGAAAGTAAACACACTCAATTGAGAATGCTCGAAAAAAATTGCAAGAAATATAAGAATTTATCTAAACACCTATAGGAACAAGTATAAAATGGAGTTTAACTATAAGGATTTAAAACAATATAGAATTAATAGATATAAGCTATTTGTTGAAGAAATATAAATACCAAATAAATAAATATCTTGGTCCTTGGGGAAGTGGGCCCTTGCTCCTCCTCGGATAAGGATTTAACAACTCAGAATTCTCTCAAATAGGAATGGCTATTTTATTGATAAAACTTTCAGAATTACAAACGTACTAGATCTGAGTACTTAGTCTATTTCTCTTCTCCATTATATATATATATGTATATATATATATCTATTTATCTACTGCATGTTTGCTTTTATATACATTTTATTATCAGATTTTTCTCTATTATTATGATGAAATCAAATCATGCCTAGAATAGATGTTGAGCCGGATTGCAGTTGATCAGATAGTTGAAGGATAAATCTCCCTAGATCTGCGTTCAAAAATCTTCTCATCATTCCTGATTGAAAGGGTCGTAGATGTAAAATATTCAGATGTAGTTTAAAACAGATAACTCCCTATTGGTTCCGAAACATTGAAAAGTTCCAGAACCATAGGAATTTGTTAAGGATCAAAATAGTGGGAGTTCCGGATCTATCCCCATGAGTTACGGAACTAAGTTCAAAAATTTTAACACTAAATATTGGTGTTCTGGAACTAAGTCTGAAAGTTCTAGAACTAAATGATGACTGTGTGATGGAGTTTCGGAACTAGCTTGGAAGTTCTGGAACTAAGCTGTGTGGGAACAAATGTTGCTGAAAACAGACTGAACGGTTCCTGCTTCATTTCCTCGACTGATTTAGACCTATTTTATTACAAAACTGATTTTAAACACACACTTGTGAGGAATTCTAGAGCTTTTAACATTAGAATCACAATCAATCAAAAGACAGACAATTACATCCTAACTCATATCAGATCAACTGAAAGTCACACAATGAAATCAAACTTAATCAAAAGCAGAGTAAGATGAAATCATATAGTATACATTAATTAGACATATTCTAGCCTCATCAACCTTATGGTCTCAAACATATCCTTCACCTCAGATATTACTGGGAAACCCTTAACTAAGAATTTTGTTATTATCTGAAACATTGCTTGAAGTGTTAGCAATATCATAACCTTCACCATACCCCTAGTCACACCTTACACGTAACTAGACACATTTGGAACTTCTCTTAATGGGTTTCAGATCTTGTTGGAGATATTAACCCTCTTTCCTCACAACTTAATCGATGTATCATCACATTGACTGAATATTAAACTAAATGGGTTGAAGATGTTGGGAATAAAATATTAGCTAAGTACCAAAGGACACATGAGCACACAAGAGAAATACAGAAGAAGCATGCATAGGGATAAGCATGTAGGATAGAGGTTTAAAAAGGGTTTTGGAAAAACCAGGGTGCACATGCAAGGTAGGATAACAGGATCTAAGGACTTAGCCATATTTGGCATTTTGGAGGTACTTGAGAAAAAATGTGACCCTACTAGGCATGTTAAGTGGATAGGGTGCTAAGATTTAACCTTGGTGGTCTAGAAAATGATATTACATGCAAAGAATATACCTAGGAAGACAACATTATATAAAGTGGAGAGATCAGAACAAAATAAGCATGCACCATTGAAGGACCAGATGGACAATTGGCATCCGATCTACTCCTAAGAAAATTCATAGTGGTGGGTGTTGATACTATAAAGAGAGATGCTTAGAACAAAATAAGAGGGACCGAGGAGGAAATAGATGGAAGGCATATAACATGAGGAAAGTGAAGCTCTATAGAAAATATTAGGAGGCCCTAGGAGTTTGGGTTCTCATTAGAGGACTGTAGGAATGTTATCATGTCCAAGGGATGTGTTTGTAAAAGTTTTGTAATAAGGGAAAAATAGCTAGGACTTCTAATATCTTGGTTAGATATTTTTCTTGATATGTTCAGTTTGATATAAACCTTTTGAATGTAGTGAGGTTACTGAGAATATGATTAATATAAATACATGACTTTGTTATGAACATCTAGTTCATGGGTGCAAACCCTAGTGTTATTTCCTCATACGTATAGCGAAAATTTGTTCTTTTTATTTCATGCAATGATGTTTCCCTTGTTATTAAGTGCATCAATATATAGATGTGATAGCTCATCATATGATTTTAAAATGAATTCATGAACATTAACTTTTCTGCATCTAATCCTATAATAATGGCAAGATATTCTCACAATGTTCACATAAAGGAGGGTCTCGGTGCCCGCACATGCCTCGGGTGAGCGCCTAACACCCGCTTATTGATAGGCCAGTGCGCATGGGATTATAATTTAGTAGGCAGATAAAATTGACTACAAAATCCATCCCTCTCATTTCTACCAAAGATGAAAAAAAACTGAAATTATCAACCACCATATGATTTTCCATTTTGGTATTCCTCATCGCCTCATCAATAGTAAATAGAAAACAATTTAAAAATAAAACCCTCTGAAAACTGTGTGAAAACTTTGGTATTCAACTTAGTTTCTCTTCACCATACTACCCACAAGAAAATGATCAAGACAATTGTTATAAAAAAATTCACAATAAAATTCTTATAAAAATGGTTGACGATACTGGCAAGGATTGGCACACACATATTCCTTTCACCTTATGGGCTTATCACACAAGCATTCATACCTCTACTGATGCCACACATTTTACTTTTATCTATGGTATAGAGGCCATCCTACCTCTCAAATTCCAAATTTCATCTCTTCGTATATCACTTAAATATATGTTCTCTTATGACGATTTTTTGCAAGAAAGTTTGGCACAACTTGATCTATTAGACAAACGTCATTTAAAATATCTATACCACCTCCAAATCTACCAAAAATGCATCAAGAATTCCTATGAAAAATGTGTCAGAGAATGAAAATTTCAAATTGAATACCTTTTCCTAAAGGAAAATAAACATGTGACCAGGATGGAGAAAATTATACGACGCAAATTTTCTCCTAATTGGCTTGGACCCTATATTGTCACCCATACCTATGGATCAGGAGATTATCACTTTTCTTCTATTGATGGTAAACCCAAACCTCATTCCCTTAATGCCTTACATATTCAGTTGTTCTACTATAGTCTATTGAATAAAGTAGTAGATCACTTTATGTCACTTATATGCTCATCCCTTGAGAAAATCTATCCTTCCACCTACCTTTTTAAAGGACCAATGACTAAACTAGAATTGATTGATTATCCATCACCATCGAGACTTGTCCTCAATATGAGTATCCCTTCAGCTTCTGATGAGATTTCGTCACTTGGAGAAAGATGAGTCATCGGCATGCATCTAAATCTTCCTGGTGACCAACCCTTGGCACTTACTCTTCAAAATTAAGAGATAAGTATTAACAACCCACTTGGTATTGGTGGCAGTGACTGATCTACACCTAGGAGATATAATTTTTCATTTTGTACATATATGGTTGCACAATCATTTCTTGTGTTTGGAGGAATATTGTCTCAAATGAATTTTGGGAAAAGTGTGAGTACAAAAAGTATAGGTATCGCATCTGGAAGCGGAGTGGGACACACATCTTGTAGCAATGAAATATCACAAACTATTGGTACACAATTCAGTGGGACATTAGGAACACTAGGCATGACCACTTCAGGCCCATTACCGGCTACATGAAGTGTATTTGGTGGTATAGGAGATGGAGGATCTAGTGGACCTAGTTGATCTAGAGGATCTGGTGAATTAGGAGGAATAATACTTGATGGATCTAGTGGATATGGTGGTGGAGGTAACACATGAGAGAATCAAGGTTATGGGTCAGTAGGACAAGGTCCTAAACCACCTCAGATAGTGTTTTTAAATTTTTTTTTGCATCTAATAGACTAAAAAGGTGTTGAGGATGTTATAGACCATGTACACAAGTGTGATCTACTATGGTGTGCAAAGGGGATCACTATCCTAGAGTAGAAGGCAGGTTAGTTTGTAAAAATGTTACAAGGACACGCCCATAGTTGGTACTGAAAGTGTGATGCCCATCAAAAAGTTGTGGATTACATAATGTTATGGAATGCCTTCTTAGCTAAATTTCATATCCCTGAGTTTGAATAGAAGAGCATCAGTGTGCTGAAGGAGATTCAATAAGGTATGATAGAGAGTGTATAGGAGTATGACATGCATTTCAAGACTCTCTTATCAAAATTTTCTTATGATATTTATCCCTCTCAGCATGCTCAATGGTTTGTTGGAGGGATAATAACACATTTTAGGAGATAACGTTTGCATAAGACTTTCATAGACACTCACAAAGCCTTGAAAGTTACCATATGTACTAAGGCTATTCGACATTGTTGATACCTTTTTTAGAACTTTTCTTGAAAATATATATACAAATTCAATGCATGAGACTCAAAATGGTCTATGGAAAACCAATTGTGAGTTAGAGGAGAATACAAAGGACAGTTGTCCCTAGAGATTGGTATGTACCATGATGGTGGAATGTGAAATTTTCCACAGAGATCATGATGCAAGTAGATAACTACTATTTAGCACGTGATCTATAAGAATGTGTCTTGTTATTACAAGATCTGTAACTCTACTACCCATGACACCAAGTATTCTACATTAATTAACCAGATACATGACACCATTGATATTGGTGTGCATCAAACCAGCGTCGTAAATAATTCCAAGGATGATGGTCATCACTATGAAGGGCATGCATATGGAGGGGCACGTGGAAGATGATTCCAAGGTGGATTTTATGGTCATGGAAACCCTAGAGGAGGAAGAAGTTAGTTCCCATGTGGAACCTATTACAACTATGGATCTATAAAGCACTATAAGCATGAATGCCATTATCTACTCTAATTCTCTTTGTGTGGGAAGAAAAATAAGTATGAGTAGTTCCTGGATCTCTTTGAACATATGAGCCAGCAACATCAAATGGAAAAAGGCACCAGGATGGTAAGCATGACGAAGGATGATTCAAAATTGATGCCAAGGGTGGTGTGCATGTTGGAACTAGAGCTTGTACTAGTTATGATGTGAGATGAGGCTGCATGCGCTAGGGAAGTACCAAGGAAAATACCACTGGTTATTAAAGAAGTGGTGATGAATGGAATGTATTCAGACCCTAATTATTAGAAATAATTATATGAAGAAACCATGGATGTGATTTGAATCCTACAAGGAGAGATCTAATTCCTGAAAGAGAAGTCAAGATAGTTAGAGAAAAGGAAAAATGTTGAGGCTCCACAGAAGGATTTGGATGAGGCCAGAGAAGTAAGAAAAATGTTGAGGCAAGACAATATCATTCCCTTGCTAGGAGATTGGTTACAAGAGAATCTACTGCATGCTCGACAAGGGTATGAGAGGTAAATCCTACATGCCATCCTTTTTCCCCACAGTCTTGACTATGATAAGGAGATTACCCTAAATGGTGTTGTGGATGGATGGCTTCTAAGAAATATACTAATTAACATAGGATCAGAAGTCAATGTTCTCACTCTATATTCTTAGCATTAAATGGGAATGCCCCCATTACAACCATCGTCGAATGTGATGTATATGGCTAATAAGAAGAAGGCATTTCCCATTGGTGTCTTAAAGAATATTGGTATCACTATCCTAGGGGAAAATTTCACTCGAGATTTTGAAGTCTTAGTGCTAGCCAAGGTACATAACTTTCCAAAATTAATTGGGTGACCCTCATGCTATAAGAAAAATTTTGACCTACGGTTCAATAACGGATACATAATCTTTTAGAAAAAGTAAGAACGGGTCATCATCAACTTAACCAATGGAAATTCAACACCCTATATTGAATCCAGGGGAGAGGAATTTATCGACAGGATCTATGTGCAGTCTATCAAGGACCTTGAGGTGATTAACACTACAGGAGGATTTATTTAGTTTGAAGACACCCAATCCTTGAGTGATACAACTAGTGTGGTATGGGAAAATTGGGCGCATAGGACTTATGAGTTAATTGGGTGTCAATTAAGAGGCTCTATGACAAGAGTGAAAATGGTGCACTCAATCAAGCACCTAAGAGGGAAGAAGTTTCTGAGTTACTCTAGAGGGACCAACCTTGATGTATTCTTATGAGAAATGGCCGCTCATTGGAAAAATGAGATTGAAAGAAGAGAGATGCTCAACTAAAACTTGCTTGGGACTGCAGCGTGTTTATTAGAGACACATCATGATAGCCTTCTAGAGTGGTGGAAAGTGATAATTGCATTCTCCATTAGGTTTTCTCAAAGCAATGCACCCACTACAACACGAGACTACCATGGGAAGGAACCCACATCATTTCACATCCAAGCATGTGAGAAATTCATGGATGGAAGGCATGGAGGCATTACCTCCTTCTTTATGGGTGCATAAGTTGTATTATTCCTTTTAAGGTTATGCGCACACATGGTATATTCACTCTGAGATGTGTCATCAAATAGGAAATTGGTAGGAGTTGATGGCTGACCACCTTCAAGCTTTCGAGTATCGGAGTAATAAACCATTGGTGGATATTGCGTTGTAGGTTGTAAAGCACCTAACGATGGAGATAGTGCCATGGCAGAAGATAAAATATTAGATTTATTGGGTGAACCTTTCTTGAAACCATACGTTGATGAGGAAGAGTCAAAAGAGATGCAACTTGAGCACACATGCATGGAGAAAGAGAAAGGAAATATGGTTTATGTGATAGATGGTGATGAGATAGAGAGTTTTTATGTTAACCATACTGAAGGTACGTGAAAAGTTAATGATAGTTTTGATGATCAAGAACACGCCTACCATGAGCCCATAAAAAGAAAGAAGGTTAACATCAGTTCAAAAATGGAACCTTAGGAGGCCACTATTGGTCAAAGAAGGAGGTTTTGAAGATCATTGACCTATTGCGTGAGTTTTAGGACTTATTTGTGGGTGGATACCATGAGCTTAAAGGTGTTCACCATTCCTTGGGAGAAATTATAATCAATTTAAAGGAGAGTGTGTGCACGATCTAGAAGAAGACTTATTGAATGAATCTAAATCTTTGCATCAAATTCAAGGAGGAGATAGAAAAGATGATCACTTCATGCATCATTGAGGTTCTAGAGGAATCAAAATGGGTCAGCCCCATGTTCATCAGTATTAAAAAGGATGGAAGGATAAGGATCTATGTTTAATACAGGGACTTAAATGTGGTATGTGTAATTGATCCTTTTCTAACCCCTTTTACCGAGGAGATCCTAGAAGGAGTGGCTGGACGTGAAATTTATTCCTTCATGGATGGATTCTCAGGATACCATCAAGTTAGAATTTCTAAAGTAGAACAAGAAAATAAATTTTTCACCACTGAATGAAGATGTTTCTCCTATATGGTCATGCCTTTTGAACTGAAGAATGTTCTTGCTGTATTTTCATGGATAGTGGTCTAGGAATTTCAAGATGTAATCCATATTTTTTTGCAAATCTACCTGATGAATGGATGGTCTACGAAATAGTGAAATACCATTGTGAACATTTTTGGTTGATTTTTGAAAGATGTTGGCAGTTGCAGATATCCGTCAACATCAAGAAGTGTCTCTTCGCTACTCCATTTGGAACCCTTTTTGCGCACATCATATGTAAGGAAGGACTTTCCGGTGGATCCCGTCAAATTTTTTGTTATTGTGCGATTGGGGGGATCCTAGCAGTCAGAGCATAGTGCAGAGATTCCTTTGGCATATAGGGTAGTACCAAAATTTTATCAAGGGGTATGCCAAGATTTCCACGTCATTGGAGAAGTTACTAAAACACAAGAGTTCCTTTTAATGGGGAGACGCACAATAGATGACATTTGACACATTAAAGGATAATCTCATCACTGCACCAATATTACTTTTTCCCTCTTGGAATAAGCCATTCCATGTACATATTGATACTCCAGGGATGGAAATTGGAGCAGTATTAGCATAACCTAGAGAAGGGATTGTTGACCACCCCTTGTTTTTTTCTAGCATAAAGTTAACACTAGTAGAGCAGAGCAACACCACTACTAAGCACAATGCAATATCAATGATCTACACGTTACATAAGTTTAGGGAGTATCTGCTGGCAACACCCTTCATTTTTTATAGGGATCACATGACATTAAAGTACTTGGTGAACAAGCCCGTTATGGAAGGGCACATATGTCAGTGAGTCCTGTTGTTTCAATAATTTGAGTTTATAGTTGTTGTGAAACTAGGAAGGAGTAACTCAAGGCCTAACCATTTGTCAAGAATTGACTCAGGGGAGGATGTGCAGAGCATTGAGGATGTCATGCCAGATGTGTAACTGTTTAGGTTGTGGCACACACCCTCTAACTTAGAATATTGTTGTGTTTCTAAAACGGGTGTGGTCCCATAAGGAATGAAAAATTTTGGAAAGGAAAAAAATATCCATATGCGTTACGCCCTATATGATAATTAGTGGAGCCTTATACAAGTAATTTCATGATGAGGTTCTGTGCCAATTCATGTTAGAACATGAGCGTGTTGTAATCATAGAAGAATCACGTGGTGGGATTGTAGGAGGGAACTATGCAGGGAATGCCATATCATGGAAGATTATACTCATAGGGATTTTGTGGGAGAGTATCTACTAGGATGGAATTGAATTTAATAAGGCCTATGACCATTACTAGTACCTTGGTAAACAAGGAAAAAGAGATGAGATGCCCTTGAGACCTATAGCAAGTGTAGAACCATTTGAAAAATGGGCAACTGATTTTGTGGGACCAATTTCACCTACCACCTGAAGGACTAGTTCGCACTATATAATCACTTACACTGATTACTTAACAAGGTGGGCAGAGGCAATGCTGATAAGGGATTGCACAACAATGACAACTACTATATTTTTTATGGGAAAACATAATCAACAGGTATGGATGTCCTTTAAGCTTGACTAATGTTAGGGGTACACATTTTTTGAATGAAAAAATTAGGATTTTGTTGGCACAGTTCATGGTGGCCCATCATAAGACTACCCCATATCACCCATAAGCTAATATAACTACTAAGGTGTTTAATTTTTTTTTGAGTCACATGCTAACAAAATGTTGCGATGTGGGAATAAAAAATTGGGATGACAAGGTATCATCTGTTCCACGAGCATACAGGAAAACCTACAAGAGATTCAACAAGGCCACGCCATTTCAATCGGTGTTTGGCACAAAGATTGTTTTACTGGTTGAATTTATGCTATCATTGCTATGCATTGCGTGTGAAGGAGGGTAAGCTGATGAACAAGCAATTCAAGAGTGCATGGAGAAATTAACGCAGTTTAACGAAAGGCGATCACTTGCTAGATGGAGTCAGAAGACTAAAAAGGAATGATATAAATCATGGCATGATTGCCATATTAAAAAAAAAAAAATTCAAGGTTGGGAAAATGGTCTTTCTTTATGACTCCAAATTTATGCACCACACTGGGAAACTGAAATTCCATTTGTTAGGGCTATATGTCATCTCATACATCCTTGATTCAGGTGCTTGCTAGTTATAAGCGCTGAATGGAACATGGTTACCAGGTCATTTCAATAGGAGTAGGTTGAATCCCTACTATAAATGAGTCTTCCTTGTGTTCATAAATAAGGCAATATTTCCATTTAGCCTAGGATTTCCTTATATGATTTTCCTTTCCTATGTTTCCCCTTGTTGTTGCTTGTTCCTTTATTTTTGTGTTGTTTTTTTTTACGCGCCTTGTGCGCCGGTAACCATTGATTATTTTCAAAAGGTTGTGTATGCATAGAGGACCATGCATCTATTTTGATGGCCCGGATTAAAGAATTAAATGTGCGTAGTGTAGAAGAGTGCACATAGAAAATATGGAAAAATAATTTTGGTGTCAAGATAGCTTTACAAAGGCCACATACAAAGGATGAGAAGTGCAAGAACAACATGAGGTAGGCAAGGGAAAAAAAAAAGGTTGACAGAAGAATTGCCTTCGGCGCTGCAAGCACGCATGTTAGGATATTAGGTTAGTAAGGTTTTTAGTGTAGGATTAGGCACAGGGGTAAGAGCACTTAAGGGTGGGCTTTAGTAGAAAAGGCCACCTTTATTGCAAAGGTATGTTAGTCTGTGGCATATAATTTATTTAGGTAGATAAGAAAAAGCTATCAGTAGAAGATCATGCACATTATTGTTTACCTTACAATTATGATATCGAAGAGATCTTGCGAACTAGGGCATCCATTAAGAAGTATTGTGTCAAGGAAAAAAATTGAGAATTTGAGATGTGGGACTAGTGTGATTTGTGAACTAGAGTGGAAGGAATACACAGGCATAGGGAAGAATGTTTCAGTAGAGCACGTCGTCTTATGGAAGGATTTTCCAAGTTAGGGTTCTACAGCTAGGGTATAGGAGTAAAAGGATTTTTTGCGAAGGTAAGCCATAAATTTGAGTAGAGCAAGGAAGAGTTTGTTTTTAGTAACCCGACAAGAAGATAGAACCAAAGAAGGAAACCATTTTTTCACCAAAGAAGGGCAAGGAAAAACGGAAACATGGTTTTTCCACGAGTTTCAATGAGGAATGGCATACGGAGATGCAATACCCAAATTACATGTTGCTCGGAAAGGAATGGGTATCCCATGTAAGGAAGATGGAACTGAGTGCTTACAACCATCACATAAGCACTACCTAGAAATAAATGGCATTGGACCTGGTTCACTCGATAGAAAAAAGGACACTAGAAGGGATGCCAATCTACAGTGATGAAGTGAAGGTAAAATTGGAGAAGGCTAGGTTGGTGTAATTTTTATGAGTTTCCCTACTTTGGTAAACCTCAACGATTGTACCAATGGCTGATTTCACATTTACATGAGGACCATTTCTACTTCGCAGGCCAGAGGATGCGAATAAATCCCCAAATTATATCTAAATTTATCATCCTTTTCTATGAAGGAGAGTCACTAGAGGATGACTTGAAGGATAAGAAATCCATTAAGGAGATAGTCTAGGATTATGGTTATAAAAAGTACTCACACTATTTCAATATCTCAGATATCTCCGACCCAATGATGAGGATGGCTGCTTGCTTGGTATCCAAGATCAATAGGCAAGGGAGGTAGACACAGATAAACAAGGCTTTGTTGAATGTGGGCCGAAAGATTTTAGAAGGAACCATCTATAACATGTTTTCCTTCATTGTAGAAGAAATCATCAGTGTCGCGCACAAAGGAGAAAATATCATATTTGGAAATGTCCTCCTCGACCATAATTTTCTAAGAGATTGGAGTGCCTGAAGGGCCAAAAACAATTGTATTGGAATACCTAGATTAAGACCTTTTCCTTACAAAGAGATTTGAAGAATACACTTTTGATACTATGACAACCACCCATAAAGTGCGCATCGAGAAATGGTACAAGTGGATGCATGACGTGTTTACGGCTGAGTGGAGGATACCTAAAAAATTTATAGTGATATTTCAAGGAGAGGATGAGTTTATTATTTACCAATACTTTTGCATTAGTAGGTTCACTTTGTCATATGGGACCAAGAGCCCATGGTGTAAACTTTCGTTCTCTTTAACTGCGCAATATTTCCAAGAAGGGGTCGATCACCTTAAGGAGGCAAAAAAGACTAAGTTTCAACCTTAGCAAGGTGGAACAAGAATACCGTGAGTTTTTTAGAAAGCTAGTATACCCCAAGAGACATGCTTATGTGGAGAAGTATGTCTCCCATGAGGTATATATGATAAATCAGGTTGACACTTCCAATTACTTGAAGGAACGTAGTGAGGGTATACCTACGCATTAGGGAACAAGTATGAGAAGGGATACTACATGGGAGAATGATGTCTCCATCCTAGAATACCCCGCCCGCGAGGAAGAAGGTCACGCCAAGGAAGAGGGGAAGAGAGGAGACCCTTGAGAAAAAGGCACTGATTGCACAACTAGCGCACTTTGTAGGCATGCAGGAGTCAGGTGCGAGCCCAAGCACATATGCCATGAACAAAGAAATACCTCATTAAGGGAAATGAAAAGACACCCGAGAAAGAGGGCGCTAGAGAAAAAAGAGCACCCTGCAAAATAATAATCACTAAGGAAGGAGTCCGTCTACTGAAGAAGATGAGAAGGAAGAATCCCCCTATGTTGGAGTTTCCATTTTGGAAGAACCAAAAGGTGGTGGAGAAAAGAGTACTTAGAAGAAACAGAGAGCCTAGAAGCCTATAGAGGATAAAAGGATGATGACAAGCATGAAGAGGCTTAGGACCATCCCGTGTACGATGTACAAGACTTAGTTGAAGGAAATGAAGAAAAGGATAGGGAAGAAGAAGGTGCTTAAGGAAAAGGGGAGTGTGAGGAAATGAACACCAAAGATCAAAGGACCCCAAGCCTCACTAAGGAGAAAATAGAATATTCCATAGAAAGGGAAGTAACTGGCATAATAAAGGATTTGGTGGAACATGAGGTAGAGCGCAACGTTGATAAAGTCCTCAAAGAGATAGAGGAGGAAAGCATGGGAAAGGAATATGGAAGCATGAACAAAGATCCCAACTTAGTGGTTATCTTTCCAAAGGAAGCGTGCATAGGAGGGAAGAGTATGATAATGGAATAGGAGAAAGGAATGGGTTACATCAATGATCCAAATAAGGTATTGTGCATGTGCTTCCAAATTACCGTGCCTACAGACCAACTCCTTGCATGGCCTTCATTCTTAGAAGAATGCACCTACCCTTATACAAAGAAGATAATATCTTTGGCGTTTGAGTCCCATGATGATGAGTCTGAGTTCAAACTCAGGAAACGGACACTGATGAAGATACCAAAAAACCAAGGGAGTAAACCCCCTGATAAAATATCAACAATTATTCGATGAGTAAGTATGCAATGCACTTAACAAGGTATCGATGGAGGTTTGAGGTGAGACTCTTCGGAATGAATGATAAGGTAAGGGTCCTGGAGGAAGAGTTGTAAAAGAATAAGGAATAACTATTATCTCTCGAAAGTGCACCTTGTAGAGAGATGGCTACAGGTTTTTCTATGCTTGCACAAATGATCTCTCTCTTTCGTAGATACAATGGAAACACCTTAGGTATTTGGGTATACCTATTTAGAGATGAGTCTCCAATATCAAGGCCGGTTCCTTACTGGTGTATCCTAAACTGATTTTCTTGGAGTTTGAGAGTAAAAGATGACTGTAAAATGATTAAAAACTAAGGTGATACACCAAATTTTTATGAGGGCTTTAACTAAGTATATACATAACTGATCTGGGAAGGATTCTTGATACACGAACCAATAGTTTTTCTATAGAATTTCTAAGGTAAAAAAACTTGATTGTACTAAGGGAGAATAACAACATTACTAATAAGTTAACATGCACATTAAAATTAAGCAGAAAAGACTGAATTTGCAGCAGGGTAAAGTGATTGATCAGGGAATTTGCATTCACAAGATTAATATTAAAATACAAAAAACTACAAAATAACTTGGAAAGGCATGGAATACTTCACACTTAGAGGGTAAAACTAGAAAAAAATGCTTCAATACTCATATATCCAAAAAGACCTATGTCGTTCTTTTTGTGCTTTGCAAAGGCAACACAATATATAGCAAAAATAAACTTCAATCTCTTCCTTAAAATATCCTAAGGCTTGTACTCGCCCGTGCATCTTATTTTTATCCTTTATTTAATAATAGATAAAGGAAAAAATAGAGCATGCAATTACAAATAGGCATTATTAGCCTTACTTATTATTATAGTCAAAAATTAGCCTTACTTATATTACAGTCAAACTGAAGGTTGACTATTCTATTTTTAAGAAAATAAGAATGAATAATTTCCTAAAAATAAGGTTGCTTGCTAGGAAAGTCTCTTTCCATGAACATGTAACTCTGTCAACTTTTTTATTCTGTCCTGTTGTGAAGGTATGCAAAATACAACTCCATATATGTGACCAAAATAATTACAAATACTTAGTAATATTTGCAAAAATAATTTCTCTTGTGGGGACCACCTGCTATGTGCACATGTTATGATATTCACATCTCCCTTTGAAAAATGGTCACATGTGTGACATTCTGTAAACCACCCTAGCTCCTTGAAAGTGGGGACCACCTATGGTTGAGCTTTTCTCTTCATTGGGCTTGGTAACTTTCTGTGGCCTTAGTAGATACTATGTTTTAAAATCGTGAGGGGAAAAAACCCCATCATTCTCAACCATCTTTGTTTATGTCGGCCTTGCATATTATAATATTAACCTTTTTGGTGATCATGACATATGATTTAGTCACCCCTTTAAAATTATTTGAAACATGCACTTGGGTTTAGACTTTGAAAATCATTTGCAATGAGTAATTCGGTGGACACGTGGGCTGTCCCCTTCCATGGTAACTCACCCCCCTTGGTGACTTGGTTGGTGGCATCAACTCTGGTCAAGTTAACTATTACCCTTTTGGTTTATTTTGAAATTTTGTGCCTTGTTCTTTGTCATTGATATTTGTACCCTATCTGATCGCAGACTGTCGATTCATGACTTGTGGTTAGGGTTCTAGCTAGCATTTAATATGGGCGGTGGAATACTGACCTTGGTTAGAATTGGTTCTTGCGATGATTTGAGGATGTTGATCTTGTGTCCTTGTTTTGATTCCGTCAATATCTGACTATGGTTGAGTTCGAGTTAGTATGCTTCTTGAGTCCAAGTAGTAAAAAGAACTTGACCCTAAAGCACATTCATTTTGGATTTTCAGTTGTATGGGTGAAGCCCTGGAAAAATCTTCCCCTGACGCCATTATTCTATTATGTCGAGCTCATATTTCACTGTACTTTGGATCTCCTTCTCTGTAAAAAAACTCTTTGTCATATCGAGTTTCATGGTTTTTGTGTAGTGGTCATGCTTTGGTCATTTTCCAGCTTTTCCTGTAAATCCATTTTTCTTTCTCCCATGGATACTACTTTGAGCTTAGTCTATTTTGTTTGGTATTTTGTGGCGAAGCCTGTGAGATCTGAGTTTTCTTTGTGAGTTGAAAATTTGATATCTTTGTCATTTCTTTCTTTTGATCGGGAATTTGAGATAGCTCTGAGAGATGGTTTATTGCAACGGCCTCGATGGTGAGTTTTTGAGGCTTGATTCTTCTCTATTCTTTGTGATCTCCTCGGTATATTGGCAACCATAGTAATTTATAGGTGAGATAATCTCTCTTTCATACATACACTTTTTTTTGTTTTCTTCTTCAAATGTATCACTGAACTCTTGGAAATATTTGTGGGTTATGTGATTTGTTTCTCCTAATTAACTCCCAAGTTCGAAACTTTACATGGGCTTGTGGACCTCTCAATTCATCATCCGGTTACTCGAAATTTCTTACCATTTGATTATCTAAAGTGAGTTTTTTCTTTAGCCCAATCTGCATCATGAATTATAGATCTGTATTTTCCAAGTTCTGGGTATCTGTAGATATGTGACCTTGAGAATTTTCAAATCTGTGTGGAAAATACCTATAAAATCTCGAAGTACTAGTTTCATCATGTACTATAATTATATTTTCCCAGTTTTCTTGTATCTGTCATGTTCATTCATCACTAAAATAAAATTCAAAAGAGTCTGTGATTATGTGTTTACTGTTATGAAACTATGATTTACTTTGTACCTTCCTTTGTTTTATTGTGGTGGACCTAGAGTATTTTCTTCTTTCTTGATATTCATACTCTAGCCTCTTCTCTGTATGAGTTCTATATGCTTTTAATTCAGGAAAACTATTATCTCATCATTTGTTGAGAATATTGTAGAATATGGTTATGATTTTCTGTAAATATAGTCATGTACATTACTTCAGGTCCATTCTGAAATATTTGGCTCATTTTATATTCTAGAGAATCCATTTGTTACAATTCATTGTTTCAGGATCAACTTGATTCTTTGAAATCCTGTAGCACCCTTTGAGAATACTTGCTTTAATCCTTTTCAAACTGATATAACTTGAACATTGAAATTCTCCATGAGATGAGTGTTTGAAATGCATTTGTTTTCTAAAAAGCACATTTATTGAATGATTGACTGTAACAATATTCTTGACTTTCTGAAAAATAATGTATATTGTTTTCTTAAAATATGCATAACATATTATTTCTAGAAGTCTGTTTACAACTAATACACGTTTGGACAATTCAGGTTTTGTCAAAAAATGTAGTTCCATTTTCTTTTGTGCTTTAATGTTGTACTTGAGCTTCACCTGTAGCAACTATTTGAGTTTTGTCTTTTCCCGCAGCAACTAGCATTTTGAAATTGATTCTTTCCCATAACAACTAGCTTTTCCCGTAGTAACTAAAAATTTATTTGCTCGTAGCAACTGAAAATTTATCCTCCCGTAGAAACTGAAAAGTCAATTTTTTTTTGAGAAACCTGTCTTCATTCCTTTCAATTGTGACCTTCTCTTTTAGCCAAACATCAGCTTTCAAATTCTACTTTTCTTTTTATTGCACATTCTTCTATTGCTAGTCTCTCTTCTACACTATAACTTCTTCCATTTTAGAGCATTTTATTGGAATATTGAGTTACATTCTTCCTTTTATTGCATGAACTTGTGACTTGTCTATTTTTCTCTTTGGTCGTAACCTGTACATGCACACTTAGGAAAATAGTTAGAAAATAATTAGACTTTTTGGCCTCTCTTATGTCCATGTTTTCTTCTTTATTTTATCTTTCTTATTTTTGAGTGAATAAAGAATGCATGTAGTTTGCTCTTTAAGTATAATACATCTCCTATTAGGAGAAGATTCATATGAACGAAGTAGGATAGTGTAGGAAAACAAATTTATCCCTGAGCTCGTAACTGATAGTTAATTCTTTTCTTCTTTTTTAGGCACAATGGCTTCTAATGAAGATGAAGGAGGTTGAAAGGTAGAGATGAAGATGCTTCAATCGAATAAAAAAAACCCCAAGGCAATGATGGGTTCACTCATACTCCTTTTCTTTCTCTTTCATGCATGTGTACCTTTCTTTTCAGTAGCTGTACTTTACTTTTTAGTTACATCCCATGGCTTGTGTGGGAAACATTTGACTCTCCTTGTGAATAAAACATTGAATTTCATAAATGAGTAGCATATTTCCTTATGCATTCTATATTTTCTATATGGATTGTATAAAGAACTAAACAACTTAGTAACATAATTAAATGTCTTAATCATGAAGGAAAGAACGTTGACAAGAACTTGTAACATTCGGTAATGAAATCTGATTTTCTTTAATCTACATTTCTATTTGCCGCTTCAAAACTTAGCACTTCACCTAATTTGTAATTTTTCATCTTCATCAAGACAACATAGTTGTCCTTTGTGGATTTGTGTTCTTTTACTGAAGATGACATGAAATTATAGACTATGTGATCTGTTCTATTTTGTGATAGCACACATAACTGCAGATTCCATTTAATCTTGTAACTAATTCAGTAGTAACAAATACCATAGTAATTTCCTTAGCTTAGGTATACTTCAGCCAAGACTTCTCATCATAACGATGTAGTTTTGAGTTGCCCATTTTTTCACAAGTGTAAAAATTGTCAACAAGGACTCATTGAGAAAAGCAAGGATTTGAAGCAAGAGGATTTGATCAGTGCATAGTTAAGGTGTTAAATAAGGGAGGAAAAGGTGAAGGTGCATGAGATCTATAAAAATATGGAGATTATTATAGATGTCATTATCTTGAAGCATCTAGACTTGACCCCACTTGAGAAAAAATACAAGTCGACATTACAATGCTTGGAATACTTAACCAACATCTTTACTATAGAAAGTCATCCACTCATACTAGAATCGGTAGAAGAGGAATTGACATGCAAAAAGGAGGAAGAGAAGTAGAAGATCAAGGAGATAGTCACTCGGTATTATGAGTTCCTTTCTACTGTGAAGACTGCTGCGTGAATGGTTGAAGCCATGTATGATAAATTCACTGACAAAGACAGGGAAGCAAGTATATTGGTTACTATGCATGAGGTGGATCTGAAGGAATTCAAAGAAAATAAAAAGGGAAACAGGGCAGAGCGGGATTAGATTCTAGCTAAAGTTGAGAAGAAAATGGAAGAAATCCAGACCTTGTGAGGTTCGGTTAGAAATTGGCTTATGGAACTCTACCACCATGTCACTTGTAGAATGGATGTTCTTGATGACCTTAGCAAGAAGCTGGAAGGGATTGTAGATACATTTAACGCTAAGGGTGATGAAATAAGCTTTGAAGAGGTGGGTGTTCTAGTGGGTGACCTACTCTAGTAGGCGTAGGGTGAAGTGGATTCCTAGGAGAAGATTGAGTCAACAATGAAGAAGGATTTCCCACTCCTCTTGCACCAATAATAGATTTTTCCCATTCTTCCATTCTTAATTCTTCTATTCATCCATTCTTTCATTCTTCATTGAATGTTTTTGGATCCCACCATTCTTTTTTTCTTTGGGGAAGCAGGATGTTTTTGAGGATGGAGAACAAGCTTTGTGTGGGGTGATGTTGGGCCTCGAATATTGGATAAATACCAAAGGGTATGTGAGTGTGTATAACCAATAGAGGAGAAGGGTGCATTGGGATAAGTGCAAAGGAAAAAGGTTTAAGAAGGGTATTTGAGAAACTAGGGTGCACGTACAAGGAAAGACAATAGGATCTAAGGTCTTAGCCATATTTTGCATGCTGGAGACGCTTGAGGAAAAATGTAACCCGAATAGGTTTGGTGGGTGGATAGGATGCCATCCTGGAAACTTGGTGGTCAAGAAAAGGATATTCCACATAGGTAATATTCTGAGGAAGACATCACTACAGAAAGTAGAGAGCTCAGAACAAAATAAGCATGCACCATTGAAGGACCACATGGACACTTGGCGTCTGATCTACTCCTGAGAAAAGGCATGATGGTGGGTGTTGACACTATAAAGAGAGATGCTTGGAATCAAAGAAGATGGACTAAGGAGGACATATATGGAAGGCATATAACATGAGGAAATAGAATCTCTGCAGAAAATATTAGGAGGCCCTGGGAGTTGGGGTTCTCATTACAGGATTGTATGAATGTTATCATGTCCAAGGGACGGGTTTGTAAAATTTTTGTAATAAGGGAAGATTAGCTAAGACTTCTGATATATGGGTTAGATGTCTATCTTGATATTTTCAGTCTGATACAACCCTTTTGAATGTAGTGTGGTTACTAATGCTATGATTAATATAAATATATGGCTCTGTACTAAACATCTCATTCATGGGTGCAAACCCTAGTGTTATTTCCTCATACTTATAAGGCAGTTCTATTCTTTTTATTTCATGCCACTATGTTTCCCTTGTTATTAAGTGCATGGGTATACAGATGTGATAGCTCATCATATGCTTTTGAAATGAATGCATGAACATTTACTTTTCAGCATCTAATCCTCTAACAATGGTAAGATCTTCTCAAAATGCTCACATAAAAGAGAGGATTGGCACACGTGCATGCCTCAGGTGAACGCGTAGTGCCCGCTGGATAGGTTGGTGTGCACAAGGTTAGAATTTAGCAGGTGGATAAAATTTACTATAGAAGCTATCCCTCTCATTTCTATAAAATATGAGAACATAACTGAATTTATCAGCCACCATATCATTTTCCATTTTTGTGTTCCTCATCGCCTCATCATTGATAATCGAAAATAATTTTTAAAAAAACCCTCTGAAACTTTTGTGAAAACTTTAGTATTAAAATCAGATTCTCTTCACCATACTACCAACAAGAAAATGATCAAGAAAAATCTTATAACAAAACACTCAATAAAATTCTTATGAAATTGGTTGACGACACTGGTAAGGATTGGAGCGCACACATTCATTTCACCCAATGCACTTATCACACAAACACTCATACCTTTATCAATGCCACACATTTTTATTTGGTCTATGGTATAGAGGTCTTCCTACCTCTCAAACTCCAAATTCCATCTCTTCACATATCAGTTAAATATATGCTCTCTGCTGACAGTTTTTCCAAGAAATTTTGGCATAACTTGAGCTTATAGACGAACGCCATTTAAAATCTCTAGATCACCTCCAAATATACCAAAAAAAATCAAGAATTCCTATGAAAAATGCTTCAGAGAATAGAAATTTTAGATCAGATACCTTTTCCTAAAGTAAAATAAACATCTGACCAAGATGGAGAAAATTAAAAGAGAAAAAATTTCTCCTAATTGTCTTAGACCCTATATTTTAACCTATACCTATGGATCGGGAGCTTATCGTTTATCTAATCTTGAGGGTAAACCCAAACCTGAGCCCCTTAATGCCTTGCATCTTTAACCATTGTACTCTTGAATAAAGTATTACATCACTTTATGTCACTTATATGTGCATCCCTTGAGAAAACCTCTCCTTCCACCTTCCTGTTTTAAGGACCAATGACTAAGCTAGAATTGTGCAATTATCCATCACCATTCAACCTTGTCATGATACCATGACTCTACTCATGGCATGATTCACATGCATACTATTGAAAAATTTTTCACTTGTGAAAAAATGGGAACCTCGAAACTTCGTTATGATGGATAGCATTGGTGAAGTATACTTAAGCTAGGGGTGGTTATTTCAGAGAAGATTGTTACTGTTGAATTAATTAATGATTACATGAAATATGTAGCTATGTGTGCTATCACAAAATATAACAGATCACATAGTCTACAATTTCATGACTATCTTCAGCAAAAAAACACAAAGCCCCAAAGGACAGTTGTGTTGTCTTGATGAAGACATCCAATTGCAGAGTAGATGAAATGCTAGGTTCTGGAACAACAAACATAATTCATATTGCAAAGAAATCAGAGTTCATTACTAGATGTTACAGGAATTTTTTAATGTTCTTCCCTTCATGATTAAGACATTCAATTATATTTCTGAGTCATTTAGTTCATCATCCAATCCATATCAGAAAGCAGAAATGCAGAAAGAAATACACAACTCAATTTCAGAATTCAATGTTTTATTCATAAGGAATTTCAAATGTTCCCACACAAGTTGTGGGATGTAACTGGAAAGTAAAGTACAGCTACTGAAACAAGAGGTACACATGCATGAAATAGAAAATAAAGGAGTATGAGTGAACCCATCATTGCCATGAGGTTTTTCCTTTGGTTGATGCATCCTCATCTTCAGCTATCTGTTCCCTCTTCATCTTCACCACTTGAAATATTGTACCTGGAAAGAAGAAAAGAGGAAAATCATTAGTTAAGAGACTCAGGGTTAATCCATATTCCTATACTATCCTAATTCATGCATATGGATCTCTTGACAATAGGAGATATCGATTACTTGAAGATCAAACAATATACACGATTTAATCACTCAGAAAGAAATAAAGAAAAGAAAAGGAAAAAACATGGACATAAGAGAGGTCAAAAAGCCTAAATATTTTCTAACTATTTTCTCAAGTGTGCAGGTACAGGTTCCTGCCAAGAATAAATAAATCATGTCTTACAGTCCTCACTATGGATAAAGATTGTAGAGTTCAATAACTTCTATCCTATGGTACATGAAGAAGATGAGTCATAAGTACATGATGGAGTGAAGGAAGAATGCAACTCAAAGTTCAAAAACTATTCTAGAAATAAAAGAAGTTTTCAGTAGAGGAGGTGACATGTTTCAGATTATAACTGAAGAAGAAGAATCGAAATTTAAAGGCTGAAGTTAACTAGAAAGGTAAGATTACAGCTAAAACAGGATGAGAAGGAAATCTGGGAAAATTTTGACAGGGATCTGCCATGTAAAATTGGCATTTTATATTTTCCGGCATGCATACTAAAGTTGTAATAATGATAAAATGCAATATTTAAGCAAAAAAGAAATGGGACTACAACATCTCAACAAAACTTTAATGTTCAGCATGCAGGAATTGTGAATAGAAAACTCCAGATATAACATGTCTTGTCCAAGTTCTCAAATAAGAAGTA
This sequence comes from Taxus chinensis, assembly GCA_019776745.2. Classification (NCBI taxonomy): domain Eukaryota; kingdom Viridiplantae; phylum Streptophyta; class Pinopsida; order Cupressales; family Taxaceae; genus Taxus; species Taxus chinensis. Next base: position 793,168,777 of record CM034148.1, read on the forward strand.
AATGACTAACTTCTATAGTTTTCAGTTTGTAGAATCAAATATTCAAAGTTATTCACAACTGAAAATGAAGAATGATGTCTAATACAAAGTTGTGAAAATGCCATAATGGTGTTAGCTCAAATTACAATTACACATTTTCATATTTGCATCAGACCAAATACAGAGAAAAATACAGAAATGCTATAACACCAATGGAGTATAGCTATGACAAGTAAATTAAGACTCAGCTACAACATGAAGTTAACTGTAAAATTGTTCAACAACTAAAGTTTCAAGTTCAACATAAGAATGATAAATATCAAGCTCTTTACATCCAACTGAAGGAGACCCAATTTTCAGACAGTCATGCTTTAAGAAGTAGAATCAAACAAAGACAGTTTGAAAAAAGAAGTTCTACAAGAATTATGGCCGACTTATGACTAAGGAAATAGAGAGTGCAACATTGAAATATCAGGTCATGGCTGAGCCATTCAATTTTTTTCAGCAAGTATAGATAAAATGATTTTACAGTGTCCTTGATACTGTGAATTTTTTAGTTAAGGAAGAAGGAGAAAATGCAAAACATAACCAAGAATATCCAAGGTTTCTAGAAAAGGCTCAAGGATTGATCGAGAACAAGCTTAAAATCAGAGACACATGCATACCCAGGTCCAATATTCATGAACCCTCGAAATATCATCAAGAAAGAGAGATGTTCTTCAACATAAAAGTATAATAGACTAGATCCAAAAGCAAGATTTTATAAGGACTGAAAGCAAGTAGCAAGTACACAGAGCTTGAAATAGTATTCAAGAACACAAAACTCAAGTGGAAGAGATTTGAATCATAAAATGCATGAAGTTTCAAGTTAAAGAAACATTCAAGTATTTTAGAAATTTTTCATTAACATTATAATTATATTCAAGCTGCAATATCAGAGTAAATGGGTATAAACCCTGGTTATTGATCGAAAAATCCATTAATGGGTATTAAGTAATCAAAGAAATGAGAAAGAACTCACTAATTAAATTGAAGCTTTCAAATCCTTGAAATATCAACATCTTCAGAAGCATCAATGGAATAATGATGACCCAGTTACATTTGAGAGCTCTGGAGTTGAGAAAGATCAATAAATCATTAAACCCACAAATATTTTCAAAATTTTGAGTTACATATCCAAGGAAGAAAATGAAAATTGAAGCGTATGTGTGCAAGAGAAAAATTAGCCCACATATAACCACTCATGGCAGATAGCATCAAACTATGATTCCTTCAAACAAATCAAAGACATATAAGAAGTCTTGCAGAAAGAAGCTTGAGAATGATCAAGGAATGGAGACCATTCTACAGCCATGAAGAAACTCAAAGAATTTGAGCTCATGAACTACTCCACAAAGGCCAAACAACCAAAACTTAAAACAACAGAGAAATACCAGTGTTCAAGCCCTCATGGCCACAAAGACATTATAGAGCCAAGTAAAACTTGAAATGATAAAATGGTGGCCATTAAAACCTTGTAGAGAATCCAAGAACCGAGCTTGACAAAGAAACTTCGTAGAGCTTCATAGGACACAAATATTTTGAAGAAAAGCCAAACTCAAAGCAACACAACTGGTCAAATCAACCAAATCTTGTAGTATTAGCCAACCCTGAACTCGAAATGATCAAATGGTGGCCCTTTAAATAACAAAGAGTTCTAAATCCGAGCTCGACAGAACAAAACTATAGATGTAGATAAACCAAGCTCGAAAGATCATCTCCAATGGCCACCGTCCAGGGGAAGTTTTTTTTACAGAGTTCCTTTAGCTCAGATAGAGCTCAAGAATGAAATATGAAAGACTCAGGGTTTCGAGTGTTTTATTCATCAAACCAAACTAAAGTAACTTAACTCATCAGGTGAGTTGGAGATCAACATCCACGAATCAAAAGTACATAGACCAATGCTTAGAATTGATCACCAAAATTGATGCAAACCCCAACTTAACCCATGAAAATGGTGGGTCTTTTTGGAAAACTTTGCACTTTTTCATTATTTTGTAAAAATTTCAGATTGGCTCGAAAGCCCGATGAAATCTAATTGGATGCGGCATGGCGGGTCCATTTTGCAAAACTTGGCACTTTTTCCTTTTTTTCGCAAAATATTCAAATTAGATGCGGAGGGGTGGGCCCTTTTTATTTTAAAACATTATGGAAAAGGGCATATTGAGAAGTAAGCAGGCGAAGAGGACAAGTGGCCTATTTTTGTTAGAAGCAGATGTCAGAATTTTTTCCTTTGAAACTATTAAGATTTTTGAAAAAGAAGTAAAGTTAAAAAATTTTCCTGCAACTTTGCTAAAGCGTCGAAAGTCAATCATGTTTAATTAAGTCAAAAGTGGATCGTCAAGTCAATTTGAAAATTTGAGCCCTTTTTCAAAAAGGAGAAAAGTAATAAAGTCACCCATGCGACTCCGCTGAAGACCAAACAAAGCCACGTATTCAATAAGTCAGAGGAAAAGAAGTGGATCATCGAGATCCTCTAAGACTTTGAGATTTTTTTAGAAAAGGGAGAAAAGTGATAAAGTCACCCACGACTCCGCCCACGCCATCAAAAGTTAAAGGAGGCCGCCAGAGTTCTTTTTGACTTTGAAACTTTAAGTTTTATTTTGTAAAGTTATAAAAGTAAGCCGCTATCCCGCGGGCACCAGATAAAGACACATGTGGGGCCCAAATTAAAAGTGGAAGGGTGGTCCAAATGTTTAAAAATGCACAATCTCTATCAGAAATGAAAAGGAAAAAAAATTCCAGGCCGTTTACAATTCAAATCTGTCCTCCATGGACAACTCTTTTTCGAAATAATGAAAGACAAAGTTCTTTACGGAAACCTTCAGTCAAGCATTAACAATCAATAACGTTGGCCAAGGGAAAGTTTAGCAGAGATTTGCTAGCTCAAATGGAGCTCAAAAATGCAAATACCAAGAAATGATTAAGTTTGCAATAATTTTGCACCTTAATTCGTGTCCTGAATTCACCAGATTCAACCATGGTTAGAAAGTGCTAATATTATCACTAAAAATGGATAAGGTTGCATGCCTTCACAAAAGAATAGACCAGAATACGAATTTGCATGCACAAAGAAGAAGACTTGCTCATCAAGAAAAAAATATTTTTAGCAAATTATCACTCATGCTTTTCTTAAAAATAGAACAGTTGACTGTAGTTGACTGAGTTGTAACCAATGGTTGTTAATGCCTCTTTGTATTTGCATGTTCTTTTTTTATTCCTTTATTTATTAATAGATGAAGGATAAAAATAGGATGCATGGGTGAGTACAATTTTAGCCTATTTTTAGGAAGGGTGGGAAATACTTTTGCTATATATTGTGTGCCTTGGTAAAGCACAAAGGAGGAATTTTAGATACAGGAGTGCTGAAACAATTTTCTACCCGTTTTTCCCTTTGAATGTGAAGTATTTTCTGCCTTCCCAATTATTTGGAGTCTTGTGTATGTTTCCATTAATCTTGTGAATGTTGAATTCCCTGATTAATCATCTTACCTTGTTGCAAGTTCAGTATTTCTACATGATATTAATGTGTATGTGTAACTTAGTGGTATTGTTTTGATTATATCCCTCAATACATCAAAGTGTTTACCCTTAATTATCTTCAAAAAACTGTTGGCATGAGGATCAGAAATTCATTCCATATCAATTGTGCATGTACTCAGTCAATGACCTCATACAAGTTTGGTGTATCACCTTACTTTTAATTTCATCTTTCAGTCATCTTTTACCCTTAAACAATAGAAAATTATTTTAGTAGACATCAATAAGGAACTGACCTTGATACCGGAGACTCACCTCAAAATAGTTATACCGATAGACTTGAGGTGTTTCCATTGTATCTATGAAAGAGAGAGATAAAATTTGCAAGCTTAGAACACCTGCAGCCATCTCTCTACAAGGTTCAGTTTTGAGAGATAACAGTTTTTTCCAAGCCTGGTGAGACAACGAATCAGATCTGTATGCAAGTTACAAATACCTACAATAGATCTACAATAAATTTAGAGCAGATCAAAAGTTACTTTCGGGACAGCAAGCTGCATCAATTTATTCTTTAGATTTGAAGATCTATTTGGTAACTATTTAATGCTGATTTTAGACCAGTATTGCAGCATGTTCCGTGCCTAAAGTGACTACAAGATCATCGGTAAGAGGAATTCCTTTCGATTTTATTTCTTTACCTTTGAATTCTGCAAGAAGGAGAAGAGTTGGTAATACTTTACCTTATAATAGGCCTTTTTTTTATAATCCTCCTCCTAATATTCCTTCACCACGCACCAATTTGTCTATTTAAATTCCAATTTTTCAAATGGCTATTCAACCACCTAGAGATTTTGTGACCTTTACTAATGGTAGCCCATTACTAATCCCATTTTATCATGACATCTCTAATGCTGTCATAAAAATTTTACCATCATTCACTGGTGAAAATCAGGTTACACCTACATAGCACACTAAAGATGTTGCAGCCATATGTGTAGTTCATAATATTACTCATGAAGATGTGGCTTTGAGACTTTTAGCCACATCCCTTAAAGGACAAGCCTTGCAATGGTATATAAATCTAGAGATTGAATGCATAAGAACTTGGGATGACTTAGGTGGTAAATTGATGAAACAATTTCAAGATAATTCAAATCATTTATATCTCATAGAACAGTTGTCTACCATTAAAATAGCTCCCAATGAATTTATGTCTAGTTCCAACATCTATTTTTCCATAGCATGGGAAAGAATTCTAGCAAGTGTCAAGCCTCAAGCTGATAATGCTTTTCTTTATTATCTTAGAGCATTAAATAGTGATATTTCAACTATGATTCATTCTATGGGAGGTGAAACTCTCACAACATCCTATGATATCACCATCTGAGCTGAAAATAGTCTTATTCAAGCCGGAAAATCAGCATCAAGGCCTTCAATGCCTTTTCTGGTAGATTTAGCTCCTATCCCACAACCTATTACAATTATAGAACCTAATGCTACAACCCCATCAAATGATGTATTTAAAGCTTTGTAGACTATGGGAAACAAGATGAATTCAATTGAGAATAAGATTGCATTACCTAATAGACCTTATCAGGCTCTTTATCAGCAAAATCAGCTAAACCAGCAAAATAGGCAGCCTTATCAACAAAGGAAATTTGACCCAAAGGCTCCTAGTTCATCTAACGCTTTAGTATTAGTTAATAAGGCTACAAAAGAGTGGTATTAACCTTGTAATCAACCTCATTCAACTGCAAATTTCCCAAATACTTTTATGAACATAAGTCTTGTTACACAACCTCAATCTGAAACATTATACATGCCTCAAATGGAGGTTGGGTAGCAAGAAAGTCATGTTCAAAAAGTACCTAAACAGATCTTAGTCAGTTTTAGTGAGGATGATTTCATTGTAGTCACTACTAGGGCTCAAGAAAAGGCTACATGAAGTAAAAAGTAGCAAAATATGCCTATTCGACCTACTATCACTGATAAAACAACAACTATAAGTCTAGAACCAACTAACAGTTTTGATGTTCCTAAAAACAAGTAGGTGTGTTAGCTAGTAAAGAGCAAAAAAAACCTCTACAACTTGATCTAAGAAGGTTATTTATACCTCAGATATCAAAAGCAACTGAAGCAGAATCAATTTTTGCCAAAGCTTATGCTAAAATAGTTGAGTCTGTCTCTAAAATTATTTCTTCTTTTAACGTTTTTGATGTAATGAAAAAACATAATGTTAACATCTTAATGTGGGATACTCTAAGTATTCCAGGAAAGAAGGATTTAATTTTTCATGAACTAGATAAGCTATATATTTCTTCTAAAACAATAGAAAAGGAAGTCTGAGAAGAAGACATGGTCCTTGGAACAGTGGAACAAGACCGCATCAAATAAGTTAAATGGATGGTTCATAAAGTCTTAAATTCTCATAACATTAAAAATCCACAACCATTTTATCTATCACTGATTATTAGAGAACATCTTGTTCATAACTGTATGGTGGATAGTGATGTAAGTAGCACAGTTATGCCAAAAGCAATTACAAAAAATTGGGTCTACAGTATGACCCTACAGAAAAGTGTGTCCTAGAGTTAGATGGAACAACTAATACAGTTAGTGTCATAAAAAATCTAAAGGTAACATCACATGCTTTCCCAAATGTTTCCATTATGCAAGATATTACTGTTGTAGATTTACCTCCTTACATTGATATATGTTTATCAAGAGATTTCACAAAAAAAAAGGAGGTTATCTCTCTTCAGATTGGTATTTCTTATTTTTCACTACATGTTATGGCACAAAGGTTACTATCAATTCAGATCTGCTGGTCATATTTCACATTGAACCTCATGCTTCTAATGCAGTAGTTAATTATGCAGCCCTATACTAGTCTGATTTTGATAATATAGCTCATGTTTCAGCATTAGATGGTTTTTCTAACCTGTTTATGGATGAAAATACACATGAAGAACATAATCATGACCATTTCAAATAAGTTCAAGAACATCTATTTGGTGTGTATTGTTTGCATGAAGAAAATACACCAATTCCCGTTTTGTCTAAAATAGAAAATGCAATAGAAGGGATTTGGAAGCTTCATTTCGATGGAGCTAAAAAAAAGAAAGGACAAGGAGTAGGTTTGATTCACCTCCCTAATAAATTAAAGGTATTTCTCAGCTTTGAGTCTCCAATTCTCATGCACTTGTAACATAGCTAAATACAAAGCATTAATTCATGGTTTATTTCAGACCAGAAAGAGAGGTATTAGCATGCTACAGATTTTTGGTGATTCTGAGTTGGTTATCAATCAAGTAAGAAATTTCAATGTTTGTAAGAATCCATTAATGAAGTCTTACATAGATAGATTTTCAGACTTAATGGAAGATTTTCAAGCTATTAGCATCCAATCCATTCCTAGAACAAAATATAAGTATACATGTAGATTTGCAGCAATTTCTGTCAGTTTTGAAGTGCTAGAACAAATTGAAAATAGAAAAAAATTACCCTCATATAAATTTTATTGTCAGGCCTTCGATACCTGATAATGATTTGAATTGGCAGGTTTTTTAAAATGATGATCAAATCTGTAGTTTTTTGTAGCAAGAAGCTAAATTTTTTGTGGTAAATCAAGATAAATTACAATACTTAAATGGTGACTAGATTGTTCAATTAAAGACAAATAAACTACCCTGAGGTTTGGTCACATTAGAAGACATCTTCAACACTGGTGATCAGTTAAGGAAGGTCAAGACTAATATATCAACAAATACTGATAAGTATGAGGAGATTTCAGTTGATGAAGGTAAAAATTTGTTTCTTAGAAGGGTAGGTTCTTTAGCTGAAAAAAATTCTTTTATTAATATTTGCTAGGAATTTAAAGATGTTTTCTCTTGGAAATACCAAGACCTGAAAGGATTTGATCCTAGTTTAGCACAACATTCTATTGAATTGCATCTTAATTCCAAGCTAGTTAGGAAAAAATAGAAGCCTATAAATCCCAAAATAGAGTCTCTAATGAGAAAAGAGTTATCTAAGTTGATTATATTAGGTATTATCTTTCCAGTTAACCATTCAAGTTGGGTAGAAAATCTTGTGCCTATTAGGAAGAAGAATGGAGAAATCAGATTTTATGTGTGGATTTCAGAGATATTAATAAAGCTTCATTAAAATATCACTACCCACTTCCAAATATGGATCAGATTTTGAGAACATTTTTTGGTTCAGATAGATTATCTCTTCTAGACGGCTATAGTGGATACAATCATATTTTAGTCTGAGAAGAGGATAGGTACAAAATAGCTTTCACCACTAAGTGGGGTACTTATGCTTACAAAAGAATGCCTCTTGACCTTTCAAATGCTGGTGTAACATTTCAATATGCAATGTACATGGATTTTCATAGATTTTTAAATAAATGCATCCTAGTTTATTTAGATGACATTACCATATTCTCAAAAAATCCAAAAGAACATATAATACATCTAAGGAAAAAAATTTCAGTTATGCAGACAATTTGGGATATCTTTGAATCCTCTAAAGTATATATTTTCAATACATCAAGGTAAATTGGTTGTTCATATTGTTTCTAAACAAGGTTTGGCAATTGATATTTTTAGGATTGAATCCATATCACAGTTGTCATTACCTCATCATAAGGAGTAATTACAAAGTTTTCTTGGAAAAAATAAACATTTTATTAGAAGATTTGTTCTAGATTTTGCAACATTGGTGAAACCATTGACAACTATGTTAAAGAAAGAGAAAACTTTCTCTTGGACCAGTGAAGGGAGAGAAGGGTTTGAATTAATTAAGGCAATCATCTCTCAAGCTCCTACTCTTGCAAATCTAAATTTTTATTAAGATTTTACAATGTATGCACTTACAGGATCTGAAACAATATCAATGATATTAACTCAGGTTAATGATGAAAATGTTGAGCAACTAATTGCTTTCTTTGGAAAGAGCTTGCATGATTACCAAACAAGGTACACATTTCTTGAAAGACAAGTACTTTTAGAAGTTAGAGGACTAAATGATTTTAAGTACATGCTTTCAAACAATAAAATTTATGTTATTGTTTTCCATCCAAGTGTGAAAGCTTTCTTGTTAAATAAAGAATTGAACGAGAAAAGAGAAGGTTAGATTACGAAGGTCATGGAATATGACGTTGATATTCATGTTACGAAGAGAGTTTGAGGAAAAGGCTTGTGTGAACATCTAATTTCTGATCTGGAAAAACATCATGAACAAAAATCAGAAGATACAAAACAACATGCTGAAGTTAAGCATCAACAATCAAATGTCATGGTTCAGCCAGAAAATCAGCAACCTCAACTTTCTCAAGAGGTCCAAGAATCAAGATGGATGACTGATTTAGTTAACTATTTATAGCATGGTATTTATCCGAGAGGTATGGATAAGAATAAATGAAGGTATTTCAGATTACAAGTTGTACCCTATATCTTTATTAATGGTGTGTTGTTCAAGAGGGATATAAATGGAATCTTTCTGCGATGTGTTGACTATGATAAAATTCAGAGATTATTATCAAAATTCCATGAAAGACCTGCAGGAGGTCATTTTTCACACATACCACAACCTTAAAAATCATGAGAGATGGTTACTATTCACCCAAAATATTCAAGGACTATTTTGAATGGATTGTAACATGTAAGAAATGTGTTTTATTTGTTGGAAAATAATGTTTAGCTTCACTGTTGTTACAACCTATTTAAGTTGATCATCCTTTTATAGAGTGGAGTCTTGATTTTATTGGCATGATAAACCCACCTTCTTTATAAGGACACAAGTGGATCTTGACTGTTACAGATTACTTTACACGATGGACTGAAGCAATAGCCTTGAAAGATGCTAAGGAAACTTCTATATTATCCTTTTATGAAGGTATAGTTTACAGATTTTGTGTTCCAACAACTATTATATCATACATTGCATTAACATTTCTTGGTGCAAAGGTAATAGATTGGGATGTCAACCATGAAATTTACTTAAGTTCTTCATCTAATTATTATCCACAAGGTAATGGTTAGCTGAAAGTACTAACAAGAGTCTTTTAAGGATCATCAAAAGAACACTCAAGGATAATCAACAAGTTTGGCATCTGATGTTGAATTCAGCACGTTGGGCTAATAGAGTAACTCCTAAAAGATATGTTGGCAATTCAACATATAAGCTTGTTTATGGAAGAGAAGCAATAATTCTTATTTCAGTTGAGTTACCCGCATTAGATTTGTTGCATCAAATGGAATTGCTTGAGAATGAACCATTGCAGGTTCGTTATGCAGAATTAATGGAGTTACAAGAGATAAGATATCAAGCTCATATGAACATGGAAAAGAATTAGAAATAGATAAAGAAGACTTTTGCTAAGAAATAAAAATCTAGAATCTTCAATGAAGGATATCTTGTGTTGAAATGAGATGTTGATCGTGTAAATCCAGGAAGACACACAAAGTTTGATACAATCTGGAGTGGTCCTTACATGATTTCATCTTGCAAAGAACACAATAATTTTCATCTTTCAATGTTGAATGGAGAGAAACTTCCCATTCCTATGAATGGTATGTTTCTCAAACGTTGTTATTGAAAATATTACAGTGACTATTTAGAGTAGGATTTCCCTTCAATAAGTGAATTTTTTTGTACATTGCATTGTTTTTTTAATTCAATAAGTGCATTAGTGAATGTGATCTAGTTTAGGAGATCCTTTACCAATTTTAAGTTCATTTTGGAAGGGTTGGACCTTTAGGAAGGAATATTTTTGGTTACATGCTTTAGACTCCATCCCCGATGGACAAGAGAAACGTACTAGTTTAACAAGCTAGTAGAAAGCATTCCCCACAGGATCGCCAAAAATGTTGAAGATATTTGCACTTGTGCAAAAATGGGAAACTTGAAACTTTTTTACGATGGATAGCATTGGTGAAGTATACCTAAGTTAGGGGAGGTTCTTTCAGAGAACATTGTTACTATTGAATTAATTAATGATTACCTGAAATCTGCAGCTATGTGTGCTATCAATAAATATAACAAACCACGTAGTCTACAATTTCATGACTATCTTCAGTAAAAGAACACAAAGCCCTGAAGGAAAATTGTGTTGTCTTGATGAAGACATCCAATTGCGTAGTAGATGAAATGCTAGGTTCTGAAACAAATAACATAATTTTAGATTGCAAAGAAATCAGAGTTCATTACTGGATATTATAGGCATTTTTTAATGTTCTTCCCTTCATGATTAAGACATTCAGTTATATTACTGAGTTGTTTAGTTCATCATCCAATCCATATCAAAAAGTAGAAATGGAGAAAGAAATACATAACTCAATTTCACAATTGAGTGTTTTATTCATAAGGAATTTCAAATGTTCCCACACAAGTTGTGGGATGTAACTAGAAAGTAAAGTACAACTATTGAAACAAGAGTTACACATGCATGAAAGAGAAAATAAAGGAGTATGAGTGAACCCATCATTGCCTTGAGTTTTTTCCTTTGGTTGATGAATCCTCATCTTTAGCTTTATTCCCTCTTCATCTTCACCACTAGAAATGCTATACCTGAAAAGAAGAGAAAAGGAAAATCATCAGTTATGAGATTAGGGTTAATCCATATTCCTATACTTTTGTAATTCATGTATATGGATCTCTTGACAACATGAGATAGAAACTACTTGAATATCAAACAGTATACATGATTTATTCACTCAGAAATAAATAAAGAAAAGAAAAAGTAAAAACATGGACATAAGAGAGGCCAAAAAACTTAAATATTTTCTAACTATTTTCTCAAGTGTGCAGGTATAGGTTGCAGCCAAGAATAAGTAAATCATGTCTTACTGTCCTCACTATGGATAAAGATTGCAAACTTCAATAACTTCTATCCTATGGTACATGAAGTAGATGAGTCATAAGTACAGATGGAATGAAGGAAGAATGCAACTCAAAGTTCAACAACTATTCTAGAAATAAAATAAGTTGCAATACAGAACAGAGGAGAAAATTGCGTACAAAAGTGGATGTTTCAAACTAAAACTAAAAAAGACGAATCATAATTTAAAGGATGAAGTTAACTAGAAAGATAAGATTACAGCTGAAACAAGATGAGAAGGAAATATGGGAAAATTTTGGCAGGGCTTCACCATGTAAAATTGACCTTTTATATTTTCCATCTTACATACTAAAGTTTTAATAACGATGAAATGAAATATTTAAGTAGAAAAGAAATGGGACTATGACATCTCAACAAAACATTAATGTTCAACATGTATTAATTGTGAACATAAAATTCTAGATATAACATGTCCTGTCCAATTTCTCAAATAAGAAGTATATGCCTAGCTTCTATAATTTTAAGTTTTCAGAATCAAATATTCAAAGTTACTCAAAACTGAAAATGAAGAATGATGTCCAATACAAAGTTACAAAAATGCCATAACAGTGCTAGATCAAATTACAATTGTATCCTTTCATATTTGCATCAGAAAAAAAACAGAAGAGAATATAGAAATGTTACAACACCAATGGAATATAGCTATGACAAGTAAATTAAGACTTGGATACAACATGAAGTTAACTGTAAAATTGTTCAACAACTAGAATTTCATGTTCAACATTGAAATAATCAGATCAAGAACGATAAAGATCAAGCTCTTTATAGCAAACTAAAGGAGACCCAGTTTTCAGATATTCATGCTTTAAGAAGTAGAATTAAAAAGGTACAATTTGAAGACCAGAAGTGCTACTGGAATGATGGCTGACTTATGACTAAGGAAATAGAGAGTTTGAGGTTGAAATATCAGGTCATGGCCGAGCCATTCAAAGTTTTTCAGCAAGTACAAAGAAAATGGAATGCAAAACATAACCAAGAATATCCAGGGTTTCCAGAAAAGTCTCAAGGAATGACCTTTAACAAGCTTCGGATCCAGTCCATATTCACATGCATTTTCTAGGTCAATATTCCTTTTCTCCTCAAAACTTCCTTCTTTGTATCGCGGATCTTATTCTTTGTCCTGCAACATTTATTCCTTCATAACAGTCTTTTTAGTTACCAAGAGCAACACTTCTATTATTCTCGTGGATTTCCCAATGTCTTGCGGCTTTATTTATTTTCTGCTACCTTTCCGTGACTTTTTTCCATGTCTGGAACAAAAAACTCTTTTAGCGGAACAGCTTTGATTTAGTTTTCTGCATGCTATTTTCAAGTCCTTAGCAGCATTCAAGTATTTCTTCATGAAGTTTTCTCTTTGTCTACAGCTTGCTAATCAGACTCTCTTAGATTTAATGGTCAGTGCCTAAACCTGGTACGGATTTTCCTTGGTCATCTGCAGCCTTGACTATTTATACATTTTTGGCTTTTCCTTTGAAATAAGATTTTGATTTGAGAAAGAATTCATCCCTTAAATCTGCAGCATTCACTTACCTCTCGAAAGGTCAACATCTCTAGAAGCATCAAAGGAAGAATGATGATGTAGTCTACATTTGAGATCTTGGTGAGCTCAATCCAAGATCTTCGAACTGACAAATCTCACAGATATTTTCAAGTGTATATCAGTCCTACATGTCCGCGGTGTGAAAATGAACATTGAAGTGTATGTGTCCCTTAGCAAACTTATCTCATCTAGTAACCACTCGTGGTAGCCTTTGTGAGCATGACACAATTGTTGACATTTTTTCCACCCTGTGCAGAAAAGCTTGAAGACAACTCGAAATTATTGTAGAAAGTTTCTCGGGAAGGGTCGAGTTAGAAGTTTGACTATGTTTTGGGCAGCCATCTTGAAGAAACTCAGGGGATTCGATGATGTGAATCCAGCTGCAAGAGGTTGAAATACCTCCAAAAACACACATAAACACCTTTGCAAATAAAACCAGGAGTTTCACAATAGCTTACTTCTCATTCTGAAATTCACAACTGCTCTATTACATCATTACCATTCTCCTTTTTATTTCAAGACTACTCTAAAACCCTAAAATGCCAAAAACCCTAAAATGCCAAAAAACCCTAAAATGCAAAACAACTCGGATTGACCCCAAAATCTTGCATGCCAAATATGAATTCATAAATTAGGGCTCACGCGAAATTTGGACTTATTCTAAAAAGCACAACAAAAGTTATTAAAGTTCTAAGACCTAGAGAAAAGTAGAAAAAACATTCGGAGCCAATTTTAGACCACTAGATGACGGAATCCGAGCCCGAAAACGTGCCAAAATGAGCACTAACCTTGCAGGCAACGTTGTCCCCCAGCATAGTACTAATGTATATCTACCACCCTGTAAAATTTTAGGACGATCCAACGGTCGGATCAAAAGTTATGGCCTCTGCAAGTTATGCTCCCGCATCATTCGAGCTCATGAACTTCTCCACAGATGAAAAATAACCAAAACTTAAAGTGATAGAGAAATACTAGTGTTCGAGCCCTCATGGCCACAAAGACATCACATAACCAAGTAAAAATTGAAATGATCAAATGGTGGCCATTAAAACCTTGCAGCGAGTCCAAGAGCTGAGTTTGACAAAGAATCTTCGCAGAGCTTTACAGGAAACAAATATTTTCAAGAAAATCTAAACTCAAAAGAAAAAAACTGGTCAAATCAACCAAATATTACAGTATAAGTCAACCCATAACTTGAAATGATCAACTGGTGGCTGTTAAATAACTGAGAGTTCCAAAACCAAGCTCGATAGAACAAAACTATAGATGCAAATAAACCAAGCTCGAAACATCATCTCCAATGGCCACCATCAAGGGGGAAATGTTTTTTGCAGAGTTACTTTAGCTTGGATAGAGCTCAAGAATGAAATATGAAAAACATAGGGTTTCGAGTGTTTTATTCATCAAACCAAACTAAAGTAACTTAACTCATCGGGTGACTTGGAGATCAACAACCATCAATCAAAAGTATAGAGATCAATGCTTATAATTGATCACCAAAATCAATGCAAACCCCAGCTTAACCCATGAAAATTAAGGATCTTTTTCAGAAACTTAGCACTTTTTCATTATTTTGTTAAAATGTTAGATTGGCCCGCAGGACCGATTAAATATAATTGGATGTGGCGCAGCGGACCCATTTTGTAAAACTTGGCATTTTTTATTTTTTTCACAGAATATTCAAATTGGTCTAGTGGCCCGATACGGAGGGGAAGCCCCTACTTGTGTTTTAAAACATTATGGTGAAGGGCGTAAATTTTTAGAAGTAACCCGTAGGCCTGAAGAGGATAAGTGGCCTATTTTTATTATAGAGGTGGAGAAGTGGATTTTCAGAATGTTTAATGCCTTTAAAACTCTTAATATTTTTGAAAAAGGAGTAAATTTTCAAAACTTTCCCGCGACTCTGTTGAACCATCGAAAGTCAAACATATTGAATTAAGTTAAAAGCGGATCGTTGGGTCAATTTGAAAATTTGAACCCTTTTTCAAAGAGGAGAAAAGTAATAAAGTCACCCACGACTCCGTTGAAGACTGAACAAAGCCACGTAATCAATAAGTCAGAGGTGGAGAAGCGGATCATCGGGATCCTCTAAGACATTGATATTTTTTTGAAAAGGCAGAAAAAGTGATAAAGTCACTCACAACTCTGCCCACGCCATCAAAAGTCAAAGGTGGCCCGTTGGAGTTCTTTTTTACTTTAAAACTTTAAGTTCTATTGTTTAAAGTTATAAAAGCTAGTTGTTATCCCACTAGCACCAGATAAAGACACATGTGGGACCCAAATTAAAAGAAAAAGGGTGGGCCAAATGTTTAAAAATGCACAATCTCTATCAGAAATTAAAAATAAAATATTTTCCAGGCCATTTGCATTTCAAATCTATCCTACATGGAAAACTCTTTTTTGAAATAATGAAAGACAAAGTTCTTTATGGAAACCTTCAGTCAAGATTGAACAATCAATAATGGCATCTAGGGGAAAATTTAGTAGAGCTTTGCTAGCTCGAATGGATCTCAACAATGCAAATACCAAAAAATGATTAATTTTGCAATACTTTTCCACCTTAATTCGAGTCCCGAGCTCACCAAATTCAACCATGGTTAGAAAGTGCTAATATTATCACTATAAATGGATAAGGTTTCATGCCTTCGCAAAAGAATATACAAGAATATGAATTTGCATGCACAAAGAAGAAGTCTTGCTCATCAAGTAAAACTTATTTATAGAAAATTATCACTCATGCTTATCTAAAAAATCAAACAGTCCACTGCAGTTGACTGAGTTATAACCAATGGTTGTTAATGCCTATTTGCATTTGCATGTTCTATTTTTATTCCTTTATTTATTAATATATCAAGGATAAAAATAGGATGTATGGGTGAGTACAATTTTAGCCTATTTTTAGGAAGGGTGGAAAATGATTTTGCTATATATTGTGTGCCTTGGTAAAGCAAAAAGGAGTAATTTTAGATACAAGAGTTTTAAAGCAATTTTCTACCAGTTTTTCACTTTGAATGTGAAGTATTTGTTGCCTTCCAAATTATTTATAGTCTTGTGTATGTTTCCATTAATCTTGTGAATGTTGAATTCCCTGATTAATCATCTTACCTTGTTGCAAGTTCAGTATTTTTGCATGATATTAATTTGTATGTGTAACTTAGTAGTATTGTTGTGATTATATCCCTCAATACATCAAATTGTTTACCCTTAATTATCTTCAGAAAACTTTTGGCCTGTGCATCATAAATTCATTCCATATCAATTGTGCATGTACTCAGTCAAAGACCTCATACAAGTTGTGTGTATTAGTTTTAATTTCATCTTTTAGTCATCTTTTACCCTTAAACCCCAAAAAATTAGTTTACGATACATCAATAAGGAACCATCCTTGATACCGAAGACTCACCTCAAAATAGGTATACCGACAGACTTGAGGTTTTTCCATTGTTTCTATGAAAGAGAGAGATAAAATTTGCAATCTTATAACACCTGTAGCCATCTCTCTACAGGGTGCACTTTGAAGAGATAACATATACTTTTCATCTTTTTTAGGATGGAATCCCATGGTCATTCTTAACTTGAAACTACTCTTTCATAGCTAACCTTTTTATGCTATGGTTTTTCCTTCATAAAAGAGGTCGATACTTCTTTATAGTCGTGTCCATGACTTAAAGTAAAAAAATAAAATAAATATATATGGGATAACCAAAACTATACTCCAAGAGTCAAAATTATAGAAAATAAATGATTCCCTGAAAATAAACATCTATGTCTTTAAGAAGCTGCTATAAGTATTCTAAACATCAATTCAAGGGATGTGGTGTGTATTCTACACATTTTTATCATGTAACTTCTTTCAACTCTAGACCTAGCGCTTATGTAGTGTATCTAATGATTTATGTTCTATAAGTATAGGGGTATGACAATAATGGTCCTTGCCAATTATGGGCATGCAACTTCTTTTGGTTTCTTATTTTATTACTTTTTGTTTCTTTAACAAGACCAGACAATTGAAATTAAATCAACCATATTGCCTTCATCTATGCGTATGCCTAATTCACCTTTCCTATTACCTATTCAACATTTGAACCTACATATTTTCAAACATACCTTACCCAACCAACTTACCTATCTGGCCTATCTACTCAACTTACCTAACCCAATCTCATTATTCCTTTGTTTATGCTAGAAATACATCGTCCTGAGGCCCCTTTTGCAAGGGTCGTGTAGGAAGCACTCTGAGGATAGGGGGCCCTCAGAGTTTAGCTCGGACACTCTTTTCCACCACTAACAAAACTAGTTAGTTAGTCTCCATAAAAATAATAGCTTAGAAATTAACATAAAACAAACCATACATCATCCATTCACATCATCATTTACTTTCCATAATACCAATAATGTGGAAACTAAATTGAAACAGACTTAACCAAACCATGCCTACATCTAATTTCCATAACATCAATACATTAGAAATACAAATCAAACTCAACCATGCCTACATAGCTAGTTTACATAAAACCAATACCTTAGAAATCAAAACAACATCAACTAATCTAGTTTCCATAACATCAATACATTAGAAATTAAACCATTCAAACAAGTCATACATTACATCAATGATTAAATCATATATTTTCTATGGCATCAAAATAATGAAAATGAAATCAAATCATACAATCATAACACATCATGCCTACATCTAGTTTCCATGAAATCAATATAATGATAATAAAAGAAATCATTCACAACATACATCACCCAAACCATGCTTACACATCTAGTTTCCATGATAACAATACAATAGAAATGAAAACAAAACACAACAAATATAAATACCATCATCTATCTATATACTGGAATGTATGTCTATTAATACAATGAATATACAAATATAACCAAGTATCTAAAAAAATCTCACGTACATCTCACCTCTTCGACACACAAAATGGTATTCATAAGTCAAAAATAAAAAATAAACAACATCTCCTCTTCTATATCATCCCTGGGAGGGCCTGAAACCTCTTCCACTCTCTCTTGTTCCATCAACTAGCCTCTTTCTCCACGAACTACTCACCTCCTGCTAACCTCGGCCATGAGAATGATGACTCCCTGAACTACTGGTACTAGGGGTCTGTGAACTGGACCTCTCACTAGTTCCCTTTTCAGCTCTGTTGGTGGCATAGCTAACAAATAGGATACCACTCATTATATTTTGATCCTCATATTATATTTCCTCTGCCACAACGTCTTGGTATCTCTCCATAGATATCACCTGGGGAGGTATCGTTTCTCTAACAGCTATGTGTTGACCATGTCCCAGTAATAGTGGCCCCTATCCCTTTACCTAAGGTCATGGACCCTATCCTCATGCCTACATTGTCTTAATGGACCTTGTCCCTATCCATCATGTGCATGTTCCTATAGTCCTGCCAATTTTCCTTATAAGGTAACCACCTATGCTTGAGCTCGTGTTAGCTTCCCCTATATTGTTATGTCTCAGGTGTGTAATTCAGCCACCACTCCCTATAACATGTCTCTATCTACTATGACATTAGAGTAATTAGGCAGTCTTGACTTCGGCGGTGCTGCTTGTACTTGGGCTATCCATAACTACTTATACCCATCAATCATGCCCTCACCATTAATCTTCATGTTGACAACTTGGTCATCCTGTATAACTGGACCTGTAACACTTGGTTGTGATAATGGCCACTCCATATCCTTCCCATGATATTGTGGGAAAGGTGTAGGCACATCTTGTCGTAGCCTGAACTGTCATCTAACCTAGTCACCTGGTATCATTTCATACTCTCTAGGTCTCTATCCCTGTATCCATCTCAATATTTGTAAAACTCCCAAATCCTCTATTGTACCTCCAAATGAAGGGTAACCAAGATATGGCCTCCACAAGATATCGACTGCTGATATGCCATCTAACCAATGCCTATATTATATCACATCCCGAGATGGTACATCAGTCCTCAGATGGGCCCCTATATATAGACACTGTTTGAAGCCTGCTCTGTAAACCCCTTTGTACCAATATTATTGTGGAAGGACTACGATATGTAGACATACTATATGCTAATAGGCCCAATAGTGAAGAAGAAAAGTGTAGTATAAACCAAATCACTGCATCCTCCTATATGACCAAAACTACCTATATTGTTGCACTAGGAAAGTTTACGCCCTTGCAAAGCATACCCTATCCTTAATAATATCCTCTGCCACTCCCATCATTTCCAATGGTAACCTCCCACTGTATGAGTCTAGAAATGCATGACAACCAATCCCCACCATCATCAACATTGCTAATCTAGTCTCTTGTGGATGTGCAGCATACATCTCACCATAGCTAATGCTCACAATGTGATCAGAAAAATATATCATAGCCTCTCCAAATATTGTAACCATGGGCTCATAGAAATCATTTGACGGGATCTGATACAACATCTCACATAATAGGTAGTATCAAAATCTAGTATATGTCCTCCAAGGTGATAGTCATCTCCCTGGTAGGTAGGTGCAATGTGTTGGTTACCAGGTCCCATCTATCGATGAGGTCGACCATCATGCTATGATCTCAAACTATCTTCCTATACTGCGTAACCTATCCTAGGCCAACATCCCTTATCTGATCCTACTCATCCTCTATGATGCTAGGTCTCATCTTTACTAATAGGGGCGGAAGTCTATCTCTCATTGTCATCTACTATCGTGCATGCATCAACATTCACACAAGCTAACTATTTACCCTTTCTTACCTGGATCTACATTCTACCTTGCCTTACAATTTTTACCCTATGACCTATCTTCCTTACACTATTTTCCTTTCCTTCTATCTTCTTTCCCATATTTATGTTTCATTTATTTCCCCCCTTCACCTATTGACCTACCTTACCTCATCAATCTTGACTTATCCTAAACCCACCCTTTCATACCTTGGACACCCCTACCCACCCTTCCCTTACCTTTCAGGCTCCCCAGTTTACCCATTTCCAAAAAATTGGTCACTTTCCATAGTGACCAGTATCGGTCACCCCAATCGATCTGCCAGTCCCCCTTTTACTCCGCTAAATTAGGTAGGCCTACCGATGCTAGCCAACAGCTGACCAGCGTAGGTTACTGGTTCGGCCCTAGGGCTAAACCCCGTGTCCCCACTTTCTAAAATTTGACTAACCCACCTCATTTATACACCCAAATCCCCCTAAATTGTTCCTACATTCAATTTACAACCTAATTAAACTATTTTCACCCTCTCCACACCCAATTTCACCCACA
The DNA here is from genome assembly GCA_019776745.2 of Taxus chinensis. Classification (NCBI taxonomy): domain Eukaryota; kingdom Viridiplantae; phylum Streptophyta; class Pinopsida; order Cupressales; family Taxaceae; genus Taxus; species Taxus chinensis. The sequence goes on from CM034148.1 coordinate 793,189,002, forward strand.
TTTTAACAAATGAATTTTTAAAATTTAATTTAACCTCTTTTCCTACAAGATCACACTAGAGGTTATAATCCTACCTATAATCGGCTTTGTCTCCATGGTGGGATTTCGATTCTATGCACTAGAACTCCCCCTAAGCCCTCTCCTACCTCTTCCATTTCTAAATCAATTTCCTAGCTCTCAGCCAATACACTCAATCAACTATATATCATGGGCCTGCAAAATTCACTCATACAACCACTAACCTCTAGCCCAATCACCTCTCTCAGTCTTTATGTCATTTTCCTCACGAATATGCCATATTTTAGGTGTTTTCAAAAAATTCAAAGTGCTCAAATGAGCTATTTTCACATGGTTTTTTACGTTTTAACCCAACATTAGGAAAACCGATGTTAGTCGGGTCATGCCCTAGGTGACTGGCGTCGGTCACCCTTACTGACATCATTTCCTCTTCAACCAGTATTGGTCACCCTAATTTCATCCAATATGTCATATTACTCAATTACTTGCTTAGTAATATCATTTTTCTTCTAACCACATCCTTACCACATGCTTATTAGCTCACCTACCACCCTATTCATCTCCCTAATTATACTTAGGGGCACTATTTTGTTTACACCTCAACCTTACCCATGACCTTACCTATACACCCACACCAACCTCACTCATTTGACACTTGAATTCCCTTGTTCTTTGTACCTTATAGTGATGTTACTCATATTTTATAGCCTACAAACCTTGCCTTTCCTTATGTCATTATGTTTATCTTGACCATATCAAACCTTTTGGTGCTTCAGAACACATCTATGCCCATTCTTGCATCTAGCCTCATTATGTTTCTAGGAGAACTTCCTATACCTTGGATACCTAGACCATATTAGTCCTATTGGGATAAAATATCAACCTTTGATGATGTAGAGTTTGTGAGCTCTTCAACCTAGTGCCTTGTTGCATTCTAGAAATGCATGTGTGTTTAAATACCTCCACCTATTACCCACACTGATATCACCATTTCCTATACCTATACCTTATCTCATTTTTCATCACATATAGCTTTATCAAATCCATCATCGATTTTTCCTACTCCTCAATCATTTCAGAGTTTGAGGGGGATAACCTCTACCCATACCTAGGACCACCACCTCCTATTTTTGTCATCATCACTTATTAAATACAAGATACACGACAAAAAGGGGTAAATGTAGACACCCAAAATTGGGTCACAACCCTCTAAGCCCCTTTAATTAATTAATTTGACACATTCCCGATCACGGCCCCTTCCACACATTATAATTAATTTAATCACTTACATTAAATTAATTATTACCTCACATCATTACCAATTTAATTACCTAAATTAAATTAATTTCTACCTCACCTAGGAACCTCACCTCTCTACCTCACCTCTCCACGTCACCTTAAATCCATTACCAAACCCTAACCACCTAACTGTAACTTAAACACTTTCCTTAACTAGCCATAACTTATTATAAACCTAACTAAGACTTATTTTATACCTTTCATTAATGACTAACCACTCTCCCCTATAAAATCCCGCCACTATAAGAAAGAATTAGGATTCTTGACTTGAACTATTCTCATTCGTGTTTAAAAAGGGAAATAATCTAATTTTTTAGAAAAACAAAACCATCTTTCCCTAACCGACATTGATTTTCTCTTAGGTGGCACCAGTCACAGAACCATAGTTCGTTCCATTAATAAGACAATTCAAACTCATTTACCCAGTTCTAAATCTTCTCTCGATATTTTGGGCATTCTTGCATTTGTATTCTCGAGCATCCAAACAACCTAATGATGAACCAAAGATCATTCTACGAATTCACAAAATCCACCAAACATCAACATTGTGTTCTAGAGCATTAAATCACCCACATAGAAGTCTAGAGTGTTCGCTACATGGGATCGGGACTTGTCTCTCATTCAACCATAGTTATTATTTCTACAATCAACTCCCAATCTACAAGTAAGTGATTTCTACCTTGTCATATCTTTCACTATTTTAGTTGTTAATCATTTATCTACTTTCTTTCACCTTCTACAATTCCCAGATATCTTTCACCTCACCTCCACACAAACACTTTCCCATTTTACCTCTTTACCCATCCCAAATGCTTATTTATTCATTTATGAATCTTTAATAAAAACCTACCACCTTACCTAAGCATCCCCAACTCTCTGTGAAATCAGAGAGAGCTCAAAGATCATTCCAATAATTCACAACATCCACCAAACATCAACATCGTGTTTCAAAACATTGGATCACCCACATGGAAGTCTAAAGTGTTTTTTTGCTACTACATGGGATCGAGACTTGTCTCTCCTTCAACCATAACTATTATTTCTACAATGAGCTCCCAATCTATAAGTAATTGATTTCTACCTTGTCATATCTTTCATTATTTTAGTTGTTAATAATTTATCTACTTTCTTTCACCTTCTACCCTTCTCGGATATCTTTCAGCTCACCTCCACCCAAATACTTTCCCATTTGACCTCTATACCCATCCCAAATACTTGTTTCTTTATCTACGAATCTTTAATAAAATGCTACCACCTTACCTAAGCATCCCCAACTCTCTGTGTAATCACAAAGAGATAAAAAATAATCTCATTTTAACCTTTTCACCCAATTTCCCCTACCAAAATCAATCATCCAACCAATGTCAGATATTACAAGATACCGGCATTAGTTTCCTAACTAATACCGATCTCTGTGACTGGTTATTTATCTTAGGAGAGCAAGCTCCTAACTTACCCAAAACCTCACGGAACCTCACCCAATCTCACCTAGACCCTCCTAAGCATGTCTACCACACCTGTCATCCTTGAAAACACCATAGCTTCTCTAGAATTAAGTGTATATTCAATATTTAGCTTAAATTTATTCTATTTTTACCATATGAGATACCTAAATTATATAGTTACAATAGGATTTTCCTTATACTCTCATTTATTTACATTAAGTTGTTTTTAAATAGTGGATTGATGGCCTTTCTATGAATCATCACACTTGTTGGAATTTAGCATATGCTAGGAAGTCCACTATCATATGTATATTTAAATATATTTAGTGGTGTTGTTGTGCTTCTACATGTAGTAATTCCTAGGTAAAAAGGATCTCTTCATGATTAGCCTACTCTTCTCAATGGTGCGCAACCTTCTTCAACTTCATAGGTATTCCTCCACACCTCACCTTTAGCTTATTTTTTTTATACACCACATTGTGGTGAAACAACCCTGATACTCAAGATTCTTGATTCTTCGTTGTAAAGCGTAGAAATCTTATTCAATATATCTATTGATTTGATGATAATTTTAATATGGGAGACATTTATATTTTTCAAGCCAATAAGGAGGATAAAAATGAGTAAATGGAAATCTAATTAATAGATGAGTTGTGAGGTTCATAAAAATATTTTGTTTCTTAGCATTGATTTCAAACTTGAGAGGCATGAGGAGTAGAAAGGTTGGAGGTTCACTAATATGAGCACATGTAGTCAACATACAGTGAAGATGAGATGTATAAGGAGAAAAAAAAATAATACTGAGAACTATCCTTAAGATGTTGGATTTCGTATTTTAGAGACGTAATCGTAGATTCCATAGTATGAAATTTATCTTGAAATAAAGAATGAAGGGCTTGAAAGAGCTTGAAAATAGATTGTTTGGATTTGGAATCAAGAGAGTCCTAAGAAAGAAAATTGAAAATAGTATTGACTTGAGCATGCAAGATGTTTATAGGTAGATACATAGTCTCTATGGTTTTTTGTAGAGAGTTATTTTACAAGATGGGTAGATTTGAATCAATTCAAGTAAAGAGACTTAACAAACCTTAGGATCCATGATGGAATAAAAAGAAATATACAAGAGTATTAATAATTTGGGTTCACCAAAATGATTAAATTAAAATGAAATATATTAGCCTAATCTGATGTTATTGAAGCAGTAAATAAATAAATAAATAAATAAATACTAAAATTACCCAAGGAGATGAGAAAATGAAATATTGAAACCCCTAATGTGCAAAGAGGGTTATAAAGTCTTTAGATGATTTGAAGATGTCATGATACTATGTTGTAGTGGAGACCATATAGATAGGAGGAGGAAAACCGACACACTAGAGCCTACAAAAATGGAAGATCTTAGTTGTTTTGCTGGTTTAGGGCACTTGGGAAAGGTATTGGGATTCTTGGGGCACCGCTGTTCTACAGAAATGACTAGAGAACCTCCTCTAAGGCTTCATTGAATTTTCTCCTATGTTTTCCTTTAGTATTTTTTATGTCAATGAACTTCGGTGGATGTTGTTATAAACCTAGGATGGAATAATCACCTACAAAACCCTCAAAAAAGAATCAGAACCCTAAAAAAATAAAGTTACATATGTAGGGGTCAAACTATCCTCAACTGCCAAATGGATGGACTTATCACTAAGTGCTACATTATATCTCAATCCCAATGTAGTTCTCGGTGTGTGTGTGTGTTGTGTGTATGAATAATTGTTTCCTAGGTGTTCTTGTGTGAGTCACACTTTATGAGTAGCGAGTAATAAAATAGATGTATAATGTAAGTAAATGGCGCATGGAATAGAATAAAATCTTCTCTTATGAAGTGTGATGCAAATGAACCAACCTTTTTACCTTGTTATGGAGCTATATGGATTCAAATGGAGTAGTATTATCATTTAATGGATGTAACCTTAGGTGGTGATACTATTGTATAGTCCTTGGTCCCTCATTATGGTCTCATAACATTATATTTATATGGTTCTCTTGTTCTAATTTTTTAATGAACCCCAGAAAGGCCAACAACCAAATATATAGAAATCTCAAATGGATTAAAAGAAGTGAGAGGAAAGTGTAAAGAGGATCAGGCCTACCTGGGGCACCCCAGTGCTGGATAAGTACATCAGTCAGAAAATAGGTAAAACACAGTGTAAAAGTACAGACTGGGAAAGTATGGGTGCAAGATCTGAAAGAAGAAATAAAAAAAAATACAAGATGGAAAAAATACATGGGTTAAGAACCATATTAATAGTATGAAACCAAAACTAAATAATTACCCAAAGCATGTGATTTAGTGTCTACACTTGGAAAGATCTTAATAAGTAATAAGATATATTGTAAGTATATTCTAAGAAAGAAACATGGAATAGAATAAAGGTGATTCCTTAGGATAAAATTTTCCATCCTAGATAGGAGTATTAGCTATATAAAACCTGGAGGAAAAGGATATGAATCTACGTTAGGTTTATGAGGGTTATGGAACAATTGATTATAATCCATGATGATATAAAAGGTAGAAAACCCTTGGTGTAACTATGGAAATTGACCCTACAATCTATGAATACAATGTTCAAGAACATGTGTAGTAGAAGAGGAATGAAAATTCACATGGGTCTACATACTAGATTAAAGGAATTGTAGTAGAAAAAAGGGAATAGACATTGTGATATTTTGAATGGGACATGATGTAGTCATAGTAAAAGATGACGATTCCACTTTTGTGTGAGTTTCTTATTTCATTCCTTTTTTATTTTTCAATGTGTTTATAATTAAAATATGTAAAAATGGATGAAATAATGCAATACATGGAAATTATAATTTAATTAAATTCCAAAATTAATTACATAAATAAATATAATGCTCATCAAAGAGATTATTGATCTAGAAACCTCTTTAAAACATAATGGAGAATCACACATAGCTACTTTTCTATTGATATGGGAGAGTCTAAGTGGTTAGGAGTGTGCAAGGAACATGATGATCTAAGACTGAAAATTATTTGTTACAAAAAATGGCACATGAAACCAAACTTGGTCAAAATTATACAACTAAGTGAAAAGTTTTCATATAATTTTGACACTTTTGTATGATCTTGTACATACATGGATTCTATTTTTACAACTTCCTGAGTGCTTTACCTTATTGGAAATGAATTTCATTGTGTTATCATTCTTCTTTTCTCACCTTCAGAATGTCCTTTGCAAACTTTTCTTCTAACCCTAGAACCCTTATAGTCTAAAATTGTGTTTTTGTAAAACAAATTTTAGTGGGTTGTGGGAACCCTTATTGCACCACCAATATCATCACTAATTTAAAGAGAGCTCAAGTTGCATGAAATTCTCTTATCATGCAATATATATAGTAGTGCATTCAGAAATTTAAAATTTTTACTTTGGCAATGCTTCAACTTGAGTTTCACATTTTTTCAAATACTTGAGAATGGACAATTTGTTGTCTTGTAGAGTGAGGATGGATAATCCTAAACTTGGAAAGATATTTCAAAATTATAAAGGGTGATGCCGTGATGAAAGTGCATGAGTTATATTTTTATTTTAAGGAGATTGGAGTTCCTTTTATTCTTACTTTTACTTGAGGAGTTATTGAAGTGATAGGTTCTTCCAAATGATGTATGATTTAATTTCTTACAAAAACACACACAAAAACACACACATTTTGAAGTTTATTAAGTCATGAAATAACTATGAAGGTGGATTATTATTTCATATGAAGATGATGGAATTGAAAATTATTACGGTACAAGGTGATGTTCGAGAAACCGTACAATAAGATTGGTTTGCAAAATTATACAAACTAATTGAAAATTGTAGTTTTCCATGCGATCAAAAAATAATGTTTTTAATTCATGGGATGGAGGATAAATTTTTAAAGAAGTGTTTTACGACACTCACAACAAAAAGGTGTAAAAATATAAGAAAATAGTCAAATATCTATCTGGGTGTGCTAAGAAAGAGTGAAGAGAGTGTATTTGTACATGTAAGTGTACAATGTTAAGATAATTCGTGTTAAAGGATAGATTTTTAAAATTTGAGTGTCTAACTTTTATCCCCTTTAAGTATGAAATCAAATTTCATGCTTAAAGGAAAATATACTTAAGTGTGTAGACACACTTTGTCTTTTCTTACAATAAATCTCTTTTACGATGTCGCATTATTGATTCTAACACACTCTAAAAAGAAACATGCAACACAGAGTGTAGTCAATTCCCAACATATGAAACAAAAATTTAACTCAGAATGTAATGAAATTATTGTAAATAAATTTTGCAACAAGAAATTTGAAAAGAGATGAAAAAACGTGGAAAGAATACACCTATTTATTTTGTAGATGGAATTTGATTCTATTTCTTATGTCTTGGAAATTCTAGATTTGTTAAAATCTGATGAAGGATTGGAGGTGATCGCTGGCCAATTTACACCAAGGAGAGGTTGATGCATTAGGTGTACCAACCAAATACACAAATTTCGAAGAGATGAACCAAAAAGAGGAAACAAAACACAACACTAAGGAGGAATACCATGTAACAAAGTCATTCAAACAACTTTGGTATCTTCCCCTTAAGTGCAAAATGGATAGGAAAATATTTCGATGAAGAGATTATATTATTTTCTACCTTCCATATCCCCACGGACGATACCATTGCAATTGGATACAAGCCCCATTTTGTAAATTAGGACACACTGGTATCAAATATATATATGTACTCACATACTCTTGCCATGTGCCATACAAATGAGTATAACTAATTTTATGCTAAAATATAAGTGGAGAAAGGATTCCCGTGCCAAAATATGCCCAAAACAGAACATAATATTGAGTATTATGTATAGACATTGTGAGAAGTATACCAAATAGTATAAGGTTTCGAAAAAAGTGTTGAAGCCATTCTCTTGTGTAGTTTATTGAGGTTTTCTTTCAATCATTCCACCAAGCTCTGGTCAAGTGTGTCATAGTGAATTATGATATCCCTTCTAGATGTCTCTAACATAGGCATGAAAGAAGTAAGAAATAAAGGGTATGTATCAAGCTCTACAACTGACCTATTTAATCCTTTACAAAGTATCCTAGCCTTGATAAGTGTATGTAAGTTCATGCCATAATTTTACAGGGGTGTAGTAGTCTTCAAAGAAAGGGTCCATGGTCTAATTGATGGTTTAAAAATCATATATTAGGTTACGTGAGAATCATATGTGAATGAGAGGCAAATATTGTTATATGTTATATTAATGTTTTGAAGATAGAATTCATAAATGAAGGAGAAGTAAAGTCCCTTAATAGATTAGTGATTTAACAAAAATATAACTTTTTGTTTAATCCCTCGATACACTATTTCTGAGTCACAATGATAAATAAAGTAATAAAGTACATGAAGTGACACAAGCAATAAGAAAGATGAATGAAACCCTAATTGCAATGAAGAGTTAGAATACTTATATGAATTTCCAATTAATCTTGGATTGTGCAAAGATGGAGAACTAGTAAAAATGGAACACAAGAGATCATAACCTAACCAAAAAAAATGTAGAAGTGTAGAAGAAGACTAGGACCATGGTTGCCTAAGGTAGTATTGGGGAACCTGGTGTGCTAGGATGTCTATCTAGGCACTAGAGTCTGTGCAAATTAATCATAAAATTATCTTCATATGATTGCTAAGTTTTTTTAGTCTTTCGTTATCTATTCACTATAATGTTGCATAGTGATCATTGATGTCATTGATAAGGTGCAATAACGATATGACCTGTAAAACCCCAAAACACATCAAATTTTAAAAATAAGTTAATCAAAAATGGGGGTTGGACTGTCCTCTAATGTCAACAAAGTTATCTTACAATCGATAACTTCACTACATCTCAGACCCAATATAATTCTATGTGTGGTGTAGAATCATGCCCTAGGTGGGTCTTATGTGTGTCACACTTTATATCGATCAAGTAGCTAGATGTAGAAAATGTAAATATATATGTGCATGGAAAAATTAACTTTCCTTACTATGCATATATTTAGGATAATCAGTATCTTGTCCCTTAGGAATGTTTTTTATGCTCTTTAGATGCCTTATGGATTAAACCTTAGGTGGTGATAGTAGATTCTTAGAGCTTGGTCCTTTAATTTGATCCCATAACATTGTATTTATATGATTCCATTTCTTAAATTTTGTAATTGATCACTAAAAGGCCGACCCCTAAGAGATAAGGGTTTCCAACAACTAGAAAGGACCCAAAAGGAGTGAGTAAGATACAAAGATTTCTAGGTCACCGAGAGGGGACGAGGGCACCTGGGAGCTGGTGTCCTGGCTAGGCGTCGATGTCCAGATCCAGAAAAGGTGAAGTATCAAGGCTCAAACTGGGTAGTAGGGTGTGCTAGGCCAAGAAGGAAACTAGAAAGGAACCTAAGAAGCCAAACATATTGACCAATTAGTAAATTTTCTCCCTTAAGAAACCTATGCATACAATGCATGTGATTAGGACCTAAAAATTTACCCAAGTGTGTGATTTAGTGTCTACATTTTCCCTCACTTTATGTTGTTCAGTGAAAGCTTGGTAACATAAAGTAGATAGAGATGCGTACTTGATAACCATGTCGATTGATGACAAAGATCATTTGAGAGACAAAAAATCATGGAGTGATAAAAAGTAAAGCATGGAAGCTAGAGAAGAGGAAGTAAAAACTAATGTGCAATTGTATAGGATGTTGCATTGTACCTATTTTTGATGTCATTATTAAAGTGTAAATTAATGTGAAAACCACTTCCCATTAGAATGGACATACAAAAGAGAAGAACAAACAAGTAGTCAAATATGTGTATATAGATATTTTTTTATCTAAATTTATGAAATGCATGTAGGAACTATGAAAAAATGCTAAAAAAATAAAAAGGAAGATGTGCACCTGATATGTGATGAGTTGAAAGAGATAAAAAGGATTCTGAAGATGTTTTAGAAGAACAAGAATTTTTGGTGATCTCATGCCATGTACGAGTTTTTTGGGTGATCTCATGCTATGGAACAAGTAGTGTCGGGATAAATTTATAGTTTCATTCTCCATCCTTTTACATATTCCTGAAATTTATACACCATTGCAGATGGTGTGATATTTTCTTTCTCAAGTTCAATCCATTTGATCTAGTTTGACCAAATGAAAGAGGAAGATAAATTGTGTATTGATTGTTGTAGGAATGTGCTTGTACTTTTCTAACTACTATATTAATTGTTTATAACCATATTAATTTAAGGAAAATTGTATATTTTCCACATGGTCATAGGCACTTAGGTTCCCAAGTCTATATCTTGGCGGTAGTGTCTATGCCAGAATAAGGACCCAAGTTTGATTCTGAGCCCTGTCTGAGATTGTGGACTGTGTTGACTTATTGCTAAACTTTGTTGAACTGTGACTATATATTTTTGAATGGGGTGATTCATTCACCCAATAGATTCCCTCCTCATTTAGGGTGCATGCAATGTCGCTAGGAGGATGCGACCAAAAACATGACCCCGTTCTTAATTGATACTATTATGTAATAGGGAATGTTCTTGGTAGAAACATAGGAAACAAGTGTTAGTGCAAGAAAGATAAACACACATGTAGAAGAAAAAATGTAAGCTAGTAGATATGAAAATAATGTAGAACATCAAAATCGGGTTACAAACATGGGAAATATCTCACAATGTTGCTAGATAATCAGGGACAAATCAGTGAAAAGAATACAAGCAGCGATCAAACAAGACATATGGAAAATCCCAAAAACAATGGCATGCAATTATAAGAAATAGTAAGAAATCATCAGAAAACCATGGTGGTAAATAGTTCCAATAAGACAAGTGTTATACATGAATCACCCATTAGCTTGTTAGAAAGATATCAATTATGTAAAAATCATGTATGATCTAATTTAGTAGTGTGCTAGTAAATAGGAAGTAAAATAAAATGAAACAATAGCACATGTAATGTGTGTACAAAATTCAATGCCCTCAAAATCCATTTTGGGACTGGTATGAGGTACTACGCCAAGCATTTATGTTACGTGTATCCATTTGTGTAGAGTCTGTGATGAGAAATGGAAGGGAATTGAACATGCATGTGTATATAGAAATATAATGGCATTCAAGATATCTATCTAGCATGTGTAAAAAGTGTACAAGTAAGCATAAGAAAGTAAGAGTAAATTAAACCAGGATATGTAGTATCTTGTGGATGAGATGGAATGGAATGTAGTGTGAATATGATAGGATCCACATGCCCTCTGAGTTTGTATTTATGCATGAGTGAGATGAGGTTCATTTATAGATGATTCCTCATTAGTAAATAATTAACCATATAACAACAGTGCATCATTAGAAAATAGGTTGATCGACATGTATGCTAGAAATATTCAATTAATAGAGTGCAGAGCGTAGATTATAGAATAATGTAATGTGATGTAAAAGCTAAAAATATGTGATCATCAAGGCATATGGAATAAATAGTGGGAGTGAGTGTGATGGATTTAATTTTATATTTAGACCCTCAACAGTCAACTATGAACCTCAGACTAGAGTGTGTCATCGATTAATGATGCGTGCACTAGAAATATTCAATCATGAACCATATATTGTAGATTATAATAGTATGATTCACAAAAAGAAGGTGTTAGAAAAAAAATTTAGTGTGTTGTTTGAGAATGTGGAGCTAGAAGGATGTACTTTGAATGTTCCAATTAGAAGTATGTGTTTATGTGTATAGCAATAGATGAGAGAATAAAGTGCAAAATTTGTAGAATATGTAGTAGAAGATGTAAGAAAGGTGTGTAAAGTATCAATTTTGTTGATTGTGTAATAGTAAATGTGAGAATAAGTTGTGAATATTCAGAGTGTGAAATGTGAAGTGTGTGATTTTTATGTATATAGTATTTCCCTCAACAGTCAAGTGTAAACCATACCACAAGAGTGCGTCATTGGGTAATGATGATAATGTATCAAAGTGTGCAATATGAATGTCTAGAGATATGAAGTAGGTATCTCGAAGTGTGACAACATAAGTGATAGACACATAATGGTGCATGGAGGGGGGAAGATAAGTGTGATGCCCCCCAAGTGTATGAGGAAGAGTAAGATCATGTAACTTCTTCTAGGATATCATTGTTGTCATGTTCAAATCCAAATGGAGAAGCATCAAATACTTGGTAAGAAATAGTATCATGATGATCGAGTACAGAGCCATTGAGGCATAAAGTGTACATTCCCATAGCATATTATTCATCAATGAAAGGAGGTAATGGAAAACTGTGTGCATACCATCGAGTAAGATTTTTTGAATAGCCAAAAAATGAATCATTGCAAATGAAAACACGATTAATGGACATATGAAATGAAATATTTATATGATCAGGGTCTAAAGTTCCCATAATGTAGTTAATCCAAGATTGCCCAAGTGTAAAAGGAGAAGTGTGAGGATTGCATGCAATTAAATGTTGTGAGGTGAAAGACACAAGGACCATAAAAAACAGTAATGTAGAGGATAGAGGTCATCGAATGAAAATCCTAGTCAAATCAAGCCATCATGTGTACATATAGTATCAGATCAAGTAGGGTAAAATGGGATATATTCCTAATAAAAATCATTCATGAAAAGTGTGCATGTATAAGGAGGACGTGTCAATGGTGGTTTCACATGAGAAAATTAAGTAGGTGGCATGACATTTGATATTTCCACAAGCCCCTGATAAATTACCATAGAATTTGTAGAATCAAGAGGGGCCAATAATGTAGATGGGACAATGTCTAACATTAAAATAGAACCTTCAAGTGGTGGTAAGTGAGAAGGAGAATCCATGGGTTGTGGGTAATTAGTACTAACAGATGTTGGAGTATGAAGGGTAGTGGTTGGATTGTGGGTGTAATATTTTAATGGTTCACGATCACCGGAAACTATATACTCTACACCCTCATGTAAGAATTTAACACATCAATGCATTGTAGAGGGTATTGCTTGCATGGCATGAAGCCATGGTCTACCAAGTAAGAAATTATGTTGAACTAGAAATTCAATGACAAAGAAAACCGTATGAAGATTTTTTTGATTGATAGTGATGGGTAAAGTGATATGGCTTATGCATGGATGAACAAAACCATCATAAGGGTAAAGAGAAATAGATTAAGGACTAACATAAATAGTAGAAAGGCCGATAGCCTCAATGGACGATAAATTACATAGATTAAGCTTAGATCCATTATATAATATATTTTGTTCCACACCAACATCATTGATGTGAATCATTATGTATAAAGTTGGATCATTGTCAAAGGAAGAAAGAGCAAAAGGAGGATTAGATGGAAAAGCAATGTGATGAGAAAAGGTATCTACAAATATGTTATAGACTAAATCCATATGAATATCGTAAGGAATACAAGTAGTATCTAAGAGAGTAATTATTTTACTCTTAATTCAGGGTTGATGAGTAAGAAATCATAAATAGAAATATCCATGATGAGATGATCTTAGACAAATGTAAGAAACAATTAAAGAAATACCCTAAAGGTGTTCAAAGAGGATGAGTTCACTAATGATTTAAAAAAAATGTAACTTTTTGTTTAAAACCTAGATAGGCTATTTCAAGGTCATAACGATCAATAAATAAAAAATTAAATGAAGTGACTTAAGCAATAAGCAAGATGATTTTTAGAGCTTGAATAAAAATATTTTTGGTTTTAGGATATTTTTGTCATTCCAATGCAAGGGTTTTGAGGATTTTTGGTGCATGGAATATTGTTTTTGGATAGGCTGATCCATATGGGTAACTTGTAGCTTTTATGAAAAGTATATTGGATGTTGTTAAGATGCATTAGTCATGCTAATGGAGGGAAAATGTTTGGGTTTGAACTTGAATCAAGAAGGATATTTTAAAAGCATTATTTTGGATGATTTTCGAAGTTAGTTGTGTGTGTGAAAGAAGTCCTACCTAGGTGTGAGATTTTTTTAGGTGTGTGACAGGTTAAGGAAGGTCAGAAAGAATGTGTGAAATATTTTTATGCTTTAAGAAGTGAAGAAAGACCTAGTTTGTGGGAGTTTGAATACCTAGGGTTTGAACAAAAGGTTATGAGCTGAATTTGTGATCTCTATCAGCTATGGAAGCATAAATAATTTATATATATTATTCATAACGTGGTTGAGTGGGTTGATCATCTTGAGGGATTGTAGCCTCCTTGTAGATTTAGTGCTTAAAACAATAGGGGTTAGTGTTTCTTTAGGGTTGTAGCTCTATTAAACTATGGGTTAGTTCTCCTTGTGGGGTTTGTGCCTCACTAAATTTGAAAGATATGAATATAAATATTGTGTTTCAGTCATTTTTCTTCCCCATGAGGGTTTCCCATTTATATCTTATGTCTTGTGTTGATTATCTTATTCTTGGTTTCTTGCATATGTGATATTTGATTTTCTGCACATACTAATGGATGGTTAAATGGGTTTGAGTTTTGAATAAGAAATCTAAAATAATAATTTAAATTTTGTACAGATTTAGTCACCCACCTCTTAGTTTATTGTGCTTCCAACAGTTACATCCATCCAACTGAGACTTAATATTCTTAATTTTTTCTAGAAAATTTATTTCCTTTTCATATCCCTTCATGGGAGTTGTCATCAGTTCTAAAATCAACTTTATAATGTTTGATAATTATGTAACTTCATGCATTGATTCCACTTTTGTCCAAGCCTCACTTGGATCTTCATAATTCTAAAATTGAAGGAGGAGATCATATTACATTCTTCACAATATAATGGACATAGCTTCCTGCACCTTTTACTAATTTGCAGAAACATTATCCATTTCCACTTGTCTACTGGTCGGAGCCTTCTTCATACCATTTACGACTTTCCAAAGCTTGTGAACCATAAATTCTACCTTCAATCATATCTTCCAGATGCTATAATTGATTCCATTCAACATTTGTGATTTATCAATAGTAAAGTTGTTAGATACCATTTTCACGTAAATAAATTTCAATAAATAAAAACTACGAGGTTTTAGTACTCAAAGTTTAAGAATCCCTCTTTCATGCTTTAAGCCATGCAGTCGTATTTTGATGAATTCATGTCAAAAAAAAGGCACATGTCAACTAATTATTCTACAATATATTATTTTTACAATAACATTGATCTATCAATATGTGAGTGAATTTTTGTTAGTTTTACATGAAAAAACGATGACTTAGTCATCGTGTCGTAAAAAAATTACTTCACACAAATAACTTTCTTATCCAATATAAATGATATTATTTGAATAAATTTCCCACTAAAAATGAATTAATTTAATTTAATTTAATTAACTTAAAATAAATTAATCAAATTAAAATAATTTGATTAATAAATGGAAAATAAATTACTAGTATACAAAAAAGAAAGGAGAATTTTCGACCGAGTTGGTGATTCATCTAATCAACATGGTAGGGAAGGTAAAATTTGGCACAATCCGTTACAAACCAACTTGCTATGAATTTAACTTAACTCTACATTCACCAATGTGGACAATCCACTTCGCATCTTGTAAATTCTAACAAAACACAGAAACCACGTGTCCTAAGCCACAATAACACAATATCACTGCATATATTTGTAAATCCTTTCCATTCCCATAACTTTCTGAATGTGGGACTAATGTTAACTTGAAAAATAAAAAAAGTAAAATTAGTTATAGGCTTAAGAGAGGCCACGTGGTACAAGGAAAGTTCAGCCGTATAAGGGGCGAAAGGTTCATGGAGCCGTCTACCATCCACTAAAAATGCACCCATTTATGTGCGGAGTCCATTTTTTTTACCATGGTTGCCATCACATGCGCATGCAAAAGGCATGACCTGGAAACAAAAACTGGCACTGGAGGTAGTCAAATCACTGCCGGCTCATATGCATGGAGGATGTTGCATTGATTTTTGTCAGTGTGCCACTGTGAGGGGTGTCATTTATTTAAGGAGGCAGGTGAGATGATACATCAAAATTCCTACCCACTTAATGCCTAACTACTTAACCATTATTGAATACCAAAACACTAAAATTTAACAATTAGAAGATTTTGCTGTTGTAGAACTATTGCAGACCATACCGAAGGCATCAGACGGGACCAATTTCTTCGTTATTCTGCACCAAAGGAAATGATTAGTCATTGATTCACATTTGTGGCCACTAGGAAGGGACATTCCACTACACATAGGAAACTGTAGTCACAGGTATTTTGAGATTGAAAATCAAATGATATTTAGGAATATATAATTTGGCTTATTTTTATATACAACCATGATATTGTCCCCACTTTTGATGTCTTTTCCACAATCTTGCATCGGTTTTGTGCATTATTTGTCATATGAGATGTTACTCCCATTAGCGCAGGAATGATTGCCATAAGTTTACTGTCAATCAAAAAATCAATAATGGTTGGGCCTCTCAGCATATCACTCTACTAAAATTTGGTGTTAGAAAAAGTAATTATCACAACCACACATTGTTTTTGATTCAAATCAATCACATGACAAAACTTCTTACATTTTGATAGTGGTTTTGGGGAGGAAAGTTCTTCTGATGTTATTATACTCAAAATCTATGTCTTGCAACGTTTGGCTTTCAATAATGCTGAAATCTAGAGTTTCAGAGATGGAATTTCTAGCTAGTCTCCTACTCATTACAAAATCACAATTAACCATGTTAGTTGACTCCACAAAATATTGGCAATGGTCACTAAAAAATAGGCATAGGAATTAAATAGAATACTCACACAGTTTCAAGTTGCGTCAAGTTAAAAACATTAGAAGGAAATGATCCATTCCACTTTCTGTTTTCCATCATGCTGTGAAACAATTTAAACATGAAATAAGAAAAGGGTATCAATATAGGTTAAGTTTCTTCTATAATCTATTTATATCAGCGCTTAGATTACTTTGGACTTAGATTGTGGTTAACAAGTCTAAGGAAGGAAACAACATGGGAACTTGGGATACATCAAATGAATTTTTATTGAGGTCCCTACGAATACCACACCGAAACAATATTATTAGACTTCACAACATAGATGGGGGATCTTTGGAGATAGACTAGCTTGCTAGTCTATATTACTCACAAGTATTGTAGGTTTCTCATAACGGATTAGTCAATAACAGTACCGTTCAATTTATTGTTTTGAAATATGCTAGAAATTACAAATTGATCCCAACAGTTACAACATTAATCTCAATATATTATCTCTCAAAATAAAACAAAAAAGCTAATGCTACCTTTACGACTATTTTACAACTCTTTGGGAAGCGACACGCTTCAATCAAGGCATGTTATTTTAATACAAATGTTTTGAATCTTAGATACAAGGGAGAGTAGGTTTGTCATGATTGATTATGTCTCTGATTAACATGAGTAAATCACAGCGTGTGCTTCATCTTGATGAAAAACACAATTTGTTTTATAATGTACTAAAAAACACAATGTGTTTTTTAGCATGTTGAAAAACACGACGGTTTTCCACACTGTTTCATTTACGAAATTGAATTTTATGAAATCACGAACTTAATATTTGAATTCATATTTTTCAACAAGAACCTGAATAATAAATGTCTTGAAATAAAATGTTCGACAATCTCCATTTTTTCCATCTAGTTCTAGATATATAGTTATAACATTATTTTTTGGATTAAACAAATGTATCACCAATCATGAGTCAGGGGACCACATATCGTATTAAATGCATACTTAAATTTTTTAGGGGAAAATGTTTTCGTTCAATTTTTCGTTAAGATGGAAAACTCACCGTGTTTTTCATCAACATGAAAAATAGACCATGTTTTTCAACATGTTGAAAAACACAATGGTTTTCCGCATGTTCAGGGTGTCTTATTTGAGTGTCAAGTATTAGTTTGTGTTTGTTTCCATTGATCGATCCCTAATAAACCTAATGTGGCAATTGAACATGTATTAGGGTTAGATTTCGAATCATTTATAGCAATTGAATCCTAATCCATGTCAAATTAATGTTAGGTGTTGTATTATAGTTTACGGTGTTCTAATTATGTTATTTAATAGGACAAGTTAGTGTTTAGGGCATCATATCAATGTTTGGGTGTTTAGGGCACTGTATGATTGTTTAAGATGACATATTAATATTTAGACGTTATAATTGTGTTTTGTAAAGTGACCCATTAGTTTCTAAGGTCTCATTATAGTTTTTAGGGTTTCATATCAACCTTACGGTTATTTTTTTAATGCTCAAAGTATCTCGATTGTCAATTATGTTATTTAGGTTGACTCATTAGTGTTAAGGTTCTTATATCAATGTTTGAATGTTTAGGGTGGTGTATTAGTGTTTAATATGAGTGCTTATGATATCAAATTATTCTGTAAGGTGTCCTAATTATATTATTTATGATGATCACTTAATTTTTATAGTCTTCTAATAATGTATAATGTGTCATATTATTGTTTGTCAAGTCTTATAAAATTTTTAGGGTAAAACATTAGTGTTTTTTGTGTCTAATTTATGTTATTTAGAGTAACCCATTAGCGTTCAAGGTTTGGCATCATTTTTGAGTGTTTAGGATGTCATATGCATGTTTAGTGTTTAGGGTGTCGTATGAGTTGATAGGGTATTACAGTGATGATTATCATTTTGTATGAGACCATGTGTTTCACTAGTGTTTAGGCTATCCTAATTATGAAATAGTGGATGAATCATTAGTGAATAGAGTATCATGACATTATTTAGGGTATTGTATCAGTCTTTAGGGTGTTAAATTAATGTTTAGTGTATCCCAATTATTTTATGCGGGGTGACTAGTTAGTGTTCAAGGTGTCGTATAAGTGTTTAAAGTGTCCAAAATTAATTTAATGTGGTGACTTAATATTATTTATGGTGATAGAATTAGAATAATTATACCTAATATTACGTTTTCATTCATCATTAGAATCAGAATACTTTTAGCTAATACTTCTAGAGATGTTAAGTTAATGTTATAAACAATTCTTAAATTTATTGTTCATTTTATATAAACAATCATGCAAAAAATATTAATTTTTTTGTTATGTGGAAGGAATGAAAATCAAATCTACAATATTTTCTAAATATTGTGAATGTGGAGATAATATTTATATATATATATTTGTTATTAGTTGTTAAATATTGGTAATTGTAATGTTGTGAATTCCTAATGTAATTTGAAGATATAAAAATTATGTGATATCATACTTTGACTCTCAATTTGGCATATGGGGGCAGGTGCCTCTGCAAAGACAGGAATCAGTGTGTTTTGAAGGGGCTTGCCCCTTAAGATGCCACATCGATATGCCCAACTATCATTTCGTGATGAAGGGGCTTGTCCCTTAGGATTCTACATTGATAGATAGGCAGTAGACTGTGCTGAGGAGAGGTTTTTAAAGTTTCCCACCAACCTTCCACTCAGAAATGTACCCTTCCGTAATATCACAACTGTCCCTTTTGCAATGGATGGTTGTGATATTATGGGAGGGTGTTTCTTGGGTGAAGGATAGCCGTTGGAATTTATCGATACTTGAATTTGTCATGGATATGAGCTTTCTGATGTTGTGATTATTTTATCGTAATGGATGACATATATTTGATTTGACATGTATTGTATTGACGTTAATTGTATATTTATGCTTTGTACTAGTTACTCTTTTGTGCAGTGAATAAGAATACCATGAGCTAAATTTGTCCCGATCCTATTTGTAAAATTAAGAGATACAAAATAACAAGCTTCCATGTAAACTGAATATGAAGGGTGTTCACATAAAAAGTTTGAAAACTGCAAGAATTCCTAAAAATAGTCATCAATATCTTAACAATTTATAAAATTATATGTATATTATAGATAGTTCAGTATGCCAATGAATACTATTTGTTCATAATGTATAACAAATATTTTTTATTACAATTCAAAATTTTAACATCAATTCTAAAAATTCAAATAAAAGTGTGAAATTTTTGAAATATTTATATTCCTCAATTTTTAGTTTGTAAGTTCATTTTTTTCAAAAAGAACAGGTATTATTTTATTGTTGTTTAATTATTGTGTTTATGGCACGCATAAATGTATATATATATATATACTAAAGATGTTATTAATATTTTATTTTTTTTATTTTTTTATTTGTAACTTCTGTTTTAAATAAACATGTTCTTGTTTCGATAGTTTTTATTGTTTTCAGCTAAATGTAATAATATTTTCTATGGAAGTTTCTCTCCACATTGAATAAGTGTATTTGAAATAATATTAATTTTGTAACAGTCTTTATCACATTATATTTATTATGTCGCATTCTTTTTCACATTATAGATGACCATATTGTGATATGTTTGCAGTAGGGAGTCCTATAAATTGTTATTTTCCTTGAATTTCAATTACTATGTTTTATACACGTGGCTTTTGAATTAGACAAAAAATTGAATGCTTGTAATGTTTTAAGATGGTATTCATGTTGATGATGATCAGTCATAACGCAATTTATTTCAAAAGGTATGAAATAATTATTTCATTAACGATGAGAAGGTAGGCCCAAATGGAAGAGCATGATCGATTTTCCCTGTCCAAGAGATTACAGAGGAAAAGAGTTAGTTTTCATATGATGACCTAGAATGGACACCAATAGGGGATGAGCCGAATGGTCGACATTTGTGCCGCCATACCACTCACAAGAATACATGCATTTCTAAAGGGGGGAAGGTTCTAACAAAATATTTGAGGACTACCTTTGACTACACAAATCACAACTCAACAAATATAGAAAATCCAAAACCGCATACAACCAAATCATATTCTAGGTTTAGAAATTCACTAACAAATTATTTTTTTGTACGTTCTTTTCATAAAAAGTTGTATAGCATTTGATGTTACCGTTTTTAATGCAACTATTGGTGTTCATATGGTCTAGACGACAATAGGAAATAAGTCAGTAACAAGTGAAAAAGTGAGTAGGTGTATAATTAAAAGGGGTCGGCAATGTCATTTCAATGTGAAGGTTTTTTATGGGAGACCGACAACAACCAAAATATTATACAATCATCCATTTAATTATGATGTAAATGGTGAGTGTTGTCATGGGATGAATGAAAACACCATTAATGATTTACATCTGAATGTTACCCACCGTACTTATCAAATGAATGTAAAACTTATATCGAGACTCTTTGTGTTAATGGGAGTCACCGTGGACATGGTGTATGATAAATATATAGAGGATCCATCAAACGTGGGTATATTGAGTAGGAGGGATGAATACATGACAAGAAAGTACATGCTGAATGCATGGAAAAGAGTTCGCTACAGAAGGTCTCAAAACCATGTTGATGATGCCATGAGCATGAAATTATGGCATGCAGAGGAAAGAGACATATCTTTCTACTATCAACGCCTAAATGGAACCACCGTTCCATTCATTATGGGGTTGCAAACTCCGTGTATGTGTGAGAGAATGGTTCAAGATTCGCACAATTCCATAATCTCCATGGACTTGATGTTTACTACCATCAAATATGGTGTAAGTAATTGGAATGAATTTTAAAATGATGTGCAATTTACGTATCATTAATACTATTCCCTTTTCATTATATTAAACCTCATGTTACCATTTGATGTCATATTTCTTGCAGTACCAATTATACACATTCCTTGTTTTTGACAAGCAAGAAGCTGGGGTACCCGTAGCATGGGCCATTTCTGTGAGGAATAAAATTGAAGATATTTACGAGTGGTTGCCAGAAGTCTATAAATGAGGAAAACGACTTTGTGCCAATTGGCAGATCAATGCATTCATTACGAATGATGCATCGGCTGAAATCCAAGCCATCAGGTGTGTTTCTGGTTATCATGTAGTGCTATTCCTATGGCACATGCATAGGGCATGGTTTAAAAACATGCACAAGTATTGTAGCAAGGAGTCTAGGTGGAAGATTTTTTAGAGACTAGGTACCATCATGTATGGTTCTGAAATGCATCACGAGCATACATTTTGAATCATTCAAGACTTATTTAATGAATTCAAAGAGAATACATGGTTTGAGAGCAACAAACGTGTTGGTGAGTGTGATTCTTTTTGTGTTTTCTTATTAATTATCATCAATTATAATTCTTGGTTTATAAGGTCACTGATTCTCAATCCGTGTCGTTTGATAGCTATGTGGGCAACAAATTTTAGAAACTTTTCCCATGAAAACCAATAAACAAACGTATCCATTGAATCCTTCCATTGTTTTTTTGAAGACTAGATACTTGTGTGATAGACAAAAGAAATGTGCTCTCTAGATGGACTATTTTTTCTACACACTTGTGTACAAGGTGGAGCCATTTTACAAACATAAGAGAAAGTTGCAAAAATCTATCTTCTTGACCAATTTCAAAAAAGAAAGACATCTATTGTCAGTAGTTGAGAGAGAAAAGAGTATTCCTGATACAGATTACCTTGCAATTACACCTAATTGCAATCAATTGTGGGTGAGGAGCCAAACAACTAGAAGCACATGGTATTTGGTAAGGCAATACGAAGCTTTAAACGTATGTGAATGTGCTTGGTCTATCATAGGAAACACATGTAAGCACATATTGAAGGCATTGGATTTTTGCAAGAAAAATGTGTCGATGTCATCATATCAAGCACCAGAAGTGACAGGTAGGTCAATGCCATCATATGTTACCGATGTAGATTTCTAATCATAAGTTGTAACGAAATAAGCATTGTGTTGAATTTATTTTCATTTGGCATGCAGAAGGCAATACTTATGGGGAGACAAGTAGGGTGAATGAAGACACATTCTGACACGGCCCCTCTTCATTGTATCCAACAACAAAAGTTGAAGGTAATTTAATGTCATCGTATGTGGCAAGTAGTTATATAGATTGCTAAGAATAAGTTGCAACGAAAAAAACAACATGTTGAAATTGTTTTCATTTCTCGTGCTGCAGCTAATACTGATGTAGAGACAAGCACTCTAAATGATGGGATGTCATGGGATGGCCCCTCCTTGCCACCTCAACACTCACTGATAGTTGATTTTTAGTTGTTAATTCCTTTAATCAATTAATCGATGCCAATGATAATGTTCTTCATGCATATTTATGAATAGGTGGCATTGTGTATTCCTGTGTACTATGATATTGAAAAACCTAGTGTGTAAATAAATAATATTCTATAATGTCTTATACATCACAAGAACTCCTAAAATAGTTGGGGTTGGTAGTTTGATGATAGAAAGTGATTCAGATTTCATGGAACACACATCCAAAGAATTCTTGAAGTCAGTCTCTGATACACGACTCACTACAGATGAACAGAAAAAAACATTCTTGGAATGTGTTCAAAGGTTTAGGAGAGACCTAGAAGCATCAAATTTATTGGATGTTGTTGTGAAAGGAGATGTCAATGAGATTGTCACCACCCACATGTGTCCATGGTTTAGTGCAAGTAAAACATGCCACCGAAGTGTGAGTAAAAAGCCTGTCATTGTAGAAGATTTGAACAATCATGTTGAAGACTACGAATGCTTCCAATTTCCCAATGAAAATCATGCAAATAGGAGAAAAATGACACAAATGGAACATACAAGTTAAAACATTGAACTATTAGTGTCAACTATTCACAAGATATTTTAATTTTTGAGGCGAAGACTAACATATTGATCATTTATTTTGTAGGTGGTTCAAATGTAGCTGAAACATCTCCCTGCCGCCACTTATCTTTCAGTAATTTAGCATCTATGCAAGGTTTGTATTGAATTTCCTTAATATCATAACATTTATTTACTTTCTGTAAGCTGAAAATCCTTTGATACCTTGTCTAATATTTAATTTTTTGTGTTACAGATGCAACGGATATGCAAATGGTGTACCTTACAGAATGAGCAGGTTGAGCCTTGGAAAGTAAATGTATGGAATGTTGAGCGGGCCTAAATTATAATTGTAAACATTTCCTATTCATGTATAGGAGATTGTACATTGCGTATATTTGAAATACATAAATAAGGAACGTGTACAACTAACCTACTCTTTGACTATTTTTAGAGTGTAGAACCGCTCACGTAATATATGGATAGTATAAAATATTTTCACAAATAGAAAGTTGATGTAATTATGATGAAAATATTTAATCAATAGTAGAAAATTATCATGTCGATGTTTAATTGCTACAATCAAAGTGTTTAAAAATAAACCTTGTTCAACACTATATAAAATATTTCACCACGTTGAAAAATGCAGTGTTTTTTACGAGTTTGAAAATCGTGACCCCATTCTCCAAAAGGCGCAACCCCCGGTGCTCTTCTTTCTCGTTGTAAACATTGACTCCGCATCAACTGATTATCGGGTGGATATGGGTTGAAGTTTTCCCAAGCGATGGAAAGTAGGGTGCATTTTCCACCACGTTGAAAAATGCACGATGTTTTTCAGTAGTTTGAAAATCGTGACCATTTTCTCAAAAAGGCGTTACCCGTGGTGCTATTCCTTCTTGTTATAAACATTGAATCCACATCAACTGCTTACCGGGTGGATAATGGTTGAATTTTTCCAATGTGATGGAAAGTAGGGTGCTTTTTCCACGATGTTGAAAAATGCACGGTGTTTTTCAGCAATTTGAAAATTGCAACACCATTCTCCAAAAAGGACAACCCGTGGTGCTATTGCTTCTCGTTATAAACATTCAATCCACATCAACTGCTTATTGGATGGATATGGGTTAAATTTTTTCAATGCGATGGAAATTATTGTGCATTTTCGACCACGTTGAAAAGTGCAAGGTGTTTTTTAGTAGTTTGAAAATCACGATCACGTTCTCCAAAAGGCGCAACCCGTGGTGCTATTCCTTCTCATTGTAAACATTGACTCCACATAAAATACTTATCAGGTGGATATGGGTTGAATTTTTCCAATGTGATGGAAAGTAGGGTGCTTTTTCCACCACGTTGAAAAATGCATGGTGTTTTTAAGCAATTTGAAAATCGCGACCTCGTTCTCTAAAAAGAACAACCTGATGTGCTATTCCTTCTCATTGTAAACATTCTATCCACATATTCTGCTTATCGGGTAGATATGGGTTGAAGTTTTCCAATGCAATGGAAAGTATGGTACAGTTTCCACCACAGTGAAAAATGCACGTTTTTTTTCAGTAGTTTGAAAATCACGACCACGTTCTCCAAAAGGCACAACCCATGGTGCTATTCCTTCTCGTTGTAAACATTGAATCCACATGAACTGCTTATCGGGTGGATATGGGTTTAGTGTTTCCAATGCAATGGAAAGTATGGTGCATTTTTCAACCACATTGAAAAATGCACTATGTTTTTCAGCAGTTTGAAAATCGCCACCCGTTCTCCAAAAGGCACAACCCGTGGTGCTATTCCTTCTAGTTGTAAACATTGACTCCACATCAACTACTTTATCAGGTGGATATGGGTTGAATTTTTCCAAATCAATGGAAAGTAGGGTCTGTTTTCCACCACATTGAAAAATGCACGGTGTTTTTCAGCACTTTGAAAATTGCGACCCCATTCTCCAAAAGGCGCAAACTGTGGTGTTTATTCCTTCTCATTGTAAAGATTGACTCCACATCAACTGCTTATCGGGTCGAGAAGGGTTGAATTTTTCCAAAGTGATGGATAGTAGGGTGTGTTTTCAACCATGTTGAAAAATGAATGGTTTTTTTTCAGCAGTTTGAAAATCATGATCACGTTCTCCAAAAGGCGCAACCTGTAGTGCTCTTCTTTATCGTTGTAAACATCAACTCCACATCAATTGCTTATCGGGGTGGATAAGGGTTGAATTTTTTACAATGATATGGAAAGTATAGTGTGTTTTCCACCACATTGAAAAAATGCACGATATTTTTAAGTAGTTGGAAATTTGTGACCTCATTCTCCAAAAGGCGCAACCCGCAGTGCTATTCCTTCTCGTTGTAAACATTGACTCTACATCAACTACTTATCAGGTGGATATGGGTTGAATTTTTCAAATGCAATGGAAAGTAGGGTGCATTTTCTACCACATTGAAAAACACATGGTGTTTTTCAACACTTTTAAAATCACGACCCTTTTCTCAAAAAGACGTAACCCATAGTGTTATTCCTTCTAGTTGTAAACATTGACTCCACATCAACTGCTTATTGGTTGGATATGGGTTGAAGTTTTCCAATACGATGGAAATTATGGTGCATGTTCCACCACATTGAAAAACGCATGGTGTTTTTTAGCAGTTTGAAAATCGCGCCCCCGTTCTCTAAAAGGCACAAACCCATGGCGCTATTCCTTCTCATTATAAACATTGACTCCACATCAACTTCTTATCAGGTGGATATGGGTTGAATTTTTCTAATCCGATGGAAAGTAGGGTGCATTTTCAACCACATTGAAAAACACATGGTGTTTCTCATCACTTTTAAAATCGCGACCCCATTCTCCAAAAGGCGCAACCCGTGGTGTTATTCCTTCTCATTGTAAACATTGACTCCACATAAACTACTTATTGGGTAGATATGGGTTGAATTTTTCCAATACGATGGAAATTAGGGTGCGTTTTTCTACCATGTTGAGAAACGTATGGTGTTTTTCAGCAGTTTGAAAATCATGACCCCATTCTCCAAAAGGCGCAACCCATGGTCCTCTTCATTCTTGTTGTAAACATTGACTCTAAATCAGCGACTTATTGGGTGGAGATGACTTGAATTTTTCCAATGTGATGGAAATTAGGGTGTGTTTTCCACCACATTGAAAAAATGCATAGTGTTTTTTCAACAGTTTTGAAAATCGCGACCCCGTTCTCCAAAAGGCGCAACCCACGGTGCTATTCCTTCTCATTGTAAACATTGAAACCACATCAACTTCTTATCGGGTGGATATGGGTTGAATTTTTCTAATGTGATGGAAATTATGGTGTATTTTTCCACCACATTGAAAAAATGCATAGTTTTTTTCGGTAGTTTGAAAATCGCAACCCCATTCTCCAAAAGGCACAACCCGTGGTGCTATTCCTTCTCATTGTAAACATTGACTCCACATCAACTACTTATCAGGTGGATATGGGTTGAATTTTTCTAATGCGATGGAAAATTAGGGTGCATTTTCCACCACATTGAAAAATGCATGGTGTTTTTTAGCACTTTTAAAATTGTGACCCTGTTCTCCAAAAGGCACAACCCACGTTGCTATTCCTTCTCGTTGTAAACATTGACTCCATATCAACTACTTAATGGATGGATATGGGTTGAATTTTTTGAATACTATGGAAATTAGGGTGTGTTTTCTACCATGTTGAAAAACGCATGGTTTTTTTTCAGCAGTTTGAAAATTGCGACCCCATTCTCCAAAAGGCACAACCCACGGTGCTCTTCATTCTCGTTATAAACATTGACTCTACATCAACTACTTATCAGGTGGAGAAGGGTTGAATTTTTCCAATGTGATGGAAATTAGGGTGCGTTTTCCACCACATTGAAAAATGCATGGTGTTTTTCACCACTTTTAAAATTGCGACCCTGTTCTTCAAAAGGTGCAACCTGCGGTGCTCTTCTTTATCATTATAAACATTGACTCCACATAAACTACTTATCCAGTGGAGAAGGGTTGAATTTTTCCAATATGATGGAAATTTTGGTGTATTTTCCACGACATTGAAAAATGTGTGGTGTTTTTTAGCAGTTTGAAAATCATGACCACGTTCTCCAAAAGGCGTAACCTGTGGTGCTCTTCTTTCTCGTTGTAAACATTGAATCCACATCAAATCCTTATTAGGTGGTGAAGGGTTGAATTTTTCCAATGCAATGGAAATTAGGGTGCGTTTTACACCGCGTTGAAAAACATATGGTTTTTTTCAGCAGTTTGAAAATCACGACCACTTTATGTAAAAGGCGTAATCCACAGTGCTCTTCCTTCTCATTGTAAACATTGAATCCACATCAAATTCTTATCAGGTGGAGAAGGGTTGAATTTTTCCAATGCAATGGAAAGTAGGGTGCGTTTTACATCACATTGAAAAATGTAGGGTGTTTTTTAGCACTTTTAACATCATGACCCCATTCTCCAAAAGGTGCAACCCGCGGTGCTCTTCTTTCTCATTGTAAACATTGACTCCACATCAAATTCTTATCGGGTGGATATGGGTTGAATTTTTCCCAAGTGATGAAAAGAAGGGTGTGTTTTCCACCATGTTGAAAAATGCATGGTGTTTTTCAGCACTTTTAAAATCATTACCCCATTCCCCAAAAGTCACAACCTGCGGTGCTCTTCATTCTCATTATAAACATTGACCCTACATCAACTGCTTATTGGGTGGAGAAGGGCTGATTTTTTCCAATTCGATGGAAAGTAGGGTGCATTTTCCACCACGTTGAAAAACGCATGGTGTTTTTCAGCAGTTTGAAAATTGTAACCCCGTTCTCCAAAAGGTGCAACCCACACTGCTATTCCTTCTCATTGTAAACATTTACTCCACATCAACTGCTTATGTGATGGAAAAATGGGTTCAATTTTGTAGTCTTAATGAATGGTAACACACATTTAAACTAACATCAATCCATTGTAATGTATACGCAGCATGAAAATTACATGCTTCAATGAGAAATTGAACTTAAAATTCTCTATAATATGTACATTAACTAGAAGTAACATTCACAATACTTGCACATTTTAAATCATTTTCTATTTTAATTTTTTTTTGTATGTTTTCATGGTATAATTATTTTTTAATCTTTTAAAAACTATAATATATGTTTAACCAACACCTGTTGATGTTAAAGATCACATGACAAGTGTCATTTTATTACAAAGTCATATTTTATGTCAAAGGTCACTAGGATAGTATTCGGTGTGATACTTGGCACTTTTTTCCTCAGTCAACGCATTGGCTAGGAGTTACATCTTCTTCCATAATTCTTTGTGGCCTTCGTGAATTTTAACAATGGAATTAAAACTTGCTACTTGATTTTCAAACACTTTTTTGTTGGATTCACACGTCATCTCCAAATTCTTAATTTCTAATTCTAACTCTTTAAGCTCAAGCTCCAACTCCATCTTCTTCAAGGAAGCACCTAATAATTGGTCCAATAGTTCCTTATTTATCTTTGAAAATTTTAAATATTGTATTTTAACACGCTCTATTTTATAAAACTTTACATTGTTCATTACATGTTTAAGTCTATTTCCATACGAACTGACGGGGAAAACTCATCTTCTTGTCCATCTTCAACATTTTCGTTTGCAAGGCTCTCTACAGTATTTCTGAACACATTAGTACTAGGACTATAGAATTTTACACTATCTTTCGGTTCCAACACTGGTAATGTCTTGCGCTTTCCAACATTCTTTTTTTCTCTTCATCTAATTAAACCTGTATTTAAACAACCAATTGATATTTGTTAACATTCAAATGTAATTGTAACCATATATTGTACATGGAAGCAAAACCCAACAAAGTAACCATATACCATTTACCGTAATCCACATTCATAGTCACATTAATACATTAACCATATACACATTGACAACATCATTATTTATACAATAAATGGAATGTCACATAATAAGAATAAAAACCATTTAATGAGTTATAAACATAACCACAAACCATATTCAATTTAACAAGAATGTAATACTAAATCGTAAACATCAAACACATTAAAGTAACAACCTCATGACACATATATACTATTGTCCTCTAATCACACTTTTCTTCTAATCACAATTATATTACTCTTCCTTATTCATCACATCTCATACCAGATATAACAATTGAATACATGATCTAAATACTAATTAATGTGCACATCATAACATCAACTGAAAAACAACCATATTAGGGTAAAATCACATACATCTAATAAGTGTAATTTAACCACTTGCGTCTATCCATATCATCTATTATGCTAAAAAGGAAAAATTCATCAAATATAACTAATTTTTTGCATACCACATAATCAATATCTATACATATATGTCTAATATATAAGTAAAATTTGTCAAATATGTAAATGAAATATAAAATTTCTATGACTGGTATATTCATTTGTTATCATTGTCTTGGGTGGGAGTGATGGGTGTTTTTTCCTCAAATTCCACCTTGGCGTGCATGCAATTTTCTTCCATAGTTCCTTCAGATCGTCGTGTCTTTTAAGAATGGTATTAAAGTTTTCTACATGAGTTGCGAAAATGTTTTTGTCCGCTTCACGCATTGTCTACCAATTCTTAATTTCTAGTTCTAACTCCTGAACCTCAACCTCCAAATCCATTTTCCTTGAGGCAATTTCTCCTATTTCATCCAATAATTCCTTATTTTTTTCGTAAAATATAAAATTTTCAATGCAAATCTTTCACATTGGTTTTGATATATCTTTGTCTTCTTTGTTACAAGTTTCATTTCTAAATCCATACGAACTAACAAGGAAGGGTCGTCTTCTTGTGTAGCACTGACATCTTTGTTTGTAAAGCTCTTTGCATTATTTTTGAATGCATAAGTGTCACTATCAAGTGATTCATAATCATTTGGTTCTTGCACAGGAAAAGCCTTACGCTTTCCAATCTTCTTTAGTCTTTCCATCTAAATAAACTTGTATTATAACAATTGATTATTATTTGTTACCATTCAAACATAATGTCAAAGGAAATAATGCACTTAAATTATATATAACAAATTATTATCATGGATGAAATATATATTAAAATTTTCGTAACCACATACTACTCAAGTACGCATACATGGATGTAGAACACAACTATGTAACGATAATCCACAATCTGTAATCCATAATACACAAAATTTGAAAAAAAAAATTGAATTATCTGCGATTAATTACTGAACATGTCAAACCCAAGCAGGCATACAAGGAATAAGAACTCAACTATCTAACCACATACCAAAAACCATAATCCAAAACCCATAGTCACATCAATACATTAACTAGATACACAGTGACAACATCATCATTTATACAGTAAATGGAATGTCACATAACAGGAATAAAAACCATCTAATGCATTATAAACATATCATTAATGGATAACACTATGTAACCCATAACCACAAACCATATTCAATATATCAATAATGCAGTACTAAGCAGTATACCTCAAACACATTAAAGTAATATCATCATCATATACACATATATACTAATCTGATTCCTCACAATCAATGTTATACATAAAGGTTTTCATCTCCTTTATTGCCTAGTGTTACCCACAGACAAAATTCCATCATAAAATCTAATATGTTTCTTCTCATTTCTATGTACAGAATTTGGCGTGATGCCAAGAATGGGTGGGGCATCCGATGTCTTTATCCAAGTATGGCCCACTGTCTCAACATGTACCACATCATCCTGAAAGCCAACCATATAGTAAATAAGTGAATGTAGATCAATGTCTCAGGTAAACACATAATTAAATAAAATCATTCAGCCAAAATGTCTCACTACTTGCCTCTTCAAGAGTTTCAAGTCCGATATCGCTGAGATCCCAAATAGCAAACCCTTTGACACATTCTGCCAAAGTGTTTACAAATGTATTATGGCAGGGCAATGGAGCAATGGGAACAATGGCCTCAGAAATAATCACTTTAACAGTAAATTTGGGGAGTGTGATGCCAAGACACTTCATGTGCGGGATACTATCACAAACCACTCTTCTCATGATAACCATATCATCTGACATTAACCTGACATCGGCCCCACCAGTAAAATCCTATAATAATGACAATATCAATTGCATTAATAATTTTTTCTTAATTTCACCAAAAAATAATACAGAAAAGCAAATGAGAACATTCAATAACTTACCATTCTAGTTCCACCCTCACTCGTACTGCTAGCAACGGTGTTTGTATCCCTCTCCTCATGCCTCCCCTCATAACGCTCTCTCTCCTCAACTGGAAAATAATTTTCAACTCTGTGATTTTTCATCTCCGCCTTTCTTACCTCAAGTGAAGCTATCTCTCCAATAAGATCAAGACCACAGGTTGATTGAGAATCAATCAAACCATCAGGACAATCAAAGTATCAACAACATAAGGCAACATAAATATTTCAAGAGCGTGTTAAGTGATTTTTTTACCTCTCTTTGTTTCACACTACGAATCATGTGTCTCTGTTGGCGTAAGAGTTGACACAAGGGAATGTCAACATTTTTGGTACTTGTTCCACCCTCTTCTCTAGCTTCTTGTGCATGACATAATATTAATTTTTTGATTTCCAACCTAACATTATATTTAAATTTCTATACCAATCTTAAATTTACCTCTATTCCAATATTTGAGTTTTTATTTTCTCTCACTGTCAACCAATTCTCCTCTCTCACCTTTCTCATCTCCTCTAAATCGTAGGCATGCATTACATCATCCATCTCCCTCTTTCCTTCTCAGCTCAACTCCTCAAATCGATATTTGCATTATTTTTTGCAAATGCGATCAATAACCCTCCTCCGCTACAAGTAGAATCATTGCCTTGGGGCGTAGTTGACATTCGTCTTCCCCTTTTGCACGTATGCCCTGCTTCTATATTGAGAGATAGGTGATAATTTCCCTGTATGCTTATGGTCACACTTACAAGGTTCCATGGAGGGAAGATTTTGTTATACTTGGTGATGTCTATTTAGTCTATGCAACTCAGAAAATCTAACATCCCCACTATTAGCACATGATCCATGCTGACAGACATAACGAATACGACCATTAACATATTTAGTTTTATATTCTATGGGAGGCTCATGGATATCTGAGTGAATGGTCTCCAAAGGACCATCTATCATATCGCCATCAACTATTAGAGGATCATCTCCCTTTGCTTCCTTTGTGACACTTGCAAAATGTGTATGCGCCATGTGATGTGAAGGTACTTTTAGCTATAGAGTCCAAGTGCATAACTATTAGCCTAACATAAAATATTAAGTATTTTGTAAAAAAATTAATGTTCACATATTCAAATATTATCTTCATGGAATGTGAAGAAACCTGTCTGAAAAAACATTAATTTCATAATTGTTATCTCAACAAATGACATAATTGTTACTATGAAAAATAATTAATGTTCACAACGTTATATATTACCGTCTCATTATTTATGTCTTCCCTGAAAACGTAAGAACAGATTGTTAACATGGATCGGCCCATGTCATTGAGCTTCCACATGTTTTGTTCATGTCCGTTGTCATAACCATCATTGAAACGACGCATTGTAAAACAAGTTAAACTAAAAAAAAAATGGTGCACAAACTTATTTATTCGTATTTTTCATTCATATTGAGGAAATCGTGCACAATAAACGATTTGTGATGAAATTAGTTGGACACATTATTATTTGCAAAATTGGATACTCAACTCTAGATGTTTCTGAACTAAACATGAAATGTGAATTACAAGTGTGTTAAAAGAGATTATAGGATAAAGTGTGATGTATCCAAAATGCTCGGTTTATCAACAAACACTATATGATGTAACATTTTATTATCCAAAAAATATATAATATATATGCTAGAGACAATTCACATAATATTAGTTATTCACAATCTAATAAATAATGTATGTCTACCATTATGCAAAAAGGAAATACACATATATCATATCAAAATTTCTTCTATGGCAAGTGCTAGCAAATCTACCACTTCTTGGTTTATAGTGTCCCTAGAAACTTGACATACATCTTGTTAGATAAATAATACATGTGCGTTAGTATTTGTTAGTGATCGGTTTTGATAACCGTATAACTGTCTCCCTCTCTCGCACAGTCTCTATCAGCCTATATAAAGGCGTCATTCTGTATTCATTGAAGCAACAACAATATACATTCTTCTTGTGCGTCCATCATTGGTATCGGAGCGTGGTTGTGCGTGAGAGGAAGAGAGCAGACTCCCGCATGAGTTCCCTGTCCTGTTTTTTTTGGAAGCTTTTGCTGTGCGTGCCCTGGTTGAGGCGTGAGGAGGAGGAACCTGCGTTTTTTTTGCTGTGCGTGAGGATTTGTGGTCTGGTGCGTGAAGAAAACGTTTTTGCTGGTGCGCGTGGAAGTGCCTAGTTTGCTGGTGCGCGTGGAAGTGCCTGGAACGTTTCTTTGTTGCCTGTTCCCGCATGGAAGTGCCTGTCCCGCTCACGAAGACTGTCCTGTGCGTGCGTGGAGACTGGAGCAAATTCTGGTGCGTGGCGCTGAAGAATAGTACGTGGACGTTGTTTGCTGGTGCGTGCCTGTCCCTGAGTGAAGAAAAACGTTTTTGCTGTTGCCTGTAGTGTGCCTGTCTCGTTGAAGGAGGTGCTGTCTCGTTGAAGGAGGTGCGTGAAGGGAAAACGTTGCCAGTCCCGCGTGGAGGAGTGTGCAAACGTTGCCTGTCCAGCGAGTTGGAGTCCTGTTTCTTTTGCTGTGCTGTGTGTGCCTGAAGGAGCATGAAGAATACTGAGCCTATTGCCTTTTCTTTTGCTAAGAGGAGACTGAGCCTGTCCCTGCGTGAAGGAGGAGTGCGCCTGTCCCGCGTGAAGGAGGAGTGTGCCTGTCCCGCGTTTGCGAGGAGACAGAGACCACCATTTCTTTGTTGTGGAGACTAAGACCACCCAATTGCTGTGCGTGCGAGCTGTAGAGACTGAAACTGTCCCGTTTGTGCTGTACGTGGAGATTCAGAGAAGAGACTCATTGCTGGAACAACTGTCCGTCCTCTACTCACGAAAGGAGACAGTGCTAAGCAAGATCCGTGCTTGTGACTGCTACGTGTAAGCAAAGTTGGAAAATTGCAAAAATGTCTGCTCCAAAAATATTGCTATCTGATGCCCAACTCTTGAAAGGGCCAAATTTCGCCGCATGGAAAACCAAAATGCGGACGATTCTTCAATTCGAAGATCTTTGGGGGATTGTCTCTGGCAAAGACGCCCCTCCTGCAGACGATGATCTGTTGGAAAAATATGAAAAGGTTGATGTGAAAGCACTCATGCTCATCACCCTCAGTCTTTCTGATGAGGTGCAGCCATACATTCGAGAAGCAACTGCTTCTTCTCAGGCATGGAGCACATTGTGTACCATCTACGAAGCTAAGAATCTGACGTCAAAGTTGCAACTTCAGACAAAGCTTCATACGATGAGTATGCATGAAGACGAATCAGTAGAAGCCTTCTTGCGGCGTGTAGCTGAGTTACGTGCAGAACTCTCTGCACTTGGAGAACCAGTGGACGACAAGTTGCTTGTCCCGCTCACCCTGCGAGCTCTTCCGTCACGGTTTCAGACACTGATCACCACGTTGACAATTACTCAACAGGAGGTGAGTTTTGCAACCCTGGTGAATTATCTCCAGCAGGAAGAAGCCATGCAAAACGTACAAGAAGCCTTCGAAGACAAGGCTCTCATCACGAGGCAAAAAACATAAGCCTCGAAAAGGGAAATCTGCCCCCCAAAATCAGAAGCAGCATGCTCAGCAGCCATCTTCACAGCGGCCACCACAGCGGCCACCCCAGAAGCAACATAATCACAAGGCGGATCGGTAGTGCCACATTTTCTCCACGGATACACACACGACTGCGAACTGTTATTACAACGGTCGCAAGTATGGAAATTCTGGCGAAGAGAGAACTTCTGGCCGAGGATATTCTAAGAAATCCCGATGGCATGCTCGTAATCAGAAGCAGAAGGGCCACATTGCTGCTCAGCAGGAAGCCACCTCCGATGAAGAGGTACCAGATACGACTCATTCTGACATTGTTCTAGTCTCACAGACTTCGCAGCCGTCAGAAGATGTCTGGTTGA
Source organism: Taxus chinensis (assembly GCA_019776745.2). Taxonomy (NCBI): domain Eukaryota; kingdom Viridiplantae; phylum Streptophyta; class Pinopsida; order Cupressales; family Taxaceae; genus Taxus; species Taxus chinensis. Next base: position 793,224,522 of record CM034148.1, read on the forward strand.
TTGATTCAGGTGCCAGCAAACACATGACTGGCAATAAGAAGTTGTTCCATACTCTGAGTGACCGGCCCACTGGAGATCGGATCACCATTGCAGATAATCAAGAGTATATTGCAGCAGGGATTGGTGATGTCATCATTCCTCTTGGGACACGAAGATGTACACTCACAAAGGTGCTATATGTTCCAGGTTTGACCTCAAATCTTTTGTCTGTGAGTCAGCTTCTTAATCATCGAATGCAGGTCGAATTCTTTGTTGAGAAAGGGGTCAAGTCCTGCATCATTTCCCAGGGAGAGTCAGTTATTGCTCAAGCATTTATGAAGGGCCGTCTATTTGCACTGGATGCGGTCACTTCATCTAACATTGCTCTCTCTGCTTCAACGGCAGAGTCCACTGCACTATGGCACTTTCGATATGGTCATCTTTCTGCCGGGGCTCTGCATCAGCTCAGTGAGAAGGAAATGGTAAGAGGGCTTCCTCCACTCTCCCATTCCTTACCTGTTTGCTCAGGATGTCATGCGGGAAAACAACATAGAGGTCCATTCAAACAGAGCTCTTATCATTCTACAGAGCATCTTCAGGTCGTTACACATTGATCTGTGTGGACCCCTGCCAGCTAGCTTCCAAGGTTTTGAATACTTCCAGCTCATCATTGATGATTACTCACGGAAAATGTGGGTATATTTCCTTCGGAAGAAGAGTGAGGCACTTGACAAATTTCCAAACCTTTTACCAGCAAGCCACCAGGCAGTCTGGAAAGCCTCTCCTTCTCCTCCACTCAGATCGAGGGGGGGAATTTGTATCAAAGAAGTTCTTAGCATACCTGAAGCAGCATGGCATTCAACAACATTTGACTGCACCCTATACGCCCCAATAGAATGGGATTTCCGAGCGACACAACAGGACTGTCATGGAGATGGCTCATTGTATGCTCTCCACCGCCAAGTTGGAGGATCAGTTTTGGGTAGAAGCAGTCCAGACAGCAGTGTATCTACTCAACCGGGCACCCACGAAGATCTTGCATAACAGGACACCGGAAGAGGTATGGACTGGTCGTAAACCTTCTATTCTATCATTTGAGAGTTTTTGGTTGTACTGCATATATGCATGTTCCAGATGAAAAGAAGGAAGAAGATCGATCCAAAGACAATGCCATGTCTTTTCTTGGGGTATAGTACTACCTCAAAGGCATATCGTCTCATGGATCCTAAGACGAAGAAAATCTACGAGAGTCGAGATGTGGTATGTGATGAGTCGTCCTTTGACTCCTTGCCACACAATGAAGATCCAGTAACAACCTTGTCACATAGATTGCTCACACATCCAGATGATGAGCAAGATGATTCTTCTCAGAGAGAAGAAGAGCTGAGTGGAGATTTGTTCGTTGATCTAGGTACACTGGAAAACACATCTTCACATCAGCAGCGCCAATGTCTGAAATGGGTCCAGAATACTATCAGGGATGCACACCTGAACTCACTTCCTGGTACTTCTACGGGAGTTAGAACACGAAGTCAAGCCAGACATGAGGTAAATTTTGCACTCATGAGTTCAGTTGTTGATAGCACCGAACCTGACACTGTTCGTGAGGCATTAGACCAACCACAGTGGAAATAGGCTATGAATGCTGAATATGATTCCCTGATTCAGAATCAGACGTGGGAACTTGTCGATCTGCCTCCAGGTAAGAAATCCATTGGCTGCAAATGGATTTTCAAAACAAAATATAAGGTAGATGGTTCAATCGACAAACACAAAGCACGACTTGTTGCAAAGGGTTATGCTCAGCAAGAAGGAATTGACTATGACGAGACCTTTGCACCCACTGCGAAGATCAAAACCATCAGAGTTGTTTTTGCACTGGCAGCACAAAATGGATGGAAACTTCAGCAGATGGATGTCAAGAGTGCTTTTCTAAATGGTGATCTGCAAAGAAGAAGTATACATGGCCCAACCTGAAGGGTTTGTAGACGAGCATCAACCACACAAGGTATGTCGTCTGATAAAGTCATCTTTATGGACTCAAACAAGCACCTAAGGCATGGTATATAAAAATTGATGATCACCTATTGCAGCATGGATTCACTCGTAGCCCCTCAGATACAAATTTGTATATCAAGAAGGTAGGAACAGAGATTGTTATTCTGGTTTTGTACGTAGATGATCTTGTGATCACAGGAAGTTCTGACAATCTTGTGGATGATGTAAAGAATGATCTGAAGAAATCCTTCGACATGACTGATTTGGGGATACTTCACTACTGTCTTGGCTTAGAGATATGGCAGAAGAAGAATCATATCTTCGTCTCCCAGATGAAATATGCCAAGACACTCCTGGAAAAGTATGGGATGTTAGATTGTAAACCAATGTCCACACCTATGGAAAAAGGTTTGCAACTATCTAGATTCCAGGATTCACCACAGGTAGATGGCACTCACTACAGGCAGCTTGTGGGGAGTCTCATTTACTTGACTTATACTAGACCAGATCTTTGCTTTGCGGTGAGCTATCTCTCCAGATTTATGCAGGAGCCAAAGAAATTTCATTGGATAGCAGCAAAGCATGTGTTGAGATATGTCCGAGGTACAGTTGACTTTGGTCTAGAGTATCAAAAGAACACTTAGTTCTTCTTACAGGGATATACAGACTCGGACTATGCAGGATCCGTTGATGACAGGAAATCCACTTCAGGATATGTTTTTCATCTCGGATCTGGACCTATCTCGTGGATCAGCAAGAAGCAAACTGTTGTTGCTCTCTCATCCACTGAGGCTGAATACCGCGCTGCACAAGGAGCTGTGTGCGAAGTAATTTGGTTACGTCGCATTCTTGCAGATATAGGGATTCCTGAAGAGAAACCTCCCATCATTCACTGTGACAATCAAGGTGTGTTGAAGCTTGTGAAGAATCCTGTTTTTCATGAACGAACAAAGCATATTGAGGTTGAATGTCACTACATTCGTGAACAGGTCTTGAACCACCAAATTCAGCTCTAGTACTGCCCTACTGATTCTCAGATTGCAGATATTCTCACCAAGCCTCTCGGCAAGGTGAAGTTTGATTTATTTAGGGGGTACATTTGTAAGAGCAATGTATTAAGGGGGGGAATGTTAGCATTAAATAATACATGTGCGTTAGTATTTGTTAGTGATCGGTTTTGATAACCGTATAACTGTCTCCCTCCTCTCGCACAGTCTCTATCAGCCTATATAAAGGCGTCTATTCTGTATTCATATGAAGCAACAGCAATATACATTCTTCTTGTGCATTCCATCAAATCTAATCTACCTCTGGGTAACTTTTACATGCATTTCGTATGAACATTTCGCAATGCGAGATACACTCTCTAGCACTTGAACTCGAAGAATTGAAAGATTTACATTGTTACATTGGTATACACTAGTCATTTGTTTCACAACAAGCATATCATGAGAAAACTCACAAATTTTCCGAACATCGTGGCGTATTGCTTCCTCAAGACCCAATATCAATGCCCTATACTCATCCAGGTGGAAGGTCATAGTGACATTTCCGACAATTATACCTCTTTCTACTATCTTTCTTCCATCAGGGTTGTATAATGTGAATGACGAACATGCTAGATTTTTAGAGGTATTCGACACTCCATGAAATTCCAATCTCCAAATTGCAACCATGTTTACCTTTACAATGGAAAAAAATATATCATAAGAAAACATTAAAAAAAATTGAATGAACACTTATAATTTGAATTTTTCAATACAAACATCTATAATGTAACATATGACAAGGCCCTAAAAATTTTTCTCTTGAGTTCGTTCATTAATAATGATTTCTTATCAGAGAGTCAATGGAGTTAGTACTTTGTCTACTAAAAATAAAACTTCATATTTCGTATGTAAGACTAAAGTGCAAATAAAATTTGGAATTTATTAGAATCGTAATCACGAGTTTGGTTCCATTCCACTCATTTTTTGAATAGATAACTTTATATTGCTAACATATAATTAATACAAACACAATTTACATTTTTTTAAGATATGTTTTCTGATAATTACGAGTTTATAAATGTAATGGGTAAATATTTAATTTGAATAAATCACTTAATAAATTGATTAATAGATTATGAATAGATATATTTGTAATATCAATATCTATAAATATTTTATTAATTATAGTATTGCGAAGGAAATTTCGATAATTGTTATAGCCTATAGTATTGCAAACGAAATTCTAATAATTTCTATAGTTTTTTCACTAAATAACCATTGTAATGTACATCTAGTATTTAAATTACATGCTTCAATGAGTACTCGAGTTCTCTAGAATTAACTCCTTTTCAAAAAATATTGCTTTTCTATATTATGTATATCATGTTGGCTACAGGTGCATCTGTATATGAGTTGAACTCATAAAACAACACTCTTTACACATAAATAAATGATGGGAAATGATAATTGCACCAATACAATCCTAAATTGGACAAATGATGATAATCCCATACTTAGTGAATTAGAAAATCGTTACCATTACACATTTCCTACCAAAATATAATTTTAACATAAATGAATTTTAATAATCTAAACTTGTTATACGAATATCTAAACATTAGTAATTTTAAAACTATAATCCAAAGAAACACGTATTAATACTAAGGAAAACATATTTAATAAATAATATATTTGAATAACAAAACAAAATATATTTTTGTTGGTGTGAATTGACATCCAACAAAAATTAAATATTTATATAGGTTTTTCTCAAACACATCATAAGTTTTTTACAACAAAACATAAAAAACCGTAACTATTTTTTTTGTTTTTAGAAGCAAACTTGGAGTTGCTTCCATGTGCAATCTTTTTTGCACAATGTTTTGTATCTATCGTCAGTTTTAAGACCAAAAATCTCTTCTTTCTTAGCTTATGTGGAGGCTCATACTTCTGGGAATCCTCCAACATGTCATACGCTAGACCATATCCTCACGAATGCAGCCCTATAGTCCAGACCTTAGATAAATAAATAAAACAAGTTTCTGACAAATTGAGCTGGGCCTTAACCATCATTGCAATTTCTGGTTTGGGTGGCTTAAACTTTTGATGATGGTCTATATAGACCACAAATGTGGACCTCCTAAAACATTCCTCCTTTTGGAATTTCGGAGGTGTTAATGTTATCCATATGGGATCCGCAGGAACTAGACTTCGTGTATTCATTTTCGCAATCCAAAATACAAACTGAATACAACAACACACATGAAAACAAAAATATACAACTAACGTTAGTAAGGTACATGTCAAATAAAATATACGTCATCTAATATGATAAAATAATAACAACATCAAAAAGATCATATCCATGACAAATTCAAGTATCAATAAATGCCAATGGCTATCCTTCACCCAAGAACCACCCTCCCATAATGTCACAACTATCCATTAAAAAAGGGATGGTTGTGATATTACGGGAGGGTGCATTTCTGAGTGGAATGTTGGTGGGCGACATTAAAAACCTTTGCTCAGCACAGTCTACCGCCCATTTATCGATGTAGAATCCTAAGCGGAAAGCCCCTTCATCAAGCAGTGATAGTTAGGCATATCGATGTGGCATCCTAAGGGCCAAGCCCCTTCAGCATGCACTGGTTCCTATCTTTTCAGAGGTACTTTCCCCATATGCCAAATTGAGAGTCAAAGTATGATATCACATAATTTTTATAGCTTCAACTTATATCAGGAATTCACAACATTACAATTACCAATATTTAACAACTAATCACAAATATATATAAACAAATGAGTTCCACATTCACAATATTTACAAATATTAATGCATCCAAGACAATCAAATATTTCCTAGATGTATTCAATTTAAAATGGCTAAGAGCAATGAAATCACAACTAACATCTCGAAGATCACATGTATATTTAAACAATACCAACATAATATCAACATAATTAACTAGTCTCATACCAGTGATTAATAAACACAAATTGTAGAAATTACCAAATCCTCTATCATTTATTAAAAAACACGTGAATACAATAATATCGCAAAAATAAACTAATCCATGAAAAATTCAAGTATCGATAAATTGCCAACGGCTATCCTTCACCCAAGAACCACCCTCCCATAATATCACAACCGTCCATTGCAAAAGGGATGGTTGTGATATTACGGAAGGGTGCATTTATGAGTGGAAGGTCGGAGGGTGACTTTAAAAACCTCTTCTCAACACAGTCTACCACCCATCTATCGATGAGGAATCCTAAGCGGCAATCCCCTTCATCACACAACGATAGTTGGGTGTATCGCTGAGGCATCCTAAGGGGAAAGCCCCTTCAGCACGCACTGATTCCTATCTTTGCAGAGGCACTTGCCCCCATATACCAAATTAAGAGTCAAAGTATGAAATCACAATAATTTTATAGCTGTAACAACTAAAAAAATGGAATTCACAACATTATTTCAATCAATGGAAGTTATGTCTAACAACTAATAACAAAGATAGCTATACATCAGGATATACTACATCATAGAATAAAGATATCATAGTTTCCATATACAAGCATATTATAGGTACGCATTTGTAGATGATCATTGAGTGCAGGTTATAGATGCATCTAAAAGAAAAGCAAAACTTTTCCTAGATGTATAGAGTTTAAATGTACTAGCTAAGTTCAAATGAAATCACAATTTTCTAGACCTCGACAATCCACATGCATATTTAACCAATACTAACATAATATCAACATAATTAACTAGTCTCATATCAGTGATTAATAAACGCAAATTGTAAAAATTACTGAATCCTGCTACTGCATTTATTAACAGACACGTAAATATGAACAAGAGTCTCAAAAATGAAAAACTAATCCATTACCCAAATCTCAAGTATCGATGGAAATACACAAACGACTGATCCTTCAAAACTAAGATACCACCCTACACATGATTTCAGAGCTTAGTCCATTGCAAAATAGATGGTTGTGATATTATCAGTAGGATGCATTTCTGAGCCCAAGGTCGGTGGGGAACTTGAATAGACCTCTTTTAACAACAGGCATTAGAATGAAATGCCCAGTTTTTCGATTTGAAAAGTTGTAATTTTCAAGGGGATCAAGGCCCTTCATCACATAAGGGATAATTACCAAGCATATCGATGTGGCATTCTAAGGAAAGGTGAAGCCCCTATCAGCAAATATACGAGTAAAAAGTTCTTAACAGAGGCAATATACTTGGGTATGAGAAGATTCAAGAAGAGAACTTAAAATCAAATCAAAGTATGATATCAAATACCCATTTTTGTGGGTTATTTTTATACTAAATCAACTTACATCATGAATTCACAAAATTACAATTACCAATATTTAACAACTAATAACAAATATATATATACAAATGATCTCCACATTTGCAATATTTACAAATATAATGCATCCAAGATATCAAACTTTTCCTAATGTATTTAATTTGTAAGAACTCAAAGGGTCAATGAAATCAAAACTCACCATTTTGAAGTTATTTCTTCAATCCCTTGATTTTACAAATACCAACATAATCAATGCCTAGACATGATTAACTAGTCTCAAAATTATGGCCTAGCCCATTAATGCACAAAATAAATGCTGTAAAAAATTACCGTATCCTCTATCATGTATTAATCATAGAAACGGAGAAAAAGAAATATATTTGGTGTGCATAAGAACAAAGGAGATCACACTATTCGATTTAATGGCTATCTACTAAACATAATATTATAAAACACATCAAATTCGTTTCTAGATTAAGTAGTTAGAACTTGATAAAACAAATGACTGATCATATTTTTTCTTATGATAAACTCACTTCTGGAGGTTGAAAATAACGACATATGAACTAAATATGCAGGCACATAAAACTCGCAGAGTTCCTATTTACAAAGTAAAATCTCATAGACTATTAGATCAAATGTTCTCATCCCCATAAAATCTTCATAGAGGTCTCAAAAAGAGTAGATTAATGACAGATACATCAAATCTTCACACCCACTGAGATTTCTAAAGATTTAAGGTTGCACAAATTCATAGGGCTTAGAGATCAGGGTTAATGACATCCTAGGAAAAATTTTGGCCTCAGGGCTTGGGGTTTAGGTTATAAAATTTGTAATTGCAATATTGAAATGAAATAATTGGTCATAATAATAAAATTTATTTAGAAAGTGTTTTGGAGTTAGGAAACCTAACAAATGCATTCCTACTATTTGAATAAAATATGAATGATTAGAAATTGTACTTAGACACCCTATTAAGCACAAGCCACCAAATCTAAATAGAATGTAAATAAGTGGATATCAAATTTAGAAACCCTATGATGCACAAAGCTCCAAATATAAATAAATTATGGGTCCCATGTCCAGTAATTGAAGCTAGAAACTTTGTCAACCACATGACTTTGATTCTTCCACACTAAATATGAAAATGCATACAAACCTTAGGTTCAATAAGCATTTCTCATAATATGATTCTCTAATATGTGATCACCTTTTTATAATTTAGGATAAGCTAATAAAGTTCACATTTTAGAAGGAAAAAATTAGATATAACATATGTAATAATTTAATTTTTGTTAAATTGTCAGAAAACACCATAAATATAGACATCGAGTGTTAGCATTTTTGGTATTCTAAGTCTTAAAATAATATTTCAATATTAATATCATTATACTAGCACTAATTTTATTCATTACCTTTCCCTCCCCCCAATGTTGGAATAACCCCAAGGCCTCAACACTATAACTAGTAACTATGGTTCTTCTTGTAGTCTCCCTCGCGACTCTTTAACATATCTTACCAGATACTTAGGCAAGTCCACTATTTTTGCTCAAATGAATGGGGATCCACCCACCATAAAAATTATCCTGTGATATTTGTCAACTCTTGAACTCATACTATAATTGGACAATATGTCCATGTATCATATTTCCCCATATAAGAGCACCACATAATATTTCCTTAATCTCATATAATCACTTGCTAATGAATTACAAGACAAACACACAAATAAGGAAAACTTTGCAACAATATGTAAATGTTTCCACATTACTATATGCATCATGAAAATCTTATAAATCCATGTCAAAAAAATAATTACTAACCTAATTACCATATTTTATAGGGGTAATATATGATAAATGTCATGGTACAAATGTACCAAATTTATACTCATGTAATGTATTATTCCTTGATCTAGCACCACTTGACACATGGCTATACAAAAATGTGGAACATCTTAACCTAACTTGTGAAAAAATACACATGTCCCCATAAGATTTATAATTGCCTTATAAATATCGATAATGGTTGCAACATATACATCCATCAACCACATTAATTACGAATGTAGATTTTAACAATATGAGGTTTTTTCCCACCTATCTACTTCCTACCTCTGTACGATGTCATCTTGAGTGTCATAGAGCATGGGTGTACCCACAAATCAATTACCCTAATATTATAATTGTAGATCTCTTATCGGAAAACTAGAATAAACTTAAGATATTACATGTAAGGTAATAATGATCGATAAGGAACCTTTCTCAAAGCAGTATTAAATAAATGACCATTCTTGAGCTAACCCGCGAAAAACTACCTAGCTCACAAAGTGATGTAGGTTTGTAAGAAAAAGTTATGTCAAAAGGAGGTTATATGTTTCTTTTATATACATTGTATGTCTTTAGGGTCTCCTAGAGCTAATTTAGCCTCTCTTTATAGCTATCTAGACTTGGCCTAGTACATATTTACACCTTTCTAAGGATTTAGACTTAATTTAGCCTTCCCTTTATAGTGTATTTGGACCTTTCCTAACACCCTTACCTTTGAGAGATATCTACATTGATTATACTTACTTTTTATACTCGTTTGTATACATTGCATTATAATTTTCTTTGTAGTTGTTTATTATTAGGGTTACCATGAGTAATTTTTAAAATGTTACATGTGGTCGAGATGATGGATCCAACATCCATTCACTTGAATGTCGAAATTTAAGTAAAGGTATGCATATTTCATTATGTTTAACTTCTTAAGTTATTACTTCTTTATAGTTATTTACCTAGATTTTTGTATAGTAGGTCCAATTCCCAAATCACCATCTCAAATTACACTATAATAATGTAATGAACTTTAGGTAGAGTATATGTATACACCTTGTTTTCACTTACTAAACATTGAAATATGATAAGCTAGGAAAAATGCCAACTTTCCCAATTACTTACTAAAGTTTATAAATCTTCCAAGTGTACTTTGTTTATGTAGATACGATATTATAAATTATTTACATGTGGGGTTTGGGTGTCCACTATTTTAAGGCACACAAATTCAATTTTATTTGCACCCCTACATAACTCTAAAAGTTGAATTTCTTCAAACTTCTTCACATAGTCCCAATCGCACTCCTCACAACTCTAAAGGTTGAAATATTTCATGTTGCACACATTCCCATTTGTACATATCCCCCAATATCACATATTTATTTATTCATACTTAGTTAGGATTTTTAAAATTATATTTCCAGAGGTTTGTGTGGATTTTTAAAATTATAATCAATAACACCAAAATAGTTTTTACACAAACCAATAATAAAATTGTGATTCAACAACACCCAACTAATTTTGATCAACACCATAAAAAGGAGTACGCTTGAACAAAAGAGTTTATCAATTGTTTGGTTATGAGAATTACCTTAAATATTGCAATCCATAAGTTTCATAATCTTATCAAACATGAATTAACATAATACTTTTTGAATCTCAAATCCATGTGTTTTTTTCTTTCCTTTATTCAAAAAAATTAAAATAGGAAAACTCTGCATGGAGTCACATTGTATACCTTTTAAGGGAGGAGGAAAACTTGTGGACATTAAAATAGAACTCAATTCATCAATGTTATAGTTTATAAGTAACTATAATTGATGGTTTATAAAGGTATAATATGGGATGTCATGAAATTTAAAAGTAGTTTTTCAATTATAGTAATTACAGTAAGAAATTGGTTTAAAATTTTCTTGTTGAAAAACACAGTGTGATTTCAACAATGATGAAAAACACACTGTGTTTGTCAACATTTTTCAATATTATTTCCTCCATATAGAGAATTGTTGACAGGGAATGATACCAATAATAGAAAGGTAATAATACCAACAAGTGCACTATTGACATTATTATAGGTATTGTATTATCCATATAAAATTCTTCTTATTTGTCAAATTTATTTTTGTGGGCATTTTTATCTTTGGAAAGTTTTTTTTAAAAAAAGATAAAGTACACACAGGATTAAAGCCTCAATAGCCAATAATCAAGGGTTAAATTTTAGTTCCATCAATGGTCATATTTAAATTTTATATCTTGCTATTGCGATATTTAAAGTGATGTAGGAAAATTTTTTCTTTTCATTAGATGTGTCAATGAAAATGACAGGAACTTAGGCTCACTCGTGTTGTTTACATCCTCTCATTAGTTGGGGGGTTCACTATAATCACTCCTCGATCTGGGTCTCCGTATTATTCAAGCCCTCGTGTTAAGGGGAGAGCACTCTATCAGTTTCCTTCACTCCTTAATCTTTCTCTCCTTTCATTTGATCCCTCACACTCAGAGAACATCACTCTACGAGCTACACTCACTCCTCAATCTTGCTCTCCATATTGAGGGAAGAGAGCTATCCATGACTTGTAGGATACTATCTTTTAAATTCTGTATTTAACTTAGACATTAGTTAAGGTTTAGGGGTATCGCCAAATGTTGGAGAGCAATCTTAACTAGGCCTAGGAAAATTGCAAAGCTAAGAAAAATGTTCCTCTGCATCAAAAAATGATTCTGGTTATTTCAATACTTATTAATAGGATTCCTAGTGGTTAAAGGATCTCTTATTTTTTAAACAATTAAACATTTACTCGAATGTAGGAGAAATTTTTGGGGTTTAGGCCATGATTGGTGGTTTGTTTTGGAGCATAACCTTTCATTTACCTAGAAAATGTGGTTTTGAGGGTCTTTATGGGTGTTTCTCTCTAATATGGCTTTTGGCATTTTTATTATTGGTTCTTCATAAATTGAAAACTAGATATCTTAGGTTTCTGTGGGTGTTTCTGATCCAATATTTTGAGTTCCTATTCTTGTCCTTCAGATAATTTGGAAGAAACAAAGTGATTAGTAGGCCTATGGGGACTCAATGGGAAAGAAAAAACCTCATCCTGTTATACAAACTAGTGGAATCAATGCATTTTACAAATGATATGAACATTCAGGATTTAGAACCTACTATAGAATGTAGAATTCCTATACAATGAACGTTTTCCTCTGCAATGATCTCCTCCAATGGCTTGCTGAAATAGACTCCTTCCTCCCTTCGACTTCTTCTTTAAAAATTGCAGTCTTATTCTTTTCCCTTCGTCTCCTTATCATGCACATTCATCATTTCAAATGCAGGTTTTGGTATGATTCAAAGGAGAGGGTATGATTTGAAGCACTCAGTCATGTAGAGGGAGAGGGGGCACGCAGATTAATAATTCAAATTTTCATAGTTGGCATCCAGGTCACCATAAATATCTACCTCCTTTGGGTTGTGTGGTCCCCAAGCCTGTCTCTGGGGTGACGTCAGGATTCCAGGTGAATGTGGAATGGTCCAAGCAGCGGGAAGCACTATCCATGGCAGGGGAGGCACCATCTATGGGTGCATTTTCAGTGAAGGGTAGCCACTACCCAAGTTCATGAGGGGGTAGGCTAAGATTCCACTAGGAGCAAAGATCCCAAACCAAATCCTATTTGGAAACCAACATCCACCTCAAGTAAGTCAACCAATGCTAACAAAATAACATGCCAACTTTTAATCCCAAGAAGTATACGCAAGGTTTTCCAGATGACCAAAGGTGATGGAGAAGTCAATCCATATCCAACTATATGTGGAAATAGGTTCGTTGACGAAAGAAAAAAAATGATAAAGATTACGAGGGGTTGGCTTAAATTAATTCATTAAATAAGCGCCAGGTGCGGCTTAAGTCATGGATAATTCATTGTAACATAGTTGCCTTTACCACCAAATAAATACTATAAGAGAGACACCAATAGGGGTGCACCCTATGTTATGGGGGCCACAAAATCAGTTCTATTAAATGTGGGAATCTGATTTTTTCACCAGCACGTAGTTCAATATTTTTTTAAATTTTATATATATATATTAGTGTTGAATTTGAGGGAAAGATATATTTTGAATTTATTTAAAATAGTAAATTTTAGTTACACTACATTTTGATTGGGACCCATATTTGATGATGGTTGATAATGGTGAACATTTAAAATTTTAAAAGGCAAATCTTACATGTCATGATGTGATTGGGTATTCTCATGTCAAAAATAACTACTCACCAGGTACTTTTATGACAACTATCAAGTTTTACTATGACAACTATTGGGTGTTGTGTATTCAAGACATTATATCCATGATTAGACGATGCTCAACTATTAGTGTCTCTCCCCTAGTGGGTTTAATGGAGGTGTAGCACTAATGAGTGAAAAAAATGGGTTAGGGGTTTAGCACATAGATTTATATTATAGCATATATAATTTTTGATTGACTTATAAGGTAGCCGCAAAGAAGAGGATAAATTCTAAGGATGGTATAGCATAGGATTTAATATATAGTTTTAAGTTTAAACAATTTAACGTATAGTTTAGGTTTTTAAACTATATACCATAATATGTTTCTAAACTATAATATACTATATAGTTTTAGATTATAGTTTTAAAAAAAAAATAGTAAATACCCTTAGATTATTCAAGGGTCCAAAACTTACAATAGTTACTCAAAATATTAAACATTTAATGCTTTAGTTTCAAATAAATTCAAATATAAATTATTTTAAAGGGGTATCAGGAGGGGACATGAACATTTTTATTTAACTCAAAAGGTAATAAATTAACTTGGTGTTTTACTAACGCGGGGGAAAAGAGTTTTGTCTCGACCAATAGAAAAATTGAATTTCCTATTCTAGTGGAACTTGTCTCCTTGAATTTTAACCTTCCTTTTAAATTTAAAATTCACCTCGGAATTATTTAAACCTCAGCATTTGAAAACTATAGAAAAATGAGAGAATATTTAATTTACAATACATTCTTACCTTTGTTTTGTAGGTTCTGGTAATTCTTCCACATCTGATTTTTCAGTCGAGGATAATAACTTGAGGGGTCTTGGAAATGATTTACTCCTGTGTACAAACTCGTGTAATAATGTGCCAAAGGGGAGGGGTGAGTATTTATTAAATGTTTCCTAACCACACAACTACCCTAACCGACATACCCAGTTGGATTAAATAGAATTAAGATTAATTATATATCTTTCTCTAGTACCATGATAGGACCTAGGTTATAAACAATTATATTAAATATTTATTAATCCAAACATTTTACCAAGAAAATAAATGCAATAACATAGCGACACCAATTTATGTGGAAAATCTTCGAGGGGTAAAAACCATAGTCAAAAAAGATATTTTTGTTTATCAAAGAAACATTGTTACATTCCAGTAAATACCCTTTTCTCACTTCTCTCCCAAACCATTCCCCTGAAGTGAATTAACTAATATGACCCACAGTCATATTTATTTGACCCCTCGGATCACAAACCATATCAAATGACAGGGTATGAATAAGCAACACCTAATTTAATATAAATTAATTAATAATTAACCAATTAGAAATAAACACAAATTTTATATTAAATAATTAAGTATATAACTTATTCTAAATAATTTAACTATAAACTAAGGTTTATTTGCACTTAATATTATGTTTTAATGAGTTTAATGACAAATGTAAAAACATATAATTGTGTAAATTGGTATGAAGGTGTTATAAGGTGTAAACAAGGTGATTTACCTAGCCAAGTTGACTTTTATGTACCACAATCAAGGTTATCATGGTTAGGGTCCTAAGATGGATGTAACTACCTCTTCTAGGTTATGTTAGTAGAGGTATTCGAATGGGTGGAGATATTGAGGAAAAAACAAGAAGGTAGGGTTTGAAAATAAGGGCCTTGAGGGCTCAGAAAAATATGTTGGAATCATTCGTGACATGTAATAGAAGGTTTATTAAATACAAGTTTTTCAATTATGAAGATCATGCATATTCCTTGAGAAGAAAATGATGAAATCTCATGTTTTCTTAAATCTTGTTATAATTCATGATTGTTTATAGTACAATAGAGTTATTACTAGTATAATGGAATTGGAAAAGTTGTGAGAAGGATCTAAATTAATTTTCAAGATGTCAAGACATGTTATGGACACAATATTTCTTAAGAAACCAAGACTTTACACGGTGCAAGGTATGTAAGTTGCATTGTTGTTTATATGTGATATTGAATGATTTAGGAGACTCAACAAAGGTTCAACACTATAGAAGAACATGATTTTTCTGTGTAGAATAATTATAAAGGGATGATCAAGTGTGTAATAATAATCACGATAAATAAAACCTGACCAAATGAAAATAATTTTATATTAGAAGCTTGAGGAATTCATAACCTTATTCTAGGGTTTTGCAAAAAGAAGTGTGTAGAACTATAATTATATCCTAAATAAATGGTTGAAACTAATTAGTTCATGGTTTCAAAGTCAAGAAGTTTACATACAAATATTTGGGGAGAAATATTAACTTTTGAGGCCAAAAATTAAAAAATATAGTGTATCCCTATCCTTATAACAATTGTAGTCTAGTTTTGGATATGTCAATATTTTAGAAGACAAATTATAAGGAAAATTAGTCCTAAAGATGTGTAACATGATTATTCCCATTATGTAAGGATTTTTGGAGTAGTAACTCAGTCTAGTAACTCATAAACAAGAAGTTTTTCTCTAAGAATCCTATTACGGCAACAACTCATTTCTTGAGTTCTTTATGCATGATTGAATCAGGGTTACATGTAAACAACCAACATGTATGAAGTTAGGGATATGATCTTTAGGATTTTGTAGGCTTGAATGAGATAAAAAAAAATTGAGGCATAAACTTTTGAGAACATTTAAATTCAAATACATTCTAGGAGAAAAACCAATTAGACAAGAATGAAGTATGGTAACGAAATTGAGTATTTCTTATGTTTTAAAGTATGAACAGGTTTTAAAACATAGTAAAGAATTGGGGGAGGTTTAATAAATATTATCTATATTTCAAAGTCATTGAGAAGCTAATAAATTAGAGAGGGAATTATTTCCTTATAAACTCTTTTTTACCTTTGGGAAGCAAGTGAAACACGTAATTGAGAAATTTAAAAGTGAGTTAAAAGTTTTATGAGTGTATTCATGTTCTAAACTTTGTTATAGATAAAGAGAACAATAAAATGTAATAGAATATGTTCTTATCTTATCAAGAAGCATTATCATTTTTCTTGAAAATGAGGATTTACATGAAAACATGGCTACTAGATAGCTAAACCTAATTGAGAATAAGAATAGTAGTTTGGAGGAGTTATAATGGATCACAAAGCTTGAAACTTTGGTGTGAGTTAAATGACCCTAATTTGTGTCAAATATTTTGTTTAGTTTTTCTTAAGACTAGGTGGACTATTTGGAACAACACATTTTGAGTGTATTTAAGGCTAGAAGAGCTAATTTTATCTTGAAGAGGAAAATTGAATGAAATGAATTCTTGATGCATTCTTGTGAGATCTAGTGAATTTGATTGTTTAGAAAGGAGTAGGTGAAGGGTGTGAACTTGTCTAAATATCCCTTAATCAATATTTTCTATAGATTGGCCTTATATGCATTTTAAGGCTTTTATGTTATTATATGTAGTTGTGATCATTTCGTACCAACTTGTTGATTTTGGTTGAGTTATTGGTCCTTCTTTGCTATCAAGTGGTACCATAGTATGTTTTCTTTCGAAAGAATAAATATAAATTTAAGAGAAAAAGTGAATATTGAAATTATAGTAGTAAGAAAATAAACCTTAGCCATAGAAGGCTTAAAGTAGAAGATAATAAGAGGTCCAAGGTGAAACAAACTTGGACAGTAAAAGAGAAAATAATAAGCACCAAAATACCGAGTAAGCCCTAGGGTGAGGTGTTAGGAAGAAGAAAGGTGGAAAATATGTTCTTGTGAAGAAGAAAAGAGGAGAATTAAGAATAAAGTAAGTAAAAATGAAAGGTTTCTTTTAGGATGGATACTAAAACAAGATGAAAGAGAGTGAAATGATGGAAATAATGACTAATGAAGAGATTATTGAAGAGATAAAAGATATATAATAAGACTTGAAGTGGATAATAGAAAGAAGAAAGGAGGAAAACCATGTTCTTGGATGGAACTTGAGAAAAAGAGTGCAATAGCCTATAGAATGGATTGTAGAGAGAAGGAAGCAAATGGTTGCATGGAAAAGAGAGAAAATAAGAAAAATAAGACATGGAGAATAGTATTTTATTTTTGGAAGTGGAAGTGGTACTTAGAGAAGACGGAGATGAAACTAGTGATGAATAAAAAGAACATAAAGCAGAAGAATAAAATGTATTTTAAATATCATCTCAAGAGGTTATATGGCCTCCAAATTTTCATTCTAATATATCATTTGCATGTGTTCTTAAACGAGAAAAAATTCAACATATGAAGATAAATAATGAAGCATTGAATGGGAATCTAGATGATGAAAAGATCAAAGATGAAATAATGCATGAAGAATACGTTTTTGAACAAACTCAAAAACAATTTGGGTCACTTAAGAAAGAAGGTGCACTTGCTAGCATGATACAATGGATCATTGAGAACTGTTACAAGCATGCGGAGTTGGTTGAGTGGAGAAGATGAGGTGAAATTCAAAGTAAATTCTATACAAACCTTAACCAAAGAAGAATACAATGAATATGATGGAATGAGGAGGACTCAAGAGCAATAAAGAGAGAAATAATTTGATAATATAAAAAAACATAGCGGTAACAATAGAGGATGATCAACAAGAAAGTGAATAATTGAAGATGAGGAAGAAAGAAGAAGAAAATGAGTCCAATTTGTCTCTATGTTTACAAAATAATGTTTCTTTTAGCTATACTTGTGTAGGTTTGAACAAAGAAATGAATGTGAAATATGAAAATAAGAAATAAATTTATGAGAAGACACACCCAAAACCAGAAGAAGGAGACAAAGAGAAAGACAGAGAAATAATGAAGCAAGATGAGGACAAGACAAACAAGCTATAAGATAAGTAAGACAAAAAAAGAAAATAAAGATATATATAAAGATTAAAGATGATCTCAAACGCAATAATGGAAGAGGAAGTTCAAATAAGAAAAGGAATTGGAAGGAAAGACAAAAGATATACATTTGTACAATAGTGCACATCTACCCAATTGGGAAGTATGATGTAGGAGCATCATCATGTGCAAAGTCAAAAATTGGGTTTTCCACACATTTTGGTTTGAAGTAGGCTTAAGTAGGACCTTTTAATTTTTTGAGTGTTTTCCCACCTTCTTCAGGTTCTTCATGAATGTTAAGGGATCATTTTAAGTTTTCTATCTAAAACACATCTTTTGAATTTATAAATTGAAATGGGGATGTTTAATGACAAATGTAAAAACATATAATGGTGTAAATGGTATGAAGTGTATTATAATGTGTAAACAATGTGATTTTACCTAATCAATTTGGGTTTTTATGTACCACGATCAAGGTTACCATGGTTAAGGTTCTAAAATGGATGTAACTACCTATTCTAGGTTATTTTAGTGGAGGTATACGAAAGGGGGAGATAGTGAGGAAAAATGAAGAAGATAGGGTTTGAAGATAAGGGAATTGAAGGATAAAAATAGCTTTATGTAATCATTAGAGACATAGAATGATACATTTATTAAATACAAGCTCTACAATTATGAATACCATGCATACTCCTTGAGAACAAAATGATATTTAATCTTGTAAATACTCTAAATTATTGTCATAATTCATGATTTTTTATAGTATAATAGATTTATTACATGTATAATGAAATTTTACAAGTTATGAGAAATACTTGAATGAATTTTCAAGAGGTCAAGACATGTTATGGACCTAGGATTTCTTAAGAAATTGAAAATTCTATTGTGCAAGGTATGTAAGTTGCATTGTTGTTTATATGTGATATTGAATGATTGAGGAAACTCCTCAAAGGTTCAACCCTATAGAAGAACAATTTTTCTATGTGAAGATGAATTATAAATGGATAATCAAGTGTGTAATAAGAATTGGGATAAAAAAAAATTGACATAATTAAAAAACTCTTATATTAGAAGCCTCGAGACTGTATAATCATGTTCTAGGGTTTAGTAAAAAGAAATGTGTATAACTACATTTTTATATTGTTGAAATGGTTCAAACTTATTGAGCAAGTGGTTTTAAAGTATGGTTCAAACTTAGTGAGTAATCGGTTTTAAATTCATGAAGGTTAAAAAATATTTTTCAGGGAGAAATATTAAATTTTGAGGCCAAAACTAGAAAAATACATTGTATCATGTCATTATAACAGTTACAGACTAGTTTTGGAAGTGTAAATGTTTTAGAAGACATATTATGAATAAAAGTTCTCCTAAGGAGGTGTAGCATAACTATTTCCATGGTATAAGGATTTTTAGAGTGAGAATCCGATTTAGTAACTCAATAACAAGAAAAATTTCTTTGATAAACATGTTATAGTAACTCATTTCTTGAGTTCTTTATGCATGATTGAATAAAAGTTACAGGTAAACAACCACCTTCTGACATTAGAAATATGATCATTAGTATTTTGTACAGTTGAAGGATATCTAATGATTTTTAGAAAGAAACATTTGAGAATGTTTAAATTCAAATACATTCTAGGAGCAAGACTAGAGAGGAAAGAGTGAAGTATGGTAAGTCAATTGAGTATTTCTTATGTTTTTAAGTATGAACAGGGTTTGAAACATATTAAATACTTGAGGAAGGTTTAGTAAAAAATATCTATTTTGGAAAGAGATTTAGAAGCTTATAAAATGAGATAAGGCTTTGTTTCCTTGTAAACTCTTTTTTAGCCTTAGGAAGCTAGTGAGAGACCTAATTGAGAAAGTGAAGAGTGAGTTAAAAGGTTTATGAGTGGAGTCGGGTTCTAAATTTTGGTGGAGAGTAAGATAACAATAAAGGGTACTAGAATATTATTTTATTTTCTCAGGAAGCATTTTCAGTTATCTTGAACATAGGGATTTACATGAAGATAGGGATAATAGAGAGATTGTCCAAATTTTGAACAAGACCAGTATTTTGGAGGAGTTGTAATGAATCACAGAGCTTGAAACTTTGGTATAAGTTGAATGGCCCTAATGGGTGTCAAAAAATGTTTTTAGTTTTCCTTGAGACTAGGTGGACTATTTGTAACAACAAAATTTGTCTGTATTCAGGGCTAGAATAACTAGTTTTAGCTTAAAGAGAAAAATTGAATAAAATGAATTCTTGATGCATTCTTGTTAGATCTAGTGAAGTTGATTGTTTAAAAAGGAATGGGTGAAGGGTGTGAAATATTATAAAGATCTCTTAATCAATATTTTCAATAAACTGGTCATATGTGCATTTTGAAGCTCTTATGTTATTTTAGGAAGTTATGATCATTTCATACTAACTTGTTGAATTTGGTTGAGTTCTTGGCCCTTCTTTTCTATCAAAATTGCTCATAATTTTCTTAGCTTATTGAATTTTGGTTCACTTTCAATAATTTTAGTTGGTCACTCTTAGTCTAGATAAATAGACCCTAGACATATGATGTGTAAAATATTCTCATATTTTTCTATTCTTGGATGAATGCCTCCAATTACAGGAAAGGGTAGTGACACCAAAATTTGTCTACAATGAGATTGAAAATATTAACCATATTTTTCACCTAAGGGTGAAAACACTCGACATTGGATAGTTAAATTACATATAGGAAATAATGACACCATAAGAATGCATAAGTTTAATGAGTTCAATGAAGGGAATAAAGCAAACATCTTCAATGTAAGGAAAATAAACTACATGATGTGACTTTTTCTTCCTCTCACCACCCTTGTTATTTTTTTCCATGATTATAATCAATACCAACTACCCATATAAACCATCTCACATGTGAAGGAATAATTTAAGGTGTTCATTATTGCTCTATCTAGAATAAAAAGAGTATTTAACACATCATATTTAGTGATATTCAACCGAATGTCATTTGTTTGGAGTCTAAAATTTGAAATTGGGAGTGAAAATTTACTAAATAATTATGGAGAATGGATTTTTGACAAATGTTGAAGTTGGTAATATGCCAATAAATATCTATCTAAGATGTGGAAGTATATACAAGTCATGAGAACTATTTGAAAAAATTCCTCAAAGAAATGTATCTTATAGACTACTATGATGGTAGGGTATACAAAAAATTGGTATGTTGAAAATTCCTTGGAAAGTTAAGTAAATATGATTTAAATGTGTAAATGTGTACTCCAAAACCTTTTCCATCATGTTCCTACCCTTGTACCATAATGAGAGCTTCAAATTAATGTTTGGATATATGACATTTAATGGAAATGGTATTTTTTCAGATGTCATAGTTGAAAATGCCTTGACATATATTTATGTAAAATGTGTGAGTATATACAAAAAAGTTTTTTTAAAAAGGGCTTGGAAAATTTTAAGCTAATGCAATAAGCAAGTGTAATTCCAGAAATCATGCAACCCTTCCACTATATTCTTAACATGTGTCTAGTTTGAAGTCGTATATTAAGGAATGTGAATCAATCATAGCATAAATGAAATGGGATTCTTGTCATATGTTTTCATTGCAAATGCCCTTGTAGATATGTATGCTAAATGCAGAAGTAAAGACAAGGCAGAAGAAATATTTTTAAAAATTCCTAAAACAAATGAGAACCCATGGATTGAAGCCATGCAAAAAAGGATTTTATGAGGATGTTCTCAAACTCTTTGAAAAAATCAAGCACTCCAGAAAAATTTTGTTAAACGAATATACACTCTAGAGCACACCATGACCATGTAAACTTTAGTTTTGTTTTATTAACATGCAGTTGTGTAGGCTTAGTGGATAAAGGATATAAATATGTCAATGACATGAGTAACTCTTATTGCATTTTATTCATCCCATACTCATGTAAGGGTATATTTTATTGTTTAATTAGAATATTTTGAATCATTTCCATTCGAAACTTTGTAATAACTCTTTGAGGCATTCTACATTATCATTTGAATGTGTTTTTAATCTTAAACATATTATCTTGTATTCTTTTGGTTGATTCCAAGGTCTCAGTCAATATTGAGAGTGTATTGGAAAAATGTAACTAATACTATTGAAAGTGATCACATCATTAAGGGATCATATTTTGTTAACGAATTTCTTATTGAAACAGTAAGTCACTAAAGCATTAAAAGCGTTCAATATTATTGAGGGATTAATTTTGTTGCCATATTTATTCTTAAAATAGTAAAAGTCACTTTCACCAAGCCCATATGTGCTTGATATTGTTGAGATGCAAGTAATTTTTACAGGAACTCTCACTTTTCATTGCAAGTCCTTTCTTGTAGTTGGCTATGAGGATTTCATCATACAAATGTTAAATGGATAAAAAATCCAATGATTGGTGTCTTGATATTCTTCATATCATGTTCATAGGCTTGAAGTTTCTAGATCATTTGACACCATAATAATTGTGTATCCAAAGTATAGAGGGGCGTGCAATGGATATTATATTTCATCACTTAATGATGATTCTTCCACTTGATTCATAAACATAGGTGATCGATACTACACTGTACTTTAAAAAAACCACAAAAATATATTTTCTACTTTGAATTCATTGGAATTTTAAAGTGCATTGTATTCATTTTCCCTTATTTCATCCCTTCTTTTCCATTTTTGGAGTTCTAAAGCATAATTCTGGAACTAAGATTCATCATCTCTCAAACAAGGATGTTTTCTAAATCAATTTGTTGGTTTCAAAGTTTTAAGCCTACTTCATCTAGTCATGTTTGTAAACAAAATAGTAAGCCATTGTGAAATCTATAGTTTTATTATATTTAACAACCTTAATCCTTCAATACACTCGCAATAAATTTGCTCAAAATTTTCAATCAGGAAAATATTCTTCTTTGTTATCTTTTCGAGCTCTAAAGCATAACATTTTCTGTAAGGTCATATCCCAATCAAGGAAGTGCCTTGTAAATTGATGATTCAATTTAATTGTTTGGGGTTTTAAAGCCTTCTTCCCCAAGTCAGGATCCCCAAACAAAGCATCAATATGTTGTGAAATCTATAGGTTCCATTTATTTAGTGAATCAAATCTTTCAATCCACTTGTAATAAACTTGATCAAAATGTCTTGGCTAGTCAATGAAAATATCATTAAAATTTTATTTAAGTAATTGAGAAAGTAAGATATAAATGTTAAGGATTTTTCTAGTCTTTTATTTTATGTGTTTTTAGGTTGCCACCCTTCTTGAATCGTTCAAACTCTAAAATATAAGAATGTTATATATTTTTAATTAAAAAATATTCACAACTAAAGTTTATTTTCTTATTCTATATGAAAAATAAACAAAAATATATTCTCTTATATATTTGTAATAATTAAAAAAAATTAGATTTTTAATTATTCATAAATGAAATTTATTTTCTCATTTTATATGAAAAATAAACGAAACTATGTTTTTCTTTTATATTTGTAATGTTCAGTACTCAGCCTCCCATCTTAAGAAACAATGGAAAAAAGCGCATATAAAGGAGAATTTTTATTTATTTATTGATGTTCTGATTTAAAACTTTGTAGCGGACTACCTTACCATATTTTACCATAACACCTGTTTTCAATGCAAGTTATTATAGCCCACGACTCTAAAATTATGGCCCACAATAAAGGAGATACCATTTAACTTTTGGAAATGGATGGGAGATGGACGGCATAATATGGACCTTTTAAGATGACAATTCATTTAAGTAAATTTCAAAGGCGAGGAAAACCTTTTTGGGTGATGGATTCGGAGGATCTACTTCTCCTTTGTGATGTCACGGGTGGATGGATGTATTCAACTTTTTCTTGTTACGCCGATAGGCGTGTTCTCTGTGAGAAACTCGCACCCTCTCTTATAATGATAGAGATATCAGTGGATCAGATTTCTTGGTCGACGAAACATGGATCTGAATGGTCCCTACACGTGTCCGCGAAAGGTAAGAATGTCAGATCGTAGCCTTTGAAATCTCTGTGTCATTGACAGGAGTTGCTGCGGAAATGTCGTATCAACCATAAAGAAGACAACCCTGACATGTTTTCAGTCACCAAACAGGTCTTACGGACTGCAAACATTCATGGCACTATCTCCTACCACTGTGTGGGAGTGATTATATTAAAATTCCATGAGTGACGTGCAGCAGCACTGGGGGCAGAGTCTGTGCTACCATATTTGGACCCTTCCATTAACGGAGATGCATTGCTGAGGGGTGCCAATTTTGCATCTGCGGGCGTTGGGATTCTCAACGACACAGGAGTCCAGTTCGTATGAATGCATACACTTTACTTAATATTGACAAATACTTATTGATTATTATGTCTTCATTAGCAAGAATCTTTCTTGGGTTTTAGTTTTTATATTGTGTTTGCAGGCAAATATTATCAGAATCCCTCAGCAGTTTGCGTATTTTGAAGAGTATCAAAGAAGGGTGGCGCAGATCCTTGGAGAGGCTGAAACCGAGAGACTTGTCGAGGAGGCCCTTGTTTCTTCGATCACTCTCCGAGGAAACGATTATGTGAATAACTATTATCTCCTTCCCATCTCAGTCAGATCGGTGCAGTTTACGGTACCAGACTACACGGAGTATATTGTCTCCAAATACGAGAAATATCTGAGGGTGAAATTCTTACTCTTTAGTTAAGGCTAGACTGTGCCTGTGAAATTCCTACATGTTTGAAATTTCGAATTCGTTTTATGTTTGTGCAGCAACTGTACGATTTGGGAGGGCGGAGGGTACTGGTGACGTCGACAGGTCCATTGGGTTGTGCTCCGGGAGTAAAGGCCACCAGATCTCGCAACGGGGAGTGCGCTGCAGAGCTTCAGCGAGCTGCCTCACTTTTTAACTCACAACTCAGATCCCTCATAAATAGGCTCAACGGCGAGGCATCTGCTCGGGTCTTCACATTTGCAGACAGCTATTCAATGAATATGGGCATATTTAGCAACCCTGCAGCATACGGTATAAACCTTATTTTTCGTTTAATCATACATTTGTTGACTACTTAAAATGGCAGCTCCTATTGAAATTTGTAAGTGAAACGGTGGTGTTTTGAACAGGATTTGTGGACTCCACAAATGCATGCTGTGGACAAGGAGCAAACAATGGTGTGGGGCTCTGCACAGCGGCATCAAATGTGTGCTCAAACAGAGACAGCCATTTGTATTGGGACAACTACCATCCTTCTGAAAGGGCAAATAAGATTATCATCGACTAGTTTTTTGAAGGATCGTCTTCTGTTATGAGCCCTCTAAATCTCAGACAGATGATGAAATTTGAAGACTGAGACATTAACAAAGTCGTGAAAATCAGTCTATTAATCTGACAAGAGCTTAATAGAGAAAAATCTCTTTGAAAAACTTATGCTTGTATTCGTTCCTTTCATTTCTCAATTAATAAGGATCGATGATCCATTTTCATGTTTTGAAGGAAGTACCTAAGGTGGGCAAAAAACATATAATTACGCAAGACCATTGCCCAAATTTAGCAGATAGTCGACGACCTGCATTGATGTACAATGATTTAAAAGGGCCGAACTCCTCCACCCTCTACTTGTGGACAGTTCTTTCACGCACAAATTTTCATCCACAAAATTTGATTTATGTTGAAAAATGACAGTTTTAGGTTTTATTTTCCCAAACATTGCCACTAAAACATAATACAAAAGGAAAATAAACCAAATTGCCACTAAAACTAAAGTGTTCATGTTAGTGGTGGCAGATGCATGTAGTTATTCATTGCTACTTATTTAACAAGTTTAACATGGAGACTTTAACATATGAGGAAAAATCCCCATAATATGGACGTTGCACTATCTAATATGAGAAAATTTGATTTAGAATGCAAAAGATATATGCCCCACTAAACAAATTTTCAATAATAAAAATAATATCTCCTCTTCGGAGAAGAAAATCCATTTACAAAATTTCAACACCACTTTGAAAAGTTACAATTCACCACATATAATGTCATACCCATTTTGAGTTTTGAAATTTTGACTGCGTGTTATACAATGGTTTTAGAAAATGCATGGTCCGACATATGTTATCGAGCGCTTTAAATGTAAAAAAATATTAAATTATATTTGAATGTTAATGAAATGAATTTAAGAAGATGCACCTTGTTTATTTGGAATTCATGCAAGGAATTAGTAATTCCAACGCAATATTGAGTGAGTTGAATGCAGTATTGAAATATTTTAAAACAAAGATGATTAGAACACTATCAAAGCAATCTGAGTGATGCAAATGTATATAGAGAAGAGTAGGGAGAGTGGAAGCTGCACAATCAAGTCAATCAAATGTAGGTATATAGAGAAGACTGGAACAAATGGAAGATCTCAAGCATGTCAGAAGCGCACATTATTGTTACAGTAAACTGACCTGTTTAAAAAAGAATTATTCACCTGATTAATGTTGGGAATTCCTTATTTGAAACGGATGTCCTCCATCTACACAGGAGGTGTTTATACAAACCTTGGGATTAATAACAGTTGCCATTGAAGTCCTGTTTTACAGCACCGAAGCGCGAGGCTTTGATTTGTGGTTTGCCTTGGATGAAGAAAAATCACTGCTTGCAGTTGCAAAATTATGCTGCTGTAGATTTTTTTGAAAGGCTGAGTAACAACCCTCTGCTTGCAAATCCGTTCTCCATGATCGCACCTTGTCATTTAAATGAAGCATATTTTTAAGGCATGAATCAGATTTACTCTATGGAAAATATGATAGAGGAAGGATTTGGCCTTGATGAAACAGATCATCTGTTAAGTAAATGTTATACGCCGATGACCTAGATAGGCCAAGGTCAAAGTTCCAGTCGAAATCCTGGTGCTGTGAAGATCTTGTGTGTTGATTGACATATGTCAAAGACCCCAAGATTCATCCCATTGTAATAAACACCTTCAGCGTAACTATGTACCGCAGGCACACACTATAATGGAATGTTCATCAAATGGGCGGCCAATGTTATTTTTAGGATATTTTCCTAGGCCATGGTTATTGAATTCAGAAGCCTTTGAAAGCTGAGTTTGTTTACACTTCAGGTGGGAAGAGTGTGATAGAAGGAAAAAAAAAGGTGCCGCATATAGTAATGTTGTAACTGATTGCATGTGCCCTATCCTTCCTTTTTCAAGTTGGTAAAGTTGTTGGTCAAACAAGGTAGATTTCTCATAAAATCATCAATACACCTTGTAACATATTCCGACTGTAGACCATGGTTTTAACTATATACAAAATCCATGACATAGAAGTATGCCTCCAAGAATTTCCATTTGTGAGGGACATCTAAGGGTTGCCTTTGGGTATAGACAACATGGATTCAAGTTTCCTTAGAATGTCATCTTCTACCTCAAGTTTCCTTAGAATGTCATGTTTTGCCTCGTCGGCAATCGAAAATTTATTTGGGTAGTTAAGTTATGATGGATCTCAAAAGTGGAGCACCAACCTTTGATGTGCATTGAATCACCGATATGTTTTTAGGTTAGAGTTTCCAAACATTTCAAACTGGGACGCAATTTTGAGGGCGATCTTCATGACAATGGGCACCTTTACATATTTTGTATATTATTATATGTCATTGTGTCTACATCACGAGAAGACCGAATCTGATGTATTTTCACTTGTCCTTGACCTTCTGGAGGTCTCGTTCCATAAATTGTAACTTCCCTTAAGTCTTTAGTTAATGAACGATACAGGCATGTGCTACCTATTCTTGAAATGTTTGATACCTAAGAACCTTGGCAACTAGGGAATGTTGCTCAACACATTCATTACGGCCAATCAAAAAATAGTGGAACACTTGTGAGGTAAAAGTAGCGGTCAGGTTGGACCATGGAGCGTGTGCTTTCGGATGTAACTAACATACATTGACCGTTTTAGCAATCGAGATCAAATCCTTCAATGACCTTAAAAATCGAGACCCTTAATTAATTGGATGCTATAGAATGTGTCTAAATTGACTCAATATAATTTTAATTTAGAACATAACTATCAACATAAAAAATATTTTTAATAATAATAATATGTTCTTGTAGAATATTATTATTAGTCTTGTGTAAAGTTTCAGATTGCTTCCCCAATTTAGATTTCCCCACCTTTACACGTCCCTGCCCTCATACCCCTTCTTCGCCCATTTTCCTCTCGCATTGTTCTCTCCCTCCACTTTTACTTCCTTGCACAATAACTTTCGGCGTTTCCATCATACACTTCACATACGATTCAGCAGCAGTGGCGAGATATCTGATGGAGCGCTGTAGTGCATGGTGGCACACATTCTATCGCTCGTCTGAAAGAAAATGGTATGATATGGACTCTTTGGCACAGAAACATCTGACCATGTCATTTTTTTATGCCTTCTTCTGATCAGAAACAAAATTCTTGAGACATACAGGTAAATAAAACCAAGAGAGGAAGATACGGGTCCCCATGCAAGAAAATACCAACATAGCAGGTCGACTCCTGGTCAGGCACATTAGTGTAAGTATTTACTATTAGGAATATGAATGATGGGTATGGAAAAGGAAAAATGCTAATGGTTGTGCTGTTTGCAGAGTGACAGAGGTTCAATGGATTTTAATGTAGCTCGTGTGACTCTAAATGGCGAGGAAAAAGAAAGCAACATTTACCATGACACTCCATGTCTATCTAAAGAAGCTTACAGGAAGCACCTCTCTGCGAAAATGTTTCCCAACTCAAGGATTCTTACTTTCCAAAGCAAGTCCCCTCCTACCTCAGGAACCATACACAATAATACCCTTTACTTTTCTGATCTGACTCATCCTCTGCGCATGTCTTCCATATCGCAACGTTATATTCCACAAGTGAGCTAGAGGGAGATGAAAAAGGAGACTACTATTTTTGTTGGTATTTTCTTGAATTTTGTTATTTACTTCTTTGCTCGTTTTCATTCCTATAAACACAGCATTTTCTACATGGCATCTCATACTTGAGATGATGTCATTTATCTTTTTTTTTTTCTTAAAAAGATAAGGTATATCATACTTTGGGTATCATGCACAGGGCACTGTTGCACCATTTAGTCTATTTCTTGCAGAAGCGGTTTTAATTATTTGAACCTGTCATTGTGGAGGAAGGCACTGCATTTTAAAAAATTATCACATAAGTAGGTATGGTAAAATTTAATGTCAACCCATACTGCTACATTGGCCCCTTCATTAAATCTTTAAGATTACCCAAATCTTTCCTACAACGAATGGAAATTTGATTTTAGGGAAATTATATTATTTAGTGCAATATTTATTATGCCGATATGCGTGTTCTATGTGAGAAAACCTGACCCCCTCTGACAATGACAGAGATATCAACGGATGAGATTTCATGGTTGATGAAGCATGGATTTGAATGGCCCCTACACGTGTCCGCGAAAGGTAAGAATGTCATAGATAAAGACATGCAGATGTGGAAGATGAAGACACCAATATTTATTAAAATGAAATGTATAATTAATGTCACTCATAGCCGAGGTTATGGGGTATTTATATGTATTCGGGTTTAATTTTTTTTTTTAAAAAATGTTCTTAGTGGTCTTCTGTGTCGCATCGGCTTAAGTCAATTATGATAAAGAAAGTTTTTGGTATAGAATTTTTAAATGCCATTGTAGTATAAATTTGCATCTCAATGATGAAACAAACTTGTCTGTACAGACTTTGAGTGTTATTGTTGAGATTTAAATCTTATAACCCCAGAATTGTTTTATGCAAATGAGGTGTTTTGCGCAGGTACGACAGTTGTGGTCTCTTTCTATGCAGCAACATGGGGGAAAACATGCAATGGTCATATGTATTCATTTATGTGAATATGAAATAAAATCCATGAAACAAGGATGGCTATGTAGTGTTTCATATGAAAAAGTATTTGACAAGTATTAAAAAAAATTGCATTCATTTTAAAGAACTACTACTTGAAGTATTTAGAATAGAAGATGGCATAAGTTTCATCAATTTGCAAGTTAAAATTTTTCAACTCTAAAAGAGTCGTAGATGGTCTCTAAGAAAATAGTACATCAGTGCGAGTGGGGGAATGAGAGAAAATATTATGGGTTAAGAAATTGTATTTGTTAAAATAATATGACAAATAGAAAATGTTTAAGTGGAAGAACATGGCAGTATAAAATTATAAAGACTACACTTTAGACAAAACAAATTTAGTAGAGAAGTTGTTTGAAAAGTAATATGTTACAAAAAATATGTTGTCATGGATAGATGGACCAATACACAAATATTCTATTTGTGTTTTGTGTGCATACTTCCATAATGACAAAAAATTAACAAAAAAAAACCAAAAGTGAAACGGGGGAGACGTTAGAAGAAAAACGAAACAGACAACAAGATAGTATGGTATTGTACTTGGAAAATAAAGAACAAAAGGAAATAGTGGGAATGGAAATAGTGAAAAAGATATATATATGACACGAAGTGGTGAAGCATGAAAAGGAGAGGCTGATTGAGATTATGAAGGTGGTGTTAAGGACATGGATCTTTAGTTTGCTTTGTTGTCGAAACTTATTCTACATATCCTTTATTTAATGATTGAAGACTCTCAAATCAATCGGAAAGTATATTTTCTCCTAATAATTTAATATTTTCATTATAATAAAATTATAGAAAATATTTTCTATAACTAGATTTAATTTATTGATTTATATGTGTTTAAAACTAATTAGAATAATATTATCTTAAAAACACTTTTTCACATTTAAATTAATCCCACAGATCAATTTAATCTAAAAAGTACATTAACAATTATCTTGGTATCACTTTAAAAATATATTTTATAAATAACTATAACATTTTTTAAACATTATGAACTATACAATTTATATCAAAGAATCAACCATCGATATATATGGATAAGTTTGTATTGTGTTGGTAAGGTATAGGCCTTCCATACATAAAACTATGGCTAAAATGAATTGATAGAAACAAAAATAATTGTTTGTACAAATGAAATTTCTTTGTACATGGTCATGGTAT
This sequence comes from Taxus chinensis, assembly GCA_019776745.2. Taxonomy (NCBI): domain Eukaryota; kingdom Viridiplantae; phylum Streptophyta; class Pinopsida; order Cupressales; family Taxaceae; genus Taxus; species Taxus chinensis. The sequence goes on from CM034148.1 coordinate 793,255,737, forward strand.
GGTCCATAGTGCTCCAGTTTTACACAAAACAAGTTTGCAATGTTCAATTTTGAAACAATATGTTCTACAACCTTGCAACCTATTATATCTCCAAGACTTTAGAAAAAAAAAACATTTTGTGCATGTACAACAATTTATGCATTTGTATTATATAGTTTGTCAAATAGTTGTCAAGGCTTTGAATGCTTCCACCTTTTGCATGCATGTGTATCAATATTCACAACTACAACATCTAAAAAATTGGATTTAAATTACTTTTTCATGGGTTCCCATACCATGTCTCGATGCTCGCAATTTGGCACATATCCGAAAAAATTTGGTGTTGAGCTAGGTCATGTGATTAGGTTGGAATTTCATTTTTTGCATTTGGTAAATGTTTTGAGAAAGCATGTGTCTTCTTTTTAACAACTATTATTAAATTCCATAAGAAAACATTTGTCCTGAATCATTTTGTCGAACACTTTGCGAGCGTCCAACAAACTATAATAGTTATAATATATGGTTTAAAAAATTATTGGCACACTAAATAGTTTAACATTGTTTTGTTATTTGTAGGACACACACACACACGGTACACACACACACAAGATTATCAGATTACGTAAATAATATTTTTTCAATTGTTATTGTTTATCCACAATATTAAATATATGTATATATTATATTAATTAATAATTACATTTTTAAACGAGCTAACAATTGAAATATATGGTTTACAAGTAGATTGGTTGAGTAAATACTTCACAAATTTTATTTATTATTCGAATATATGAACATAAATTATTAATAGATTATATATAATAAATTATTGATAATTCGTGTTTACGGTAAAAAAAATTATGGTTATAACAATTATATGGTATAATAACTACTTGCTCCAGAAACCCTTGTCCTAAATTTGTTTAAGGATAACATTTCTTATGTTGCTATCCTTGGATATTTCTCTCTTAAATTTTCCATGCAAAGTACACCTATGCATTGTGATTTTTTTTTCTTCGACGATGTGTCTTCACTTACAATATACGAGCCTTTTGAATGTTTCCACATATTGCATGCATGTGCATAAGCGCATTCACAACTGGTTATGGGGTATTTATATGTATTCGGGTTCAAATTTTTTTTAAAAAAAATGTTCTTAGTGGTCTTCTGTGTGCATCGTCTTAAGTCAATTATGATAAAGCAAAGTTGTCAGTATAGAATTTTTGAATGCCATCGTAGTATAAATTTGCATCTCAATGATGAAACAAACTTGTCTATATAGACTTTGACTATTATTGTTGAGATTTAGATCTTAGAACCCCTTCATTTGTGCAAGTCTAACAACGCTTGATTCTTGTAGATGAATTTTTTTATGCAAATGAGGTGTTTTGCGCAGATACGACAGTTGTGGTCTCTCCTGTGGGCAGCATGGGGGAAAACATGCAATGGTCATATGTATTCATTTCTGCGAATATGAAATAAAATCCATGAAACAAGGATGCCTATAGTGTTTCATATGAAAAATTATTTGACAAGTATTAAAAAAAATTGCATTCATTTTAAAGAACTACTACTTGAAGTATTTAGAATAGAAGATGGCATAAGTTTCATCAATTTGCAAGTTAAACTTTTTCAACTCTAAAAGAGTCATATAGTCTCTAAGAAAATAGTACATTAGTGCGAGTGGGGGAATGAGAGAAAATATTATGGGTTAAGAAATTGTATTTGTTAAAATAATATGAAAAATAGAAAATGTTTAAGTGGAAGAACATGGTAGTATAAAATTATAAAGACTACACTTTAGACAAAACAAATTTAGTAGAGAAGTTGTTTTAAAAGTAATATGTTACAAAAAATATGTTGTCATGGATAGATGGACCATATACACAAATATTCTATGAGTGTTTTAATACTTCCATAATGACAAAAAATTAACAAAAAAAATCCAAAAGGGAAACGGGGGAGACGTTAGAAGAAAAAAGAAACATACAACAAGATAGTATGGTATTTGTATTTGGAAAATAAAGAACAAAAGGAAATAGTGGGAATGGAAATAGTGAAAACGATGTATATATGACACGAAGTGGTGAAGCATGAAAAGGAGCGGCCGATTGAGATTATGAAGGTGGTGTTAAGGACATGGATCTTTACTTTGCTTTGTTGTCGAAACTTATTCTACATATTCTTAATTTAATGATTGAAGACCCTCAAATCAATCTGAAAGTATATTTTCTCCTAATAATTTAATATTTTCATTATAATAAACTCATAGAAAATATTTTCTATAACTAGATTTAATTTATTGATTTATATGTGTTTAAAACTAATTAGAATAATATTATCTTAAAAACACTTTTCCACATTTAAAATTAATCCCACAGATCAATTTAATCTAAGAAGACATTAACAATTATCTTGGTATCACTTTAAAAATATATTTTATAAATAGCTATAACATTTTTTAAACATTATGAACTATACAATTTATATCAAAGAATCAACCATCGATATATATGTATAAGTTTGTATTGTGTTGGTAAGGTATAGGCCTTTCCATACATAACACTATGGCTAAAATGAATTGATAGAAACAAAAATAATTGTTTGTACAAATGAAATTTCTTTGTACATGGTCATGGTATGGTCCATAGTGCTCCAGTTTTACACAAAACAAGTTTGCAATGTTCAATTTTGAAACAATATGTTCTACAACCTTGCAACCTATTATATCTCCAAGTCATTTTATAAAAAAAACCATTTTGTGCATGTACAACAATTTATGCATTTGTATTATGTAATTTGTCAAATAGTTGTCAAGCCTTTGAATGCTTCCACCTTTTGCATGCATGTGTATCAACGCATTCACAAATACAACATCTAAAACATTGTATTTAAATTACTTTTTCATGGCTTCCCATACCCTGTCTTGATGCTCCCAATTTGGCACAATCCGAAAAAATTGGTGTCGAGCTAGGTCATGTGATTAGGTTGGAATTTCATTTTTGGCATTTGGTAAATGTTTTGAGAAAGCATGTGTCTTCATTTTAACAACTATTATTATATTCCATAAGAAGACATTTTTCCTGAATCATTTTGTCGAACACTTTGCGAGCATCCAACAAACTATAATAGTTATAATATATGGTTTAAAAAATTATTTGCACACTAAATAGTTTAACATTCTTTTGTTATTTTTAGGACACACACACACACATACACACACAAGATTATCAGATTGCGTAACTAATATTTTGTCAATTGTTATTGTTTATCCACAATATTAAATATATGTATATATTATATTAATTAATAATTACATATTTAAACGAGCTAACAATTGAAATATATGGTTTACAAGTAAATATGTGTCGATGTCTATTGAAAAATCCCATGTCTTCCTGCTAACTACTATTATCATATTCCATGAGAAGAAATTTGTCTTGAGTCATTTTACCAAACACTTTGCGAGCGTCCAACAAACTATAATAGTTATAATATATGTTTTAAAGGTTTATTGACACACTGAATAGTTTAAAAATCTTTTGTTATTAGTAACATATCTTATCTGCATACAAATGTTTCCATGAGAAAATGCAGCCTAGAAATGTCGCTTCATTTTCCCCTTACATAATTTTAAACGTTACATGTGGTTACAAGTTTCGGTTTCAGATCATGTGTGGCATACTTATGTGATTTACATTAATGTTGGTTATTGTGCAAAACTATAAGGCATTCCACGTGTAATTCGCATCATGGCCACAACTTTCACATATGGGGGAAAATCTATTTTTATTTTGTCTACGAAGGTTCCTTAAGTCCACTTCCTTTTATTTTATTTGTTGTCATCAAATAAGATCGATACTTGGGGCCTCCTTAGCATGTAGACAACACCTTCCATCTTCCTCTTCTACCAATTTCCATAAGAAACCAAAATAACTACCACTTAAAATTGCTTGGGCATTTTCAATCCACAAATCCCAAGGGCTTACTCTGTAACGAGCCACTACTGACATTGGAGGAACAGAAAGACAAGGCCTAACCTTCATGGGTATATCAAGAGTTTCCTCTTTGTCAGTCATTTGTATTTCTCCTTCATTTTCATTTAGTCGTTACTCTTAAATGTCCTCTGCACCTCTACTGCTGTCACACTTACTAGAGGAATCCCACCTTCATTCCCTTCCTTCATCTCCTATTACAGTAACATTTACTAGAGGAATCCCACCTTCGTTCCCTTCCTTCATCTCTCCGATCTTGAACCGCATTGTCAGTTCCCTCTCCCTTCGTTGCTCATCTTCTCATCTCTTGTTGTGTTATTCCACACTCGTTTCAACTTGTTCCTCTTATTGTCTACCCACATGCATTTCTCATACTCATTTTTTATATATTGCAGTTTCCTTCTCCTCACTTCCTTCTCCAACTTCGGCGTTATCATCGCACACCTCACGTGTGATTGCTAGTTTGTACACTGTTTGATGTCTTTTCTTTGTTTAAAGTAATGTGAAATTGATCCATGTTCACCCCCTCGTAGTTGTGAGTCGTGACCCATGATGAATAAATATTTTATTTCGGTGGAGCAGAATAATTCGTCTAAAAATTTTCTACAAGAATTAGTGTAAATTAAGTCTAATTGGTGCTTTTGTAAAGATTTTAATGTGTAATTATTATTTTCAAAGTCTGTATTCTACATTGTTTTTAAGTACCGAAGACACTCGTGGTCTATTTTTTTATTTTTCCCAATAAGAGTGATTTGTCTAATAGACGAGTCTAAGTCAAAGTGTACTTGTTTTTTGGTTTGTATATTGTTGTTACGTAGATTGTGCACCCGTTGAATTGTTGGAAGATGTTGTGCAACATTGGATCATCCCCAAGGGGTGGGAACTTGTTGCCTTGGGATGAACCTCTGGATAAGGTTGAATTCATCTGGAACTTAGGACATTCAATGTAAGATCGGTGTGTAAGGCTAAAAACACTGTAAATGATTCTAATCTATTCACTACATGAGGCTTGGGGTTAGAAATAACAAATAAGGAAAATGCGATGTTACACCAAAAATATAACTAGATAATCACATGATCTTCACACCGGAACGGATTAACTCAGAAAGGATAAAATAACTACCACAATCTAGTTCAACTTGTGTTATTTGGACAGGGTGAATAATAAACCACAGACAAAATAGCATACATTCACTTGTAAGACCCCAAGTATACCTAATAGATGGATCAAATATAATTGAATACACAATCAACAACCATAACAACATAAGGCATGCACATGTCAAATAACCCTTTCACTTATTATAGCCGATGATAATGCAACTTTATAGCAGAAGGAAAAACAATCTTTTCATGACTGGTATTCAAGATAATCACATCACTTTCCCATAAAATGAAATAAGATATTATGAAATAAAGGTGGGCTAATCACTTACACTAAGGAATTGTGCATCCACAAAGCATACATTGATAAACTATAAGCACAATAAATCAAATTCTCCATGGCAGAATATTGTTCTAAATTTCAAAGCACTCTTCCAAGATTGAAGAGTAACTTCCAAAATGATCTATCTATCTAAAAACTTCATACACTTACCTATTTATAAGTTCCTAGGTTGAGCCATTACAGCTGGACCTTAACCAAAAAATTACTAAAAATAGAAAATCATTAAGTTATAGGGAACAACCTCCCATAAAAGTAACAAAGTGGTTGCAAGGGTTTGACTCGGTCAACCCTACAACTTGGACTGATCCAGAGATTGGAATTGTCCTCCTGTGGCCGTCTAGCTTCACCTTGGCCCTACAACCCCTACTCCTTTTGTCTTCTCTTGCTCTTTTTCACAAGTATCCATCTGATGCTTATATTTGATTAAAAGCTTGATAATTCCTTGTACTTCTCCTTCCTCTAGCACGTACGCGTAATGGTTCACCACATCTGTCATCTCGATCTCTCTTGCTACCTTTGCTGGAATTCTTTTAAGTTTGCTTACTACTTTTTTCAGTCGACCTGTGAAATTTTTACATGAAACCAACCTGTCGATGGAGTCACTCTTGAAGGTCCTAGTTACTTCATCATCATTTTTATACAAATCCTTGAAATTTGACTTAATTTGATCTTCTGGAATAGCATCAATGTTCTCATTGAATAACTTGTAGTTAACATTATCAAACTCTTTTAAGATATCGTTCAGAGCATCCATTATTTCCACATGTTTGTCATCTAGTTTCTTTATGAAATCCAATAATAACTGGGACCTAAATTCCATAGCCTTTTGAAATTCGAACAACTTAGAAACATCATCGATTACTTTTGAAGAATTATATGTGGATCCTCCTCTCTAATCTCGCTCCATGTAGTAAAATTCAAATTCAAGTTATTATTATCTTCAAAGAAGGCTTCATCCATTCTACGAATAGAGGCTCTTTCAATCTGCAAATCATTAAATATTTCAATACGCTCTTTAATCAAAGGATTGGCTTCTTGAAGTATGTGTTCTATCCATCCATTCACTAATATTCCCTTCAGACCTATCTTCTCAATCTCATGATATGAAATATCATCTAGAGTGGAAGAAATTATCAAAGCAGTAGTAGTTGAAATATCAATGGATGGAGTAGGTTGTGTCACCTTTCTCAACAGGGAAGTGAGTTGCTCAAATTTTTGTTTTTAGTTCATCCTTAGAAGCTTTGTCTTTATCGTATTTTTCCAACATATTTCTGAGAGCCATCTGCACATCTTGTTTAGCCCCTTCGTGTGTTGCTTTTCCTAGTGAAAATTTGAAAAATTAGTAGTCAGCTGGTGGGCTAGTTTCTTTAGTTTTTTTCTCAACAGGATTAGTGATTTCCACGAACCTTTCTCCTAATTGGTGTATTGATAGGCTAGATACGATCTTCGGTCACTTTTCATGTCTCCTCGGAGTAGGTTCCAACACACTTACATCTATAACATCCACCCAAGGTACTTTTTTCTTCTGTTTCGGAGTCTGGTAAAACAACCATTCTGGTATAGCAGATTTTGATGGGAGTGGAATGATTGATTCGGTACCTGGAGCACTAGACAATAGAATGACACTGGTAAGATTAGTTGGCACTGGAATGGAGGTGCTAATGATAGATGAGGTGCTAATGAAGAAATGAGTGTAGAAGTGGAAGGAAATGATGGAGGAAATGAAATGGTAAGGAAGGAGAGATGGTAGATTCTATGACAAACTTGGGGAATTAGTGACATCAACAATTTATAATACTGGTATTAACGGAGACATAACCTTAGAAGTAGGATCCTTGGAGAGAGAGGAACTTCCAAAAATGAATGATATCTTCTTAGGGACTATATGGGTCCTTTGGATAGACCTTTTCCCTTTAGTAGGTGTCAGAAGAATCGTTGTTGGTTGGGCTTCTCTCCCTTTGTGTGAAATTCCCAAGGTAGCCAACCAGACATATTTCCTTCACAAAATGGACCCCGTCCTCTCCTTAGTATTACAACATTCTTCTACATACCAATCAATCCATGGCAATGGTTGATTGGCAATATTGTTATCCTTGTAAACTGCATCCAATAATTCCTCCTCATCCTCCATTTCCTTTGGAATCTCTGAAATCCCAAACTATGAAACCTCATCCAGAGTTAACCTTTGATATTCTCGTTGTTGGATAATGAACTCATCTCGACAATGAATCCAAATATATTCTAACTGGGGTACATGAGAACTAGATAAACTTGTTTCACTAAATTTTCCCCAATAATCAAAATGTGTTCGGGGGTGAAATGTCCACAATGTCACTTCTGACATTTCCGCATCGACATTCTTCACCTTGTAAATACTTGCACAAGTATATCTGCCAATTTAAACGGAAAACTGGACTCCTTCCTTGTGTCGTTTGTTTTGGATTTTATGGTAGTCCAACAATTTTTGAACCAACTCCAAAAAAACCCATTTGTCTGTAGGGCATCTTAGCAACTTACTAGGAGCACCTATGTAAATGTAGGAAACTACAAGTAAATAACTCCCCACTCACGTAATTCCTTAAAAGCCTCATCCGAAATCCTTCGATTATACAAGTCCTTATCAAAATGATAAAGAATAACAACGAAGAAGGCACCATTAATCCTGTGAAAGTGTTTGCTTCCCTCATCCATTGTAAGTTGAGGATAAAAATAAAAAAATTGTCAAGCACTTCTAACACCTTTAGTATTCAACCCAGTGAAATCTCCCATAGCAGCTGCAACATAGAGCAAGAAAGAGGTCATGTAATAGTTTTTTGAAGACAAAACCGTACTTAATTGAAAACAGATAGAGTTGCTGATATGCTCTCCCCATCATATGTGTTCCTTTTTTTTCTTAATGGTGGTAATTTATAAGAACATGCATTCCTGAAATTCTACTTAGCAACATGATAATATCATTTACTTCATGGATGAATTCTGATCGATATATGGTCTTTGGCATGTTGGTGACACTTTTGGCCAAGTAGCTCTTCATCATGACCTTTGTACATAACTCAGTTTCTTTGTCCCAATGTTCAACCATTGCTTGTGGTGAAATTGTGGAATAGTCCTCAACGTCCCGGAGTTTGAAAAAAAATTCAAAGAAATCAGAGTCTAATCGAATCACAACGTTGTCGTCAACATCTTTTACTGACCTGGAATCTTCATCAAAGTGGGCTGTTGTAGCCAAGACAAATTTGGGGTAATGCATGGATGAAGGAAAACTGGTAGCCAGAACAAGCCCATTGTCATATATAGCTTGCATCCAAGATTTCTTGTTGGGGGCTTTTACTCTGGCCCAGAAATCAAAAAACTCAACCTGCCCAAGATCGATATCTCCTATATTCCCTAATTTTGAAGATAGACAAGAGTGAGGAGCAACTCCTATGAATGTATATTTCATCTATTATGTTCCATTCGTTGAAGAGGTTGACATTAAGTTTGGGTTTAAGAATCTCAAAAGGTCTTTGGAAATTTGTAACAAATACAGTAAAAGGTCCCGAAATGTCGAAGTCCGAATGTCTGAAAATTAAAATATTCTGAACCTTCGAAACCAAAATTTCTGAAAGTCTGAAAAAGGAGTCTCCAAAATCTTGAAAATAAAACCTCCAAAAAATAGAAACCCCAAACTCCGATAAGATGGACCTCTGAACTCCAAAGAAACAGACCTCCGAACTCATAAAAGGTAGAGTTCTGAAAGAGTAGACTTCTGAACTTCGAAAAGTAAGAACCTCCAAAATAAACTTGTGAAATACGAACTTCGCCGAGGGCATGAAAGGCAAGTAAAACAGTTGGGAAGATCTTTAAAAACTATAATGCAATCTGAGTTGGATGACTGCACATGTTGGATTTTACAACTATGGAGATAAGGAAAAACATTCAAGGAAAATATGGTGTACACCAAGGGTTCCATTTTCAAAACATATTGAAGAAAAAATGAGAATAAACAAGAAAAAGAAACCCAAAAAATATCATAAAACAAATCGAAATAACCCAAACAAAATTAGCTCAAAAATGACGCCTCAAAAGTACAAAGAATGGAGTTTAAATCAGATTGTCAGAGCAAGAAATCAGGTGAAAATGATAGGTAAAAAAACTTGAGTTTATATAGAAAAACTAACAAATTAATGCTAGAAATCTAACACGTGTGAAGGTTAGTGAGAATTAAATGCTCATAGAACTCTGACGTCTGAAAACTCAAAAGTCTGAAGTTCTGAAACTTCAAAACTTTGGAGTTTCAGACTTCAGAATTCGAGAGACAAAGCTTATGAAAAGATAACAGAAGACTATGAAACCCAAAAGTCCGAAGTTCTAAAATTTCGGAACTTCAGACTTTCAGACTTTGGAACTCCAAAACAAAAACATTGAAAAATAGATGGGAGACTTCTAAAACCCGAAAGTCCAAAATTCCAAAATTTCAAAATTTCAGCGTTTCAGACTTCAGAACTCTAGGAAGAATTTTCTTAAAATGACAACATAGACTTCCAAAACCTGAAAGTCTAAAGTTCAAAAATTTCGAAACTTTGGAGTTTCGGACTTCAGAACTCCAAGTTGAAAAATCACAAATTAGCAAAAGAGACCTCCGAATTTCAAAAGTCCGAAAGTCCAAAATTTTATATTTTCGGCTTTCAGAATTTGGAGAACTTTGAACACATTTTTTAAATACTTTAAGGAAAAATATTTTAGAATATTTTTTTAAAATTGACTTGAACATCTTCATTTCAAGGTAAGATTAAAAATTTAACATATACTAATGGGAAGAGGTTAAATTTGACAGTCATTTAGACGTTATTTGTGATTTTAGCCGTAAAATACTTGCATATTTCTGAAATAAACATCACATGCAACTTGCATATTTAAAATCCAATCATCATTTTTAATATATATGTAAGTTATATTAATATATAATAAATATAAAATAATGTTTTGTATATTTTATTAATATAGTATAAATAACCTATTTTTGAATTTTTGAAGGACAATATTGGAAAATTACTGCCACAAAATAATTATTTTCTAGGCATAGGTGGCCGTTAAATTTAACCCCTGCTAATGGGTCTTGATTTTAATTAAATGTCTTTATAAATGCATAATCATTGTAGTTTATTAGAGTATATTGATTATTGTTATTGTTCACGTGTATTCCAAAGGCAATACATAGTGAATATTGGAGCATTTGTTATTTTATTGTGGCACACAAGTTCATGTTAGAATAATTATTAAAAGAAATAAGATCATACAAAAATAGACCTTTAGGGTTTGGTACATTATTGGATTTCTTTTAATGATACAAAATCATTGTTTTGCAATATATTGTTATTTTCTAGGAGTTTGATAGTTAGATAGTGCTCAAAACCCCAATTAATTTGCAACACATATTTCTAATTAGCAATCACACACAAATGGTGTAATGGAGACACCAAAGGTGGTGCATTAAAGAAGTAAAACTTGAGGTCTAGTAAAACATAGTAGGAGGAAGAGGGGCAATGAAAAAGGTGTTTGATGGAGGATAAGTCTAGGGGTAGAGAATATACTAGAGGGAACTATGAAAAACTCTTCTCTCTTATGACCAGGAACATATGGACAATGTATCATTTAATTCAATCATATGAAGGATAAAGGGGGTGTCGTACAAGTTACAATTCTTAAGGTCATCTTTTTTGATTTTTTTCTAGTTGTAATGGAGACAGTGATGGAGATGCATCAAAGAAGTAAAAATTGAGCTCAAACAAAGCAATGTAGGAGGAAGAGGGGTTATGAAAACAAGGTTTGATTGATGAGAAGTCTAGGGGTGGACAATATACTAAAGGCAACCTATGTTAAACTTGTCTCTCTTACGACTAGGAATATATGGACATCGTGTCATTTAATTCAATCATATGAAGGAGAAATGGGGTGTAGTGTAAGTTACAATTCGTAATGTCATCGCATGTGATTTTTGTCTTAGTAGATAACACTCCATAACCACAATTAGAGAAAGTGACCTTATTTTCGAGGCACCTGATGGTGTGGGAAATTTTTTTCAAATGCACTGGTGCCCATATAAATATTTCTTTCATCCAAAACCAAAATACCATGAAAAACACATAGGTTCTCAATTGAAAGGGAAGGAAGAAAAAAATAACTAAAATACCTTTTTAGGTATTATTTGCGATTTTTCATTGAGATGTTGGCGAGCGGAATTAAAAAAATTAGCTTTAAAAACTGGGATAGAACGTAGAATACATTGTCAACTAGTTTATAAATTACTGAATGGAAAATTACGTTATGAAATATCTAGTGCTCACAATAATTGTTATAACAATATAGGTTTGTTATACCTGTGATTATTCACGGTTCCTTTGGTGTACCTACTTCTTATTTATTAGGAAGTTGGTTTGTTATTTTATTGGCAATATAATAGCCATACATTGTAATAATATTGTACAAAAAATTAATATTAAAAATCTTTTTGTTGTGTATAATCTTTGATTTCCAATATCTGGTATTAGAGCACATACGAAGAATTAGAAGAAATTGGTTGGAGCAACATCTTGCTTCACCCATGGGAATGAGAAACACTATACACAATAAAATAAATTTGATCACTATGTACATAACAGAAACACAGATTATGTTGGAGTTAAATATATGTGGTGTCGAATAGGTGATAGAGAAATCCACTCTACTAGGGTTTATGCTCAGCAAGTTATTTTCGCAGTGAATGCTCGGCCTTGCCGTATGCCGCCATCGTGTCACCCAGCTGATCTGTAGATCTAGGTGGGATTATCTGCATTAATTTTATATTGATCACCAGTCCACCCTTTGGGCGGTGGCTTATAAAATGGCTTATAAAGTTTTCCCCGAAGGTATTTGACGAGGTAAGGATACTGATACTCCTTCACCAGATATTGTTCTTGATTTACCAACTTTTGACAAAGCTTGCAACTGGTTTGAATCTTTCTCTCTTGTTGCTTATTTTGTGGGACGAGTTCCCCCTGAAGGTATCCTCCGCCAATGGATTCATAATCATTAACAACCTCATGGATTCAATGTAGAGGGAGTCCAAAACATGACCAAAAGGTTTTTTTCTGCTTCACTTTACCAATGTTGAACATTGCAAAGCCATCGTTAACCACGGTCCATGGTTTATTCGCAATACCCTTGTGGTTTTCTCCCACTGGACTCGATATTTTCAAGTCTCTGAGCAAGCCAAACTCAAAATTCCTGTTTGGGTCGAATTTACAGGCCTCCCTTTGCCTCTGTGGGGTTTTGTTGATCAACTTATCAAACCCTCGGGTCACCTCATTTCCCACGAGCAAAGTAAGTTCTACTCGGATCGACCCCAAAAATGGGTCTATGTAGAAATTGATCTCTTAAAAGACCTCAAAGATACCCTTGATATCCAGGTTGGAGACATGCACTTTTCGTAGAAATTTCTATACATCAATCTGCCTAACACTTGTTTTCGGTGTCAATCTACTGACCATATGATCAAGGATTGTCCTCTTATGAACCCAACCCAATCCAGCACTCCCTCCTCTGATGGATGGACAATGATCAATGACAGAAAACCTTCCGCCTCGACCCAAAATAAGCACCAACACGCTACTTACAAACCGGTGGCCACCCCTGCTTTTGCTTCTTTGAAGTCATTTGCTGTGACCCCTCCCAAGCCATGCCAATAATTTCTTGGTCTCCGCAAGCTGCAGTTGTCATCACCCATCACCCCTCAGCTCTTTCACACCCCTCATTTCCCGAGACCTCAAGCTTTCTGGATCTCACGACTGGTGGTTCAGCTCCTCAGATAGACAGAAAGGCTACCTTACACCGCTCCTAAAGTCCTTCCCCTCCTTCCGAGGAAGATTTCTCACAGAGACCCCACCGACAGTTAGAACTCGGTGATTTAATTCATGGGAATGTGTGACAAGTCATTTTCTCTAACCGCTTTGGAGTGTTAGCCAGCCTCGAGGAGCAAAACCATGCATCTTGATAGTTCCACATGTTAGGTTTACTCATGGAATGTCAGAGGGCTTATTGATCTGACTCACAGATATCTTATTAGAGACAGTTGCAAGAATTTTGCAAAATTTTAGGTGTTGTATGTGCAGGAAGTCAAAATCTTTGGCTTCCATCTTTTTGCTACTATGCATACCATCTGGCCTGGTTCTCTCTGCCAGATGTCAGCTCACGATAACGGTCGAGGGGGTGTTGTCACTCTTTTGATCCCCAACCTCAGCTCCAATATCATATCTTGGGGTTCTAACCCCACTCATCGGGTAGTATGGAACCTTTATGATTTTGATAGCCACATTCTTGGGTTGGCCAATATTTATGCTTCCAATGATGCCTCTAAACGATCTTCATTTTGGTGGTGGTTAGTTGATCATCTGCCCTCTGTTACCTAGATTTTTTGTGGCGATTTCAACATGGTTGAATCCCTCAAAGACAAATTGGGCCAGCTTCCAATACGATGGTGTACTAACAAACACAAAGCCTGGTTCTATTTATGCAATAAGCTTTGTCTTTTTGATCCCAACCACTCTTCTACTACCAATCCTTGGTTCACTTGGTCTAATTTTAGAGATGATGATGACAGAGTTTATAAGCGTCTTGACAAAAATTTTGTTTTATAGAAGCAATGGTTTTCCTTTGACTCTTCATACAACCTCCCAATCTCATTGGTGGACAATGCTTTTGTTTCTGACCATAAGCCTATTTTCTTTGGGATTCAATGGAGCTTCAGTGCCCCAAGCCCAAGTCCTCCTAGTTCTATTTAAATACGTCCCACCTTTCTCTTCCCAAGACATTGGATTATATAAGACGTATTTGGAATCTTGATCCGAGACCTGTTGATGGGATTCGATAGATTGATTTGTGGTCTCATGCCATCGCTCGTACCACTTCTTTCCTTCGGATCTATGGGAAACAAGCCACTCTATTTCGCAATAATGTTCATGAAGCCTCCCATGTTCAATATTCAAGGGTTATTCAAGAGCTTAATCTGTCTCCTTTCAGCACCCACCTGCAAGTGCAAGCTGCTCACTGGAAGCATAAGCTTCAAATTGAGGAGCACTATAAGGCTAGAGGAGCCCAAGTTTGAGCCTGTCTACAATGGCTCCACATTGGTGACAGATGTTACTAAGGAGTTTTTTTCCTTCCCTTAAAACTAATCAAAATATCACCAAAATTAAAGCAATCAAGAATGGCAATCAAAGGCTTACTCTCTTACCTGACATTCTGCAAGATTTTTTGCATCACTATCATGTTGTTTTTGCTACTCAACCTGCTAGCCTGGCTCGTGAGGTTGCTCTCCTCCAATGCATTGACGTTGTTCCTTACAAGATCTCTGAAAGTCAACGCATCACCTGTGATAGACCTCTCACTCTTGATGACTTGAAGGAAGTTGTTATGCAGATGGCCTTTGATAAATCCCTCGGTGTTGATGGTTTTCCTTCTGAGTTCTACCAGTCTCTATGGACACCTATTGGTCCGGATTTTCATCAAGTCTATCTAGAAGCGATGTCCTCCAACACCCTGGGTGATCTGATCAACCAAGGAAACATCAAATTCATTCCCAAGTCTGGGGATCCTGAGCTTATTACCAATTGGCAGCCAATAACTCTGCTCAATGTCTCATACAAAACTATTGCCAAAGCCCTTTCTATCAGGCTCACTAATCTACTACCCATGATCATCAAAAGCGAGCAAACCGGCTTTATCAAGAACAAATATATTTTGGACAACATTATTATGGTTTGGGAGGGCATGGAATATGCCCATAAAACTTCTCAACCAACTCTGTTTGTTAAAATTGATTTTGAAAAATCCTATATAACAGAGTTGAGTGGCCTTTCATTTTGGCCATGCTACAGGCTATTGGTTTTGGACCCATATTCATATGCTCTGTTAATATGCTCTTTTAAAATGTAGGTGCTTGTATTACTATCAATGGTCAACAGTCTGAGAGATTCTCTCTTCATCGTTCCATCCGGCAAGGTTGCCCTCTTGCTCCTTCTCTTTATGTCATTGATGCTTAAGGTCTGAGCTACTTACTTGCTAATGTTGCAAATGCTGGTCTTGTTAAAGGTATTCAACTACCTTCCTCTCATAAGCAGTTGATTAATGGTCACTTTGCAGATGACTCTTTTCTCACTTTAGCTGAGACGGAGGCCTCTGTCACTAATGCCATGAAATGCCTTGATATTTTTTGTCTTGCTTCTGGTTCTGCTATCCAAAGGAAGAAAACCCAATGTTATAGACAAGCGATGGGTCCCAAACCTCGTTGGCTAAAGGGATTCCAATGGCTTTGGATTGAACCTGATGTTTAATTCAAAATTTTAGGCATTCCCTTTGCCTTTATGGCATCCCCTACTGATCTTTGGAACTATGTGATTCAGCGCGTTGAGCAAAAAATCTCTTTTTGGGTTACCAAGCATATGTCTCTTACTGGAAAATTCCAAGTCTACTCCAAGGTCTTGGCTGCCACTCATGTCTAGTACTCATCATCTTGGGCACCCTCTAAAGCTACTTATCACAGGTTGGAGAAAATTCTACGTGATTTCTTGTGGGCCAACTTCGAAGGGAACCATGGTTTTCATAGAGTTGCTTGGAACATATGTTGTATGCCCAAGGACATTGGTGGTCTTGGCCTAATCAAGATTCATATGCAGGGGTTTGCTCTCACTACTGAATGAATTATTCGCAGCCTTGAAGGTGAGGAATCTTAGAAAATTTCTCTCAGAAACTGTATATCTCAAGGTCTCCGCTTAATCGAAAGGCATGGCAGGGTTTGAACTACTACTCCTTACTTCTATGCCCTACTACTATTAAAATAGGTGGCTCTTTTGTGGCAAAAAGCATATGGAAAGCTTGGGAACTTCTCAAACCCCATCTTCTCTGGTAGGGTGGTGGTTTCTAGAAGGGGCTTTCTCTTAATTCTCTGAATTTGTGGTGGAATCCGGTGCTTCAATTTCATGACAAACCCCTTGCTCTTTCCTTGCAGCTCAAGGGTTTGCGTCTTTTCAGGAAAGAGATTCATTATATTCACGACCCTTTTTGTCCCATCACCAGGGATTGGATTCCATGGGATAGCGTAAAAGCTAATTTTGCTCTTCATGAAAATGACAAACAAGCCATTTCTATCATTCAAGTTCTCATACCTGGCAATTGTTTTCATAAGATTGGTGTAACTACATAGCACCCATGGTGGTTTGATTGACACTCGGCCCTCCACCACTCCCTTCATAAACTATAAACCTCAAATGGGTTGCAAGATTCTCACCCAGATACATCTTCCTCTCCAAAAATTAAATGCTCGATGGATCCTGCATTCCACTCGTTTTGGGTGGAAGCTGTGCTTCAAAGTCATTTGGGCCATTCCTATAGAGCCCAAAGTTGCACACTTTCTTTGGAGCATTCTTCATCAAGGGCTTCCTGTGGGCAAGCGCCTTGTTCTTCTGGGAGCTCCCCTGCCACACTGCCCGTTCTACAACCATCTTGAGACTCTTCCTCATCTCTTTTGGTTCTGCCCTCATGCTCAATCTGCCTGGCGTTGGATTCATACCCTTTTTCAACCTTTTCTACCCACCTTCTTCACGTGGAAAATGGTTCTTCTGGGGGATCTGACTTTTATTGCTGCAAAATTTTACAACATTTGGCATTGTTTCAGAGTGGCTATTTTATATCACACTTGGAAATCTAGAAATGCTGCTATTTTTAATAAAGAAACAGTGGATAGATTTTTTGCTATTTCTAACAAGCTTGCTGTCATCTTCAATGTTTCGCTTCAGATCTAAGTTCAGGTGGAGAAAGTCTGCATTGAAGTTGACCACTCGCAAACGTTACTGGACAATTGGGGGAGTGCCCCTTGTGTGGTTAGCCGCGTCCTGCCTGATTCCCCTCGCCACCACTCGCACTCGTAAGGCCGCCACTCGTCCCATGGGCCGCACAACTTCGACTGGGGTCTGGCTCATGTGCAGCGTAGTGCCTCCCCCCACCGGCGGGTCTCTCCGCCTTTGTCTTGAACTCCGCCTACTCCCGGGGTGTTTGGTCGGCTGGGCTCTGGCAGTGGTGGCTCTAGGGGGCAGGCCCCTGATCAATCAAAGTTTATGCGACTTTCTCTTTCTATTTCGCCTTCCTAACAGGGAAACGAGGAGGAACAACAACAGACTGATGGCTGGGAGCAGCCTGATGAAGCCCCCGATACTACTCTTGGTGGTTGGGGTGACCGTCCAAAGAGCCCACAGCCTCCGCCACCTTCCTCCATGTTTGCTACTACTGCTTAGCTCCATGTTTGGAGTTTTTTTGGTTCTTAGCTTATCTGTTTTAAGCTTCTTTTTTTTTTAAATGCGTCTTTTGACATGACACTTTGCTACTCGTAGCCTTTATGGCTACTTTAATCCTGCATATGGGGTGTGATCTTTTCCACCCATTTTTGTATGATTAGCATTGTACTTCATTATTTAATATATGGTTATGCTTTTCAATCAAAAAATATATATGGTGTCTATATTTAATTAACGTGATCTATATTTGACAACGTGAGGAAGTCTTCTTAGTGTTTAACATAATATATGTTGGTTATTAGGGCCAGACGTTATTGTATTCGTTCAAGCAGAAGTGTAACTTGTCTGTCACATGGAGAAGAGGAGTATTAGTTGCTGCGTAGCATTTCAAGACGTTGCATCAAATCAATTCGCACCACTATAGTATGCATTTTCTGAACAGCTAGATCTGCAAGTATATATTTTATATTGCAAGCTTCAAATCAGTCTCCAATGCACCCCGTATTCACGTCTCTGTTCTTTGGCTCATTGTCATCATCTCGGAGCGGTTGTTTTAGCGCAAAGATCCTTTTCCAATGTCCTGTCACTATACTCCTGTGTGCTCATGTGTTTGTCAAATCTATCCAATCTGCAAGCGGCGACTGACTCTAAAATATTTCTTGGATCCAAATTCTCAACTACACAACGTTGGATCTTGCATTGCGCTCACATCTATTAGATCTGAGCTTCAAAATAACCTTGAGCTTGCCATCATTGAACCAGCTCACTGTTTTTTCTCTGGTTCACATTCCGTTGATGCAGCTGGGCGAGGGCATAGTTTGTCATTAATTGCATTTGGATGTGTTGTTTTCTGCCTATATTCTCCGCGATCTCAACACTGTGGCGCCCTACCATTTGAGAAACAACTGCGTTGGATTAAGATAAGCCCAAATGGTGTTGGCTATAGCTAGATGAGGTGTTTATTCTTGGCGTCGACAAATTGGTATTTGGATTTTCTTTTTCCAGTTACCACTTTACATTTTAAAACGTAGAAGTCGGGTTTCTTTTTTATGGTATTGTTCTTTTTTTTAGTAGACTACCTATGTTCTCAATAGTTATTGAGAATGTTTTAAGTCATTCCTTTCCACAAAAAGTATTGTATTGTATTGTTGTGTAAAAGTGTCAACGTATCGAGTGTTATTATATATGTCAGGGGTTGGCGTGTGACAGGGTGAAGGCATGAACCTTCCTCACAGAACACATGGGCCTAATAAATGGAATTCAGACATTTCATAAGAATACAACTACCTTATTTTGAAGATAAAAGGAATACAACACGTTGAGACCCATGTTCAACGCTGTAAATCTAGCAGTAATTGGTTGGTTGCAGCAAGGGAAGTGTTGACCAATGAAAGAATGAGATAACTTCTCATGGAATGTGTTTCGGCAGTGTGTAGGAGACATGGGTTCCTCATGAGACAGTCACACTGTTTCACTGATGCAACAAATAGGTCTACAATCTGATCAATTTATAGTGTCCATGCACTCCCAGTATGTGCCAAAATGTGAGCGCTGGAACAGGGTATTGATGTCCAACAAGGCATAAAGATAGAGAACCTTTGTCAAGTGTTGTAGTTGCAAGTGCTCTGGTAGATATGTATGCAAAATATGGAAGCACGCACCTGACATATGAATTGTTTCGACTAAATGCCTTACAGAAATGTGGCATGGACTGCAATGATAGCAAGATATGTAGAAAATGGGTTTGTTGAGAAGGGCTTGGAACCTTTCAAGCAAATGCAAAGCCAGGCTTCACAGCCTTTTCCAGCATCCTCCACCCTGTGCCAAAATGGAGGATTTAGAACAAGGAATGGAGATCCATGAATAGGTAATAAGAAGTGGATACCAGTATAACATTGTCATATCAAATGCCCTTTTGGACATGTATGCAAAATGGGGAAGTTTAAAGAATGCACAAAATGTGTTTGACAAAATGTGCAACCCAAAATGTGATCTCGTGGACTAATATGATTTCTGGATATACACAACACATATTTGTTGATGAAGCTTGAGGACTCTTTAAAAAAAATTACCTCAAAGAGATGTGATCTCGTGGACTAATATGATTTCTGGATATACACAACACATATTTGTTGATGAAGCTTGAGGACTCTTTAAAAAAAATTACCTCAAAGACATGTGGCCTCATGGGATTCTATGATTGTCGGATTTGTGCGGAATGGGTTTGTTGACGAGGCCCTAAAACTAGTTAAGAAAATGCCTTGGTGAGACGTGGTGTCTTGGAATGTGATGATTGCAAATCTTACAAACAAGGGACTAGTTAACAAGGCAATGCAACTCTTTGATGAAATGCCTATTCGAGATACAGAACCAAATCCCTCAATTTTGACCAGATTCGTCCCTCTATGCATGGTCTTCATTACATTAATCTTTTATAATTTTTGTATAATTTGGTTATTCATTTGCAATAAAATAAAAATATTAAACCATTATATACGATACAATTGGATATTAAAAGCAGGCTGCTATCTAGAACCAATAAAACTCCTTATAATTTACATTACTGACTTGCGATTTGATCGATATTTGTGCTAATACCACAAAATTATACATTGTTATCTAGGGTACCATATTTAGTTCTTGTGTCCATGGGCTTAGCGAGACCTAGATGATTCATCAAATAAAACAACTTTTTTTGTCCACCTTGCAAAGTTAGAAAAACGCATTTTCTAGAGACTTGCAAAATAACACTATGAGCCTCGTAAAAGAGATGTCAAGCATTGTATATATTCCATTTTAGGTAGAGATTCACAAAAAGCATTAGCTTGACCTCGTTTGACCATTTGTGATCTTTTAGTTGCTCCTCTAAGAGCCCTCTTACCCCGTTTTGCACCTTTAGGAAGTGGGTAAAAATGAAAAAGTTGAGTTTCGTATCATCTCGTCATTCGGATCATAAGTGAAACGCTTGTCTGCCTTCACAAAACTTTAGTATTTCTACTAAACAGTTTCCTGGAACCATCAGTTTGGGGGAAAACACTCTTTTTGATAGTTTGGGAAAGGTATTTTGTATGCCTCGGGTCAAGGTTTGACTAGGTCAAATTGGCTCAAATACGATCAGTGGCTCTAGAAAAATCGTTGCCATTTGCAACCCATTTATCAGTTCTCGGTTTCGTCAAATCTGGCGAATTCTCTATATATATGAGAGCATGTAGGAAATTTTCTATTACACATTCATCTAACAAAGGTAAGTTTTGGATGAGGTTTTGTTAGCCCTCAAACTAAAAGTTGTTGTTGTAACTTGTTGGGTTTTTAAAATGATACGTTTAACAAACATCATTCAAGGGACAACAAGTCCCTCCTCTTTAATGGGAGAGGTTCCCTTATTGAAAGAAAGTAGTAAAACTTATATACAAAATGACAACTTTCAAAGTGTGGATTCCTAATACTTTGAAACGTTTATGCCCAAAGATCATCAATACAAAAGACTGGAAGAATTAAGGAGATAAGAAAGGAAGAACATGATAGTACCTTCAGGAAATATAGATAGCAGAATATAACCTTATACGTATTGAACCAAGGAGTTACAGAATAGAATCATTCACTTTCATAACCAATATAATTCCATAGGAGCAAAGTTCCATAAATCATATAAACAACAACACAAAGTTTCCTATCATAAAAGATAGATGATTCCCAAGTTTTAGACATGAAAGAAGAAAATCAAAGGAAAAAAGGGAAAACTTCTATATTGATTACTTCGAATCTATTACCTTTAAAGAGTCTCAAGATCCATTTTAACGTTATATCGTATATATTCCATTTTAGGTAGATATTCACGAAAAGCATTAGCTCGACCTCATTTGACCATTTGTGATCTTTTAGTTGCTCCTCTAAGATCCCTCTTACCCCGTTTTGCATCTTTAGGAAGTGGTTAAAACTGAAAAAAGTTGAGTTTCATATCATCTCGCCATTCGGATCATAAGTGAAACGCTTGTCGGCCTTCACAAAACTTTAGTATTTCTACTAAACAGTTTCCTGGAACCATCATTTTACGGGAAAAAACTCTTTTTGATAGTTTGGGAAAGGCATTTTGTATGCCTCGGGTCAAGGTTTGACTAGGTCAAATTGGCTCAAATACGATCGGTGGCTCTAGAAAAATCGTTGCCATTTGCAACCCATTTATCAGTTCTCGGTTTCATCAAATCTGGTGAATTCTCTATATATATGAGAGCATGTAGGAAATTTTCTATTACACGTTCATCTAACAAAGGTAAGTTTTGGATGAGGTTTTATTAGCCCTCAAACTAAAAGTTGTTGTTGCAACTTGTTGGGTTTTTAAAATGATACATTTAACAAACAACAGTCAAGGGACAACAAGTCCCTCCTCTTTAATGGGAGATGTTCCCTTATTGAAAGAAAGCAGTAAAACTTATATACAAAATGACAACTTTCAAAGTGTGGATTCCTAATACTTTGAAACGTTTATGCCCAAAGATCATCAATACAAAAGACTGGAAGAATTAAGGAGATAAGAAAAGAATAACATGATAGTACCTTCAGGAAATATAGATAGCAGAATATAACCTTATACGTATTGAACCAAGGAGTTACAGAATGGAATCATTCACTTTCATAACCAATATAATTCCATAGGCGCAAAGTTCCATAAATCATATAAACAACAACACAAAGTTTCCTATCATAAAAGATAGATGATTCCCAAGTTTTAGACATGAAAGAAGAAAATCAAAGGAAAAAAGGGAAAACTTTTGTATTGATTACTTCGAATCTATTACCTTTAAAGAGTCTCAAGATCCATTTTAACGTTATATCGTATATATTCCATTTTAGGTAGAGACTCACAAAAATCATTAGCTCGACCTCATTTGACCATTTGTGATCTTTTAGTTGCTCCTCTAAGAGCCCTCTTACCCCGTTTTGCATCTTTAGGAAGTGGTTAAAACTGAAAAAAGTTGAGTTTCATATCATCTTGCCATTCGGATCATAAGTGAAACGCTTGTCGGCCTTCACAAAACTTTAGTATTTCTACTAAAAAGTTTCCTGGAACCATCAGTTTGTGGGAAAACACTCTTTTTGATAGTTTGGGAAAGGCATTTTGTATGCCTCGGGTCAAGGTTTGACTAGGTCAAATTGGCTCAAATACGATCGGCGGCTCCAGAAAAATCGTTGTCGTTTGCAACCCATTTATTAGTTCTCAGTTCCGTCAAATCTGGAAAATTCTCTATATATATGAGAGCATGTAGGAAATTTTCTATTACACGATCATCTAACGAAGGTAAGTTTTGGATGAGGTTTTATTAGCCCTCAAGCTAAAAGTTGTTGTTGCAACTTGTTGGGTTTTTAAAATGATACGTTTAACAAACCACACTCGAGGGACAACATGTCCCTCCTCTTTAATGGGAAAGGTTCCCTTATTGAAAGAAAGAAGAAAAACTTATATACAAAATGAAAACTTTCAAAGTGTGGATTCCTGATACTTTGAAACATTTATGCGCAAAGATCATCAATACCAAAGACAGGAAGAATTAAGGAGATAAGAAAGGAAGAACATGACAATACCTTCAGGAAATATAGATAGCAGAATATAACCTTATACGTATTGAACCAAGGAGTAACAGAATAGAATCATTCACTTTCATAACCAATATAATTCCATAGACGCAAAGTTCCAGAAATAATATAAACAACAACACAAAGTTTCCTATAATAAAAGATAGATGATTCCCAAGTTTCAGACATGAAAGAAGAAAATCAAAGGAAAAAATGAAAAACTTCTGTAGTGATTACTTCGAATCTATTACCTTTAAAGAGTCTCAAGATCCAACCTGAACAACAGCGTGGAGAAGTTGTTAAATAGTTTCCAAGAGCATTTACATTTAGTTACAAAAATGATGAAAAATGAATCAAGAAACCGACATCTGAGTCTCTCTAATGCCTCGTCCATTTCCACGTTTGGCAAAAAAACCAGACGGATTGAATTGCAACCATTCAATCTGCCCTTGCAAACTTTGAATGTGAGCTTTCCACGTGGGAAAGATTCAAACAGAGGCAGGCCTAAAGATGCCTTTTGCATTTTGTGCCCTTTGGAGAAATGGCACTTTGGAACATTTTGGCCCGCCCACCCACTTTTGATATGGTCTTGGCACGTGGCCTTACTTGAGTGGGGAAAAATTTACGGTTTTTATAATTTTATCTTTTTTCAATGCAGGCTCAAAAACTCAAATTGCTTCACTGGCCTACCTCCCCACTTTGACCTTCAATGTGGGCTTAATATTTGATATTTTACCTTTGCATGGAAACAAAGCAAAAATTCTCAAATCGCCCCAATGGCCCGCTTTCCTGCTTTGACTTTCGATGCGGGCTTAATATTTTACTTTCTCCCTTTTGTTTGGCGGGGGCCGTATATCTGAACCCAGACATGAGGAGATATGGCATTCTGGTGAATTCTCTGTATATATGAGAGCATGTAGGAAATTTTCTATTACACATTCATCTAACGAAGGTAAGTTTTGGATGAGGTTTTATTAGCCCTCAAGTTAAAAGTTGTTGTTTAAACTTGTTGGGTTTTTAAAATGAATTTTTTAACAAACAACAGTCAAGGGACAACAAGTCCCTCCTCTTTAATGGGAGAAGTTCTATTATTGAAATAAAGCAGTAAAACTTATATACAAAATGACAACTTTCAAAGTGTGGATTCCTAATACTTTGAAACGTTTATGCCCAAAGATAATCAATAAAAAAGACTGGAATGATTAAGGAGATAAGAAAGGAAGAACATGACAATACCTTCAGGAAATATAGATAGTAGAATATAACCTTATACGTATTGAACCAAGGAGTTACAAATTAGAATCATTCACTTTCATAACCAATATAATTCCATAGATGCAAAGTTCCAGAAATCATATAAACAACAACACAAATTTTCCTATCATAAAACATAGATGATTCCCAAGTTTCAGAGATGAAAGAAGAAAATCAAAGGAAAAAATGGAAAACTTATGTATTGATTACTTCGAATCTATTACCTTTAAAGAGTCTCAAGATGCATTTTAACCTTATATAGTATATATTCCATTTTAGGTAGAGATTCACAAAAAGCATTAGCTCGACCTCGTTTGACAATTTTTGATCTTTTAGTTACTCCTCTAAGAGCCCTCTTACCCCGTTTTGCACCTTTAGGAAGTGGTTAAAAATGAAAAAGTTGAGTTTCATATCATCTCGCCATTCGAGTCATAAGTGAAACGCTTGTTGGCCTTCACAAAACTTTAGTATTTCTACTAAACAGTTTCCTGGAACCATCAGTTTGGGGGAAAACACTCTTTTTTATAGTTTGGGAAAGGAATTTTGTATGCCTCGGGCCAAGGTTTGACTAGGTCAAATTGGCTCAAATACGATCGGTGGCTCTAGAAAAATAATTTCTGTTTGCAACCCATTTATCAGTTCTTGGTTCCGTCAAATCTGGCGAATTCTCTATATATATGAGAGCATGTAGGAAATTTTCTATTACACGTTCATCTAACGAAGGTAAGTTTTGGATGAGGTTTTATTATCCCTCAAGCTAAAAGTTTTTGTTGCAACTTGTTGGGTTTTTAAAATGATACGTTTAACAAACCACAATCAAGGGACAACAAGTCCCTCCTCTTTAATGGGAGAGGTTCCGTTATTGAAAGAAAGCAGTAAAACTTATATACAAAATGACAACTGTCAAAGTGTGGATTCCTGATACTTTGAAACGTTTATGCCCAAAGATCATCAATACAAAAGACTAGAAGAATTAATGAGATAAGAAAGGAAGAACATGACAATACCTTCAGGAAATATAGATAGCAGAATATAACCTTATACGTATTGAACCAAGAAGTAACAGAATAGAATCATTCACTTTCATAACTAATATAATTCCATAGACGCAAAGTTCCAGAAATCATATAAACAACAACACAAAGTTTCCTATCATAAAAGATAGATGATTCCCAAGTTTCATAAATGAAAGAAGAAAATCAAAGGAAAAAATGGAAAACTTCTGTAGTGATTACTTTGAATCTATTACCTTTAAAGAGTCTCAAGATCCAACCCGAAAAACAAAATGGAGAAGTTGTTAAATAGTTACCAAGAGCGTTTACATTTGGTTACAAAAAATGATGAAAAATGAATCAAGAAACCGACATCTGAGTGTCTCCAATGCCTTGGCTGTTTCCACGTTTGGCAGAAAAACCAAACACATTGAATTGCAACCGTTCAATCTGCCCTTGCAAACTTTGAATGTGAGCCGTCCACGTGGGAAAGATTCAAATAGAGGCAGGCCTGAGGATGCCTTTTGCATTTTGTTCCCTTTGGAGAAATGGAACTTTGGAACATTTTGGCCTACCCACCTACTTTTGATATGGTCTTGGCACGTGGCCTTATTTGAGTGGGGAAAAATTTGTGGTTCACTTTTATAATTTTATCTTTTTTCAATGCGGGCTCAAAAACTCAAATTGCTTCACCGTCCTACCTCCCCACTTTGACCTTCAATGTGAGATTAATATTTGACATTTTACCTTTGTATGGAAATAAAGAAAAAATTCTCAAATCACCCCGATGGCCCACTTTCCTGCGTTGACTTTCAATGCGGGCTTAATATTTTACTTTCTCCCTTTTGTTTGGCGGGGCCGTATATCTGATCCTGGACACGTGGAGATATGGCACTCATTTGGAACATGCCTTTGGATTTTTCCTTTGACGTTGCACCATGATGACATGTGGAGAGCTCTGCCTGTTCTTTTAGACTTAGCCAATTTGGTCCTCCTTCCCGCTTGACTTATGTTGACCTCTAGACAATTGGAGAGATGGTGCTCATTTGAGTTTCCACTTTGGATATGCTTCCTAAAATTGTGCCGAGCTGACACATTGCTCCTTCCGCTGGTCCTGGAAATTTCAATGGCCAACTCTATCTCTCCTTTAACTCTAACCACGTGGCGATCTGGCACTCATTTGGAGATTGGCCCTTTGGTTTCATTCCTGAAATTACACCATTGAGGAACGTGGAGGCTTCCGCTGAACCGATCATACTTATTCAATTTAAACGATCGTCTCTTTCACATTTTTGGACCTAGGACACGTGGAGGACTGGTGCAAGTTTGAAAACTACCCTTGGCTTCGACCCTTGAAATTGCGTTGATCTATCAATTTTGGGATTTGAAGGAGAAAGAGTTTTGGAAACAAAAGTAGAAGGAGGATTAGAATTACTCACCTTTTTTGGAGGTAGTAGGAATAGGAGCTCCTCTTCTTGCAATCACTGGAGTAGTTGTAGGAAGTTCCTTGGATTTATTGGCAGGCTGCATCAATTTCTCTTTTCTATTTGTTTTCTCCCAAGTCATAACATCATATGAATCACTATTCATGTCATCCACTCTCTCATCATATTCATCTTCATCATCCATACCTTCAGTGGTGAGGAGATGGACTTGAGACTCCCCAAGCTCCTCTAGTTCTTCAACTTCTTCTTTTGGTTCTTCATATAGTTCATTACACTCCTCATCATCAGGCTCTTCAACTTCACAAGTGGCATTGACTGGAACCTTGATGGGTTGGCCTTCATTGGTCAACCTAGTCTGAGAAGTAGGAAAACAGTTCCTGGGTTGAAAATTCTTCCTTGGAAAATCTTGGTAAGGGGTATGCTGAGCCAATTGTTTCTTGAGAGCAATGAGATCATTTACAAGCTTCTGCACCAATTGATCAGAATTGGATCCAAGGGAAGAGGAAGAAGCTTTAGATTTGGAGGATTCTCTTTTCTGCCAGACATGATCAAATCATCCTTAACAATGATAGCCAAACACCGATCAACATCCAAAGTTGAAAGGTTAGCTCTCCTTAGTACATAACTCACTTCAAGAAACTGGGCATTGAGGAAGAAGTACTTTTGGATTTGATCCACTGGACAAGTGTTCTATGGAATTTTATTAATATGCTTGTTGAATTTAGCCACAAAATCCCTCATGGGTTCAAATGGATCCTTCTTGATATGAGAAATTTTTTCTAACAGAGCATGGAAATCATCAACAGGTTTGAAACTCTGCTCAAATTGAGTTTTTATTGTATTCCAATTAGTGATAGACCCAACAAGAAGATGGTAGAACCAATCAGTAGCATTTTCCTACAATATATGCACAAAAATCTTGACAAATACATCTTCATGTTCAACCCCAAGAATCACACATGCAACAATGAAGGCTATAATGTGTTCATCTGGATGAACCTTCCCATCACCCCGAAACTTGGGAAAACTTTTCCTGTTACCCCTAGGTAACTCATGTAATGGTTGAGGAAGAGAAAGAGGTCCAACCTATTGTCCCCAAGGTAAAGTAACTGCCATCTTTGGAAAAATTGACTAAAGGGGAACTAAAACACCAACAAGAATCAAAGCACGGAGATTAGGACTGAGATGCTCCTGAGGAACCCTATCCTTGGAATTTTTGTCTTTAGTAGGAGCTGTGCTAGTAGAGAGAGTCCCCCTGTTCCTTCTTGCTAGAAGAGATAATTTTTGTTGCTCCAAAATTTGAAAATGGGAATCCTCAACCCCGAGATCTTTCCTCCCATGTGTATACCGTAGATTCGTCAAACCAACAATGCTCTTGAAGTTGTTATTTTTAGAAAGGGGTCCATTTGAAATGAATTCCCTAGCGGAGTCGCCAAATATTGTTGGGGTTTTAAAATGATACATTTAACAAACCACAATTAGGGGAAAGAAAGTCCCTCCTCTTTAATGGGAGAGGTTCCGTTATTGAAAGAAAACAATAAAACTTATATAAAAATGTACAACTTTCAAAGGGTGGATTCCTGATACTTTGAAACATTTATCCCTAAAGATCATTAATACAAAGGACTAGAAGAATTAAGGAGACGAGAAAAGGAAGAACACGAAAATACCTTCAGGAAATATAAATAGAAGAATATAACCTTATACATATTGAACTAGGGAGTTACATAATAGAATCATTCACTTTCATAACCAATATAATTCCACATACACAAAGTTCAAGAAATCATATAAATAGGAACAAAAAGTTTCCTATCATAAAAGATAGATGATTCCCAAGTTTCAAACATGAAAGAAGAAAAGCAAAAGAAGAAAGGGAAAACTTCTGTATTTATTACTTCAAATCTATTACCTTTACATAGTCTCAAGATCCAACCTGAACAACAACATGGAGAATTTGTTAAATAGTTTCCAAGAACGGTTACATTTGGTTACAAAACATGATGAAAAATGAATCAAGAAATAGACATCTCAGTCTCTCCAATGCCTTGGTCATTTCCACGTTTGGAAATAAAACCAGATGCATTGAACCACTGTCATTCAATATGCCCTTGCAAACTTTGAATATGATCCGTCCACGTGGGAAAGATTCAAACAAAGGTAGGCATGAGGACGTCTTTTGCATATTGTGCCATTTGGAGAAATGTCACTTTGGAACATTTTGGCCCGCCCACCCACTTTTGATATGGTCTTAACACGTGGCCTTACTTGAGTGGGGAAAGAGTCATAGTTAAATTTTATAATTTTATTTTTTTTCAATGCGGGCTCAAAAACTCAAATTGCTCCGCTGGCCCGCCTCCCTGCTTTGACCTTCGATGTGGGCTGAATATTTGAATTTTTTACCTTTGCATGGAAACGAAGAAAAAATCCTCAAATCACCTTGATGGCCTGCTTTCCCGCTTTGACTTTCTATGTGGGATTAATATTTGACTTTCTCCCTTTTGTTTGGTAGGGCCGTATATTTGACCCTGGACACGTGGAGACCTGACACTCATTTGGAACATGCTTTTGGATTGTCTTTGAAGTTACACTAGGATGACACATGGAGATCTCCGCCAGTTTTTTTATACTTAGCCGATTCGGGCCTACTTCCCACTTGACTTAAGTTGACCCCTAGACACGTGGAGAGACGGCGCTCATTTGTATTTCTACTTTGGATACACCTCCTGAAATTGTGCCGAGCTAAGGTGTGGCTCCTTCCGCAAGTCCTGGACTTTTCAACGACCAACTATGTCTCTCCTTTAGCTATAGCCACGTGGTGATCTGGAACTCATTTGGAGATTGGCCCTTTGGTTTCATTTATTAAATTATGTCATTGAGGCACTTGGAGGCTTCTGCCAACCCGTTCATACGTAAGTCAATTTAAATGATCGACTCTTTCACTTTTTTATACCTGGGACACGTGGAGGACTAGCACAAGTTTGAGAACTGGCCTTGGCTTCGACCCTTGAAATTGCACCAATGAGGCACATGGCGTTGTCTGCTGAACCTTCCATACTTAGCCGATTTGGGCTTGTTCTATCTTCATTTTGGACCTAGGACACGTAGAAAGCTTGCTCTTATTTGAGGACTTTCCCTTAGGTCGTGCCCTTGGAGTTGCACCATTTAGATGTGTGGAGGATTCCATTACTGCTTGAAACATGGCTATGCCATATCTAATTAGAGATATCCACGTACTACCCGTGGATGTTGGTGAAAAAAATTAACGGGGAAGATACGCCCGTCATTCCTGACTGTGGGAAAAATAAAAAGAAGGGAAAAAACTCCACCATTACGCTCGACTTTCAAGATGCTCTTTATGGAATGGAAAAATTCAAAAAATACCAAGCATGACGTGATCCATTACTATAAGGAACCAACTCAAAAATTTTGAAACTTTACTTCAAAAAGAGGGTAATATTGAGTGCGACAACACAACTAGCACAATTACGACTGGTGACCCTAGAAAACCAGCCGCTAATTGTAAACCATTCGTTAATTTTGAATTTCGTTAGTTCTTGTGAACTCTTTGTATATAGGAGGTTACACAGAAATTTACCCGTTGTGTATTTTCTCATCGGAAGATAGTTTCAGAACGTGGTTTCTTAGCCTTTGAGCAAAAATTTGACAGTTTTACAACTAGTAGGAGAAATGTAAAATAAGTTTGTAGGACCCTAGTCAAGTTAAAAAACCATCATGAAAAATTATTAATACTTATCAATAACTATTTTGAACCATATCTTGTGACTTGTGTGAAATTGCAATTTTGGCAAAATAGTGTTTCTCTCTCTTCCCTACTCCTCTCTCCTTCTAGTTAAGAAATGAAGTGAAATGAATGTTTGTCTCTAACCCTCTCCTTTTGAATTTAAAATATTATCATTATTATGTAAATGGGAAACCAATAACATTAATTATGTTAGACTTAGGTGGATGCCATGTCAACGATTTATCACCGATTTCATGCTCACATGGTTTTACAGGATACAAGTAAGATGGTGAAACAATGTGGTTGTGATTCATTGTATATTGTGGAATTTATGTATATTGATGGGAATAAATTTATATGTATTTCTATGTTACAATTAAGACTCATTATTAAAATTTGGCAATATGAATGATATTTTAGTTTAAGGGATGCTTTGGGAAATGTGTATTTGACAGTAGGTGTTCTTTTGAGTCAGATTTATATATGGAAAAAGAGGGCTGGATATATATGTTAAGTGAAATTGTAGAGGATACTTCACCATTTTGTGAAGTATTGAAAGGATTATTGGTGAATTTTTGTAACATTTTTAAGATACTAGTGTTTAAGGGAAATGTTCATCTAAACATGGGTGTTATTTTGATCCCAAGTTTTATATTGTAAAAGTATGATATATGTGTTAAATGAAATTGAATTTAATACCTTATAGTGCAATTCCAATGTGTAATTGATGATTAAATAATTGGTGTGTTGTGTTTCTTACCTTATAATGTAATAAAGAGATCTAAATGAAGTAGTCAACCTTATTTTAAGACTTGGGCTCGTCTACCCTTTTCACATGATTTTTCTTAGCACAAAATAAATTAAAAACCTTAGGATGAAATTAAATATTTACACTTTACAACACCTTCTAGCTTAAGGAAATAGGATCCAAGTTTGAGTTTATTGTCATAATCTGTAGGCTTAGTAACATCGTTGTGAACCCGACAGTTGGGAACGACATGGTTAAACTTTGTCTTGGGTATGTGGTCCCCTCCTAAGATTGATAGTGGTGTGTGTAGTAAGGATAACATGATTCCCCTAAGGTGATACTATATGGGTAACCAAACTCCAACATAATAAAAAATTGTCTTTGTTGGGAACTCGTGTAGAATGAAGAGTGTTAGGTGGAAAATATCGCCAACTACCCTTGAAAGTCACTTTTAAGAGTTGGGATCATAAATGATTTTAATACCCAACCTTAATTTTTGTTTGGGTTTTATGGTGCAATACTAAGAGTTAATTGTGAAATGTAGCAACATTTTAATTTATGATTATTTGGTGAAAATGTAACCATAAGATGATGTGCTTGGAGAAAGGTGAAATTTAGATCGTTCTTATTACATGTATAACTCTAATACCCATGTTTTGTAAACTCTAATGTGAACCTACTCCATCTTTCTCTCCCACTTGTCCTGGTATGTAATGAATGTATTATGTGAAACTATGTGATCGTGTTCTTAGAGACAAATCCCCCTAAGATAGGGACTAGTAGTCTCATGAGAATGTAAATTCCCCTGTTAAAAAAATATGTCACACAATTTATTACAAAAGGCATACAAACCTAGTTAGGGAAAACCCTCTTGAGTTGGAAGAAAACAATACTCAGGAAACCTAATCTAGAAACAAAGTAAGGAAGTATGTTGCCATGTTTAGTGCTTTTGAATCCGTAACTAATTTTTGGAGTAATGCAATTAATAAAAACATAATTGAAACTCACCCTTGGGATGTGTGATCGTGAAATGTTATTTCACAGTAAAGGGAAACATGATCTTCCTTGTAATGTGATTAAACCATCTCACTATGGATAATGAACCTATTTCTTATAATACTTATTGTGTACTAAATCCATTATCATTTTATAAATGAGTGAAATAAATGGGACCCTAAATCATTAAAAAAATGAACTTATTATCCTTTGGACTTACGCAAGTGTCTCATTGTGTAACAGAAGTATGATATAAGATCAAGATATATGCCCTTAGGAGTGAATCCTGTGATAAGGCCTAGTTGTCTTGTGTGCAAATAAATACCATATTAAAAAACTAGTGAATTAAACAAGTAATTGAAATAATGTAGATGATCCTTATTTAATGAGATACACTAAAAATTAAATGTTAAACAATATAAAATAAATCTAGCAAAATGGAAAATTAATGTATGAATAAAAAATTATGAGTCTTTATAGAACTTAAGTTAAGATTGAAACATGTTGCAATAAATGTGGGAAGGACCCTATCTACAATTTTATTCCATATTTGAATTTTTATGTTGTGTATCATTATGTTGCGCCTTGTCATAAAAAAATTGGCCTTGATGTGCATCTTGAGTATACATTTTGTCAATGTGGGTTAATTTTTGTGCAAACATATCGTGTGTTGTGTGTTGTCCTAAGCGATCTCCTGTAGTGTCATGTAAACTTCAATGTAAGTAAAAAAAAGTATTCCGGTATTTTTAGTGTTATATTTGTGTGTGTAAATTGTGGGCAATACAACTTGTAACTAATACCAAAAGAAAATATATGAAAAATTAAAAATCTTCTACACATCAAGTTTTATACTAGACACAAATATCCTAGAAACCTTTCTATACATTTCAACTATTACACAAATGCACCTCTGAGAAAACCATTTTGGAACAAGCTAAGAGGATGTTTGAAAAGGTGATAGAGCTTTTATTCACACCTAACAAATGTATTTGTTTAAAAAAAATCAATTCCTTTACACCAACCCCACCTTTTGAATATCTAAAAACACATGCATTCCATGAGATGATATCTCTCTGAGGCATATTGTCAAACTATTCACATTCCTTGTATGTACTTCCACATTTTTCTTAGACATAAACCAAGGAAATTACAACTACAAATTCCAATGATGACACTGATAGAATGAAGATCATTGATGTATTGAAGGAAAAAATGATGAGATAATAAACAGTAACAAAAGATGAAGCATTAACATGATCTGCAAGAGGAAACCCTATTTTCCCGGACAAATTCGATGTTAACCAAAGATAGAATAAATTCAACATCAACATACCAATCATGTATCTGCATGAAGGATCCATTGTAGGATAATTCAACAAAAATATCCAAGAGTACATGTTGTGTTGCATTG
The DNA here is from genome assembly GCA_019776745.2 of Taxus chinensis. NCBI lineage: Eukaryota > Viridiplantae > Streptophyta > Pinopsida > Cupressales > Taxaceae > Taxus > Taxus chinensis. The sequence continues at coordinate 793,289,625 of CM034148.1, forward strand.
TGCTAGTGGTAAATGGAGAAAAAATTCATTCACCTATAATTTTGAGGATGAATGAAATATACACATACCAAGTAAACTAACATCTCTATGTTGAATGACTTATATCTCTTAATGAGATTGAAAATAAATTTTTTTTGTTCTACTGATATTTACTTTGCTAAATAAATAATATTACAAATTTATAGTTTCAAAATAATATTTTATTTAAGTAATAAAAAAGAACTAACAATTTTATAATAAAAATGATATTATTAAATTAGAAAATAAATCACCTATATATGGAGTTTTCACATTATTATATATCTTTTATTGATAATGTTGAAGTAACCTTACATAGCTGCCACATTCAAAGTTGAAGTTCATTAAGACTTAAAAATCCCTAAAACACCCATTTCTTCGGTTTTCTAATTTACTAGATATCCTCCTTTCTAACAATGTTAATCACTTTTGCAATATTAGTAGAATACTATGTTGGGATCCAAATTCATTCTCCTTTTCAAGTCGAGTAGCAACACAGATTCGACAGGGAGCTTAGAGATAGATAGATCATAGTGTGTGTCATTTTGTAGTCGGGGATGAGATCTAACTAGCTCTTTGTCACTCAGATTTGTGGAGAGATGGATAATACCTTCAAGAGGATTTGACCTGTCCCTACTAATTTAGGTTGTGCCTTTTGACCAGTGTGAGAGGACCCTTAGTGTAATCTCTGTTTGATGAAGGAGATGGAGATATCCTTCTTTTGCACAAATTTTATGAAGAAATCCTTGGGAAAATAAGGTCAATACTCCATAATTTAACTCTCAAGAGTTGTCACTTCTAAAAGATGGAGATACTTTCAATACAAGGCTAAGGTTACTAAATACATTAAGAAATATTGCTTTTTTTGCATATTTTAGTAAGTAGATTTTGTTCCTTTGTTGATATATAGGGAAAATAGGGGTAGTTCAGGATGGATTCATGGTTTTTAAATTATTTTTGGTGGGAGATTAAGCAAGATAAATTTGATTATACCAGATCTCTGAGAAACTTCACAACAATGGACAATTCAACAACAGAAAAGCTTCAGAATAGTTAAGACGTTCCTTCAACCGGAAGGTGTGCTTCAATGGAGGCCCTGATCAACACGTTTTCACACAGTATTTGAGAATCTAGCACAAAGGATTAAGTTAGAAGACTCAATTAAACACCAAAATATTTGATCAATCATGCCTAAGCTACACCTGAAGACTTACAAACAATTTTTATCAACAAATGACAGTGGAGTGATTTAAATTTTTTTTATCTCATCACACAATGAAGGATCTTCTTGAGATGAAATTGCAAATGCCACTAAATTGTTAAAGGGACGAGATCCTGTGTGATTTAAAATATATTTCAATGTAATATTGCAATAGGAACGAAAGAAACTATTTGCAAATATTCAGAAACAAAGCAAACACAAATTGCTAGATATTGAACACAAATTAATTTCAAAATTGCTTAGATTCATCAGTAGGGGAAATCTTCCAGAGAAATTTTAGTGCTTGTCAATGGCTATACATCTGCAACTAACTTGACACCATAGAAAATCTAACATAGAAAGAATCAACCAGGTATCTCAGATTAGTCTCTCAGGAAGACGGATTTCTCAAATTTTGTCTTAAGAATTTAACCCTCGACCTTTTACAAGAGTATTCTCATTGCAATTATACATTTTTCTCACTCAATATTCCCCCCAAAAGAAAAGAATGTTCGAGGGACCTTTTCTTGTTACCAATTTGCCTCAGAAAATGACATTTAACAAATTCACATCTGAAAGCTTCCAAGTGGACCAATTGTGAACAAATCATGTTTCTTGGGCCCTTGACTAATGACTAGGATGTCATGCCACAACTTTTTGAGAGTCCTTCTAATCGTTCTGATTATGTCATGCAAGAAATCCCTTTTTAAATCATTTTCTGGAGGCTCTACATAGCTGGATCCGATAGGAATTCCTTTTTTCTCTTGGGGCAACACCTTTTTCATCTTTTACACCTGCAACTTTCATCATTTCATCCTTTTCCCTTTATTTCCTTTACAACTTTGTCCCACATCCATCTCTGCTGGTAATTCCTGTTTTTGCAAGTGCCTGAGCAATTCCAACTTCAAAATATCGATCTTAACAATCCTTGGACTCAATAAATTGAGTTCTAAATCCATTTAATAGAAATTTATAGACATAGATGATAAGGAATTTCATCAAAAATGATGAAAAATAGTGTGTATTCGTGTCTCCAGGAGTCTTGGAGGCAAAATGGCCAAAAACCAGATGTAGTACACAACAACTATTGATTCTTCCCCTTCTCCACTTTATTTTACAACTGTCCACGTGTTCCCTTGGTGCTAATACAAAGGAGAAGTAAAGGGAAAAGTTTCCAAACAAGCGTGAGCCTTCCACGTGCCTTGGGCCCAAGAAAAATGCCTTTTGGTCTCTAAAAAAGTCTCAACAAAAAAAGAGCCAGCGGAAGCATTCACATGTCTTAATGGCGCACTTTTAGACGGTCCCCAAAAGCAAATACCTCAAACAAGCACAAGCTCACCACGTGTCGCAGTCTGACAGAGTTTGTTAAAAAAGTTGAAGGTTCGATGGAATGCGCCATGTGTCTAGGGTCCGCGACATTTTTCTTTGGGTGTTGAAAAGTCCAAGCAAGGAGTAGAGTGAGTGGAAGCCTCCAAGTGTCCTCCTAGCGTTTATTCAAAATAAAAATTAGGGGTCGGTCCCCAAACAGGCGCGGTCCCTCCATGTGTCCCAAGCCTTTCAAAATTGCTTTGAAAAGTTGAAGTATAGAGTGGAGCTGGCGGAAGCCTCCACATGTCTCCTTGTCGCAATTGTTAAGGTGGGATCCTCAAATGAGTGCCTACCCTCCACATGTGCATGGTCCACCAAAACTATACCGGCCTCATGAGAAATTTTGTCTAAGTCTGGGAAAGGAAGCGGAAATGTCCACGTGTCTCCCCGACACAACTCCATGGACAAACGAAAAGGCTTATTTTCAAATGAGCATTAACTCTCCACGTGGACAAGTTTTGAGTTGAAGCGAGCCTTAGAGTTTTTAAAGTGCCTCGCTGAGCCACATCCAACCAAAAAGGGCCACGTTTCCATTGATGCTGAGAAGTAAATTTGATCAGGAAAAATACATCCATCAAACCATAAAATGCAGGAAAATAACAATTTGAGCTAGTAAATGAATCTTTTTCCATGGACAGAGAGTCTTGAAATGTTATAAGGCCCAAATATGATCCTCTAAGCTACATCCAATCACGTTTCCACAGGTATTTGGGACAAAAATGACAGAGACAACAAAACGTGACAGTGGAAAACGGAAGGAAAGGAAAAACCCGAGTTTTACGCCCAAGTTACAAATTATTTTACATGGACAGAGGAACGAAAAACAAATTCAGAATTTTTAAGTGATCCTCAACCAAGGAAGGGACTGATCATGGCAACCAAATGGGGGACAAAGTTTTTATGCATCTATACGGGGAGATAGAAAACACGACAGAGGCCACAAACGAAAGAATTTCAAGGACAAATAGGGTGAGATTAATTTGAGCACCAACAGACTACAAGCCTACAAACCTATGTGCATAATTAGTTAATGTAATCAATTATTGAAATAGTGCAAACTTCGCTTAAATCTTTCTTATAACTATAAAAACATAATATATAAAAACCCTAATGTGGAAAAGAAAAAGGATAAATCCTGTATACGCTGAGTGGCTCGTGGTACCTTGGATGGAAGTGGTAGCCACATTGCACTAACCATATCTTGTTATAAAGTTATGTGTCTGTATTTAATGAAATAAAGGATGCATGTCTATAATTGGTGAAATGGTAAATATAAAGACATGTATATGCAATGATGTGGGAGAAGTAACCACACACCTCCGAGACATTGCACTATCAACCGAGGTACTTGGAAGTTATTAGCAACGAAAATGAGGGTGTTGAAAGAAAACATAATACAGGGGTGCCCAAGAGTAGGTGGCACAACAACATGATTCAATTCATTATAAACAATTATAAAAAATAGACCTATACCTCTCATTTGTTAAAGAATTAAGGAACAAAGCTGTCTAGGAGGGCTAGCATGGAAGGAGCTTGAAGTCAAACCCATGGGCTAGGACCAGAAGTTGAATACACATATTCGTTGAAGCATTTACATGCTGGTAGGAAGAAAATTGTGAAACCTTCTTATCAACGACCTATGCAAAAATAAATTGTAAAAGAACAACTTGAACTCTATAAGGTCGATGCGGATTACTTCTTAAACATTCGGTGTGAATGAATCAGGTTGGTGGAAGTGGAAATTTGCAAGGTGAGGGGCTCGAGGGATGAAATCATGGTGCTTGACCGAATATCATCTTTCTTTGATGCAGAAAAATCATGACAAGTCTGTATCATAGTTAATGCGACCGCTATTTCCGCAGATCAAGTGGCTAAAATCCATCCATTAAATTCCAAACAATTACTACTATATTCTATTACATTGACTATGATGTGAATGGTTTGAATTGGGCAGATGGTTGTCCATCTGTATAGCATCTCTGTCCAATTCCGTCGTTGATTTGTCTCATCAAGGGACCTCTTTTGGCTGTATTACCCTATCAGCATAATGAAAGAAAGTGATGATCTAATCAAACTCTGAAAATTCAGGAAGGATGGCCCAAAATAACCACCGATGAATGTCTAAACAGACCCTCAAATGTCAAGAAAGCGAGTTGAATTGTACTGTCCCAATGCTTCTAGTGCACGTGAAGTGCGGGCGACGAAACAACCTAGAAACAAAACAATTAAAAGTTCGAATGCAATTGATTACACATTTTCACCAAGGGAAGCTAAAATAGTCAAACAGTCGTATCGACTCCTGGATTGTATTTATTTATTTATCTTGATTTGTTTAAGATCTGCAATTTCTTGTAAAGCCTTAGCTTGCCAGCACGTTACAGATTCATAAACAGTCGAATTAAATAGTCCAGCATGGCTCTCTACCACATTGCGCATGCTCACCGAACAGTTGGTGGGGCCATGCAGTAATAAATGAGTCGTTTCTGGTTCAAATCTTTTGCCTTAACCGAACCAGAACATGCCGACAAGTTACACTCATCCCAATTTCTTTCCCCTTTCCTCTGCATGTATCCCCTACGAGTAGGCTGTATTTTATTCTCCACTGACTTTATTTTTAGTTTTCTCCGATCCTGAGATTTTGAGAATGGAATCTCTACCTCTTCGTCTTTCCCGTTTTCTGCATCCCAATCTCATCGCTGCACTCCGCATGCACATCTTCTTCATGATATCGATATCGTGGCTTCCCTCTTACGGCGATGGTGCATGTGCAAATTTCACGTGTGGGTTTTTATTCTCTGGGTTATCCATTTGGTAGGAATAATAGCGGGTGTGGTGATCCTGCCCCTTTAGCCCGATTGTGATGACTTCTACGGTATGCCCTTACTTAATATTAGGTGATACTAGTATTATATACTGCAATCCTAAATCTACTCGGAAGGGAATTTCAGTCATATTATGTCAATAATTGACAAGAATTTGTGGCTAGATATATGCAATCAATCTTTATCTAATGACACAGAGAAATTATCGTCTAGATGTCCATTTCATATTGCAGATAGATACAGGAACATAACTCTATTTGGACTCTGCAGGTCAGAGGAGAACGCAGACTACCTGTCCAACAACACGTCAAAATTTGGCTGTAGCTATGTTTGGTATTACACTAGTCTAAATTAAATCTTCAGTTGGAGTAAAGAACACAATAAATCACAAATTCACTTACCATTCCAGAAATACTACAAAATACCTCGACCGACGAATGCGACTGAAATTCTGAAGATCAAGTTCCAAATAAAATGGAGTTTCAGCAAAGATTGTGAGTATTGTTTGTCAAGGAACAGTACCTGTAAATACAATAATATCTCCACGCAGTCATTCTATGACAGAGAATCCATTGGCTGTGGTTAGAGTACCAATTCCCTTTTGCAAATGAATTACTTATCTATTTTGGAAAAACCCGAAACATTTGACATCTAAATTAGACGATTCATCTATTACAGGTGGTTGTAGCAGAAAATCAAAGTCGAATACCTTCATCATTATTCTAGGTAAACATCACTCTTACACGTTTTAATGTTTTTCGTAGTTTTAATATATCTCAGTGCTGTCAATATGAATCATTCCATTTAATCCTTGAAATGAGGTATTTACAGTTGTTGTTTTAATATGTCACTAGTATAATATGAATCTTTCAATTTGAACCTTGAAATCAGGTATGCGCTTTGTCGACAATGTATTGTTGATAATTGCAATTGCTTGTCGAAAGAAGCCATTCTTCTTGAAGCAGCAAGGTGTGATTAGTGTTGAAAATGTGGAGTCTAACTACAAGTTGAAGTGATCATTTGTTTTTTCCTTGATTATGGGAGGAAATGCATGGCCATGGATAAAAATAGCATTGTCTTATTAAAGACGTGTTGAATATGTGGAATCTAACTACAAGTTGAAGTGGTTGTTTGTTTTTTCCTTGATTATGGCAGGAATGCATGGCCATCGATAAAAATAGCATTGTCTTATTAATAGATAGGAGTTGTTATTTTTATGTTTATATTATTTATAAGCATGTATTATTTATAAGAATGCTATATTTATGTTGCTTGTGGTTGAAGAATTTTTTTACAAAGAGGTGCACAAGTTATATGTATGTGCATGGATTTACTCTTTATAATATGAAAAAGAGAAAGAATTATATTTTATTCATCAAGACTGAATAAAGGAGAAGGCTGGGCTGTTTAGACTGGTGGATGTATCCCACATTGGATGAACCACATTAAATCTTGGGTTTATCTTGTGATTGCATGCTTATATTATTTATGTTTTGATTCTGTTTTATTGCTCATCTGTGTTTCGATCCTAACAACTGGTATCAGAGAAGGATTTTGTTTTGACAGAAAAATCTCACTAGAAGGTTTTTTGTTTGAGTGGGAGCAATGACAGAAGATAGCAAGTTCAGGGTTGAGAATTTTAACCGACGGAACTTTCAGCTAAGGAAGATGCAAGTGGAGGACTACCTATATTAGAAAGATCTTTATCTACAATTGAAAGGGAATTCTTTGAAGCTGTCAACTATGAAAGATGAAGAATGAGATGTTTTTGATCGAAAGGAACTGGGAACAATACGATTGTGTCTGGTAGCTACGGTAGCTTTCAATATTTCTACGGAAAAGATAATGCTAGATCTAATGGAAAAATTGGGTAAATTGTATGAAAACCCCTCAGCGTACAATAAGGTATTTCTCATGAAAAGTTTGTTTAATATGAATATGTCAGAAGGTGATTTAGTAAATAATTATTTTAATGAATTCAACACGGACTAATCAATTAAGCTTTGTAGGAGTAATTGTTGATGATGAAGTTAGAGCTCTTCTGACTTTGTGCTCATTGCCTGAAAGTTAAAATACTTTGGTTATGGTTGTGAGTAATTATATTTCTAGTTCAAACACTTTAAAGTTTGATGATGTTATTGGTGTGATTCTTAGTGAAGAGATGAGAAGAAAAATCATAGGTGAGTCATCTAGTAATGCTTTAAGTGTAGAGAATAGGGGAAGACAAAAGAAAAAATAAAAAGGTCCTAGACACCGTGGAAAGTTTAAGAAGGGCAGATATAAATCTAGAAGAAGGATGGCATGCTGGAATTGTGGAAAAGAAGGACATGCAAAGAAATATTGTTAGTCTTTAAAATCAGGGAAAGATCAACAAGAAGGGAGTAAAGAGGAAAACATAGCAGGTGATGTGTTACAAGATGCTCTTATTCTCTCTTTAGATAGTAAATCAAAATTTTGGGTTTTAGATTCTGGTGCTTCATTTCATGCAACTTCTCATAGACAATATTTTCGAAATTATGTTGAAGGGAATTTTGGGCGGGTATATCTTGGTGATGATGAGCCATGTAACATTGTTGGAAAAAGAAGTGTTCATGTTAAATTGCAGAATGGTAACACTTGGGTGTTGAAAAATTCCTAGCATGTTCCTAGCTTGAGGAGGAATCTAATGTCTATAGGGAAATTAGGAGATGGTGGTTTATGGTTATATTTAAAATAGATTCTTAGAAAGTTACTAAGGATTATCTTGTGGTAGAAAGATGTAATAACGTAGGTACTTTGTATTTATCCACTATTAGCACTTATCCATCTTCTATTTTAGCTACTACGGGTATAGACACAACTCTATGGAATCAAAGACTTGGCCATATGAGTGAGAAAGGGATGAAGATTTTACATTCACCGGGAAAGTTGTCATATTTGAAAAACGTAGACTTGGACTTTTGTGAGAATTGTGTGTATGGGGAACAAAACCATGTGAGATTTCTCAAGGTTGGATCAACCAAGAACGAGCACAAGTTATATCTTGTTCATATGGATGTGTGGGGGCCGGCTCAAGTATATTCTCTTGGTGGTTCATGGTATTATGTTACTTTTATTGATAATGCTACTAGGAAGCTTTTGGTTTATTGTATAAAGAAAAAAGATGATGTATTTAATGCTTTCAAGAAACGGAAAGCTTTGGTTGAGAATGAAATAGGTTTGAAGTTGAAGTTTCTTAGACCAGATAATGGTGGAGAGTACTGCAGCAATGAATTTAATAACTATTGTTCACATAATGGAATCCGTAGGGTGAAGATAGTTCTTAGAACACCACAACAAAATGGTGTGTTAGAAAGAATGAACAAGACTATCATGGAGTGTGCAAGGAGCATGAGATTGCATTTTTATTGGCCTTACAATTTTGGGTGGATGTTGTATATACTGAAGTTTACTTAATAAATAGAGGACCTTTAAGTGCTTTGGAAGGTAGAGTACCTGAGGAGGCTTGGACTGGTAAGGAGGTAAACTATTATTTTCTGAAAGTTTTTGGCTATGGAGAATTTGTGCACATTGATAAAGAGAATAGGACCAAGCTAGAAGCTAATTCAAATAAATGTACTTTCCTTAGATATAACACTGATGATTTTTTATTCCGGTTGTGGAGTTTGGATGAGAAGAAAATCATTAGGAGTAGGAATATTATTTTCAATGAAAGGGTTATGTAGAGGGAACAAATACAGGATAAGAAGCTGGAAAAGTATGAGTATGTAGCACTTGATGAGATAAAAGATAGATAAGTGATCAAAGGGTTGGAAAATCAACAAGTTGGCATCAATCTTGGCACGATTGGTGTTGATTATGTAGATCAAAATAAAAAATAACAACAAGAGCCTCAAAATACAAAAAATCTTGTAAGACATTCTACTAGGATAAGTAAATCTCCTACAAAATTATCTTCGTATGAGCTTTACTATTGTTTACTTATAGATGGTGGAAAACCATAACTATTTGAAGAATTAATACAGTTAGAAACACAAGAAAAGTGGGAACAAGGTATGGATGAGGAGATGGACTCCTTGGATCACAAAAAAACTTTGGATTTGGTTTAATTGCCTGCAGGAAAGAGAGCATTACAGAACAATTGGGTTTACAAGTTGAAGGAAGAAGAAGGTGAAAAAAGAGGTACAAGGCAAGACTTGTTGTGAAGGGATTTGTACAGGAAAAAGGTATAGAATTTTATGAAAATTTATCTCCTGTTGTTAAAATGATTTCCATTCAAACTTTTAAAAGTTTGGTAGTTGTGGAAGATTTGCATCTTGAACAATTAGATGTAAGGACTTCTTTTCTTCATGGTGATTTGGAGGAATAAATATATATGGAGCAACCACATGGATATTAAGTCAGGTGGAAAGAGAATTTGGTGTGAAAATTGAAGAAGAGTTTGTATGGCCTTAAGCAAGCTCCAATGTAGTGATATTTGAGATTTGGGAGGTTCATAATAGAACAAGGTTACTCTAGATGTCATTTTGATCACTATGTTTATTTTAAGAGACTAGATAATGGCACCTATATTATATTGTTGTTATATGTGGATGACATACTTGTGACAGGGTCAAACATGCAGGATATAAATGAGATAAAGATAAAATTAGTAGATACATTTTCCATGAAGGATTTAGATGTAGTAAAGAAAATTCTTGGCACGAAAATCAATAGAGACAGGAAAATTAGAATATTGACTTTGTCTCAAGAAGAGTATGTGAATAAAGTGTTGGACAGGTTTAGGATGGAGTATGAAAAACCAGTAAGTACACCATTGGTAGTGCACTTCAAGTTGAGTATAGAACAATGTCCTAAAACACATGAAGAGATTGAATAGATCTCCAGAGTTCCATATGCTTCAGTAGTTGGAAGTTTAATGTATGCTATGGTACACACAAGACCAGACATTTCCCATGTAGTGGGAGTTATAATCAGATACATGAGTAATCCAGGAAAGGAGCACTAAAATTTATTCCAGTGGATTCTCATATACTTGAGAGGGACCAAGAAGATCTGTTATGGAGGGTTAGAGGTTTCCTTACACGGATATGTTGATGCAGACATGGCTAGGTATTTAGATGGTAGGAGGATAACCATAGGTTATGTGTTCACTGTTAGTGGCATGGTAGTTAGTTGTATTTCTAAACTATAGAAGATTATTGCCTTGTGTACTATAGAGACAGAGTATGTTGCTACTACAAAAGAAAGAAAGGAGATGATATGGATGTTGTGGTTCATGGAAGAGTTAGAAAATAAACAAGAGGATTATAGGTTATTCATTGATAGCCAGAGTGTAATTCATCCTGCCAAGAACTCAGCATTCCATTCAAGAACTAAACATATACAACTCAGGTATCACTTTATTAGATAAGTGCTAGAGGATGGACATCTGAAGTTGGAGAAGATCCATACAAGTTAGAATCTTGCTAATATGTTAATAAAGGTGGTGAAAAAAGAGAAGCTCGAAGGTTGTTCAGCTTCCTTAGGTCTTCAAGATTTATCATGAAGAATAGAAACACTTTAGAGAAGAGTCCAAGGATAAGTTGTAATAGTGGGTTGCAGAAGTTAGTCTCCAAGTGGGATATTGTTGAAGATGTAGAGTCTAAGTACAAGTTGAAGTGGTAGTTTGATTTTTCCTTGATTATAGGAGGAATGCATGGCCATGGATAAAAATAGCATTATCTTATTAATAGAAGGGATTTGTTATTTTTATGTTTATCTTATTTATATGCATGTCTTATTTATAAGCATGTTATATTTAGGTTTCTTTTGGTTGAAGAAAAAATTTATAAAGAGGTGCAAACATTATATATATGCATGGATTTACTCTTTATAATATGAAAAAAAAAGAATTATATTGTATTCCTCAGGATTGAATAAAGGAGAAGGCTGACTTTTTTTTGGTGGATGTAGCCCACATTGGGTGAACCACATTAAATCTTGGGTTTATCTTGTGATTGCATGCTTATATGATTTATGTTTTATTGTTCATCTGTGTTTCGATCCTAACAACTAGGATGGAGAAAGAGCATGACAAAGTAGAGATATTCCTACACAATTATATCATGATATGCTGGCCATATATTCGTATTCTCAACTCAATAACATCACAAAAAACTTCACGCATAAGCTAGGGGAAGGAGGTTTTTGTGTGTTTTATAAGGGAAAGCTTCAAAGAGGTAAATTTTTTACCATTAAAGTGTTGGATCAATCGAGGAAAAGTGAGATTCATTTCATGAATAAACTGGAAACCATCGAAAGAATTCACCACATTTATTTGGCTCTTTTGTTGGGTTTTTATTTTAAACGATTTACAAGCACACTCGTGTATGAGAACATGGTGAATGGATATTTGGACAATTTTATATTTGCAAAAAGAAAAACAGACAAAAAATGGATGCTTAGTTGGGATCAATTGTATTCAATTTCTTTGGAGGTGGTTCGTGGAATTATGTATCTACATGATGAGTGTCACAGCTAGATCATTCACTTCGACATCAAACCATATAATATATTATTGGACGAGGATTTTATAGCCGAAGTCACCAATTTTGGTCTAGCCAAACTGTGTGGAAGGTGAGAAGATAAATTATAAATGACAACAGGTAGAGGGACACGTGGATATGCTGCTCCTGAGGTTTGGTCCAAAAATTTAGGGCTTGTGACGGATAAATAAAATGTTTACATTTTTGGAATAATGTTATTGGAAATGGTTGGAGGAAGGTAGAACATTGAGCTAGTAAGCCATTCAAGCCAACTATATTTTACAGAATGGGCATTAAAATTCTTAGACAAGGGGCAGATAAAAACGATGTTGAGAGCAAGACCTCAAAACACAAAAATTGAGTTGGAAAATGAGGAAAAGGCGTTGAGAGTGACGAAAGTGGGACTGTGGTATATTCAATACAAATCAAGGCATGATGCATTGATTTTCAATGAAAAAAATGGTTCAAATGATGGAAGTAAATGGTGATGATGTCGCCAATCCTCCCATTCCTTTCTACACGAGTCCACAAGCATCAATTATGCCATTCAGTGAAGAATCATCTTTGAATGGAAGAGGAATGACATCATAGACTAGACAATGGACCAACCTCATCAACCACATAGCTGCCTAAACTCCCACGTGCATGAAAAAGTAGGCTATATGATGTTTGAGTGCCTAATTTTTTAACCCTTAACCAATTTGTTGCTTTCTTGATCCACGTAGACTTATAAGATTCATTTCTTGACTTTGAATTGCTTGAATATTATCAATTTTAAAAAAAAATCTTAACAGACTTAAATTTTCACCAAAGTTTACATTTGGGAATATTTATTATTAATTCTCAGTAAAGGATCCAATCATAATCCATATGATGAACTCTAGAATTAAACTAGCATGCCTTTATTAGATAAATATAAGTCAAATATGCTGAGAGATAGAGTCCATGAGATTCCTATTTTAGTTGTCTGACATAAGAGGAATAAGCACCTTATGAACTATACCTCTTGACATATTATTTATTTATATGTATATGTATATGTATGTATGTATGTATACGTCTATATATATATATAGATATATTTATATATGTGTGTATGTATGTATGTATGTATGTATGTATATGTATATACGTGTGTGTGTGTGTAATGCTTCACCTTGGGACATAGAAAAATACGCCTTGGGACATACATACATACATACATACATACATACATACATACATGTATGTATGTATGTATGTATGTATGTATATGTCTATATATATAGATATATTTATATATGTGTGTATGTATGTATGCATGTATGTATTTATGTATGTATGTATGTATATGTATATACGTGTGTGTGTAATGCTTCACCTTGGGACACAGAAAAATACACCTTCTATTAGTTAAAAATTAGGGTAATTTTTTTTAACAACTATTATAATACGCTTATTTTCGATATACCTTAGTTATTAATATAACTCCTAATGAGCCCAATCTAATTTTTTTAATAAACAAATTTCAGTTCAAAAACTAAATAATCATTCCAAGAAAATCCTCAAGCATTAAATTTTAGACACTTAATTAATTTAGCATTTAATTAAACTCTCCTAGGCTACCAAGTAATGTTCCCCCCTCGCCCACCGCCCCGCCGCCCGCCACCCCCTCCCCTCCCACTCAATAAATAATAGCAACACGTTCCAACCAATATTCCCCAACTTAAAAACATGTAGGGAAATATGTGGGCCATTGAATCTATCCAATCTTAGCCCTTGATTTTAAATTTACCCTAGAATTTCCCTAACTCATCCTTGTGTTTTCTTTTCTTTCTCATTTGATTTTTTTTTTTTCTTGTAGGTTCGAAAGAGGCCATGGATTGCCATGAAAGAAAGGATCTTCCCCCCCTTTTTTTCTTGCTTGTTTGTGTACATGCTAATAGATTTTGGGCTCACCTATTTCTTCTTTCTACCACGTTTTAGTGTAGAATTTACCCTATTGAATTTTCTAATTTATTTCTTTAGTCTATATATATGAATTTTTTTTAACTCCATTGTTAGCTCAAGCTAGAGGAATGTTCTGGTTCTCTTATTTTATTTATTTTTTGAATCTTGCAGTCATTTTTATCACAGTTGTGTGTGTGTGTGTGTGTGTGTGTGTGTGTGTGTGTGTGTGTGTGTGTGTGTGTGTGTCTAAAAAACGTAGTGAAAAACCCCAATGCCAAACCCCATAGCTGTTGTGTCTGGTTGTTTGGAGGAAGACATGGGTTTGTATGTTGGGCAGTGGCGGTTTGGCAGCTATGCCACCGTGTTGTGGAAAAAATAAGAGTGCAGCCCCTCCCACATATTTTATTTTATTAAAATATTTCAAAGAAACGACGACCAAATCCATTTCTTATCTCATATAAAATAGATTTATTCGTTTTACTTTTTTTACCAAATTTCAAACTTATGCCATGGAGTTCCATTTTTAGTAATCTCCTTTTTTATAACCAATACCTGCTAGTTTTTTGTATATGTATAATTTTATATATTTGCAAAATTTAATTTGTACATACTACGAAACAAAGAGGAAGTTTGAAATCATATTAACATGTCAAATTTAATTATAAGAATATTAAAATGGGTTCTTAAATTTTTTTTTGCAATAATCAGACTTATATAGGTATATATATTTTATATTATTCAAATCAGGTTTGCGAGAAGAACTATATATAAGTATACCCACATTGGATTAAAGCTCAACTAACCCAAAGGAGTGTAGAGTATTTTTCTTTCTTCCTTTCTTTCATTTTTCAAGTTCACCTTCATGGTTTTAAAAAAGAAATTTCAAAAAATAAATGTAAGGATATGAACATTTGAAATATGAGTAATATTGTACTTTGTTACAACATTAAAATTGTGAGATTATAAATAAACATCTAAGGACCAAGTTCTATTTTACTCATTGAAAATACAACTCCCAAACCTCCTCAAAATTATTTCATTTTTCAAAGACACAATGGAAGAGTAATTTTTTTAACTAAAAAAAGACCAATATTACCATTCCTACAAACCTCTTCTCAAAGACTGGGTCAAAGTAAAATCAATTACTCTCATTATGCAATACATTTTGCTACATATGTGGCAAGAAATTTAAATTTCTTTCAATGTAAAGAAAGTGTGCTAAAGTGCTTCTGTATCCGTAAAATAAGAGTGAAATCTTACCTCCACTATGAAAGGCTTAAATTTCAACACATAAAGTCTTCTTTCAAGAGGATATCTCAAACAAATAAATTTATTCATTTGTAACTACATCCCATTCCACTTTCAAGAGAATAAAATAAACTCCTTTACAACAACATGAGAAGGAATACAATATTATTCCAAGCATGATTATTTACCATACAATCTTGTCATGCATATCTAGATTTCCTTTGAAACCAAATAATTAAATTCTTCCATTTCTTTTCCAAAGTACAAATCCCTCTCAATTTTTACCATACAAGTTATAAAGCACAAGAAGTTTGTGCAACTCTAGTTTGTTGCAAAATATGAAACAAATTACAAGATACTGAAAAATTCTCAGTGAAAGACATTACAAGGCTCCACTCCATGATTGAGGAGGATCAAAACACTAATACATCACTAGTTTCTCAAAAGCAAATCCAATCCCAATATGGAAACTTACAAATAAATAGAACTCTTGACAAAGCCATATCCACATGATAACAAGAATTGGAGCTCTCCCAAAATTTAGGGAAAACACAATGAAAATTATGAAAGAAAGCTCCAACCATCCTCACGCTTGAACTCCAACTCTTGTACTCCACATAGTCTTCAACTCAAAGAGAAAGGCTTGATTCACCACCCAAACTATAGGCATAATTACATTCTTTTCCAAAATTCGGAATACATGTCAACCTCCCCCAAGCCCATAGGAGAGAGATATATCTTCCCAAAAGTGCACAAGAAAAGGGAGAGGTAACCACAAGAATATCACATACAAGAATAATCCATACACCACAAAACACAACAAATGCCAACCAAACAAAAAGAGGAGAAAACCATATTCATCATTAATAAGGGGGAAGAGTAGATGAGATGTCTAATAGTGTCATAGAGTGTGGTCCAACCATAGGATGCACACTTAAAAAATATTCAAAAATCTCATTATCCCTCAAAAACAATCATCCCTCCTTATTACCCCTGCCATTCGCCTAAATTCCTCCTTGGGAGGATTTTCAAACCCATTAGGTTTCAACTCCAAGGATGGGGAAGAGGGTCCAAACCATATGAGTCACCTTCCCCACCTCAAACCATATGAGGGGATAAAATAGAAACCAACATGGTTTTCTTAACAAGCCATGAAGTTTTAAGAGAGAAATCCCTCCCTCTTCCGCAACAAAACTCCCAAACCCATCAAGCTAAATAACGGATTGAGAAAACAATAAAAGAACACACCCAAGAAAACATACAACACACACAAACAAGACCATATTTTAAACAATGAGCAATCTATAATTTAAAATGAAAAATAACACAAATAGGATCAAAGAGCCTACCTCCAAAAGCTCCCCAATATCTAAGCTTCTCCCAATCCTTGTCCAAGTAAAAGCTTCTCTTTCTCCCACATGAGGTAGTATTTGAAGGGAACCAAGTAACCTTCCCTCCAAGTCAAGATTCCAAAAATGAAAGGAAGAAAAGATAAATCCTTATTTAAACATAACTTCCACAAATACCCAAAAAAAATTAAAACAAATCCATGCAACTTTTCACAAACACAAAATCCAACCATTCTTACATGAATGGTGAGAGGCCAAATTGGAGGGAAACACCATTTTTTCCTTGAAATTAATCTCCCCTACCTAATAGGTAGGGTCCAAGGGCTTGTTTTTATGCGAAGTAAACCCCCAAAATGAAAAGGGGCCACTTTAAATGTCAAAATAAACCCAATTTCGGGTTTGACACATTTGGACACATTTTTTGAGGATGTAGGGCCCACTCAATGGTGCTTATGTGGCCCAAATCCTCATTACTTAAGCAAACACATACACAAATACATTCCCAATGCAAGTGCGGACCATTAAGTCTCCCAACCTAATTTTGTGACAAAATTAAACAACCTAAACACAATTAAAATTTACACAATATACAACATTACAAATAAGGGTCACTCATGGTGCCCAAAAAATACATGCAACCAATAATGCCTCATAAAACTAACATGGTTAAGACTCAGCCCTGTGGACCGCTTGTGCACATTTGTGTAGCCACCCTGAAACCTACGTTCTCATGTACCCTATAATCTGCACACTCAATGCAAACATTAAATGTATGTGTCCAACAAAAGTGTATATCAAATACTCAATAAACAAATCAAGTATAAGCATGCAAACTATCCTAGCATATCATCAACATGGCATCACAAATGAAAAAATGCCCAATTTTAGATAAATTCACCATTTTTTAGCCAGTGCAATACATATAATGACATATATCCATGGTATCATGTGATCTCATTAAAAAATTGATACGTCCATAACATTAAAATGTGAGACAAAACCATGTATACATCATATATTTAATAAGCTCAATAACATAGTAACATGTTACTATCCAAAACATCTACTGAAATGTACTAATATACTAATCAAAGATAAATTGGCACTACGCACTTAAATCACCATACATGTCCATGACAGATTAAATAACATAACATAACATCCAAAATGTACCATAATCCATGCCAAATCATAAATAGGAGTAGAAATGCAGTAGATAATTGAGGCTAGAAAATGTGAGCACTTTAGTACGTGTGTGTATGTATGTATGTATGTATGTATATGTGTGTGTGTGTGTGTGTGTATTATACATATATACATACATATAGATATATATACATATACATACATACATACAAAAAAACATACATACAGATATATTTGTGTGTGTGTGTGTATAATATAGGTATGTTAGTATCATCCATGGGAGTTGCATTATACAAAAAATAAATTTAGGAAAAGAAGATGGACATTTAGTTCATGCATGAATGACCTCAATTCATTAAACATAATTTGCAAACCCTAAATCCTAAATGTGGGCTCAAGATTAGGGTTTGTATCTAGGGTTTTCTAACACCCAAAAATTTGACACACAAATATTGATAACACCATATATGACGTCAATGACACATTTTCCCTACTGTAGAAATACTAGCAATGACCCAACTACAAAAGGGAGCCCAACGATTCAAAAACCCACAACACAACATTACCATGGTTACATCTTAGTTATCGATTAAAATTCCAAGAGACATTTATCATGCAAGGATAAATTCTCCTTTTCCACCTACATATTCTTAATTTCATTTAACATTCAACTTATAACATGAACACTTAACTTGGATCTTTATCCCTTACAATAGTCCCCATAACTTAAATAATAATTTTCCATATTTCAAAATGCATACAAAATTCCTAATTCTCTCGTTCTTATGTTAATATTATGCTTCTCAACCATTTATTTAATGTTTAAATTTTACCCTTGTTACATAAGGGAAACTAATGTGAATTTAAGGAAAAAAATATTAGGATTTAAGGGAGATTTAGATTCAAAATACCTCTTCCCATAAACATTCTTCCATCATGGTATCTTTATTTTCCAGTTATAGTTTCTATAGTTAAATAACTTGTTTGAATCCATTCAAAATCTTCACATCAAGAAATTATATATATATATATATATATATATATATATATATATATATATATATATATATATATATATATTGTCTACTCAAAATTTTGATCTCACCAAGAGGAATTCATATTTATTTTTAACAAAATGAAAATGTCTAGTTGAGTTATAAAGAATTCAAGTATAACATTATTCCTAACCCAAAATATCATTTACTCTTATACTCTTTACACTTACATCGCACTTTTGTCTCACTATTGACACTGTTTTAAGAACAATTGTAATTCAAATGATACATAATTTACACTTAGGGATTCATGACTACAAGGAGTGATGACCTTGCACAAAACAACTCATTTCATCACTCTTAAACACTCAAGTATTAAATGCCAAATACATGACAACCCAACAACTATATGCTTCTTCATATTTCTTCAAGGAACTATTTAAATCATTTAGTAAATATACATCTATGTTTCTTTCACCAATAACCTTAAGAGAGGCTCCACGATCTATTAACTTCAAAACCATTCATGGATGGGGGAAAAAGTATGCCATACGAGAAGCACATACGGTAACCCACTACTACATGCTAAGGGACACATTTATATAAGATGGGGAAAGGGGTTCAAATCCAAATGTTATAAAATTTTACATGTTCAAAATCCTTCTAAATAAATATTTACAATCTACGATAATCATACATCATATGTCCTATACTTAATCACTAAGATCCTACAAGAGTATGATTTAACACTCAACCAAGTTCGGATTCCTGATAAATTAAGTATTGTATGCATGTTACAAAGAGACATTCAATTATAAAATTTACACACCTTACTAAGGTCACAACTAGAGTGATTAAACACCCTTATCTGCAATAATCATTATGTAAGTATAGGTAAATTCGATACTTCTTGTCAAGCTGAAATATTGTTTGAGAGGGACTAAAGAGGATTCACACTCAATATTCACATGTGTAGGTAACTAAAACATAGGATCTCCTGATCTCCTGGTACCCAATCATTTAAACTCCTTCAAAGGCCTAGTAGCAACATGGATTTGACATGACACTTTTGTAGATAGATGATTATGTATGTCATTTTGTAGCTAGGGACAGTAGTCTTTCTGACTCTTTAGCACTACTTATTTGAAAGGAGTGGGGTAGCACCTTGAAAGGAATTGATCTTATCCTAACATGATTATAGGTATTTTCCTTTTAACCAAGGTAAGAGATTATTTTTAACCATTTTATTAAAGGACAAGTGAGTAAATCCAGAGTAACTCTTCTTTTGCACAAATTTTAGAGAGAAGGCCTTGGGAAAATATGATCAATTTTACCAAATCTGACTCTCCTGAGTTCTCACTTCTAGATTATGGAGATAATTTCAAAAAAAGGAAAAGGTTACAAAAGACATTGGGAATCGTATTGTTTCTACATAACATACCATGGTAGAAATTATGCATTTCTGCACACACAAGACAAATAGGGGTAGTATAGGTAGGATTGGTACCATGAATTTTAACTGAATTATTTGGGGGAGGTGAGGCAGAATGAACTTAATTTACTAGATAGTTTGAGATTTTTTACAAAATGGGGAGCTTACACAACATAATTCTTCAAGAAGCTAAAAGGTTCCTTTAACTAGAATGTGTTCTTCAATGGAGGCCTCAAGTCAAATGTTTGGACAAATATGAACTCACATAGAGATTCTAGCATAGAAGGCTCGAGTTGGCCATGAGAGCTCAATAAAAAATAAAAGTCGAAGATGAATCAACTAGGAGAATGACAAGAAATGATACATAAGGGGTTGATCTCAATTTAGGTCAGTAATGACTCTTTGAGCCAATCTATGTCAACAGATGAAAGAAAATTGGTTAAAAATTTAAACCATTTTTTTCATTCCCAAATGAAAGCTCTTCTAAAAATGAAATCGCAGATGCCGAAACTATCACAAGGATTTGAGATCTATGTTTCAGGTATTTTGATACAAATTGCAACAAGAATAAGAAAAACCATTTGAAACCCATGAAAAAAGTCTAAAAGCAGACACAATTTTACCCAGAGTCAATAAGGAATAAATTAAATTTGATTGAAACTTTCAGCAGGGGAAGAGTTTCTAGAACAATCTCAAATCTTGTCATTTAGACTTTAGACTTTACACTCGCAACCACCTTGACACGATCAAGTTGAACAAAAAATAGAAATAGGAAGTCCAAGGTTTCTCAAACTTAGTCCCTCAGGGAGACGAGATCTATCAACTTTTCTCTTAGCAAATCAGTTCTGACCCCTTACACTCCTGAAACCATTTACCCGATAAATCTCATGTAATTTATAACATTTTCGACAATAGATTTTTCCTCCAAGCCAAATAATGAGTGTACCATCGATCCCCATGATCCAATCATGAGTCCCAAACGTGAAGATCCGTGAAAAGTTTCAGGTGCTTAGGGGGTAGATATCTTCGAACATCTCCCACATTCAACTCCTTCCACTGGTAGATCACTCTTCCTCTTATTCACCAACCACTTCTGCCCCTTGTCCATCGAAGTATAGCTCTTCAGATGCCTGAGAAGGAAAAATGGAAGATCAGTTTGAGCTCAAAGGGTAGATCTCATCTTAATGGTAAAATTTTACGTCCCCATGAATTTGAAAGTCACCAAACTTCAAGATGTTCAATAGGTGTTTCACGTGCCATGGGGAAAGAAAAATCGGGTCGAGTCCAATAGTCAAATTACATATTTAGATGGTAAGATTATGTTTCAAACCTTCTCCACCAAACTAGGAATTTTACTAATTAACATTGAAGTATTGGGCATGCAAGAGACTCTAAGAAATGCATAAAAAACCATAAGATGTTTACAAATCTTCTAAGGATCACTAGAGTGAAAAGCATTGAAAAATTTTTCCCCAATGCAAGGACTGTTGTAAATCTAGGTGAATTTGGACTTTTGTCCACATGGGAGATCCACTTTAAAATGAGCCTGTGGGATTCCTCAATGCATTCCCTTCACAAATTTTGGAAAAATGTCAAATTTTTCACATTTTTCTCTCACCTACGCCCTTGAGAAATTATTTGACACGTGTCATAAGGTGGCTCATTTAAATGAACCACGGAAATTTTGTTATTTCACCTTCATTTTTAGAAAAGGGAAAATTTTCCATGAGATTCCCCCGAAGCTCTACCTACTGCTTTTACTTTTTGCAAAATGGATCCCAACTGGAACCACGCTTCATTTCACATTTTAACTCGACTTTCCCCACAAAAGGAAATTTTTCCAAATATCCCCTGAAAGTCTCACACCTCTGCCAGTTTTAACGTCATTGTAATTTTTTGACTATTTCTGTCAGGCTGGGGGTCATTTTGATGTTTTAAACCTTTTGGTAGTACAAGAAAGATATAAATTTTCATTTTCTCCTTAAATACCATCTCAAGGTTATCCTTTCAAAAATTAATCAGAAATTCGAATGTTGTTATGTTCCAAAATTAACTCTTAATATTGTACCATATAATCCCAAATGATAATCTAAATTGGGTAGTTGAGTTCATTAATAATCTTAAGGTGACTTTCAAGAGTAGTTGGTGATCTTTTCTACTTAACATCACTTTACTCTACACATGTTTAGGCCAAGACGGTTTAACATTATTTTAAAGGTTTTTTTCCCATGGAGTACTACCTTAAGAGAACAGATTCTCCTTACTAGACACATGACTACCAATCCTAGGAGGGAACCCCATACCCAAGACAAAGTTTAACCATATCGTTCCTAATTGTCAGGTTGACGACAATGTCACTAAGCATACAGGCTAAGATGATAACCTCAAACTTGGATTTTATTTCCTTAAGATAGAATTTTCCATTGAGTTTAATGTTTTAGGTTCACCCTATGGTTTTAGTTTTCCATGTTAAGAAGGATCACGTGAGAAGGTAGTTATGCGAGAGTTTTATACCAGGGTTGACTATTTTATTTAGATTTTCTTTCTACGTTATCAGGGAAAATAACACAACACACCAGAGATTTAGTCATCAATTTCACATTGAAAAGGCACTATAAGATGTCAAACTCAATTATATTTAACATATATATCCAATTTTTACAATACATAATTTTGAATCAAAATGACACTCATGGTTAGATACACATTTCCCAAACAACCCTAAACACTTATGACTCATACATATTACAAAATTTCAATAATAAGCCTTTAGATATATTTAACATTATTGTTGCTACAACTTGTACAATTACATTTTTCTAAATAACAAGTTATGAACTCACTAGTACACTTTGCATTCTCTGTGTCTCGGTACCTACAATAGTTGCATGGTCAGCACAAGTGTTCGCATGACATCCACCTAAATCTAACATAATTAAGATTTTTAGTTTTCCATTTACATAATCAGAATAATTCACATGTCAACAGAAGAGGGTTAGAGACATATATTCATTTTATTTCATTTCATTTCTTATCTAAGGGAGGAGAGAGAAAGAGATAGGGAAGAGAGAATAGAGAGAAGCACTATTTTTCCAAAAGTGACATTTCACACAACAAGCCACAAGAGAGAGTTTCTTATAGTTACTTATATGTTTTAATAGTTTTCACGATGGTTTATTGTCTTGACTAAGGTCATACAACCTTATTTTTACATTTTTCTAATAGTTGAAAAATGTCTATTTTGGCTCGGAGGCTAAGAAACCATGCTCAAAAATGATCTTTTGATGGGTAAATACACAATGGGTAAGTTTTAAAAATGTACTCCTATATATCAAGAATTCACAGGAACTGACGGAATTCAGAACTCGAGAACCGAAAAAATATTAGAAACAATTTGATTGGTTTTCAGGGCCATTCGGTTGTAATGCTAGATCCAATTTTGACCTAGTCAAACAATGACGAAACTATTTCTACATGCTTCTATATACGAAAACATCCTTTGTCAAAATTGCTAGAAATTTTTTTTTCCCCACCGGTCATAGTTGAAGGTTACACGCAATTGTCCAAACTTTTTACTAGAGGGTTAATGAAGGAGGTTTGCAAATCAATGTTTCTTTGCTCAGGGTCCAAATGGCAAGTCGAAAATGAAAACCAACTTTTCACTTTTATCAGCTCCCTAAAACTACAAAATTAGGTAACAGGGCTCCTAGAAGGGGGCAAGAAATGGCAGAAAATGATCGATTCAAGGTCGATCAAAGGAGCTTGAGTGACTCCCCACATAACAAGGAACACAAAAAAAACTTAACATCTCTTTTCCATTCATAAAGTTGTTTTGCGAGTCTTCAAAATATTGTGTTTTCTAACTTTATAAGGTATAATGTTAGCTGGATTTAATTGAAAACTCATCTCAAACTCCTCAATATCAGTGGACATGAGAAACTAATTATGATACCATGTTTACAAAAATGTATAAGGTTGTGGTAGTCAATCACGTTTGATGGTCAAATTGTAAATGCAGTAACGTAAGTTACAAGGTGGAGTTTTATTTTTTCGATACTAATCTGGTTAAAATATACCAATTGTTTTAAGTATCTAATGGTTTGATATTTCTATTATATTACAAATGAAGAACCAAATTATATGAAAATTATAAAAGATGAAGGTAAAGGAGACCATGCCTATACAATACTACTGAAGGTTCATCCACATTCCACAAGGCTGCCAAATATCCTTTGTCGAATAGTTTACGAGCATTCTAAAAACTAGAAATGGAATAGCTTCGACAACCACTTAAACAACTATTATCCTTGCAAAGAACTGAATGCATTCCATGAGTCTACACTTGTTATGAAAGCGGCTTTACATATCTTGTTCACAAAAAACCCAGTTCCTTCGCTTATTTTGTAGAGATTCGTTGAAGGGTCCTTGTCTAAACTTTATTCACATGTTATGGATTTATAGTTTAGAGTATGGAACTTGCACATAGTTGGGTGGCAACGTCCAGTAAAAAGAAAATCTACATTATAATTTAATGGAGGTTCGTACCGAAACTTAAACCCAGTGAGTAAAGCTCCCATTTTGATGCCAACTGCTGGTAAACGTTCTAGATTTTAGAACATAATACAACACCATTTGACCTAAAAGTGTTCCAAGGACATCTATATATCCTGAGCCGATCATAAAATCATTTACAAAAATAAGTTAATTTTAGCATGATAAGTTGTATACATGTCTACTAGGGAACTTTCCCAAACTGCAACACCAATCTTAAAAACCACATTTTGTGATTCCACAAGATGATTATGTGATATCCGATGGTGCTGTAAAAATTCTATGTACGCAGGACAACCCATGATATGAAGAAGGAAAATGCTCAATACATCAAGGCACTGTGGATATAACCATGTAACCACCTACAAAAATAGTCAAATTGAAACTGCTTCACTACTGGTTAAATCAATCAATGTTCTAAACTTTGTATTTGGTCCCCTGTCAACTTGAGGGATGATCCCCACATACTGATTTGATAATGGCATACCCTTGGTAAAATACCCATAATGTGGCGCACAGGAACGTCTATCCCTACGCAGGAAAAAACTTGCAACTATCCAATCAGAGCTCCCAATGTTCCCATGTGGCCTCTAGACCTCGAACAAATTTCTATTTTGTGATTGAGGATTGTTGACACCTTGGTTAAATTTGTCTTCAAATCCACCGAGCACATTTACCTTATGATGGGGAACTACATCTCCCCTTATAAGAGCATCACCCTATGCGACACAACACCGAATCGGAAGAAGGATACATAGGCAGAGAAATTCAATAATGAACATGTCATTTAACAAATACAAACCATATAATGTGACCACATAGGAGTAGACTAAATTTCACCTTACTTTTTAGTCACTTCCATTAATCTCAAGCTCTCATTATTTCAATGGTTAAGATTTCAGTTTGTTTTTTTGTGGGTGCCCAATAGTAAATGACATCAAAATGTCAAACCATTAATGGTCCACAAGACATATTACTACATACTTTCACGACTTTATCACATCCCTAATTCAACCATGAAAAAACAATAAATAGTCCACATAATGAATAATTTCTAACAATACATCATAGAATAAATACTAACACACACATTTGCCATGACACTGATAGGAACCTAGTATCACATGACCCGAAAACCATGACTATACCACACAGTGGATCCAATAATACACATATGTCAACCAAGAGGAGCTGTCAAACCTCAATCATCACAATACCTACACATACTTCATGAATAACTCCAATACAAAGATAAACACTACAAAAATAACTCCATATACCTCCCAAAACATCACAAAACAACTCCATATACCTCCCAAAGAGAAAGAATCATAATGTAATAAACCTCGTGGGTATACCTGATTTCTCCATATCGGGTCACCCCATAGAACCCCCATTTCACTTATTTCTCCATAAAGTTACTCAACCATAGAGCCCCATCTCCTTATTTCTCCATAGGTAACTCAACCATAAATCCCCATCTCCTTATTTCTCCATTTAATGAGGTCGGGTCACCCTATTCCCTAGTAACATAGAGCCCCGTCACCCCCACCCAAGTGGAAAAGTAACTTGTAGTTCATACACAACCCAACCCCTTGGGGCATACCCCCATACAACAAAGTGGGTCCCAACCACTCCATGGTGAATCCCTTGACCTTATTCCAAGACATTACAACATTTACAAATGTAAAGTGGATAAAATATCAAGCCTTGGGCTAGATTTTAAAAAATTATAATTGAAAAGAAATTTTCAAACTAATCAAAACAAATGGCTAAATAACTGTAATAATGCAAAGGCCTTTGGTAAGCACAAACCAATTTATATACCTAGAATTTAAGAATACATCAATGAAGAAAACTATTGGTTATTTCAAGAAAAGAGAAGAATGTCAATTACAAATAAAATACGAGTGTAGAAATATCACATTATGATCACTAACTGGCCCTTTGGCAGCCACCAAACTGGTACTCATCGAGTATCTAGAACTCAGATATCGAGCCTTAGCTTGCAAAAAATACATATAACAAACAATGAGGATATCTCCATATATCTCCCAACCACATATACAAGGATCCACATAGTCAAAATCACATAGAATTTTTCAATGGACAACCCACATAAGAAAGAGCATGGGACACTAGTTTGCACTAGTTGATCCTAAGGTGGTGCGCATCCACAATATACTGAGCAAGCTCAAACTAAAATAAACATATAGATTTAGATTTTCAGTCTACATGACACTTCACTTCCTAACTCATACTCTTCTTGAGATTATAAATACTTGGTCCATGCCTCCTCTCTCAACACATAAACTCTTAAAATTTTTGTTGTCCAAAATTATCATTCATTATTCAAATTAATGCACTAACTACTAAAGAAACTAGTAAAAATAGAAATAATAAAGGGTTTATATTACCTTAAATGATTGATGCTTGATATGGGCACTGAATAATGAATCGTTGTTGTGATTCCTGTAAATTTGATGAAACTTACGAATAATATTTAAAATTATTTTAGATTAGATGATTGGAGGCGGGGGTTTCCCGAAATAGTGGACCCGAGAAGTGTTAACTTCCTTAGTAGATATCAACCCCCATTCTCAAACAAAAGATATGTAAGAAAAAGGATATGCTAGAAATATGCAAAGACTAAAATACCATAGAATCTAAAAGAAATATTAATTGATCTAGATATTTATATGATTAAATAATAGAATGATAAATGTACCTAGTCTGGGTGAACGAAAAACCCAAATTGTGTAAAGGGTAGGTCGACGGTGACATGGGAGGATAGATTGGGAAGATGAGGAATATATGTATTCTATGTAGGAAAATCAAGTAGTTATACTAGTATGGAAATTCTGGAGTGAACCTGTAGAGTAAATATGAAGGAATATAAACCAAGGAGATAATGAGAAACATGGATTAAGGTTGAGGATTAAAACTAGGATCCTGGTCGACGATGACGAGGGTGTAAACAAGATAATTTTTCTATGATAGAGGAGTTGGATGAGGGATTATAAGACTGAAACAGAGGCTAAGAATATTCAAGGGCTGAAGTTGGCTTTGGAACATAAGACAAAGGCTGTTGAGGCCAAGTCAATGACGACTATAACATGGATTCATGAAGCCAAGGGAAGGAAAACCAGATGATCAACTTGCAAGAATGGATTTGTAGAAAGAAGTTGATAATGAAGCTATGATCTCTATTGCTGATGATCTAGACCTGCAAAAGGTTGGATGTGAAAAATACAAGCTAAAATCATAAGGCTTATTGAAGTTATGTAAAACAATGATAATCTCATAAAATATGATCTCGATTAACACATCTATGCAACAAGGAGGTCTGAGAGGTCTGTAATGGCTTATGGAACATTTAGTAATGAAATATTATCTATAGGTTGTTATAAAAGCCACTTGCACCCAATTTTCTGATGATGAATGGAAAGGAAGAAACTGACTTTATAGGGTCGGCAGTGATTAGGCTGGCTCACCACCGATTCCAGGGAAAATTTCCCCCAATGGGCACATTTTCCTATTTTAAACCTGATTTCTAGTTTTATTATGAGTTTGCCAAGTGATTTAAATAATTGGGTGGGAAGGGGTTGTTTGGGAATGATATGTAGATGAGTTGGTAGTGAAGATGAGTTAGAAAAACCATGGGGAAAATCAGGGGTGTAAATTTGGAATGAAAGCATTCCAAAATGGGAAGTTTGTTAGGGCATGATTAATTAATTAATTGATGTGGATTAAATAGTATTTAAAGGTTGTGGGGATTTAATTAATTAATAGGAATTGATTATTAAATCAAAGGAGGGAATTTGATTAAATAAGGAGGATGGATAATAAAATATGCACACACACAAGTGAAGATGATATAGATACAAAAATTTAGTGTCTAAATTTTTCCCCTTTTTGTTGAGTGTTTTGTGCTAGCAAGCCACAAGAAAATAAACAAAAAGGGATGGATGACGATAATGAATTGATGAAGAGATCTCCCTCAAATGGGGAATCAATGACGCTAAGGTGAAATTGATGAGACATTAGAAAAAGGTAGATGATGAGCGGTTGGGAGACGAAAAGATGGGTGAAATCATAACCAAGTTAAAATGTCCCAGGAAAAAAGGATCACAATAATGATGGAAAACTATGATGGTGACTCCAATATCACATCAGTAGCGGATAATTATGGCCTCAAAGGAGATGGAAAACAATGTTCTCTGAACCAATCAGTGGGTAAAGATCAGTGCAGTATGGATGCAAGCAGGGATGACCAACGGGTCATTGGCAAGTTATTAAACTATGCTTAACTATATGTGAAAAGGTATGTGAAATCCTTTGTACATGAGGAATTGGGAAAAAAGTTTATGCGTTTATTATGAAAAAATATAAAAAGTATGGTACCCAATGGGACACGAAAACACCAAGAAGGTAGAGTTCAAAAAAGATGGATAAAAAGATAATATGCCCCGAGAGAGGAAAGCATAGCCATGAAGGAAAAAAGAAAAAGTAAGATATGCCCCAAGTGGGGAAAATGGTATAGACACTAAGTAGATTATGTGCACAAATTAAATTAGGATAATCTAAGATAAAAATGTCGAAAGGAAGAGTGAATATGGCCACAAAGGTGGACTTTAAAGGAAGTATGCCTAAAAAAGGGATATAAGTATGGCCCAATGGGACTTTTAGCGATAGAGATAGACTAAAAGATGATAAGGCACACCTGTAAGCATAGAAACCTGAAGGTAAAAATGAGACTATGTTATGTTAAGGATCATACGAGGTAAAAAATGTCTCCACCTGCATTAGAGGTAAACAAGAAGGGATCCTGAGTGACACAAGGCACATGCGACCAATGAAAATGCTAGTAAATAACCAATAATAGTTAGTCATTTTAAATATCATAAAGAGACATGGATGAATAGACCTCATAAACCTAATGTTGACATGACGAAATGGGTTTGAGATGTACTTGTATAGAGGAAAGAGGGTTCTTCAAGAGTGGTGTTCCCTAAAACTATGTCCCATCTTTGGGAAGGGGAATGAGAAAGTTGATCAATGCAGTAGTATTTCTTAGGATGCTGATAAAATGGAAGGTTGATCAATGCGGAAATCCTTCAAATGCCATAAGGAGTAGCCATCCTTCAAGGGTATGGTCTATTTGACAATATATAGATTGCAAGAGTAAATGATATTCGTCCTTTGAGGGATCAGTCTATATATTTTATTTTTTATTTTGATTTTGATTTTGATTTCTACTTTTTTTGCATGAATAGCTTTCCTTCGTGGGATAAATCTTTTTTTGATAAATTTGATTTTTTATTTGAGCATCCATGATTTTTTATTTTTTTACATGGGGGAGAGCTGGGACTAGTTAAGTAGACCACTTAGGAGGGGATAAAGATTGTGAAAGAGACATCCCTAGAGCCTTTGCATTGTTTTAATAGGTGAATAAGAGGGAGATGGATGTGATGATCATGAATTTCTCACCAGAGGGGAAAACCTATCCATAAGAAAGATGCTATGGGAAAATTTGTGGTGCCCATATTTAAGGTCATATCTAAAAAGTGACAGAAGACCGCATAGTTCCAAATCATCATGATGAGATATGGAGGAGACTAAGACAAAGGAATGATCTGAAGAAATGAATAAGGCCACATTGGTAAATGCACTAACAATAGAATTATCACAAGTGCAATACGTTAAGCATTTCCACTTTCATTTTACTTTCATAGGAGGATACACGATATGATCCTAACCCATACTTATGTTTGATAATGTATGGTCTGATCCAGTTAAGGGAAAACTTTCCACGTTGGCTCCTCTCTAGAGGAGTGGCATTCTACTTTTTTTAGGAAAATGTCATGGACATTAAAGTCACATTAATTAACATGCTTATTATAAGCACATTTGATGGACTCCTAATAAACATGATGGTGTTCAAGAGCGAGAAGCTGATGCTCATCTAGTATCTCGAGTTGTGCTAGATGAATGTGGCAATAATATTCATTAGAGATGATGTTGCAAAGAGATTGTAATTTCAAAAACAGGGACAAAAGCATGTATATTTGATTAATGTGAAATCAATAAACCATTATAATGAAGTTTTGCAATTCTTATAGGAATTGTACAGTAAAATACAAACAGATAAATGGGTTGCACAGTTATAACTGAGAATAAAATACACATAATAATATTGTTAAAACAATATAAAAAACTACCGTAGTGTTTTGAATAAAGAAAATTAGATGGTTACATAAATATAACAATACTACAATTAATAATAAATACCCAATTATTATAGTTAAATAAAAATTAACTATAGAGAAATATATTTTTCCTAACATTCCCCCCCTTAGTTTTTCATTGCCCCAAGGGATGAGGAGATGAACTCTCTGAACAACTTGAACTTGTCACGTTCAAGTGACTTCATGAAGATATCTACTCATTTTTAAGCGGTTGGACAAAACCGAAGTTGTATATTGGGCTTCAAGACATGCTCACGTATGAAATGTAATTGTTCCTCAATGTGTTTTGTTCTTTCATGAAAACCTGGATTGCAAACAATTTGGAGAACAACTTCATTGTTAACATACGTGGTGGTTGGTTTTTCCTATGGTATTCCAAGTCCTTTGAGTATTCAATGTAACCAAATCGCTTCACACACAACTTCTCCTACAGAATGATACTTGGATTCTATGGAAGAACGAGAAACAAAGTTTTATTTCTTGCTTCCCCATGATATTGGTCCAGATCCCATAAAGAATAAAAACCCTGAAGTGGATTTTATGTCATTGATATTACCTATATGATCTAAATATGAATATCATGGCAAGAAGAAGTTTTTGTTCTTATTTTATTCTAGATCAAGATCCACTGATCCTTGGAGATAACTCAAGATGTGCCTTGCTACTTTCTAATGACAAAATTTGGGTTCATGCATGAACCTGGATAGATAGATCACTACAAAGATGATATATGGTCTAGTGTAGGTCAGGTAAATGAGACTCTCAATCAACTACCGATAGAGAGTGACATTTACCTCAAGAGATGGATATGAACGAGATAACTGCAATCTATTATCCATAGGTGTAGAAATTGGTGGGAAATCCATCATCATGAATTTTTCAAGCGTCTTCTTGGTATATTTATACTAAGAATCAAAGATATGATTCCCTTTCTATCATACTTCCAATCCAAGACAATAATGCATCACCCCGAGATCTGTCATGTCAAACGATGGTTTAAGATCTTTATTTTTTACATCGATCATCTTCACTGAACTGTCAGTGATGAAAAGCTCATCATCACAGACAACGGCAATCACAATCTCCCCCACTTGATTTTTGAGGTAAATATTGGCATCGTATGGATTTCTAAAAAATCCTTGTTGTACAAGAAGTTCATCAATTTTGATGTACCATGCCTAGGGTGCCTATTAGAGGCCATACATAAATTTCATGAGTCTGCATACCTTTACTTCTTGACCAGGTACAACATATCTCTTAGGTTGAGTCATGTAGACTTCTTCTTGTAAATATCCATTCAGGAAGGCACTTTTTAGGTCCATCTGATGGAATTTCCAACCAAACTATGCAACTAGAGAAATATCATACTGATCATTTTGATCTTAGCTGTGGGACCAAATGTCTCCTTGTAGTCAATTCCTTATTTTTTTGCATACCCTTTTGCTACTAGTCTCACTTTATACTTGTCCACCATCCCATCTACTTCATAATTCATTTTTAATATCCATCTGCATCAAATGGGTTTCTTCACTGGTAGAAGATCGACAAGCTATCAAGTGTTGTTTGTCATTACTGACTGATATTCAAAATCCATGGCATCTTTCCAAGCTTTTGACTATAGGAATTCCTGGACTATAGAGGGCTCATCAGATTTAATAACTCTACTCATCAAAGAAAAGTTAACTTCTTCTCTTGCTTTACTATGAGTCCGTGGTCTAGGGGTGGATGTATCCGGTAGAGTATCCATTCTTCCATCTCGTAACGTGTTAGTATACCACTTGGGCATACACTGAACTGTTTCCATGGGTTGTGGTTCTATCTAATCATTACCAGTATCCCCAACATCACTTTCATCATCTATGGGAACATAAAATTCAGTTTTTATAACTAGCGAAGAATCTACATTAGGTGAGTCTAGAGGAGGAGACTTTGCTTCCTTATTCTCAAAGAACTCAACATCTATGGTGGTATAGACTCTCCTTGTCTTCGGATCCATCAATTTGTACCCAAGATTTTCTTCACTGTGGCCAATGAAAATGAGTTTTTATGACTTCATGTCTAATTTATTTTTGTTCTTTTTGGGTATATGCATGCTTTCTTTGCACCCGAATACTGTAATGTGTGCAACAGATGGTTTCCACATTGACCATGCTTCATGTGGTGTTACTCCATCAAGAGCAACTATGGGCACTCTGTTCAACAAATATAGTGTTTTATTTATTGATTCTTCCCAGAATGTATTTGTAAGTCCAGATTCATTGATCATGCATTGCACCAGTTCCATCATAGTATGATTTCTTCTTTCAACAACACAATTTTGATGCTGTGTGTGTGGAGGAGGCATTTTTGGATGAATCCTATGAGCTTGTAGGTATTCTTTGAAATAATCACTGGTTAATTCCCCCCCTCAATCTGAGCGAAGATTTCTAATGTGACAACTAGTTTCATTCTCAATAGCTACTTTAAACTTCTTGAAGGTTTCAAAAGATTCACTTTTCTTACGAAAACAAAAAATCCACATTTTTCTTGAATAGTCATCTACATAAAACATGAAGTACTAAAATCCAGAATGACTCGATTGCATTAGACCGCAAAGATTGGTATGAACTAGGTCAAGCTCGAAAAATAATTTTTTGGAATGAGGATCTATGTTGTTTTCCTGTTAGGTAGTGAGGACATTTTTCTATATCCTTATGAAGAGATGGTAGCCCACGTACCATATTGCGCTAGCTAAGTGTCTCGAGATACTTGAAACTAACATGACCAAGTCTCTGATGCCATAACTATAATGAGGTATATTTCTTAACCATAAGTACCTGATCATCTCTGTGGACAAAATCAAGCTAGAAGATGCGTCCTACATTGGAGGCTTTTGCAACTATTTTCAAGCCTCATGATTTATCTCCAATCAAATATGTTTTCTTGCTGGAATGACTATCAAAGTCAAAATTTTAAGTTTTGATCTAGGAGTTGACTGACTGACAGCATATTTTAAGTCAACCCAAGGACATATAAGACATCTAATAGTCTACAGTTACGTGAACCAGAGGGAAGAGAAATGTTCCCAATCCCCTTAACTATATATGAAGAATCATCACCCAATGAAACATGGTTTTTCGAAGGTGTGTCCCTCATTGACATAAATCATTCTCTATGGCTGGTCATGTGTGGAGTATCTCTTGAATCAACATACTAGACAATACTAGATGACGTGGAAGGTTCACTTGATCGAGAAATGTACAAGTAGTCTTCATTATCTAACTGTTCTTGTTTCTCATCAATATTTCCTTGTTGACGGGGTCTTCTTTTCCAGTTCCCCTTTTTCTTCCCTTGATTATGGTTAGAATTTCCCTTGTGAGATTGTTGTTATGGAGGTCCAGAGTTTCTTGATGAACCTTTCCTGTCGGTATTATACCAACAATATTTTAATTCATGTCCTCTTTTACAAATTGGAAATTTCTTATTTTGTCGATTGTCCCCTTGATGTTGATACTGATTTTGGGACTTTTGATAGGAATTAGGTTTCCCTTTACCTTTTCCTTTCAATTATTGATGTGAAGAAAGCTCTTGCTCCTCTTCATCATCCTTATTATGCATGGCTTCCTCTTGTTGCAGTAGGTTTACCAACTTGTCAAAACTAGTTGTTATCTCTGACAAGTTTAGTGTTGTTACAAAAATGTGGTAAGAAGAAGGGAGAGCTCTCAAAAAATGGGAATGAGAGCTTCTTCTGTGACCACTTCTCCCAGGGCTAGAAGTGAAGCCCTCAACTCTGCAATTCTTCTTAAGAAACATTCATTTTTTTCATTTTTCTTGAACTTCAGTGTATGCACCCGACTTTACAAATTTAGAATGAAATTCTTGTTTTTCGGCATCATATACTGTGCTCAATGTATCCCACGATTCTTTGGTTGTTTTGACATCTCAAATGTAAGGTTACACATCATCGAACACTCCAAACAAGATGATGACTATGGCCTTCTGATCGACTTTATTAAACTATCGTTGTTGTGTTGTATCATTAGTTGATCTAGTTAGAGTTCCATTCACATCAGGCCAGATCTATTCAAACTCAAGTTTTGTCTTGCTTTTTTTCTTCCATGCACATAGTTGTTTCCTCTGAGTAGTTGTGAATCTAGAA
Organism: Taxus chinensis; assembly: GCA_019776745.2. Lineage (NCBI taxonomy): Eukaryota > Viridiplantae > Streptophyta > Pinopsida > Cupressales > Taxaceae > Taxus > Taxus chinensis. The sequence goes on from CM034148.1 coordinate 793,324,576, forward strand.
GAAAACATTAGGGGCATTGATGCTAATTTTGTAGATATCACTGACAGGGTTAGAATCTTATCACTCTAGGTATAAGTTCTCCCAATCTATATACTGTCAGTCCGATATATCGAAACTTTCTATATATGCACCCTTCCAATATACCCGTCGGTATGTGGAATAAGATCGCCCTTTCGTTATACCTAGAAATATGTGAAAGAGGCATTAGTGTACATGAAATATTTCAATATATGGTACCAAGACAATACTAAAAGGGTTCTTTGTGATTATTGACACCGGATCAAAGAAATATCCTTATACGCGTACGTAACTTTGCTATATACTCAGATAATTTCTCAGTTTGGATTTATGTCCTGCAATCATTCACAAATGGATGGGATGGCTTATAATGTGTTCACTATGTCTTTATTAATCCCTGTCAATTTAAAATATCGATGCCCAAATGACATTGTTGCAGCTATATTAGGCATTAAGTGCAGTGGTAGTCACGAAAGCTTTACCCGTAAGCACTTTCTAGAGGAACTATATACACCGAATGCTACAAATGAGATCTAGGATCTCGTGAGTGTTTTTTAACCAAATTTTATTATTTTTTAGTACATTATTCTACCAATTTATGAGCACTTACAATGTTTATAGTTGACTATGGAAACCTGCAAATTAGTACAATATACTGAAGTATACAATTACATTCAAAAAATTTGAAAAAATTTAACTGCAGTCAAACAAATTATAATTTTGCGGGCCCTGGTTGCCTCTGGAGCCCAAAATGACCATCTATGCCAAAAATTACCAAAAAAAATAGATAAAAATGCAATTTTATGGTGTACCCCCTTTAGCAAATGTTGCTTGAAATGAAAAAATAGGCCTAATAGGAGAAACAAAATTGCCCTGAAATAGGGTTTTTCTCACTAAAATTTTAGCAAAGGGTTTGGTTATCACTATAATTTGAGCAACAGGGGAGGAAGCATGATAAATTATATTAATATCAAATCAAACAAATTACATTTGTATGAGCTGCAATACTTATAGTTATTGTACAACTGAGTACACACAAGAAAATAATTTACACATGTGCAACAATATCCTTGATTATATAAGTTTCCAAAATATCATACGGGAAGCAATAACCAATTAAATAAAAACAAGAATAGTTGCAACAATAATGCAAAAAATAAACAATATTAAAATAATGTGGTTATTAAATACATAACCAACTAAATATCCTAATATAATGCATAATTAACCTAACATTCACCTCCTTAATTTTGCATTACCTCAAGGGATGAGGAGAGGAACTCTATGAACAACTCGAACTTGTCACATGCAAGTGAATTTGTGAAGATATTTTCTCATTATTCAACCGTTGGACAAAAATGAAGCTGTATATTATGCTTTAAGACATGCTCATGTATGAAATAAACTGGGACCTCAATGTGTTTTTTTCTTTCATGAAAAACTGGATTGCGAACAAGTTTAATAAAACCTTCATTGTCAACATACATGATGGTCATTTTGTCATGTGGTATTCCAAGTCCTTCGAGTATGCAGCGTAACCAAATCACTTTATATAGAACTTCTCCTCTAGAATGATACCTCAACTTCTATTGAAGAATGAGAAAAAAACTGTTGTTTCTTGCTTCCTTATGATATTGGTCTAGATCCCATAAAAAATAAAAACCTTGAAGTGCATGTTTTTTCATCAATATTTCCTGCATGATCTCAATCCTAATATCCTGACAAGATGAAGTTGTCATTCGATTTGTATCCTAGACCAAGATCCACTAATCCTTTGAGATATCTCAAGATACGCCTTGTTGCTTTCTAATGACAAACTTTGGGTTCATGCATGAACATGGATAGATAGCTGACTACAAAGCTGATATCTGGTCTAGTGTAGGTCAGGTAAATGAGGCTCCTAATCAAGTGCCAATACAGAGTGGCATTTACCTCAAGATATGAATCTGAATGAGATAACTACAATCTATTCTCCATAGGTGTAGCAATTGGTGTCCAATCCATCATCCTGAATTTCTCAAGCGTCGTCTTGGTATATTTCATGTGAGAATCAAAGATATGATTCTCTTTCTGTCATACTTCCAATCCAAGACAATAGTGCATCATCCCGAGATCTGTCATATTGAACGATCATTTAAGATCTTTCTTTGTTGCATCAATCATCTTAACTGAACTACCAATGATGAAAAGATCATCGACATAGACAACAACAATCACAATCTCCCCCCCTTTCTTTTTAAGGTAAATATTGGGATCGTATGGATTTATAATAAATCTTTTTTGTACAAGATTCTCATCAATTTTGATGCACCATGCCTGGGGTGCCTGTTTGAGGCCATACAGAGATTTCCCGAGTTTACATACCTTTGCTTCTTAATGAGGTACACCATATCCCTTAGGTTGAGTCATGTAGACTTTTTGTACATCTTCATTCAAGAAGGCACTTTTTACGTCCATCTGATGAACTTTCCAACCAAACTGTGTAGTTAGATAAAAATTTATCCTAATTCTTTTGATCTTAAATGTGGGAGAAAATGTCTCCTCATAGTCAATGCCTTCTTTTTGTGCATACCCCTTTGCTACTAGTCTCACTTTTTACTCGTCCACTATCCCCTCTGATTTGTACTTCATTTTGAATATCCATCTGCATCCAATGGGTTTCTTCCCTAGTGGAAGATCAACAAGCTACTAAGTGTTGTATTTCATTACTGCCTGATATTTAGAATCTATGACATCTTTCCAATATTTTGACTGTAGGGCTTCCTAGAATGTAGAGAGCTCATTAGATTTAGTAACTCTACTCATCAAAGAAAAGTTAACTTCTTCTCTTGCTTTACTGCAAGTTTGTGGTCCAGGGGTGTATGTATTTGGTAGAGCATCCATTCTTGCATCTCGTAACGTGATAGTATACCACTTGGTCATAAGCTAAACTATTCCTATGGTTTGTGGTTCTATCAAATCAACACCATAATCCCCATCATCACTTTCATCATCAGTGGGAATATCAGCTTCAATTTTTGCAACTGGTGAATAATATATGTCAGGTGATTCTGCAGGAGGAGCTTCTGCTTCCTTCTTCTAAAAAAACTCAACATCTCTGCTAGTGTAGACTTTCCTAGTCTTCAGATCCATCAATTTATACCCAAGAATCTCTTCACTGTACCCAATGAAGATGAGTTTCTATGACTTCATGTCCAATTTATTTATTTTTCTTCTTTGGTATGTGTAATTTATTTTTGCACCCAAATAATCTAAGGTGTGCAAGATATGGTTTCCTCTTTGAGTATGCTTCATGTGGTGTTACTCCATCAAGAGCAACTGTGGGCTCTCTATTCAATAAATACACTATTGTCTTTGTTGCTTCTACCCAGAATGTCTTTGCAAGTCCACAATCATCGATTATGCATCACACCATTTCCATGATAGTATGATTTCTTCTATCAACAATACCATTATTTTGCAATGTGTGTCGAGGAGGAATTTGTCAAAGAATCCCACATGCTTGTAGGTAGTCTTTGAACTCATCACTAGTGAATTCCCCCTCTCGATCTGAGTGGAGAGTTATAATGTGATTACCAGTTTCATTTTCAACAGCTACTTTGAACTTATTGAAGGTTTCAAAAGCTTCACTTTTATTGTAAAGATCAAAAATCCACATTTTTCTTGAATAGTCATGAACACAAAGCATGAAGTACTGAAATCCATAATGACTCGGTTGCATCAGACCGTGAATATTGTTATGAACAAGGTCAAGCTTGCCATGAACTTGAAAAGTAATTTTCTAGAATGAGGCTTTGTGTTGTTTGCCTGCTAGGCAGTGAGGACACTTGTATGTATCCTTCTGAAGAGATGGTAGCCCATGTACCATATTGCACCGATGAAGTGTCTTAAGATACTTTAAACTAACTTGACCAAGTCCCCGATGTCACAATTGTGCTGAGGTAGATCATCTCTATGGAAAAAATCAAGTTGGAATATGCATCCCACATTGGAGGCTTTTGCAACTATTTTCGATCCTCATTATTTATCTCGAATTAAACACATTTTCTTGCTTGAATGACTATCAAATTCAATTTTTAAGTTGTGATCAAGGAGTTGACTGACTGAAAACATATTTTTAGTCAATGTAGGGACATATAAGACATCTGATAGTCTACAGTTGTATGAACTAAGGGGTAGAGAAATGTTCCCAATCCCTTGAACTGTATATGAAGAGTCATCACCCAAAAAATCATGGTTTTTCGAAGGCATGTCCCTCATTGAAGTAAACCATTTTTTGTGGATTTTCATGTGTCGATTGGATCCCAAATAAACATACCCAACATCACTCTATGACATGGATGGTTCAATTGAGTGAGCAGTGTTAAAGTAGTCTTCATTATCTGACTGTTCTTGTTGGTCACCAATATTTCCTTGCTGATGGGATCTTCTTTTTGAGTTCCCCTTTTTCTGCCCTTTATTATAGTTTGTATGTCCCTTGTGAGATTGGTGTTGGGGAGGTCCAGAGTTCCTTGATGAACCTTTCTTAAGAGTATTATACCAATAATCTTTTAAGTCATGTCCACTTTTACAAATGCGAAATTTATTCTTCTGTTGATTGTCCCCTTAATGTTGATGCTTATTTTGAGACTTTTGAGAGGAATTAGATTTTCCTTTACCTTTTCCTTTCCATTATTTATGTGAAGAAAGTTCCTTCACCTCTTAATCATCCTTATTATGCATGTCTTCCTCTTGTTGTAGTAGGTTTACCATCTTGTCAAAACTAACTGTCATCTCTGACAAGTTTAGTGTTGTTACAAAAATGTGGCAAGAAGAAGGGAGAGCTCTCAGAACAATGGGAATGAGAGCTTCATCTGTGATCGCTTCTTCTGGGGCTAGAAGTGAAGCATTCAAATCTGCAACTCTTCTCAAGAAAGCTTCAATTTTTTCATTTTTCTTTAACTTCAGTGTATGCACCTAACTCTAAAAATTCAAAATGACATTCTTGCTTTTGGCTTTGTATACTATGCTCAACTTATCCCACGATTCTTTGGCTATTTTGGTATCTCAAATGTGGGGTTGCACATCATTGAGAACTCCAAACAAGATTATTAGTTTGGCTTCTGATCTACTTTATCAAACATTCATTGTCATTTTGTATCAGTAGTTGATCTGGTCATAGTACCCATCACAACAGGGTAGATCTCTTCAAACTCAAGTTGTGTCTTCTTTTTTGTCTTCCATGCAGAAAATTTGTTTCCTCTTAGTAGTTGTGAATCAGGAAGAAAATAATTGGGGGAATTTGTGCCCATTTTATAGAAATCACTGACAGGGTTAGGCTCTTATCACTCCAGGTATAAGTTCTCCCAATTTATATATTGTAAGTTTGATATACTGAACCTTTCTATATACGATCCCTTCAGATATACCTGTTGTTACGTGGAAGAAGCTTTCCCTTTCAATATACCTGATGGTACATGAAAGAGACATTAATGTACGTGAAATAATTTGATACGTGGTACCAAGAAAGTACTGAAAGGGGTCTGTATGATTATTGACATCGGCTCAAGTAAATATACTCATATGCATGCGTAACTTTGGTATATACTCAGATAATGTCTTAGTCCAGATTCATATCGTAGAATTGTTCAAAAACAAATGAGATGGCTCATAGTGTGTGCATTGTGTCTTTATTACTCCCCGTCGATTTAAAGGGGCGATACCCAAACAAATTTTTTACAGCTATATTAGGCATTAAGTGCAGTAGTAGTCATAATGGCTTTACACGTAAGCACTTCCTAGAGGCACTGTAAATACCGAATACTGCGAATGAGATCTAGGATCTTGTGACTGTTTTAGAACTAATTTTTACTATTTTTTATTACAAATATTTGCCAATTTTTGAGTAGTTACAATATTTTTGGTTGACTATGGCAACCCACAAATTAGTACAATATGCCTAATTATACAAATTACATTCAAAAATTTGTAAAAATTGAATGGTAGGAAAAAAAATTTTATGGGCCCTAGTGGCCTCTGGAGCCCAAAATGACCCTCTATGCCAAAAATTACAAAAAAAATAGCTGAAAATACAATTTGTTTTGTAAACTTCCTTTAGCAAAAGTTGCTCAGAATGAGAAAATAAGAGGTCCAGGAGAATTTTTTTTTCCCTAAAATAGGGTTTTTCTCACTAAAATGTTAATAGCCTATTTAGCTATGACTAAGCTGTTTAGCTAAAGTTTTTTTTGGCTAAATTCTCCTCTAAAATCGACATTTTCTCCAAATTTGTTGTTAAACTCAATATTCAAAATTTTTGTGTTGGGGGTGGGGGTCAAACCCCAAACTTCATCCACCCAAGGAGTTTACTCTAGACACTTAGGTTCCTTTAGCACTTATGCTTAAAAACAAAGCATATTGATTTTAATGAATATTGCAATCGACTTACATCATGAAAAAATGATGTGGCAGACTGATGGGGTGGTGGTTTGCGTGAAGGAGCCACGTGGCTTGCGTAGCAGAGTTGTTGAATGTTGATTAGGGTTTATCCTTTAGCATAAAAAATGGATGTAAAGTGATTTTATCTCCTTTGCATTTTGTTTTTCACCATCGTTATTTTCTTAAGACACTTTTGATTGATTTTTCCACCAATTTGTATGTATAGTCCACCATTTTTTTATTTGCAGGTTGAGCTACTATTTATGTTGATGTCGTGTGGTGTAATTTTTTTACAGGTCAGATTTGGCCACATGGCTTGGACGTGGAGAGGTCTACAGGGGACTCCGTTTATAGGTTCATTCTTGTAATTAATGCCTTGGCCACTTCTTTTTTGTAGGGTCTGCATTATTGGTGCTCGAGAGATTGTATGGATGGTTCAGACAATTAGAACTTTGTGAATGTCTTCTCGTCCAAGGGCCCTTTCAACTCTGGGTGAACCGATCAACTCATTGCAATGTTGAATATCCCGATCACATGTAATTTGGACTTGTTTTGCAATGAGTCTCCACAACTCGCTAATGTAGGGAGGACATGACTTCAACTCAGTGGATATCTCAGTCTTCAATGAACAAGGTGACTCAGCCCAATCAAAAATATCAACCCGCTTGATCTGGTCTAAATGAAACTCGACCAAATAGACTCATTCGGCATGCAATGGCTTGGTTTTTTCTCGGTTTGATTGTTGGATCTCATATAGGGCTCGATGAAGTCCCATAAGAAAAACAAATCATTTTAAAGGAACCAGTTTGGTGTAGAGATCTGATACAGAGGTCAGTCATAAATCATCTCTGTAAGAAGATATGGTATTTGCTACATATGTTATATATATATATATATATATATATATATATATATATCTATATATATATATATTCTGAATCACAATAGATCTATAAAAAAATAATTCTAGTCCACCCTACATGAGTGCAAAAAAAAATTGTGTTCCAAACACATGGAATGAATAAGAGGTTGTGGGGATGCAAGCATGGGGCCGGGAAGTTGTAGGAGGATCCACATGCTCTCAATTACTGGAAATGCATCTCTAATATCCTCTATCTCTTCCTCTCTCTCTCTTTCCACACCTCTACTTCACAGGTCCAAATTCTTACTCTTGTACCAAATTTAATCTGAGAAATAGGGATGGAAGCCTAATAAATTATATTAATATCAAATCAGCCAACTTACATTTGTATGAGCTGTAATACTTATCGGTATTGTATAGTTTAATACACACAAGAAATAAGTTACACAGGTGCAACAATATCCCTGATTACATAAGCTTCCAAAATATCATTCGGGAAGTAATAACCCTTTAAATGCAAACAAGAATAGTTTTAACAATAATGAAAAAAATAAACAATATTAAAATAATGTGGTTATTAAATACATAACCAAGTAAATATCCTAATATAATGCATAATTAACCTAAAAAATCAATAAGGGATTTAGTTATGTTTTTGCTACTAAATAGGCCTCCCAGTTTAGTGGTTTCACTAGTTTTTCCGTGAAAATTCAAAACTATTTTAAAATGTTGTATTGGGGGTGGGGGTTGAACCCCTCACCTTCCACACCGAAATATTTCCACCTATCCAACTAGGCCCTTTAGATGCTTTTGCAACTCAATGAAGCATAAAATACTTAAACAACATAAAAATGACCTGACCTTTGAAAAGAGGACGTCGCTGGGAGGCTCCACATGGAAAAATTCTTGTTTAAGGCAGTTTTAGGGTTTTCTAAGCTCAAAAAATGGATCTAAAGCTTTCTATCTCTCCTTCGCTGGTATTTCCTTTTGTATTATTTTCCTCCTCATTTTGAAAGTCGTTGCCAATGTTTTATTGATCAACCAATTGTATACATGGCTTGATTTGCAAGGATCCACCATTATTGTATTGATTTTTAATTTATTTTGTGTTGTGTGGGACTCAGGATCCTTTGGATTCATGGCTTTGGCACTGGCCTGGTGTGAAAACATGACACAAGGGATGTGTGACCCAAGGATTGAATTTTCTTGAGGATGGCTCGAATAGCCTAAACTTGTATTATAGGGAGACTTGGACATTGGACAGAAATAAAACCCGACCAATGTTAATCTGTAGTATTTTTGTGTTATTGAGTGCTCGATATAGCTCAGTATGTCAAGGCAGGGGTCATGCTCATCATTGATTAACACGGCTGGCTGAATAGGAGCTCATTTGTTTAACAATGCAAAGCTCGATTAGAAGACTCATCTCGGCCGATCAATAAAGAAACATCATGGTGATGAGATTTGTAGCTCAATGGGGAAGAGACGCCTCCAAAAATAGTATAGAGTCCTCCAATTACAATAGTAACCAAATATACCTCTAAATGTAGAGGCAAAACCCTTGTTGGGGAAAAATGATTTATTTATAAAATTTTAACTTCCAGGGAGCAACTTTTGCTTGGTGTAGGGAGCACCAAGGCAAAAAATATTTGGCTTAAAAACACTTGGAGAATGGCAAGAGGTTGTGGGGATGTAGGGTGTTCTAGGAAGTTGTTGAACGCAACACAGGATCTCATAGAGTGCGGAATCATCTCCAAAAAAAATTCTTCCTCTCTCCAACCTTCTCTGCTTCACAGGTCCCAATTCCTACTTTGGTACCAAATGTAATTGCACTAACAGGGATGAAACCATGTATATTTTATTAATGTGAAATTAATCAACCATTATAATGGCATGTTGCAATTCTTATAGGAATTGTACCGCAATATACAAATAGATAAATGGGTTGCACAGTTATAACCAAGAATCAAATACACACAATAATATTGTTAAAATAAATATAACTCCCATAGTTTTTTAAATAGAGACAATTAGATGGTTATTGTTATCAGCAAATCACAACACCCTTTTTTTACACAATTGCATATACTTGAGCTCATGGTGTGATCGGATAACATGGGTACTATCTCCAAGTTGTGGGACTTGCTACTTGAGATAGACCTCAAGAGAAAGCCGGTTCTTGCTGCTAAACTACCTGCCACAATCTACTCTAATGCAAGAAAGACTATCTTTCCTAATCGAACTTTTCCAAGGGACCAAGAAGAGAGAATGCATAAAAATGAAAGCCTACACTAAAGAGATGATGCACCAAGAGAAGGAGGGGTGTGAGATTAGTCTTCCAATGTGTGAAAAATAGAAGTAAAATGCATACTAGAAGGGGTGATAACAGTTATCCACAATCTGGAAAATGCATTCACAAAAATATTTTAGACATACACAATAATAATGATTCCTTGCAAGAGCGTAAAAATAGACTTGATATTCTTGTAATGAAGTGTAAAAGGGAAATAAGAGTGCAAAAAAAACACAGCAGGGGAAGATACATCCACAAACTTGTATTTTATTGCTTCATGATATGCACAGTTCAATCTATTACAAGATAAGGTTCTGGATCACCATGCAAGGAGTCCACTATAAGGGCCTTCAACACATTTGCTTCACAAAGTAATTTTGAAAAAAATTTGCTACAAAAAAAAAACCTCCCCTGTACAATGATCCCCAACACTCCAATTTATAGAAAAATGAGAAGAGAGAGAGAAGGGGAAAAATGGAAATCCTAAAATATGTCCTTCAACCACTTGTAAGAGGGATTAAATGGAGTGAAATGATTATATGTTACTTATAAAAGGATCCCCATATTTTTCAAGGTGTTACAACCAAGAAAGAATGATGACCATGCCTCTTAATTGCACTCTCAACTACCAAATAAAACACTGTCATGAACCTGACCACATTTTATGAAAAATCTCCATCTATCTTTCATCAAATCTAGAATTTCTTGATTTCTTTGCGTTGGGATAGGAAACTGGATTCCAATGGTACCAATTTCGTGCGAATTCATTGAGAAATGAAAAATTTATGGCCTTCTGAGTGCAAGTAGCTATTTTGGGTCCCCTAGACATTTTTTTGTCATTTGATGGGAATAAGCATTAATTGACTGGAGATGAATATGTTTCTTTTTTTTTAATATATCTACCCTCATCAAAATTAAGAAATCTAGTTTTTTTGATGCAGAGGATGTCGTTCTCATTCTAGAAAGTCCAATTTTATGAAAATAGGAGATCGGAGTCAAAAGTTATGGCTTAGATTAGCAAAATTAATAATAAATACCCAATTATTATAGTTAAAGCAAAATCAACTATAGATAAATATATTTTTCCTAACAGAGACACACGAAAATATGGGATTTGAACTTTGAGAGGGAGGATGGCTTTAGAATCATAGAAAATAAAAACAGGTGGAGCCTCGTGAAGGTATGAATGCTCATACGATAGGCCCAAAGGGAGAAAGGAAGCTCGAGATGCCAATTACAACCTGTTTGATCAATGATTTTGGTAAGAATGTTCCTAAGGATTTTATTAGTAGATTATACTTGGTCGTTATCTTTGGGATAATATGGAGAAGAGATGATAAGTTGGATGTTGAATGTGTCACGTATTTTCTTGAGATATTTGTTTTTAAAATACTTGTCTTTGTCCGTAACAAGCTTGTGGGGAACACTAAAGCGACAGATGATGTGTTGATAAATAAAATTAATGATAGGACTAGATTTCACTGATGTAAGTGGTATTAATTCCAACCACCTGGTGAAATATTTAGTGGCAGTGATGATCGAATGATGTTGTTGTGAAGAACGGGGATTAATAAGACCAATAAGATCAAGGCTCTATTGTGAAAAGGGTCAAAGGTCCTGAGCCAACTACAGAGCTTGACTAGGAGTACAAATGATATTAGAATGTTGGTAACATATTTCACATTTCTTAACATATTCACAACACTCATGATTGAGGGAAGGCTAGTAATAGCCAAGACGAAGAACAAGGCTTAACAACGGCTAAACCATAAAATTTTCCACCACAAATACCATTGTGGAATTCCTAGATGGCTCAAGATGCTGCATGGGATTTAAGGCGTCAAAGAAGAATATCATCAAATCAATGTTAATAAATAATGCTTCAAAAGACCACATAACGGTCAATGCGCCAAAAAAGGACCTCTTAGCATTTTTGAAGAGATCGGGAGGAAGGATTGAGTTGCATAGATAATTCAATATTTGAGAGCACCAAAGGTCTAGTGAATTATATTCATTAATATTATCTAGAGGTAGTTCATGAAAATCCTCATGGTGGTGATGAATGAAAATAGGAAGCTTCGAATCTTCTGTTGTCTATGGGATGAGATCCTTGAGGGACACCATCATATTAGTGAAACGATTTTTCAATTGGGGAATAACTTGGATACTATAGGAATCAAAATATTATGAAAAATGTCGTGATATTTTTGAAGAGTATCATTTTTACATTGATACTTAACTGTAACTTGTTTGATTATAAGCTCAGAATCTCTTTAGATGTCAAAAATTTGAACACCTAAAAAGATAGCAGTTTCAAGACCTAGGTTGAGAGCCTCATATTCCACCATGTTATTTTTGCATTCAAAATTGATTTTAAATGTGAGGGGAATGGGATCTTCCCAAAAATTAATGAAAATGATGCCAATGCCTCCCCCTTGTTGACATTTTGAGTCGTCAAAGAAGATAATGAATTTGAGAGTGTCATATTTGTGATCAAATTGATTAACGAACTTGTCCATAAATTTCTCATGAGGTAAATGTGTGCTGGGAAGAGGGCCTTCCACCAATTAGTTAGCAATAGCTTGTCCCTTAATGGATTTTTGAGAGATAAAATCAAGGTCAAATTCAGTCATAAGCATAATCCATCGAGTAACGTGATCGCAATGATAAGGTTTGGACTGCAATGTCTTCAAAAGATGAAAGCTAGTAACAAAAAAATTCTTATGATTGAGAAGATAATGTCAAAGTTTAGATATAACAAAGAATAGATCACAACACATCCTTTCAGCTTCAATGTAGCGGTACTCACATTCATGAAGAGTGTGTCTTATGTAATAAAAAACTTACTCATGACCTTGGTCATCACGATGTGCTAGCATGGATCCTAGAGCATGATTATTGGTAAAGATATAAAAATAAAATGGATCCCCCTCGCATGGAGGTGTGAGCACTGGTGGAGACAGAATATACTCTTTAATAACATCAAAATGTTTTTTGATAATCATGATCCCAATCGAAATTAGTATCCTTCCGAAGGAGGTGATAGAAAGGTTGACAGTGATAAAAAACTTGTGAAATGAAATTGAGGACAGATTGAAGGCAACCTTGAAGATTGTGAATTTGTTTATTATTGGTGGGAAGACAAATTTTAATGATTTCCTTAATTTTTTGGGGGTCAATTTCAATGCCCCTAATATAAATGATAAAGCCGAGGAGCTTTCTAGTTCAGACACCAAATACACACTTAGCTAGATTAAGAAAAAGGAAAAAGCAAATGATGCACTCAAAAAGGACTTTTATAACAAAGAGATGGTCATTTTGATACTTAGAGTTTTCTAAAAGATCATCGACGTAGTCTTAAATGGTTTTATGTATGATATCATGAAAGATGTAATTCATGGCCCACTGATACATAGCATTGGCATTCTTTAAACCGAAGGGCATGATGCGATAGCAAAAGGTCCCCCAAGGGGTAATGAAAGAGGTTTTGTGTTTATCTTCTAGTGCAATAAGGATTTGATTGTAACTAGAGAATCCATCCATGAGAGGAATCATGTTATGGCCAGCGGTAAGATGATAAGTTGATCGATGTTTGAAAGAGGTAAGTCATCCTTAGGACAAGTGAGATTAAGATCTCAAAAATTGGTGCATATGAAATTTTTTACCGAATCTTTAGCGACGGGGAAAATGTTGGAAACCAACTGGGGATAGTTAATGGAAATGATTAAATTTGTTGCTAAAAGGAATTGCAGATCTTCTTTGACAAGAAGGGAAATGTGAAGATGCATATGGCGAAGCTTCTACTTTACCAATTTAGCATTGAGATAAGTGATGATATTGTGGATGATGATAGAGGGATCAAGACCCGACATGTCTTAATATGACCATGAAAATACTTGGATATGATGGGAGAGGAATGCGATGAAAGATTCTAGCTTGTGTGGATCAAGCGATTGGCCCACCTTGAGAATGTGAGGCTCCTACAGAGTCCTGATAGTGACATCGATGGTGACTTTGTTAAGAAGAGTAGGTGAGTTAGAAGGTAATGTCTTATGAAGATAAGAATATTATTCCCCCATGTGAGAAATGATGGCGTCGTCATCATCACACTGAAGGATGTCAATGGTATAAGAATATTCATTTATCATGTTCAGATGGTAAAGACGAAGGGACTTAAACTGATTGTCACATTGATAAGTGACTAGTCCCAATGTTATGGCAGAGAATAAAAACAAATTTAGATGAAACTGAGATGGTATCATCCAATTCCACATCCTCAAGAGTTAAGAAAGATGGGGTCGGTATGTCATGTCCTCAAGAATCAAAGGAGATAAAGAAATAAAAGAAGGTATGTCCATATCTTTGAGCATGACAAGATCCTCGAGGGTTAGAAAAGATGAAGGGGGTAGAGAAGGCATTCCCTCATCTTCAAAAGTTAGAGAATATAAAGGAGATGGAGGAGGAATGTCCATCCGTATCTCCGAAGGTGGGATGGGATTAGAGGATTGCTCCTTATATCCTAGCCCAAAATTTTCATAAGGTTTATGAAATTAATCAGGAATAAGACCATGTGATCCATGTTCATAATGGCCTAATTCGAATCCATTCCATGCACAATGATGAAAATATTTAGAGGAAAAATATGGGTTGTTGAGAAAGCTAAAGCCACCAGTATAAAGTCGGGCATGTGAAATTTCATCGATATGGGAAGAAGGGATATCAATTACACCATAAATAAAATTGGTGTGATGATGTGGTAGACCAAAAGGGACAACATCCCCAACATTTGCTTTGTACATAGGTGCCTTATCAGGTCTACCAATACGTTTGGGAGTGGAAAGGGTGTTAAGCATGAGAAGGCAATATCCCCCCATCATAAGTTTGTCCAATACATTATGAATGGACCTTGTTAGGGAGTTTGGATGAGGGAATGATTGAACTGGTGGATGGTGTGGATGGATCACCCTTAGGAATGAGTACATAATTTAGTATGTAAGTCATGTTACATCCTTAGAAGGGAGGATCATCCCCATGAAGAGTTAGGATTTTTCTCTCATACTCATATTTGAGGTAGTGATGAAGTGTTGATGAGACACAACACATGGCATAGATCCACAGTCGTCTGAGGAGAACATTGTATTGAAATTATCCTTCAACAATATAATAATTCTAATGGATGAGCTTCTCACCAACACAAATGGGATGAACAATTGTTCCCAAGGAAAGATTGAAGGCATCGTTAAAGGCACGAAGAACCGCAAGTTTTTGAGTGATATTTTCCTTTAGAATCTTAAGTTTATTGAAAGTATGTGAAGGGATGATATTAATGTTTTACCCATTTTCTATCATAGACCATTGAATGAATGTATCATTGATCCTAATTGTAATGAAGAGGGGAAGGTCATGTTCTTCTGGAGGGATGTCTGGAATTTTAATTTCATTAAATGATATAGCAGTAGAAGCTACAAGTGCTCCTATGAAGGATGTGAAGCAATGAGATTCATCATCAAATCTCGGGATGAATTTCAAGGCTTGAATAATATCCTGTCTATGATCTAGTGAGCTTTGGATGAGATCGTGGAGTGACATTTTGACTTGGGATTGATGAAGTTGTCTAACGATACTTTTTTTGATAGGCTTAGGGGCTGCTAAAATAGAAACCTTTGGTTTTGATGATGCGTCCAACTCGTTAGGAGGAGAAATGGTGATGTAGGTCTTAACCTTTGGTTTTGAGCACAATTTGGGCTCACGTGGGTGGGATCGAGTGGTTTCCCAAACTACATTGATGAAAAATAAGGGTCATCACTGGGTGAATTCTCTCCAGAAAGAAAATAACAAATGTCGAACTAGATGTGGAAAGAAGGGACCGGCTCGGTCCAAGAGAAAGTATCCACTATTCAATGAGATTGTGGATAATTTCCTAGAGCACTCTACACTGATCAATGTCATGCCCAAGCATAGGATGAAAGGTGCACATAAGGTTAGGATTGAACCATATAGGTTTCTTTCCTTTTGGGTTGAAGGCCTTCATAGGAGGAAGCATAATTGTAGAGCTTTGTAGTAAGTGGTGGAAGACCTCTTTGTTTGATCTAACTAGAGAGATAGAAGACATATTATGCAACACTTTGGATGTTTGAGATAAAACTCAATTGTATTGATGATTTGATGATTTGGACTCATTTTTAGTATTGATTGGTTTTTTGGTGTAGGATGATCTTCGATTGGAAATTAGAAACGTTCGTGGTTCTGGAGTAGATTATTTTAGATTAGATGGTTTACCTATAGGACAGATAATATGTTTTATATTTTCATACACACTATCAAGAGGAGCATCAACAATCTTAACTACAGAGTCAGATGGTAACGCTTCGATTGGTTTGGGTATAGGAAACAACATCTATCTGAGATGATCTATGGAAGATGGGGATTGATGGGATTGTGTTGATGAAGTGGAAGGAACATCTGAGGTCATGGTACGGTAAAGTGATTTTAAGAATTCTTCAAATGAAAAATTTGGGGTGCAAAAAGAGGATGGTGGGGATTTCACCACAGCAGTTAGTGTGGGGTAAGGGAGTGGGATGAAGGACCAGTATGGGTTCCCCAAAAAGTATGATAGGAAAGGGTGGAATAGATATGGGAAATGTGATCAAGATTACTAGAATGGATAAAGTAGATAATAGGGTTGATGAAGGACCAACGCCAAATGTGGAAATAGGCTGAAATGGTTTCTTAAAAAATGTCTCTAAGTGTATAAATGATATATTATCTAATGGGGTTCTGGTAGTTGTAGATGTAGGAGCAGGCTCTGAGACAGATGTAGATGTAACAAAATGTGAGGGAGGATGTCAAAGGAAATAGAGGTGGTCAATAATGAAGTTACAGATGGAACAAGTTCCTGATCATTAGTGTTCAGGGTGTTTATAGTAAGAGCATTAGTGTGTTTGGGTCATGGCAGAAGTGGTAGCTTGGCTTATTTATGTGTGATTTTGGAAAGGTTGTTTGAAAAGGTCAAGGGATTGATTCGGTGACACATTTAGATTATTGACTCTAAGATCACCCTGATTGATGAGTCTTTGGACCAATATATTGAAATTAAGACATCTTTCTATGTCATAGCCTCAGACTTGGTGATACTTGCAGTAGTTGTCTTCACGATACCATACAGATTTTAGTCTTGAATCATCAACTGGTTTGAATAGGAGGAAGTTAGAAAAGGTTGGTTGTCATTAATTTTTCAAATATTTTATTGTATGACTCCCTAAGGGGGTGTAGTTGGGAGCTGGTCGAGTGGACTCTTTGTTGAGTCCACATGCTAGATGTAGATGCGGGATGATGATTTGACAACTACGATATTGGCTACCGCCTTTGATAAGTCACTTGGTGTGGATGGCTCAAAAAATTCTTGTTTGGGTTTATTTTATTTTATTTTTAAATGGCCCTTCTCTTGGGTGCATGTTTCAAGTTATTGGGCCATGTTGAAGGCCTCCTTAAAGGTCTAAAATGACTGGATTTGTAAATTCAATGATATATGTTTCGCACATGAATGTGAGAAGAGTTCGATGAGATTAGCCTATGGAAGAGGAAAGGATAATTGGCTTATAACAAGGAACCATCATGCGATGAAACCTATAATGGATTAATATTCAAATTCTTGGATGGCCTATAGATTATTGATCGTTATTTTTCACGCCAATGTTAATAAAAAAATGTTATAAAAATAACTGTGCGAGTTTAGAGAAAGAGAATATTGAAATATTGTGTGATGTTATTATACCAGTCCAAGGTAGGACCAGCCAAGGACATGGGAAAAGTGTGAAACATCAAGTCCTGTTCATGTGCAATAAGATAACATGCATGTTTAATATACATGAAGATGTTGTTGTGGATATTCTTTGATGTTGAACTTATCAAATTTTGGCAATTCCTAGTGTAGAGGATATGATTTAACTTGTTATGATCGATGAATGGGATCAATGAATATTTTCTCATATGATAATGAGACCTTGGTCCATAAAGTTGTAGCTTCAAGGTTTGCTAACCTATTTACAAGGGCATGCATGGTATTATTTGAAAGAGTTTTGTTGGGGGATGAGGGGTGGTGGTTGCATGATAGAAGTGGTTGGATGGGTCTTTTGATAAACTTGCGTATGTGTTAGTGTT
This sequence comes from Taxus chinensis, assembly GCA_019776745.2. Classification (NCBI taxonomy): domain Eukaryota; kingdom Viridiplantae; phylum Streptophyta; class Pinopsida; order Cupressales; family Taxaceae; genus Taxus; species Taxus chinensis. The sequence continues at coordinate 793,342,323 of CM034148.1, forward strand.
TGAGGAATGTTTTGGGGGTAAGCCATAGGTTATGATTGAAAGAATGGTTGTTGAAAGATATGTTTCTAGGTGATGGGAAGATTATAGGATTGTTGGGATTGGGCAGGCTTGTTATGGTAGGTGTTGAATAGGAATGTGGGTATGAACATGTTGATATTGTTGTTGAAGAGGGTTAGGCACTGTATAATGTAAAAAACCCATGAAAGGGGGATGAGAAGTATTGATTCGCATGTTGGATGTAAGAAGATTATACTTTGTAAAACAAGGGATATGATGTTTAGGCATAATGAGTAGGGACACTAACGGGGATGGTGACCGAAGAAGTGAGGAGAAGAGTAGTATTAATTAGTTGTGTTAATCAGTGAGCAGATTGTGAGGGATCAGGGTGACTATCTGGGTATTCTGATGAGTCAATGGATTGGTAGAGGAGGAAGTAATATGGTCCACATCAAGCTCATTACCTGAAGGATGGGTTGAATTGAAGATTGGTTTGGTATGGATAGAGTTGTTGAAGTGGAGGTTCATCTAGGGTAATATGGGTTGATATTCTCCTTAGGAGATAATATTGAAGAGCAACTGGATTGGCATCTATAAGTACTTGAAACATTGTATCACTGAGAGGGACCTTAGGTGGTCCAAAGGGTTTTGATCATACTGATGGTGGGGTGGCTGGCCTTGATGGGATAGATTGATGGTAAAGGATTGGTTTCTCCTTAAATTATTAGTGTGAACAAAAGGCTCTGGTTGAGATATGTCTATGAGTGGTTGAGTGCTCAAGGGTACAGATGAGGTGGTTTTTGTAGAGTACATTTTTTGAGACAAGGGATCAGTGGAATAAATTTTGTGTTCCATTCTTTTAATTGCTAAACGAGTGACTACAAGAATGATTTGTTTTTACCAAAACAAACAAAGAAGACAATTTATATTTTATGTTTGATTATTAAGAATGTGTGGAAAATAAAAGGGGATGGTTAACTAGGTGCCTAAGGGAAAGGAAAACTATGTTTGGATTTGGGTTTGTTATGGTTGAGGAAATTTTGAGGTGGTCTAATGTTGGGTGATGAAATCCCAATCAGAAAACCAAGTAGGGGAGGGATGTTTTGATGTGTTATATTCTGGTTTGTGAGGTTTAAGGATATGTGTGGTAAAGTGTGATATGTAGAGTATGAAATCCCTATTAAAGCTATTGTGGGAAAGAAGGATGCAAAAATAATTTTCTTTTTAAGCACAAAAACAAAATGTGATATTGGATGAGGACATGAAGAAGGATGGGAAAGTACAATGCAAAAATGGGTAAATAGGGAAAAAGTGGAATACCTAGGTAACACTTTTCCTATTTATATGCACTTCTCGAGGGATGGGTGATCCAAGCCATGAACCGAATAAGAAATAAAGTTATAGCCTCACGCTGCAATGTTAGTAGGAAAAATAAAGATATAGAAAAGAAAGAAACTAGGAATATTGTCCAAATTTTCTCGTTCGTTATACAAATTAATGCACTAGCTACTAAACAAACTAGCCAACTCAGAAATGATAGAGGGTTTATGTTACCTTGGATGCTTGATGCTTTATATGGGCATTGAATGATGAATTTTTTCTATGAGTCCTGTAAACTAGATGAAACCTACAAATAAGACTGAAAATGATTTTGGATTAGATGACTGGGGGTAGGCGTTTCCCGAAAAAACTTGACCCAAGAAGTGTTAACTTCCTCGATCGATGTCAACCCCCGTAAAACAAAAGAGATGTAAGAAAAAGGATATACTAGAAATATGGAGAGACTAAATTAACACAAAATCTGAAAGCAATATTAGTTGATCTAGATATTGATCTGATTAAATAACTGAAATATAAATGTAACCGGTTTGGGTCGACAGTGACCCAGAATGTGCAAAGGACACATTAGCGGTAACTGTTATCCATATTTTGTCCCCATGCCAAATATTGGATCGACCATGATCCTGCATAAGAGGAAACAGAGTCAAAAGGTAGACAGAGAAGGTTTCTAAATGAGCGCCAAACTACCACGTGTCCCAAGGAAAAATTCACCATATGGGCTCGAGTCAAAGCCAAAGCGGGAATCAAGAAGAAAAGGGAAAAAGATAAATTGCGGACCCGAGGGCCCGATTTTATTCCAATCTAGTTGTCGCATGTCTGATATCAAAAGGGGACCCATTTTAAAATATGTTTTCCTGCCCTCACTATATAGACCCAATACAAACTTCAAAGGGCATATCTTTTGACTCAGGGCTCGAAAATATTACAAAATCTGATTAATGTTAGAAAGATCTCGGCCATCACCCATGCCATGGGGTCTGAAACTTTAATTTTGAGGAGGTTAGGTGAAGAAAAAATGGAGGAATCGTCTTTGGGATTTCAATGTGGGATCTTCTCCCCCTCAACAACTAGATCTGAGTCGATCTGTTTCCATTGGTTTCCTCTTCCTTCAAGGCAACTGGACTATAGATATTGATGTAGTAAATAAAAGATTTGGGGGAGAGATTTCATTAGAGGCATTAACAGCAGTGGTTGATTTTTATCATGCTTTTCCTGCTTCTCTCTCTTTATTTCTTCTTTCAGGATTCCTTGTAAAGGGTTGGACATTCTTTGTTTTGCATAGGCTCCCTCTTCCTTCTAGCAAAGGGATATATGGGATTCAGGCCTTCCACTAAAATTGTAATATGTTTATGCCATCTTGGCTTCTTTGTAATGGACTTTATCAATCTACAGAGAAAATAAAACACGTCTGTCCATTAATTTTAGATCCTCTCTTGTCTCTTTTTCTTTCATCTAGTCTCTCATTACATATATGGCTATTTGTGATTGTTTATTGTATGCATTTTGTTGGTTTGTGTCTATTAGCAAAATAAGTGTTCATCATTCCTTTGGTGCATCACCTTGTAGTTTAGCTTTGTTTTTTTTAGTTTTTGTATTCCTTATATCCCTGTCCCCTTGGTAAGATTTAGATTTTGATTAAGAACAGATCCTCATGCAAGTTTCTATGTATAGTACCTAAACAGAGGAATAAGGAACCAACCTTTAATATAGAGAGATTTTTCATTTTGCATGGTCCCACACCTTGGGGGAAAGTTCAATGTTATACAATCACACCAAATGATCCTACCTTAGAAAAGTAGATTTTTAGAACTCATTCGGGGGTGCTGTGATTTTTCATTAACAGTTTTTGGCATTGCCCGGTGGGATCTAAGAAATTATCCATCTTATTACAGTAGGAATTGATATACACTTTGTTGTGATTCTGGATTTTAAGAAGCCTTACAATTGTACATCTGGCAACTCCAAAAGAAAAAAATCTACTGGTTTCAGCATCCCAGGCTTGGAAGATTCATGAGAAAAACCCGGTCTAGAGCAAGGAATGAAGGTATATTTGAATACTTGCATCTATCCCCAGGAAAAATAAGGAGAGGAAGAAGAATTCATAGGTCTCCATATCCACCAAGAATAACCTTGTCCAACACCTCACACCTGCAAGGCCTTTCTTTCAGTCTGTAAGGATTCTTAGGCAAATTAGAATTGCACAAAGAAATCCATATGTCAAGTTCACCGATAGTAGTCCACTTACCATGATTGCACAAAACCCAGTTTTGATTGCAACATTAAAGAGCATCCCATATTTCATTAGGGAAAATCAAACTTCTCCTAGTGATGATGTCCAAGATATTGGAAATGTCTGTACAATCCACGAGATCCATTGAGATGGACATTGCAATCAAGATGCTCACCTCTTCATTTAAAGGGAAAGCTTCACAATGGTTCAGAAGTCTTACAGTAGGCTCTATCCATAACTAGAACCAGTTGTGCACAGGCTCTTCACGATCAGTTTCGGGAAAAAGGTGATAAATTATCTTTGTTGGAGCAACTAACAACAATCAAGAGAGCCTTGAACGAGCAGCTGATAGACTTTAATAGAAGATTCCAGTAGACTTGGGATAGGATTCCAACAACAGTAAATCCCACTGATGAAGGTGCCTTCTTATACTTTCTTCGGGCTTTAAATTATGATATTTCTTTGATGATTCGGTCAATGGGGGGCACTACAATACCTGTAGCCTATATCCTTTCCATAGGGGCTAAGAACCATTTGATTCATGCTGGTAAAATCATTCTTAAACAATCCATACCTCTGTACCCTAAGTTAGGAAGCCCAAATACTAGCAAAGCACCTACATTATCTCTTATACCCACCCGCAGGTGTCAAAGCTTAGCTGAAGCTTCCACTTCATCATCTAATACCTATAAAGAACTTCAAGAAGTGATGAAGCAACTTTAGAACTTTAGGAATGACCTAGTGACCATCAAAAGACAACAAGCTCAAAGTTTCAAGCCATACTAGCCGCAGGCTCAATATCAAGCTAAACCCCAGTATTAGCAGAATAGACCACCACCACAGACTATGAATCAGATCCAAAACCAAGGACAGCGCCAATCTGCTAGACCTTTCAAGCCGTAGGATCCTAACATAAACTTCAACATCAAGGGCATTCATTCCTGCACAAAACAATATAGCACATGAAATATGATTGGTGTTTTCCATGCAGACAACCACATAACCAATCAACGTGCTTTATTGATGTTATAAATCAGGCCTTGATGGTGCAAACTAGTATGATGCCACAAGAACTTGACCAAGAGGAAGATCAATAACAAGGAGCTCAACAAGGTGGACGCCCAATACGGAACTATGCTAGTAAACTGGAAGGCTGAAGACTTTTGTGGGATGAATTAGTTCCCTTCTCAAAGTGTAGCTGCCAAACACACGGTCCAAAAAGAGAAATATTAAAGAGGGACCAACCGGTGAAATCAAGTGACCCTCAACCTTTCATCACTCCACAAGGTCTTGGTGCTCTAAGTACAACTCCTAACATGCTGAACCAATCTAGACCACCTCCTAAACCCAGTCAAGCACCGGTTGTAACAACCCCATGTAGCAAGAAAGAAATGTGTTTGGGAAGGGGAAGAAAAAATATGGCACATTCAATATTATTGAGCAGATGATAAAGGAAAATTTTGAACATTTCACTATGGGAGTCACTGGCCATTCTAGGGAAAAGGGATCTATTGCATACTACCATGCAAAATTGGTCAAGTTCAAATCACCCCCTAACCAAACAAGAGAAAGTGCTTGCTAATGCAGTTCAACTAGGGAGGAACCATGGAGAACAACAAGGTAAAAACATGAGACCCATCCTCCCTTCTATGTCTAATTAATTATTGGGGACAAATTAGTACACAATTGTATGATTGATTATGAGGCTAGTAGTTCTGTGATGCCCAAACAAATAACTGATCAATTGGGTCTCTAATATGAGGTCATCTCTAGAGGATTAGTCCAATTAGATGGGTCAATAGTGACTACTGTGGGAATTATCAAGGATCTGAGTCTCACTCTACAACACTTTCCCTAATGTGACTATTTTTCAAAACGTGTCAATCATAGACCTTGCCACCGCATTTTTCTTTGTGTCTATCCAGGGACTTCACTGCCAAAATTAGAGACTACCTATCTACTGATTGGCCACATTATGCTCTTTAGGAAAAGGTATGGAGTGAAGGACAGAATAAGATATGAACCTATTACTGAATATCATATTGAATCCTATGTGCCTATCCCAATCAACACCAACTGCTCAGCTTTTGATCAAGAGGACCTCCTAACCACTTTTAAAGCAAATACCAAGGTGAGATGTATCCCAGACTTGACTCTTGATGATTGGGCCAACAAAATTCATGCTTTTGACCCCTATAGGGAAATGGAGGAATCTGAACTAGGTGTCTACTTCCTACATGAGGAGGATCAACTCTCTTCCTGACCTAATCAAGCTAGAATACAAGGACAAAAATGAGGCATGGCAATTGTTCTTTGATGGTTCAAGGAGTAAACAAGGAGCTGGAGGAGGAGCCATGATTGTTGTCCCCCAGAGGTATGAGATATTATTCAACCTTCAAATTCTAGTTTGCTTTCTCAAATAACACTGCTGAATATGAGGCTTTAGTCCAAGGTCTTCATTAGGCAAGGTAAGATGGGAATCAAGAACTTGCAAGTATATTGGTGACAGTGATTTGGTTACCAATCAAGTCAGAGGACTAAATATTGTCAAAAAATGACCTGCTCAAGAACTACAAGAGTAGGATATTGGATCTCATGGAGGATTTTGAGGCCTTCAGTATTGTGTCCATACCCAGAAAGGACAATGAAGCTGCTAATAGACTTGTAGTAGTTGGAGCAACATTTGATGTGGTTGACATCATCAAGAGGGACAGAGAACAACCGCATATCCACGTGGTTGTGAGTCCATTAGTTCCAGACAATAATACATGCTGACAGGTGTTTGAGAATGATAAAAATTTCATTAACTTTCTACAAAGAAGAAGTTGAACTCTTTGCTATAAACCAAAGTAGATTAAATTGGAAGTATGGGAATCAAATAGTACAGCTACATACAAACAAGCTTCCCAATGGCTTAGTGACACTAGAATCTATTTTCAATACCTAATGATCAGTTCAGAAAAGAGAATTCTTACATACAAATCAAAGGAGAAGATTAAGAGTCAATCCCAGTTGGAGAAGACAAAACACTTCGAATTGGTAATGTCACCACAAAACAAGAAAGGTATGAATTCATACAACTTTTCCAAGAATTCCCTAATGTGTTTGCTTGGAGCTATGAGTACCTAAGAGGATTCAATCCAAAACTAGCACAACACACAATAAAACTGGATCCAGCTGCTCGGCCTGTCAGGTAGAAGCAAATACCAGTCAACCCACATTTTGAGCCTTTGATGAAGAAGGAGATGAAACAAGCTGATAGAGGAAAGCATCATATTTCCATTTTAACACTCAAGTTAGGTTGCAAATCTGGTCCCATCCAGGAATAAAAATGGAGAAATCAGGTTATGTGTTGACTTTAGGGATTTGATCGAGCCTCCCTCAAAGACCACTACCCCACTCCCTTCAATGGAGAAAATTTTACAAGTGGTGTCTAGATCGGAAAGGTTATCTCTCCTAGATGGTTATTCGGGATACAACCAGATCTTGGTGAAAGAAGATGATCAATTCAAAATAGCTTTCACTACTAAATGGGGCACCTATGTATATCAGAAAAATGCCATTTGGATTATAAAATACTGGAGCCACTTTTCAAAGGGCAATGGCTATGGCATTCAAGGGGCTGATTAATACAATAGTTCTGGTCTATTTGGATGACATCACTATTTTTTCCAAGAATGCAACAGATCATCTCTTCCATCTAAGACAGGATTTTCAGAGATGTAGGAGATTTTGGGGTATCATTGAACCCCAAAAAATGCATATTCTTGTCCCATGAAGGTAAGCTTCTAGGCATATCGTATCAAAGGAAGGATTGGCAATTGACCCGAAAGAGTTCAAGCAATAAGAGCATTGCCATTGTCAAGTCATAAGAAGTCTCGTCAAATCTTCTTGGGAAAAATCAATTTTGTTCATAGGTTTGTTCCAAACATTGCTTCCCTTGTTAAGCCAATAACTTTGATGCTAAAGAAGATCTTAACATTCAAGTGGACAGCTGAAGGAAGAGAAAGTTTTAAGGCTATCAAAAAAGTCATATCACAAACCCCAACTCTTGTGAACCCAAATTTTTTTAAAGACTTCATACTGTATGCCTTTGGTGGCAGCGACACAATTTCTGCAATCTTGGTGTAGTGGAACAAAGAAAGTACAAAACAACCATTTGCTTTCTTCAGTCAAAGTCTGGAAGATTATGAGGTGAGGTACTCCTTTATTGAGAAGTAGGTCATGGCAGTAATCAGAGGACTAAAGAAGTTTAAGCATTTGGTTTCAAACAACAAAATCCAACTATTGGTCTCCCATGCGGGAGTTAAAGAATTCCTTCTCAGCAAGGACTTGAATGAGAAGCATGCAGTATGGATCACCCATGTCATGGAATATGACATTGAGATCAAGGTCACTAAGTTGGTCTGTGGAAAGTGGTTATGTGAATGACTAGCCTCAGGTCAACAAGATGAAACAAATAGTGAAAAGGAGGTTGTTTTTTTTCTACAAGATGATCAAGAAGAAGGGAGAGATGATGTACCTACTCCTTGTTGGACCCAAGACATGGTGGACTTCCTTCGAATAGGCATGTGTCCTCATGGGATGAGTAAATAAAAAAAAAAGCATTTTAGGTTACAAGCCATCCCATATGTTCTTATTAGCAGTGTCTTGTTCAAAAGAGACATCAATGGCATTCTGCTGAGATGCATTGAGAAAGATCAGGTGGAGAGAGTGCTGCAATAATTCCATGTTGAAGCAGCTAGAGGCCATTTTTCTCCAGAAGTGACAACACTCAAAATCATGAAAGTAGGATATTATTGGCTCGGAGTGTTTAGTGACTGCTACACATGGATTAAAAGGTGCAAGAATTGTGCATTCTTCAAAGGAAACGAAAGGCTAGAAACACTTCCATTGCACCCGATCTCACTTGACCAACCTTTCATGCAATGGGGATTGGAATTCATTGGAATCATCAATCCAAACTCAATCCAAGGTCACAAATGGATCCTGACAGCAACAAATTATTACACCAAATGGACCAAGGTAGTGGCACTCAAGGAAGCAAACAAGTCTAGTAAACTAGATTTTTATGAAGGGATAGTGACCATATTTGGAGTGCTAGCCACCATCATATCAGACAATTCATTAGCATTCATAGGTTACAAGATCATAGGATGGGTTATTAAGAATGGGACTTATTTTAGTACTTCATCAAACTATTACCCTTAAGGTAATGGCCAGGCTGAGTCCACAAACAATAACTTGCTAAATATCATCAAAAGAACTCTCGATGAGAATCAGAGGACCTAGCACACAAAGCTCAAAATGACCTTATGGGCTGATAGAATAACATCCAAGGGATCTACAGGCATCTCTCCATTCAAGCTCGTCTATGGCAAAGAGGCAGTGTTTCCTATATCACTTTACTTGCCAGCATTGGAGCTCGTGAAGAAACTAGAGATGTTTGAATTTGGACCAATGGAGCCCAGGTATGCGGAGTTGATGGAATTAGAAGAAACCAGAGAGCATGCTCTCTAAGAAATAGACAAGAACAAAGCTTCAATTAAGAAATGTTTTGACAAGAAGACAAAGGTAAGGACCTTCCAAGAAGGAGATCTGGTTTTCAAATGGGATGCAGATTGAGCTAAACCAGGAAGGCGTTCCAAATTTGACGCCATCTGGAGTGACCTCTATATGATCACAGGAAGCAAAAGTAGCAATGCTTTCCAATTGTCTACATTGGAGGGTGAAGAGTTGTAGATTATAGTAAATGGGATCTATCTTAAGCACTGCTACTAAAAGGGGGAGTTCTCACCATGTACATATTAGTTTACTTTTCTCTTTTCTCTAAGTGCTTATGCACATTGTCTTGCTGTAGTGTAGATTTCTTTTCTCCTAAGTGATTTACATGCTCTACATGTTCCATTTGGAGCATGTGTGATTTGGATTTTATATATAGTGTGGTGTTGTTTTTTTGCTCTCATGTAGTGTTTGGACTCGGCATTTGGTCAAGATTAGTTTCAGTTCTAATGGGTTTCAATTCGTCCCAGGGGTCAATTTTCAAAGTTTGGATCAGTAGCAGACTATCACTCATGACTCCATGCCTAATGGGTATGACAAGGTAGTTGATATTTTCATCTTGTAGGTAGATACCCCTATGAGTCGCCAAATTTTTATCCATATTTCACCCATGTGCCAAATATTGGATCGACCATGATCCCACATAAGATGAAATAAAGTCAAAAGGCAGATAGAGAAGGTTTCCAAACGAGCACCAAATTGTTGTGTCCAGGGAAAAATTCACCATCTGGGCCCGAGTCAAATCCAAAGCGGGAATTGGAAGAAAAGGGAAAAAGATAAATTGTAGACCTGAGGTCCCAATTTTGTTCCAATTTGGCTGCCGCATGTCTGATATCAAAAGGGGACCCATTTTCAAGATTTTTTCCCACCCTCCTATACAAACCCGATATACACTTCAAAGGGTGTATCTTTCAACTCAGGGCTCATAATATTACAAAATATGATGCCGTTGGAAAGATCTCGATCTCACCCATGTCATGGGGTCTGAAACTTTAATTTTGAGGAGGTTAGGCGAAGAAAAATGGAGGAAACGTCTTCACACTTTCAGTGCGGGATCTTCTCACCTCAACAACCAGATCAAATTCGATCTATTTCTACCGTTTCCTCTTCCTTCAAGTCATCAGACCAAAGATTGATGCAGTAAAGACGAATTTGGGGGAGAAATTTCATCAGAGGCATTAATAGTGTTGGTTGAGTTTTAACCTGCTTTTCCCACTTCTCTCTCTTTTTTTCTTCTTTCAGGATTTAATCCATAAATATGGGGGGATAATTTGTTGTCAAGGGTTGGAAATTCTTTATTTTGCAGGGTCCCTCTTCCTTCAAGCAAAGGGATCTGTGGGGTTTAGGCCTTCCACTAAAATTGTAATATGTTTATGCCTCTTGGCTACTTTGTAATGGACTATATGAATCTACAGAGAAATAAAACATGTCTATGATCGATTTTATATCCTCTCTTCTCTCTTTTGCTTTCATCTAGTCTCCCATTACATATCTAGCTATCTGTGATTGTTTATTATGTGCATTTTTTTGTTTTATGTCTATTAGCAAAACAAGTGTTCATCATTCCTTTGGTGCATCACCTCATAGTTTAGCTTTGTTTTTTTTATTTCTGTATTCCTTCTATTCTTGTCCCCTTGGTAATATTTAGATTAGGATTAATAATAGATCCTCTGCAAGTTTCTACGTATGCACCTAAATAGAGTAATAAGGAGCCAACCTTTAATTTGGAGAGATTTTCCATTTTGCAAGGTCCCACACCTTGGGGAAAGTTCAATGTTATGCAATCACACCAAATGAGTTTACCTTAGAAAAGAATATTTTTAGAAATCATTCGGGGGTGTTGTGATTTTGCATTAATAGTAACATGGGAGGCTAGATTGGGAAGATGAGGAAAATATGCAGATTATATAGGATCTGAGTGCAATCAGGTAACTATAGCAGTATGGAAATGATAGATTTAACCTGCAGAGGAGTTATGAAGGACTATAAACCATCGAGATAATGAGAAACATGGATTAAGTTTGGGGATATAAACTAGGCCCTAGTCAATGGAGACCTGGGTGTAAAGAGGTTGATTTTGCTGTGACATAGGAGCTGGATGAGGTATTAGAAGACTGAAACAAAGGATAAGCACATTCAAGGAATGAAGATGACTCTGGAACATAAGGGAAGGGCTTCCGAGGCCAAATTGATGGCGACTATCATAGGGATTGATGATGCTGAGGGAAGGAAGATCAGATGATCACCCTACAAGAATGGATTTGTAGAAAGAAGTTGATGATGAAGTTGTGATCTTTGTTGTTGAGTATCTATACCTGTAAAAGGTTTGATATGAAAAATACATGATAAAATTATTAGTTTGATTGAAGCTATGTAAAAAAATGATCTCGATTGATGCATGCATGCATTAAAGAGGTCTAAGAGGTCTGTAATGACTTCTGGAACATTTAGGCATGAAATATTTTTTATAGGTTGCAATAAAATCCACTTGCACCTACTTTTTTGATGATGAATAGAAAGGAAGAAACTAATGTTATAGATTTGATAGTGACCAGGTTGGATCGCCGTTGATTCCGGGTAAATTTCCCCCAATGGGCTGATTTTCCTGTAGCTAGTATGATTTCTCATTTTTTTGATGTGTTGGCCAAGTGCTTTAAAGAATTGGGTGGGAATGGTTTTTTTGTGGATGATTTTTAGATGAGTTGTTAGTGAATATGAGTTAGAAAAATCATAGGGAAAAGAATGGGTGTATATTTGGAATGAAATAATTCCAAAAAGGGAAGCTCGTTAGGGCATGATTAATTAATTGATGTGGATTAAATATGTTTTAAATGTTATGAGAATTTATTTAATTAATAGGGATTGATTAATTAAATCCAAAGAGGGAATCTGATTAAATAAGGAGGATGGATAATAAAATATTTGCACATAGGAGAAGATGATATAGATACCGAAATTAGGTGTCTACAGATTGCTTCCCTTAGGGTTGTCTACTGTAATGTACAAAACATAGCACATAACTACATCACTAACACAATGTTGATTCATGCACATTAACCATAATGTTTTATGCATGGTATATATACAGGGTATATCACAATCATTAATTTCATGAGTTACAATACATCATGTTTCCACATAATGAACCCAAAGTGCAAGTACTATATAATAGGGGTCATATGATCACCATATACCTCTAATTCACAACATGAACCATCACTTATTACATGAATTGTACGTATAATGAAAAAAATTACTAACAAATTATTATATATAGTCAATTACAATATAACATGGTGACACACATGATTCATCACAACATGGTGGCAACATCTCGATACAATCCAATTCACGATAAACTAATATTTTCATGCAACACGACAACATACCTACATATCACAGAATAACAAGAAACTTTAGCACTCTACAATCCACAATAAAATTCTTTTCACACGCACCAAAGAGGCACATAACACATGAACTATGCATCTAATCCATGAAAAAGAGATCAAATACACTCATCACAAGCACATCAACATGATAACAAATATGCACTAAGTGACATGCAAAACATGTGCATTCATAATATCACAATTGAAACGTTGGTCACATGAAAACATATATCACATTCCTCTCCCCATCTCCACCACCACCATGAAAAATCATCACAACCTCAATCCATCCCCGAGGTTCAAGAGCACGAACATCCACTTTGATACCATATGTAACGCTTAAAATACTGGAATAATTATTTTGTGACTTTAAATGCTCACTACACAACACCACATGGGATCCAATAAATAAACTTAACATCATATAAGACACTTACACAAAACATTGACCCACATAGAAAACACAATAAAACCATATACATGTTGATGCCACACTTTCCCAAATGAATGAATACTAGCAATGAACCAACTAAAAAAAGGGCCCAAGGATTGGCAAATCCACAACACAGTATTACCATGGTTACATCTTAGCTACGATTAAAATTAAAAGAGCTTTTTTTATGCAAGGATAAATTCTTTTTTTCCACCTACATATTCTTAAATTTATTTAACATTCAACTTACAATGAGAAAAATTAATTAGGATCTTTATCCCTTACGATTATCTCCATAACTTAAATAATTATTTGCCATATTTCAAAATGAATACAAAATTACTTATTCTCTTGTTCTTATGTTAAGGTTATGCTTCTCAAACATTTATTCAATGTTTAAAATTTACCCTTGTTACACAAGGGAAAATAACGTGAATTCAGGGAAGAAATATTAGGATGTAAGGGAGATTTAGATTCAAGATACCTCTTCCCATAAACATTTTTCCATCATAGGATCTTTATTTTCCTGTTATAGTTGTTATAGTTCAATAACTTGTTTGAATCCATTCAACATTTCACATCACACACACACACACACACACACACACACACACACACACACACACACACATATATATATATATGTATGTATGTATGTATATATGTATATATATGTATGTATATATGTATATTATATGTATGTATGTATATATATATATATACATACATATATACATATATATATATATATATAATATAATATATATATAATATAATGTCTATATGCTATATTTCTGTTGTATGTATATATATCATCTATTATATATTATATATATATATATGTATTTATCTATGTATCTGTCTGTCTGTCTCTCTCTCCCTCTCCTCTCTCCCTTCTCTCCATCTCTCCCTCTCTCTCTTCTCTCGATTCTCTCTCTCTCTCTCTCTCTCTCTCTTCGTTTTCTTCTCCCCCGCGCCCTTCCTCTTCTTTTTTCACCTCCCCCCTCCCCTCGTCTCGTTGCGTCAGACCGGGCTTCAAGTGTGACATTTTTCCTAACCCAAAATATTTTTAACTCTTACTCTTTACATTTACATCACACTTTGGTCTCACTATTCGCATTATTTTAGAATAATTGTAACTCAAATGATACATAATTTACACTTAGGGATTCATGACTACAAGGAGTGATGGCCTTGAATAAAACAAATCGTTTCATCGCTCTTAAACAATCAAGTATTAAATGCCTAATACATGAAAACCCAACAACTCTATACTTCTCAAACTTCTTCCAATGAACTATTTAAATCATTTAGTAAATATGCATTCACATTTCTTTTACCAATACCCTTAAGATAGCCTCCATGATCTATTAACTTCAAAATCATTCATGGATGGGGGAAAAATTACACCACATGAGAAGCACATAGTAACCCACTACTACATGCTAAGGGACACATTTATCTAAGAGGGGGATAGGGGTTTAAATGCAAAATTTATAAAAATTTACGTGTTCAAAATCCTTCTAAATCAATATTTACAATCTTTGATAAGCATACGTCATATGTCCTGTACTTAATCACTAAGATCCTAAGAAGTATGATTTCACACTCAACAAATTTTGGATTCCTTGTAAATTAAGCATTAGATGTATGTTATAAGGATACATTCAATTATAAATTTTACACACCTTATTAAGGTCACAACTAGAGTGATTGAACACCCTTATCTCCAACAATCATCATGTAACTCTAGGTAAATTTGATACTTCTTGTGAAGCTGACACTCTTGTTTGAGAAGGATTAAAGGGGATTCCCAATCAATATGTTCATGCACAGGTAACGGAAACATAGGACCCACTCGAATCATTTAAATTCATCTAAAAATAATTTCACTTTACTTGATTTAAATAACGTTTTTAAATTAGTTGTGTAGCCCATTTGATAATAAGTAACATTTGCATGCTTGTGAAATTATTAGTTCTCATCCTAGGGAATTACCTCAAGAACTTGATTACTTGGTTTCACATCGTACATTCATTTCACAATGGGACAAGCGGGAGGATAAGAGGGATCTACTCTTCGTTTAAAGATTAAGTTTCACATTAAAGTTTATGTGTTATGGATTATATTTCTCTCAACATGATGAATTAAACTCGTTACAAGGAAAATCTAATTTTTTCTTTTCTCCTAGCATACCATCTCATAGTTACCCTTTCACAAACTAATCATAAATTAGAAAGTTATTAAGTTCCAAAATTAACTCTTAACATTTCTCCATAGAATCCCAAATGATAATCTAAATTGGGTGTCGAGTTCATTTTTAATCTAAAGGTGACTTTCAAGATTAGTTGGCGATCGTTTCTAGCTAACATCCTTCACTCTACACGTGTGTTGGTCCAGGAGGGTTTTACATTATGTTAAAGGTTTGTTTCCCATGGATTTATACCTTAAGAGAACACATTATCCTTACTACAGACACTACTACCAATTTTAAGAGGGAACCCCATACCCAAGACAAATTTTAACCATGTCATTTTTAACTTTCGAGTTCACGACAATCTCACTAAGCATACATGCTAAGATGATAATGTCAAACTTGGGATTTTATTTCGTTAAGTTAGAATTTTCCATCAAGTTTAATGATTTAGTTTCACCCTATTGATTTAGTTTCCCATGTTAAAAAGGATCAATCGAGAAGGTAGTTATGCGAGATTTTTATACCAGGGTTGACTATTTTATTTAGATTTTATTTATACGTTATCAAGGAAAATATATGGGGGGTTCATTAACTAGGAAATATCCTCTCATGTGAGTACATATTGAGGTGACTAAAATTAATAAAAGTAAAGTCAATATATCGGTAGACATGAGGGGGTGAAACGGTTTAATTTATTAATATTTTCCTATTTTTTAAAACTAAATACCTTAAAATTGTAATTTAAGGGGTGTGGTCATAAAGTTAAATTATAATCTCTTTTTGAATAAAGAAATATTAATTAAAATATTCTCAAATAATAAATAATAAGATGGTAGAAAACTAGGATTGAGTGTGATTTTCAACACAAGTGATATTATTTCACTGTCTTAATTATTTGAAAAACTATTGATAAATTATTAAAACTTAACATTTATCAGGTAATTGGTAATAGGTATTGAATTGCTTCAAATTATATTTCGAGATAAAATGCATATTAAAAAAATGAGCAAGAAATATGCTATATTTTTTGTTTAATATATTAGGGTAGAAATAAAAAGGGATAAATAAATTTGTCATGGAAAAATAGGTAAGTTAGGTATATGGAAAAAATAGGGGGTATTTTCATTCTAATAATATAATGTGAGGGGGTGTTATGAATTGAATAATTAGAGGTAAAAACTAGAATTAAGGGTATTCTTTAATACCCTTCGAACGAATGTGCTATACCATACTTTTACTAAGTGAACGCCCTGTGGGAAAATAACACAACACACTAAATATTTGGTCATCAATTTCACAATGAAAAGGAACTATAAGATGTCAAACTCAATTACATTTAACATATATATCTAAATTTTACAATACATAATTTTGAATCAAAATGACACTGATGGTTAGATACAAATTTCCCAAACAACCCTATACACCTGTGACTCATACATATTATAAAATTTTAATAATAAGGCTTTTGATATATTTTACATTATTATTGCTACAACTTGTACAATTACATTTTTCTAAATAACAAGTTATGAATTCACTAGTACACTTTTCTTTATCCGTGTCTTGGTATCTGCAGCCACCACATGGTCAGCACAAGTGTTGGCATGGCATCCACCTAAATCTAACATAATTATGATTTTTAGTTTTCCATTTACATAATCAAAATAATTCACAGATAATAGACAAGGGTTAGAGATATATATTAATTTCAGTTCATTTCTTATCTAAGGGAGGAGAGAGAAGGAGATAGGGAAGAGAGAGAATAGAGAGACTATTTTTCCAAAACTCGCATTTCACACAACAAGACACAAGAGATAGTTTCTTATAGTTAATTATACGTTTCAATAATTTTCATGCAGGTTTTTTTTCTTGACTAGGGTCCTAAGACCTTATTTTTACATTTTTTAAATAGCTGCGAGAACATCTATATTTGACTTGGAAGATAAGGAACTACATTCTAAAAATGTCTTCCAATTATCAAATGTATATTGTTAAGTTCCTTTGTGTACTCCTATATACAAATAATTTATAGGAACTTACAAAATTAAGATTTGGAGAACGGTTTACAATTTGCATCTTTCCAGGGCCATTGGTCATAATTGGTTCAGTTTGACCTAGTCAAACAACAGTCGGAGGCCTACAAAACCCCTTTGCCAAACCTTCTAGAAATGTGTTTTTCCCAAACTAAAGGTTACAAAAAATTATCTAGTAGAAATACTAGAGGTTTGCAAAAGTGGAAAAGAATTCCTTCGCTCAAGGTCCAAATGGTGTGAGGAAATGAAAACCAAATTTTCATTTTTAGTAGCTTCCTTAAACTATAGAAATGGGGTAACAAGGATCCTAAAGGGGTGGAAAAAAAATACAAAAAATGTCAAATGGGGTCGATCTAAATCTTGATGCGACTCCCCACATAATGAGGGACACAGACAAAACTTATAATCCCTTTTCTGGGGCCTAAAAGTTTGTTTTACGAGTCTTCAAAAATCATAATTTACCTACTTTTACCAAAGAATGTTAGCTAGGTTTAACGGCAAACTCAAACTCAACTAGCCCACTCGAGGGGTTGCAACTATCCGGTTCGATTACAGACTTTAAAAATCATATAAAAAAGTGGGTTTTAGTCTAAGGTTTACACCGGGGTTTATTTGTAATGCGTGAGTTACAAGGCGATGTTTTATTGTTTTGCAAACAAGTTTGTTTAAAATAACCAATAGTTTAAGTATCTAATGGTTTTATATTTCAATCCAATTGTAAATGAAGAACCAAATTATATGAAAATTATAAAAGATGAAGGTAAGGATACCATGCCTGGAAAATCTTTGCATATGTAGTGTAAATGGTGCTCTAAGTGGGTTTACCCGCATTCTACAAGGCTCCAATTATATTTTAGCATTATGTCAAATGGTTTACACATCTCGAGCACTCCATTTTAATTTTCTTAAAAGTTTCAAGAGTCGCTTCAACAAAACCATTTTTGCCTATTGATAAATTGGATCACTTCATGAGACTACATTCATCTGAGGTATTCTGTCAAATAGTCCACGAGCCTATTCTCGTATTTTCTCTATTCAATGGTTTAATAGAAGATAATAAACAAATCTCATGTCTTTCGTTGTAAGTTACATACACAATAGTCATTTTCTTAACTTGCATCCATGAATAATGCTTCCCCATTTATCATACAACTCTATCAATATATTTGTAACTAAAACATCTAACATCAATCTGTTCTCCATAATACACTAACTCATGGTTCCCATTTTGGCACAGGCTGGAAGAAAACAAGAAGTCCATATATAAAGGACTAGGTTTTATCCATGTCAATGCCTTGTACCGAACACACTTATAACCAACCAAAACAAAACAACACTTTCAAAGCTCTACTCTCGGCACAATGAGGAAATGTTACAATATATTAAAGATCTCTACATTTTTTAGGAAAATTCCAAGGTTGTATTAGTAGACCACATGTGAAAATCCAGCCATAAACACATTCCAATAAAAATATTTGGCAGAGCAGAGGGTTCCACGCAAAGAAAGATTGAAAAAGACAAATATTACAAGGCATACCTGGGATAATAGGAAGGGCACTTTAAATTTTTTAATCTATACAACTACTCGAAATAAAATATATGGAGCTAGAAACAAGTGGCGCAGGAAAGGTAATGGTGCACGCAACACAGGTGCTTATGAATAGAAGGAGAAAAATCAAATAGTGGGATGTTATACCTAAATGAAGTGCCCTCTAATACTCAATCCTTTTTTCTTCTCTTGCATACAATGAACAACACAGAGGCAGGCCGTAGTTTCCTTTCCAAGATAATTAAAACCACTTCAAAATCATATACAGATATAAATCAATCAATTTACATAAATAAAAATGAGGAGCTTATGGGTTACAAACTTATCTCCATGTGCAGCGCTAATATACCCATAATGGTAAATATTTTAGATGGCTATTAGTGGAGCTCCTTTCAACACAACCCCCCTGTAACTTTCTATTAGTTTATTTGCAATGCGGAGGCCTACACTTGTTGCGACCATCCAATTACTACTAAATTTACAAAGTTAACCTGGGGTCTAGCATGGTTATTGCCTCGGATCCCAAATAAAGTGCTTGAATTATTGTGCAAGGAAAGTGACAACTCTGCAGTTCACCCTCCTTACTAGCTAGACACTAACAAAACTGGCTCTCCTTAAACATGCCACCCCGCCTTTATTGGCACTTGCCCACCAGCCCATGCACAAAGTTTTTTTTTGGCTCTACAAGTTTAGCGTTTTGTATTTGGATATTTTCATGTGGTTTTACAAAGTTACATTAGTGTTTAGTGTTTTAATTTAGGGTTAAAAATCCATGTTTAGTGTTTAGGATTCCACATGCAAGGTTTTATTTACTTTTTCTATTTACAGTTTACGGTAGACCCCTATGGCATGGTCAGTACCCCATAAATGATAATGTTAAACCTAAAAATATCATTGGATCGTTAAAAAGTCAATGTGAACTTCTCAATATTAGCACTCATCCTAAACAACACAAAAAATTGTACAAAACCAAAATGTCTAAACCTTAAACCCTAATCATGTATGATAATGATGGTGATGATAATGATGATGATGGAAGATGACAATGATCATGACTGTGAAGATTTAAATCACGATCACGATGAGACGATGATTATATCAACGATGACAATCATGACAATGACTATGATGATGTTCAAAATGCAAATGATGAAGAAGACACTAGTGAAGACAATTGTCACAAGGATGACAAGGACAACAACGAGGATGATGGTGATGATTAAGATGACAATGATAATGATCATGATGAGGATGATGATGATGATGACAAAAAATGAGATGGATGAGACTGATATAATATAAATGATCGTGTTAAACTTTAAAATGTTGTCGGATCCCTAATAAAACCATGTGATATTCCCAATATTAGCACTCATCCTAAACAACACAGAAACTTGTACAAAACCACAATTTTTAAACCTTAAACTCTAAACATGTAAAATAATGATGGTGATGATAATGATCATGATGCTAGATGAAAATGACCATGATTGTGAAGATGAAAATCATTATCACGATCTAACGATGATTCTAATATTTAATTTTTTACAAATTCACATAATAATATCAATAATACTAATAAGATTAATATTTACGATGATGATGATGATGGAAATGATGTTTATGGTGGTGGTTTTGATGATGATGATGATGATGAAAAAATATCACAACTATGCCATAATTTGTAAACCTTAAACCCTAAACATGTACGACAATGATGAAGATTATATAAGATTACAATGACCATGACTCTGAATATGATAATCACGATCTAAAAATGAAAACCATGATGATAACTATGATGATGATGAAAATGAAAATGACAATGAAGATGATGATGAAGAAAATTGTGATGATGATGACAAGGACAATGAGAATGATGGTGATGATTAAGATGACAATAACCATGATGATGTTGTTGTTGATGATGATGTTATTATCATTGGTAATAAAATTTTAATATACATATAATATTAATAATAATAACATTGGGAATTTAGTTCGCACATGAATGACCTGGATAAAAATATCTCCAGTTGGTGACTTAAGATTCATATTATTAAACATAATTTCTAAACCCTAAATCCTAAATAGGGGCTCGAGATTAAGGGTTATGTCTATGGTATAGGGTTTTATTTTCAGATTGTTGCAGGAATGTTTACATAGTTACGTTAGTCTTTAGTGTTTGAATTTGAGGTTGAAAATTCATGTTTAGTGTTTAGGATTCCACATGTAGGGTTTTATTTACTTGTCCTATTTACTATTTACAGTAGACCCCAATGGCATGGTCGATACCGCATACATTATAATGTGAAACCTTAAAATTTCATTAGATCTCTAAAAAAGCAATGTGACATTCTCAAAATTAGCACTCAAAATAAACAACACAAAAAATCGTACAATACCAAAATTTCTAAACCTTAAACCCTAATCATGTATGACAACGATGGTGATGATAATGATGATGATGGAAGATGACAATGAACATGACTATGAAGATGACAATCATGATCACCATTAGACAATGATTATATCGACGATGACTATGATAACTGTGAAAATGAAAAATATGAAGGAGACACTGACGAAGACAATTGTGAAGATGATGACAACGAAAACATAGAGGATGGTGGTAATAATTACAATGACAATGATGAAAATCATAGTGAGGATAATGATGATGATGACAAAAAAATGAGAATGATGAAAATGATATACCATAAATTATGATTTCAAACCTTAAAATGGAATTCGATCCCTAACAAACCGATGTGACATTCCCAATATTAACACTCATCCTAAACAACACAAATACTTGTACAAAACCAAAAATTTTAAAACTTAAACTCTAAACATGTATCATAACTATGGGATAATGATGATGATGACAGATGACAATAACCATGCCTGTGAATATTACAGTCATGATCACAATCTGACGATGATTATGATATTTAATTTATTTACAAATTCACATGATAATATTAATAATACTAATAAGATTAATATTGATAATGATGATAGTGACTAATATGTTGATAGCGGTGGTGCTGATGATGAGGATGATGATGAGAATGATGATAATGATGGTGATGAGGATGAAAAAGATTACAACTATGACACTTAAACCCTAAACATGTACGACAATAATGGTGAAGATAACGATGATGATGGAAGATGACAATGCCCATATAATTATTGACAGAATTTCATCGATTGCATCAAAAATTTCTTAACATGGTCAATTTTTCACCAAAGTATAATCTTTGACCTAAAAGGCTATGGATCAACGAGCTAAATTTACAAACATATTTGCAAATTACGAGTTACTTAAAAACTAGTGAGCTTCGATGAGCATACTTGTTTAGGAAATGGTTATTGAGAAGTTTAGTGTAATAAGTACAAATAACATTGAAGAGCATCAAATTACAAGTCCTTCATAAATAGATAGTTTCTTGGAACTTGGCTAAAAAATATTCCCCACCCCATGGTCTATTCTTTATAAAGTCCATGCATGTGTCGTTGGGTAGAGCATATTATTATTCTTGATTGGAATGTTTTGTCATAGCATTTGAATATTACAATATTTGTTCGATTGGTCTAACCCTCCTTTAAAGATATCGAATTTGAATAACCTTGATTGTCGACACTCGTGGTCTCTAATGACTAATGATAATAATTTTTTCTAGACTCTTCTAGTTATGTGTAGAGATCACTTGACGTAACATTTATTAATACTTAAATTATATGATTTTAATGTGTCTATGGACAATTAATATTGACTAAATTTCATTGGTTTAACATTTTCAGTTGTTTATCATGATTTTAATGTGTATGTGGACACTTAATTTAAATTAAATTTTATTGGGGTAACATTTTCAATTGTTTATCATTTGTCAAGGTTGTGCACAACGCTTTACATACACGTTAGAAACACACGACACATTACTCATTATTTTCAGTTGTAAACAAATTTACGTGTGAAGTCTCTTATGTTTGAGCACACATTTCTATAATCAAAATTTGGCATTTATTTTATATATATTCCCTATGTCTAGATTATTGTTTAGTCAAAATTGAGTATATTAATTGTTCATGACACTTATTATCTATTTATGCATGACACACTTTGTTAGGAAAAGGGACTTGATGTGATCATTTCTTAAGCACATGGTAAAAAGTTATAAGATGGGCATGTTTTCTTGCTTGACCTTTCCCTTTCTTCCTTTGTGGCTTTAAAAATCCTAAAAACAAATCTTGTATGATTGCTCTTAAACGTCTGTTTTACTACTCAAGTCATATATGCTTCGTTAATGCATCTTAGAATTGCTTCTGACTCTAAATATCCTCATTCAATTAAAAAATTAATCCACATGGGTTAATTGGCTTGGTCCATGATAATGTATAAACCCTAATATATCATTATCCTTATGCCAAAAGGAGTGACACCACAATGGAAGTGATCGTCTTACTAACATAATGGTTGATTGGTTGTGGGATAAGTATATTTGCTATCTTGGACTTCCCCTCCTGTCATATGTGGCTTCAAAAATTCAATAAAACAAATAAAGTATAATTGTCTCTAAATACATGTAGCTTACTACTCCTTAGATATGTCTTTTCTGTGCAACTTGGAATTGTTTTCATGACTTAAAAAAAATCTTCATTCAATCACAAAACTAATACCACATTGGTTAGTTGTAAGATTGGTCCGTTATAACAATAAACCTCAATATATTATAGTCCATACATCAATAGAAATGATACCATGATGGAAGTGATCCTTGTAGTAACATAATGATTGATTAGTTGTGGGTTACGTATATTTGTTTGATGAGTCTTCCTCTCCCATCATATACCTTCAAATCCATGTCTTACTATCTAAATAAGATTATACCTCTTTAGTGTATCTTAGAATTACTTTTATTAATCTGAAAATTCTCATAACACACTTTACTAATAAAATAACAATAATCATAAAATATATAACCTTCAAATTCATCCGCCATGTAAACAGTCCTCGTTACGATGTATTTACCATTTGGCCTAGTAATTGTCAACAATAAAAGAAAGTGATGATCTAATCAAACTCCTAAATTTCAAGAAAGGGTGGCCCAAAATTAGCACCGATGAGTGACCCCAATTCGATTTGGAAGAAGTGATTCTCTAAAGAGGCCCTCAAATGTCAAGAAAGCGAGTCGAATTGTACTGCACGTGAATTGACTCCAATTCCATTACGCAAAGGGCGACGAAGCAGCCTGAAAACACAACAATTAAAAGTTCGAATGCGATTGATTACATATTTTCGCCATGGAAAGCTAAAACAGTCAAACGGTGGATCTTTATTTATTTTGGTTTCTGTAGGCTATTTGCTATTTCTTTCCTCTTTCCCCACATATATCCCCTGCAAGCAGGTTGTCTTTTATTTTTCTCCACCAACTTGATTTTTAGTTTTCTCCCATCCCGAGCTTTTGACAATGGGAGTTCTCGTTGCTGTGCGTCTTCATCTTTTCTGTTTTCCGCATACCAATCTCATCCATGTACCCCCCCTGCACATGATAATCACATCCTCTTCATGATATTAATATTATGGCTTCCCTCGTAGGGTCATGGCGGATGTGAAACATTCAACCCACCGTAACTGGCATGCACAAATGTCATGAGACCTACGCTCTGCACCAATCCGAAAATCAAAATAAACGTGCCCATTTTATTCTTTGGACCATCCATTTGGCAAGAAGAATAGCGAGTGCGGTGATCCTGCGCTTTAGCTCGATTGCGATGACTTCTACGGTATGCCTCTACTTAATATTAGGCGATACCAGTATTATATACTGCAACCCCAAATCTACTTGGCGGTCATGTTATGTCAATAATTGGCAAGAGTATCCTTCTAATATCCATAATAGCGGTTGGATAGTAAAAAAATCCGAATTATGGTTGTGAGCGGAGAAGATAATCGAAACCCTAACTCTAAACGGTAAGTAGAAGGCGGCGCGAGCTCAGGTGGAGGATATCAGTTGAAGGAACCAGGCCAAGGATCTGTGAAGGATGAATTTGGAAGTTGTGATAAGAGGGGGAAGCACCTTCCATAAAGCCGAAACCAGATTTACCTCATTCAAGGAGGCATTGCAGCAGAAGGACGAAAGGCCAATCGGAACGAAGGACTATGTTGTGGATCTAGTAGAACAAATGCCAAAGCTTAGTCTGAACAAATCAGAGGTTTGCGACCATCTCCTCTCACTGTCCCAATTAGCGGTGATAGGAAGATTTAACGGAATGTGGACTGCTTCTTCGGCCCTCACATAGTGGGTTTCCGATAACTTGTCAAAATAATGTGTTATTTCTGTTTGCTCAAAAGGATTCTTTGTGGTTCATTTCAAGGAGGAAGAGGATTATAGAAAATGCATGTCAGATCGTTCTTGGTTTTGGGGAAACACCAGTTTATTCCTCACGTCGTGGTTTCCGTTGTTCAACCCAAATACTCATATTGTCACTATGATGCCAGTGTGGGTGCATCTCCCGAACCTACCTCTGCATTTGTGGAATACTATGGAAGATATAGGGAATCCTCTGGAAAGATTCCTAAAGGCGGATATATCTAGGGATGAGGCAGGCCTTAGAACATATGCCACATTTTGTGCTGAAGTCAATCTAAGCAAAGGGCTACCTGATAAGATCCTCCTGAGCACAGGGAACCATCAACATGTCCAGATTCTGGATTACGAAAATACAATCTAGAAGTTGAGCATGTCGAATTCTAGGACACTTACAGGTAGATTACCCTGGAGGGAAGAAGTGTATCCGTAAAATGAATTCATCAAGTAAGGGAGGATGGAGCAATCATTTTCTGAATATGGAGAGTAAGGAGGAGCATTCTAAGAAATAGGAAGAGCCATCTTCAGAGGAATTAGGGAAAGAATTCAAGAGTACGACCCCCGTAATTCCTTTGAATTTGGGAGAAATTCAAAAGTCAACGATTCCCCCCAAACATTATGAAAATATGAGTGTTGAGATTCGCCCGACTGGAAGTGGTACCAAGTTGTTGCATGTCTCTAAGTCCTCTAGCTCTGACCTGAGTCCGGATAGCCCTCACCCAGTACCTCCACTTGCATTGGCTCCTCCGCAGGTGCTATGGACTATTGTCATGAAATATAAGGAGAAGAAGGGGCGCTTTATTTCTCTTGCCTCTTAGGGGTCCTTTGATTCTCCTGGTCATTATGTTCCTTCGAATGGTTTTGTTTTTAACTATTTGTAATTTTTTGTTGCTTTCCTAAGCATGGCCTAGTGTGTTTGTCGATTTAGGGCGTGCTCTCATACCGACCGCATATTTTGTTGAGAGAATCTTGTATCATGTTTCTTCTAATATTATATAAGATCATTTTCATCAAAAGAAAATAATTGGCAAGTATGTGGGTAAATATATGTGATCAATCTTCGACTAAGAGTATGGTGCAATTCTAGTCTAGCCGTCACTTTCGTATTGCAAATGATACAATTCGATATTTTTTTTTTTAAAAAGTGATTTGAAATAATCAATTTAAAATTTGTACTTCGTGGGCAGATGTCTAATTTTAAAGTTATTTTTGTTGGAAAGTATCAAAATTCATCAATATTTTCCTAGCAGATTTTTTCTAGCAATATTATTTTCTCCTATGCCAAAATATCTTACCTTGTAGAAGGTGCCGACATCCAAATCACACGTGAAGATAATTTCTAACAATGTCGAGGCCAAGCGAGGCCGCACGGACAGAGCCACATGGATGTTTTATTTCGCGTGTGTGTTGGAGAATGGTTATCGCTGTCATATTTTGCACCTGAGCCTGCGTCTTTGTTGCACCTGTCGCAGTAGGGCCTTTTGGGTTTTGGTTCAATGATTTGTTGAATGGATCTCATCTAGATTGGGTGGATTTTGGACTGAAAAGTTCGTAAGAAAAATTGGTGGCAAATGCTGTGAATATCTGGATAGGACGTGTAATTTATAGAGGTGTTTGGAAAAGAGATCTGTGTTCCCGGAGTCACATGGCCCATAATATGGCATTGGTCTGGACGGTTTTTTCCATATTTCATAATTTATAATTTTATTAATAAATATTTAGATTCTCTTCGACATAATTGTCACAAACAACAGAATTTAATTTTCGGTTGGCTTTTTTTTCAGTGACATCTTAAACAAGTTCAGGTAGATCCCTCACACAAATTAGCAGAAACCTTGTAGTGTTCACGAAAATATTGGTGTTGTCTTTTGATGGTATATCACAGTCAGAAACAAGTTTGGTCCTCCTCCTCGCGGTAGGAAATGTCCGGAAGCTCTATAAAGTGGATGTCGAGTGCAGAAAAGGCTAACAGCCGGATGTAACTCACTTGCTTTGTAGTGCTTCATCCACTTTATGGTTATTACAATTACGAAAAAATCTGATATGTACAACGCCACTTTGCAAATTCAGCTGCAGAAATGAAATGTCCAACTCCAACATAGATTGTAACTCATGTGCACTTTCTAATATAACTAAGGTGTTATTTTAATGATGCCAAATTGCATTATACCAAGAACTAAATTGTGTTTATTATTGTTTCTTTGATGTATCAATTTTCTTGGTCCGTAACCAACAAAAAAATTCAAACTTTTTGAGAGTGCTTTTATTTAATACGTTTGTTCAATGCTCCGTTATTTTCATATGCTTCATGCTTGCAATAGTGTGTTAGGTATCCTCTTCTCAACTCCACTCACGAGTCACAATTTTCAAGATTGCAATTTTATTCTTAATACACCCCCTGGCAATTATTTGCAATATTGTCGATATACTGTTGACTGACCCTTGCGAAGAAGTCCTTTGTATTTCATATACAGTAACTGTAAGTGTTGAAGTGGGATCAATAGAATGGAAAATTGACTAAGGGGTTAACCAGAGTTGTAAAACAAGGGTTTAACATTTCCCATCCGATAAGTTCCTTTGATTTTGCGAGGATGGATCCTATCAAAACAAATGCCCACATGAAGATATTCATTCAGATCTCTTTTAGAGAATAAGTTTTCTAAGTACAATTAGAAAAAGAAAATAAAAAATTGAGTATTAAAATTTTTCTTATAAGGGGTTGTAGTCAAGTAATGTCGACCTTGAAAAAGTGCCTTCATCACACCATTCATCAAGGAAAGAGGTTAGGATCGTGCCCCCACAAATTTGATGGTGATGTGAGTGATCCTTTATTTCCATTAACTCGAAAACCTTTACCTAAACATTATTGTCGGTTTCGAGTGACTATTATTTAAGGCCATTGTGTAAAGTTATGCAATCAATTATCAAAATTTACATTAGTGTATGAAAATTTAAAATTGTCTCAACTATCATATTTAATGAATATGAATATTATGTAACATATGTGAAATGTGTTGTAGAGCACTGAGAATGATGGTGTAAAAGGTATTGTTTAATCATAAATCAAAGTGCAAATTCTAAATGATATAAAAAAAAGTATAAAATTTAGATCATATCCTTAGTAAATTTGACAGGATGGATACCACTTGAATTTCTTGGCACTAAGCAAAAAATATATTAATAAATTTTGATTGAAATATTATACAATGTGATAATCCTAGGATCCTACATATAGTCTCAGTCAAATATCAAGACTCTAAATCAATAAAATTAATAAACATCATTTCTAATAATAATATATCTATTAAATCCAAATAAATAATAGATTAATTTTTTAATAATTGCTTACTTTCTTACTTTTTGGTTATTAGATGCTTTTTTTTGTGTCACATTATAATTTTTCATATATTAATTAGAATCCACACAAAATTTGAGCTTTTCTAAATAATTTTGGATTCAAGTTTTAGTAAAGTAGATCATTGTGTAATGTTTTGGGTATTTAATTATGTAAATTTGAGTTAATCTACATTGACCTATATTTTAAGAGGAGTGGTTTACAAGAACCCATCTCTCACAATAATTGTTTTGTGAACCACTAGGAACACCTCTTCCACAAAATAGATAATTATTTTATGTTGGTACTGTTGAGAAGACCCAATTTTTTTTAAAAAATATGAATAATTATCATCGATTTACATGATGTTTGTTACATTCATAAATATTGTTATATATTCATTATAATACCCCCACCCTCATCCTACTTCACAAAGGCCTCGACCATTACAACCTTCAAATATATCTCAGTGTTATCATACACAAGTATCATCACAAATTTGTTGAGTTTCACAGAAACATACTATGTAAAATAGTTTATTGCATGCTAAATGGATGTGTTCTTTGTGGCTACTTGCAAACTCATCTAGTTTTATTTTCTATTGCAGATGAACAATCCGATTTTGTACTATGGATATGGTGGTTCATCTAGATATACCCCACAAATAAGCTTAAGTGCCTCCAAGTACAAGCTCGCGCTCAGCGTAGACATGAAATCAAGCACTTTTTTATTTAGATCATACCTCTAAGTATGACCTTATATGCATGATTAATAAGAAAGAAAAATAGAGATTAGCAAGATTTGTTTTTCTTTGAAAATTCTTTTTCCTTTTTTATACTTCTATCATTTGCTTTTTTTGGAATGACTACTTTACTTTTTGATATTGGACAACATGTGACCCGACTCGATTTTTCTTGTTTTATCCTCCGAACATCCTAGACACCACCACCAATTAGGGAGAGGAGTTCCCAAGCGATATTTTCCCCTTTGGGCACTTCTATCATTTTCCCTCTTTTTCTCAAATTTAAAATGTCATATTCTTTGTTATCTTTCTAAATTCTTCTTGGGTAAGTGCACAAATCTAGGTGCCTAAAAGGAGGTCTTAAATGGAATTTTTTTATTGGAAAATAAAAATATTCAACTTGTACGAGTTATTTGAAATAGTTACACTCAAAAGTGGAAGATGTTGTAATAACATGAATCGTAGCTTTTTGAGTCTAGTTTCTAAGCTAATAAATTTTATTGAAAATGGTTAAGTTTAAGTGGGTAAAATAACTAAAATACCAACAGGTGCTCCTGTTTTTGTTAAAAAACATAATAGAGTGACTTTCGTGTGCCCCACCATTTTTTGAGCACCATTTAGTATTTTTTAAAACCCTTTGGTAGAAAGATAGCTAGGAGAATCTAGTTTGGGCTCTATTTTAAAAAATATTTTTCTAGTGAGTATTTTTTTAATGATTTTTCTAGTACAAAAATTTTAAATTTTGAATAATAACGGAGCTCTAACCATACGCCCTCCCTAACTACCTCAAAAAATATCAAAACTTAGATTTTTTTGAATATGTATATAATTAGGCATAGTTTGGGCTAGTATTTTTTTTTTCCAATTTCAATGAGCCATAAAAAAGATACATGATAAAAAATAGACGTGTTTAAACTGCAAAAAATAGCTACAAAAAGGCATAGTTAGAAAATAAATAGTATGGAAACCTTATATTAGTCAGAAAATTTGAAAATTTATATTTTTAGAAAGAAGAAAGTTTTCTCTACATTGTAATCATATTTTTATTAAATGAATCGATCGTTTGAATTTTATTTATGATGGTGTAAGTGGTATTTTAGCATTTTTTCAAAAACATGTTGTTTGATGTGTTTGTACAGGTCCATGCCTCAAGCTTGGGGATCAAAACCAGATCCAAGCCTTAAGACATGGCTTGGAAAAATGGGAATATCATAACATGTACATGTTATAACGTGTACGTGTTATGCTCTTTACATATAAATTATGGGCCCTCAATGTCCTTTTCACCTCTTTCATGGTATTTTTGTTCTCTTTATGTCTGGTCTGTAGATTCTTGTATATTTTTTGTAAATTTTTAGTAGTTCATCTTGTCCCCTACCCCACTATATATATTTTTACAATCATGGGAAATAAAAAATGACGTAAGAATAAGAATAACTTCAAAAATAGGAAACCTAAGCAATTGGAAGATATGAGAATAAAGAAAGTGCAGAGGATGTAAAAACTTCGTGCAGGGAAAGGTGCATTTTCTTTATCAAATGTACCTAATGTTTTAGAAAATGAGGATGAAATAGATAATGAAAATATTGAGAGTAATGATTTGGCAACGAGTATTAATATTGAATTGAATGATAATGTTGGTATGGATGAAGAATTTGATATGAATCCAAATGTTAATCCTGAAATTTGTATGGAAACATTGAATGAAGAAAGTAACTTTGTTAATGAATCTTAACCTATAAGAACACCTCCTTCCATTTTGTGAAGAAAACCAATTTGATAAAAACATTATATAACCAATGTCTAATAAATGTTAGAAAGAAATGCAAGAAGAAAGGCTAGGGAAATTTGGGATAATTACTTTGAGAATTTAAATGACACACAAAGATGTCAATTATTTGCTACATTGATGAAATTAATTAAGATGAGACCTACAATGAAGATGTTGGGGTTAAGAACATCCAATTTTACTGATCAAAATGTGTCAATTTTTGAAAATATACATAAAGCATACCAAACTATAGGTGTTAAAAAACACACCAAATATAGTAATACTACACGACGTGCACTTAATATTTGTATAATAAGTGATAAAACATTTAATAAATGCTTGATTATAAAAAAAAGCAATTCTTTGAAGCTAAACAAAAAAAACACTAGAAAAAGCAATAGAGAGACGCAAAAGTCTTGAGTCAATCAATAACACCGACTATTGGGAATTCTCTAGAAGAATCCCATGGAAATACAATAATACATCTGATATTCTAACATAATTTCTTGTAAAGTATTGGAATGAGAACACAAGGGTGTCATTGAATAGGAGAGATGCAATAAAAAGAAGAAACGGTTCTCGTAATCATGAATTGTGTGAAAAAAAAAAATTGGATATGACTCAAACAAAATTATTCTCTAAGTTTAATAATGAAAATCTACGAATTAACATTAGCCAAATATTCTTTGAAATTAACAAACCATTTTATGTAAAAATCAACCACTCATGTACCACTTTTTGTTGCAGGCATCATGTTGAATTCTCAATGCATTAGGGTGTTTTTTGTCAAATACATTGTGTTTTACATACTGACATCATGTTGTAAGAGTGTGGATTAAATTTTGAACCAAAATTTTCAAGGGAATTTATTCCTAAAATATTTCGTGAAAAATCAACTAGACAATTTTTTCATGACAAAACATGTTTGGATGGAACATGCAATGTATGTGGTGGCTTGCCAAAATTGAAAATGTGTATCCATAAGGAGAGTACAAATTCAATAGGAAAAGAATTAGTTGGTTTCAGAAAATATAAATCAATGGAATATCAATTAAAATATGGAAAATAATCTAAGAGGTGTGAGCTTGTTACAGAACAATTCCCTATATCAGAATATATGGTGAAATTTAGAGAGGAAATTGTTTATGAGTATGCAAGGCACACACATAGATCTCAATGGTTTGATGAACAATTCAAGTTATGCAAGGACACATTCCCACTTGGTACTATTGTTTCAGTAGTTGACTTCGCAAATATTTACACATTGTAGCCAAAAATGGAGGTTCCATATCAATACTATAACTCAGTGCAAGTTAACATTTTTGTGCATATAACATTCATGCACTCTCTGGAAAGCATTGAGAAATATCAAAAAATATTAAGAGAGTATCATTTCTACATCAATGATGATAAGATACATTCTACATAATATGTGCAAGGGTGTTTCCAGGTGTTTTATACAAACTCCAATGAGAGGAACATTGATTTCAATCAACATTACATTTTATCAGACAACTACACATCACGATTCAAGAATGCATGGATTTTTTATTAGTGAAATAAAATGAATAAAAATAGGTGTACAACATATTTGGATTTTTACTGAGGCATGACATGGAAAAGGAGAGCATAATGGTGCAGGAGTATGTCTGAAAAGAGAACTTGCAAAAGAAGAGTTAAAGTTCAAGGATGTTGCTAAATTTATAGGTACAAAAAACATTGTTGATTAGTGTGTCAAGAAAAATGGTCCATGAATCTCAAGAGATTTCAATGGTTCGTACATATTTTTAGTTGATATAGGAACAACATTTGACAAGCTATGAAGATTGTATGACATTTTCAGGATCAAGTGATATGCACTCATTTCATAGTTCAGATGCAAGTTCTTGGAATATTTATACGAATGGACTTGTAGACCTCTAATTCCACTGAGCACATATCAAGTTATATGAGAATTACAACTTACAGTTTCTTCAGATCATATGACAACATCATCTCACTTTTACCAAGTCTCTGATTTAGTGCAACAAGGTACAATTGTATGTCATGTTTTATATTTATGAATTATTAAATGATCAACTCTTAATGTATTTTAAAATTGACTCGAGTTTTACTTTTTGATGTAGGGCACATTTTTGCAATTATTACGACATAATTTAACAAAGAGGGAACAAACTACTTCTTGTCTCGTTGTGTAGAGGGGAAAAAATTTGCTTCCACATTCATTGATGGTGAAGGCCTTTAGTATCCCACTAGGTCAATGGTAGTCACTGGAACTTGGCTTCGATGATATCCTATCAAAAAATCAAATACTTGGTTGTTTGAAGACTATGAAGTACATCAAAAGATACTTCACTATTCACATTTGGTTCTTGCATCAAATATTCAATTGAGCAAATATCAAGGTAGGACATTAAACAAGAATTTGGGGAAGGTTCGTGAATTATATCATGAAGTAATTCTTGACTGTCAAGAGTAGAGTTAATCCTTGCGGTTCACTGGATTGAATTTGTAAATGTATGTTCTTCATGAATTTAATTTGAATATTTACTTTAGTGATTTTTAAAAAATTCTGTAAGATTTACAATTCTATTTAATTACTTACTAACATGTTTATGTAGGTTAGTGGTGCCAAAAAATATTCCACCTTCATGTGGTTGGCACTATTAGTAGAGAATTTATTATTCTCAAAGCCAAGAGAAATTAAGGGAAATTTAATATTAGAAAGGAAAAATAAACAAAAATTATCATTTCACCACCTATATTGTAAAAATATCTTATTTAAATTATCATTTCACCACCTATATTGTATGAACCACCAATATTATTCACATGATTGGTAATGCACAATCTTACACTGACTCAGACTGGATAATTCGGTGCTTTTGTAAACAATAGGAAAATGAGAGGACCGAATTGAGATGGAGAAAACCAAGATAGGATTTCGTATAGGTTTCCAACATGGATATGTAGGATCTAATGGGACATTTCTATGTGCCATGGAGTCCGAGAAATCACATGGCAAACTTATAGCATTTTTTGGTCTCAAGGCTCTTAAGGGATTACACCCACACAAAGTATCCTAGAAGCACCAAGTGCATAGGGAACTGAAATGATGCCTCCCACAACATTTACTAGGCCATCGCAACGCATGTCCACAGTTGGTTTGGTCCCACGATCTTTCGTTTACAAAATATAGCATCAGACAACCTCACACTGACTCAGAATGGACAATTCGACACATTTGCATATAATAGGACAACGAGGGGACCAAATCAAGATGGATAAAATTGAGATGATGTTTTGTATAGGGTACCAACATGGAGGTATAAGATCTAATGGGAAATTTTTAGTCACCACAGAGTCTGAGAAATCACCTGGAAAACTTATAACATTTTTGAGTCTCAGGGATCTTAAGGGACTACACCGAAATGAAGTATCCCAAAATCATCAGGAGTGTAGGGAACTAAAATGACACCTTCCTAAGTATTTACCATGACATATTGATGTGTGTGCATAATCATTTTGGTCCCATGAGATTTCATTTGCAAAATATAGCATTGGAAATCCTTACACTTACTCAAACTGCACTATTCAGTGTTTTTTCAAACAATAGGACAGTGAGCAGACCAAATTGAGATGGAGAAAACTGATATGGGATTTCGTAGAGGGTACAAAAATAGAGGTGTAGGATCTGACAAGACCTCTCTAGGTTCTATAGAGTCCGAGATATCACTGTTATCTCTCAAAAGTGCACCCTGTAAAGAGATGGCTGCAAGTTTTCTAAGCTTGCACAAATGATCTCTCTCTTTCGTAGATACAATGGAAACACCTCAGGTCTGTGGGTATACCTATTTTGAGGTGAGTCTCCAATATCAAGGTTGGTTCCCTATTGGTGTATACTAAGCTACGTTGTGGGAGTTTCAGGGTAAAAGATGACTGTAAAAATGATTAAAACTGAGGTGATACACCAAATTTGTATGAGGGATTTGAATGAGTTTATGCACAATTGATCTGTGAAGGATTTCTTGATGCACAAACCAATAGTTTTCTACAAACTATCTAAGGGAAAAAATCTTTATTATACTGAGGGAGGATCACAATAGTACTAATAAGTTCACATGCACATTAAATTTAAGCAGAAAGGACTGAAACTTGCAGCAAGGTAAGGTGGTTGATCAGGGAATTTTCATTCACAAGATTAATAAAACATACACAAGACTACAAAGTAACTTGGAAAGGTAGAAAACACTTCACACTCAAAGGGCAAAATTGAGAAAATTTACTTCAATACTCATATATCCAAAAGTCCTCCAGTAAGTTCTTTTTTGTGTTTTGCCAAGGCACACAATATATAGAGAAAAAAAATTTCACCCTCTTCCTAAAAATAGCCTAAGGCTTGTACTCACACATGCATCCTAATTTTATCATTTATTTAATAATAATTAAAAGGATAAAATAATACAAACTAGTACAAGAGGCATTAATAGCCATTGATTCAATCTCAGTCAGCTGAAGTTGACTGATCTATTTTTAAGAAAGAGAAGGGTGAATAATTTGATAATAATAAAATTGCTTGCTAAGCAAGTCTTCTTCCTTTGAGCATGCAAATTTGTCTTCTTCTCTATTCTATCCTATTTGTGAACGCATTCAAAATTATAACTCCCTGTATGTGAGTAAAATGTTCCAAATATTTGCAATAATACTCATCCACATATTAAACTGGCTAGGACCCCCCTTTCCTCTGATGCTGACACTCATTCTGTTTGCTAGTGATCACATGGATAACATTCTGCAAGTCTACTCCAACCTCCTTGGTGTAGGGACCACCTTCACATTACCAAGTTTGGCCACCTTGTGGACTTTAGCACATATAAAAAAGGGGTGACCATCTTGATTAATAAACATGCTATATATATCCACCACCTTTTGATTAATTATACATATGTATATATGTGTTGGTCTTTTTGCATAGTTGGTAGCATGTAATTTGGAATTCACCTTTTAGGTGATCATTCAGCATAATGTGATTGGCATTTGGTTTATTTGGTATATTGCATGGTATGTACTTTAGAGATCCACCTTTCGGTGATCATTAGCAATATGATGTTGATCGGCCATATTATTATTTGGAGGACACATGGGTTGTCCCCTTCTCACGGTGACTCAACCCGTAGCAAACTTGGTCAGTGGTAATCTGACCTGTGTTGAATTAGCTTTGATTTTGGTGAATCATCTTGAGCCCTTGATATTTGTACCTCTGTGTTCGATGTCGTTGATCCCGAACTCACGGTTAGGGTTTCAAACTTGGCATTAATTATGGTCGATGGCATATTACCCAAGTGGTTTGCTTTGGATGTGGAGCTTGATCTCTGGCCTTTGATCTGTGCACTTGAAGAAATTGAGCCATTGATTCTTGACCCTTAGTTAGGGTTGGGTTAGGTTGAGCTCGAGTGGGCCAATTAAAACAACTCGAAGTCTCTCATTTGGTCATTTGGCATTCTGGTTTTGAGGGCAAAGCTGTGGTAAATTTTTCGAAGACCACCATTAATGACTGATTTTGAGCTCAGTTCTTCTATATTTTCTCGACCTTCTGAACTATGTTATATTTGCATTTTATGTTTTCTTCTGAGGAGGTGGACGTGGTATTTTATATGGCTGCCACTTCCGTGAACCTGAAGCATTGATTTGTGTGTCACGCTTGGCCTTCCAAGCTCTATTGCGAGGTTTTCTGGTATAGCTTCTTGGCATTCGAGTTTTCCATGTGAGGCGTTGTGGTCGTGACCGCATTTTGCAAACTCTGAGCTTGGAATTGTATTATTCTTTGGTCCCTATCGAGCCTGGTTTTGTGTTACAGGCATCACTATTTGATGAAGAGAATGGTAAGTTTTAATCTTCTAAGTACCACTGTTACTTGTCTTTGCCACTTCTACTTCAAAGTGCTGATAAATGTTTTTCTTTTGCATTTTCATGTGTCACCTTGGTTTCTTTGGTCATTTCGAGCTGAAAATGTGTTGGGTTGTCACTTTTTTATGAGCTTATTGGCCACTTGAGGGTTGCTCAAATTTGATTTAAACAGTAAGCACTATTTCTTATCCCGATATTTTCTTTAACTGTACGTCCTTGCAGGCCCACATTTTCCTCTGTACTTTGATTTCTCTAGCATTAAAATGGTGACTGTAGTCTTGGAAGATTCAACCTGTTTAGGATTTACTCCATATATTCATCATCATTTCTTTAGATCTATACATTTTATAATGTGGGTACTCATAAATCTGTGTTTCATTAGATGTTTAACTACAAATGTGGTCTTGATTTGTAAGTTTGAAACATAGTCATTATGGAATTCTCCCTTGCATGTTGTCTCTTAAATGTGGATCTGTAACTTTTGTTCCTTCCTGTTGTACACTCAAAATTCCCCCTGCTCTGAAGAAGGTGAACTTTCGAAATTCTGACTTTAAGTGTCTTTTCTGTCAAGCTGGTACTAGGAGAAAAGTCATGAAATTGAAAAAATCTATGTTTCGGGTCATTTTGTATGTATTTCGGGCCTGTCGGAAATTTTTGTCCCGCCTGTCCCAAGTTCAAAAGTGCGCTCTATTCCCCGATCGGCCGAAATCCCCGAAGTTGTTCCATTTTTAGGCCTGTCGGACATTTTTGTCCCGCCTGTCCCAAGTTCAAAAGTGCGCTCTATTCCCCGATCGGCCGAAATCCCTTAAGTTGTTCCATTTTCGGGCCTGTCGGACATTTTTGTCCCGCCTGCCCCAAGTTCAAAAATGCACTTTTTTCCCCGATCAGCCGAAATCCCCGAACCGCGTACTTCGCTCTTTCATGTTCCAAGTGTCCCAAACTTTCCGTGCGAGTTGTTCCATTTTCGCCTGAAACACCCGAGTCGCGTACTTCGGAACTTTTTTTCCCAAATGTCCCAAGTCAATTTGTGCAAGTTGTTCCATTTTCGGCCTATTCGCTCGAACCGCGTCCTTCACACTTTTTCATCCCAGATGTCCCAAAATGCATTTGTGCGTCTTCTCCTTGCTTCGCCCGAATCGGCCGAGCCGCGTGTTTCACGCATTCGCGTCTCACATGTCCCAAACGAACCAAATGCCATCCATAATTAGTTTTTCCCGCTCTACCCGAATATGTTGTTTTTCAAACTAAATATGAATTTAAGTTGCGGCTCTGATACTATCAATCTGAAGACCAAATTCCAAGGACAACGGGCAGACGGATGAAATTTTCAAGACACTGGTCATCTCTATTTTTAAAGACATACACTGTCATCTTTAGAATGAGACTTCTGAGACATAGCTGAGGCGTCAAAAGAATTTCAAGCAGCGGATTCTGAAGTCAGTGGGTCCCTCCAAATGATTGGCCACCTGTCTTCTTCTCCTCATTATTTTCTCTTCTTCCATTTCTTTTGCCGTTTTCTTTGTAACGGGTTGAGGTACTGCGATAGGCGGTCTTTAACTGTTCTTGGTTAAAGAAACGGTTACGAAGAGTAACTGATTTGTAAGTTATATAATGGCCTTCTTCACGCCATTCAAAAAAAAGGAAGGAAGAACTTGGCATATTTTCAGAAAGTGTAAATAGATTACAAAGAAATCAATACAGAAGGACTTTTCCATTCTTTGTCTATCTGATCTCTGTTATTCCTAAGCTTTTGTTTGTTTTCTTTGTGAAGATCATTTGTCTCAAGTTCGTTAGTCTTACCGATTGCATACTCTTCAACTTTGCAAGCTCGGTGATCTTGTATAACCAAGAAGGAACTTTGTGTCCTTGATTAATGAATTTGTGTTATGTTAAGAAACTTTGTGTTCTAAGCAGATGTTATTTACAGAACTTTGTGTCTTTAAATTCCATCTTATTTATTCAATACAAATGATCTTGTTTCAATTCACTGTGACTTTCGCATACATAAAAAATTACTCTGATATCTATAATTATGCATGTTGCCTTTCTGCTCTTTCCCGTACTCTCATTTCCTCAGTCCTTTTGTAATTGATGATCTTCATAGAAAACACTTTCGTGATATCCAAGTTTAACCAACAAATCATGCCTTGTAAATTTGTAAATAAGTTCGTTTCTGAATAAGGGAACCTCTCCCAT
The DNA here is from genome assembly GCA_019776745.2 of Taxus chinensis. Taxonomy (NCBI): domain Eukaryota; kingdom Viridiplantae; phylum Streptophyta; class Pinopsida; order Cupressales; family Taxaceae; genus Taxus; species Taxus chinensis. The sequence goes on from CM034148.1 coordinate 793,381,387, forward strand.
TAAAGAGGAGGGACTTCTTGTCCCCTGACTATTGCTCTTCTTAAAAGTCCTATCTGAAGACCAACAGTTTTTGGTGACTCCGCTAGGGAAAATCATATTCCAGTTTTGTTATTTTTGATCATCTTTTGATCTGGCGACTCCGCGTTTTACTTGAGGGAGAAGCACCCTTGGTATTGAAGATTCTTAGTTCCAGATTTTGGAGCAGTAGGGTTTTCCTTTTCCTTCAACAAGAAATAGAAGGACTCGTTCGACAAGCACTCCACCTGTTCAAGATAGAAGTCTTACGAGTGGCATTCCTTCAGAGCCAGCTAGCCCTAATCTTCGAGCTTTGATTCTTGTTGGTGTTGCAGTTCCTCTCCAAGCTGTTTTTCAAAGAATGGCGGCGCCATTTCCATGGGGTCATCGTGTCGGGCCCCTTGCTCTTCCTCAGCCTTTGCATGAGTTACCCAGAGGTAACCGGAAGAACTTTCCTAAGTTCAAAGGCGATGGAAAAGTGCATCTTGATGAACACATCACAACCTTCATTGTTGCATGTGGAGTTCTGGGAGTCGAACATGAAGACGTCTCCGTAAGGCTGTTCATTAAGATGTTACAAGATAATGCTGCTGATTGGTTCTACCACCTTCTGGCTAGTGCTATCACCGACTGGGGCACAATGAGAACTCAGTTTGAAAACCGTTTCAAACCAGCAGAAGATGTGCATGCCTTGCTTGCCCAAATTTCTCAGATAAAGAAAGATTCATCAGAACCCATGAGAGAATTTGTGGCCCGATTCAACAAATTGATCAACAAAATTCCACAGCCTACCCGACCTGTTGATCAAATCCAAAAATGTTTCTTCCTAAATGCTCAATCGCCCAAAGTTAGTTATGCACTAAGAAGGGCTAATCTCGCAACATTGGTTGAAGATCAAACTCTCGCTGTTAGTATCGAGGATGACTTGATCATGTCAGGGAAGCTGAGAAGAGACCCTCCCAAATCTAAGTCTGCTACTTCCTCTTCCACCCCTGGACCTAATACTGATCCATTAGTTCAGAAACTTGCAAATGATCTTATTGCTATAAAGAAACAATTAGCTCAGCATGCTCCTTATGCAGATGTTCCAAGGAGAAATTTCCAGCCCAAGAATCGTTTGCCTACTTCTCAAACAAGACTAGCACTTGAAGGACCTCCTGTTAAGGTTCCTGTGAATGCAACCTGTGAAGTTGAAGAGCCAGATGATGATGAAGCTTGCGAGGAGTTTGTAGAAGAATTTTATGATGAAGCAGAGGAACTTGAGGGATCTAGAGTAAATTTCTTCACCACTGAGGGCATTGATGATGGAGATGATTATGATGAAGTGGTAGCAGACATGAATAGCGAATCATTCACTGTCATGACTTGAGAACAGACAAGTCAGAGGGAGAAAGTGACACAGCCTATCAAGAAATCTAAGGATCAGTCAACAACTATTCCCGTGATTGCAAAAAGAGGATCTCCTATCCCTACTTCATCTACACCAAAGGTGAGTCCTATCAATCCTGCTACTAAAGTTTCTTCTTCTTTCTCTCTTAAAGTTGATAAGCCTAGAGGACTAAATGATGATGGCCCGTCCACTTCTGGATCCTTTGACATTGTTGATCACCTGAAAAAGACCAAGGTCCAAATCTCAGAAGCTGAGTATTATCAAACCCATCCCAAATCTTTTGCCAAAATGGTCCACTTTGTCAATTCCCACTCTAAGACCACCTCTAAAGGCATTTTTCCCACTCCTCCTTCTGCACCACAGACTAGTCTGGTAGTCGCTGTCACTTCGCCTATTGACAAAATCAAGCCTTTTTATGTAACACTTCTTATAGCTGGTCATAGGCTGAGTAATTGTGTCATAGATTCCGGAGCTTCAGATAATGTGATGCCTGCTAAAGTGGCTCATGCTTTAGGCCTAACTCTCACGCGCACTTATGGATCCTGTTACTCTATGGAGAGTAAGGAAGTGCCCCTGGTCGGGAGAATTAAAGATGCACAAGTAGCTTTTGCTGCTTTACTCGAGAAGAAAGTGTTGGCTACCATCTTAGTGGTAGATATTCCCCCTTCATACGGGATGTTGCTAAGTAGGAACTTCTGCAAAGACGTGGGTGGGGAAATCCAAATGGACTGGTCACATGCACTCATACCTGTCAATGGACACATGAAGAAGTTGCTTCCTGAGAAGCAGTCTGAGTATATTGTGCAGAAAACGGATGACCCTAGAGCACAAATACTTTATGAAGATATGGGGCATGGAAACTACATGATTATGTCCCCTGATGAAATCTGACCCCCCAAAGTGTCTCCTAAGGGTCCTAATGGGGTTTGGATTTTAGAGTTTGATTGAAGTTGTTCCTCAGCTGGTTCTGGAACTGGTGTCCTGCTGGTGTCACCTGAAGGAGGCCTACACCCCTTTTCATTTAAGTTGCAGTTCGAGAATACTAATATCACAGCAGAGTATGAGGCTCTCATTCTCAGATTGCAAGTTGCCAAAGAACAAGGTGTAAAGAATCTTCTGGCTCGTGGTGATGCAGATTTGATAGTGAAGCAGGTCAGAAACCTTTTCAAGTGAAAAATGGAAGGCTGAAACATTACCGGAATCAGGTTTGGGATTCCATTGAATTCCTTGATGCTTTCTCTATCGAAGCGGTACCTAGGGAAAAGAATAGCAGGGCTAATTCACTAGTTGTCTCAGGGTCACTGCTGATCCCTCATCCTGATTTCTCTCAGGACAAGTTCACCATTGAGATGGTCCATCGGCCCAGTGTACCTGATAACACCAATAACTGGCAGGTTTTCAATGATGATCAACATTTGCTTTCCTTCCTGGAACTCAAGGGTAGTTTCGAACAACTGTATTTTGAGGGAAGTGACAACCTGCCTCGTGAAAGTGTGCCATTTGACAAGGCAGTCACCCAAGGGGAAGAAACAGATCAGGAAGGGTGCATTAGACTCAAGGGGAATAAGATTCCTAAAGGATTGGTAAGCTTAGAGGAACTGTTTGACAAACATGACAGGTATGTGAAGTCTCAGGCTTCTACCGGACCTCAACAATCAGCTGAGTGTGACAAAATCAATATTGGGAGTCCTAATGACCCTAAGCTGGTGAACATTGGAAAATGTTGCACAGCAGATGAGAGGAGAAAAGCAATTGATCTTCTAAGGAGGTATAAGGATGTTCTTGCTTATTCTTATGAGGATCTAAAAGCCTTCAGGCCAAAAGATATGCAGCATTCTATTCCTCTTAAGCCTGGAATTAAGCCTTTCAAGCAGAAACAAAGGCAATACAATCCCAAAATAGCTGACACAATCTTTCAGGAAATTCAGAAGTTGTTGAAGGCTAAAATCATCTTTCCCATTCACCATTCAACATGGATTACAAATATTGTGCCTGTTAGGAAGAAGAATGGTGAGATCCGCATCTGTGTTGATTTCAGGAACCTGAATCAGGCATCTTTGAAAGATAATTATCCTTTGCCTATGATGGATCAAGTCTTGCAAGTAGTTACAGGGTCTGAAATGTTATCCATGCTCGATGGATTCTCGGGATACAATCAGGTAGAGGTTGATACTACAGATCAACACAAGACAGCTTTCACTACTCCTTGGGGCACCTTTGCTTACAAGAGGATGCCTTTTGGGCTCATTAACGCTGGTGCCACTTTTCAGAGAGCCATGGATCTGGCTTTTGGAAGCTTGAAAGGGAAGTGTATTGTCATATATCTTGATGACCTGACAGTGTTTTCCAAGACAAGAGCAGATCATTTTGATCACCTAGAGATAGTTCTGGTGAGATGCAGGGAGCATGGGATCTCTCTGAACCCTAAAAAATATGTCTTTTGTGTCATAGAGGGAAAGTTATTAGGGCACATCGTTTCCAAGGATGGTATTAAGATTGATCCTGAATGAGTTCAAGCCATCCAACAAATTCCTCTCCCAACCAGCAAAAAGGGCGTGCACTCCTTCTTTGGTAAGATAAATTTCTTGAGGAGATTCATCCCTGATTTTGCAGAGTTAACTTTGAATATTTCTCAGATGATGAAAGGGAAGCAAACATTTGGTTGGTCTTCTGAAGGAAAGGAATCCTTTGAAGGTATCAAGAGAGCTATCACTAGAATCTCCTGTTTTAGCCTGTCCTGATTTCAGCAAAGAGTTCATCATCTATTGCTATGCTACAGATAATACCTTGGCTTCTATCTTAACTCAAGAAGACTCTAATGAGCATGAGCTACCAATCGCGTTCATGAGCTATATTCTAAAAGATCACGAGTTGAAATAAAACATGATGGAGAAACATGCTTTTGCAGTGGTTAAAGCTGTCAAGCAGTTTCACTTTTACATCCTCAACTCTCATTCCATGGTATTGGTCCCGGGTACAACTGTTAAGTCAATTCTCACACAGCAAGAATTTGGATCTAAGAGAGGGAACTGGGTTGCTAAGGTCCAAGAGTATGACATTGACATCAAGCCGACCAAGCTGGTTCGTGGAAAAGGTCTTTGTGAGCTCATTACTGAAGGAGCCAAACATGAGTTGCTGGAGGAGAAAATTGACCTTCCTACTGTTCTGTTCCTTAGTTCAGTTCATGAATGATATGCTGACATCACCCATTTTCTCACCTATGGGGAATGCCCCTCTCATTTAACTGTTAAAGAAAAGAGGACTGTTAAATTGAGGTCAGTGCAATATGTATTATGGGAAAATGCTTTGCTCAAGCATGGGTTAGATGGGAGATTTTTGAAGTGTGGTGGACAAGGAACATCAGAGAAAGTTGCTCTCAGCTTTTCATGATCAGGCATGTGGAGGGCACTATTCATCAACGGTTACAGCTCATAAGATACTCTGTGGAGGATTACTACTGGCCTTCCTTGTTTAGAGATGCATCCAAGTGGGTGGATAAATGTGAGGCTTGTCAGACTTTTGTGGGAAGACCTAAATTGGCCTCTTTGCCTCTCAAGCCAGTTGTGATTGAGGAACCATTTCAACAGTGGGTTTTGGACTTCATTGGTACACTTAATCCTGCTTCTAGTGCTGGGTCACACTCATGTACTAACTACCACGGACTACTTCACCAAATGGGTGGAAGCTATTCCAGTCAAGAGCACTACTTCTGAAGTGGTATGCAGCTTCATCAAAGAGAACATCTTGGTAAGGTATGGTGTACCTAATAAGATTGTAACAAATAATGCCTCGAATTTCTCTTCTACTGAGATAATGGACTTCTGCTATGGGTATGACATTTCTTTGGCTCACTCTTCAGATTACTACCCTTAGGGAAATGGGCAAGCTGAATCCACTAACAAAAATTTGGTGACTATTATAAGAAAATTAGTAAATGAGTCTCAACGAAACTGGCACAAGAAGCTCTATGATGCTCTTTGGGCAGACAAGATTACACCAAAGAGAGCTATTGGAACGTCTCCTTTTAAAGTGGTGTATGGAGTTCAAGCTCAATTGCCAGTGACAGTGGAACTGCCAGCCTTGCACCTAATGAAGGCCATTGAGGATACTAGTTTCAGAGATGCTTTGGACAAGAGAATTATGTACTTGTACAAACTGAATGAGGATAGATTAGAGGATGCTGATCAGATATCTGTTCACCAGCAGAAGGTAAAGGTCTTGTTTGACAAGAAAGCCAGGTTCAGAGATTTCCAAGTTGGAGACACCGTGCTGTTATGGGACAAAAGACATAACCTCGTGGCAGCCATGGAAAGTTTGATTCCCTTTGGCTCGGACCCTTCAAGATCAGGCACTTTGCTAGTGAGAATTCTTTCTACCTTGATTACATGGATGGTTCTTCTCTACCAATTCCTTACAGTGGGCAGTATCTCAAGTTATTCAAGTCCTAGGTGATTAGGAAGTCCCTTGTATATTTTGTACAGCGTTTTTTCTTGTCTTCCTTTTTTTTTGGTGTGTTGTCCTCTGTATTGATCTACTTTTTGACTCCGTTTCCCAATGGATAAGGTACTGGTCTGCTTCCCCTAATTTTGTCTAAGTTCTTGCCTTGCCTCATTCCTTGAATTCATGTCAAGTCATCCCCAAAAGGAGCTAGCTATTGTACACTCAAAATTCCCCCTGCTCTGAAGAAGGTGAACTTTCGAAATTTCGAGTTTAAGTGTCTTTTCTGTCAAGCTGGTAGTAGAAGAAAAGTCATGAAATTGAAAAAATCTATGTTTCGGGTCATTTTGTATGTATTTTGGGCCTGTCGGACATTTTTGTCCCACCTGTCCCAAGTTCAAAAGTGCGCTCTGTTCCCCGATCGGCCGAAATCCCCGAAGTTGTTCCATTTTTGGGCCTATCAGACATTTTTGTCCCGCCTGTCCCAAGTTCAAAAGTGAGCTATGTTCCCCGATCAGCCAAAATCCCCGAAGTTATTCCATTTTTGGGCCTGTCAGACATTTTTGTCCCACTTGTCCCAATTTCAAAAATGCGCTCTGTTCCCCGATCGATCGAAATCCCCGAACCGCATACTTCGCTCTTTCATGTTCCAAGTGTCCCAAAATTTCCATGCGAGCTATTCCATTTTCACCCGAAACACCCGAGTCACGTACTTCGGAACTTTTTGTCCCAAATGTCCCAAGTCAGTTTGTGCAAGCTGTTCCATTTTCGGCCGATTCACCCGAACCGCGTCCTTCGCGCGTTTTCATCCCAGATGTCCCAAAATGCATTTGTGCGTCTTCTCCTTGCTTCACCCGAATTGGCCGAGCGACGTGTTTCGCGCATTCGCGTCTCACATGTCCCAAACGAACCAAATGCCATCCATACTTAGTTTTTCCCACTCTACCCGAATATGTTGTTTTTCAAACTAAATATGAATTTAAGTTGTGGCTCTGATACTATCAATCTGAAGACCAAATTCCAAGGACAACGGGCAGAAGGATGAAGTTTTCAAGACACTGGTCATCTCTGTTTTCAAAGACATACGTTGTCATCTTTAGAATGAGACTTCTGAGACATAGCTGAGGCGTAAAAAGAATTTCAGGCAGCGGATTCTGAAGTCAGTGGGTCCCTCTAAATGACTGGCCACCTGTCTTCTTCTCCTCATTCTTTTCTCTTCTTCCATTTCTTTTGTTGTTTTCTTTGTAACAGGTTGAGGTACTGGGATAGGCGGTCTTTAACTGTTCTTGGTTAAAGAAACGGTTATGAAGAGTAACTGATTTGTAAGTTATATAATGGCCTTCTTCATGCCATTCAAAATAGAGGAAGGAAGAACTTGGTATATTTTCTGAAAGTATAAATAGATTACAATGAAATCAATACAGGAGGACTTTTCCATTCTTTGTCTATCTGATCTCTGTTATTCCTAAGCTTTCGTTTATTTTCTTTGTGAAGATCATTTGTCTCAAGTTCTTTAGTCTTACCGATTACATACTCTTCAACTTTGCAAGCTCGGTGATCTTGTATAACCAAGAAGGAACTTTGTGTCCTTGATTAATGAATCTGTGTTATGTTAAGAAACTTTGTGTTCTAAGCAGATGTTATTTACATAACTTTGTGTCTTTAAATTCCATCTTAATTATTCAATACAAATGATCTTGTTTCAATTCACTGTGACTTTCGCATACATAAAGAATTACTCTGATATCTATAATTCTACGTGTTGCCTTTCTGCTCTTTCCCGTACTCTCATTTCTTCAGTCCTTTTGTAATTGATGATCTTCATAGAAAACACTTTCGTGATATCCAAGTTTAACCAACAAATCTTGCCTTGTACATTTGTAAATAAGTTTATTTCTGAATAAGGGAACCTCTCCCATTAAAGAGGAGGGACTTCTTGTCCCCTGACTGTTGCTCTTCGTAAAAGTCCTATCTGACGACCAACACTTCCCAAATCTAGGTTCTGCATTATTTTTTCGGCACGTTCCTGAGAAGGGTTTCCATATTTTAATATCACGTGATAATCTATGCATTTATTCACTCTGTGGCATTTGTTTTACTTTTCTATGAAGATATCATGGGGTTTTGAATGCAAAACTAGGCCGTCATATTTTCTTTGAGCCTTACTATATAACTGTACTTTATATGATTTCACTTCTTATACCTTTTAAACTCCATCACTAGCACTTTTGAAATTTGTCATTAAACTATGAACTCTACAAGAACTCTGCTTTGCAATTAGTGTATCATGCTTGAACAAGTATTTGATGTACTTATTAGAACTGATCCTTTGAGCTAAGTTGTATTCTGTAAGAAATCTGAATCATCCTCCATTTCATTATTTCTGAAAACTTCTCTCCTGGATAGATATAGACCTGTGTGAGAAGGAAACTTTTGACACTCCCGTAGATTTTCCTTTGTGAGTTGCAAACATTTGTTCACAGCTCCTGGTAAATATATTTTGTAACTATAATTACACTCGTACTCTTTGATATCTGTAGTAATTTTAAGCAATTCTTGATCTGTTTTTATATCACTATTTGGCACGAGCCTTGATTCAAATACTTTACCCTATTACTTTCATTGTATTTCTTTGATTTTCAGTTTGATATAGATGCTGTAAAAGTTGTAAATGTTGATTTTATAGGGCGAAGCCCTACCGATTTTTTTCCAGAATAATCTCTCTTTCAAAATATTTTCAAACTAGACATGTTCCTTGCTAGCAAGTATCCCCTCTATTCTGGGAAGTTGATCTCATGAATACCCGTAGCTTAATCTGGTCTTTTCTTGCATAGCTACTATATGATGATCTTTCATGCACATTGTGTTTTCTGTATCTTACTTTAAACTATCATCATGAGATAGATTTTGTTCACTTGTAATGGCTTCTGATTATGTTGTAGATGAATACAACCTTGCTTGAATGGATGTATTTCATTGATATTGTAGTAATTTTGTGCTCCCATATCTGCTTTATTCTGAAAATTGCAACTTAGAAAATCTGAAATTTGTGAGATTATCTTGGAATTTCAATTCATTTCAGTCTGTTTAAGCTATAAATAATTCTTTTCTGCAATTATATACTACTTTTCCTTTCATTATAGCTTTGATATGTATGCTGAAAAATCTGAAATGTTGATTTTACATGGCAAAGCCCTGTCAATTTTTTTCCAGAATCTTCTCTCTCATCCTATTTAAATTGTAATCCTTTTGCTTTTAGCCTCCACTTGTTGAAATCTTATTCTTATTCTTCTTTGCAAACTGAAAAGTGTATTTCTATCTTCCCTTCTCTCTTCTAAGATCTAACCTCTTCCATTTGCAAAATGTTTGTTGAACTTTCAGTTGCACTCTTCCTTCTTCTTAGTATGTACTTATGACTTATTTCTTTCTTTCTTTGGCTGTAATCTGTACCTGCACACTTAGGGAAATAGTTAGGAAATATTTAGGCTTTTTGGCCTCTCTCATGTCCTTGTTTTCTTCTTCTCTTTTCACTTTCTTCTTTCTGAGTGATTAAAGCATGCATATATTTTTCCCTTCAAGTATAATACATCTCCTGCTTAGGAGAAGATTCATATGCACAAAGTAGGATAATGTAGGAATATGGTTTGATCCCTGAGCTCATGACTGATGATTGATTTATTTTTCTCTTCAGGTGCCATGATTTGAGGATGAAGGGGCCGGCTAGGAGATGCTCTTCACAAAGAAGAATATACAAGGCAATGATGGGTTCAGCCTCATACTCCTCTGCTTTCTCTTGCATGCATGTGTATCTTTATTTTGAGTAGATGTACTTTACTTTTCAGTTACATCCCATGGCTTGAATGGGAAACATTTGACTCTCCTTATGAATAAAACATTGAGTTCTGTAAATGAGTTGTATATCTCTTTCTGCATTTTTGACTTTCTATATGGATTGTATAATGAACTAAACAACTCAGTAAAATAATTAAATGCCTTAATCATAAAGGAAAGAACATTGAGTAGAACATGTAACATTCAGTAATGAACTCTGATTTTTCTGAGATCTGCACTTATGTTTGTTGTTCCAAAACTTTAAACTTCACCTACTCTACAATGGGATATTCTCATCAAGACAACACAACTGTCCTTCAGGGATTGTATTCTTTTGTTGAGGATGGTCATGAAATTGCAGACTATGTGATCTGTTATGTTTTGTAACAACACACATAACTGCATATTTCATGAAATCTTTTAAATAAATCAGCAACAATGGCATAATCTGATGTGATCTCCCTTAGCTTAGGTATAGTTAACCTATTCTATCCATCGTAAAAAAGTTTTGAGTTGCCAATTTTTGCACAAGTGCAAAAATTGTCAACAATCACCTGTCGAATTTATAGTCTTTTTTTGTTTCAGAGATATTAAAGGACTATGCCCAGACGAAGTATCCTAAAAGCACTAGGAACATAGGGAAAAAAACAACACCTCTCAAAGTGTTTACCAGGACATCCTGACACATGTGCACATTCAGTTTGGTCCCACGAGCTTCTGTTTGCAAAATATAGTGTTAGAAAACCTTACACAGACTCAAACTGCACTGTTTGGCATGATTACAAACAATATCACAATAAGAGAACCAAATGGAGATGGAGAAAACTGAGATAGGATTTTGTATATGGTCCCGACACGGAGGTTTAGGATTTGACAAGACCTCTCAAAGTGCCATGGAGACTGAGATATCACCCATCAGAGTTATAGTATTTTTTGGTCTCAGGGCTCTTAAGGGACTACGCCCGAACGAAGTAGCCTGAAAGCAATGACACCGAAACAAATCCTCTTCTAATTTCTACTCTTGGTGTGAGATTTTAATTTCCATCTAGCCTGAGGCCTTAGAATATTTTTGTGGCAATTACCCTCCTATTTTTCTCCCTCAACTTTGTCCTTTCTCTCTCCATCTCACTCACCTTTTCCATTCTTCCTCTATGTCCACACACACTACTCGAGCAATATAAATATAAATATGTATTTACAACAAAAAAATATGAAATCTGATTTGTTAACAAAATCAAAAATGACAATGACTATGTAACATTACGAACAAATTAGTTTGTACTGGTACTATGGTTGGATGAGGTTCGACTCTCAAGGATCATATTCATATTCGGTGTATTACCGTCGAAGAGGGAAACTCCCCTGTCAAATCGGTTATTCAGTACAACATGGAAGATGAGAAAAGAAAATGAAAGCTAGAGAATTAGATTTCATGGGTAATTAGTACTAAGTATCAACAAGACTAATATGGATTTCGAATTCCTGTCAACGTAATCACTGAACCTTGAAAATAAAAAATTTGGCACTCTTACTTAGCAATAGGGGAATGACTAAGAACACATAGGGGTTATCAATACCCTAGTAAATATTTCTTGTTTAGTTCTGAATGGGAGTCATCTCACCTACGGCTTAGTGACCTTCCATTCATTGATAGTTCTTAATGGAATCCAAATAACGGTGTCTCCATATAAGAAAGGAAAATGAACGTCGGAAATCCTCTCAAATGTCCATTCTAGGTCCTAGTCTAGGTCATTCTCCATGTCATATTTATGTTTTTGGTTCTGGTTCTGGTTCTGGTCATCAAATATGGAAGTTTCAGGAAAGGTATCCACACTTGTAAAATTATTGCTATTTAGATTATTGGCAATTTTAATGGCAGTGGAAGTGCCTGTGGAATTTGGTTGGTGGAAGGTGGGATTGTGCCCTTGTTTTTTTTTTCTCATGACATCATAGGTAGCCTTTTTTGTATTATAGAAGAGAACTCCCCATGCTTGTGTGATAATTTTAAAATCTCCCTTGGCTCTTCGAAACTTTTTTTTATCAAGATACAATAGCAAGGCTAGTTTTAGCGGGTATTAACAGAAAAAAGGAAACAAATTTGATTGGAATTACTTATGAAATGCATTCCTTCACTTTGAGCTTATCTTTATAAATGCAATTCAGATGTCCAAGCCCTCCATTCTTTCCAAATTTGGGGCGAATTGACATCCTATACCTCTGAAAGCGTGGAGAAAATGGTGTGGTAGACATTGATTTTCTTGTCACAAATTTACTTATTTATGATTAATTTTTATTAGTTGGATTTATTTTCCATTATTATGATAAGTACATTTTTGAGATTGTCAAATCACCATTAGGTTTATTCATGAGAATACAATTGTTATTATGGTATGGTGGAGGAAATTCCTTAAATCCTCCCATAATTATGAATACCTCTCCTATGCAGAATAATGAAGATTAATTCCCTCGTCTCCTGGGAATTAGTTAGGTATATGAAGTAAAGAAGAGGCAAAGAACCTTGTGTATAGAAGAATGACGATAATTGCAAAAAGTGGCATAACTTATCACTAGAGTTGAGTTAGTACTTGAAATTTCACATACACCTTAATGAGGATAATAGGTGCCTAAAATTCTTACCATTCAGATATGAAACCTTTTTGGTTTGCAAAATGTGTCAGAATTTGTATTTTTTAAGGCTACAAGGACTAGTGAGGGTCAAAAAGGAAAATGATGAAAGATGTATTTGTGAAATTGATTTCATGGTTTGAGTAAGTGTAAATAGGGTTATTAAGCATGTTTAAAGATTTTTTTTTGTCATGGTTCAGTGCTCTATTGCTTTTTGGCATATTCAGCTAGTATTTGCAAAGTGTGAACTATTGAGTTAGTGCTTCAAGAGAAAAAAGTGAAAAGGTGAGCTCTAAGGAGCTATACAAAGAGTTGGAGTCTGAGATGTTTTGAGCACATTAGGGATGGAAAAAGTGAACTAATGAAGCTTTTAAGAATTTTTGGGTATCCTTCGATCCTTTTATCCATGTTTGTTGCAAAAAATATTGTCTTAAGGGGCATAGTCGACAGTACTGGAAAGATGAACAACAATGGTGTTTGGAGCCTTATAATCAAGTTAGTGATGGTCCTAATGATTTTCTGAGGTGTTTCAACAGGGGAGAAGACTTAGAATCATTGAAGAAGTCAGTAGGTGCATGATAAGATAGGAACCAATACAAAGAGACCAAGAGGAAGAAGAAGCGCAAGTAAGGTAAATACACATATACACATTGATAATTTGAATGAATAATTATTCAAATTAGATAATTATTTATACATGTTATATAAATATTTATTTCCAAATTTTCATGCATATTATACATTGAAAAATCTCTATTATACAACACGAATAAATGAAAAAAATCCATAATGTTTTATATTGTATAGTGCACATCATATTAGTTTCATATAAAAATAATCTCAGGAATGTAAGGTCTCATACAAAAATATTGAGTTCCAAATAGTATTAACATGCACAATAAATATAAAAATGTGAATAGGTCATATAATATCTATTGAATGCCATATAGGCATACATACAATGTCGAACGTGCATACAATGCCATGCACATAGGCATACAAAAAAATTGTCACAAGACATATATATATATATATATATATATATATATATATATATATATATATATATATATATATATATATATCCTAATTTTCAAAATCTATCCTTCTCTTAGCCTTTCCCGAAGAAGGACCTCCCTTACATGGGATCCCCCGTGGCCATACTACGAGTCCTCTTCCACTCTAAACTCACCTTTAGTCGAACCTGTAAATGTAAACAATTATATTGTCAAAATTTAATATATAATTTTTCAACATGTATAAGACCATGATAATGAAACTATTTACATTTACACACACTTACCGTAATCTCTCGGTCATGCCCAATCTGCATATCATGCTCATATGAGTCATCAGGAGCTACTGGATCACGAATGGGGGTATTAAAACGATGAGCTCGAAGATTTTGTGCCCTCAAAGTAAAAATAGAAGGGGTTGAACCCTATATACACATAAGATTACAAAATCAAACATCAAAATTATCTCATCGAACTATATTAAAAATATATTTTTTGAATGCAAATCTAAACAATTATGTGAACTAAGTACATGTATGTGTAATGACAATATTTTAACTAATTTTATGGATATACAACTATTGTTTTACTGCGCCACGCCCATGAATCATATGAACAATGGTGTTACCTATCATAGGTAGCTCCCGCGTATACAAAATGAAACCATGTTTATTATGTACATGATGCTACACTGAAGGAAATTATTAAAATAATTTAACATAATATGAATTACAAAATCTATTTAACAAAAATACATAGATTTTATACCTCAGTGAGTTGTTGCGGAGATGAAATTGCAATGGAAACACCTTTCTCTACTCCTCCCAGAGATGGTGGTGTGTCTAGTGAGGTCATCAACTTTATCAAAAATATGTCACGTCAAATTAGTTGAGCATATATAATATATATACAAGAACATAAATATATAGACATATATTTGAGTTCAAAAGTTATATGTATGTTCGTACATGAAATTTTTACACAATTAACATTGTAAATTACCTCTTTAAGTTTTTGCGTAGGCATGGTGATCGTATCCTATTGTTGGGATGATGACATCCCTCTTGTTTGTTGTAATATTAATGCATATATGCACATATGTATGTGTAAGTTAATAAATTTGACTAAGTTCAAATTCAATTATTTTAAAAATTTAACATATATAAGTAAATCAAGTACTCATATCTTTTTGTAACATGTAATGAAAATAACAAATACCTTTGAAGGTGTCATGGATATATGGATTCCAAATGTATCACTTAAAAAGGTGTCATACATAGCCACATTCTCATGTGTACCACCAACGGTAACTCCACAAACAACAATGTGCATGCATGTATCATCCTCACCGGGTCCCAAACATATGTGGCCTCATGCTAGTATTTCCTGGAGGAATACTATGTCTATCTCTATGAATATTTGTATTAGAAATCTTCCTTGTATGTTGGACAAGTGTATTGGTGAGCACCTGAAGTGCATGTAGTGTATCAATCTCTATTGTCTCCTTCACTTTTGCATGGAAAATATCAGGATGAGGGGGATTTTTTGCGAGGACTCTACCCAGCTTAATAGGTGCATGTTGTGCACCGAGTCTATCTTATGCAGATCCTTTTCCTTGTCCTTGAAACTCATGAAAATTAAAATAGTTTGGGATATCATTGTGGGTAAACTTGCAATAGAGTTTCCTCAGAAAGTAAAATGGAACCTCATTGTTATTGCAAGGTGGAAGATCAAAAATCAACCACCATCGGTCCCAAAAATTATTCTTTATTGGATCATTATTCCAACAGTGGATTGGAAACCATTTACATGAAAACTGAACAGGAAAATTATTTCTGGGGTTAGTGATTAGTGCACATATGTGGAATTTTGTAATTTTTTGTTCTTTACATCTACATATGATAATGTTTTGGCAGCGAATTCCCTTCATTTCTCTCTTGCAAATGCCCAAAAATTAATTTGACTCATTACCGCATCAACCTGAATCAATATTGCCTCTAATGTGTGTGATAATGAGAGAGGGTGGGGGTTTGTAGAATAGGAATCCCTCATTTTTTTAATTCATTCCTCAATTTCAATTTTATTTTCCACTATATGGGATGCTAATTCATCCTGACTACTTGGGGGATGTGTAATAATTATAGGAGGGATAGGAGGGTTCACAAGATTTACAAGATTTTGTTTTGGTTGTGGTGCAATTGTAACCATAAAAAACCATGTTTTTAAATAAAATCTATGATAAATTTACCAAATTTCAATGCAATTCAAAGAATTATTTTTTTTCCGTACCTATTATTGCTCTTCTCCACGGTGCATTTTTCTATTCCAATCTTCTCGGTGATATGCAGATGATCTTGGGAGCTAGCTATTGAAACAAAACCACAACTACTGGATTTTCTCTCAAACTCACGTTTGGGGAAAATGAAACTTATAAGGGCTCAGGTTTTTCTTATAGATTCACAAAATGTGTATCCGTTATAACACCTACGCATTATAGGCTCAGGGATTAACAAACCAAGAAAAACATAATGCATACGTGTTATATCAAAATGCGTACATGTTTTGCTTATTTTTGCTTTTGTGTCCGCTTCCCCCCCCCCCCCCCCCCCCGCCCCCCATATTGGTGCACTCACTCTCTTATCACTTTGGGTTAGCCCTTTTCGATGTTAATGCTGAAATTCAAACAATAAAATCATATATATACATGACCTACTCACTATTATCAGGGGCTAGGCAATTTGGGCTATTACTTCATATCTACTACTTAGGTAAAGAGAAATATTCAAGGAATGCATTTGGGCTGCACCATTTACTACATAGGAGTGGCTATTTCTGAATTCCATCTCAAACATACATATTGGTGGAAAATAAGTTGGATCTATCTCTCTCTCTATCCATCTCTACAGTGGAAATCACATCAGAGTGACCACCAAGGTTAGTCTGACTCAAGCATTTACATTGTTTATTCCATATAATGTGTGCTTAATCCTTGTGCATGTATCTAGAGTTTATTTTAGAGGTGCATGCATGATATTATACCCTACAGTGAATCTAGAGTGCTAAAGATAAAAACAAATAAGATAAGTTCAGACTATGAAAAGATCATATCTAGAGATGTTGTTAGGACACTAGCACCCAGTTCACACACTAGCACCCGTGGTACTTTTTAACCCATTTCAATGTTTTTTTCTTGAATCCTTATAAATCCTAGTTTTACGTACAAAGCATACTCATCGAATATCCAATCTATTCCACCCACTTTCTGGCCCAGAATTAGTTCAAATCTTCAGAAACAAAACATGCCACTCATATCTCTCTATTGTTCACACTGTCTTATATTTTTCATGATAGATCTCACACCTATTATTATTATATCTATTTGATCTTAGTCCTTTGATAAAGATTCAATTTTGTTAAATCACTCAGAAACCTTCCGTATGAGATATATGATATACAACTTAGTGGAATGTCATCATGACTAATGCCTTACAAGGGTGTTTTGATGCCATTATGGCTATCAGAAGAAAAAATGGAGTCACAAATGTGTTGTTTCATGACGTGTATTAGAGAGTGGAAAATATGCGTGCGTAAATTTTTTGTGTAAAATTTTTTTGTGTAATAATAATTTGGGAAAAGATTTGGAATATTGTGGCACTTTAGGATTTCTCCATGGAATGGTATTAGTGTCAAATTACAAAGTAATTTTAATCTCAATATTCAATTTTACATAAGATCGAGAAGGATAAACTCGGACAAAAATAACTGAGGTTTTCACAGGGTAAATGCATGGAAATGGGGGGACCAATGGCCACATTTTTCCTGAAATCAACAAAACATGAACTTTAACTAATAATTTGGCATGCATATGTTCAAAATTGGAAAATGTGATAAGAATAAGAATCGTAATTCTCATAATCTAGTTTGTAAACTACTATTATTTCTTAAATGGTGGAGATTGAGAAGGTCAAATGTGGTGCACACACAAAATGTGTCTATTTTTTTGTCAAGAGATAACATAGTGTTGTGTGTGCACCCCCCCATTTTGTGAGTTGCATAAATTATTTTATAAATCCCTTTGACATAAAATTAGCTAAGACCATGTATGAGGTCCCACTAATTTTTCATATTTTTTTGGATGAATTTAAAATTGTTTACTAATTTTCAAAGTGAACACATCCTGAAAATGAAATATTTGTGTTGTGAAAAATAGTCCATTTTTATTTTGGTTTTTTTAATGTATGTAGAATGGAGTTCAGATAAAGCTATTTTTTTTAATTTGGATGAAAAAAATCATCAATTGTGTATAAAAAATTATACATATGTTTTGGCACGAAAATTAGGCACTAGTAAAGGAAATTAAGGATGAAAATACTAAAGTAATTAGATTTTAGAAAGAAGATATTATCACAAACGTAAAACTGAGTATTATTTTTTGGAATATTGTTTCTTTAGACAAAAAACATGCAATTGGGTACATTTGTATTTCCTAAAAACATACTAGAATTCATATGATTCCTAAGAAAGAAAACTAGTAATTGAAAGTTGTCTTTGACCTCTTTTATGTGTTTCTTGTTTTCTATTTGGTCTTACACACCCTACAGCTCAGTTGGTATTTTAATTATTTATATTTTATGGATCCTTTTAGGTTTTGGAGCATGTTTTCATGTGTGAAAGTGTTGCAAACTGTACACTAAGAGTACCATACACTTTCCACATTTGTCTCGCCAAGGTTCGGGGACACAGCCCTGGAATTTTTTTTTTGGCCTTAAAATGTGCTCGATATACCGAAAAACGTGATTTTCTCATATAGGTGGGATTTTTGACCCATAGGTTTATGAGATGGGGAAAATGAAACTTATAAGGGCTCAGGTTTTTCTTATAGATTCACAAAATGTGTATCCTTGTAATAAAATCTAAGCAAGTGATTCTTGGTGGACGTAACCCAAATTGGGTGAACCACGTTAAATACTATCTCTTTATGTTATGTTATTTTATTCTCTAATTTTATTTGAGATCTGTAATATTTTTTGCATATTAGTTTCTACTATTGCGATTCTATGAGGGATTATTCAACATATTTTATCCCTTATTTCCTAACATCTCCAAACACTAGTGCCCATCTTGGATAGGAGTGTCGAGGTTCCCTTGTCCCCTTTGGGCACCCTTGATCCTTTCTTATCTTATTCGCTCCTTTTGGGTATCTTTTATATTTTAGGCATATTTTTCACTTATGGGTTGGCCTTCCACTTGTCAATTATGAAATTTAAACAAGGGAATCATATAAATACATTGTTATGTGTTCAAAATAAATGACCAAGAATTAAACATTACATAGCATCACCTAAGCTTGCATCCAAAAGTTACCTAAAGCAACCCAAAGGCATCCATCTAGCAATTCACTCAAAGGACAAGGGATGCATTTTTTGCATACAACGCATAGAAAGAGAAAGTTATTAATTCCATCCACACATTCTATTTACATTACTACATCTAGCTAGCTAGTTATCAAGTGTACTCACACAAGGGCATCATAGGGCATGATTCTGACACACACTCAACAGAACTACTTGGAGTCTGAGATGTAGTGCAGTGCTCGGTTGTAAGATCACTTTGTCGGGTTACTGCCAGGGTCAGTCTGAATCCCCATTTTACATATTTATTTTTTGGATTTGATGTGATTTATGGAATTGTGCAAGTGAATCTTTTTCTTGAGGTTACAGGTACCCTTGGCGATCAAAGACCAACACACAGAAGATCAACAAGGAATATTTGTGACACTTTTGTGACATAGTAAAGATCTGTTTCAAACATTTTTCATAGTAACGATGCCCACAGGAGGTCTCCAATGTCCAAGAACTCCTATCCAGCTGTGGGCACCCATGTTTGGCCTTGTTCCTACATTCCATAGTTTATCCCGAGCATTTACGATAATGTTCACTCCCTATTTAGCAGTTTTCCCAACCTAGAGCATTTCTAGATCAAGTATAAATTAGTTAATTCATTTTTTCTACCTCTCTTGTTTAGGGTATCACACTTGCTTATTTTCTCGCATCATATTGTGCTTAACTGTTGCATATTATAGTTTACATCAATTACTCTGTAATTAGGGTTTAATAAATCTAATTTTGTTAAATCATTTAGTGAACCCCACTCATGATCATACACTTAGATCCTCCCTTTTCTTATTTTATCTAATCTTATTTCATGGCTCCTCAAATTCCTCAAGTCTCTTTGCATGACCTTATTCAAATGAATCTACCTTGCAAGGATGTTCTCCAAAAATCTGTAGACACCAGGCATCTCCCTCGTGATAAGCCACCCGCTTAAGTAAGTGTCATTTTCAGTTGTCTATATGATGATTCTATCGGTCGTAATCCTCCATCCAATCAACCCATCTTAGAGTCCATTCAATCTTTACATTATTTATTTTAAGATAAAATTCAAACTATGGAAAAATGTGTATATCTCTTAAATCTAAAATCCAAAATCTCAAGGATGCTTCTCAAACCCATGTTATTTCTCTTTCTATATCTCATTATACTTCTATATGTGCTCATATAAGTAAACCCCAAGTCTTTCTGCTACCCACACCTCTCAAGTTTTATTTCAATGCTAAGAAACATGATATTCTTCCTCAATTCCTCACTCATCATTTGATCAAATTTGCATCCACTAATTGCTACCCTCCTTATCGACTTGATAAATATCAAGGTCACCCATATTGTAATTATCAACAAATTGATGGACATAATGAAATTGGTTTCTATGATCTAAAACAAAAAATTGGCCAACATAAGCATCATGGTTTTATTTCATTTTCTACACAAAATGGAGTTATATTCTCATGTTCAATTGATAAATACCAATGGGCTTCTAAATATGATCCATCTATGTCTAGTGAACACCATTCCACAGTCACACATGTTCCTTCTTCGTTAAGTCAAGAGTATCCTAAGAAACCTCTTCTCAAAACCAATCCATCGCCTCCTCCTCTCAATTATTCTACAAGGTTACCCACTCTGGCTAAGAAACCTCCTCTAAAAATTGATCCATCACCTCCTCATCTCAAATATTCTACATCATTACCCACTCAAACTAAGAAAATTTCTCTAAAAACCAATTCATCCCCTCCTCCTACTAGGTCATCTACAGTGCTATCAATCCCACATAAGCTACCACCATTCAAGATACCTCGTCACTTTATTCCACTTCCATGTCCAATTCTCTATGTCAAACAAGCTAATTTTTACATTGATGGCCAAGAAACATTTCAAAATCCACCACCATGCCATAATCCTTTTCACATTGTCACATAGCTCCCCCTCGTTGAAGCACTTGGGGGGCATTGCACTTCCCCTTTCTAGAACTATCATTTTTCTTATCATTTACTATCACATTGAATGCTCTTTGCTTCATGACTCATTTTTTATACAAACACTCAAAACCTTTGATGCATAGAATGTATCGTCATTACCCTATGATGCAACTTGACTTCTTAGGGTCTAATCTAAAATGAACCTCACCACATTCATTCTTCACACTCTACGCTTCATATTTTATTCTATCTAACGCACATTTTCAAACCATTTCCCGATTAAACACTCTTGTTATATAGTTCATTCTTGATTTTTGAGGGATATTTTTATAAATAAACCTCATCGCTTACTCATACACATCCGCCAGGGGCACGATGATCCTCTCATATTAACACTTTGTATACCATTCCATCACACTCATCCACATCATTTTCATATCTTGGTTGCACTTATTCTTGTTTATTTATACTTACATTTACACTTTGTTTCCCATGCTAGATGGATATTTAGTATGTCAATATCTTTTCTATATACACATGAAAATTCACTTGGTCTATTGGAGTGACTGCAGATCTCTTATAGGTATTTACATGTTATAATTATGTTTAGTATTGTACCTCTTACCATTCCCATAGAGGCTCTTGGGGGCATCTACTTTCTCACACATTACATATGTTATTGTTTCATTATTTACTACTTATACTTCCTAGAACACTACTTTCTATTGGTTTATACACTCTTTGACATAAATTTTATATTTTAAACATGCTAGCAGGTTCTTTATGTGTAGCATTTACCTTGCAAGATTAGATGCCACCATGGTTTTCTGCTACATATTTCTTGTCATAATTTTCTATTGTTTTGGGGTTATTCTCTATGTCTTGTTTGATCACTATTTGTATGCTTTATGTCTTGTTTGTCTTGTTCGGCCCTAATTGCCTTGTAAAATTATGAGTGATGTCCCATTTTTGAAACCCAATTTTTGCAGTCCAACTTGTATGCATGCTTTCTTGTTATAATGTTTTCTATTTCATGATTTCCACTTTTTCTACTAACACATGTATCTAGCCACTTGGTTTGCATGTTCCTTGGTTTCTATCATGCACATTCCCTCCCCTATAGGGATACATTCAAGTTTAGCATTAGGTACTCTCTTTGGGTGGCATACTCCTAGCGACATCACATGTTGCCCAAACGCGGGTGTCAAACATTGGGTGAATAATTCACTTGATACAACAACTCAGAGCTATAGTACAATCCTACACAATACATGAACATAGCATTAATACAGTCTCAAAACAACCCAGAACTTGACTTGGGTCCTCATCATAACATAGAAACTAGTTCCTAGACTCATACATGAGGGCATGGGCACCTGTGTTCTCCTATTGATGATAATGTCCTCAGGGCACACACAATTAATTTCGCAGATCAACACAGTTCATATAATCCTTTAGATTAGTTTGAGAGAAAACACAATCCTCCGGTAATAAAAGACATTTTATCTCCTACATTCAATTAAATTGATACAATTTGGAAAAAAAAGACAACATTAGGGACAACACAGGATCACAACATCTGTAGTGGTGTATATTAGGTAGAGTCGTGGAAGGAGAGTAATACTAGACCTTTCTCCCCAACACTTGGTATTTGGCGTGAGATCACAAAAAAAAAAATCACACTTGGCATGAGATCACCCAAAAAACTCTGTCTTGGCATGAGATCATCTAAAAAACTTGTTAGACACAATATTTTCAGGAAACTTTTTCTATCCTTTTACACTCTTTTATATCAAGTGTACACTTTCGTTTTACGCACTTTTACATACTTGTGCACATTTTTCTCTGATTTATCATATACAAGACTTTGACTACATTCTTACACTTATTTTTATAGGTCAATACTTATAAGAAGAAACAACAATAGGTACAACATGGTACAATGTATAAGTTTTACCCCTAGGGTCACTTTCTCTTCGTAGTCTCCACACTTCAATTTGCATCACTTCATGCTTAATTTTTCCACTCAGCACATTGTTTGCCACATGTTATACAAGATCATAAGGTATGCATCTCATATCTACTTTATGTTATGGATTATTCAATCACTAACATAAATTGGGGGCAAATGTAGACACAAAATCATGCACTTCGGTACATTTCTAGGTCCTAAACACATACTAGCATTCATATGATTCCTAAGCAATACAACTAGTAATTGACGACTCTCCTTAGTCTCTTTTCTATGTTTCTTGTTTTCTATTTTGTCTTACACACCCTATAACCTAGTTTCTATTTTACTTATTTATCTTTTATGGCTCACGACACTAGCACCCAACTAGGTGTAGACACTAAATGACACACTTGTGTACATTTCTATGTCCCAGTCACATATCACTATTCATATGATTTCTAAGTGAGAAAACTAGCAATTGAAAAATATATTTGGCATGTTTTCTGTGTTTCATGCCTTCTTTTTAGCCTCTTACACCTTACTACCAAATAGATTCTTTATTGTTTTATATTTTATCACTCTAGACACTAGCACCTAGGAGCCCCCATCCTCCTGGGCACCCCTAACCTCTTTGTATATTATTCACTCCTTTTGGCCCTTCTAGTTGTCAGTTATGAAATTAAAATAAGGGAATGATATAGATATAAATATATGTGACCATAATAAAGGACCAAGCTCGAAGCATCTATTACTATCACCTACGGTTACATCCAAAGGAATTTCAATAGCATCAAAGCATCCATCTAGCTTCATTCAAGGGACAAGGGATTGCATTCTTCTACATACACTTCATAGGAGGGGAATTTTATTTTTTACATCCACACATCTACTTACATTGTTACATCTAGATATTTCTCGTTATTCAACTCACCTTACACAAGATCCACCTAGGGCACGATTCTTCACACACAATCATAAAACTACATGAAGTTTGACATATAGTGCATTACTCTATTGTAATTTCACTCTATCAGGTGACCACCGGTATCAATCTATCTCCCCATTTATATATTTTTCTTTTTAAGATTTTATGTGTTTTGGGGTTTTGCAGGAGTTCTTTTTTTTGCAGGTTATAGGAAAATTCAGTGATCTTCTAGTGACCTATGGGAGACCAACAACAAACATTAGAAAACATCTTGGGACACTGCAAAAAAAAATTCTGAGTTTCAGCACATTCATAGGCACCTACAAAATGTCTTTGGTTCTTAAGTTCCCCTGAATAAGTCTAGGTGCCCTAGTCCCCACATTTCTGATAGTTTTGTAATTTCCTAGGCTCAAACACAATAGTCTTTCCTCCTGTTTCATCATTTTTTTAGCTTAGTACATCTTCAGGATTATTGTGAAATCAGTTAAGTCTCTTATTCCCTCTCTTTTACCTAGGGTTTCATATTTTTATACCATATTTCTTAGGTTATATCTATACTTTATTGCATTATCATTGCGTTGTGACTTTTGCAATCAGGTTCTAGCATATTTTCTATATTTGTTAAATCATTTGGTGAACCCGTCCATTCAAAACCCACCTTTGGAGTATGTTTTTTTTATTCTCAAGTCATGGATCAATCTTCTTACCCATATTTCACCCCAATTAAGGTTTCTGGCACGATTACAACTACTTTTCGAATTGAGCATAGTCTTCACTTTATTATGCCTAGTGTTGATCTAAGTATTAATGTAGTCACTACTCACTGCATTCATTCTCATACAGCTCAACCCATTTATATCCGACCACCTATCACTTTTACACCTCCTCCTACCACTTCTAAAGGATATGATATCATTGAGCAACTTAAGAATACACTGGCCAAATATCTCTCTATGACTTATTTCTTAATGCACCAAATTGTCATCATGCATTAGAGGGCACCCTTGTTTCTATCCACATTGATAGAAATAATTCTTCAATTACCTTCACACATCTCATTAAATCTCTCAAAAATATACCACACGCTATATCATTTATGGATGAGCACATATCGCTATCTGTTGTTAATAATCTATTGTGCCTCTACTTATTACTGCTATCATTGGCACCATTTGTATCAAGTGTGTGCTCATTGACAATGGATCCACTATTAATCTATGTGCTCACTCCCTTTTAAATCAAATTGGTGTTAATAATAATCTCATTACTAAAGAATCCACTCTTGCTCGTGGTTATGATTCCACTACTTGCACATGTCTAGGCACTATCACATTACCTATACAAGTCGGGTGTAAGTTTGTTCCTACAATATTCTTCATTATCGATTCCTCATTTTAGTTTAATCTCTTGCTAGGTAGACCCTAGATTCATGTAACACATGCAGTCCCATCTACTATTCATCATTGTGTTAAATTCTTGCATGATGGATATGAACATACCATTGCTACCAACCCTAGTCTATTTGATTTTCCACATAGACCATGTTACCACTATGCCTATTCCTCCATCGTAGCCTATTCCATATATAAATATTAGTACATATGATATTGGTCAATCTAGTGCTTCACATCCTCCTTCCACTAACGCAAGAATTTCGTTTGTTTCCACTCATACTACTACTATCATTTCACCTATTGTGTCTACTCCACTAAACGCTTCCACTCTGCTCATTAAGACTCATCTCACTCTTGCATATGACTCATATCCTACAAACATTCTTGATACTGGTATTCAACATGAGAATGCCAAAACTAATTATTATGATGATGAGGTCGATACTGTTTAGCTCACTAATGATGAATTGCATAATCTTAATTTTAATCCTATTGAGATAGATGATTAATAATTCAATTATACTTTTGTTGCTATTGTCCCTGGTAAATATCAATTCAAGAAACCCTCTCCTACTAATGATATGGTACTTTATTAAGGGTTTATCCATGCATTGGATGTCATACCACCTATATCATCTTCTCATGAGCATCCCACATTTGTGCTTCCACATTTCACATGCACTCTCTTCATGAATAAATCTAATTCACATCACATTCCATTCAATCCTACTTGCTCTGACGTTATTTGTATGTATGATGGATTGGCTTGGCTAGGATTCACACTAGATGATCTCCTCCCTCCATCTCATTCTTCTCACTTCTATCATGGATATGTTTATATTACAACTTCTTATGGTCTTCATGTCTTCCATATATCAGTCTTTGTTGCACGAACTTCTCGCACTTATCCACTTAAACTTGGGTATTCTTGGCTTAGCTACATTGGGTGTAGTTTGGACCATAATCATATTGACATCACATTTCCCATACCATTCAGTCGTGTTTCTATTTGTAATGATTAATTTCTTGACTATGCATAAAATATTACTCAATGGTATGCACATGGTTTTCCACAACAACCTTTCACTGATGAGGATTACGTATTGGGCATGTACAATTTACACCACAATGGATCTTTATATGATCAACCACATACTATTCTAGACACAAAATCAAGCACTTACTACTATTTACTATACCACCAAGTATGTTGTTTTATATATGGATCTTGCACAAGAAAAGTATTCAATGATGACCCATTCCATAGTCCATCTACTTGTCTTGTTGGTTTTTATTGTGCTTTTCTTTCACCACTTGTCACTCATACACCCAGTTCTGGTCAGGTCACTAGGATCCCTGTCTGTCATTCCTCGCTCATTTGTCGTCACTTGTATCTTGATACTAGCACCCAGGATTTAATACTAGCGCTAGGAACTCCTTTCCATCCTAGGAACCCATGTCCTATTTATTATTGATCTTATTTGTGACATTTTTAGGTTTATCTTTTCAATTTTCCCTCTCATATCCTGAGGTATTAGTCAACATGTTGGGTCATTAGTGTTGAAATTTGAGCAAGAGATCCCTATATAAACACAACATACATACCATTATAAGGGAGGACAATTCTTATCAAGGGATAAACTATCTACATACATCAAAGGGCTGCATTTGGGCACATTATTCTACATACACACTGCATAGGAAGAGGAGTTCATTCTATTCCATCCACACATTTACATTTTATCTAGCTACCGCTTGTTATCTTGGCATCATTTGCACAAGGGTGACCTAGGAGCACTATTGCACATACAAGCACACATAACTACATTGGGTCTAAGATGTAGTGCAGTGCTCAATCGTAAGTTCACCATTGTGATAACTAAGGCTAGTCCGAATTCTCATTTTACATGTTTATTTTTTAGGAATTGATGTCTTTTTCAGGAGGATATTTGTTTTACAATACATGTACCTTGGAAATCCAAGTACAATACACAAGCGACCAAAGGTGAACAAGTGTGAATCCATAGAGACCATATCTAAACCATTAGTGTTGAAATTCAAGCAAGAGATCCCTATATAAACACAACATACATACTATTATAAGGTTGGACAATTATTATCAAGGGATAGCTATCTATATACATAGTGAAGCGTTAGCGACCATGTCGGGTCATTAGTGAATCCCTAACGACCATGTCGGATAATTAGTGTTGAAATTCAAGAAAGAGATCCCTATATAAACACAACATACATACCATTATAAGGGCGGAAAATTCTTATCAAGGGATAGCTATGTACATACATCAAAGGGATGCATTTGGGAACATTATTTTTGTATACATGCTACATAGGAAGGGGAGTAAATTCTTTTCCATCCACACATTTGCATTTTATCTAGCTACCATCCGCTATCTTGGCATCATTTGCGTGAGGGTGACCTAAGAGCACTATTGCACACATAAGCACACATAACTACATTGGGTCTGATATGTAGTGTAATGATCAGTCGTAAGTTCACCACTGTGACAACTATAGACAGTGTGGACCCCTAATTTTGCATGTTTATTTTTTAGGATTTGATGTATTTTTAGGGTTTTGTAGGAGGATATTTGTGTGCAAGTTTACAAGTACCTTGATGATCCAAGTGCAACATATATATGGACCAAAGGTGAATAAGTTTAAAACCCTAGCGACCATATTTGAACCAGGTTTTGACCTTTTTTGCAGACCTAGGTGCCCCCCGTCACTCTCTAGGCACCCCAGTCTAACCATTTCCACCTTTGCTACATTTTTCTATGTTTTTTTTTATGACGGTCTATGCTTCTGTTTCATCACATTTTCCAGTCCAGTCTCATTGCGGGATAAGTGAAATTAAGATAAATACCTTACCCCTCTTATTTAATTTCATAATTAAAATTAAATAAATTGTTTATCATTTATATGTCATTGTATATCATTTACAACAGATCTTTACGTTCAGATTTTAATAAAATATATCTAGTTTTTATTGAATCATATCGTTGGAGCATCCCCAAGATCTAGAATTACTCTTATATAACAGCATCTCCCACACACTACACTCCACCTTACACACTACACATTCCACATTACACACTTTACACATCGTAGACCTATTACATTTTCTCATCACCACACCTACTACACATGTTATGCATCTTACTCATCTAATTATACGTGATGCACTCACTACTCGACTACAAACTCTAGTCCCATGGTCCATACTCAACTGTTGAGGGTTTACATCTCAAATGGACCTCATCACACTCACATTATTCAATATTATTATCATGCGACACTCCTAGTTAGTGCCTTCTTCACACATATTGTGATATACACTTTATGCTAAATCATCACTTGTTTTCTAGATTCCCTTTTCATTCATTTCATGATATACGCTTTATGCTACATCATCACGCTTTCTGAAATCCTACTCATGTACCTCTTGATATATGCTTTAGGCTAAATAATCACCTCATTCTACAAATTTAGGATAAAATCATCCATATGTCACATATAATTCATTATACAAATTTCGATACTCCTAGCCATCCATATGTCACATATAATATCATCTCACACATCATCATTCTAAAAACAACCCTCTATGCTCACCTCATCAATTTACCCAATGTCACATTCCTATCCTGCACATGATATCATCTTACAATCTAGAAATCAAATCTTTTCTAGAATCATATTCAATCTTCTACAATTGATGCTCTAACACACAATGACAGATCACTTAAACCATTTCTTGATGACACACTCTCATTTACGTTTCATTCTTAACTGTTGAGGGGGCATAAAAAAAATGAACCTCACTGCATACATACAAATCCACTCGGGGGGCACACGGCTCCTCTCATTCACACTGCATTATATTCTATCTCATCCACATCATACTACATATCTTGATGCATTTAATATTTCTTACTTATAATTTTTCATGTTGATCACATTGCACATGATAAATAGATATCTTGTATGTCATTATCTTTATCATACACACATACACATTCACTTGCCTTTCTAGTTGTGATTACATTTTCTATAGATCTATACACACAACATGGATTTTTAGCGCTATACCTATTACCAGCCCTATAACGGCTCCTGGGGGCATCCACTTTCATACAATATAGGTGTTATTGTTTCATTTTTTTTATATCACATTACTTTATTAGATTATTCGTGCCTTGACATAATTTTTATCTTTCTAACATGCTAACGGGTTCTTCATGTGAAAAATTTGTTTTGCAGGATTATTTGCTTCCATTGTTGTCTAATATACGACTTTATTTTTCTTGTCATTGTTTGTAGGCTTTGCCAATGTCTTTCTTGTTCTCTGATTGCTTTCAGCTACTACAACCTTGATTATCTTGTGATATCATAAGTGATGTCCCATGTTTTCAACCCACTTTTTTGTGTTCCATATTGTCTTATGCTTTCTTCTTAGCTTACACATTGTTTTCTTGGCTTACATTTCATCTTATACATGCATGTTTTTATTTGCTTGTACTAACACTTGTTTTTTAGCCACTTTGTTTCTATGTGGCTTGGTTTCCACCAAGCACATTCCCTTCCTCATGTAGGGCACAATGGTGGGTCCTCCTTTTGGCCGCATACTCCTTCAGCGACTTCACATGCACCCCAAATGAGGTGGGGCATTATTTGAGTGAACCAGTCACCCCATACAACATTATACATATCACGGTAATAGTATAACACAATTTTCATTTCAGATAAGGTTCAAAATTAGACTTGTGTCCTTAGCACAACAACCTTTCTTAGATGCCTGAAACCAGGGGAAAATAATACAACAATTGGTAGTTCAACACAACCTACATAATTCCACACATAACAGATTTTATAGGGCATATAATCCTTAGCACATGCATTTATACACACCATCTGCAGTGGTGTTCTACATTGCATTAAGTAGTTAAAGTTTGGAGGATGATACCAAAATATTCTCCCTACACTTCTTCCATTTTATTGGTGTAAGATCGCCTAAAAAACTTGCACTTGGAAATCATCTACAAGATCCTTTTCTACACCCTTTCCTTATCACGGATCAAGCTCACATGTTCCTTTTTCACACTTTCAGAGTTTTTACATACTTTCCTTAGGGTCATTGTAGCAAGTTGCGGGGCCAAAAGAAGGTCATAAGTGGACGTCATATTGTAAATAATAGTGAAATATCAACTTGTAGGGATTATTATCAATTCATGCACTCAAAATTAGAAAAAATTATAGAAATATGAATCAGAGCATCCATAATCTAGTTTCTAAACTTCTAAATTTTTTAAAAACGAACCAAGTTTGTCCTCTAAAATTTCAATGACTTGGTATTTTTCAACAAAAAACCTATAAATACGTGGTATGTTTCCTACGATTTGGTGTATTTTTTTGAAACCTATATTTTTCTATGATCGTGAAAAGTTTCTGAAAACATTAAAGCAAATGGAGTTTTGTTCTTCCCCACCATAACTTCATAACCACATACTGGTTTTTATCCGTCTCATTTTCCTTCATGTGTATAAAGAAAATACTATTGCACACTTGGGATTGTGTTAGGTTTTATCACATTGACAAACAAGTGAAACAAAATTCAAGTTGTCGTTCAACGTGGACATGATACATTCACGGAGATCTCATCTCTTACAATCCTACTATAGTAAAAAACCATAAAACCATATTTATCACCTTCTATTCATCTTCAAGAATAAATATTTCCCAAACCATAACAGTACTCATGCCTACGCAATGATACCATATGTGACACATTTTTTATTTTTGAGGTTCATGTTCGTCAATGGAATAGAAATGTTGACGTCTTTACTAGTTTTCTCCCATGTCCCCTCTATTTGATGAACATTTTGGAGCCCCCAACTTGCTTCACTTAGGAGACTTGTTGGTATCCAAATTGATTCTCCCTTGGAAACTGAGCAACATCAAAGATTTACCAAGACACTGAGAGACAGACATATCATATTATGATTCCTTTTGTAGTCTGGGGAGGGGATTAGTCTGACTCTTTGTCACTCGGGCATTCATAGAAATGGATAACACCTTCATTAAGGGTTTGATCTATCCTCACTACTTTAGGCCGTGCCTTTCAACCAGGGTGAGAGAACCCATTTTGTAACCTCTGTCAGATGAAGGAGAATGAAGATATCCTTCTTTACACAAATTTGAAAGGGGACCCTGAGAAATTATTATCAATGCACCACAATTTAACTCTCACGAGTTTTCATTTCTAAAGAATGGTGATATTTCCTAAACATGGATGAAGGTTACTAGAGACAATATGGGATCCTGACTTGCTTATGCATATTTTGGCAAAGAATTTATTCATTTGTGGACATACATGGAAAATAGGGTTAGTTCAGGTAGGATTCATTTTTTTTTGAATAATTTTTGGTGGGAGATTAAGCAGGATAAAATAGATTATGCCAGATCTTTGAGAACCTTCACAACAATTAGAATAATAAATGACAGAAAGCTTCAGGAATAGCTAAAATATTCCTTCAACTAGAAGGTGTGCATCAATGGAGGCCTAGATTTACACGGTTTCACACAATCTCTAAGAATTTAACATGAAGGCTTGAGCTAAATACTCAATTAAACATCAAAGACCCATGGTTCCTCATGCCTAAGATACAATCAAAGGCTTACAGACAATCTTTATCAACAAAATGACAGTAAAATGATTTTAAATTGTTTATCTCATTATAGGATGAAGGCTCTTCTTGAAATTCAATTACAAATGCCACTAAACTATCATAGGGATGAGATCATGTGTGATTCGGAGGGACTTTAATACAAGATTGCAATAAGGAATAAGAAAAACTACTTGCAGACATTCTGAAATGAAACAGACACAAATTGGTCCAAGATTGACACAAATTAATTTGAAATCGATTAGATTCATAGCAGAGGAAAGTTTCTTTGAACAGTATCAGATCTTTTCAATGGTTATACACTCGCAACCAACTTGACATGATTGAAATCTAAACACATAGGAAATTAACAATTTTCTTGGATTGGTCTCTCAGGAAGATGGGATTTCTCAAATTTTCTCTTAAAAATTCAACCCCCGACCTTTAGCAAGAGTATTCTAGTTGCGTTTATACATTTCAATTACTCACTCATCCTAAATTCCCCCCAAAAAATAAGAATATTCGAGGAACCTTTTCTTCTTACCAATTTGCCTCAGAAAGTCATGTTTAACAAATTCACACCCAAAAGCTTCCAGGTGGACAAATTATGAATTGATCAAGTTTCTCAAACCCTTGACTGATGACGTAGGATTCCATGCCACAAATTTTTGACAATCCTTCTAATCATTCTTATTCTATCATGTGCAAGAAATCCATTGTTTTAATAATTTTTCTAGTGGCTCTGTATAGCTGGATCTGACAGGAAATCCTTTTCACCCTCGAGGCAACAATTTTTCATCTTTTACACCTATGAGACCTCCATCATTTCATCCTTTTTCCCATTCTTTCCTCTGCAACTCTTCTCTGCATCCAGCTTCCCTGGTAATTCACATTTTTGGAAGTGCCAGAGTAATTCCAACTTCAAAAATCACCTGCTAAAATCCTTGACTGCAAAAATTGGATCTAATTCCATTCATGGCACTTTGCTCTGTGAAAGTTCGATCAAATTGATGAAAAACCAATGCGTATTGCATACCTCCTGGAGTCTTGGAGAAAAAAAGGTAGAAAAATCAAATGCAATGCATAGCAACCATTGATTTTTCCCCTTTTGAACTTAGATTAGAGCTGTCAATGTGTTTCTTTGGTGCAACTACAAAGGTGAGGTACAAAAGGAAGTTTACAAATCGCGGGCCTTCTATGTGCCCCGGGCCCAAGAAAATTACCTTTTGGCCTTTGAAAAATCTCTACAAAGGAGCCAGTGGAAGTCTCCACATATCTCTTTGGTGCACCTTTGCTTCCAAATAACCCCAAACAAGTGTGGGCTCACCATGTGTTTAGTGTGACAGAGTTGTTGAAAAAATTAAAGGACCAGCAGAAGGCGCCATGTGTCTAGGGTCCCATAGTTTTCCTTGGTCATTGAAAAGTCCAAGCAAGGGCAGAGTGAGTCTCCACGTGTTACCCATGGTACTCCTTTGAAATTTACGAGAATATAGGTGTGGTCCCTCCATGTGTCACAAGCCTTAAAAAGTTACTTGAAAAGTTTAAGTAAAGAGAGGATCTGGCGGAAGCCTCCACGGGTCTCCCTAGCGTAACTTTGAGATGGTGCCCAAAAGCGGAGACCCTGAACAAGCGCGGGCTCACCAATGTCCTCCTTGGTGTGCTAAGGTAGGACCTAGTGGTGGATCCTCAAATGAGCATCGGCCCTCCACGTGTCCATTCTGAAAAATGCACCGTTGAAAAAAAAATGTCTGGAAAAGGAGACCTCCATGTGTCTCCCTAGTGTAACTCCAGGCTCAAACCAAGAGGTGAATTTTTAGATCTCATAGTCCAAGACTTGAATTGAAGTAGGCCTTAGAGTTTCAAAGTGCTTCATTGAGCCGCATCCAATTAGAAAGGACCATGTTTCCACAAATATTGGGACAAAAATTGATAGGTGAAAATAAAATGTGACTGTGAAAATCTTGAAAAAACAAAAGGAAGGGGAAAAAACCCGAGTTTACACCCAAGTTACAAATTATTTCACATGGAAAGAGGAGAAAACAAATTTGGACTTAAAGTGATTTGACCAAAGGAAAAGACTGATCATGGTAACCAAATGAAGGATAGAGCTTTCATGTATCAACACTGGGAGATAGAAAATATGACAGAGCTTGCAAACTGAAAAATTTCAAGGACATGGGGGTGAGATAAAATTGAGCACCAACATCAGCTAGACTCAGGGATGGGATCTCCTATCAAGTGCCACAAGAACAAATAGCAGACCGTGTCAAAAAATAAACCATTGGGAAACGGAGTCAAAGAACACGCCTGTAGAATAGAACAATAATAACCAACTTTCAAAAATAAAATTTAGAGATAGGTGAGAAAATACCAAACAGGCGTGGTCTCTCCACGTGTCCCAGGCCTTAGAAAGTTGCTTGAAAATTTTAAGTATAAAGAGGAGATAGCATAAGCCTCCACGTGTCTCCCTGGAACAACTTTTATATTCCATCAACTAGAATGATGCCCAAAAACAGAGACCTAAAACAAGTGTTGGCTCACCACATGTATCCTTAGCATAACTTCTAAGGTAGAAACTGGAGACAGATCCTCAAATGAGCGCTAGCCCTCCATGTGTCCATTGGTCTAAAAAATCTACTCCAACTGCATGAAAAAATGTGGTAGGGCAGGAGAAACCTCCACGTGTCTCCTTGGTGCAACTCCAAAGGTCAAACCAAGAGGTGACTTTTCAGATGAGCGTAGGCCCTCCTTACCCATCTACTAATGAGTTCCATTTTTTGGATGTGCTCACCTTATCAGCAAAACTCAGGTGGGAGTTGAATTAGAAGCCTTAGAACCATTTCATGAAGATGCCCCATGCCCAAGCTATGTCTATCATTCTTATTCTATTAGCAAAGGGCAATCACATTTCCACAGATGTTGAGATCTACATAAATTTGACGAGGAAATAATTTTCACACCTGTCAAACCGTATGAAATGTAGGCAATGACAAATGTGCCTCTGATAAAATGAGTGGAGTGCATGGAAAAAATTCCACACCTGGAGACAAGAAAAATGAATCTTTCTAAAAAACCAATGGACAGAGAATTTACTGGAAATGACTTTGGAACAAATAAGGAAAAATCCAATGCATGCAACACATCCACTGAAGCCAAATTAGGAGTCATATCTAACTCAAAAAGGGCTTCCCACGTTTCCACATGCCCTGGGCCCAAGACATTGGGATAAAAATTGATAGGGAAAACAAAATGTGCACTCAGGGAAAAATATGGTTCCTCCTCCAAGGATGCTTCAACACCAAGGAGGGAAGCATCGACACCCAGAAAAACCTGTGGCAGGAAGCAGTCTCTACTCCTTCCTCAGTCCACCCAAAACCCAATTTTAAGAAGGAGCCAATGGAAGAACCCAAGTCGGGACGAGGGAAATTCTTGAAGTGCCACATGGACAAGATAAAGAAGTGGAAAATTCCTCAAATCCCCTGGATTTCAAAATGATTCTTGACCAAAGGAACTCTGTCTCGTGGTCCTCTTGCCCCCAATGATCATGGTAACCAAATAGGGAAGAGGAAAGTCTTCCTCCCGGATCCTCAGGACCATAGCTTTCATGCATCAACACTCCAGGATAGTGTCTGGCCCAAGGCCAAAAATTCCTAGAGAGATAAAAAATAAGCGTCTCACAGAGCCCACAAGGTGAGATCCAAAATCTTCAGGAAGAGATTTCAAGGACAAACAGTTGGGGCGAATCTTATCAAATGCTTATGTCCAAAGATAAAGTTGTGGCACCATTGACATCCAGATCTGACTATAAAGGTGAAATGGGAACTCCCTATCAGTGGATGATATGCTGGTTCCACACGAACAAATATCAGACCAGCATTATAAAGAACTTAAAGTTTAGAAAGTAACCTTTGCCCATGGGATTAGGCATTTTGATGGAGTCAAAGAAAAAGCTTCATCTACACCTGGAATAGAGGACTTTGGGAGAATTAAGGAAATAAGGCCCAACTAGTTGTATCCCTGAGTGATATACATTGCCATCTTCAGGATGAGGACAAACCGAGAAATTGATAACAAAATGGTCTCCAAAGAAAAAAACGAAGGGACTCTTCAATTTTACATGAAGAAGCACATAATTCTTATCACTCATGTCGAATAATGGAAAAAACTCGGATTTTGAAAGAAGCCAAAAGAAACTGGCAAGACTATACGTTGAAGAGATTCACAAACACAGTGGGTGTATACCTTGATTCTGAGAAATCAATCAATTGGAAATATTTTCAAATATCAGCCTCTCATTCAATAGAAAAACTTTCTATTTTGATTTCCTTTAGAACCTAAGCTATTCCCCATCTAAGTCTTTATGCTAACAAGCTTTGTATTCAGAAGGTATTTTCATCTTATTAATATGATAAAAATTTGAATATCATTATTGAATAATGGGCCTTTTGCTCGTTCCAGATTCTCAATGCATGATCCTTCAAAATTTCCATAGTGTATATGTGTAAATTTCCCTTAATCCTCAAAGCAGA
Organism: Taxus chinensis; assembly: GCA_019776745.2. Classification (NCBI taxonomy): domain Eukaryota; kingdom Viridiplantae; phylum Streptophyta; class Pinopsida; order Cupressales; family Taxaceae; genus Taxus; species Taxus chinensis. The sequence goes on from CM034148.1 coordinate 793,417,501, forward strand.
AGGTACTTCTTGTCACCTGACTATTGCTCTTTGTTATCAGGGCCCATCCACAATAGCACAAGTGATCCCTTGAAAAGACTCTGCTAAATTATCCCACCACATTTCCCACACTGAAAGCTCTTATAGTCACTTTCTTATCAAACAACTTCTTCAATTTATATCTGAATTTTGCATGCCTCTGATGGGATGCCATTCTTTCTTCATCTAACTCAACAATTTTATTTATGTGAGAATCATAGGGACTAAAATTTTGATCTTCCATCTATTGAAGAAATTGAATTGAAGATAATTGCATATGTAAGGGAAGCAAAGCTTGAGTTCCATATACCAGCTCAAATGGGCTTTTTCTAGTAGCTTGTTTAACAGTGATTTGATCAGCCCAAACAGTAAACTTCAACAGCTCACCCCACTTTCTTTTGTTCAACTCCAAAGTTCTTCTAATTATCTTCAACAAATTTTTATTGCTAGAATTTTCTTTTCCATTTCCTTGGGGATAATAATTAGAAGCATATGTCAAATTGATCCCATATTCATGGCACATGGCCACCAAAGGTTTAGCTCGGAAGCTCATGGAATTATCATCAACTATTTTGGCAGGAACTTCAAACCTGCAAATGATATGGTTCAGAATGAAATCCATGACAATTTGATGAGTTACCTTCTTGGTGGGGATTTCCTCCACCCACTTGGTGAAGTAATCAGTGGCCAATAAAATCCACTTATGGCAAGAACTTGAAGGATCTGAAATCTCACAAATGAAATCCATTCCCCATTGCCTAAATGGGGTTTCAATTGATACATGTTACAAAGGAAGGGAGCCTAAAGATTTCAGTCTTCCAGAAAAGCGTTGGCAACTTTCACATTTTCTTACCAACAAAGTTGTGTCTTTGAAAAGAGTTGGCCACCAATAACCAGCTCTTAAGATTTTATGAGTTGTGACTCTTCCAGCAAAATGTCCCCCACAAACTCCTCCATGGAGATCAGCAATTTTTAATGGGCTTCATCTTCAGTAATGCATCTTAAGAGAACTCCCTCAGGGTTCTTCCAAGCTAACCCAAAATCAATAATGACATTTTTTGGGAAGCTAACTTAAGTGCTCTTTTATGATTCTTGCTCAAATGTTCAGGGCACAGTAGATGTTTGAGATAAAAAAATGATGTCCTTGTACCATTAAAAATTTATAATTTTTTCAAGGACATTCAACCTTTCTTCTTCAACTTCATTTACCTTGATTATATGTAGATTGCTCTCTGCCATAAATTTTTCTAGGCCCAAACCTCTGACTGATTTTGTTTTTTGGATATCCATATCATACTCTTACAATTTTTTACCAAGCGGCATCTTTTTCTTGAAAACTCCATTTTTGATAGGATATATTTCACCATGGTGTGTGGAACATAAAAAATGACACTGGAACTCAGAATATATGGCCTGAAAACCTTTTTTACTTTTACCAAAGCAAATTCCTGCTTCTCCATGATAGTATACTTTAGCTTAGCTCCTTGTAATGCCTTACTAAAAAAGGAAATTGGTATTTCATCTCCCTCATCATCCTTCTGCAAAAACAAAGATACAATAGTAATTTCTAAAGAAAAAGAAAACATTTGGAAATCCTTCTTATAATCTGGAGCTGCTAAAATAGGGGCATTCTTTAATGCTTCTTTAATCCCAGCAAAATCTTGAATAGTTGCTTCTTCCCATTTGATTCTTTGATCTTTCTTTATCATGCTAGTGATTGGGATAGTTAGTTCAGCAAAGTTAGAGATAAATCTCCTAATAAAATTAATCTACCCAAAAAAGGATTGAATTCCCTTCTTAGTTCTTACAATAGGGACTTTTTTGATGGCTTCTACCCTTTCAGGATCAATCATGACCCCTTCCTTTGACACAATGTGCCCAAGAAACATTTCTTTCTAAACTCCAAAATGACACTTCTTTGGATTTAGTGAAATACCATACTCCCTGCATCTTAACGACATATTTTCTAAGTGTTGCAAGTGGTCACTTCTTTTTCTGGAGAAAACAGTCACATCATCTTGATATACAACAATGAAATCATTAATATAGCCAGAGAAAGCTACATCCACTACTCTTTAGAAAGTGGATCTAGCATTCATTAGACCAAAAGGCATCCTAACATATAAATATGCTCCCCAAGGAGTGGTAAAATCAGTCTTGATTTGCTTTGATTCCTTCACAACTACCTGGTTATATCTAGAAAAACCATCCAAGGTGGATAAAATTTTTGAACCAGTAACCAATTGTAACATATTGTCAATATTTTGCAGAGGGTAGTTATCCTTCATTGATGCTCTATTGAATTTTATAAATTCCACAAACATCCTTATATATTTGTTCTCCTTTCTAACAAGTACCAAGTTTGCAACCCATGATGAGTAAATTGTGGGCTGTATGATTCCTCCATCCCTTAAACTTTTTAATTCTTCTTGCATCTTCAGCGAAAGGAGTGGATTGATCAGCCTATGTTTCTACCTAAACGTCTTGGAAAAATCTTCTAAGGTAATTTCGTGTTGGGAAAGATCCTCTCTGTATGCTTTTATTTCAAGATAAGACCATGCTAAAAATTCCTGGTACTTATTCAACAATTGGACATATGAATGCTTTTCATTCCTTGCTTCAGATTGCTACCTAGATAGATCTTATGTGGTTTATCCTTCGTTTCCAGTTCATTCTCTTCAACATCCCTCGAGGCTGACATGTGTCTATTGACATGATGTAATCAGCATTATCAAATTTTGATTCAAGTGCTACCAAACCTCTGGGAATATTATTATTCTCTACTCAAACCTCTGGGAATATTATTATTCTTCAACTAAATGATGTCTTTACCAAATAAAGTCTCCTTTCCAACAACCGCACAAACCATTGGCTCCCAATCTATACGTTGATCAGTAAATTCTCCTTGGTTCTGAAACAACCTTTTCATCTAGGCATAGTCTTCGAACACTTTCCAGTGTTTAACATTGTCAAGAACAGATGGCATAGTCAATACCTCAATATTATACTCACAATAGGGGGATACAGTGCAATTTTCAAATCTGGACCCCAATACGGCCAATTTTTCTACTAGAGTATTGTACTTCCTATCATGATGTATTATGTTGAAGGATTCAAACATTTCAATGATATCCCAAATTGCATGCTTATACTACTTCATTCTCTAATTTTTTGTTGCATACAGTTGTCTAACCTGCTTGAAAATTAGCTCTGAGTCTCCTTTAATAATGATGTCTCTAATACCATATTTCCAAGCAAATTGTTAAACCCAATAACAGTGCTTCATATTCAGCAATATTGTTAGTGCACTCAAAGTTGAGTTTAAAAGAGAAAACAACCTCTTCCTGGCCTTGAGATATCATAACAATACCAGCACCATTTCCAAACTTAGAGCAAGCCCCATCAAACAACAAAGTCCAAGGAGAACCTACTTGATTAAGAGACTTACATTGATCAATTTTGTGCTCTTTACCATCAGTAAATCCAACAAAGTTATCTACATCAGTGTCAATGTATAACACTTCATAGGAAGCATTATTGGGATCCTCAATGAGATGTGAGCATGTTCTTTTCACCATACAACTTTACAAGTGCTTCCCTCAATAGGTATAGTGGAAAAAGACATATCCATTTTCACACTACCACCCACACTAGCATTGCATTTTCTTGATAACAACATTCCCCATTTGGCAGGGCAATCAAGAATAACAACATCTAGTTTTGAAATTCTTTCCTGGGTAAGCTGCAAGTTGTACTATCAGACCCTTGAAAAATCCAACCACTAGCACTCTCCTGGAATCCATGGTAGTGCACTTCCCATAAGCTTTTGTCACTTTGATATCTAATTCATTCATGACCTGAAGAGGCATAACATTGCATGATGCTCCAGGATCAAACATATAGTTTTGTATCAGCATGTCTTTAATAATCAGAGTAGTGAAAAATGGATCTACATTCAGCTGATATTCAACTAAGGATGTTCCCAAATATACTTCAGGTGGCTCACCTAGTTTTTCTAGCACTTGGGGTTTTTATGATTCTACAATGGTAGGAGGAGTCTCAACATTGTTTACATTTCTACCTTAGGTAATATGTTCTTCTTTCAATCCCAAATAGTCAAAGGCCCTTTACTTGTGCTCAGGAATTCTAAACAACTCAACAATTGGAACAAAAATATTGATCTCACTCAAGACTTTAGTCAATGTCATAAGGAACATATTTGGGCAAGGAAGCATTTGGAGGAAGACTGAAAATCTCATCTGACATCAATAGGATTTTCCATGGTCTGAAGCATAGGCTAGGGATACAAGTTCTTCTTGGGGACACAAGGATTTTTCCAGATGTATCTTTCTTAGGAGTTTATTTTGAGATATTGGTGAGAACTAGAGTTTTTGGTTTAGCCTAAGGCCCTACCCCTTTGAAAACTTTCCTCCTAGTGTTATACTCTTTTTCATGCCCAAGTACAACATTCATTAACAACTTCCTATCCTCCACATAAGGGATTCCTCCATCATACTTTTTAATCATTAATGCCCTTAAGTATTCAAAATCATTACTAGGTGATTCAAAAGCTTGCACCATATCTATTTCAAAAGTATGATAGGGAGGAAGGGGTAATACCCAGTAGATGCAATCCCAGAAATCTACAGCAGTTTTGGTACTAATTAATTCAGTCAAAGTTGTTCCTTTCCATGAGCTTATAAAGCACCCCATCATTCACACATCATCATTATTGTCATCATCAGCTTCCTCAACTTCTTTTTCTTCATCACATGGGGCATGTGGAAAGAAACATCTATCACATCACTCAATTTCATTGGATTCTTCCACAACAGCATTTGGCAGTCAAATGATCACGCACAATTCTATTCTCACGGGCTTGGAGCTATCTATTCCTTGATCCCACAGGCCCTTTACCTTTGTCATCTGATCTGTGATCACCTCTTGGATGATTTGAAAATATTTCTTGACCTTGTGCTTTATTCTGACCTTGGGAACTTTGTCCAATCCCCTTCTCTGCTATGGCCAGTTTATAGGATATTTCCTTAACAGCTCCGGAAAAAAATTTCAAAACCTCCTCTAGATCCACAGACTTATTTGACTAAGGCTTCTCTGGATTGATCAACTTGATACATTCCCTCTTAGGATGCTTACCAATATCTTTGATAATGTTTTCAATCTACAAAGTCATGGTGAAGGCCTACCTCAATATTGTTGGGATCTTATTCCTTAAATAATACGCATCCTTCTTATCAAAAGCATCAGAGTATTTTATCAAACAAGAAAAATCACTTGGCCTCAGGATCATAGGTAGCCTATTCAGGGTCTTATTAAACCTTGTATTGAATTCATGAATAGAATCATTATGATTATTTTTTATATTTTCAAATTCTAATAAAGGAAACCTAGGGTCTAGTTTATCTCCATACTACAATCTAAAAGCATTCTGCATTTTTGTACATGAATCAATGGAGTTGTCTGGAAAATATTTATACCAGTCCCATGCATCCTCCTCTAGAGTATTAATAAAAAAAATTATGTACACATCCTAAAATTTGATCTCAAAGCCTTCCATCATATTGACAAAAATCTTTAAGTGTTGATCCCCAGTAATGGCATTATTTCCTTGAATTATAGGAAGTCTATTTCTAACATCTTGGGGCACAACATTTGAATATCCATCCATACCTCTGAAATCTATATGACCAAAAGTGTTCACAAATAATGGAGGTCTGGGTGGGGGCTGGGCCATATTGTTTTGGGGAGGTGATCTTATAGGAGAAACAAAATGATGAGGAGTGAGGGGTCTGTGGGGCACAGGAATGTAATTCTCAAAATGAATGTTCTCTAAGAACTCTATTTCTTGGAAGATGTTATCAGTTTTGGAGAACACAGGGACAAAACAAGATGAAATTTTTTCAAATACAAAAGAAGGCCCCTCTCTAGATGGAGAATTCAAATCTATAAAAAGACTACTTGATTTAGAAACACTTGAAGAATTATGGCAATCTTCAATGACAAGTTTATCGGTTTCCACAATTGATAACTCCTTTCTTGATTCCTGATCTCCAACAACTTTCCAGATTCTTCTTCCTTCCGAATTCATCTTTCCTGGCTCTGGAAACATCTTTCTGGTAGGTTATCTAGCAAGGAAAGATCTTTTTCCTTCCAGCTTTGTAAAGATTAGTGATAAATTGCAATTGAAAGAGGTTAAGACACTGGCATTTATCAAAAATTCATTCAATACGGAGTCGCCACTAAGTATTTTCACCATAGATGTGCAAATGCACTAAAATTGATCTATCAAATGTTTATCAGTACTGAATTCATGCAAACCTTCATAGATCTAACCCTCATTTACCCATATTTAACATTGATGATGTAAACTTAGTGCAAAAACCAACAGAAATTGGAAATATTACATGTAGAACTTGTAACTTTGTTCGATTCTTACAAATCTGGATACAGGATGATGCTTAAACAACGTATTTGCACTTTAAAATTTTTAAGAAGCATTTACCAGGGTCTATATGTGTTGTTGGTGTTCAAACTTTGCACACAACTTCTTGTCCCCGAAAACCATGCCAATCTGGTGTTATTTCCACACAAATAAATCTCCGAGCTCAAATAATCCTAGGCAACGTAAATCAAGTCCACGGAAACAACGCCACTATGGTGTTTTTGCCACACAAATTAATCTCAGAGCTCAAATAATCCCTGGAAACGAATCCATTTAGGTGTTGTTACCACACAAATAAATATCAGAGATCAAATAATCCCCGGCAATGGCGCCATTTGGGTGTTGGTATCTAAATTGATTCTCCCTTGGAAACCAAGCAATATCAAAGATTTAGCATGACACTGAGAGACAGAAAAATCATATTATGAGTCCTTTTGTATCCAGGGAGGGGATTTTTCTGACTCTTTGTCACTCGGGCATCAGAGAAATGAATAACACCTTTATTAAGGATTTGATCTATCCTCACTGTTTTAGGCCGTGCCTTTCGACCAGGATGAGAGGACCCATTTTGTAACCTCTTTCAGTGAAGGAGAATGAAGATATCATTCTTTACTCAAATTTGAAAGGAGACCCTAAGAAAATATGATCAATGCACCATAATTTAACTCTCATGAGTTGTCACTTCTAAAGAATGATGATATTTCCTAAACAGGGTTGAAGGTTGCTAGAGACATTATGGGATCCTGATTGTTTCTACATATTTTGGCAGTAGAATTTACACATTTGTGGACATATAGGGCAAACAGGGGTAGTTCAGGTGGGATTCATTGTTTTTTTAGTAATTTTGGTGGGATATTAAGCAGTATAAAATTGATTATGCCAGATCTTTGAGAACCTTAGCAACAATTGCAATACTAAATGACAGAAAGCTTCAGAATAGATAAAATATTCCTTCAACCAGAAGGTGTGCATTAATGGAGTCCCAAATTTACATGGTTTCACATAATCTTAAAGAATTTAACACGAAGGCTCGAGCTAAAGACTTAATTAAACATTAAGACCCCTGGTTCCTCACACCTAAGATACACTGAAAGGATTATAGACAATCTTTATCAACAAAATGATAGTAAAGTGATTTTAAATTGTTTATCTCATTACAGGATGAAGGATCTTCTTGAAATGAAATTGTAAATGCCACTAAATTGTCACAATGACAAGATCCTGTGTGATTCGGAGGGAATTTAACACAAGATTGCAATAGGAACAAGAAAAAATACTTGCAGACATTCTGAAATAAAGAAGACACAAATTTGTCAAAGATTGACACAGATTAATTCAAATTTGATTAGATTCGTCAGCAGGGGAAAGTTTATTTGAACAGTCTAAGAGCTTGTCAATGGTTGTACACTCACAACCAACTTGACATGATTGAAATCTAAAACACAGTAAATTAACAGGTTTCTTAGATTGGTCTCTCAGGAAGATGGGATTTCTCAAATTTTCTCATAAGAAATCAACCCCTGACCATTTTCAATAGTATTATTTCACACAGAATGTTTCCGTTCCAGAATAGAGTTGCTTCTATCCTTTCATTCTCTTGAGAAACAGATAAGGGTTAGGGATAGGAGGAATACCTGTTGAATGTTGGGAAGGTGTGCGCGTACCGTAGAGAGATCAGATCGATTGTGAAGAACTCCTTTTTGTCTGGGAAGGGCTACCTGTAAATAAGAACGCAAGACCACTAGATTTTAGTTAGACAACAAGTGAGGGAACTACCTTAGGCTCAGGAAATATTAGACTTCCTTTCGAAGGTGGTTAATTCCCCATTTAACATGAATTAAAGAAAAATGATAACAAAGAACTACAAGATAATACTTACTGGTTCTTGATGAAGATACAGGTTAAAGGAATGTGGTGGCGATAGTAAGGCTTAGTTGGGATGATCCGGTATTAGAAAGCGAGCTAATGAAGCTATCCTCAGTCTTTTCCAATGCTTGAATGAGGGTGACAGCAATCTAGTTGCTCAGCTGCAGTCTTCGGCTCGATGGTCTTCTCTGCAACCTCTTCTGCTTGTTTCACTTCTCTTTCCTGCCCAAATGAATTCTAGATCCTTTCTTTTTGGTTGGGGGAAGTCATTAATAGGGAACCGATGGTGGTTACGTAACCGACGGCGGTCGAGTAGGAACTGATGTTGGTTAGGTCAAAGTGGCTATTTTTAGTAAAACAACCATCTTTCCCTCCTTTTCTCCCGAGGGATCAGTTGTGGGCTTGGTCAAGTTATTATTAGGTTTGTTTTGATGCGGGTGAGGGGTGATGAGTCATGGGTGTGGGTCTGGGCCAAGTCATAGGTATTAATTAGGTTGGTTTAGGGTTAGGGCTAGGTCATGGTGAGGTGGCGGGTTTGAAGATGTGGATTTATTAATTATAAGGTAATTAATAAATCATTAGGTGTGTAAGGTTTTAGGTGGTGAGGTAGGGTTAGGTTGCGGGACGAGATACGAGGTAAAGGGTGTCGTAAGACACAAATTTGGTGTCTACATTTGCCCCTTGTTGTCTTGTAGCTTGTATTTTAAAGCTGCATTGACACATATAAAAAGTGGTTTCCCTGGTTAAGGGTATAGGTAATCCCCCTCAAATCTATCAGGGATAGGGTTGATAAAGGGTGAATTATGATAAGATGATGGTAAGATGGTGGGGTAAGTTCAAAGAAGCCGACACATGTTGAAATGTAGTAGTGCGACCAGGGTACACGAGTTGAAGAGAAAACAGGTAATTTATAGGCAAAGGTCGATAGTTTATCCAAACAAGGTTGATATAATCCTAGTATCCAAGGCATAGGAAGTAGCTCCAGGGGATATAACAGGTAAGGTACCAGAACGTTTAGGCATGTTCGGCGAGTACCAAATGGTTGGTTTGGTTGAAATAAACGTCACGGTCTTGGTCTAGGCAAGGCTGGTCGGCTGAACAAGTCAAGTATCCTAGTTATGATAAAACACGAATAGGTGAGCTCAATGGAACAAACAGCTACATGATAGAATCGTAAATTGTGGGTCTTGGTCGAGGTACTTAATTGGTGCGGCCTTAGTTAGTTGCGGCCTTGGGTTAGGCCGATTGGTTGGTTGCAGCCTTGGGTCGGGCCGATTGGGTGGTTGCGGCCTAAGGTCGGGCCGATGAATTCAAAATAAGGCTATTTAGCAAAGACAGGGGTAGGTGAGGTGGTGAAAAAATGGAGATTGGTGGATAAGGGTGGGAGTTAGGTTAAGTAAGTAGGTAACCGGTATCGGTTATGAGTGACTGATATCGGTCACAAGACTGATACCGGTCTTCTAGGGCGTGCCGTAACCGGCATCGGTTATATGTCAAAACCTATAAAAAGAAAAATACGGCGTGTCATTTTCACATTATCAATTTAAGTACCAACATTTTGCTTTTCTGATTTCTTAATTTATTTTGTTGAGTTTGTGGGCTGAGCTTGGCACTAGTTGAGTGGAGGAGTGAGTGATTGGTAGGCCCTAGTGATCAGGAGGCAAAGTTTTGATTGGTGGAGGACCCTGCTGAGGATATTTGGAGCTATGGCACAACCTAGAGGAGTAGGAGGTGCGGGAGGAGCTAGACACACCACCACCTATCCCACCACAACGATGTGTAGTCGTACCGGTAGGTTCTAAATCCCTATTTGTGTGAAGTTGATTAATTTAGCTAAGATGTGGGTTTTGGGGTAGGAATCTAAAATGTGATAAAACAATGAATAAATGAAGGTAAATCATAAAATGGAGTGGGTAGATATGTTAGGTAAGTCAACATGGTAGGGTGGGTAAGTTTGTAGGCAATTGGGCTGGGTAGATAGGTAAAAAAAAAAAAAAAGGGGGATTTGGTGGCCATTTTTGATCCTGCCCTGAAATCCGACAGTGACCAATGTCGGTCACTAAGCAACCGGAAGTGGGTAACAACTAAAGGCTAGTTGGTTCTGAGACCAACATCGATCATGTGTCGACCGACGGCGGTCATGTGTGACCGGTACCGGTCATTATGGGCAGGAGGTAATGTTGTGAAAGTAGGTATGTTGATTTGTTGTAGGTGGGTAGGATAGAATTTTGGGGTGAAGGGGGAGAGGGTAGAGTGGCTAGGAAAGGTGAGTGGGGTAGGGGGTAATCGGGTGGTCGGGGGCTGGTGCAGGTAGTATAGGTTATGGGTTGTGAATGAATTGGGAGGGGGTGAAATGTGCTGGGATATAGTTAGAGGATGAGAATAAAGGCAGGTGGATGTATGAGTGGGGTAGTTCATAGGTTGTGGAATAGGTAAAGGGGATATTGTAGGTGTTTTGTTGGGTGGGGCTAGTGATATTTGGGGTTATTGGGTGGGGGAGTGAGTATAGAGGGTTAAGGTAGTTGTTTTGTAAAGGGTAGGCCTGATGGAGTGTGTTATTTTTGAAGGTACGCTAGCAGCTGACGATGCGGGATCGGATGCCGCCTCTACTAGGGCGGATGCGGCCACATGTGACTGTAGCATACTGGGCAGTCATGTGGGAGGTTGGACTCGGAAGAGTCCAAATATATAGGGTTATGAATAGGGACCATAGCTTGATGGTTGCCCTTATCGAGAGATGGGATCCAGCAACCAATGTCTTCCATCTCCCTACTGGAGAGATGACGGTCACACTTGAGGATATGTATTGCATCCTGAGACTGCCGATCATTGGTGAGGTAGTGTTCCAGGTGGATGCAGAGATAGCAATGGATAGCATCCTGCAGGTATTCGGGGATGCAGCCTTATTGATTACATATCACAATGCAAGCATCTGCTACGGCGATATGTATCACGCAGTATAGATAGGAGACACGGCTTGCCATGATGATTGATGATTGGTATCACTTGCTTCACCCTTACTGACTCAGAGGGAGGCTGCTTCCCATGGGCTTTGATGGGAGTATTACATGAGATGGTGGAGGATCACACCTGTTATGCATGGGCACCAGTGTATCTGGTGCAGTTATACAGAGAGCTCTGGGGCTATCGCCGTATGAGGTGATTTGGCATATGTTTGAAATTTTTGTTACACTACTGGGGCCTACGAGCATATCATATGTATACGACCAGTAGGGTTACCCTAGCAGCCAGGGGCTATAGGTAGTGTATAGATATGGATTCAAGAGGTGGTTGGGGGTCGTGGTCAAGCCACGAGCAGTGATTGTAGGGCAAGATGTGTCAATACTACCGGCATATGTTAGAGTGCCTGACCGCACTCGATATTATATGGAAGCCATACAGAGGTCATCAACCCCAAGGAGGATCCCGAGCGCAGCTACGATGGATCTAGTATATCTTCTGGATAGCTAGACGGAGACCCAGGGTAGCATGAGCAGATTCCCCTAGAGAGGGTACACTGATAGTTGGGTTTACGATAAGACGAGCCACCTCCCTTCCCATAGTATCAAAGGGAGGATGTAGAGGCACCACTGCCTCCTCCGTATCCATTGGTCCCAGTTTGGGTCACAGAGAGACCAGTGGATGATATGGTGGACGATGCCGATGTGACAGATTCATTTTTGGTTTGGTGGGTAAGGCAGATAGTAGCCATGAGAGCACAACCCGCACAGCTAGATTTGGCAGCTGTTATAGCGGAGAGGAACCATCTCTTGTGCCAGGTGCAGCTATTATAGGGGCAAGCTTGTTACTACACAGTCACAGATTGGGGTTCTACAGGGGCAGTTAGCCCAAGCACCAGTACAGGCATAGGCACAGCCACAGGCACAGCCATAGGCACCGGTACTGGCATAAGCACCGCCTCAACGCATATGTGTAGGTACAGGCACCACCTTAGGCACAGGGTGTACAGGCAGATTAGGGGCCTCTTCTATTAGGATCCGAGGGACCAGCCCCCACCAGCCATGGTGGCACGGGCCCGATATATGGAGGTGAGAGCGGAGGCCCCATATTATTAGGACGTGCTAGATGGTACCAGTGCCGACTATCAGCCATATGCGGCTCACAGGACGGAGACATCCTCAGAGTCATAGGTCACAAGGGGCCACAGCCACATCCAGTGGGTCAGTGACAGGTAGGAGGCGAGATCTAGTACACGGGCCAGCTGAGAGACGAGTCAAGGGAGGGAGAGAGAGATGAATCACCCCAGGAGCAGGGTTGGGTTTTTTTGATTTGATAGAGACACCGGTCTGATGAACCGAGTGTGTATATAGAGGCCTGCGTGCCCACATAGGATTTATTTATTCATTTTTGTTGTATATACTGGCCTGCGAGCCATGTACATTTTTTATAGTTGATACCGGCCTGCGAGCCGAGTAAATTTTTGAAATAAGAGACCAACCTACAAGCCAAGTTGATATTTTGACAAAGACAGCGGCATGTGTGCTAAATTTATATTTTTAGATCACAGAGGCCCCATGTAGGGCAATTTTTATATTTTGACATTGATTTGATGATGATATATAGATGAGTTTTCTCCACATGGTGTGTAAATTTTTTTATTTGATGCATGTATTAGAATGTTTCATGTGTTTTTTCAATGGTATTGAAATTTCATGTATATATAAATGATATTGATGAAGTTTTGCATATGTGTTAATGGTTATTCTGATGATAGATATTGAAAATTATGTCGTTATGCAAGGAAAAGAGGTGGGCGCCACAAAAAAATTGCAAAAAAACATAGAAATGGCCTAGGATAACCAAAGGGAGAGAGGTGACCAATATCGGTTAGGTAACCGATGTCGGTAGTCATTCGCCCGATACCGGTTAGGTAACCCGATTTTGGTTATACTAAAACAAGATTTTCTAAAAATAGAAAAGCTTGGGAGGTAACTAAAGTTCTTATTTTTAGAGTCATGCAACAAGTTAAATACAAGAATGCGGCGTTGTTGATGGCTTAATACAGGTAAAATTGCATGGGAGAATTGAGTGATAAGGAGGAAAGAGACAGGTAAAGTAATCGTGGGCTTACATTAAGAAGGTAGAAAGGAAAGTTATATTGAAGAGGTTGGTGAACATGGCTGAACAAGGAGAAGCATCCAGTGAGCAGAGAAGAGAGGGAAGATAGGTTCCACCTCAAGCTGCTGCATCCCAAGAGGTATAAGTTTTGGTTGAAATTCAATTCTTGCATGTTTATGAATAGGATGAGATAAGGTAAGTGGGTAGAGATGGAAAATAAAAGGTGATAGGAAAGGGTTTGGGATGGGGTGAGTGTTATGGGGTAGGTAATCAGGTGTTTTAGGTATGTTTGTGGGTACAGAGAGGTGGTAAACGAGCAAATAATTATCGTAGGTGGTGTTTTTAAGTAGGGTGTATAGAATTGATAGTGACCGATATCATTTAAAGATAACCGGTATCGGTTAGGTAACCACTATCAGTTATCTATAACCAATATCGGTTACTATGTAAAATTCCATAATGTGATAAAAAATACCTGGGGATTTTATTTATTGATTTGTTATTTGTTGATTTGATGTATGCAGGCAGAGGCGGGGTTGAGGATGAATGATAGGGTGCCAGCTTTGTTTGTCACGGGTTCGAGAGGATGTAACACCAGCTGAGTGGGCATTGATAAACCATGTGGGGTTAAGTGGAATCCGCTATTATTCACGAATCGCATGAAATCATGCTATGTTGTAGGCATTGATTGAGAGATGGAATCCAGAAAAGAATACCTTCTATCTGCCAACAAGGGAGATGACAGTGATGTTAGAAGATGTGTTCCGAATTTTGAGACTCCCAATTACAAGGAAGACTAGTGTATCAGGCAGGGCCTAACGTGGCACGGGGAGTGATAACAACAGTATTTGGTCCAGCTGCACGAGATTTGACACAGCGAAGTTTGACATTCACTTATGGTATAATGTTTGCAGCACACCCTGAGGCAATAAGGTTGGCAGTGGATTTAATGATAGCGGTGGGGTATTATGCATTACCGAGGGTGGATGGGGGAAGATTTCCAAAATCATTGATGTGTATTATTTGGGAAATGATAGAAAGGAGTGTGAATTTCGCATGGGCACCCGCATATCTGGCAGAGCTATACAGGGGTTTATGGGCCTGCAGGCAAAATCAGAGGAATACACTAGATTATGCATACTTATTACATTGTTGGGCCTATGAGCACATTATGTGTGTGTGACCAATAGGTGGACCAATCCAAGGAAGAGAGATAGGAGTGCAGAGGTTGGGATTCAGACGATGGGTCCAGACAGAGCAAGAGGCAAGATCCGAGGCCATGAAAGATGACGTTGAGTATTATAGGTAGATGTGGGAGATGGTGATGATTGCGGATATCCATTGGAGGCCTTACGAGAACTATATGGTGATGGAGAACATAGCTGAGGATTTGAGGGGTGTAGAGTGATTGAGGTGGATCGCGAGACACAGGCCAGGTGAGTACGAGAGGATTTCTCTAGATCACGTGCGGTGACAATTTGGATTTGTTCAGGATATACCCATGGCTTATAGACCATACATGAGGATTGACGCCGAGGCAGCATTCTCACCTCCTCGGCTGACACCTCCAGAAGGACTAGAAGAGACAGCAGTTGATTGCAGGGTAATGGATGTAGGAGTGACAGAGGCTTATAAATTATGGTGGGTAGCAGAGCTGCGAGGTACACGTGAGAGGGCCGATCATCCTGACATAGCTATGATTACAGCGGAGAGAGATCACCTGCAAGGTTTAGTTCACCAGCTTCAAATGTAGGTGAATGAGACAACGGGATTGTTAGCGGTTTCGCAGTCATGAGTGGAGAGACTAGAGGCAAGATTCCTCCATGCGAGAGGGCGTATTCATATGTTACATGAGAGATTGGTGGATCAGTGGGAAGAACTAATAGCAGTGGCACCTTCGAGGATGGAGAGGCCAGGTGAGCGGCGTCGATGATCACGATCACCACCTGGTTCAGGATGAGGCGCAAGGGTCTAAGTGAATTTCATAGGGGTAGAAGAATAAATAAGGATGCCGACTTGCGTGTCGATGATAGAGAAGATGTATTTGTTTAACATCTAAATAAAATTGAATATGTATGTTGCTTTGAGTTTACAATAATAATAAGAATGTTTGTGTTTTGAATGTTTTGAATTGATAAAAGACCAAGGTGAGTGTTATCAATATAAATATGTGAAATCATCTATATTTTAACAACACATGATAGGTTATGGTAGGGGATGGTCGAGCTAACCTTGGGAGACCCCATGTCTCCTAAGTGCTGCCTACATAGCCCATTGCACAAAGCAAGGAAGGGCCTCAGACCAATGTAGTTCTCCCTCAGGACCAGGGAGAGATGAATTTAGGCAATTTGGTTGTGTTTAGGCAATTTTTTGGTTGGTAAAATTTTTGATATTGGTAGGGTAAGGTTGTTGGAGTTAGTAAGGTATAGGTGAAGTGAGGGTTAGCTTACCGAAGCATAAGGGAACCATGTCCTGATTAAGGTCAACATATAATCCCAGATTCGGGTAAAAGAGGCAAAAAATGTCCCGTAGTTGAAAAGAGCAAAACAAACCACGTATTATCGTAGGATGAGCTTGAATCCCTAGGTACCTTGCATAGGTGAGAAGTCGATAGGTGAAAAGAGTTGTATAATCACAATATATCAAATATATGTCACGTCCCTTGAGTTTTGTTGTTTTGAAGAATGGTGAGGTGAGGTGGATGGTATAGCTGGGGCGCAGAGAACTTATTATAAGGTGTTTATTCTGATGAAAGAGAACCAAACCTAAATAGACAAGTCCATGACTCAAAAGTGCTTTTGAATATTGCTTTTATTTTTCTGGATATAGACTGATCGATGTGGGAAGTCTATATGGGATATGCATTTTGTTGTTCTTGAGGTCTTCACGAAGATGATCAATGCGAAAAGCTTCTGATAGAGGCTGAATTTGTATAGTTGTCCTTCAAGGGAGCAGTCTACTTATAGTAGCAGATGCGGCTTTGCACATAGCTGTCCTTCGAGGGAACAGTCTAGTTTATAATAGCATATGTGGCTTTGCACATAGCTGTCCTTCGAGGGAACAATCTAGTTTATAATAGCAGATGCAGCTTTGCACATAGCTGTCCTTCGAGGGAACAGTCTAGTTTATAGCTTAGAGGTCTAAATGTCTGTTTAACATGAAGCATCTAGTTTTGCAAGAAGTTTGACTCAAGAATATCCCAGAATTGTATAATTGAGAACTTTTTATTTTGATACTTTTAAGTCATATACCAGACTAAAAAGGAGAAGGTATCTTTAAGAGGAGGTGATGATCAAACTATGTGAGGTTGATTCTACTTTGAGATGCACGAAACAAACTATATGAGGTGGTAAATGAGCTCAAGGGATGAGTGCAAGGTAGATAAGAAGTTATGTAACACTAAATTCAACAGTAGAATGGTCGGAGATGTAAGGCATTAAGGGGTTCAGGGTCAGGTTTACCATTAAGCAAAGCCAAATGATAAGTGCCTAATCCGTAAGTGTGAGTGATAATGTAAGGCCCAATCCAATTAGGAGTAGATTTTCCACGTTTGCTCTTTTCTAGTTTGGTCACATGTTGATTCTCTTTGAGGACAATATTGCCAATCTGAAAGGTACACTCATGAATTCACTTATCATAAGCACGCTTGATGCGTTTTTGATAGATTTGAAGGTGGTCAAGAGCTGTAAGATGACGCTTGTCAAGAAGCTCTAATTGGGCTAACCGCTCTTGGCAGAAATCATCATTGGTGAGAATATCCTGGAGAGATATTCTTAGGGAGGGGATTTGTATTTCGAGAGGCAAGATAGCCTCGGTACCATATACCAAAGAGAATGGTGTGGCATTATTCGAGGTACAAATGCTGGTACAATAAGCCCAAACGGCAAAGGGGATGTGATCAGGCCAATTGTTTCCAGAATCATTAACGACTTTCATGAGAATTTTGGTTAGGGTTTTGTTAGAAGATTCAGCTTGACAATTTGCTTGTGGATAGTAAGGTGATGAGAAGCTAAGTTTGATACCAAAGTTGTCACAAAGGTCTTGTAACAACTTATTTTTGAAAGATTTTCCATTATCTGTTATCAGGCAATGAGGAACACCAAAACGATAGATAATGTGATGGTTGATGAACTCGATGATTTTTTATTTTTTGGTTGAAATGAGTGGAATGGCCTCCACCCATTTAGTGTAATATTCAGTTGCTGTGATTATCCAATGGTGACGTTACGAATAAGGTGGGTGAATCTCACCAATAAGGTCTAAACCCCATTGTGAGAAAGGCCAAAGATCTCATGCGACCTGTAGCGGGTGGCTAGGAGTATGTTGAAGGTTGGCATGTTGTCGACACATAACACAATGCTTAACATATTCGCAGTAGTCTTTATTGAGAGTAGGCCAATAATATCCTAGGTGAAGGATCCACTTGGCCATGGCGAGGCCACTAAAGTGCCCACCACAAAGTCTGTCATGGATTTTTTGGGTGGTATGAGCGACTTCAGTGCCAGTTAGACAGCGAAGGAGGATACCATTGAAGCCATGTTTATAGAGGAGTCCCCGCATTATGACATAACGAGAAACACTTTTAAGAAAATCACGTTTTCCATTACTAGTAAGGTCAGGTGGTAGAATAGAGGTTGTAAGGTAGTCGTGAAACTGGTGATACCAGGTATCCTATGAATCAGTAGATACATTATGTACCATACAAACATCCGGAACTAAGTAAGATGGGGCAAAGATTTGTTGGACCAAGACAAATATGTCCGAGTCAGTTAGTGAGGCCGGAATTTGTGAGGCCAAGCAAGCCATAGTATCTGCAAATTTATTATTTGAGCGGGGAATGGTTTGGATAGAATAATGAGAAAATAAGGTATAAAGTGAATCCACGTAATGTTTGTACTTTTGAAGTTCCTCATTTTTACATTGGTAGATGTCAGTAACTTGATTTACTACTAATTGAGAGTCACCAAAAATATTATTAGACCTCACACCTAAGTGTAACATAACATGGAGACCCAAAACAAGGGCCTCGTATTCCTCCGTGTTGTTAGTGCAGGGGAAATCAAGCCTGAACAAAAGAGGCATAGGTTCACCTTCAAGAGGAATGAGAATAACACCTGCCCCTCCACCGCGCTGACATTTAGATCCATCGAAGAAGACGGTCATTGGATACGACACATCACTGGGTGAAAAAGTTGCGATGAGCTCATCAGGGAAAGTAAAATTGGTAAATTGTTCCCCAAGTAAAGGGGCTTCCGCGAGTTATTCTGCTATAGTTTGTCCTTTGACTGATTTTTGTTGTAAAAACTCAAGGTCAAGGTCGGGGAGTAGCATAAGCCATCGGGCGATGCATTGGTTTAGATGAGGTTTGGTATACATATAATGTATGGGGTCAGCGTTGGTGATGAAAACAGTTTTGTGATTCAGGAGGTAATGTCAGAGTTTGGTGGCCACAAATGATAGGGCTAGGCACAACTTTTCTATGTGTGTATACCTAGTCTCCTAATCCACAAGATTACAGCTTATGTAATAAACTTCTTGTTCTGGATGCTCAGAGTCATGATGTGCGAGCATGGCTCCTACAGCATGGTCGGTGGCAGAAAGGTAAAGGTAGAAAGGGTGATTGTCCTGAGGTGGGATAAGCACGAGTGGCTGCAAGAGATAAGCTTTAAGAGCCTCAAAGGCTTGGTGGCATTCCTCGCTCCATTGAAAGACAATGTCTTTTTTAAGGAGATGATGGAAAGGTTGACATCGGTCCAAAAGTTGTGAAATGAAATGCCGGATAGATTGGAGTTTTTCCTGTAAACTACGCAATTGTTGAGGTTAGTGGGTGGGGCATTTCTAGGATAGCTTTGAATTTTGCCAGATCAACTCAATGCCATGTAAAGAGATGCTAACAAAAAACCCCCAAAGGATTTCACCGAAAGGACACCAAAGACACATTTCTTGGTTTGAAGACAAAAATAGTTTGTACAGGTGATTGAAAATAATGGTTTTTTAAAAACATTGAGATGTTCACTGCGAGGTTTAGATTTGCAAGAGATCCTCAACATAATCTTCAAGGATTAGGTGATAAGCATTAAAAATGTAAGTCATTAGCTCGTTGATAGGTCACACAATCATGTATGGGGTCAGCGTTGGTGGGTGATGAAAACGTTTGGTGATTCAGGAGGTAAGTCAGAGTTTGGTGGCCACAAATGATAGGGCTAGGCACAAACTGTTCTATGTGGTTATACCTAGTACCTAATCCACAAGATTACAGCGATGTAATAAACTTCTGTTTCTGGATTTGCTCAGAGTTCATGAGTGCGAGCATGCCTCCATACAGCATGGTCGGTGGCAGAAAGGTAAGGTAGAAAGGGTGATTGTCCTGAGGTGGGATAATGCCAGAGTGGCGTGCAAGAGATAAGCTTTAAGAGATCAAAGGATTGGTGGCATTCCTCGCTCCATTGAAAGACATGTCTTTTTAAAGGAGATGATGGAAAGGTTGACATCGGTCCAAAAGTTGTGAAATGAAAATGCCGGATAGATTGGAGTTTTTCCCTGTAAACTACGCAATTGTTTGAGGTTAGTGGTGTGGGCATTTATAGGATATAGCTTGAATTTTGGCCAGATCACCTCACTGCCATGTAAGAGATGATAAAACCAAGGATTTTTCCCGAAAGGACACCAAAGACACATTTCTTTGGTTGAAGACAAACATAGTATTGTAACAGGTGATTGAAAATAATGGTTAAAACATTGAGATGTTCACTGCGATGTTTAGATTTGCCAAGAAGATCATCAACATAATCCTCAAGGATAGTGTGCATAATTTCATTAAAAATGTAAGTCATAGCTCGTTGATAGGTCACACCATCATTCTTAAGGCCAAACAGCATGACACGATAGCAGAAGGTTCCCCAAGGAGTAATGAAGGTAGTTTTATGTTGATGGGCCGGGGCTACCAAAATTTGATTGTATCCCAAGAAGCCATCCATGAGAGAAAGCATCTCATAGCCTGCAGTGAGATCAACAAGTTGATCAATACTAGGAAGGGGGAAGTCATCCTTTGGACAAGTGAGGTTAAGGTCCCAGAAATCCGTACATATCTGAAGTCCCCCTATCACTTTAGTGATAGGTACGATGTTAGAAATCCATTGAGGATAGTCAATAGGTAAGATGAAGGAAACAGAAAGGAGTCATTGAAGCTCTTCTTTGACCAAGATGGTAATTCATGGATGTATTTTTCTCAGTTTCTATTTAATTGGTTTGGAGTCGGGTTTCAGAGTAATGTTATGGACAGCAATGTCAAGATCGATTCCTTGCATGTCAGCATAGGACCAAGTGAAAGCTTGGTTGTGGGCATGGAGGAAGGTAGTGAAGGCAGTTTGTTCTAATGTGTCAAGAGATTGTCTGATCTTTACAATGTGAGGAATGTCCTCCATGTGGATGTTGATTTCTATAGCCGATTCATTCAACATGGTTTGAGTTTCAGGTGGTAAGGCGCGGTGAATATAAGAGTCATCCGTGCCAAGGTAAGTGAGGATGGAGTCGTCATCCTGGCACTCAACAACATTAATTGAAGGCGAGTATTCTTCGATCATGTCTGGATACAGAAGGGGAAGAGAAGATGGGTCTTCATTATCACGTTGATAAGTGAGAGGACCTAGGAAGATAGCATTTATGAAAAAAAAAAAGTTAGGAGGGATAGATTCCGGATCTATCGACTCTATGGGTGAAGATGGCAAAATAGGTGATGATGGTTCAGAAGAGGTAATGTCGTTGTCTTCCTAGATATAACTGACATAAGGTTTCTTTGGTGTAAGTGTTTCAGAAAATCCAATACCACTACGATCTTTGTGTTTACATGTAGTCATGGGAATGATTGTATGTCGGCCTTGTTCATAGAGACCGAAACCAAAACCTTTCCAAGCACATCAAGTCAAGAAGGTGAGGGCGAAACAATGATTTGTTAGATATTGAAAATCGAATTGGAAGGGAACCACACCAAGGGGAGGTTCAGGGGTAATGGAGGATGCGTCGACACCCCTATACGTTAGGTTGGTGTGGCAATTAGGAAATCCGTAGGAGATCACCTCCCCCACACAACGGTCGTAGGTAGGATGCGCATGTAACTGTCCGTACTCCTGTGGGGTATGGAAAGTGCTAATGTTATATAGGCGATACTCCCCCAGCGTAAGGTGTTGAGAAACATCTACCAAGGGATCTGAGGTTGGGATGTTGTCCGCGGGGAAGGAAGTGGTATTTGCGGTGGCAGTTTCATTGGTTGAAGGTGTAGGTGTGGCTAAGGTGGATGGTTGAGGTGTGGGCGAAGTAGATGGTTGGGTTGGATGAATGGGTGCCTTGATTGGTACAAGCACATCATTAGGATGATATAACAGATTGCAGGTTTTGAAGGGGGGAGCATCAGTTTTTACGGTGTATGACTTCCCCTCATACTCAAATTTTATGCATCTATGTAAGGTAGAGGGAACGCATCCCATATCCTAGATCTAAGGGCAGCCTAACAACATGTTTTATTGGAATTATCCCTCAAGGACATAGAAGAGTTCAGGTAAGGTACATGGCCCTACATGAATGTTAAGGATCACGGTGCCTAAAGTAGAAGTAATAGCATCATTAAATGAACACAACATGGTGGGGCTGGCACACATGCAGCTAGAAGGGATATTCATTTGTTGGAAGGATTTGGAAGAGATGATGTTTAGGCTAGCACCCCCGTCAATCATAACATGACGTACTCGGATGTCCCAAATGTAAGCCGAGATGAAACGAGTAGGGTCAAGATCTTTTGCACCAAAGACGACAATTTCTTCTTCAGAAAAACTGACAGTAGCGGCTTGCTGTACAGGGGTAGAAGTGGTTGTGGAGGTAGGTTGTTTGGTGAGAGATGTGACATGGTTGGGTGTTAAAATGGAAGCAACGGGCAAGGTTTTGTTAGGTAAGACCTCTATCCCTTGAAGGATCTCAATTAAAGCTTGTCGATGCAATTCAGATGTTTGAATGAGATCATACAGTGTCATTTTTACAGGTGATTGGTGAAGCTGTTTGATCATGGTACGATGGGAAACTCCATCAGAGATGGGGTAGGCAAGTCCACGAATAACCACTTTAGGTGGTGGTGTGATTGGGATGGCGAATGGAGAAAGACAGGCTGCAGGTGTGCTTTCTTTAGCTTTCCCATTATTTTTCTGCCCGCGAGTAGCAATACTAATCATGTGGATCTCGTGAGCACGAGAGGAGGAAGATGGCAGGGATAATTCGTTATCTTTGAGAGGTGGGGTTGCAATAATGATAGATCTTGGTGAGGCGGGTACAGGTGGTATAGGAGAGTGGATTGAAGCTAAAGGTTTCTCCCTTCGTAAGTTCTCTTTCTTAACCTTTCTATTCGAGATAGGTGACTGACGAAGGATGGATTTCAAAGCTTTGCATCCCTCCACATCATGTCCTAGTGTGTGGTGGTAAGCATAGATTTTAGACACATCATAACCTATAGGTCGAGGTTTAGATGGATCATAGGGTCTGAGTGGGGGTAGGGAAATGGTTGCATTCTCCACCAACATATCAAGGATCTTGGTGTAAGATCCTTTGAGTGGGTCAAAGTCAGAGGAAGATGAAGCTATTGATTGGGTGGGTTTTGGTAATGGTTGGGTATGGTTGGTTCATACGGGTGGTGGTTTAGACAAGGGGTTTTGATAATCAGATTTAACTAAACATGGCTTCTTTGGCACAGAAGTCATGTTTAGCTGGTTAGATGATGAGGCCACAGATGACGTGGTGGCAGGAAACAACCACGGGGAAAGAGGAGTGACAGAAAACAAATCCTTTGATGATGGAGTTTGTTTAGGGTTGGTAGGTGGACAGGATACTTGGGGTGACGGTGTTGATACACCCGTGGATCTCTGTATGGGTGCAGAAGGTGTAGGTCGTTTGAAAGAAAATGCAGGAGGTATGATGTATTGAGGCAAGGTGGAGGGGTGAGGTCCCAATATAGAAGGTAGGTGTGATGGCGAGGGTTTTAGTTATGACAGAGGCATAGATTGGACTTGAGGAGATTGGGTCTATCTCCTAGGTGGATGGACGCCTTTATTTTTGGATAAATCTAACCGTTTAGGTGGGTGTGTTAGGCTAGGTATTGGTGAAGTCCCAAGTGTAGAGGAAGGTTTGGTTAGGTTAATAGAGGTGAATGAGGTATTCGGTAGAGATGAGGGGGGTGAAGATGAGGACATAGGCATTTTGAGATTTTGTAAACACCTCGGGTATATGGTAGAGGTGTTTGGATCAGTCATCTGCATTTGAGTAGAGCATGGTGTACTCAAATGCTCCCAAGGGCTCTTTTATCTTCTGAGGGATGACACTCTTCACGTGTGAATAGGGACCTTGGTATGGAAGAGAGATGGGTTGTGATCCCGGTCCACTGTGGGTGTGATACAAGGGGTAAATGAGGCACTGTATCAATGGGTACTAAGAGGTCAACCAGTCGTTGGAAAGATTTAGGTGATGAAGAACTAATAGGTAGGAGGGCATGTTTGAGGGGATCCATTATGATTGAGGAGTTTGGGGATGTAGGCTCAAGGGGTTTCTCCTCTAAGGGTGATAGAAAAAGTGGCAAGCCTTCTTCTGTTGCAACAAGAGTGGTGGAAGGAGATGTTTGGGAAACAAATAAGTTAGATAACATCCGCTCACAGTCTTGCAGGGATGTGGTGTAAGAAGACTCATTTGTGAGAAGAGGACTCTGGGTGGTTAATTCCTTTATGGTTAAAGGAATGGCAAGGTTATCATCTTGTCTTGATGGGGGTGGTGTGGATCCCTGTATTAGTGAAGAGGCCTGATTCAAAATTTCCTCCATAGAAGCTTTTGGTTGGGAGTTGAAAATTGCATAGATTTCATGAACACTCTTCTCCTCGGCTGAGGTATCTTGATTTTTTTTACTGTTAGATGCATGGTTTGGAAATGGTTTGTTGAATATTTTTAAATTTCGATTGGAGGGGGCATTAGGATTTTCGAGAGTTATATCCCCTGCATCAACCATTTCCTACACTATGTTTTTCAACATCTTGTAGTTTTCGTGATTGTGTCCCTTCATGTGATGGAAGTTACAGAAGTCATTTTCTTTATACCAAGAAGGAATAGCATGGGTGGAATCAAACCCGGAGTGAGGTTTAACAGGAGGCAAGGTGATAGCTCCTACTTTAAGCAATTTGTCTAGGATCACACCATAAGTTTCTCCCAAGGGAGTATAGTTGATGGGCTCGGCTTTATACTTATAGGTGGCTTTCGGTTGGGTATTAGACAGTACTTGAGATTTGACCATCACAGCGTGTACGGCCCCCTTTGATTTCGAAGCAGTCAATGTGTGATAATTGGTGGTGTTGGGTTTGGTGGTAGAGTCTTGGGTCCAGAAATTTGAGCTTTTGTTGCGTAACCTCAATTTCTCTTCCTCTAAGGCTTGAATCTCTAATTTCCGAGCCATAGTAAAGGCCTCATCAAAGGTGTGGAAAGTTTGAATTTGGAGGGTGGGAGAAATGTGTTTAGCACAGGCCCGTGTAAAGAGTTCGATGAGCTCGGCCTGAGGTAAGGAGTAAGTAAGTTGGTTGATGAGGCCCCGCCATCGTCCAACGAAATCTATGATAGACTCGTCTTCAAATTGTCGGATGGAATAGAGGTCGGTAATGGATACTTTCTTGGAAATATTGATAGAGAAGTGATCCAAGAAATATTGGGCTAACTGGTTAAAGGAGAATATTGAATGATGGGTTAAAGCACTGTACCACTCCAAGGTAGGTCCTGATAAGGACATGGGAAAGGTATGGAGTAGTAGGGCATCGTCATGAGAAATCAGATAGCAGACATGTCTGAATGATCGCAATTGTTATTGAGGGTCCTCCTTACTATTAAAGCAAGTAAATTTCGGTAATTCCCATTGAGGAGGATATGTATGAAGGGGGACAGAAGGGTGAATAGGCTCCTGACAAACTTGCTCGTATGTCAGGGTGTTACGACTTCCTGAAATAGAAGCCTTAAGATTTTGCATCTTGTCCATCATCTGTTTGATTAAATCATTGGTTGGGTTAGATGATGGTGCTGTCATTGTAAATAGAGGAGGATTGGTCCAAGAGCCGCTACTAGACAATGATGGGATTGAATGTTGATAAGATAATGGTGATAAATGTGTTGGGGCAGCCGAATAAGGGTGTCCTATATAAGAGGTTGAGGCCACCGGATGAATTTGTGGAAATGAATAGGTGGGCGGAACTTGTGAGGGAAAGCTTGTGTATATAGGTGGCAGAGAGCAAGTGATGAAAGAGGAAACCTGCGAGAGAGATGAGGTAGGGGCAGTGGATGGTAGTGATATGCGGGGTCCCAGATTAACTAGAGGAAAACCAATTGGTGCAGTATGAACCACCGAAGCTACTAAGCTGGGAGACGGGGCTAAAGATGAAGATGGTGGGGTGGAGTTATTAGGTGGGGAAGGGGCTAAGTGAGTGGCGATACTAATAGGCATACCAACGAGGATCTGACCGTCAGGTGCACGGTCAGGGGTATGAGACAAATAATATTGTACGGTGCTAGGATTAGCATCCAAAAATTTAGAAAATTCCTTATCTCCTACAGGGATCTTGGGAAAATTGCTGGTATCCGTAGGATTCCCCATAGGATGTGAAGGGGGTGACTTAGGAAAAGGCACGGAACAGGCATGTGAAACCATGGCTGCTGCTTGTTTCTGGGTGATAACAACCATGGAAAAGAGGACATGATAGGGATTTAATCAATCCAGAATGAAAATAGCAACAAAATGTTAGAATTGATAGGTTTTTGGTGTGTTAAGAACTGTTAAACACATTAACCGATATCGGTCAGATAACCGATGTCGGTCAAAATGTAACCGGCGTCGGTTAGCTAACTGATGTTGGTAGTATGGGACCGGTGTCGGTCACTATGAAAGCAAAGAGAGGATGTAAGAAGCTGCTGGTTTAGGGATAACAATACTTAATATACCTACCAAACTGTCTTGAAGTGATCACTGAAATAGTGTATGATAGAGAAATAGAACTAAAAACAAGCAAGATGCATAAGCAAATCAATAGAATAACCCTAGGATTAGTTTTAATCACTTTGGGCTTATGCCTTAGACGCTAGATGATGTCAATCTTAAACAAAAGACCTAAGGGAGATGTCAAGTTTGTTGTGGCTCATAAGGCTACCTCAATCGGGTGGAGGAATACCACGAAAAGGGGGGAGGTTTGAGCTGTTGTATTGATTATGATGTGATTTGGTATGTGTTGTGCAGTGAGAGTAAGATTAATTTCTTGTCAATACCATGGATATCATCGACACGTGTACGACCTGTTACTTAATCTACGTTCACTAGAATTAAAAACAGCAAGCAAAAATGTGATGCACGTGTTTTAAACCCAAATCGAAAATGATATTCGAAGAAGCAAAGAAGATGAATTTTACTAAATGCAAAGATATGAAAGCAAGAAAAATTCTTTTACCACAATGACAAAATATTTTGTGAATATTTAGCAGAAACAAACAACAAGTATGCTCCCTATATGAAA
The DNA here is from genome assembly GCA_019776745.2 of Taxus chinensis. NCBI lineage: Eukaryota > Viridiplantae > Streptophyta > Pinopsida > Cupressales > Taxaceae > Taxus > Taxus chinensis. The sequence continues at coordinate 793,444,489 of CM034148.1, forward strand.
TCAAGCAAGCAAGAAAGAAACCCGAAATGGGTCCCACCGGGAGTGCCAAAATGTTTCACACATAATGTTTCCATTCTGGAATAGAGTTGCTTCTATCCTTTCATTCTCTTGAGAAACAGATAAGGGTTAGGGCTAGGAGGAATACATGTTGAATGTTGGGAAGGTGTGCGCGTACTGTACAGAGATCAAATTGATTGTGAAGAACTCCTTTTTGTCTGGGAATGACTACCTATAAATAATAACGCAAGACCACTAGATTTTAGTTAGACAACAAATGAGGGAACTACCTTAGGCCTAGGAAATATTAGACTTCCTTTCGAAGGTGGTCAGTCCACCATTTAATATGAATTAAAGAAAAATGATAACAAAGAACTACAAGATAATACTTACTAATTCCTGATGAAGATACAGGTCTAAGGAATGTGGTGGTGACAGTAAGGCTTATTTGGGATGATCCGGTATTAGAAAGCGAGCTGATGAAGCTATCCTCAGTCTTTTCCAATGCTTGAATGAGGGTGACAGCGATCCAGTTGCTCAATTGCAGTCTTCGGCTCGATGCTCTTCTCTGCAACCTCTTCTGCTTGTTTCACTTCTCTTTCCTACCCAAATGAATTCCGAATCCTTTCTTTTTGGTTGGGGGAGGTCATTAACAGGGAACCAATGGCGGTTACGTAACTGACGGCGGTCGAGTAGGAACCGATGTCGGTTAGATCAAAGTGGCTATTTTTAGTAAAACAGCCATCTTTCCCTCCTTTTCTCCTGAAGGATCAATTGTGGGCTTGGTCAAGTTATTATTAGGTTTTTTTTAATGCGGGTGAGGGGTGATGAGTCATGGGTGTGGGTTTGGACCAATTCATAGGTCTTAATTAGGTTGGTTTAGGGTTAGGGCTAGGTCATGGTGAGGTGGCGAGATGAGGTGGTGGGTTTAAAGATGTGGATTTATTAATTACAAGGTAATTAATAAATCATTAGGTGTGTAAGGTTTTAGGTGGTGAGGTAGGGTTAGGTTGCGGGATGAGATACGGGGTAAAGGGTGTCGTAAGACAAAAAACGGTGTCTACAAGTATTCTCATTATATTTCTACATTTCAATCACTCAGTCATCCCAAATTTTACCCATAAAAAAGAAGAATATTTGAGGAACCTTTACTTCTTACCAATTTGTCTCAGAAAGTGACCTTTAACAAATTTAGACCCATAGCTACCAGGTGGAAAAATCATGAACTGATCACATTTCTTAGACCCTCAAATGATGACTGGGATGCCATGCCACAACATTTTGACAGTTGTTCTAATTGTTCTTATTCTGTCATGTGAAAATCATCTTTTTAATCATTTTCTAGTGGCTCTTCATGGTTGGATCTGACAGGTAATCCTTTTCACCCTCGAGGCAATACCTTGAGAAATGAATGCCCCCGCATGGATGCCTTCATTCATGCCTCTGAAAAATCAATGTTCATGCATAGATTATTCCACATACCTAAAATGTGATTCCAATTTGTAAAAAGATTACCTAAACCTTACACAATTATTTATTAATTACCTCATAATTGATAAATCCACATCGCCTTACCCGCCACCTCACTTGGCCACCTCACCATGACCTAGCCCCTAACCCTAAACTAACCTAATTAGGACCCATGACTTGGTCTAGACTCACATCCATAACTAATGCCTCCTTACTCGCACCCAAAGCCGACCTTCTAGCCACTTGACCAAGCCCGCAACTGATCTCTCGGGAGAAAAGCAGGGAAGGTGGGCTATTTTACTAAAAATAGCCTACTTTTTCCTTACCGATGCCGGTTCCTACTCGACCCGCCGTCGGTTACGCGACCGCCATCGGTTCCCTGTAAATGGGCTCCCCAAACCAAAACAACGGATCGGAATTTCATTTTGGGAGATCAGTCGAAGGATTTCTGGATCAACAGAGAGCATTGCGAGCGAGGAACAGAGTCCAGATCTTCACTTGACCAAGCAGAGACGAGTGAAAATACTAGACGTGTTTACAGCAAAGGAGATCAACTTGCACCTTCGTCAAAACCAGTAAGTTACATCTTGCATGTCCTCCATTATAACATTTCTTATGCTTCTTGGATCTCAGCGCTCCTAAATCCATTTCTGAATCCATTATCCAACGTACCATTGCCTCTAACTGTCATTCTTTAGTTTCTAACCATCCCATTTCCTAATACTATCCAAAAACCAGCCATTACAAACACCACAACCAGCCCAGAAGATCCTAGAACCCACCGGTATCGGTTATCAGTAACCGCCATCGGTTATAGGTAACCGACATCGGTTCCTTTTGATCAAAACCAGGAAAAACAGCCCTTCCCCTACCCAGTTCAGCCAAGCAATTTAATTGATATTTTACAGTCTTTTGTGTTAATTCACGTTAGCAGGGAAACTGACCACCTTCGAAAGGAAGTTTTACATTTCCTGGGCCCAAGGCAGTTTCCTCATTTATTGTTTAATCAAATCTTGTGGTCTTGTGTTCTTATTTGCAGGTAGTCCTTCCCAGACAAAAAGGAGTTCTCCGCAGACAACCTGATCTTTCTCTACGGTACGCGCACATCATCTCGACATTCTACAGGTATTCCTCCTAACCCTAACCTTATCTGTTTCTAAAAGGAACGAAGCATTTCCTAGTGAAACATTTTGGCACGCCCGGTGGGACCCATTTTGGGTTTTTCTTTATTTCTTGCTTGCTTTCATTATAGGGAGCATACTTGCTGTTTTCTTCTTCTAAAAATATTCACGAGGTATTTTTTATTATTTTGGTAAAGGAACTTGCTTTGTTTTTGCATCTTGCATTAGTGAAAGTCATCTCTTTTGCTTCATCGAATATAATTTTCGATTTGGGTTTTAAAACACATGCATTGCATTCCTGCCTGTTGTTTTTCAATTCTAGTGAACATAGATTAAGTAACAGGTCGTACACGTGGGGGTGATATCCACGGTATTGACAGGAAATTAACCTTACATTCACTGCACAACACATACCGAATCACTTCACAATTAACACAACAGCTCAAACATCCCCCCTTTTCCGCGGTATTCCTCCGCCCGATTGAGGTAGCCTTATAAGCCAAAACAACTTGACATTTCCCCTAAGTCTCTTGTTTAGGATTCTGACATCATTCTACGTCTAAAGGCATAAGCCCACGATAACTAAAATTAACCCTAGGTTAGTCTCTGGATTTGCGTGTGCATCTTGCTTGTTTTCAAATTCTGTTTTCTCTGTCATACTTTGTCTTCTGTGATCAATAAGTTGATAAATATACTCAACGTTGCTAAAAATCAAATTAGCAGCCCTTTGTATCTTCTTATCCTAGATTTTTGACACCGGCATCGGTTAAGGGACCGACGTCGTTTTCCCTGTGACCGACACCGGTTAGTAAACCGATATCGGTTACTGTCTCCATCAGCCCCTGACAAACCAGCAACTTGCCAAATTCATCATTCTGAGGTTGTTTTTGTTCTTGATAGATTGAAACTTTACTGTGAACTGCTGTCCATGGTTGTTATCACTCGAAAGCAAGCCGCCGCCATGGTTTCACACGCTTGCTCTGTTTCTTTGCCTGAATCACCCCCTTCACCTTCTATAGGGAATCCTACTGATACCAGTGAGGTTCCTAAAATTCCTGTGGGAGATAAGGACTTTGCCAAGTTTCTGGATGCTAATTCCAGCGCTGTACAATACTATTTGTCTCATACCCCTGACCGTACACCTGATGGTCAGCTCCTTGTAGGTATGCCTATCAGTATAGCTGCTCATTTAGCTCCCACTCCGCCTGATAATACTGCCTTGCTTCCTGCATCTCTAGCCCCGTCTCCCAATCCGACAGCTGCAGAGGTTCATACGACCCCGATTAGCTTTCCTTTTGTTAATCTTGGACCCCACGTATCGTTACCACCAACTGCCCCTACCTCATCTCTTTTGCAGACTGCTCCATTCATGACTTGCTCTCTGCCACCTATCCACACGAGCTTTCCTTCTCAAGCTCCGCCTACCTTTTCATTCCCATACACGTATCCAGTAACCTCAACACCTTATATGGGACATCCCTATTCTGGTGCACCATCATCTCATCCAACCACTGATTTCATCAAACAAATGATGGATAAAATGCAAAATCTGGAGGCTTCGGTTTCGGGAAGTCGTAGCGCCTTGACATACGAACAAGTTTGTCGGGAGCCCATTCACCCTTCTGTCCCCCTTCATTCATATCCTCCTCAATGGGAGTTGCCGAAATTTACTCGTTTTAATAGTAAAGAGGATCCTCAACAACACTTGCGATCATTTAGACATGCTTGTTATTTGATTGCCCATAATGACGCCTTGTTACTCCGCACCTTCCCTATGTCCTTATCAGGACCCGCCTTGGAGTGGTACAGTGCTTTAACCCAGCACTCGATCTTCTCTTTTAACCAACTAGCCCAATCTTTCTTGGATCATTTCTCCATTAACATTGCTAAGAAAGTATCTATCACCGACCTTTATGCCATCCGACAATTCGAAGACGAATCTATCGCAGATTTCGTGGGACGATGGCGCGGCCTTATCAACCAACTTACATATGCCTTGCCTCAAACCGAACTTATCGAACTATTTACGCGGGCCTGCGCTAAGCACATCTCCCCTACCCTCCAAATTCAAACTTTCCGTACATTCGACGAGGCCTTTACTATGGCTCGAAAATTAGAAATTCGAGCCTTAGAGGAAGAGAAATTGCGGTTGCGCAACAAGAACTCCACTTTCCGAACTCCTGATTCTACCAATAAACCAAATACCACCACTCCTCACGCGTCCACCTCTTCTAAATCAAAAGGAGCTGTCCACGCGGTGATGGTCAAATCCCAACCACCGTCCAATACTCCACCAAAAACCACTTATAAATACAAAGCCGAGCCCATCAACTACACTCCCTTGGGAGAAACATATGGTGTGATATTGGAGAAATTGCTCAAAGCAGGAGCCATTACCTTACCTCCTGTTAAACCTCATTCTGGGTTTGATTCCACTCGCGCCATACCTTCCTGGTACAAAGAAAATGACTTTTGTAACTTCCACCGCGTGAAGGGACACAGTCATGAAAACTGCAAGATGTTGAAAAACATAGTGCAGGAAATGGTTGACGCAGGGGATATAGCACTCGATAATCCTAACGCCCCTGCTAACCGAAATTTGAAAATTTTCAACAAGCCATTCCCGAATCACTCGTCCAACAGTAACGTCAACCAGGATATCTTAGCCGAGGAGAGTGTTCATGAGATCCATGCAGTATTCGATACCCAGCCAAAAGCCTCTATCGAGAAAATTTTGAATCAAGCCTCTTCACTAACACAGGAGCCCGAACCTCCTTTACCACCATCAAGCCAAAGTGAAATCGTTCCTTTACCCATAGAAGAGTTAACTGCCCAGGCTTCCCTTCCCATCAATGAGTCTTCTTACACCACATCCCTACAAGATTGCGAGCGGATGTTGTCTAATCTATCCATTTCCCAGACGTCTCCTTCTACCACTCTTGCCGCACAAGAGGAAGGTACGCCACTCCTTTTGACATCCTTAGACGAGAAATCTCTTGCACCGACATCACTAAATTCTTTAGCCATGACAGACCCTCTCCAACATGCCCTTCTGCCTATTAGTCCCTCATCACCTAAATCTTTTCAACGACCAGTCGACCTCTTAACATCTATTGATACAGTGCCTCATCTACCCCCTGTATCACTCCCACAGTGGACTGGAATCACAACCCACCTTTCTTCCATACCAAAGTTCATATTCACACGTGAGGACTGTCATTCCACAGAAGATAGACAGGCCCTATGGGAACGTTTGAGTAGGCCATGTTCTACTCAAATGCAAATGACCAATCCTGATGCCTCCACCATATACCCGAAGTGCCTACAAAAGCTTAAAATGCCCATGTTCTCACCTTCACCCCCCTCACCTCTACCGAATGCCCCTTCCACTTCTATTAACTTAGCCAAATCTTCCCCTACGCTTGGGACCTCACCAATGCCCAGTCTAACACACCCGCCTAAGCGACTCGATTTATCCAAAAATAAACCCGCCCCGCCACCTAGGAGACGAACGCAATCCGTGCCTCTATCACAATCAAAACCCTCATCGTCACACCCACCTTCCATATTGGGACCTCATCCCTCCACCTTACACCAATATATCATACCTCCTTTGTTTTCTTCAAAACGACCTACGCCTTCTACACCTATACAGAGATCAAAGGGTATAACAACATCGTTACCCCGCGTATCCGGTCCACCTATCAACCCTAAACCAATCCCATCATCAAAGGATTTATTTTCTGTCACTCCCCTTTCTCCGTGGTTGTTTCCCGCTACCACGCCATCTGTAGCCTCATCATCTAACCAGCCGAACGTAACTTCTGTGTCAAAGAAACCACGTTTAGTGAAAAACATGTGTCAGCACCCCTCGGCTAAACCACCACCTGTACGAACCAACCACGCCCAAACATTACCAAAACCCGCACAACCAATACCCTCATCCGATTTTGACCCCCTCAAAGGATCTTACGCCAAAATCCTTGCTATGTTGGTGGAGAATGCGACCATTTCCCTACCTCCACTTAGACCTTATGACCCGTCTAAACCCCGACCTATGGGTTACGATGAGTCTAAAATCTGCGCTTATCACCGCACACCAGGACATGATGTGGAGGGATGCAAAGCTCTAAAAACCATCCTTCGTCAGTCACCTCTCCCGGATAGAAAGATTAAGAAAGACAACTTACGAAGGGAGAGACCTCTAGCGTCAATTCCCTCTACTATATCATCTATCCCCGCCTCACCAAGATCTATCATTATTACAACCCCACCTCTTGAAGACCATGAATTATCCCAACCATCTTCCTCATCTCAGATCTACGAGATTAATATGATTAGTGTCGCTACTCGAGGACAGAAAAACAATGGGAAAGCGAAAGAAAACACACCTGCGGCATCTCTTTCTCCTTCAACCATCCCGATTACACCACCACCTAAAGTGGTTATTCGCGGACCCGCCTATCCCGTCTCTAATGGAGTTGCCCACCGAACCATGATCAAACAGCTTCATCAATCGCCCGTAAAAATGACACTATATGATCTCATTCAGACTTCTGAATCTCATCGACAAGCTCTCGTTGAGATCCTTCAAGGGATAGAGGTTTTACCCAACGAAACCCTGCCCGTTGCCTCCATTCTAACACCCAATCACGTTGCCTCTCTCACCAAACAATCCATCTCCCCCACCACTTCTGTCTCAAAACAACAAGCCGCTGCAGTTAGTTTCTCGGAAGATGAAATTATCGACTTTGGTGCAGAAGACCCTGACCCTGCCCTTTTCATTTCCGCTTACGTCCGAGACATTCGAGTACGTCGGGTTATGATTGACGGGGGCGCTAGCCTAAACATCATCTCTTCAAAAGCCTTCCAACAAATGAACATCCCTTCTAGTTGCATGTGTGCCAACCCCATCATGTTGCGGTCATTCAATGACGCTATTACTTCTACCTTAGGCACCGTGATCCTCAACATTCGCGTAGGCCCACGTACTTTACCCGAACTCTTCTATGTCCTTGAAGGAGAGTTCCAATATAATATATTGCTGGGTCGTCCTTGGATCCGAGCCATGGGATGCGTTCCCTCAACATTACATCGATGCATAAAATTTGAGTACGAGGGGAAGTCCTACACTGTAAAAGCTGATCCTCCCCCCTTCAAAACTTGCAATATGTTATACCGCCCAAACGATGTGCTTATACCAATTAAGACACCCATACATTCAACCCAACCATCCTCTTCAAATGTACCTCAACCATCCACCTCAACTGCACCTACGCCTTCAACTGATGAAACCACCGTCGCACAAACCACTTCTCTTCCCGCAGCTAACATCCCAACCTCCGACCCCTTAGTAGATGTTTTTCATCGCCTCACGCTGGGGGAGTACCGCCTATATAACGTTAGTTCTTTCCCTACCCCGCAGGAGTACGGACAATTACATGCACATCCCACCTACGACCGTCGCGTGGGGGAGGTAATCTCTTACGGACCACCCCATTGCCGCACTAACCTAACGTATGGGGGTGTTGACGCATCCTCCATTACCCCTGAACCTCCTCTTGGTGTGGTTCCCTTCCAATCCGATTTTCAATACCTGACAAATCGTCGCTTCGCCCTCACCTTCTTGACTCGCTGTGCGTGGAAAGGCTTTGGTTTTGGCCTTTACGAACAAGGCCGACATACACTCATTCCCGTGACCACACGCAAACATAATGATCGAAGTGGTCTCGGTTTTTCCGAAACACCTACACAGGAGACACCTCCTGTCAGCTGTATCCTGGAAGAAGAAGACGTTGCCCCTACCGAACCATCATCACCCACTTTGCCATCATCACCCACAGAATCGATGGACCCTGAATCTATCCCTCCTAACTTTTTTTTTTCATAAATGCCATCTTCATAGGTCCTCTCACTTATCAACGCGATAATGAGGACCCATCTTCTCTTCCCCTTCTGTATCCAGACATGATCGAAGAGGATTCGCCTTCGATTAATGTTGTTGAGTGCCAGGATGACGACTCCATCCTCACTTACCTTGGGGCGGATGATTCCTATCTTCAACGCGCCTTACCATCTGAAACTCAAACCATGCTGAACGAATCTACTATAGAAATCAACATCCACACGGAGGAAGATCCTCACATAGTGAAGATCGGACAATCCCTTAACACATCAGAACAAGCCGCCTTTACTACCTTTCTCCGTGCTCGCAACCAAGCTTTCGCATGGTCTTACGCTGACATGCCAGGAATTGATCCTACCATTGCCGTCCATAACATCACCCTAAACCCCGATTCCAAACCAGTCAAACAGAAATTGAGAAAAATGCATCCACGCATTGCTCTCTTGGTCAAAGAGGAGCTCCAACGACTCCTTTCTGTTTCCTTCATTCTGCCTATTGACTATCCTCAATGGATTTCTAACATCGTACCTGTCACGAAAGCGACGGGGGGACTTCGGATATGCACGGATTTCGGGATCTTAACCTCGCTTGCCCTAAGGATGACTTCCCCCTCCCAAGTATTGATCAACTTGTTGATCTCACTGCGGGTCATGAAATGCTTTCTCTCATGGATGGCTTTTCAGGATACAACCAAATTTTGGTTGCCCCTGCCGATCAACACAAAACCGCCTTCATAACTCCTTGGGGAACCTTCTGTTATCGTGTCATGCCATTTGGCCTTAAGAATGCTGGTGCTACCTATCAGCGGGCTATGACCTACATTTTTCATGACATTATGCACACTATCCTTGAAGACTATGTCGACGATCTTCTCGGCAAGTCTAAACATCGTAGTGAACATCTCGATGTTTTAACCATTATTTTTGATCGCCTGTTACAATATTCTGTCCGCCTTCAACCGAAGAAATGTGTCTTTGGTGTTCTTTCGGGAAAACTTCTTGGCTTTATCGTCTCTTTGCGTGGCATTGAGGTCGATCCATCTAAAGTAAAAGCTATCCTAGAAATGCCCCCACCCAAAAACCTCAAACAATTGCGTAGTTTGCAGGGTAAACTTCAATCCATCCGGCGTTTCATCTCCCAACTCTCGGATCGATGTCACCCTTTTCATCACCTTCTAAAAAAGGACGTTGCCTTTCAATGGAGTGAGGAGTGTCACCAAGCCTTCGAAGCTCTCAAAACGTATCTCTTGCAGCCACCCGTGCTTATCCCACCCCAGGACGACCGCCCTTTCTACCTTTATCTTTCCGCCACTGACCATGCTATAGGAGCTATGCTCGCACATCGAGACTCGGCACGCCGAGAGCAGGCCGTTTATTATATAAGTCGTACCCTCGTGGATTACGAGACTAGGTATACACATGTAGAAAAATTGTGCCTAGCCCTATCATTCGTCGCCACCAAACTCCGACATTACCTCCTGAATCACAAAACTTTCGTCATCACCAACACAGACCCCATTCATTATATGTACGCCAAACCACACCTAAACCAACGCATCGCTCGATGGCTCATGCTCCTCGCCGACCTTGACCTTGAGTTTATACAACAGAAATCAATCAAAGGACAAACTCTTGCAGACCAACTTGCGGAGGCCCCTCTACCTGGGGAACAATTTACCAATTTTACCTTCCCCGACGAACTCATCGCCACTCTTTCGCTCGGAGAAGAGTCGTATCAAATGACCCTCTTCTTCGATGGATCTAAGTGCCAGCGCGGCGGAGGAGCCGGCGTTGTTCTCATCCCTCTTGACGCTGAACCTATGCCTCTTTCATTCCGGCTTGATTTCCCCTGCACTAATAATACAGCGGAATACGAGGCCCTTGTTCTGGGTCTCCAAGTTGCGATACACTTAGGCATTAAATCTATCAATATCTTTGGTGACTCTCAATTGGTAGTCAATCAAGTTATGGGCATCTACCAATGTAAAAACGAGGAACTTCAGAAGTACAAACACCACGTGGAATCACTTCTAGCCTTATTTACTCACTATTCTATCCAAACCATTCCCCGCTCCACTAACAAATTTGCGGATACTATGGCTTGCTTAGCCTCGCAGATTCCCGCCGCACCAACTGACTCTGAATTATTCGTTGTGGTCCAGCAACTTTTTGCACCATCCTATTCAACCCCGGTAGTTTGCATGATAAATACTGTGTCTACTAATTCGCAGGATACCTGGTACCACCAATTTCACGACTACCTTACAATCTCGGTTCTCCCACCTGACCTTACTAGTAACGGAAAACGTGCTTTTCTTAAAAGTGTTTCGCGTTATGTTGTCATGGGAGGACTCCTCTATAAACGTGGCTTTGATGGCATCCTCCTTCGCTGTCTGACCAACGCTGAGGCCACTCATACCATCCAACAAGTACACGATGGGATTTGTGGTGGACATTTTAGTGGCCTTGCCGTGGCTAAACGAATCCTTCGCCTAGGTTATTATTGGCCTACTCTCAATAACGACTGCTACGAATATGTTAAGCGCTGTGTCATGTGTCAACAACATGCCAATCTTCAACATACTCCTAGCCACCCGCTACAAGTCGCTCGTGATCTTTGGCCTTTCTCACAATGGGGTTTAGACCTTATTGGTGAGATTCACCCGACCTCTTCACAACGTCACCGTTGGATAATCACAGCGACCGAATATTACACAAAATGGGTGGAGGCCATCCCACTCATTTCAATCAAAAAAGAAAAAATTGTCGAATTCATTAACCATCACATTATCTGTCGTTTTGGTATTCCTCATCGCCTAATAACAGATAATGGTAAATCTTTCAAAAACAAGTTGTTACAAGACCTTTGTGACAACTTTGGTATCAAACTTAGTTTCTCATCGCCTTACTATCCGCAGGCCAATGGTCAGGCTGAATCTTCTAATAAAACTCTAACCAAAATCCTCATGAAAGTTGTCAATGAATCTGGAAGAAATTGGCACGATCACATTCCCTTTGCCCTTTGGGCTTATCGTACTAGCATTCGTACCTCTACTAATGCCACACCTTTTTCTTTGGTATACGGTACCGAGGCTGTTTTGCCTCTCGAAATACAAATACCCTCCCTTAGAATATCTCTTCAGGATATTCTCACCAACGATGATTTCCGCCAAGAGCGGTTAGCCCAATTGGAGCTTCTTGACGAACGACGTCTTACAGCTCTCGATCACCTTCAAATCTATCAAAAACGCATCAAGCGTGCTTATGATAAGCGACTTCATGAGCGTACCTTTAAGGTTGGTGATCTTGTCCTCAAAGAGAATCAACATGTCACCAAACTAGAAAAGAGCAAACGTGGAAAATTTGCTCCCAATTGGATTGGGCCTTATATAATCACTCACACCTATGGATCAGGCACTTATCGTTTAGCTTCGCTTAATGGTAAACCTGAGCCTGAACCCCTTAATGCCTTGCATCTTCGACCATTCTACTGTTGAATCTAGTGTTATATCACTTCTTATCTACCTACTGCTCGTCCCTTGAGCTCATTTACCGCTACATACACTTTGTTTTCTATATCTCCGAATAAAATCAAAATCACTTCGCACCTCCCCTTGATGATGCCTTCCCCTCTTTAGTCTAGTCCATGACTTCAAAGTATTAAAATAAGCCGTATTCTTAAGGGATTTTCTTGAGTCAAACTTCCTACTAAACTAGATGCTTCACGCCAAAAGAACATCTAGTCATCTAAAATTAAATATAGACTGCTCCCTCGAAGGACAGCTATATGCCAAACTATTGCTGCTACTATAAATAGACTGCTCCCCTGAAGGACAGCTATGCACTAAAATCATCTCTGCTACTATAAATAGACTGCTCCCCCGAAGGACAGCTATACACAGTCAGCCTTTATCAGAAGCTTCTCGCATTGATCAGCTTCGTGAAGACCTCAAGAATAAAACAATCAATATCCCTTGTAGACTTCCCGCATCGATCAGTCTATATTCAATAAAATAAAAGCCTCATTCAAAAGAACTTTTTGGGTCATGGACTTGTCTATTTAGGGTAGGTTCTCTTTCGTTGTAACAAGTTCTTTGTACCTCAGCTATATCATCCACCTCACCTCACCATTTGTTTCAACTCAAGGGACGTAACGTACACCTGATATATTGTGATCATACAACTCTTTTCAACTATGGACTTCTCGTCTATGCACGGCACTTAGGGCTTCAGGCTCGTTCTACGTTGTGTGGTTTGTTTAGCTCTTTTCACCTACGGAGCACTCTTTCCACTTTGCCTCGCATCTAGAATTGTGTGTTGATCTTAATCAGGACACTATTCCCTACTACTTGGGTATGCTAACCTTTGCTTTACCTATACCTACACCAACAACATTATCCTACCAGCACCAACAACATTACCCTACCAACATCAAATTTTTACCAAACGACCAATTGCCTAAACCATACCAAATTGCCTAAATTCACCCCTCCCTGATCCTAAGGGAGAACTACATCGGTCTGAGGCCCTTCCTTGCTTTGTGCAATGGGCTATGTAGGCAGCACTTAGGAGACATGGGGTCTCCCAAGGTTAGCTCGACCATCCCCTACCATAACCTATCATGTGTGGTAAATATAAATATTTTTGTGTATTTCTATTTAATCACATTCCTCTTTGATCCTTTTTCAAAACACCGAAAGTCAAAACGACAACATTCTTATTATTATAACGCAAATCAACATACATATCTCGTTTTATTTAGATGTTAAACAAATACATCTTCTATATCATCGACACGCAGGTCGGTACTCTTATTTATCCTTATACCTTGCTAACATTTATTTAGACCCTCACGCCTCATCCCGACCTAGGTGATGATCGTGATCGTCGACCCCTCTCGCCAGGCCTCTCTGTCCTCAAAGGTACCGCGGCTATTGGTACCGCCCACTGATCTGCCAATCTCTCCTGTAACATATGAATACGCCCTCTCGCATGGAGGACTCCAGTCTCTAGTCTCGCTGCTCGTGACTCCGCAACCACTAACAATCTTCTTGTCTCATTCACCTGCGTTTGGAGCTGCTGAACCAAACGCTGCAGCCGATCCCTCTCTGCTGTAATCACAGCTATGTCAGGGCGATCGCGTACACCTCGCAACTCTGCTACCCACCATAACCTATAGGCCTCTGTCATTCCTGCATCCATTACACTGCGATCGGCTGCTATCTCCTCGGGCCCTTCTGGAGGTGTTGGCCGGGGAGGTGAGAATGCTGCCTCGGCATCGATCCTCATATATGGTCTATAAGCCTGTGGTATGTCCTGCACAAATCCAAATTGTCGCCGCACGCGATCTATAGGAATCCTCTCATATTCACCTGGCCTGTGCCCCGCGATCCACCTCAATCGCTCTACACCTCTCAACTCCTCAGCTATGTTCTCGGTTACCATATAGTTCCCGTAGGGCCTCCAACAGATATCCGCAACCGTCACCCTCTCCCATACCTGCCTGTAATACTCAATGTCACCCGGCACGGCCTGAGATCTTGCCTCTTGTTCTGTCTGGACCCATCGTCGGAATCCCAACCTCTGTACTCCGGTCTCTCCTGCCTGGATGGATCGGCCTATTGGTCGCACACAAACAATGTGCTCATAGGCCCAACAGTGTAATAAGTATGAGCAATCCAACGTTGTCCTGTGATTTCGCCTACAAGCCCATAAACCCCTGTATAGCTCCGCCAAATATGCAGGTGCCCATGCAAAAGTCACGTTCCTTTCTATCATCTCCCAAATAACACCCATCAATGCCTTTGGAAATCTTCCCCCTTCTGCCCTCGGTAACGCATAATACCCTACCGCTATCATTAAAATCACTGCTAACCTTGTCTCCTCAGGGTGTGCTGCATACATTACCCCATATGTGAATGACAAACCTCGCTGTGTTAAGTCCCGTGCATATGGACCAAACACTTCTGTTATCGCTGCCCGCCCCGCGCTAGGTAGTGCCTGATATACTGGTTCTCCTGTAATAGGGAGTCTCAATATACGAAACACATCTTCCAATGTTACTGTCATTTCACCTGTTGGCAGATAGAAGGTATTTGTCTCGGGATTCCATCTCTCAATCAGCGCCTGTAACATACCATGGTTACGTGCGATTCGTGAATAATATCGGATCCCACTTAACCCCAAACGATTTATCAACATCCATTCCGCTGGTGTTACATCCGCTCGGATTCGCGACAACAGCGCTGGCACACTATCATTCATCCTCAACCCTGCCTCTGCCTGCATACACCAAAACAACAAACAACCATTCAATCCATTAGGGTTTTTTTTCAAACATTCTGGAAATTCCTCCAGTAACCGGTATCGGTTATACATAACCGGTATCGGTTCAGTAACCGATACCGGTTCTCTTCTAACCGCTACCGGTCACTGTCAATTACATACATCTTGCCTAAAAACAACCACCTACGACAATAAATTGATCGTTTATTTCTTTCTATATACACAGACATACCCAAAACCCCGATTACCTACCCCATAACACTCACCTCATCTATACCCCTGGCTATCATGTTTTCTTTCTCATATCTACCCACCTACTCTCCCCCATCTTATTCACAAAACATGCAGAAATCAAATCACAACCAAAACGTTTACCTCTTGGGTTGCAGTAGCTTGAGGTGGCCCTTGTCTTCCCTCTTGTCCTTGCCTGCTGGATGCTTCTCCTCGTTCTGCCATGATCACCACCTTTTTCAACTTTGTCTTTCTGCCTTCTGAATCTCGGATCACATTCACTTTCCTTGTCTCTTTTCTCCTTCTCACCCAAATCTCTCATGCAAATACCTGTCTCAGTCGTCAAAAAGCGTCGCGTTCGCGTATTTAACCTCTTGCATGGCTCTAAAATTAAAACTTAAGTTGCCACCCTAGCTTTTCTATTTTTAGAAAAGCTCATACCTAAATAACCGGTATCGGTTACGTGTAACCGATATCGGTCTATACAGATACCGATATCGGTTACCTAACCGATATCGGTTACACACCTATCTTTTCTCAACAGCGTTCTTTTCTTCATTTCTCACCTAAATTTTTGTCGCGCCCGCCTCTTTTCCTGCATAAACAACACAATTTACCACATTTTGTTCATCCACCACATATAACATTACATTTTCATTAAACATCATTTATTTTACACAAATACACAAACCATCAACTACGGATATCAAGAAACTATCAATCTATACATCATTTGGATCCAACTCATCAGTTACATATATCACAATGTCACAAAACCACCAATTCATCACATAACCTGACATTCATATATACGTACAAACAAACAAAAACATCAGCATCATCCATCTATCAACATGTCAATTAAACTCATCACACATTCTATCTATTACCAGCCATTAACCACATATTTCAACACATTTTGAACACTGCATGTGGATCAAAACATCGTCTCTATATATATACAAATTTTCAAAAATACAATGTGCCCTACATCGGGGCCTCTGTGATCTCATACAATACCAAAGCCGGCACGCAGGCCGCAATACCTACCAAAAATCTCGACTCGGCTCGCAGGCCGGTCTCTCATATCAAAAATATACTCGGCTCGCAGGCCGGTATCAAATATACAACCCGTACTCGGCTCGCAGGCCGGTATATAATAAATAAATGAATCAAAACAATGAATAAGTGTAGGCACGCAGGCCTCTATCAATACAACCGGTTCGCAGACCGGTGCCCATGTCCCTATACAAAACCATGTCGGGGATCTATCAGCTCTCCCCACCGCCCTCGGCACCTCTCCCCGCTGGTCCCTGTGGTGCCTCTCGCCTCCTGCCTGTCACGGACACGCCAGCTGTGGCTGCTCCTCCCTGAGATCTCTGGCTGTGCGAGGTCTCTGCTCTATGAGCTGCATATGCCTGATACTCGACTCCGGTACTATCAAGAATATCCTGATAATATCGGGCCTCTGCTCTCACCTCCATATAGCGATCTCGCGCCACTGAAGGAACTGGGGCTGGTCCCCTGGCACCTAACACCAATACCCCCTGAGCCTGTACCTGCACCTGTGGCTGTGGTGCTGGTGGTGGTGCTGCCTGTGCCTGTACCTGCACCTGTGGCCGTGGTGGTATCTGGGGCTGTGGCTGTGCTGCTGCTGGTACGGCTGCCTGTACCTGTACCTGCACCTGTGGCTGTGCTGCTGGTGGTGGTGCTGCCTGTGCCTGTACCTGAGCCTGGGCTAGCTGCCCCTGTAAGACCCCTATCTGTGCCTGTGCAGCAGCCAACTGTCCCTGTAATAGCTGCACCTGCCCCCGGAGCTGATCTCTCTCTGCCGTAACTGCAGCCAAGTCTGGCTGCGCAGGCGGTACTATCCTCGCTGCTCTCTGCCCAGCCCACCATACCCTGTATGCTCCCGTGCACCCGGCATCATCCACACCCTCACCTGCTGGTCTCTCCGCTACCCAGTCTGGATCCCAAGGCTGTGGCGCTGGCAGTGGGGCCTCTACATCATCCCTCCTGTACTGAGGGAAGGGAGGTGGCTCGTCCTGTCGCAGCCCCATCTGCCTGCGTACCCTCTCTAGGGGTATCCGCTCGTACTCTCCCGGCCTCCGTCCTGCTATCCAGAATGTATACTGGATCAGGCGCAGCTGTACGCGGGCTCCTCTGCCAGGCTGGTGACCTCTGTAGGGTCTCCATACAATGTCTACTGCTGTAAGGCCCTCTAGCAAGTGTCTATAATAGACCACATCCCGACCTGCAACAACTGCTCGTGGCTGGCCCACGACCCCCAACCACCTCTGAAAGCCATATCGGTATACGACCTGTGGCCCTGGCTGCTGGGGTAGCCCTACTGGCCTGATGCATACGATGTGCTCGTATGCCCAACAGTGCAACAAAAATGTAGAACAAATACCAAATCGCCTCCTCCGGCGATAGCCCCATAACTCCCTGTATAATTGCACCAGATACACTGGTGCCCATGCAAAACAGGTGTGCTCCTCCACCATCTCCAGCAGCACCCCCATCAATGCCCGTGGGAAGCGGCCTCCCTCTGAATCCGGGAGGGCGAAGCAGGTGATCCCTATCATCATCAACACGGCAAGCCGTGTCTCATGTCTGTGTGCGCGGTACATATCACCATATCCAATGCTCGCGCTATGATACGTAAGAAGCGCGGCTGCATCCCCAAAAACCTGCAGTATGCTATCCATGGCAGTCTCTGAATCTACCTGGAAAACGGCCTCTCCCTCGATCGGTAGCCGCAGGATGCGATACACATCCTCTAATGTGACGGTCATCTCCCCGGTCGGCAGATGGAACACATTGGCCGCCGGATCCCATCTCTCGATGAGGGCGACCATCAGACTGTGATCTCTCTCTATCGCTCTGTACCTCTGGACCCCGCCGAGTCCCACCTCGCGCATGATGGCCCAATGCGCCGCAGATATGTGTGGCCTCATCCGACTCAATAGTGGAGGCATCCTATCACGCATCGTCAACTGCTGACGTGCCTGCAAAACCAACCCACATTCTTAGACCCACTCTTTATTATAACATCTACTTTACCATCTAAACCCCCTTTTGTAACACCCAAAATCTAACCCCACACCTCACCCTCTCTCCAACCCCAAAACCCTAACCCCACTCCACCCACACCCCAACACGCCACCCAACCCACCTTCAAACCTAAACCCTAAACTCTAAACCCCACCCCAACAAGCCACCCAACCCACCTTCAAACCTAAACCCTAAACCCTAAACCCACTCCACCCAACCCAACCCACCCAACCCACCTTCAACCCCCTAAACTCTAAACCCACACCCAACAACCCCTCCCAAACCCAAACACCCACCCACACCCCAACAACCCAACCCACCTTCAAACCTAAACCCTAAACTCTAAACCCCACCCCAACAAGCCACCCAACCCACCTTCAAACCTAAACCCTAAACCCTAAACCCCATCCCAAACCCAAACACCCAACCCCACTCCACCCACACCCCAACACGCTACCCAACCCACCTTCAAACCTAAACCCTAAACCCTAAACCCCCCTAAACCTAAACACCCAAACTCCACCCACACCCCAACACCTACCCAACCCACCTTCAACCTAAACCCTAAACCCATCCTAAACCCAAACACCCAATCCCATCCCAACTCCACCCTCAACCTTCCCCACCGATACCGGCCGATACGCGACCGATGCCGGTAGCCCCCAATTCAACCTCACCCTATGCTTTTGCGACCGATGCCGGTCGCCTATTGACCGACATCGGTCACTGTCTCCTGCCCGAGCCGAACCCCCGCGCGGCCCCCAAACACCATTTTTCACCTATTTTTACCCATCTACCCACCCAAACACCCCCAAATTTTACACACCTAGCCGCCTTACCCTATCTTACCTATCTACCCTCTCTCTTTTTCAAATTACGTCTATTTTACTCCTCATTTCCTAAAACAACTAAATTCCTACCCAAACCCCCAATCTCACTTAATACAACCAAATGCATAAAATAAAGAGTTTAGAACCTACCGGTACGACGACACGTCGTCGTGGTGGGATGGGTGGTGGCGGTCCAGCTGGTCCAGCCCCTCCAGCTCCTCCTGCCTGTGCCATGGCTCCAATCCTGATCTGCTGGGTCCCCGGCCAATCACCTGCTGCCTCCTCAACTATTCGGGCCCACTATCAACTCTCTCCGCCAATCAAATAGCTCCACCTCACTCAATACCCCTCCAAATCAACTCTCCACGTCAGACAAGTCAATTTGGATTGCAAATAACAAAAGTGACAATGACAGGCCGTATTTTTCTTTTTATAGGTTTTTCGACCTTAACCGATGTCGGTTTCTTTTTTGCCCTAAGAAACCGGTATCGGTCCCTTAACCGATATCGGTCATGCAGAATCGACATCGGTTTGATACCCAACTTTCACCCCATTCTTTGCCCTTATTTACTCCTTGCCTCTTTTTCACCAATATCGCCTCTATCCACCTTTGCTGCACAACATTTGTTCACTGGTCCAGCCTGACCTAAGGCCTCCACCTACCAATTGGCCCGACCTAAGGCCTCAACCTACCAATTGGCCCGACCCAAGGCCTCAACCTACCAATTGGCCCGACCCAAGGCCTCAACCTACCTATTGGCCCGACCCAAGGCCTCAACCTACCAATTGGCCCGACCCAAGGCCTCAACCTACCTATTTGGCCCGACCCAAGGCCTCAACCTACCTAATTGGCCCGACCCAAGGCCTCTATTCGGCCCGACCTACCTACCTTTGGCCCGACCCAAGGCCTCAACCTACCAATTGGCCCGACCCAAGGCCTCAACCTACCTACCTCAACCTACCAATTGGCCCGACCCAAGGCCTCATTTGGCCCGACCCAACCTACCTTTGGCCCGACCCAAGGCCTCAACCTACCTATTTGGCCCGACCCAAGGCCAATTGGCCCGACCCAACCTACCTATTGGCCCGACCCAAGGCCTCCAACCTACCTATTTGGCCCGACCCAAGGCCTCAACCTACCTATTTGGCCCGACCCAAGGCCTCAACCTACCTATTTGGCCCGACCCAAGGCCTGCCCTACCCTATTTGGCCCGACCCAAGGCCACCACCCAACAACTTGGCCCAACCCAACGACCCGTACCACTTCCGACCCAAGGCCTCACCTACCCAAACCTGACCCAAGGCCACAACCTTGGCCCGACACGTATCACTTATACCAATCAACGTTTTATTTTATCCATCCATCATGTACCTTGTGTTCAATCGAGCTCACCTGTTCGTGTTTTAGCACGATTAGGGTCCTTGACTTGATCTGTCGACCAACTTTGCCTAGACCTAGACCGTGACGTTTATCTCAACCAAACCAACCATTTGGTACTGCCGAACATGCCTAAACGTTCCTGTACCTTACCTGTTATATACCCTGGAGCTACTTCCTATGCCTTGGATACCAGGATTATATCACCCTTGTTTGGATAAACTATCGACCTTTGCCTATACATTGCTGGTTTGCTCGTCAAATCATATACCCTAGTCGTACTATTGCATTTCAACATGCGTCTGCTTCCTTGGACCTACCCCACCACCTTACCATCCTCTCTACAACATGTACCCTTTATCAACCCTATCCCTGATTTCCCGTTCACTCCATCTGTGATAGATTTGAGGGGGATTACCTATATCCTTAACATGAGAAACCACTTCATATTATTGTTCGCGCAGCTTTACAAAACAAGCTACACGACAATAAGGGGCTAATGTAGACACCAAATTCGTGTCTTACGACCCCTTGTGACCCGCATCCCATTTCGCAACCTAACCTCATTACCTAAACCTTACACAATTATTTATTAATTACCTCATAATTGATAAATCCACATCGCCTTACCCGCCACCTCACTTGGCCACCTCACCATGACCTAGCCCTAACCCTAAACTAACCTAATTAGGACCCATGACTTGGTCTAGACTCACATCCATAACTAATGCCTCCTTACTCGCACCCAAAGCCGACCTTCTAGCCACTTGACCAAGCCCGCAACTGATCTCTCGGGAGAAAAGCAGGGAAGGTGGGCTATTTTACTAAAAATAGCCTACTTTTTCCTAACCGATGCCGGTTCCTACTCGACCGCCGTCGGTTACGCAACCGCCATCGGTTCCCTGTAAATGGGCTCCCCAAACCAAAACAACGGATCGGAATTTCATTTTGGAGATCAGTCGAAGGATTTCTGGATCAACAGAGAGCATTGCGAGCGAGGAACAGAGTCCAGATCTTCACTTGACCAAGCAGAGACGAGTGAAAATACTAGACGTGTTTACAGCAAAGGAGATCAACTTGCACCTTCATCAAAACCAGTAAGTTACATCTTGCATGTCCTCCATTATAACATTTCTTATGCTTCTTGGATCTCAGTCCTCCTAAATCCATTTCTGAATCCATTATCCAACGTACCATTGCCTCTAACTGTCATTCTTTAGCTTCTAACCATCCCATTTCCTAATACTATCCAAAAACCAGCCATTACAAACACCACAACCAGCCCAGAAGATCCTAGAACCCACCGGTATCGGTTATCAGTAACCGGCATCGGTTATAGGTAACCGGCATCGGTTCCTTTGATCAAAACCAGGAAAAACAGCCTTTCCCCTACCCAGTTCAGCCAAGCAATTTAATTGATATTTTACAGTCTTTTGTGTTAATTCACGTTAGCAGGGAAACTGACCACCTTCGAAAGGAAGTTTTACATTTCCTGGGCCCAAGGCAGTTTCCTCATTTATTGTTTAATCAAATCTTGTGGTCTTGTGTTCTTATTTGCAGGTAGTCCTTCCCAGACAAAAAGGAGTTCTCCGCAGTCAACCTGATCTTTCTCTACGGTACGCGCACATCATCTCGACATTCTACAGGTATTCCTCCTAACCCTAACCTTATCTGTTTCTAAAAGGAACGAATTTAGGGGCAGGTCCCAAAATAGGAACGGTCCCTCCACATGTCCCATGCCTTAGAAAGTTACTTGAAAAGTTTAAGTTTAAAGAGGAGCTAGCGGAAGCCTCCATGTGTCTCCCTGGTGCAACTTTGAGATGGTGCCCAAAAGCGGAGACCCCAAATAAGCATGGGCTCACCACTTGTCTCCCTGACACAACTCCAAAGGTCAAACAAAGAGGTGACTTTTTAGATGAGTGCAGGCCCTCCACGTGGACAAAACTTGAGTTGAAGCGACCCTTAGAGTTTCAAAGTGCCCTTCCGAGCTACATCTAATCAGAAAGGTCCATGTTTCCACAGATGCTGAGATATAAATTTGATGGGAAAACACCCCCGTCAAACAGTAAAATGCAGGGAAATCAACATTTACGCCTAGAAATGAATCTTTCTTTAAGGATAGAGAATTTAGAAATGATATAAGGCCCAAATGTGATCCACTGAGCTACATATAATAAAAAAGAACCACATTACCATAGATATTGGGATAAAAAATGACAGGGAAAACAAAACATGACTTTGGAAAAATGGAAGGAAGGCAAAAAAACCTGAGTTTACACCCAAGTTACAAATTATTTCACATGGATAGAGGAATGGAAAACAAAATCTGGATTTAAAATGATCCTCAACCAAAGGAAGGGACTGATCATGGCTACCAAATGAAGGATAGAGCTTTCACACATAAACATGGGGAGATAGAAAATACATCAGATCCTGCGAACTAAAGAATTTCAACGAAAAACAGGGTGAGATCAAATTGAGAACCAATAGAGACTATTCCTTCCACTCCTCTACCCATGGAGGAGTTAATCATATCTACCCCTTCCTCTATAAAAGAGATTACCTCATCCATGTCTCTTCTCACTATGATTTCAATCACACTTGTTCTACCCATGGAGGAATTGACTACATCTAAATCATTTCCCACTATTGAACCTACTTTACTCACTCCTCTACCTAAGGAATAGTTAAACTTATCTACTTTTCTGCCTACAGAAAATCCTATATCAATAGTTTTTCAATCTCCTCCACCCATAGAGGATCCATTTATATCCTCCTTGCCCATAAGTGATACATCTCTCAGGATATTCCAATAACTTGTTGATCTCATTGTGTCACTTTTTCTACTAATTTAGAGGAAAAATATTTTCTAGTGTCGCTCAATTTAGAATTCTGGACAGATGTCACAACCCACTCATCAATGTCTAAACCAAATTTATTTTCATGAATGGTAGATAATTTGCATTACATCGATCATTCCATGCTCTGGGGGTTCCTGCGAATCCCATTATCTACACAAATGCAAATTTCATCCATAGATACTTCTACCATCTATCCAAAATGATTCTAGTGAACCAAGACCATAAAACCTAAACTAGTCATAATCGATTCTCCTTTATTATCCTTACCTTCACCTCAACCCACACTTCAACTTACACCCACACCTAAACCTTTACCAGCACTAAAAACTTCACCTACACCTAAACCCACTACTACATTAGGATTGTCACCAATACCAATTATAACCCATCCGCCTGTGAAAATTGATCTAGCTATCTCTTCCCAAACTATCACCAGACATATCCCCCAACCTAAGACGAAGACCCAACCTCCTAGGCAAAAAAACCAATTCTCCCCATCACCTCCTCTTTCTCCTTTACCACTCCCACACATCTTAGGTCCTCATCCCTCCACTTTAGTGAAGCATCCTCCCATTCAAAGTAATCCTAAAATGAAACCACCAACAAGTTTACTGTAACTTTCTTTTCCACCCAAACTAGTCACATTACCCATGCCTGCTCCATTACCCATACCTTAACCTTCTATTCAATCTACACTCCTTATAATACCTCCTGCTACTACTTTAACTACACCTCCTCTCTCAGCTTGGTTAACCCATCCACTTCCATCTTCTGCATTCCCCTCTACATCAAACACTACCATGACACCTTTACCTAAGAAGGTGGAACCCAAACCCAAGACCACACTACCTCCCAAAAGGCTAGTCAGACCTACCCAACCTCTAAATCCACCCCTGGAAACACCTCTTCCACAAAAATCACCTAAACTTCCATCCAAACCCACTCTTACCTCTCATTGTGATCTCTTGGTAGGGTTGTACGCTAACATCCTCGCTCAGCTCTTAGAGACTTCCGCTATCACATTACCACCTATCAAGCCTTACGACCCACTCAAAGCTAAACCAGAAGGGTTTTATGATACTAATATGTGTGCCTAACATCATGTGTCAGGTCATGATGTTGAGAATTGTAAGGCCCTAAAATATATTCTCTACAATTATGCTCTCCTTAAAAGTCCTATGAAGAATATGATCATTTGGATGAAGAGCCTCTTCCACCTTTACCTTTTGTCATGCAACCTTCACTTCCACCTCCACAACCATCTTATCCTTCTTTGACCTTTGAGAGAAATATGGTCCAGATTAGAGAGTTAGCCCAACCCCCTCCGAAATGTAATTATTCCATCCTTATTTCACAAGGTTCTTATCTTGCATTAGGATTTTGTCCTTCATGTCGTTATACTTTTCATGACTCATCTCCATCTCTTCTCCAGGTCAACATGGTTTGATTTTCCACTAGACCTCATAAGGATAAAATGAAATAGAAGATAGGAAACCCATCCACAACACCTATACCTAACATTCTATCAGAATGTGCAACCAAGGTAACCATCCATTGGTCGGTCTATCCAATTTCCAATGGTGTCCCACATCGCACCATGGTCAAAAAATTGCAGCAATACCCTTTGAAAATGTCCTTGTATGATCTCATCCAAACCTATGAATCTCATCAACAGACCTTGCTTGAGATCTTCTAGACTATCTAAGTGCTACCAAATGAACCTTCACCTATCTCTTCCATTTTCACCCCTCATCCCGTAGCTTCTCTGACCATCGCACCCAAAGCTTCCATCCCTACTAATACTCATCATATTTTTGTAGTCAGTTTCTTTGACCCAGAAGTTTCTCCTTTCCATATAGAAGATCCTTACTCTGCCCTCTTCTTCTTCGTCTATGTTGATGATATGTACGTCTGACATGTTATGATTGATAGAGGTGTGATTATCAACATCATTTCCTCCCGTGCATATGAAAAAATGCACATACCCTATCATTACATGCATAACAACCACTTATGTTGTGTTCCTTCAATGATGCCATCACTTCTACCCTTGGCACCATCATCCTTCATATCCATGTGGGTCCTCAAACTCTTCCTGAACTATTCTATGTCCTAGAAGGAGAGTTCCAATATAACAAGTTGTTTGGCCAACCCTAGATTCATGCCATTGGATGTGTACCCTTAACTCTTCATCGCTGCATCAAATTTGAATATGAAGGGCACCCTTACACTATTCATGTCGATCCTTCATCTTTCAAAAATTCTAATATGTTATACATACCAAATGTTTTCCTCTTCCCTGTCAAGGCATATACTATCATTGCCACTTCATCCACTATTTATGATGCTTCATCCTCTACCACTGTCACTTCATCATCTTCCATTATCGCTTCATCATCTTTTGTTGTTGCTTCATCATCTTTCATTTTTGCTTCATCTGCCACCATTATAACTTCTTCTATTGTTACTTCATATTCATCTACTAGTCTTATTAGTCCACCTACCACAACTAACTCATCCATTCCCACCATTATCATTTCTTCTAAAGCTAGCCCATCTACATCACCTTAAGCATACGACAATTCATATATTCTCGCATCACAATTCCCAACTTTCGATCCCTTGGTAGACATTTTAAAACATCTTTCCTTGGGGGAGTACCACTTCTACAATGTCAATACCTTCCTTACTCCTCAATAGTATGGTATCCTCCACCAACATTGGCATTATGATAAACATATAGGAAATACATTTTAATACGGTCCTCCTCAACTTCATACCAACCTGACCTACAAAGGATTAGATACATCTTTTTTTCCTCCCAAACCGCCACCTCAAACAAAACCCTTTTCTTCCGATTTCAGATACCTTACCAACCACCATTTTGCACATAATTTCCTCCATTGTTGTGCTTGGAAAGGATTTAGATTCAGTCTTTATGAATAAGTTCATCACAAATTTATACTATGCACTACTCACAAACACAAGGAATGATGTGGTATCAGATTCTCCATACCACCTATCTCAAAGAAGGCTAGAATCAACCTCATAGAGGAGGATTAACCTTCCAAACCTTTGTCACCTATCTTTCCATTATTTACAACATCTTCACATGTCACCCCACCTTCACACACAGAGTCCATGGGTCCATAATCCATTCCTCCTAAAATCAAATTTTGTAAACATCTTTCCTTGGGACCTCTGACCTATCAACATGATGGCGAGGCTTCCTCTTCCATTCCTCTTTGTTATCCCTACATGATCAATGAAGACACACATTTTATAAACGTCATTCAATGTCACGATGATGATTCCCTTCTCACATATTTATGCGTAGACAATTCTTATATTCAATGTTCATTACCTTCTGAAACATAAACCATGTTGAATGAATCGACGATAGAGATCAAAATTCACACTTAGGATGACCCCCAAATTCTAGATATAGGCTAATATTTAGATCCCGTTGAAAAATAATCCTACACTTCTTTCCTCCATAA
This sequence comes from Taxus chinensis, assembly GCA_019776745.2. Classification (NCBI taxonomy): domain Eukaryota; kingdom Viridiplantae; phylum Streptophyta; class Pinopsida; order Cupressales; family Taxaceae; genus Taxus; species Taxus chinensis. The sequence continues at coordinate 793,471,123 of CM034148.1, forward strand.
ACATATCAAGGATTTTTCTTGGTCATACGCTAACATGCCCAGTATTGACCCCAATATCATTGTCCATAACATCATAACTATACCCAATACTAAACCAGTGAAACAAAAGCTGTGAAAAATGCATCCATGCACTACTCTTCCTGTAAAAAAGAACACCAAAACCTCCTTTCTATTTCTTTCATCTTACCCATCGATTATCCAAAATGGATATCTAACATCATGCCTATTGCCAAAGTGATAGGGGGACTCCGTATCCATACTGATTTTTGAGACCTCAAACTTGCTTTCCCAAAGGATGACTTTCTTCTACCTAGCATTGACCAACTATTTGATCTCCGAGCTGGCCATGAGATTTTATCTCTCATGGATGGGTTCTCAGGTTATAATCAAATATTTCTCGCACCTGAAGATCAATATAAAACCACCTTCATCTCCCCTTGGGGGACTTTCTGCTATCGTTTCATGTCCTTTGGCTTGAAAAATGTTGGTACCACTTATCATCATGTTATGACTTATATATTCCACAACATCATGCATGACATACTAGAAGACTATGTCGACAATATTCTTAGTAAGTCCAAGAGTCATACAAAACATCTCCTCGTCCTTAAAATTATTTTTGACCATCTTATCAAATACTTTGCGCATCTCCAACTAAAGAAGTGTGTCTTTACTATCCTCTTTAGAAAATTGCTTGGTTTTATCATCTCTTTGCATGGCATCAAAATTTACCCCACTACAATCAAGGCCATTCTCTAAAATCCCCCACCCACGAATGTAAAACAGCTTCGTAGTTGGAAAGGAAAATTGTAATTTATTCGATGTTTCATTTTGCAACTTTCCGATCGTTGTCATCCTTTCCACCATCTTCTTAAAAAGGATGTCTCCATCAAGTGGGAAGATGAATGCCATAAATCCTTAGAAGTTTCAAAGGCCTATCTTATTCATCCACCCATGCTCATCCCACCTAAATATGATCAACCTTTATACCTTTACATTTTAGCTAGTGATCACTCCTTGAGTGCCATGCTCACTCATCACGACAAGCAACATAGGGAACATGTGGTTTATTACATAAGGTGTAAAATTTTAGACTACAAGACCAGATACACTCATGCTGGAAAACTCTACCTTTCCTTATTCTTCATCGCCACCAAACTTTGCCACTATCTACTTATTCATAAAACATTTTACATCACTAATACTGACCCACTCCACTACATGTATGCTAATCCTTACGAACACCAACGTACCTCATATTAGCTCATGCTCCTTACAGACTTAGACCTAGAGTTTACTCATCAAAATTCTATTAAAGGACAAACCATTATTGTTCAACTTATATACACACCACTTCTTGTACATCAATCCTCTAACTTTAACTTTCCCAATGAATCAATTTCCACTATTTCTCTTGAAGACATGGATGACATGGCCTACCAATTGACCTTATTCTTCGACGGTTCCAAATGTCAACATGGGGTGGAATGGGTGTTATCCTCATTCCTATTGAAGGTGAAACTATGTGTTTATCATTAAAACTTGATTTCAAATGTAGCAATAACATGGCTAAATACAAATCACTCATACTATGTCTCCAAACCGTCATTTCCATCCATATTAAAACCATCAATATCTTTGGTGATTCTCAAATGGTAGTAAATCAAGTCAATAGATTATACCAATATGATAATGAAACCATTAAAAATTATAAACATCATGTCAACATGCTTTTGACCACCTTTGATCATTATAATCTTTAAACCACTTTGTGTTCCACAAATAAATTCACAGATACCATGGCTTGTCTGGCCTCACAGATACCTGCCTCACCTTTCAACAAAAAATTGTTTTTCATGGTGCAAAGGGTGAAGTCACCTTCTGACCTAATCTATGGCATAAACTTTGTGGGATGAATCGAAACTGACCCATGTGATTTTGTATAAGTAGTACACTGATTACCTTTCCCTTTCCATCTTACCTTTGGATCTCACCCTTAATGTTTGACGAGAGTGTCTTCAAAAGGTTTCTCATTACGTTTTCATGGGTGGTCTTCTCTATAAATTTGGATTTTATGGAATCCTACTTAGGTTCCTAACAAGTTCTGAAATCCCTTATACCATAAAGGAAATCCATGATGGAATTTTTGGTGGACGCTTTAATGGCCACGTTGTTCTAAATGCATCCTTGGCCTTATGGCTACTATTGGTTGACCCTTAACCAAGATTATTGTGACTATGTTAAGCATTGTGTGAAGTGTTAGAAACACACTAATCTTCACCATACCCCAAGTCATGCCTTACAAGTCACTAGAGACTTTTGTCCTTTCTCTCAATGGGGTTTGGATCTTGTCGGAGAGATTAACCTTCACTCCTCTAAACTCCATCAATGGATCATTACTGCCACCGAATATTACACTAAATGGGTTGAAGCCATTCCTCTCATTTCTACAAAATGTGATTAAATATACAATCTCATCAACCATCACATCATTTTACGCTTTGGTGTTTCCCATCACCTTATCATAGACAACGGGAAACAATTTGAGAATAAAACCCTAAAAAACATTTGTGATAGCTTCGGTATTCAACTTAGTTTTTATTCACCTTATTACCCACAAGCTAATGGCCAAGCCGAATCTTCCAAAAAAACCATAAAAAATATCCTCATGAAATTTTTTGATGATACTAGAAAGGATTGGCATGCACACATTCATTTCGCCTTATGGGCTTACCACACTAGTATTCACACATCTACTGTAGCCACACCTTTTTCTTTAGTATATAGAACTCAAGACGTTTTAAATCTTGACATCCAAATTCCCTCTCTTCACATATCACTCAAATACATGCTCAATGATGATGACTTTCACCAAGATCATTTGGCACAACTCGATATTTTAGGTGAACATAATTTAACTACTCTCAATCACCTGCAAATCTATATAAAATGTATTAAATGATCCTATGAAAAATGTGTCCATAAGCTAACTTTTAAGGTTGGTGATCTTGTCCTAAAGTAAAATCAACAGATAACTAAAGAAAAGAAGAGAAAATTAGGAAAATTTACTCCTAATTGGCTTGGAGCCTATATTGTCACCCACACCTATGGATCAGGAGCTTATCATTTAGCTTCACTTGAAGGTAAAACTTAACCTGATCCCCTTAATGCCTTGCATCTTTGACCATTCTATTGTTAAACAAAGTACTACATAACTTTATTTCACCTACATGCTCGTCCCTTGACTGTACTTCTCCTTACAACTACTTGTTTCAAGGACCTATGACTAAACTAGAATTGTGTGACTATCCATCACCATTCAGCCTTGTCTTCAATATGATTACCACATCTATACTTGTGGAATGATTCTCATGGATACTTTGCTTCCTCTTCATGGTAGAATCCCATGGTTTTTTATCACTTAAAACCCCTTCTTTCATAGCTAGTCTTTTTCATGTTATGGTCTTAACTTCATAAAAGAGGCCTATATTCCTTTATTGTAATGTCCATGGCATTAAGTCAAAAAAATAATGAAATGAAAAATAACTTGGGCTACCAAAAACTCTACTCCTTGATTCAAACTTCTTGCAAATAGACGAATCCCTCAAAAGGACATCTACATCTCTCTAGCTACTATAAATAGACTGCTCCCTTGAAGGACAACTATAAAAATGTATCCATTCAAATGTATTTAGTCTATCCAAAAAAAAAGACTAGCTTGTACTTCTCAAAATAAATTGTTTTGAAGCTTCCCGCATTGATTAGCTTCATGAAGGCCTCCAGAATACATTATTTTATCCCAATATAGACATCCCGCATTGATCAGTCTATATAAACAGAAAAGAAAAAGTCAAGAAAATATTATAAACTTTTATTCATGGCATTTCCTATCTAGGTTTTGGGTATCTTGTAGAAGGGGCATATTGTCCCACAACAAGATTATGTTAAACAAAACTTTCCACTTCACCTTCTGTTTAATTTTTTTCTAATTAAATTAAGGTATGTATCATGTATTCCACACATTATGATCATGCAAATTTTGTTATCTCTTAATCACATCACCCTATGGTTTTCACAAGTGTGTGTGCTTGAGATCACAGTGTGATTGGATAACATGGGTACTATCTGCAAGTTGTGGGACTTGCTACTTGAGATATACCTCTAGAGAAAGGTTGTTCTTTCTCCTAAACTACCTGCCACAATCTACTCTAATATAGGAAAAACTATCTAATCCTAATCTAAATTTCTACGGGACCAGGGAGAGAGAGTGCATGAAAAAAAATCCTACACTAAAGTGGTGATACACCAGAAAAGGAGGGTGTGAGAATAGTATCCAATGTGTGAAAAATAGAAACAAATTGCATACTAGAGGATGTGATAACAATTCCCCACATTCCAGCAAATGTATTCACAACAATATTCCATACATGCACAATGAGAATGAATCCATGCAAAGTATAAGGTAGACATAATATATTTGTAATAAGTTTGAAATGGCAAGAAGAATGCAAACAAACACAATAGGGGAAGAAGTATCCACAAACTTGTATCTATATCTTCATTGATATGCACAATCTAATCTATTACTGAATAAGGGCCTAGATCACCATGCAAGGATTCCACTACAAGGGCCTATAGAAAATTTTCTTCACAATATAATTTTGACAGAGTTTTTCTACTCAAAACTATCTCCTTTTACAATGAGCCCAACACTCCAATTTATAGATTTCTAAGAGGAGAGAGAGAGAGAGGGAAAATGAAAATCCTGATATCTATCCTCTAACCACTTATAAGAGGTATTAAATGGATTGAAATGATGGTATATTTCTTGTAGAAGTCTTCCCATACTATCCCATAACTTTCAGTAGTTAGAAATGTCAACCCATGCTTCATTGAATGCATCCCAACTAGTAAATAAAATCATTGTTCTAAAATGGGCACGTTTTCTAGAAAATCACCACTTACTCACCAAATTATATATTTCTTGATTTTTACACATCAGTCTTAGAAAAATGATTCCAATGGTAGAAATTTTGTGTGTTTTCATTAAGAGATGTAAAAGTTATGGCCCTATGAGTGCGGGAAACTATTTTGGGTCTACTAGGCATTTATGTTATTTAACAAGACTAGGAATCTAATTGACTGGAGCTGAAGATGTTTCCTTTATTTTCATATACCTATCCTCATAAAAATTAATAAATCTAGTTTATTTGGCATAGAGAACATCGTGCTCATTCCAGAAAGTGAAATTTCATGAAAATCAGAGCTCGGGGTCAAACGTTATGGTTGTTTGATGTTTAGGATCTGATTTGCACTGTTTTCCTTTGCATGCGGACATATCGGCTATTTCAGGTCCTTTTGTCTCCGTTGTCCCGAAAAAAAATCTCTTCTCCACTTGCAAGCCTCATTCCTGTTTGGCTACTTCACCTTTTGGTTTCTCGCTTGTTCTGACATTGACTGGGTTGTGAGGGATATTGACTTCCGCCTTTTCCGCATCTCCCTTACTTGCAGTGATTTTGGGTTTGCATGTCTCGACTGTCCCTTGGACCACATGGGAAAAAACTTCTGATTTTTCTCATTTCCCTTTGACTACGGATTTTTCATCTTTTCAGGTTCAAGATGTCCCTTGTGAACCAGTGCGTCTTGGAATAGAAAAACCTGATTTAACTGATTCCTTTGCAAATCAACCATTTAATTTTTTTGAGTCCCACTTGTCCCTTCGTCCTGTGGACCGCCTAGGCCAAAAAAATTCGAATTTTCTAATTTTCACCATTTTTAGCCATTTTGGGAAAATCAATTTTTCAACTCCTGACTGTCCCTACTGAACATGTGCAGCATGGGACAAAAATATCTGATTTGACTGCAATACACTAGCTGAAGCCAGTTTTTTGGATTTTGTTCAATTTTTTCTAACTTCTTAAATTTTTTCCTTGGATGGGGAAGTTAGAGTGAAGACAAAGGGACCCCTATAACTTGATTTTTTTCCCTGGACCAATTTTTCTCACTCAAGCCTAGAGAAATGATGGAGGTTATCCAAAATTACCTTCAGGGGTGAATTTTGGATAACAACTTCTTTCACTTTTAGACCTATACATTGTGCAATGTATCTATAGAGTTATGTTCAAATAAGTTGTAAGGTCCAACACTTAGGGTCTTTGCTAACTTGGGGAATTTTTTTCCTTTTTAGTTCACCTTTTCCTACATGGTTATTTGATTTAACAAGAAAAAATCACTACAGCATGTCACCTATACACCTCCCACCTAATATACCATACCTATTACCAATCTCACCTATCCTATTCTCATCAATTTTCCTTGCCCAATCACGTTACCTAAACCACCTACCCAACCCACCTTTTTTCTTCCCTGGTTTGAGGGAGAACTACATCAACTCTGAGGCCCCTTTCGCAAAGGCTATATAGGTATCACTCTTAGGGCATGGGGCCCTTTGAGATTAGCTCGGCCACTCTTTATCCCATCATCATTTTCCCACATCAAACAAACACTTAGTCAACTTCCATAACAACAATATTTTGGAAGTTAATTTTTTTATAAAAAAACCCATTTTTTATTTTCCATCATGTCAATAACTTGGAAATTAAATTGACCCAATGAAAAGTAGAATCATCCATGCCTAAACAACATAGTTTCCATAATATCAATTCTTTGGAATTTAAATTCGTTTTTTACATTAGCATCATTTCATTTTCATATTCAATAATAAACAATCCACCAAAACATGTACAACCATAACAAAGTCATCATGACTCAATCATGCATACATCATATAATTTCCATAAAAACAATAACTTGGAAATTTTCAAATTCAAACCATGCCTAAAACATGGCTTCACCATGCCTAGAACCTGACTCCACCATGCCTAAATGTTGACTCTGTCATGCTTATACCTGTCTCCACCATGCCTAAAACTAGACTCAACCATTCCTAACATTACATGTTTTCCATAGCCTACAAAAAAAACAAATCACATTTATTAAATTAAGTTTCCATCATAATAAAACAATGGAAATGAAACCAAGTATATCATCCATCCAATATCACAATCGACTATATAAAAGGGAGTGTTTATGTATCAATACATATATACACAGATATAAATAGTACCAGTATCTCAAAAGCTCTCATGTACAATCTCACCTCTTCAGCACACATGCCGATATATATACAAAAATTCAAATACAGTAATACATCTCATCCTTTATCACTCCAATATGAGGTCATCGTCTATAATATCACTTGCACACTCAGTTGGCCCTATCCTCCATCCTCTCAGCATATCCCCACCCTCTAGTGGTTTCAACCTTTGTACACTCATCACCTCCCTCTCACCTTGTTTGTGGGGCCGATGACCCCCTTTATTTCTAGAACTGTGAGTCTGGGAACTGGTCCTCTCACTGGCTGCTTTTTAGGCCTTATGCTCAGCGTATGATAGAACATAAATTTTTTGCTACAGTCAGTTGATACTGATAATAGCGGGCCTCAATCAGTCAATCCTTGAACCTAGCCATGGATATTGTCTGGTGGTGTCATCACCATAGCTGTAACATGCAGACCCTACCCTAATACCAATGGCCCTTGTCATCCTTCCTGTACCAAAGGACCTTGTCCCATGGATGGTGCTTGTAAAACAGGACCCTGTCCTAGTGCCTTAAGATGGAGCTTGAGCAGCTAGCTGAACCTGCTAGGGATGTGATCTATGCCTGGGTTACTACTAACTGGTGGGTATAAACTGCTAACTGGTCCTGTAAACATGTGCCATGTGCCGGTAATTCTGTTACCTGTGCTCCATCTTGTCTAGGTGCCTGTGTAGGATCTTGAGCTTTCACCGGTGATAACTAACCCTATAAGGTTACAATCTGTACTTGTAAGGTGACAACATGTTCCTATAACACGACCACATGATGCCCATCACCTGCATGTGCCTACATCTGTGCCAGCTACCCCTGTATCCCTGCCACCTATCCCTATAAGGTGGTCACATGTGCTCATGACTAGGATAACTTTAACTATAGTGCGGTGACCAAACCTTGCAACCTATCTCTCTACACTATCCCCATGGCCGAGTCTGGTTGTCTGGGTCTAAGGTGGTGCTTCTTGTAACTGTACTACCCACCACTTCCTCTATGCATCAGTAGTACCATAATCATCAATATGTCAGTCTGCCACCTATTTGTCCTGCCATATCGACAATGTAGGACGTGGTGGAGACATAGGTCTCTCAACTTCATCCTTGTCGGTATTATGAAAATGGTGGAGGCACATCCTATTATAGCCTAAATTTATTTCACTCTATCTATTGGTATCATCTCATGTTCACCTGCATGCCTACCCTGTATCCACCTAAGTACCTGTAATCCCTCCAACTCCTCTACCATGCCCCAAGTAAGATGGAAAATTCACATATGGTCACCATAAGGTATAAATAGCACCCGCATGTAATAGGTGACATCACGTGCATCTATAACCACCCTCGGCACCCCATCTATAGGTACCCATCTCCTGAATCCAACTATGTAAACACCTCGAAACTAGTCTTTTCATGGAAAGCCTACAGGAGGTAGACAAACAATGTGATCGTAAGCCCAATAGTGTAATAGGTAAGTGTAACACATGCCGGAAATGCTTGATCCTCCAATAGGACCCATAGCTCTATGTATAGATGAACTAGAAACAGTTAGTTCCCAAGAAAATTAAACTCTCTCCTCCAACATATCCTTTAATACACCCCATCAATGCCCACGGATACCTCCCACCCTCTGAATCAAGGAGAGAAAAGCACCCGACTTCTACCATCATCAACATTGATAATCACGTCTCCTGTGGATATGCAGTGTACATATCCCCATAGCTCAGGCTCACACTGTGATACCTAATATCACCCATTACCATTCCAAATATAGCCACTATGGTCTCCACTGATGCCTCTGATGAAATATGGTAGACCGGCTCACCAAAAATCAGTAGTTGCAGAATCCGGATACACATCCTCCGAAGTAATTTTCATCTCACCAGTCGGAAGATGGAAAGTATTGGTCGTTGTATCCCATCTATCGATGAGAGCGAACATAAAACTATGATCCCATACTATATTCCTATAGCACCTAATGGACCCTTGCCCATACTAAATTCAATATAAACACCATAAAAACTACCCCAACCCAACCACAACCCACCCATATCCATTTACCAATATAATTAAACTACATTTGGCCCCATCCCATATGTAATTTATTAAAAATTACACATTCAATTTCTCAAACCAAATCTTTCATTTTAAACCCTCCTTTTATTCCTAAAAACATGAATCGATCATAGATCCTACCTCTATCTGATGTTGCTTTCGTGGTGGGATCTTCGGCCACTGAGCTGATGGTCCAACCACTCCCGCTCCCACTCCTGTTGCTGCCATGCCTAAATCAACTTTGTGACACTCACCCAATCAACTCACTCCTATAGATCCCGTGGGCGCATCAATCGCACTCCTCCAATCACACAAACTCTCACTAAATCAACCTGACTCATCCCTCTGTCTCTTTCACCAAGTCAAGCTAACAAAAATCTCTCTCACTGTCATTTTCCCAAAATATAAAAGCACAAATGAATCTTTAAAACACAAATTTTTAATTTTTTTACCCAAAACCCAACCTGATCGACTTTGGTTCTTCTTAACCTGGTACCAGTCATGTGCCTTAGCCTACCATGATCGGTTTACTTTGACTAGTATCAGTAAGCCATGACTGCTATCGGTTCTCTTGACTAACACCTATTATACAACTTTTCGACACATTTGATTTCCCAAAACCCTATTTACCATACCTCACCCTACTACCTAATTACCTATCAGCCAACCTACTACCTTATTACATATCACCTAACCACTTTTTCATTTGGGGCATGTTGTTGCCTTAACCTACACCTTGCTTACGTCCTTACTTGATTACCCAACCTTGCCCATTCCTCTTTGACACTTGAATTTACTTTGCTCGCTATACCTTGTGACATTGATACTCGTGATTTTTTTCCCTACCAACCTTTCCTACACCTATTTGACACTTGAATTCACTTGCTCGTTATACCTTGTGAAGTTGATACTCGTGTTGTTTTTCCTACCAACCTTGTCTTGCCTTATGCCATTTTTTTAATCCTGATATGACAAATTCTTATTGGTGCTTTTGAAACCACCTTTTTCCTGTTCTGGCACATATCCTATTTGTGTCTCTAGGACTGTGTCATGTACCTTGGATACATGGATCACATTCACCTTGTTTAGATAAACTATCAACCTTTGACAGCGTAGAGTTTGTGAGATCTTCAACCTAGTACCTTGTCCCATTTTGTACGTGTGTGTGCATTTGAATTCCTCATCCTATTACCTACACCGCTCTTACCCTTTCCCATGCCCATAATTTACTTAGTTTAGTTTCCCCTTCACCTACAATTTTATCAAACCTGTAACTAATTCTACATCTTCCTTCACCAGTTCCAAGTTTGAGGGAGGATCACCTTCACTCATGCTTGGGGCAGCCTAATTTCCACCTAGACTTTCTACAACCACTTCTATTTTTTCCTGCGTAGCTTATTGAAAAGATGCACGTGAAAATAGGGGTAAATGTAGACACCCAAAATTAGTACAAATTCTCTGTAACCTCTTTTAATTCAATAATTCGACACATACATCTAACCATGACCCCTTTATACACATTAATTCTTATCCTCACATCAATATTAGTTTAATTACTTTAATTAAATTAATTTATTTACCTCACCTCATGCCAACTCACCCAAGACCCATTCTCCAACCTATTAATTACCTAAGACTAAGTGTCCACCTATCCTAACCAACCGAGACTTAGTCTAGCCCTAATATTTACTCCCCATTACTCCTCCAACAAAGACTCCTACTTATCTAAGCTTAATATCACAACTTAAGACCCAGAATGAGAATTTCAATCATGCCAAAAATAGCATATATCAGGATATTTTTTTCAACCTTGACCTATTCACCCTAACCGACACCAGTTTTTCCTTGGTTGACACCGATTACCTAACCGTTATCGGTCACTTTATATAAACTTTCATAACTCTTGAAAAGGGTAGGTGATTTAGCTATAGGATCCCTCTTACATTTAAACTAAAATCTTCAAGCTCTCTTATATCTTAACAATGAACACACAACCACATTACAAGACTAGCAACTAGGTCCTCCTTCTAGAGCATTGGAATACTCACAGGAGCACACAAGATTCACCGCCAAACACTGGACCCAGAAATCTCCTCTACGATTAACCACTAACCATATCCACTCATAGGATCTCCACAATACCACCTGAGTATCGTGATTTAATCAGTTGTGTTTATTCTAGTGTATATCTCATGTTTTCTTTTTGTGTTTACATTCCTTCCACTACCCGTATATCACCTTCTTTCCACCAACCTTCTATTCCACCATCCCAAGCCGTTACACCCTTTACAACCTCCTTTTTAGCATACCTGAGTCTTCTTAACAATATCACACACTTATCAACACCACCCTTACTCTCTGTGCAATCACGGAGAGGTTCAAAAACCTATTTTTAATAGTCTTCCACTAATTTCCCCTATCAACACTAGTCACCTAACTAGCGTCATTTGCCTATCTAATGTCGGTCTCATTGACTGATAATATTTATAAAAAACATCAAGCTCACCACCTCTTTAAAACAACCCAAAGCCCCTCCTAACTCCACCCAGACTTCATCAAAATCCTCTACCTCACCTAAAAACTTACTAAGCCACTTAGATTTAACCCTAGCCCTACCATTTTATTAATATTTTATTCTATGTTGTTAGAGAGCCTCAATATTATAACTACAATAGGGTTTACTTGTTTATTGTTTCATCTCGCATTGATTTGTATTAAACAGAGGATTGACAATCCACTAGGAAGTATCATACTTCCCATATCTAGCCACCACTAGGAAGTCCTATGAGTATTTTTTATTTAATTCTATTTTTTTGTCTTGTTGTGATTCTTATACAAGATGTTCCCTCTTCTCCAAAGGGAAGCTCATACAATCAGCTCGGATCAAAATTCTATAGCGCACGCAACACCTTATAACATCTACATAACAAAGGAATTCCTCCTACTATTGTTACCTTCTTTTTTTCATCTCTACAAAAATATTTGTGAAACACCACCATTGTGGTGGCTGAGAAAAATTTGACCCCCTCATTTTGTATCTTTTATTTTTAGAATTTGATGTCGATTTGAGGATTTTATAGGTCATTATTTCATTGCAGGTTTGTAGCAACTTCGAAGATTATTTTGTGACTACATAAAAAAAAAAGATGAATAAGTGTGAAACCCTAACGACACTATTGTAACCAGATTTGGACCTTTTCTTGCAGACCCTAGCACCCACAGAGAGGACTTGTATGGACGCAGCTACCCCTATCCTTGCGTAAGTGCTCTTATCTAGCTGTTTTGCGAACCTTTGCATTTTTTGTACCTGATTACAATAATCTGCATATCTATTCCATCATCTTCTCAAGTGTAATGCCCACTAAAACAACCCACTTGAGAACCATGAATGACCTATGTTTAGTTACAAAATTATGGAGTAAATTTTTAATTTTTTTTAAAGGTGTTAGGAGTTAACAACCAAAGTATCAAGGACAATTAAATTCAACTGATAACTTTTCCCATTATAATAATTACTAATACCACATTATAAAGCAACAAGTGTAATAAGTCCACACCAAGCTCAAATATCCTTAGGGGTTAAATTAATCATTGATTACATTAACATTTTAGCTAAATATTCCCTGAATAAAATTTTAGGGTTAAGGGACCCAAAACAATTAAATACCCAAGGCATTTAATTCCACAAGATCTAAGACAAGATCAGGGTTAAATTATAGTGGGGGAAAGGAATTCATATTTAAAATCATCAGAGTAGAGTCTTACTTACCCCACTCCCAGGACTCGATTAAGAGTGTCTACAACTAGGTTACGAGATCACAGTTGTCACTAACAAGTACTAGGACAATTCTGATCTACTAGAACACACTCTTCTTTTACTAATAATTCTCAGAGGTCACAAGGTAAAAAATTTAGGGTTAGAAGGTTAATATGGTTCAGGGGCTTAATTATCACCATACCCACTCTCTAACAAGCTTAGGGTTTCAACTTGATTTTCCTCACACTTAACACATTAAAATATTCCCTAGATCATTCCCATTTGATAGGAAAATTTTCTCACCTTCCCGATGATGTAAAGAAGTCCTCCTAAGTCCTTGTAAAACTCTCGTTATGGGTCCGGCGGGCCTTGGGAGTCAAATTTTCCCCCAAGGGGACACGTGTCGAGTGACGAAGAATGCCCTTTGTTGGGTTGGCGGGTCGCAGGGCAGTGTCTATATTTTATTCTTGCGCGGGAGGAAAATTCCAAATTGTGCCCATGGGTCTGTCAGGGACACGTGGCACTTAACTAGCCAATCAGGGGAGAAAGTGAGGGAAGGGGCAGGGTGGCAGAAGAGTTTGGGAGATTTTACCAAGGGGGAGATAAGGGATAGGATACATGCATGGGTTCTGTGGCATCCATGGAGGGGATTACACCAAGGTGAGGGCGGGAGTGTGGGGCCGCTGAGGTCAACTCCATTTTTTTTCCAAAAACAAGATTTCAAAAAAAAAAAAGGCCGTGCGGGTTCCAACCCCCCTCCGCTATCTCCCATGCTTCCACATGCCATTACCAGATGGATGCGGGATTGAGGGTTAGCGGGGGAAAGAAGTAAAATTTGCCAAAAATTTTATAAGGCCCAATGGAGAAAATGATGTTGTGCCTCCGTCGTTGCCCCATGAGGACATGTGTCAGCATTTGATTGGTTGTAGGCCGACGAAGGAAATTTTTTAAAAATTTCCCCAAGAATTTTTCAAAAAAAAAATTCTAAGGGTTTTGTTTTTTTAAAAGGGAAATTTTCAGGTTATAGGTCCACCAGGGAAAATTTTCCCAAATTTTCCCACCAAGGAAAGAAAACTTCAAAGGGCCATAACTTTTGCTAGGAATCTCAGGTTTGGGAAAATGAGGACTTTCTAGAAATCTCTCAATACCCTCGTTGCACAAAAATAATCAATTTTACATTTAGATAAATTTTGAGGGGTAATTTTTAAGAAAAACATTCTGCAGGATTTTAAAAAGCCAACTGGTAAAATATAACTTATAAATTTTGTTCAATTTGATCTTCTCCTTCACTCAACATGCCAAACAGACATGGAGGATTGTTCTAGGAAGGATTTAAGATGTTTTTACGAAGGTGAATTTTACTTGCTTGATTTCCAATCTGCATTTTTCCAAAAATTGACAAAAAATGACTGTGAAAAGGTTTTGGCTTAAATTTTGCAATGTTTTAAATTATTTCTTAAGTGTTCTTTATCAAAATGAAAGGATGATATCATACAACATGCTAGATTTCAATGTTTCAATGTTGGTTATTTAGTGCAATTTCGAACTATGCATTTTAATTAAATTATTTCCAATTGTAAATTTACAACAGAGATCAATTTCTTGAGGGATTTTATTTCCATTTCTACTTCCAAGTATGAAATTTCCTTTCCTTTCCAATCTACTACATTTAAGTAATTTATACAAACCATTCTAAATCAAAATGCAATGCTGAAATTTGATTTTATACATTTCCAAAAAGATATAAAATATTATATTATTCCCACACTCATATCTTCCTTTCAAAGAGATATTTAATTTTCTCTTTTTCCATACAATGAAATATTGAATTCATTCCATGCTATACTTGAGTGTTTTTCCTTCTTCAATCAATCATTAAAACAAGAATACAGTTTACGTCTCTTCCAAAAATCATACATTTGAAACAAAGTAGAATAATACAATTATATCCCACGTGTTTCTTCCTTTTTTCCAATTTCCAAAACAGGGATTCCAATCACAAATTGATATTCTAGTTCAACACAATAATGCATATGAGGGAAATTCTTGCAATTATTTATTAATTCAAAAAGAAATACATCTTCACATTCTCCATTCCTTGAATTAAATTAGAATATTTCACCTTCTTTCTTCAAATGTACAGAACAAAATATAAATATCTTTCACATTTTGAATATACATTTTCACAACTAATTACATACATCTTTACTTCACAAAATACATTACAATTTCATCCACATCAAAGTGGGAAAGGTTACAATATGATATATTTCACAAGGGACAGTCAAATAATCTTTCTCTTCTGCTCCAGAATAGTAACATGCCAAGTTTCCTTTCTCCTTCAATTTTATCACAAAAAAAGTGGGGGAAAGGCAACGCTCTCCACCCAACCAAGACATCCAATGAAAGGAGAATCCTTCCTTCATCATTGGCCCCCGAAGCCCCAACCAAAACATAATAAGAGGTGTGATTAGCAACACATGGAAACAACAAGCATCCACAACATACAAAATTCTTTCAACATGCATAATTCACATAAAATACAGTTCCACACAAAAAATAGCAGTTTACAACTAAATTTGAAAAAAATCAAAACAAAACTTAGGCTTGAACATGCAAGAAAAAGGAGCAAGGTCTATGGGGGAAGCTACTTATGCCTCCCAATTGAGAATTGGGCATCTAGCAGTAACAAACCACCAATAAAATTCACCATACATATCTTTATACCCCCCAAAAATCCCTCCTTATGTCCCCCACATATTTCCTTATGCCCCCCATAAAGTAAGAAATGCAAGCTATTTCTTTTCCATGGTGGATCCCAAACCAAAACTCCCTCCAACCAAATTATGATACTAATGGCATTCCCTTATGCCCCCCCACATGGATTCCCCATAGCCTTCTCCTACACCATTCCTATGGTAGTCTACCCAAGCAACCAACAACTAAATCAAAACATACATCATTCATTCATATACACAAAAGAAATAACAATCACAAAAGAAGAGTTAAGCTCCTACCTATCCATGGTAGCTTTTGTTTCCAAATAACAAGCTCTCAATGTCCAAGAACACAGTCCTAAAACAATAATCTCCCAAGAATGCAAATCTTTCTCCAAGATCCTTCTAAAATCCACAAGCTCTCCAAAACAACAAAAATGTTCCCCAAAGAAGTATACAAAATGATTTAACAATGCAAAAAAAAGTGAAGAGTTTCAATTTTATAGAAGAGGGAAGAGAAGAGGATAACATGGATCCATGTAGGATGTCACATCACACATCCTCACTATCCAACACAAAATTACAAATTCCATTATGAAAAGATCAATTAAGAGGTGGGTGAATAATATGACAATTTACTTACACAGTCTAAAATACCACACCCCAAAGGACTACAAAATAAATAAAAATGTAAGAGAGTGCAATCAAAAATAATTCAACATGATTTATAAAATGCATTAAAAGGGTCTACAATCAGCCTTCCAACCATAGATATGGTTGGTAAATTAAATTTAGAGGTATGGTACAAGTTTTACTTGTCCCACAAGCCTCCAAAAATAGCCCCCAAGGACAAATTCGAATTTCCAAGGAGGCGGAGTGTTTCATACTCTAAAATATGATTTACACAACTCTTGCACAAACTTACACATCCCTTACATATTAAATACAAAAGCCAACAAATTCTATTATTACTTTCCCATATCCTAATATGATTTATTTAAATTTTAACCATATGATTTCTCACATTAATCTATCAAAATATTAATTAAATAAAGGAGAGGAACACATCACTATATAAAATACATACAAAAATAATAAAAAGTAACCACATTAATAAAATACACAAAACCCATGGTGACATTTAAAGGTAATCCCCCCCATGGGAATCCCTAAAAACAAACAAACACAACACACCAAAACATGTTGCCATGGTGACCTTGTCAAATTTACCTAGAATTCCATTGTGGTTGGTCTCCAATCCCCCGATGTTTGTTGTGATATTTTAACCTGCAAAACACAATTACCTCCTTCGGCCTCGTGGCCATATCAGAATGTCCAAAATGAATATAATATAATTTCAAAATCATCATATATATATATGAATCACAACAACATCCAGACAATC
Organism: Taxus chinensis; assembly: GCA_019776745.2. Taxonomy (NCBI): domain Eukaryota; kingdom Viridiplantae; phylum Streptophyta; class Pinopsida; order Cupressales; family Taxaceae; genus Taxus; species Taxus chinensis. Next base: position 793,488,205 of record CM034148.1, read on the forward strand.
AACAATATCATTTACAATTTAATCAACAACTATATAACCATCAATTTTAAATTCAATTTTCTTGGTCTACTCAATATATCCAAATATCACATGTCCTAACAACATCCATATATATATATATATATAACCATGTCCAACAACATGTCAACATCTATATAAAATGTCTCCAATAATCATCATGCATCATATATGAATCAGATTCAACAATAATCCATGGTCTGAACATCTAACATCATACTAAATCAAAACTATAAAAATGCCCATCACATAGTCCACAGTATCATGATCAGTAATAAAAGGTGCCAAAGGGAAGTGGGCACTACATCCCCCTCCCCTTAGACTCAACTTCCTCCTCGAAGTCATAGGAAAGAGAGATAGGAATAACTTGCAACAGAAAAAGGATCACTCCCATTATGGGATTTCTTGCTTCAAACAAGTGTGGGTCCACAGAATCCCAAGTTTTTCCAATGTAATTTAGCAGAAGAAGGGAGATTGTAAGGGATGAGTTCTAAAATTTCTGCATGCAAGGCTATGAACATTTAAATTTAAGGAGTAACTTTACGCTGTCAAACAAGATACAACACATAACAATATAACAAGAAGAGTTCCAAAATATCATTAAGAGTAACCACCAAGTAGAGGAATAATAAGGAGAATTCCATGAGTTTGAGAAAGACCACATAGTTTCCCAAGGAATACAACATACTACAATAACAAAAATTGAGGTTTCCACTAGGGTTAAATTATGCTTTCATAGTTCGTTGTTTAGAAAAGGCTAGCAGAATCAACCATGGCCAAATTTTTTTTATGAGGGACAAGTTTACTCAAGGTCCCACAATTTGAGGATCACACAGGATGAGGTGAATCAATGAAGGACACCTAAATCAACAAAACATTAAAAAATCAAGGAACTATTCAAGGAAGGCACTTCTATAATCTTGAGAGGGTACAATTAACTTTTCATGGTAATACAAGTAAAGTCAAGACCACAAGTTTTCCTATAGTCTGATTTTTTTACACTTTTGTTTTATGAATCGAACACACCATACCAACCAAATCTAAAGAATGTCAACCGTTTAGCAAAATAAAATATATACATATATATTTATATCTCCCTTAGCAACTAACATATCAATATAAGTACCATACATTATATCACAATGGGATTTATTTATCTTATTTCCTACTCAAGCTCGAATAACCATAAAGAGAGCACAAGAAACACCAAGGACCACTCAAGGCTTGCTAGGGAGAAGAACAAGTAACACGGGTCCAATTACAATCCAAGGGTGCATCGTATCAAAAGTGAATAACATCATTTTGCACTTTCCATCCTAATGGAAAAGGGGCAACAATGACAAGGTGACCCAAAAGAAAATATGAAGAAAAGAATACTTCCCAAAGTTATTTTATATCCTTAACATATGTTTCCTTAAAATTACAATAACTTAGGTCTCCAAGGACAAGACAACACGCAAGGAGGTTGCTTCTCAAACAATAGATAAGTCTCAATCCAAAAGGACCACAACTCACATTCCTGTCGAGCTACGGACGATAAGGGTATGATGACCCAAAACTCCCACAAGAAAGGCACATACATCTATGAACAAGAAGTAATAAGCAACTAGAACACATTACTATCCACTGGGGTTTCACAATTTCAGGTAGGCGACAAAACTATAGGTTCAACTATACATTGTACTCAATACACATAAATCTTAATTATTTTATATCTCAACTAATTAAGTCAAAAGTTGTAGTTTCTCTTCTTAAGAACATTCCTTTCATGTTTCCTTAGTTACAAACTTCCTTCTATTATGACATCACCAGTTTACATTATAAAGAGCACCACCAAGGTGGGCCTGATGTCTCACCATCTTGTATAGGAAGAGAGACATTTATTTTACTCATAAGGAAGGTGGATGGACAAGGTTTCCTTTCTATTCTTCTACATGGTTTTTACTTCTTCTATTAATCTACCAAGGGTATAACAAGGATCACTTCCCTTTTTCTATGCTCCAGTTTATTTTTTAAGTTCCAAGGTCAAATCTCCTTAATTATAGTTTTATGGCGTTTTGGTTGAGTCATCTTATCAATAAAATTTTAATGAGAAGGAAGGTTCAAACATATCACATAATTACTTTTTATGGGAAAGAGATATAAATCAACACACCACATTTTTAATTCTAAAGGAACAAGAGACATTCGTCATAGAAATCACATCATTAATTTTTGTAAGAACTAGGAAACAATGAACCAACATGAATCACACCAAGATTTCAAGTATTCACCAAATAATTTCAAGCATCATTAAACATTCTTAGTGGGTCTCCACAAGTCTCACAAGAAATTTTCAAGGAAGGCTCATCTAAAGTTTAACATTTTTTGTTGTTTAGGGTGGTATAATCTTACAATTATCATTTATGAATCTATTAAGGTAAACATCAAATGCAATTTAAACCAAATCATTTTGTTGTTTAGGAAGCAACATGGTAACATAATTTACTCCCCTAATAAGATTTTTTTCAAATAAGGCTCATTAAATTTTCCAATCAATTCTCATGTCCCCATAACCAAAGATACCACTCAGCCAAGCAACCAGATGACAATGCAACTTTACTCCAAGGACACCACATCCACACTAGAAAGCATCAAATGCAATGGGGCAACCAAATAATTTACCAAATCATGGACTTTACAGCCAAGAGTTACAATTTTTAAAAGAGGAAGTACAATATAAGCACCATCGAGATTAACTATTAAGATCTACCAAACTAACATCTCTAAGAGAAGGGTCCAAATGACCAAAAGCATCCATAAGTGTTTCCAAGTAACCCAAAGATTAATAGGTCATAGAATGTTATTCATAGTAAAGGAAATTTAAGGTAAGGGTAGACTTATTTATAAGTCAAGAGAGAAAAAAAGTACACTTAAATAAACACACTACCTGAAAGGGCTTAAATCTTTCCATAATTACCAAGATGCATACATTCCACGAGTCAAAACTTTCTATGATGCAACCAGGAATCCATGATACAATTTAACATGCCATTGATGAAAAGTCACTTATCAAAACAAAACTTTTCTAGTAACATTTACAGTCAACCAAAAGGCAATCCAATCCTAAAAAATCTAAAAGCCCATAAATAAATACTTCTTACTCTGAGGAGAGTCAAGCTCTTACCAGATTGTAAGAGGATCACCACTACTGTTATCAGACTGCTATCTAGGCCACACTACACAACAAATTTTCTTTGTAGCAAGTTCAAGCAATGAAAGGGCCGCTCTAAGATTTTAAACACACTCAAGGTTCCATGCATCCAAAGCCAAGGCATAACTTCAATGCACCTAAGAGGACATTCCAGACACCCAAGGTGTACCCCCATACAACAAAATGTTACCATACAAGACAACATAGAACCAGCTCAATAACATGCAAGAAGGAAACCATGTAACGTTTAGCCAAGTAGCCAACAACATAATGAGCTCTGAGTCACCAATCAAAATAAAGTCCAAGAAATGTCAGCAATCAAGAAAAGTGGCTAAGTAGACATTAAAAAGTTTAGAAAATTCTTGCCAAAAAATTATAAATAAATAAAAGATTTTCAATTCTTCTCAATCCAATCATAAAATAAGATGTATGGTCCTTGATAAAATAATCACAAGATTATGAATATAAAACACAAAAGTTAACACCACATTCACTCCGTAGCCTTTCATGGCCGCCAATAGGGGTAATCTACCTCAAGGTTAGTTCCAAGAACACATACAAAGGATTGGATCCTAAAACGACACCTAGACTTAATGTCCACTCTCTCACATGGGTAACAAAATGGAAGAACTGACAACCAGGCCCTCTTTCCTAACCACTGAAGGAAGGAAGCTCTAAACAGTTTCTAATTAACTCTTCTTGACCTAGAACATAACCACTATTGTCCTACTACAAGAATCACACCATACAACTTATCATTCCAACAAATCCAATAAAGGAAGGGTCTCAACAAAGGGCTTAATGCATCATCAATAAATCAAGTTTTAGGACTTGTAAAATCAAAATTTTCAAAAGGGGAACGAAGTTTCCATTATACTAGAAGTTCACAAAAAAATCAATTTAATTTGACATTCTTAATTACCTGGGTTTAGACAAAATGCCACTAAGCAAACACAAAAACTCAAGCAACTTATTATTTTATTATCATTTTAATTCTGGCAGTTCAAATGAACAGAGTAATGTAATATTTCTTCATACTTATTTCTTTTTCAATTTTCACACAAGGTTGATTTCTAAATTTACAATGTGCTAGGTTTACTATTCATATCTCAAGTTTTCTAGTGTACCCAATGGTCAAAGATTTTAAACCATCACTCTGATACCAAGTGTGATGCCCACTAAAACAACCCACTTGAGACCCATGAATAACCTAGGTTTAGTTAGAAAATTATGGATTTTTAATTTTTTTTTAAAGGTGTTAGGAGATAATGACCAAAGTCTCAAGGACAATTAAATTTAACTGATAACTTTTCCCATTACAATAATTACTAATACCACATTATAAAGCAACAAGTCTAATAAGTCCACTCCTAGCTCATATCTCCTTAGGGATTAAATTAATAACTGATTACATTGACATTTTAGCTGAATATTCCCTGAATAAAATTTTAAGGTTAAGGGACCCAAAAAAATTAAATACCCAAGGTATTTAATTCCATAAGATCTAAGAAAACAATAGAGTTTAATTATAGTGGGGAAAGGAATACATATTTCCAATCATCAGAGTAAAGTCTTACTTACCCACTCTCAAGACTCAATTATGAGTTTCTACAACTAGGTTACGAGACCACAGTTGTCACTAACAAGTTTGAGGAAAATTCTGATCTACTAGAACATAATTTTCTTTTACTAACAATTCTCAGAGGTCACAAGGTCAAAAATTTAGGGTTAGAAGGTTCAATAAGGTTTAGGGGTTGATTATCACCATACCCACTCTCTAACAGGGTCAGGTTTTCAACTTGATTTTTCTCACACTTAACGCATTTAAAATTTCCATAAATCATTCCCATTGGATAGGAAATTTTCTCACCTTCCCGATGATGTAAAGAAGTCCTCCTAACTCCTTGTGAAACTCCTGTTATGTGCTGACGGGCCTTAGGAGTCAAATTTTCCCCAAGGGGACACATGTTGAGCGAGGAAGAAGGCCCTTTGTCGGGTTGGTGGGTAACGGGGCCATGTTGATATTTTATTATTATGTGGGAAAGGAAAAATCCAAATTACGCCCACATGCCCGCGGGTCCATTAGAGACACATGGCACTCAACTAGCCAAGCGGGGGAGAAAGTGAGGGAAGGGTGGGAGGGCGGAAGAGTTTGGGAGATTTCACCGAGAGGGAGATAAGGGGTAAGAGGCATGCGTGGATCCATTCATCCATAGAGGGGATTACGCCAAGGTGAGGGTGGGAGTGCGGGCCATGGAGGTCAACTCCAATTTTTTTCAAAAACAAGATTTCAAAAACAAAAAGCCCGTGCGGGTTCCCCCCCTGCTATCTCCCATGCTACCACGTGGCAGTACCCTGATGGATGCGGGATTGTGGGTCGGTGGGGGAAAGAGGTAAATTTTTTTTTAAAGAATATAAGGCCCAAGGGAGAAATTAATGTCATGACTCCGTTGTTGCCCCGTGAGGACATGTTGCAGCCTCTGATTGGCTATGGGCCAGTGGAGGAAATTTTTAAAAATTTTCCCCGAGAATTTTTCAAAAAATAAATTCTAAGGATTTTTTCTTTTTAAAAAGGGAAGCTACTTATGCCTCCCAATGGGAATTGGGCATCCACCTATAACAAACTACCAATAAAATTCACCAAACATATCCTTATGCCCCCCCACAATCCCTCCTTATGCCCCCACAGATTTCCTTATGCCCCCCCACAAAGTAAGAAATGCAAGCTATTTCTTTTCCATGGTGGATCCCAAACCCAAACTCCCTCCACCAAATATAATTCCACTAGAATTCCATTTTTCCCCCTACACCTTGATTCCCCATAGCCTTCTCCTACACCATCCCTATGGCAGCCTACCCAATTAGCCAACAAATATACAAAACATACACCATTCACACAAACACAACAAGAATTAACGGCATAAGAGAAGAGCTAAGCTCCTACCTCTCCATGGTAGCTTTTGTTTCCAAACAACAAGTTCTCAATGCCAAGAACATAGTCCCAAAACAACAATGCCAAGTATGAAATTATCTCCAATCTCCTCTAAAATCCACAAGATATCCAAACAGTCAAAAATGAGACCCAAAGAAGTATGCAAAAGATTCAACAACCCAAAACAAGCAAAGAGTTTGAATTTTATAGAAGAGGGAAGAGAAAATGATGATGTGGATCCATGTAGGATGCCACATCACACATCCTCAACTCCAACACCAAAGTCTAAATTTCATTCTCACAAAGCACAATAAAGACGTGGGTGAAAATATGACAAATTTACTTACACACTCCAAACAGCCCACACCCCAAAGGACTATGAATTAAGTAAAATGTAAGAAGAGTGCAATTAAAACATGCAAACTTGATTTATAAAAATGCATTATAAATTTCTAAATTTATCCTTCCAACCATAGGTATGGTTGGTAAATAAATTAAAGAGGTATGGGACAAGTTTTACTTGTCCCACAAGCCTAAAAAAACAGCCTCCAAGGACAAATTCGAATTTCCAAGGAGGTGGAGTGTTTGATACTCCAAAATTTGACTTACACAACTCATACATATACTTAAACATCTACTTACATATTTAATAAAAAAGCCAACAACTTCTATAATCACTTTCTTATGTCCCAGTTTTAATTAATTAACTTTTAACCATATCTTTTCTCACATTAATCTACCACAATTTAATTAAATAGAATAAAGGGACAAATCACCAATAAAATACATCCAACAATAATAAAAAGTAACCACATTATTAAAATACACAAAACCCATGGTCACATATAAAGGTGATCCCCCCATGGGAATCCCTAAAAACAAACAAACACAACATAATAAAACAAGTTGCCATGTTGACCTTGTCAAATTCACCTAGAATTCCATTATGGTTGGTCTCCAATCCCCAGATGTTTGTTGTGATTTTTAACCTTCTAAACACAAATACCTCCTTCGGCCTAGTGGCCATATCAGAACATCCAAAGTGAATATAATATAATTTAAAAATCATCTATATATATATATATATATATATATATGATTCACAACAACATCCAGAAAATCAACAATATCACTTACAATTTCATCAACAACTATATAATCATCAATTTTAAATTTAATTTTCTCGATCTACTCAATATATCAAAATATCACATGTCCTAACAACACGTATAAATATATATATATAACCATGTCCAACAACTTTTCAATCATCTATATAAAATGTCTCCAACAATCATCATGCATCATATATGAATCAGATTCAACAGTAATCCAGGATCTGACATCTAACATCATACTAAATCAAAACTATAAAAATGTCCATCACATAGTCCACAGTATCAAGATCAGTAATAGAAGGTGCTAAAGGGAAGTGGGCACTACATCAAGCATAGAACAACTTCAGGATAAGAGAATCTCATATAAGTACCTTTCCCTTCTCATTTCCTTTCATATTTGATATTAAATAAATTGTTAGTATTTATATTTCATTGTATATCATTTATAGCAGATCTTTTCTTTTAGATTTAAATAAAATATTCTGATTTTATTAAATCATTTTGGTGAACTCATATCTTAGAACTATCTGCCCTAGGATCCACTAAAACCCTAATGGCTAAGGATAATTCTTCTACCCCTAGGTTAGTTATGCCTCATGTGAGCATTAATCTTATTTATGATGAGGCTACCATAGCTGAAGTTAGTGCTCTATACTGCAACGTCACTCTTTTAGATGATACTCAAAGGAAACTCTTAGCTGGTGAATGCAATGTGACTACTAGCTTTGATAATTCCACCATTAGCATTGTTGATAATCCGGAAAGGTGTACTCGTTATACACCTTGTTATTCATTTAGCCATGTTCCATCTTATGTTATTTCTAATAAGAACCTATATGGTGATTTTATTAGTTTCATGCTTAATCTTGATGACAATAAACATCTACATTCTTCTGTTTCTCATACTAGTTCAAATGATTCTATAGTTGCTTCTCATACTCCTTATATTTGTGAAAATGCTTCACATGAAACATCACATACTATTTCTCCTCCTCCTTCATTTTATATTGATGATACACTTAATGAAATCATGGCATCTGAATATTTGTTTGATCTTGATGAGACACTTGATAGTCATGATTCTACTTCTCTACATACTACTAAATGTGAATCCCATGCTTTGCTTTCGTCTTCTTCTGAGATTGTTTCTAATAGAATTCTTAATGAATCTCCTTTTATCATTTCATCTCCTAATGATGTTTTTGATGCTATTCCTACTGACTGTATCAGTGCTCCATTTTCTTCACCACCTATTATTTCTTTGGCACCCATATCTAGTGTGCCCTTAACATCCACATCTTATATGTCTCCTCTTGACATTCCTATGATCACTCATAATGGAAAATTGCAACCACTCAATACACTATCTCCATCTTCTACCATTCCTTCAAAGGATATCCTATGACTCATGCATGTTGTTTACCACTTACAATCTCAGGACCAATCTCTTACATAAGAAATAAAATCCTATTATGCTTTTATCGTTAAAAACTCTTTGCATGACAACCCTATTCTGAAAAAGATTCAAAATTCAACATTCCCTAAGGATTTCATTATGCCTACATTAACATGCTTTGATGGTACTGGAAATCCATATTTACATCTTAATAATTATTGTCTAGCTATGGGTTATTATTCTAATGATCAATTATTGCTAAAATATTTTCACCATAGTCTTACTGCTGATGTTTTCCAATGGTACACTCACTTATATTTTAGATATATAAGTACCTATTGTGAGATGGAAGAATCCTTTTGGAAATGATTTATACTCAACAATGGCCCTAAGGTCACATATGATCATCTACTTCACTTACATCAAGGAAAAACAAAACCTATTATTGATCACATTTTGTGCATTAATACTTTCATGCATTAGTTAGTCTTCCATCCTATTGACCTAAAAATTAATTCATCTTCTATAGTGGCTTGATTCCTCCTTTAAAGGAACACTTACAATATGATACATGTGAATAATTCACACTCTTTTTCTATAAGGTCATTGATTTAGAATAGGATATAATTGTTACACATATTTGAGATCCTCCTAGTTCTCCTACTATTGGATCGCCTATTTCTTCACCTATTTCATCTATCAAACATCCTCCTAAGACTCCATCTCCTCCACCTCACAAAAAAAAAATATTATCCATTACACAAGCATCCTTTATCTCCACCACTGCATCAAGCTCCACCTCGGACTTTTACATCTCCTTCATGAGAGCCTTTACATTTTTCTCATCACGCTAGACCTCATGATGTATTGTGTTCCTTACTTGACAAGCATATGATTCATTTTCCTTCTATTTAGCATCATCATCCTCATCTCTTGCAATACCAATGTAATATACCTTACTGCAACTTTCATTGTATCAATGGTCATCATGATAATGATTGTTGTGCCCTTCATGATTTCTTACAATAACTAGAAGAGAAGGGTGTCATTTCCTTTGTCTATCACTCTCCTGAGTGGTCTATCTCTCCACTCCCACACAAGCATGTGGTTATATCAGTTGATCTATCTTCTTCATATATTGCTAAGGTTATTATTCATACACCACCACAATTTCTTTCTCATGCACGCTCTCCACCTCATCCATCCATTACTGCACCATCTCATCCACCGCATCATATTGTTACTACACATTGGCTTCCATGTCCTTCAACATATTCAATTCCCACTCCTACATCACCCATCATTGGCACTATTCCGTATGACATTCAGTTTGGCACATACACTCATACTTCTTTCATTCCACATGCTTCCACCACTCCATGTCAATTTGGTCTCTGATAAGTTATTTCTATCACTTTTCCCCCAATTATACACTCATTTTATAATAGTTCTTACATGAATTATGAGTGATCTATTTCAATAAGACCCTCACCATATCTTCATTCTACACATTATATCAAAATATATATCTAGCATACACTCTCATAATCACTTCCTGATGATGAAATCTTACTTTATGGTTCATTCCTGACTACTGAGGGGTCTTATATCAATGAACCTTCTCATCTACACACTGGGGGCATTTCTCTTATTTCCCTTATCTTCATCATACTAACATGCACTCCATTTTAATAATATGGCCATCTCATACTTTTACGCATTATTCATTTTAATTTATCTCTCATCACAACTTTCTTTATACATACAATCACATTCCATGTCATCATTTATCTATCTATAATTACATTACTTAATCTCAACAACTACCCATCTTAATTAAACTCAATAAATATAAATTATATTTGACACATTACATATAACAACAATAATAAATGCATCATACATCATCATCACATCAATAAAACATCAAATACAATGATCATACTTGAATACATCCATATATATATATATATATATATATATATATATATATATATATATATATATATCACTCACAATCATAATTACATATATATTGATATGTACTCATGTAGTGATGTATTAGGGCTTTCCCCCAGTTAAAATGTTTTGTAATTATGATTGTGAACGATATATATATATATATATATATATATATATATATATATATATATATATATATCGTTCACAATCATAATTACAAAACATTTGATAACTGGGGGAAATCCCTACTACATCACTACATGAGTACATATCGATCCTATCTTATCATCACTATCACTATCTATCACTCGGTGAGCTCTAGAGCTAGAATATTCTCTACTCAACCTACACTTCTTATTGTGGCCCCTATATCTCTCTATCTTCTTACACAATAGTGTGTTCTCCGTCAAATTCTTTGCATAAAGACCTTGCAACTCCATGAACCACGTAAATACATCCTAAGCTAAGGGACCCCCACCTATGACCTCTCTAGCTCACTGTGTCTCCTCTCATGCCTCATCTCACTCGCTCGGTAATATTGTACATGTAGCTTCCACTAACTCCATTGGATCAAAAACGTTTGTGCTCACCCACAATTGCATCCACCCAATATAACATACCATCACATGTGAGTCTATTGGTGGGCACATTTTGTGTTAATATACAAATGGAAATGTCCATAATCTATGACCAGTACACATCGCTTGTAACCATATCTCAACACATTAGAAAACAACAAAAAATCACACAACCAAATAACCAAATAACAAAACTATCACTACACAAATACTCATGCTCTGCTATCGCCACCACTAAGATATCGAAGGCATGTGCTTTCCTCTCTACTCCTCCCTCCGATGGTGTTCCTGCTACATCTGTAAAAAAAGGAAAAAAAAATACCCATTGATGTGATGCTCACCATGCATGATAGGCCTCTATAAATCCCATGTCATCTTCATGTATAACTTCTATCGACGCATATGCCTCATCTAGCCTAGAAGGTACTATTCGTGCTACTATGGGCCCTAGTCTAGCTCCAACCCTCTTCAATGTCCTAATAGCCCTCAACTATATATGTGGCTTTGGGGGCACCTCTTGAGTCATACCAAACTGTCATGAAATGTGCTCCACCTGAAATATCTCACTCACTCCTTGAAACCGATCCTCCTACCACATAGTCCCCTGTATACATCGTAACTCTACTACATCCTTTGGTCATCCTGTGTAGTCTCAGTATGGCCTCTATATCATGACCTCTAGCCCCATATGATCTATCATCACTCTGTAGGTGTTTGTATCCATCTTCCTACTACAAATTCCCACCTATCTCCCATAAAATATGTCTGGCCTCACCCAATTTCCTCGTGGACCACCCACCAGCCTCAATATTGTAATATGCTCATAGGCCCATACATGTAGAAATTTTGTAGCACCAATACCACCCCCATGCTCCTCTTGTGTAAATATGTTAAGGTTCCTATACATGTGGGAAAATACACACCATGCCCACACATATATCGTACCATCCTCTATCTGGTGGAAAATTTCATGCATCTTATATAATATGCCTACATCACCTCCCTCAACTTCAATCGACGAAGCAATCACCACAGAAATAAAATTTCACAACCACTGAAAACCTGATCTTAAAATAGTACCAAAAGTTATATGGACCTCTGTATATACATAGATCCCTATAAAATACCACCTAATGGACCTCATCTATCTATGCGCATCATCCATGACCATAACTTGAACCCTCTCACCAATGATAGGTAATCACAGTATGCAATACACATCTAGATTAACTATCATCTCCCCTATAGGAAACCAAAAGGGGCACATATCTACACACCACCTCTCACACAAAGATGTAAACATAAGAATAATATGGGTTACATCCCCCATCCTCATTATGTTTTACAAGCTGACATGGTCTAGAACATCCCAGTTCTCATCTGACAACCCCAATCCTAAATGTACTCAAATGGCGGCCACCACAAAACTCTCTCAAATGGATGTCCCTATGCATAGCATAAAATGACAAAAGACATTTCATTAGATCACTATACAAATAAAAACACACCTACTGCTAACATCAACAAACACCAAATTTCACATCTATACTAATATGGGCTTAAGCCAATCTTTCTAGGATGTCAACACCCACAATCAGGACTAGGGCACACAAGAGCAGGATACTAGTGCAAATGCTTAGGTTCTTCTATCTGGAAGGTTGTTAGTTCCTTCACCACTCTTTTCTAGGTCTAAAACACTGAGAACCTCAAATTGTTTTTGCCAAAATTCATCAAAAACAACTAATATCAACACATTTTTCGAAAAAAATCACACTTACTAGCTTAGATTTCATATGTAATGTCACAAATACTGCCACCAACTCGATTCGACTCAATCATGGTGTTATCACTTGAGGAATCTTTGCAAACCCAGAGCTCTAAATCACACTCGTGCAATAATCAAATTAATTCCTTATTCAATTTTTCAACTTACTATTTATAGTAACTTTCCATTATTCACCGCACTATAGTCATTATTCTTAACCTTTAAATCTTACCTTGAAAATAAAATGTTTTAAAAATTGACTCAAAATTTCTTTTGAAATATTTTTCCTGAAAGTATTTTGAAATTTTGAAGTTCTCCAAAACTCTGAAGTCCAAAATTTCAGACTTCAGGTTTTTAAGACTTTCTTTTTCGAGTAAGAAACTACCAAATCAATTTTTTTTACTTTGAAGTTCCAAACTCCAAAATCTCAAAATTCTAAAAATTTGGAGTTTCATACTTTCAAGTTTCGAAAGTCTCCTTTGACAGTTTTTCACTTTTCTGACTTGGAGTTCCAAAGTCCAAAACTCTGAAGTTCCGAAATTTCAGAACTTCAAACTTTTGGGTTTCAGAAGTCCACATTTCCTTTTTTGGTAAATTAATTTCCTAGGTTCCAAAGTCTAAAACTCTAAAGTTCAAAAATTTTAGAACATCAGACTTTCTAGTTTCGAAGTCTTCCATCTTTGTTTTGATAATTTCCTCTACCAATTTCCGAAGTCCAAAGTTCCAAAATTTCAGAACTTTGGATTTTTGGGGTTTTGGACTTTGGGTTTCGTATTGAAAAATTTGCATTCCTATTCAGAGTTTCGGGGTTTTCGATTTCGAAGCTTCTACGAATTAATTCTAGGTGTTTCTATATAAAATCAAGTTTTTATCTATCATTTTCACCTAGATTTTTCTCTGACACTATGATTTTTACCAAAAAAAAAATTACTTTCGAGGCATCATTTTCAAGGTAATTTTATTTTTTTGGTTATTCCTTCTTGATTTATGATTGTTTTTGGGTCTTCTTCCTTGTTTATTTTCTTTTTCTCTTCCTTTTCCTTATTCGAAAATGGAACCCTCATCATCCACCATTTTTTCCTTTAAAATGTTGCCTAATATCCACAACTACAGAATCTAATATGTGTAGGAATCTAGTCTAGATTGCATCATAATTTCTTCTAGATCTCCACAAGTATTTGATTTTCATTCTCTGACTTTTAGAGGTCTGTTCGTTTTGGAATTTTGAAGCTTTGAGATTTTCAGAGTTTCTGAGGTTCTTACTTTTTGGTGTTTCAGGGGTTTTTATTTTCAAAGTTTCGAAGGTCTCCCCTTATTGGAGTTTCGTAGGTTTGGTGTTTTTATTTTTAGATTTTTGGAGGTCTACCATTTTTTGGTTTTCGGAGGTTTTGTACTTTAGAGCTAGAGCCTTTTTGGAGTTGTTATTTTAAAACTTTTGTAGTTTTGCATTCCAGAGGTTTCACAGTATTTCGAAAACTTCCAAAGGCCATTTATATTCCAAATTTTGAACTTAATGTCAACCTCCTCATTTAAGGGAAAATAAAAGATAAAGAATACATTTTTACAAGTCACTACTCACTCAGGTCTTTCTTCATACTTGGAAAATATTGGAGATATCAATCTTGGGCAAGTAGATTTTCCTTATTTTTGGGTAAGGTTGAAAGCTCCTAACAGGAAGTCTTGGATGCAGGCTATTTATGACAGTGGGATTCCTCTCGTTTCCATTTTTCTTGCATCCATGCATTTTCCTAAATTCATCTTGGCCACAACAACCCAATTTGATGAAGATTCCAAATCGGTGAAGAATGATGACAGAAAGGTTGTAATTACATTGGAATTTGAATTCTTTGAAGATATATTTAAACTCTCAGATGTTGAGGACTATGCCACATTTTCACCAGAAGCTACAATTAAACATTGGGACAAGGAAACTTAATTATGTACAAATTTCATAATGAAGAGCTACTTGGCCAAGAGTGTCACCAAGATTCCTAAGATAATTTTTCGATCGGATTTCATCTAGGAAGTAAATGATCTCATTGTGTTGTTGAGTAGAGTTTCGGGTCTTGCTTTTACAAATAAGTTTTAGGAATGATTTTCTTGTATATTGCCACTATTAAAAAGAACAAATAATTCATACGATGGGGAGAGCATATCAGCAGCTCTAAATGTTTTCAATTGAGTAAATTCTTTTCTTCCAAAAACTTTTACACGACTTCTTTCTTGGTCTATGCTGCAATTGCCATGGGGGAACTCAATGGGTTAAATACTAGAGGTTTTAGAAGTGCATCACAAATTTATGATTTTTATCCTTACATCATGATGGATGAGGGAAGCAGACATTTTCATAGAGTCAATGATGCCTTTTTCACTATTCTCCTTTATCATTTTGACATGAATTTGTATAATCAAAGGATTTATTATGAGACTTTCAAAGAATTACAAGAGTGGGGAGCCATTTATATTCAGTTTTCAACATTTACACACATTAGGATTCCCAGTTTAGTGGGTTCCCTGAGAAATTTACCAAGGTGCCATACTGATAAATGGGTTTTGTTAGAGTTAGTTCAGCAATTGTTGGATTATCACAAAATCCAGTACAAACGACATAAGGCGGGAGTCCAGTTTTTCATTTCAATCGGAAGGTATACATGTGCTAGTATTTATAAAGTAAAGAATGTAGATGTAGAGATGTCTAAAGTTACTTTGTGAACCTTTCATCCCTTAACCAATTTTGACTACTGAGCTAAGTTTAGTGAAACAGGTTTATCCAGTTCTCACGTGCCTCAGCTAGAGGATATTTTGAGTCAATGTTGAGATGAGGTTATTATTAGGAAATGATAATATGAAATATTAACTTTAGATGAGGTTAGATAGTTTGGTATTGCAGAGATTCCAAAGGATATGGAGGATGAGGATTAAGTGTTGGATCCAATATATAAGGATAACAATGTTGTCAATCAACCATTTCCATGGATCGATTGGCATCAAGAGGAAAGTTTAAATACTAAGGAAA
Organism: Taxus chinensis; assembly: GCA_019776745.2. Taxonomy (NCBI): domain Eukaryota; kingdom Viridiplantae; phylum Streptophyta; class Pinopsida; order Cupressales; family Taxaceae; genus Taxus; species Taxus chinensis. The sequence goes on from CM034148.1 coordinate 793,504,183, forward strand.
GGGTGGGGACCATTTTATAAATAAAATATGATTGGTTGGCTACCTTGGGAATTTCACTGAAAGGGTTGGAGAAATCCATAAAAATAGAAGCCCAACCAATGAGTCTTCCTACACCCACAAAAGGGAAAATGTCTACCCAAAGGGCCAACATAATTCCTAAGAATATTTCATTTGTTGTTAGAAGTTCATCTCTTTCCAAGTCCCCTGTTCCTAAGGTTGTTTCCTCTACAATACCAATATCAGAAATTGTCAAGGTTATTGATTTTCTAGTTGTATCACAAAATCTGCCACCACATCCTTCCCTGTCATTATCACTTACTCCATCATTACCTTCTTCTACTACACTTATTTCTTCTTTTCCATCCTCATCCATGGCCCAATTATTTTCATCCCTTCTTGTCCTCTCAGTAGGGGAAATTATTGGGTCTCTAGTTTCCACTTCACTCCCTATACAACTTTCATTTCCTTACATTTCAACTTCCAGCCTCATTATATCCACCCCTGAGGCTATTCTCACATCCCCCCATCCATCATTACCACCTCCACTTTATTTCCAACTAATGTTACCATTGTTATTGTGTTATCTAGTGCTCTAAGCACTGAATCGATCATGCCACTTCCGTCTGCATTTTCTATACCAGAATGGCTATATCACCAAACTCCAACGCAAAATAAGAAGGTGCCTCTGATAGACGTAATAGATATAAGTATGTTAGAAAATACTCCGAGGAGATAGGCAAAATGGCCAAAGATCATCTCTAGATTATCTGTAAACCAATCAGGAGAGAGAGTCATGGAAATTGCTACCCCCGTTCAGGGAAAGACTGAAGATACTATCACGATAGTTGATTATCAAATCTCCATATTTTCATTAGTGAAGGCGAAACATGAAGGTGCCAAACAAGATGTGTAAATGGATCTCAAGAATTTTTTGGAGAATTATGATAAAGATAAATCTTCCAAGGATGAACTAAAATCAAAGGTTGAATAAATCACTACTTTTCTAAGGAAATTAACATAACCCACTCCAACCAATGATCTTTCAACTACATCTTCTCTGACCATTTCTTCTTCTCTGGATGATATCTCCTATCATGAAATTGAGAAGATAGGTTAGAAGGGAATATCAGTTAATCGATGGATATAACACATGCTTCAAGAAGTTAATCCTTTGATTAAAGAATATTTTGAGTTATATAATGATTTGCAAACTGAAAGATCCTCCTTTTGTAGGATGGATGAAGTCTTCTCTGAGGATAACAATAATTTGAATCAGAACTTGACCACATGGGGCAAGATCATATATGAGGATCTAGATCTACTTCTTCTTCAAGAAGAAGTAATTGATGATATTTACAAGTTGTTTGAGTTTCAGAAGGATATGGAATTTAGATCTCAGGTGTTACAAGATTTGATCAAGAAGTTAGATGAAAAATGTGTGAAAATAATGAATTCTCTAAATGATATCTCGGAAGAGTTTGCTGATATCAACTACAAATTTTTCAATGAGAATATTAATGCCCTTCTAGTGAATCAAATAAAATCAAATTTCAAAGATTTGGTGAATAATTATGATGATGTAACTAGGAATTTCAATAGTGATTTGATTTCCAGGTTGGTTTCATGTCATAATTTCATAAGTCAACTGAAGAAAGTGATGAGTAAACTCAAAAGGATTCTGGCTAAAGTGGCAAGAGAGATTGAAACAACATATGTGCCGAGTCATTATGCGTGTCTACTAGAAGAATAGGAAGTAGAATAAATCATCAAATGTTTCATTGATTACAAGCATCAGATGAATATGTGGGAGAAAGAGCATGATAAAACCAAAGAAGGAAAAGATGTTGTAGGACCAAGCTATGCTAGGCACACATGAAAAGACAGTTCCAAGCTCTGGATAAGTCCAAGTTGCAAGGTTGATTGAATCAAACCTTTTCAACTAATTTGCTATTTTTATGGGATCCTGTTCCCTGGAACTTAATTACATTCTATTTTTAGTAACTTGTTAGTTAAGGTTCAGTTGTGATGGATCAACCTAAAAAATTATAAATAGTTAAGAGCACAAATTTTAGAGATATATCATTGAGAAGTTACTCTTCAATCTTGGAAGAGTGATTTGAATACTTTGGAGCCTTTAAATTATATTTAGAACAATATTTTACCATGAAATATTTGATTTATTGTGTTAATAGTTTATCAATGTATGCTTTGTGAATGTGTAATTCCTTAGTATAAGCGATTAACTCACCTTTATTTCAGAGTATCTTATTTCAATCTGTGGGAGAATGATGTGGTTATCTTGAATATCAGTTGTGGAAGTATTACGTTCCTCTCGTTGTAAAGTTACATTATCATTAACCGTCATAAAGAGAAAGGGATGTATGCCATGTGCATATCATATATTGTCATGATTTGTTGATTGTGTATTCGGACAGAGTTGATCTATCTATTAGGTATGCTTGGTGTCTTACAAGGAAATACATGTTATTTCATATGTGTGTATTATTTTCCCTGTCTACATAGCATAAGGTGAATTAGGTTTTGATGGTTTCTTTATCCTTTCTAAGGTAATACTTTCCGGTGTGAAGATCAGAAAATTTTCTATTTATACTGTCTTGGTGTATCACCGTATTTTCATTATTATTTATTTCTAACTCTGAACCCCATGAATTGATTAGATTAGAGTCTTTTTATTTTTTTTAAATAGCCTTGCACATCAATCTGAGTTCGGGTGCCCCAAGTTCCAAAGGAATTTGGCCTTCTCTGAAGGTTCATCCCAAGGAAACAAGGTCCCATGTGATGTTCCAACATTGCACGGGATCTTTCAACAATTTAATGGGTGCACGATCTGCATAAAACCAAGTATTCACACTTATTCTTCACACTAATACACCTATAATGGTTTCCATCATTTCTTGATCGTACTTACTCCAATTTTTCTCTCATTTTTGGCATTCTCTTCAGAATTCATCCTACTAGCTTATCATACACATATCACACATGTAATACTTCTTCTTGATATTATTATCATTTAATATACACTCACTTTTGTATTATCTCACATACAGCCACTATCACCTTATTACACACTTTCTTCTGGCCCAACGTTCATTCACATCATCACTCCCCCTTTCACTGAAAGGGGGCCATACAACTGAGGCCATATTATAATTATTGTTACATCATTACATGATCAATTTACACTTCTAATACATCATCATCGAACATTTGGTCATACACCATGTGACATTTCACATCACTTTCTAGCTACTCCCCTTAGTGACCTAACCTGGGGACAAAAAGAGTAAAATATCTTCATGAGTAACCAATCAATTAATCACACACATGCAACTCACAAAAATACAAATTTTGCCAACACATTCATGAAATCCACATAACACAATGTATGTATCCTCTCAGATGACCTAACTTGGGAGTTACACCACCACATTCCCAGATGGCCTAACATGGGAAATTACTTTACATTTTGTGACTACTTCAAGATGACCTAACATGGAAGAAATACATTTTTCTAACACCAATGGATTGGGGGAAATGAGATGTCATTTATTTTTCTATACTTCTCCTATATGGGTTATCGCGTTTGATCAATAACTGGATCTAAAATAAACAAAATCTGATTTTTGTCCATTTGAAGCGGTTGGATCTTTTGAGGATGTCCTTAAAGTCGGAGAGTAACACTAGACGTCTCTCCCTACACTCTTTCTCTAGTGGAAGGATACCTAAATCCTCAGTTTTTCACACGCACGTAATCAGGTTGGGAACTGATCACTCCCTACGCCAACACATCTCCATCAGCAAAAAAAATGAAATCTCTAATCACTCAATATCACAATAATCAATCTCACTTAGTATTACTCATTACAGTCTCATGTTTATCATTATGACACATGGATCAACACGTTAATCCATGATTCATAATGTTATGTGTTCTCACTCAGCATGTACGTCTACCATATCTATGTGTTATTTTGTGACATGAGCATCTTCATACTTCTCTCAGGTATGCATCTCTATCTATTTTATGTTACCGAGATTTCTCTCACAAACATAAAGTGGGGGAAAATGTAGAGACACAATCAAACACTTACTACTATTTACTATATTGTAAAGCATGTTGTTTTATATATGGATTTTGTGTAAGAAAAGTATTCACTGATGACCCATCCCACAGTCCATTTATTTGTCTTATTGGTCTTTATTACATTTATATTTTATACATGTCACTCAAATACATGGTTTTGGTTAGGTTAGAGGGATCCTTGTCTATTAGTATTCACTCATTTATCTTCATTTATCTATGGACACTAGCACCCAAGACTAGACATTAGAGCCTGACGATCATGTCCATCCTGGGTGCCCATGTCTTCTTTGTATTTGATGTTATTTTGGACATTTGAGGTTGGTATTTTTAGTTTTCCCTCTCATATCTTGAGGTACTAATCGGCATGTCAAGTCATTAGTGTTGAAATTCGAACAATAGATCTCAATATAAACACAATATACATACCATTATATAGGTGAACAATTCTTATCAAGGGTTAGCTATCTACATAGAGAAAGGGACTCCATTTGGGCATTGTTATCAAGAAATTACAGCACCCCCCGAATGGGACATTTTTAGGGATTGGTACATTTGGTGTAATTTGTTTAACATTGTTTTATCTCTCAAGTTGTGGGACTTATGGGTTTGAGACAACCCTGCAGAGAAATATTTTACTTGCTCCTAATCCTACCTTCCAAAAACTACTCCTAATGTAGGAAAGTAAAATATCTAATCCTATTCTAACCTTCTAAGGAGACAGGGAGAGAGAGTGCATGAAAATAACCCTACACTAAAAGTGGTGATGCACCAAGAAAAGGATGATGATAATCACTTTCCAACTGCCTGAAATGAAGAGAGGTGGGAAATGGTGAGGGTGGAAAAGATGCACCACATACTAGAGATAGATACACACATAACACCATTTTTTTTCCATTAAGCATAGCTTCCAAAATCTACAATAAAAATCAAGAATATACACAGTATACCCTACAATGAAGAGAGGTAAGTAGAGACAACAAAAAATGTAAAGGATGGACAAGATACATCACAAAACATAGTTCTTTACTCCACTAAGTTTTCATAGTACAACATTAGTGGGAAATATTTAAAAAAATTCATTATAGGGCTTGGGGAGGAGACTTAAACTCCACATTCAACCTAGCAAAGAAGAAAGAAAGACGGGGTAGAAAAGAAAAAATCACTAACTCTTCTACAAAATGAGCCTACATTTTAATTTATAGAATTGAGAAGGGAGAAAGAATGAAATCCTAAAATCTCCTTTCAAGCCACATACAAGATACCATAAATGTTCGCAAATGATAGCCCATGCCCATTAATTGCACTTTCAACAACCATTCGACTACACTCTAAACTAGGTTTATTTTCTCAAAATTTCTCCATCAAATCTTCATCAATCTATAGATTTCTTGATCCTTCTATGTAGGTCTCAGATCCGAAATTCCAACGAGTATTCATTTGAGTGATTTTGTTGAGAATTGCTCAAGATATGAGCTTCTGAGTGACTGCAGCTACTTTGAGTTTGTTAGGCATTTCTTGTAATACACTGGGTTGGGTATTGAATTCTTGCTGGAAAGATATTTAAATATTTTGATCCTATTTTCCTAAAGTTTTCACATCATAAAAATGATTTGGGGGTATTTAAAAATAGTGGGCCCATCTTGTATCCTTTATATTTTTTAGGAGGGGGAAAGTTTAAATATTCTAAAACTTTGAAATGGGCCAGCTCGGCCGAGATGGATCTCACCCTTTCACCGCAACCGATTCCTTATTTTACACACCCGGATCACTCTTTACATTGCTTTATTATTGAAATATCCTTATGTTTTAATTGGTTTGACCACCTAGCTCTTCCAACTCAGCACCACCCTATGTTGCTTTGAACCGCCATATCGATCTCCTGCATTGGGCTACACATTTTGTATTTGGGCTCTGCTTTATATACTTATGAAATTTCATTAGCATTGTAAGCCTTGCTCATCAGGTTTTCCATTTCTATGATCCCACCTTCTTTATACCAATCACCCACCTCATCTCCATGCTTAGGTCTTGTGATAACTCAGTGCCACCTACACTTCACTTACCTGTTGAACCATCTCACCATGTTTCCTCCCTCAACTATCTCACCCGAGTTTTACACCACTGAGTTGTTCCCCTACTTCCACATTGGTACATCATGTTGAGCCATTCCACTTCCCTATACCACCAAACACTAATTGTATATGCCAATCCCACTTTACATGTTGCTGACATAGCCCCACCCATCGATTTTCCATTTCAACGCGTTGGGATTGCTTTGTTCTTCGGTGATCTCAGACATTTCAGGTGTGAGTTGCACATATTGCACATGGATTGTCTGACCCACTAAAACTTGACTCACCCAAATCACACTACGCCTTGGCCATGATTGGCGATTGCATATTATCTTGCACTGATGTCCTGAGCGCCAAATAGGCCGCCCGGGCTGCATTCTTCCACCTTTGCCGCAATGTTCCCGAGCTCCCCCTTTAACCCACATGGGTCGTTCACCGGCCAGAGACCCAAATTCTTCATACATTAGTGACCTCATAAATTTTGGGCCCGTGAGGACCAACTCGTCCTTGGGCCATTCGGGACATTTCCTCCCATCTTGCTCGCAATGCTTTGGGCTCCCCAAGATGTCAACTTCCATTTTCTCCACATAACACTATACTACGAGTGATTCAGGATTTTTGGGCTCACATGTCCTGAGATAACTTTGGGCCATCTGGACCATTCTTCCCTGCATTCACCGTAATACCTCCATTTTTCCAAATGGCTCACCAAGTTAGCTTGGCGAGCCAACTCCAATTTTCTTTCTCGATCGCACTAAGTGTTGCAGCCTCCTCATTTGAATTCATTAGTTCCTATCAAGCGAATGCACCAGAATATCTCATCTATGGATGAAATTGGTCCATCCTCGGGTCCGATGTCGATCTCTTCAATCTTTTCCACTATACTTACCTTGGTTTAATTCTTTCGACTTAGATCGATTTGTAGGATTCACTAACCATCATTACTATGACTTAGCCTGGTCCCTCCCTTGCACAAGTTTGAGTTGGATTTACTTGGCCCGTTGAATTTGCTAAGTCATGGTTTAATTCTTGATAGACTAGTATGGTGTTCTTTTGGGTTTAGAATTCTTGGAATGGTGATCCACCATGACTCCTTTCTTAGGTTTTCCTTTGTAACTCTACCTCATTGGATTTGTACCATCTTCACAAGCTCTCAAGATAGTTCAATCCAACCTATCATATGATGCCCACTATTAGGAAATGATGCTAGCTCCCCCTTTATTCTACACAAGACCAGCGTCTACTAGGATAACTTGGCACTCAATTTGATAAAAAAAATCATCCCGTTGTTAGATAAATCCATAGAGCACGATCTCCTTTTCAATGCATCAACATGCCCTTCCTATTACCTTGGTCATCATCTGGAGCTTGGTTTCCCCTCAAATGAACTCAATGAATTTGTACAACAGCTTGGTCTAAGAGATAGTTTAGTAAATATAATCCAATACTATCTCAATTTTTTAAATAAACAGCTTGGCCTTGGTATAACCACTCGGTTTAAGATGCTTGAGTTCAACATCTTTGCAGATTTACCCCAATAACTCAGTCCTTTGAGGCAACTCACCCTTTTGAGCTTGATGGGTGTTCCTTCAATAGCTCAGTTATGATTGATACTAGCTCAACCACCCAAGGAATAGCTTGGTTCATCAATACAACTTGTCAATGATCTCTATGAGCTAGCTTTAGGACTGGGAGCTACTCCTTCCGAATCAACACTTTCTTCTAAACATTTTATGCATTTTATTAGATTCCTTAGGTGTACCAAAGCTATGTGGAGATGTCAAGACTATCAATTTTTCCATTTTTTCTGCAAAGTGGGCCTCGTGTCTGTTGCTCCTTGATTTATAAAAACTTTATCTTTGTGAAGACCAAGAAGAAGAAAAATTCTTCTTGCAACCTTCAGCTCTCTCAAGGATCCTAATTCTGCCTTGCGTATCAGAATCCTCCTTTCCTGCTATATTGTCCAATTTCACCTATGGAGTAAAATTGGATAATAGGAACATTAATTTTCATACACACTACATAGGAAGGGGATTTCATTCTATTCCATCCACACATTTGCATTTTATCTAGATATTTCCTACTATCTCGACGTCATTTTCCTGCGGGCAACCTAGAAGCATTATTGCACACACAAGCACACAAAAATACATTAGGTCTGAGATTTACTACAACGCCAAGTTGTAAGTCCACCATTGTGGCAGATGAGGTTAGTCCGACCCCTTATTTTGCATATTTTCTTTTTAGGATTTGATGTCTATTTGAGGGTTTTATAGGTCATTATTTCATTTCAGGTTTGTAATAGCTCTGATGATTATTTTTTAGCTACATAGTGACAAAAGAGAATAAGTGTGAAGCAAGAATGAAATTTTTAGAACTAGAACTAGACCTTTTCTGTGGAACCAAGCACCCATAGAGAGGACATGGTCACCCACAGGTGTCCCTATCCTTTTTGAGGCACCCCTATTTGGTTGTTTCAAGCACCTCTGCATTTTTATGTACCTTATTACGACTGTCTGTACATATGTTCCATCATCTTATCCAACCTAGAACAATTTCAGGATAAGCGAAACTTAGACAAGAACCTTTCCCTTCTCATTTCCTCTCTTTGCATTTAGATTTTAATAAAATATTCATATTTTATTAAATTATCTATTGCTTACCAAGTCTCTGATGCATCTCCATTCGGTTTCGACCATGATAAAAATGTTACTTGATTCTTGTTCATCATCATACACTTGGGGGCATTATGTTTACTTCCCCCCTTTTCTAGCATTATCAATTGTCTCATATTTCTACTATGTCACTTCATGCTTTGCGTCTAGTATTTTGCACACATCTTGATACACTTGTATTGTCATTACCCAATGGTGCACTCTTGTGTTATAGTACACACTTGAATATTGAGGGCTCACTACATTCATGAACCTCATATCATACACATAACATATTTCACATTTAGCTCATTCATGACTCATATTTCTAATCATTACACAACTCACTTCCCAATGACGCACTCTAGTTCCACGGTTCATACTCGAATACTGAGGGTCTAAATCTGAAATGACCCTAATCACACTCAGTCACTGTATACACTCTATGCTTTGTAAATCATATATTTCTAGCACACAATTCAAACCATTTCCCGATGGCGTACTCTTGTATTGTGGTTCATTCTTGACTATTGAGAGGGAATTTATAAATGAACCTCATCTCATACATACTCATTGACATTTGCTAAGGAGGAGCACTGCTTCTATCACACTCACATCTACATATCATTCCAGGTCTACACTCATTTATATGAATGGACTGCAATAACCATGGTTGCAGATTATTCATAACTAAATACTTGTTCTCGCAAGGATGTACTGTGTCTTACTATCCTAGACATATATAGAGTCGTTAGGGGAAAAAATTTCCTATATACTACATGCACGTTCACTTTCCTACTAGTTATGAATGATGACTCATACTACAAATCATTACATGCAACACCTATGCTAGGAATTATACTTCCTCTAGCCACATCCTCCTCATCACCTCATTGTAGGCATTTACGATTTTTTAATCCCATCCTTAAAAAATTCCTATATGGTCTCTATATGAACTATTCTCCACTAAGGTAAAAATGTCTAATAGTGCCTCATAAGATACTATTTTCTATGACTCACCTCATATGTATCACCCACCATTCCAAAACATATAAATATGGGCCAAACCATCCTGTCAATGTGTGCACACAAATGTTATATGCTTATAGGTCCACTATATGTAACAAAGTCACTGACTACCATGCCACTTTTGTGGCTCTCAAAAAATATATGTATAAATATCTATAAAAGAGGGATAACATGAAACATCCCCATGCATATCTAATACCATTATATTATATATGCGTCTTTGACTTATTTGCACTAACACATGTTTCCAGCAACTGTGTTTGCATGTGCCTTGGTTTCTACCAAGCACATTCCCTCCCCCTGTAGGGTATTAGTTTCAACACAATTTTTGGTCCTCTCCTTTTGGCCACATCCTCATAATGTCATTTCATGCACCCCAAATGAGGGGGGTATACACTAGGTGAATCAGTCACCCCATTCAATAGTACACAATCATAGTTCAAACTTTGACAGCATAGGAAAAAGGAGTATTTATTCATAGAAACATCCCAAAATATGACTTGGGTCCTCAACATAGCACAAAAACCAATGCCCAACTCCAAACACGAACTCCTGGGAACCTCTGACCCTTCATGGGTGCTTATTACTATGGGCAGTTACATATTTGATCTCATATCAGCATAACTTTAAGAAACTTACACAATGGTTTTCACAGCATAGGCATAGTGCTCTAGTAATAAGCATGCATGTTATGTCCTATTTCTATTTGCATTGGATTGAACTGGATCAAAATTTAATAAAGTAGGATCACACCATTTTTAGTGGTGTATAAATCATGGGGAAGAAATCAAGATTGGAGAATAACACTAGACCTTTCTCCCTAAGAATTCTTCTGCCATGGCATGCAATCGCCCAAAAAACTCACACTTCACATGAAATATCCTTAAAAAAATTGTTCTTAGTGTGATATCACCCAAAAAACATATTCTTCTACAACATTTTTAGGATCCTTTCACTCATCATGGATCAGGTACACATGTTCTTTTTTGAATTTTTACATACTTTTACACACCTTTGACATATTTAGATCAAATTTTTCATATACACATGTTTCACTAATATTTTATAGGTCCTTCCTTATGGGAAGTAACAGTCACATCATTGAACACATTAAGCGATAACGGAAATAGGAACAATGTGACATAAACACATACACTTTCACCCCTAAGGTCACTTCCTCTTCTTTAGTTTCCACGCTTCATTTTATCACTCTATGTTTTTTCTTGTCTCTTTGGCACACTTTTGCCATCAATCTACATGGTTATCAGGTAGACATCTCTTATCTACTTTATTTTATTGAGTGTTGACTCTACAACATAAAGTAGGGGAAATGTAGACACTAAATCACAAACTTGGGTATATTTCTAGGCCCTAATCAAATACCATTATTCATATGATTCCTAAGTTAGAAAATTAGAAATTGACAAATATATTTGGAATTTTTTATGTGTTTCATATCTTATTTTTGGAATCTTACACCTCACTTCCCAGTCGATGCTTTATTATTTTATCTCTTTCACTCTAGACACTAGCGCATACCCATGACAGTAGTCCCTATGTGCCCCCGTACTCTTGAGTGTCCCCAACCTCTTTGCATCTTACTCGCCCCTTTTGGGCCTCTTTTATCTTTTGGGCATGTTATTTTCCTTGTGGTTAGCCTTTAAGTTGTCAATTATGAAACTAAAACAAGAGAATCATATAAATATAAAGCTATGTAACCATAATAAAGGACCAAGATCTAAACATCTATTACTATCACCTAAAGTTGCATCCAAAGGCATTTCAATAGCATCAAAACATCCATCTAGCTTCATTCAAGGGACAAGGGACTGCATTCTTCTACATACACTTCATAGGAGGGGAAGTTCATTTTTACATCCACACATCTACTTACATTGCTATATCTAGCTATTGTTCACTATTTAGTGCACCTTTCACAAGAGGCACCTGGGGCATGATTCTTCACACACACACATAGAACTACCATAGAACTACATTGAGTGTTGAGATGTATTGAAATTCTCAGTTGTAATTTCACTCTATGGGATGACCACCCAAGTCAGTATGACTCCCCATTTGCATCTTTTTATTTTTAAGATTTGATGTGTTTTGGGGTTTTATAGTAGGTCTTTTGTTTTACAGGTTAAAGTGAATCGGATGATCTTCAAATGACCTACAGGCTACCAATAATGAACATTAGTCAACATCTTACGACACTGTAAAAAATAATTTTATGAGGTTTTGTGCACCCATAAGAGGCTATAAAAGGTCTCTTTTGCCTAGGCATCCCTAACCCACTCTAGGTGCCATAGTCCCTACATTTGAAATTTTTCTGCAATTTCCCTAGCTCGGTTGCGATAGTCCATCCTCTTGTTTCATTATTTTTTAAGCTCAGTACATCTTCAGGATTATTAAGAAATTAGTTGACTCTCTTACTCCCTTTCTTACAATTAGAGTTTCATATTTTTCTAGCTTATTGCTTAGGTTATATTTGTAATTTATGGCATTATCATTGCATTGTGACTCCATAATTAGGGTTTAACATATTTTATATATTTTTTAAATCACCAGGATAGGTACGCCTAGGAATCCCTATCCCCTATGGGTGCCCCCAACCCTTTCTTATCTTACTCAGTCCTTTTGGGTCTCTTTTATCTTTTGGGAATCTTTTTCACTTATGGGTCAACCTTTTAGTTATCAATTATGCAATTCAAGCAAGAGAATCATACAAATACATATTTATGTTCTCAAAATAAAGTACCAAGCACTAAGCATTACATATAATCACCTAAGCATCCAAAAGATATCTAAAGCACTCCAAAGGCATCCATCTAGCAATTCACTCAAGGGATAAGGACTGAATTTTTTCCATACACCACATAGGAAGGGAAATTTCTTTATTCCATCCACACATTCTATTTACATTGGTACATCTAGCTAGCTTGTTATCAAGTGCACTCATATAAGGGAATCCTAGGGAAAAATTCTCACACACACTCACTAGAACTATGCGGAGTCTGATATGTAGTGCAACGCTCGGTTGTAAGCTCACTATGTTTGCTGACTGCTAGGATCAGTCTAACTCTCCATTCTGCATATTTCTATTTCTAGATTCGATGTGGTTTGTGGGCTTGTGCAAGTGAATCTTGTTTTTGTAGGTTACAGGTACCTTTAGCAATTAAAGAGTGACACATAGATGATCAATGAGGACCCACTAAGTTTTCATAATTTTTTGATGAATATATAATTTGTTATTAATTTTCAAAGTGCACATCTCCTGAGTCAAATGAAATCATGAAGTGTGTGCACCCCCATAAATTTGAGAAAAAAAATTAGTTTTTTTTAGTGTGTGTAGAATCCCAGTGTAGAGAAAGCCACTGTTTTTGTATTCCATAATTTATGGATGAAACAATTTAATAAATTGTGCCACTCAAAATGTATGCAGTAGGTTTTTTACCAGAAAAGAAGGCATTCCTAGATCAAACAGAAATTATGGATGAAATCCTTATTTTTACATATATGTCTTAAGATTTTAGACTTGAATTATTATCTCTCGATCATATTGTGCTTAGAATTTTCATAGCATATTTGACATCAGTTACAGTATAATTTAGGGTTTGAATAAATCAATGTTATAATTAATGAGATATTGGGGTGCACACAGTTGAGATTGTTGATGTTTTTCTATCAAACACGTATTTATTCACGGATTACATAGTCCAAACCTTTGGTTTGGATATCTTAAGGTAAATCCAAGCCTATGGATTGGGTCATTTCATAATCCATAAAAGCTATAATGCAAGCATGATATATTGCACTCACATTATAACACACTCTCCTTAAAATGAGAGTTTATTATAATGCGAGCGTGTTATAATGCGAGAACACTATATCACAATTAAAAATGAAATCCAAACACAAACAAAATAAACCATGATTTGTGATATTGGTCCCACTTAGTCATGGGTTATCTACAAATTCCTGCATATTCCTATAGCATATTTTGACTATCTTGTTATACTTTTTCTTATATATATGATTGTTTTGTGAAATATTTAAGCATTATTTAATATATTTAAGTGTGTTTCTATTGTTTATTATATTCCTAACACTCATTAACACTGTTTTTATCAATTGTCTTGTGGTGATAAAGATGTTTTCGAGAAATATGGGGAGGATGACCACAAAGGCAAATACTCGAGCAAGTAGAAAAACAAAGGGAATAGATGAAAAAATGGCATGAAGAAAATGAAATTGAACGCATCTTTAACATATATTGGAGATGTTGCCAAAGATCGTATATCATCCAAAAAAGCCAAGAAATAAGAAGAAATAAAGAAAACAAGGGACTGAGCACAAAAAATCTGTGAAAAAATAAATCAATGCATATGGAGATGAAGGTATGTCATATCTTCCAAATGAAATTTATGGTGCAACAATATCCTCAAACACTAATTGAGTCAATAAATAATGAATATTCAATTAATGATGATGCAATTCCAAATTTAAACATATATGGTACACCTGTTTGAAACTAGGACACTTAGAGGGGCGTAAATCAGTGTCTAATCAAACTTTTACAGACATTTCCATTTCCTTAACCTGGTTATGATGAACATAAGATATAATACTACAAAAAACTATTAAGAAAGAACACATAGAGACACAAAATATAATGTGGGGAACCAAATTGGGAAAAAAACCCACTGAAACGAAGAATTTTTATTAGTACCAAATTGTCCTATATATATGTTACATCGATTTCAAGGTTGAGCTTCAACTCCAAGATGAATTTCAGCAACAAATGACCTTTAGTGAGCTTCAACTCACAAGGAGGCTTCAACCCTATTGTTACCTCCCCAAGCGTTGTGAATTTTCCTCTCCAATTTTATTTTTTTTGTGTTAGGTGACTGCTAAATGTCCTTGTAAAAGATCCCATGACAAAAACCTATTTCCAAACAATTAGTCTTTTTTTGAAGAATTGAGTTTTGAGGATTTTTCAGTGTTTTGCGGGTATTTCATATTTTTTCCTATCCCAAGTTCCTATAGTTCACTTGTTCCTTGATTTTCCATTTTTCTCAATTGTTCTTGCTTTCTCTTTTTTTTCAATCTTTTCATATTTTTGGAGAAATGGTGTGCCAATGTCTTGAGGGAGGTATGTGTGAAATATTTCAGACTTATCAGATTTTAGTATGTTACGGGTGTTTAAGATTTTCTTGTCCCACGTGTCACGAGTGCTCCCTAACCGTCATTTCCCCGCAAGTTCACTTTTTGTAAATTAAATTCACTGTGGATTTTTTTGCTTTTGAGATTCCAAATGTCCCGATTTCCCTTGCAACAGTTGTGCAAGTTTTTCTACTTTTTCCAAAAATTGGCTATTTTAGCTCTACGCGTCCCAAAATTCCCGATATACCGTGGGATAGTTGTGTACTTTATTTCCACCTTACCCAATTTTCATTGTTTTAACATTGGAATAAAGTATTAATTACCTCATTTATTTCACCTTGCCAACCTATTTGAGTTTAAATTCATATAAATACTTGGGTAATTTATCATTTTCATCACCTTGCTTGCATTTACTAGAGACCGTTTGAGTTCCCATCTCCTCACCATTTATATCCTTGGTCTAGTACTCCTTCATTGTTTTCAAATCTGTAGGTACAAATAGAAGTTGTTAATTTTCAATGTGTTAATCAAGGAACTAAGGGATTTTATAACAAGTGATCTTCTGCTCATGTAAAATGAATATCATTTTTAAAGGACATGAGCACCTGTCTTCCTTGGAGATGGCTGCACCAAACATTGGTCATAGTGAAGCTCAACACCTAGACTTGGATGATTTAGGGGCTCAAATAAATTGTTAGAACCCTACTTATATGGCTCAATAGATAAAAAATAGTGGAATATCAGAGGCAAGGAGATTTCCCATTTTAGTTCAGTGTGCCGACACAGTACTAGCTTGCAGTTCCATTTTTGTCTCAGAAACTAAAGGAAATTGTCAATCCTCAAGGTTAGGTAGTGGATCGACTTGATGAAGATTGTATCTGCACACTTCTCTCATAATTCACACGGTTGAAAATTCAAATACTCTTACCAAGGACTAGGTGCAATCGCATATGTTGATCAAGACAATGAAAAGTACAAAAGAAAAGTTACCAAGTCTTGGGTTCAAGAACCCTAAGAAAGGAGCCTCAAGGCTACCTAAGATAATGTTTAGATTTTATTTCCAAGAATAATTGTCAGACGTAATCACTCTGATGGCAAGGATAATGGGAATTACCTCCACCAATTAGTTTCATTTTTTGATGTGCCCCTATATCAATATTATATGTGAGGGAAAGCTAGAATTTGAATCGGGCATGAATAATTTGTAATAGCCTGACTGAGTAATTGGCAGATGTTCAAAGATCTCGATACCTTCTATATGACCTCTTACCTAATGTATACCATTTCCACCTATAGATATTGGTTGGGTTTCTCCCACGTGGAAGACAAGAAGGATGTCTCCCATCTCTGTATATCATCCACAACTGATTCTGAAGGTCAACAGTCATCATTTTAGGAGAGTGAATGATGCATTCACTATGTACATTGTTAGATTGTCTTGAAGAAGATATTGACTAAAATATTTTCTGATGAGGTTAAACAATTGATCAGTGTCTATTGTAGTTTTTTCACCCAATTCAATAAGTTTTCATATATAAGATTGGCTGGATTTGAGGGGACAACCACTTAAAACTTCCCATGTACTGTCGTGATAAGATGAATTTGGTGGAGATCTGTAGATAATTACATAAATTGTATAGGATCTATAGGAATAAGAAGATTGTCATGTATTTAGTTCCCGATCACATTGGGTTATTCCACTTGCAAGACTACCCTAAATGCTCAGAATGTTAACAGGACAATTGCTCCTCTCACTCTCCACTGTTATAAACCCAGATCTTGCTTTGATATTAAGGATTTCATTTCCTCTAATTTTAGAATGGGTTATCAACATCTTCCTGATATTGAATACTACTGGGCAGATATGTTCTCTGATGATTATGAAGCCCAGAGAAGGTACTACAGAAGATTATCTCCGCAACAAATACATAGATTATGGTCTATATGATGTTCCCTGAAGGATTGGAGAATGATGATGAATAAATACAATATCTCTCGAGTATGAAATTTTAATCAAAGAACACTCCTATTGAAAAAATTGATTGGTTTGTCAAGGAAGAGAGATGATTTGAAGGAGCTCGATCAATCTTGTCCTAGATGAGAACTAGACTTTGGTTTGATAGAAAATTGAAGATGTTCAGAGCAAGGAAATACAGTGTCTACTTCTCAAGATATACTCCTACTCCTCATAAATAAATACTTGTGTTAGCTCCTGAGACACTTGAACAATCATGTTACTTCTCCTCCAAAATCTTCAACTCTGGTGTACACAAAAAAGGGGTAATCCAAGAAGGATGATAAGTGGGAGTTTAGGTAATTCAAGAGATGTGAGAAACTATCCTCCTCCTAAGAAAGATGAAATAATCCCTGATGTGGAAACAATTTTTGAATCTAGATGATCATGATGAGAGTCAAGGAGAAATAATAGGAAGAATCCTGAGGAAAATAAACCTGAAGAAAATAGTGGAAAGGAGGATTAATTGAAGGAACTAGTTTCTAAATTTTTATCTATTAAGGAAGCTCCTACCACTCAAATTGAGACTTCTATGTTTTAGAAGTAGCCATTGTAGAAACCTTAAGTGCAATGAGTACATCTCCACTTGGGCCTATTTCTCCTTCCCCTTCTAGTTTCTTCATTTTCCTGGGTGCAACCATTGTTGAAAAGTAAGAAAATAAAGGCTACTCCTAAGTAATGTTACTCCTAAGTTTGATGCAGTTGTAGCTCTTCTCAGTTACTACTCCTCCTCCTTTGGCTAAAAATCCCAAAGTCACAACAATATTGGTTTCAGTAATCCCAAGGCCAACAATTCATGGAAATTGTAAAACCTCAAATTTGAACAAAGATGAAAAATACCTATATGAATGGGTGACCTGGAGTTGACAAGAATTCCTCTTGGTAAATCAACACCTATGAGCAAGGCGCATAATATGAGGAAGACTATATCTAAAGTAATTGAAATATTTGAAAAAGGAAATAAAAAATAGGAGCTAGTTGGAGGAACAAAATTCAAATTCTATCCTAGTTTCATCAAATACTTATTAGCATAGAGGATAAGGTACTTGATCCTACTTGCCTAGCTTCCATCCCACCTCCTATTATCCTTTCTAGTGATGAATTCAAAGCCATCAAATACATTCATAAGCATTTCATTTATGGGAAAGAGATGGAAGCTATGATTGATGATTTGATAATAACAGGTCTGAATTTCATTGAAGAAGCATTTAAGGCATATGAGAAAATTACTAAGAGTCAATTGAAATTCACTACAACACTAAGTGGGATGGATAGGGAATTAAAACTATGTGAACTGAATACATTCATGATCTCATATTGATGAGTGAAATAGATGTACAAATTCTTTTGACATACAAGGTTTTTGATTATGCAGAGCTGAATCTATCCAAACAATGGGTTTTTTCAGTATTGACTGGAAAATAAAGGTTCTAGAAGAGGCCAGTTGAAGAACTTTGAAATATGTTGCAAAAATGAGAATATTTTAATGCATGTTTCATGTATTCCTTCTTGGATATACATTGCCAAATATTTCAAAGAGAATTCAAATGAAAAATTCACTATTGAAGAGATCAAAATCACAGTTCAAGGATTTTTTTAAAGAAAATTTGTTCAAGTAGGACACAATATCCAAGGAGAAAATGAATGAAATTTGCACACTATAGGCTACTATTGCACATGACGTCAACAAATGAGTTCTTGTAAAATGTAGAGTTTGGAAAGGAAATGGAGAAGTGTTTGGGAAGTTGGACTTATACAACTGCTAACACAACAATTCCCCAAGGAATGGACATAGCTGAATAATTGAAAAGATTCAAGACATAAATTTCTTAAGATAAAGGGGACTTGAAGAACTTTTGCTAGCATCTCAGAATCCCTAGTTCATATGATCTCCTTTCATATTTAAAATATCTAATTAAGGTGGATTTATCTCTTTAGTCATATGTTATGAAAATATAGATATAAATTAAGTTTGTAATATTTAATTAGATATTAGCTTTTTAAATTAAAAGAAAAGAAACTGAAAAGGCTCTGTTGTAACCACTTCTTGGGTTATTTAAAGATCTTTCCATGTCATCGTAAGGGATCAAGATTTTGATATTTGGATTTAAAAAGAACATTGAACTATTCAATACAAAAGAAATTTCACCCTTTGTCCTATGCTTTATCTCTTTCTGTTCCTTAGTCTGATTCATATAGAGCTATGTGTATTTAAGCAAGAAATTTTTGTCTTTCAGTTGATAGGTGTATTTTGAAGTTTATGCCTAATACATGCATGTCCTATGTTTTTATATGTGTAGTCTAAATCTTGTTATTTTATCAAGCATTAGTAAGATATCATTCTACAATCTATGTGTCTAAAAGTGCTCTTCTCTCTTCAGTTTCTGAATATCAGTCCTAACTTTTCCTCTTTCTTCTGTATTGAAAACATTTTGAGGAAAACATTTAAAATATCAAAATATCCCTCAAAATGTTGAACAAGTGTTTATATTGTAAATAAGTTTTTCTTTTGTGTTCAATAAGGGAATATCTCCCATAAAGAGGAGGGATTGTTGTCCCCTTAATTTTTCTTGCTTTCAAAGATAAAATTCTACAACCAAAAAACCCCATAGAATTTAACAAGTTGCATCTAATGTTATGTAAACCACTACTTACAAGTAGGATTCAAACCCCTATATGATAAGTTGTAACTTAGACTTTTACAACAGTATTTTGTCACACACAAAAATTAACTTAAACAAGTGATAGTGACATTGGACAACTAGATTTGCACACTTTCGTGCTCAATTCTGATTCTCAACTGATATATGATATTTATCTATCTTTATAATCAAATATAATCCAAGGCACAAGTTTATTACTCCTATTTAATTTCATGTTCTTTCTTATATCTTCTCAATTCACCTCCAAATACACTTTCTTCTAAAGCACCTAGATAACCAATCTCATGCATATGCAAACTTAATCAAATTGATGTATCTCTTCATGGATAGTTCTATAAGCATAAGTATAATATCTAGATTTAAAACAAATTAACCTCTTATGTAAACCAAGCACTCATTATACATCTAGTTGACCCTTCATCAAATTGATATTACAAACATCTATCTTTGCAACTCTTTCATGTCTCTATTTACCTTTCACTTGCACTTTGTTCTTCTATCACACTTACTTATACTCATCATTCTAACGTCTTTGCATCATTCACTGTCCACTTCATCACATGTATCCATAATTATATCAACTACCTTAAGCATTCTTCATATTTCACAACTTTTTAAATTTATCCTTTTTCCACAAGGTCTCTCTGTTATCTACTCCATCAAAGTTTTCAAATAATTTTCATTTTCATCTCACATACAGGGTAAGTGCAGGAAGTTGATGGACAAATATAGGGTCATCCGTGGACATCATATTGCAAATAACAACATAATATCAACTTGTAGGGATTATTAGTAATACATACAATCAAAATTAGACAAAATTATATTAATATGAATCGTAGCATCCAAAATCTAGTTTCTAAAATACTAATTTTTGTAAAAAATGGACAAGATTAGCTATATTAAACACTCAAAATTCAATGACTTGGTATTTTTATTAAAAAACGCCAATAAGATTATAGTCCGTTTGCCCACAATTTGGATGACCAAAAATTGATATATATTTTTTTCCTTTGGTGAGAAGTTATATGCCACTATCTATCTTGGGATGGATTTTATTTTGTATTTTTTTGAGTAATATTTTATTTTTTATGATTTTTTCCGTGAAAGTGGTATGAAAACATAAAGAAAACAGAGCACTTTCCATTTTCCCTCCATAACTTCATCAAAAAATATCGAAATCAAATAATTTTGTTTTTGAACATGTATATAATTTCACCACGGTTGGGATGGTATAAGTTTTATCACATTCTGATACGTGAAACAAATTTTGCAGTCTTAAACGTAGACATAAACATTCACAGGAAAAAGTGTCTTAAAGACCTACTATTAGTAAAAAATTATAAAATGATATTTATCCTCTTCTATTCACTTTAAAATCAGTATTTCTACAAAGCTAATAGTCTCCCCTACGCAATGGTACCATTTTTATGACATAGTTTTTACTTTTCGGCATGGTTCAAGTCCGCGGAAGACTAAATTTGATGTTTTGTTGTTTTTAATGTAAAATTCAGGATTTGATGTCCACTTAATTGTCCCCCAACTTGGTGCACTTACCCTACATCTTTGTATTTATTTTATTTTATTTCCCCTATTATTCCTTAGGTATATGACTTCTATATATAGCTACTCACACACCTTGCTTATACACCATTGCATACAACATTACATTCACACTACTTACCCTAATGCCAACATTCTCGAACTATATTTTACAAAACCAAAAAAATCAACCTAAAACCACTTGAATTCCATTTAAAATATTCTTCTTCTTCTTATTTCTTGGTCATAGGCTCAAAAAACATGAAAGACTTCAAAGATAATTGTTATGATGACCATGTCTTATCAGATTCTCTTCTCTTCATTTCCCTTTCATTTTTAAAACCCCATGCACATATAAACAAAATTTGTTGTGGAAATCCTCATAGTCAGTCACACCACTAATTATTTCATTCAGAAACCTACATACACTAGTAACAATAGTTACAATGTGTTATCTTTCACTTTGAAGAGATTATCTTCTAACCTAATTTTACTCTCTCAGGGGTAATCAAAATATGTTACTGTTATAAATAGCATGCAAACAACTCTTGAATTATTATCATTTCTTATAGCTTGTAGAGCTCCTGATATTCTTCATTTTGAAAATACAAAGAATAGTTTCAGGATTTCACTTGGTTTGTGTACTTCTTTTGCATGAATTATTTCAAGATAATTTTCAATAAGGGACAACAACTTGAACTTTACCTTATAAGTCTCTCCTACCTCCACTAAGTCTTATAGTCCACTGTTTATATTATATTCTTCATTCTAAGACATATGCAAGAGATATATGCATGAACTGTTCACTACAATTGTGCATGTGAATATGAATCCATTTCAAGGTTAATATCAAAGCATAAGTGATGTAGGAAGTTATAGACCTCATTCAGGAACTTGAATATCATAGGAAGAAGATTTAGATCACTTCTTGCTTTCAAATGTCTAGATCATGTTCATTGTTCATAAATAATATTGTTACAATCCCTAAGACCATAACACATTACTGATAAGAATACCATTTACACCTTTATATTATAATCATGATTTCAATGAAGCATATCACTAGTTGCTATGATCAGAAGATCAAAAATCATAGCAAAAATTTCATCTACAAGTTCTAAAGTGAGCATTCACATTCATATCTAGTCATCTCATAGAACTTGTTAACTCATTATATTTAAAGAACTTGCATCCACTTATTTTTAGCAAGAACATGATAATTTAGAAGAACTTGCTTACTTATCATGCTTACAGATTCAATACACAAATAAATCTCTTCAAGTCACAAGCTTCAAATAATAACACACTCTTATTGCACTCATGAGAGGAATGAATGAATATTATGTAGTATCAACCAACTATGACTATAGGAGCATCCATAAGAAGGAGATTACTTAGTTCCCAAGTTCATAAACTACTTAATATTCTTCCATACCTAGTTTGTCTAGCTCATTCTTTGGAACTGTGTACAACTAGAGTTTTAGAGACCAAACCCTCATTCTTCCATCTTGAGCCTTTCACATCATTTGATACATTCTTGATCCTTCATGGTTGAAAAAACACTTTAATATATGATTTTGATGCAACCTCCAAGAATTCTTCTACAAGGAAAACTAAGATATGTTCAAATTTTGATGTCACTGTCACTTGTCACTTTAAATATTACATGATATGATTTGATACAGTCTATAGTAGAATGATTTTTTAAAGAAATACTTATCCCTGGAATCTTTAGCACGTATAAAGAGTAGTATTTTCACACGTTCTATTTGTGTAGATCAACTCAGCAGGCATTCATGAAAGAACATTTTTTTGGATGAATGTGTTTTCCAGTTTTAGGTCACCAAGAATAGTCTTACCTTTAGTTTACTACTTATTTTCTCCAAAAATACATTATTTATTCAAAGGAAAACCACTAAATTTGATCCATCTACTTGAGTGAGATTTTTGTGAAGAGCAAATTATAGTCTCACCTCAGAGCTCAAACTTCTAGATAGAATTCTTAAGGATAGTTTATAAGCACAGAGTTGTAAACCTAAATATTAATCCTACGATCATAATTTAGGATTCATAAAATCATATTTGAAATGTGCAGTGTGATACCTTTAATTTCTCAGCTTAGCTATGTGCATACCCACTAGATTCATCTTTCAAGCACTACAATTATCTTAGCTTATATCAAGAGTCCTTTTGACTATAATAATGAACTTGACTGGGAAATCTCAAAATATGCACTTGAGTAACTTAAATAATTTCATAAACTATGAACCCACCTTTTATATTTCTTCCTTCTGCAGAGAGAATATTTGTAGTCTTCAAGTTTGAACAGTATGCCTTACATTTTACACACTAAGAGCACACTGGTACAGAGTATTTTGACCTAAATATTAGATATGTTACCTTCATAACTTAAAAAAAAATTACTCCACTTTTTAGGAGTGTTCATAACAATCCAAGTGCATTTGGAGGTAAACTAATACATTTTATGCCTTTCGCTTCAAAAGGAATACCTGAAGAGAGAAAAACCTTTTCTGAAGAATGCTCATAACTTATTTGTTTCTCAAAAAATTCCCTAATTTTTTTTTGAAAATTTCATGCTTGGAGTTTTCTTAAAAAATTACCTCTATGATTTATTCGAGGAAAGCTCAAAAATTTTGTTTGGATGCTATGAAGCCAAGGTTCTCAATTTGCATTCTTTAAGAGGGAAGTTTTAGAAAAACTTGAGTAACTTTAAATCCCCATTTAAAATTTTTATGAAACTTGGAATGAAGCACTAAATGACACCCTTATACAATTTACATGTGTTGGTTATCCATACATTCTCCTCTATATCTCATACCTATCTCATTTACATCAAAATTCATTGTTAATCCTCAAGGGTAGTTTTGATGAACTTTCAAATTTTTACTTCAGGAGGTAAATTAAACCTTGTTAATTCTCAAATATGTCCTATACAACATTATAGGGATCCTTACATGCTTACTTGGTCTTTTCATGACCTATATTTAGCTCGTACACCTCATTAGGCACTAGAACTAGGCCTAAATGAGCCAAATATAACTGTGATTCCAAACCTTTGACCTATTACTTACTCTAGAAGATATTTCCCATGCTATGTACCTAATGTGTGACTTGTATAATACCTATTCCAAGTTTCAAAACTATGTCTAAACCTCCAGTGGACTTATACCTTACTAACCAAGCCTGCAAAACATTGAAAACTCCCTAAACTCTCTCTATGGGGCTGCAATCATCATTAGATGGCTCCACCAATCAAAATTCATGTCCTTTAGAGAGAATCATTTCACCATTTACTCCTTTTCAATCAACTCCACTTGACATCAATGACCAGGGTTCAATAATCTCCCCCTTTGTCATTGATGGCAACTACTTAGAAAACTTTTCTTTGATGAAACACACTAGCAGCTCACATCACCCTTCCTAGTATCTGATAGTACTCTATCCCCCTTTGACATCTATGAAAAAGGTTCATGCATTCAACAGAACAAATAACAAGTAAATAATTACTTACAAATCACTTACTTACCTCAAGAATCTCCCATTTGGATTAGCATCATTGTTTTGCCACATGTGACTTGAATAGATGCATGAGTGTCTCCATGAATCAACCTCATCACTTCCCCTGAGCTTGTAATATTCATCTCAGCCATCTCACTTTATCATGCTTCAACTTCAACTCTCATTGACATCCTGCTTTTTCAGTCTTTACCTTGAATTGATCAACTAGCTCCCCCTGGGGTTATATTATCCTTTTTCATTTGTAACTACATGTTACCAATTCCTAATCATGCATTCATGTCATCATGAAGGATAAATATTATTTATTTGAGTCCTGATACATCTTTAGTGTGTACTTTTCTTTAGAAACATCCTTGATCCTAAGATCATTGTACAGACTTTACAAATCTTGCATTATTCAATCAATATTTCCTCATCTTATCTTACTTTTTCCAATTTGAAGTCTTCTCACTTTTTACAAAGAATGATCATACATGTAGTTCTTCATAGATAAATTATAATATTTATAGATCTTCAACTGAATTGTTATACTAAATTCATGAAGTTCCCTGAGCAAGTAACCTCAAGAGTGTCTGAAAAACTATGCTTCCTTTTCTTTTGATGAATTGATTCAGGTCATACAGACTTATGATGATAAATATTACTATTTAAGAACTCAATTTTAGGCATTCAATCTATAAAAATCTTTCATTTTCATGCATAGAAAAATCTTGTAGGTCTTAAAGAAAATATGAACCTTTGGTTTCTCAATTTCAGAACATTCTAGTATGTCATATTTTAGAAAAAAATACTACTATATCTCCTTATACCAACTAAATCATCCTTCATTTACAGTAATATCTATCATCTTCTTACCGTTTATTCTCCTTTGTTCTATAATACCTTTACTCACCATTTCCAATCTCGAGTTTATCCTTGCAAATAAAAATTTATGAGTCCTGCAGCTTACATAAGAAATCTTCCTGATTTCCTTAAACCTTCTTTTGAAAGACAGAGCACTCATCTGATGTGAAACATTAGACCAATTTGGAGTGCTATACTTTGTTCTTAGGCATGTTTGGCATATGAATTGACTTATTTTTCTTTTCCAGATCATGAGAACTTGAAATCACAACATCTCTCCCACTTTTATGACAAAGGAAACAAGATTAAATTCAGAATAGAAAAATAGAGAGGTAGGGGATCTTAGTTGAAAAAGATAACAACTTATGATATCCTAACCATTTGATTAGCCATCATACACATGACAGAGCAATTTGAGGATTCAAACTTCTTTAAAAACATGACATACCTCGTTCACTAACAACAATGCACTTTATGATCTACGTGAGATTGTAACAAATATTTTATGACACTGATACTTATTGATGACAACATTTGATGTGACAATACTCACCTAGTGATGAACAACAAGTTATTTCTTTGTAAGATTAAACATTCATATTTTCTAGTACATCAATGCAGACCTATATGAACAATTATGACTTATATTGCTCTTAAACATATCAATTTGCATTTATACACTTAGCAATAACTAGAACCAACATACCTTTTGTCTCTTTTCATGATTTCTATACCTTGAAAAATTGGATTAGCAAATTTTGAAGGTAAAATTCTTCCTTAAGAATATATCAACACTTCTTTCAATTTAGTATATACCTTCTATAATTCTAGAGAAAGCATACCTTCTTGTCATATCACCTCAGAACAAGAGAAAGTCATCAAAATAGATTGATGAATTAATTCTTTATTTCCCCATTTTCTTGTTATCCTTGGAATCATTCTTTGGTATGAACTCCTCATCATATAATTTCTCACCTTCTAATTGAGCACCTGATAAGCACACATGTTGTAGATCATACACTTGTTCCAACACTGCTTGAGGAAGATATTCTTTATTCTTTTCCAACACTGCTTGAGGAATTTTTTCTTGCTGTTTCTTTTCAAAATCTTCCCTTATATTCTTTATTCTTTGCACTGAAATTATCTTATTTCATCTTTCCTTTTCCATCTGATGTTGACGTCTTGCTTTTCATGTGACTATTTTTTCTTCTTGTTTCTTTTCAAAATATTCCCTTACTACCTTCTTATTATTCCTTCTCTGTTGTCTCAACTTATCAATTTTCTTCCTTGACCTTGTATATCCATTTTTCTTTCTTCTTTCCAATATCTTTCTCAATTATGGCTTACTTGGTTTTAATCTTAGAGTTTGTATTTTCTCAGGATATTATTTTTGCATTCTTACCTCTATAATGCATTCAACTTGTAACTAAATCTACATGGTTCATAACAATGTTTAGCGAAATTCCCTAGCCCATGACAGTTAAAGCATACAGCCTAGTTCTTGTCCCATAATTGACTTACTAAATATTCTATACAACAATACTTCGTTGTGTGACCATTTTCTTTACAATTGAAGGACACAATATTATTTTCATATTCTATACTACAATCTCTCCATGGGTGTTCTTTCTTAAACTTACTCATGTGGTCCCTAGCTCTATGTCCAAACATGTTACATGAAAAATAATTTCTCTGGCGGCATGAAAATTATCTGATAATATCCTTACATTTGGCTTCCTACATATTCTCTTGTGCTCTTTTTTGTCCTTCTTGGACTGAGAAAATGTTTAATATGAAGTATGTATTGATTCAGCTTTGAATTCCATTTTCTTTGTTGTTTCTAGCTCCTCTTTTAGAAGTCTTTACTTATGTACTTATTATTTCACATTATTCACTCTTGACTTGGATGGATATCTGACATGACTCATGACTAAGCTCATGCTTTGTTTCAGTCTAACTTGTTTTATTTTTGAGTTCGAAACTAGGCTTCAAAGAGGTCACCTGGATATATTTATTTGATCAACAACCCATTGAGTTTACTTGAATCTTGCTCTAACTCAACCTTCAAAATCAATATTTCTTATTCAATTTTGAGACATGCATCACCTTTGTCTCTCAAATATTTTGATACATTATCAAGCCTACAGTAGACAAATCAGAGTAGGACTTACAGGCATCTGACTTAGAACTCTCATATGAGGACATATCATTCATTTCATGACCATGGTTACCCTCCTTGAGCCTAATTTATGTTTTTTAACTCATTTATAAGAGTTTGTGCAATTTCATACCTCCTTTTGTGCAATTTCATACCTCCTTCATTCAACACTAACTTTGTTTTGTACCCATGCTTGTGACTTTAGGATCACCTCTAAGCTGTTAGGCTCAATTTAGGAGGACCAAACTCTTATACCAATTGTTGGAAACGAGGACAATGAGAGGGGGGTCAATTTTGAAATCAGTGGGTCCCTCCCAATAGATAATCAAACTTTTACAAGAATTTCCATTTCCTTAACCTTTCTATGATGAACATGAGAATTATTACATGAGAAAATACCAAGAAAGAACACATAAAGACATAATTTAAGTTTTGAAACCCAATTGGTAAAAAAACCCATGAAAACCAAGAACTCCACTTAGGACCATGTTACATGAAAAATAATTTCTATGAAAATTATCTGATAATATCCTTACATTTGGCTTCCTACATATTCTCTTGTGCTCTTTTTTGTCCTTCTTGGACTGAGAAAATGTTTAATATGAAGTATGTATTGATTCAACTTTTGAATTCCATTTTCTTTGTTGTTTCTAGCTCCTCTTTTAGAGTCTTTACTTATGTACTTATTATTTCACATTATTCACTCTTGACTTGGATGGATATCTGACATGACTCATGACTAAGCTCATGCTTTGTTTCAGTCTAACTTGTTTTATTTTTGAGTTCGAAACTAGGCTTGTCACCTGGATATATTTATTTGATCAACAACCCATTGAGTTTACTTGAATCTTGCTCTAACTCAACCTTCAAAATCAATATTTTCTTATTCAATTTTGAGACATGCATCACCTTTGTCTCTCAAATATTTTGATACATTATCAACATATGAGGACCTATCATTCATTTCATGACCATGGTTACCCTCCTTGAGCCTAATTTATGTTTTTTAACTCATTTATAAGAGTTTTGTGCAATTTCATACCTCCTTTTCAACACTAACTTTGTTTTGTACCCATGCTTGTGACTTTAGGATCACCTCTAAGCTGTTAGGCTCAATTTAGGAGGACCAAACTCTTATACCAATTGTTGGAAACGAGGACAATGAGAGGGGGGTCAATCAATAGATAATCAAACTTTTACAAGAATTTCCATTTCCTTAACCTTTCTATGATGAACATGAGAATTATTACATGAGAAAATACCAAGAAAGAACACATAAAGACATAATTTAAGTTTTGAAACCCAATTGGTAAAAAAACCCATGAAAACCAAGAACTCCACTTAGGACCAAATTATCCTATATCTGTTACATTGATTTCAAGGTTGGGCATCAACTTAACCTGGAGCTACAACTCCAAAATGAGGTTTATCAATAAATTACCTTTAGTGAGCTTCAACTAACAAGGAGGCTTCAACCCCCTACAATTTAACCAGCTATAACTGGTCTTCTATAAGCCGCTACTTACAATTCATCCCCGTGTATGCAAGATGCAACTTATACTTTTAAAACAATATTTTGTCACACAAAAATGTTGTCTTAAACAATTGTTAGTGAAAACTAGATTGGCACACTTACATGCTCAATTATTATTCTCAACTGATCTCTGATCTTTCTCTGTCTTGATCATTAAATCTAATCTAAGGCATAACTTCATTAGTCCTATTTCATTTCATCTTCTTTCTTATAGCTTCTCAAATTATCTCCTTATACACAATATTTTAAAGCACCTAGACAACCATTATCATGCATTTGTAATCTTACTCGAATTGAATTATCTTCTCATGGATAGTTTTTTAAGCATAAGTCAGATATCTGGACTTAAAGCAAATGAACCTCTTATGTAAACAAAACACTCATCATACATCTAGCTGACCCTTCATCAAATTTATATTAAAAACATCTATCTTTGTAACTCTTTCATGTCTCTATTTACCATTCACTTGCACTTTGGTCTTCTATCACACTTACTTCTACTCATAATTCCAATGTATTTACAACATTCATTGTCCACTTAATCACATGTATCCAGAATTCTATCTCCTACTTTAAGCATTCTTGATACTTCACAACTTCTAAATTTCACCTTTTTCAACAAGGTATCTTTGTCATTTACTCCATCAAAATTTTCAAATACTTTTCATTTTAATCTCACATACATCGTCAAATTTCTTCTATTTTACTTCCCCTATTATTTCTTAATTATATATCTTCTATATCTAACTACTCACACACCTTTCTTATATATCATTACATACAACATTACATTCACACTACTTACCCTCATGCCAACATTCTCGAACTATATTTTATAAAACAAAAAAAATCAACCTTAAACCATTTGAATTCCATTTGAAAAATAGTTCATCTTCTTCTTTCTTGGTCATAGGCTCAAAAAAATGAATAGACTTCAAAGATAACTGTTATGATGACCCTTTCTTGTCAGATTCTCTTCTCTTAGTTTCCACTAAATTTTTAAAACTCTATGCATGTATAAAAAACAATTAATATGTTGTTGCAATCCTCACAGTAAGTTACAACACCAATTATTTTAGTCCAAAACCTAAAGACACTACTAAAATCAGTTACAATGTATTATATTTTAGCAAACTCTTATCTTCTGACCAAATTTTACTTTTTAGGGGTAATCAAAAGATGTAACCATTACAAATAACATGCAAACAACTCTTGAAGTGTTATTTTCATTTCTTATTGCTCATAGAGCTCCTGATATTCTTCATTTTGAAAATACAAAGAATAGTTTCAGGAGTTTGCCTGGTTTGTGAACTTATTTTGCATGAATTATTTCAAAATAATGTTTAACAAGGGTCAAATTGAATTTCATCTTAGACATCTCTGCTAAATGCACTAAGTCCTATACTCCACTATTTATGTTATATTCTTCATTCTAAGTCATATGCAAAAGATAGATGTATGAATAGTTTTCTACAGTTGTGTGTGAGTATATCACTCCATTTCAAGCTTAAGATCAAATAATAAGTGTTGTAGGAAGTTATAGAGATTGTTTAGGAACTTGAGTATCATAGGAAGAATATTTATATCACTTGTTGATTTCAAATTTCTAGATCACATTCACTGTTCATAAATAATACTATTACATTCCCTAACACCATAACACATTATTGAGAAGAATACCATTTACACCTTACTATTATGATCATGATGTCAATGAATCATCTCATCACTTGCTATGCTCAGAAGATCAAAAATCACACAGAAAATTTCATCTGTAGGTTCTAAAGTGATAATTAACATTTTTGTCCAATCATCTCAAAGCACTTGCATCCATGGATTTTTAGCAAGAACATGATAATTTGGAAGCACTTTATTACTTATCATGCTTAGAGATTCAATACACAAAGAAACATCTTCAAGTCATAAGCTTCAACTCAGAACACTCTTAGTGCACTCATGAGAGGAATGAATGAATCTTATGTAGTATCAACCAACTGTGACTATAGGAGCATCCATAAGAGGGATATTACTTAATTCCCAAGTTCATAAACTACTTAATATTATTCCATACTTGGTTTGTCTAGCTCATTCTTTGGAATAGTGTACAACTAGGGTTTTAGAGACCAAACCCTCATTCTTTCATCTTGAGCCTTTCACCTCATTCGCTTCATTCTTTATCTTTCATGGTTGAACAAACACTTTAATAGATTATTTTTATGTAATCTCCAAGTATTCTTCTATAAGGAAGAGCAAGATATGTTCAAAATTTGATGTCATTGTCACTTGTCACTTAATATATAACATGATATGATATGATACAGTCTATAGGATTAGAATGGTTTGCTTAATAAGAAATTTCCCCTGGAATATTTAGCATATTTAGAGAGTATTATTTTCACACCTTGCAACTGTGATCATGAACTCAAAAAACATTCATGAAAGAACAAACTTTTGGATGACTATGTTTTCTATTTTTAGGACAACAAGAACAGTCTTGCATTTAAATTTCCTTACCTTCATTTCACTAATCATTTGTTCCAAAACTACATGAGTTCTTAAAATGACAACCAATCAATTATATCCATATACTTGAGTGAGAGTTTTATGAAGAGCAAATTACAGTCTCACCTCAGAGCTCAGACTTCTAGATAGACTTCTTCAGGATAGTTTAGAAGCATAAAGTTTGAAACCTCAATATTCATCCTAATATCATAATTTAGGCTTAATCAAATCATATTTGGCATGTACAGTTATTTAAATTTCATTCCTCAGCTTAACTATTTGCATACCCACTAGATTCCTCTTTCAAGAACTATAGTGAGCTTAGCTTAGATAAAGAGTCATTTTGAATGTAAAAATAAAATTTACTAGGAAATCTCAAAATAGGAGTTTTAGTAACTTCAATAATTTCATTAACTATGAGCCTACATTTTACATTTCCTCCTTCTACAGAGAGAACATTTGTAGTCTTCAAGTTTGAACAGTATGACTAACATTTTGCACACCAAGAGCACACTGGTACAGAGTAGTTTGACTTGAATATCAAATATGTTGCCATCCTAAATTTAAATTTTCTTACTCCACTTCTGAGGAGTTCTCATAACAATCCAAGTCAATTATGAGGTCAAATAAGACATTTTATTCCTTTTTCTTTAAAAGGAAGACCTAAATAGAGAAAACACTTGTCTAAAGAATGCTAATAACTTATTTGTTTCTCAACCAATTTCCATAAAAAAAAATTACAAAATTTCATGCTCGGATTGTTCTTAAAAAATGTATTCTATTATTTATTCGAATCTGGCTCTACAATTTTTTTTGGCTGCTAAGAAGCCATGGTGCTTGATTTACATTCTTTTAAGAGGTCGGTTTTAGAAAAACTTGAATAAATTTAAATCCCAATTTTAAAATTTGATTAAAATTGGCATAAATAACTAAAATATACCCCTCTACAAATTCCATACATTTATTAGCCATAATTTTTCCTCTACAACTCATAACTATCTCATTTACCTCAAAATTCATTGTTAATCCTCAAGGGCAGTTTTGATGAAGTTTTGCATTTTACCTCTGGGAGCTAAAATAAATCTTTATGATGCTCAAATATGTCCTATAAAAAATTCTATTGATCCTACCATGCAAACCTACTCTTTCCATAACCTACATTTCACTCTTACACCTCAATAGGCATTAGAACTAGGCCTAAATGAGCTAGATAAAAATGTGATTCCAAACCTTTTACCTATTACTTACTCAAGAATCTCTTTCCCATGTTATACCCCTCATGTGTGACCTATATAACACATGTACTAAGTTTTACCAACCATGTATATACCTCCAGTGGACTTCTACATCACTGACCAAGCCTACAGAACATTGAAACCACCCTGAACTCTCTTTCTGGGCTATAATCATCATTAGAAGGAACTATAAATCAACATTTATGTCCCTTATAGATCCTCACTTCACCATTCAATACTTTTCCATAAATTCCACTTGATATCAATGATAACACCAATGACCAATGTTCAACAACACCAAATGACCAACCTATTGAAACTACACACTCTTTACCAAATTATGAAGATGAACAACAAATAGAAAATGAACAATGTTTATGTGATATTCAACAATCATTTCCATTGAAATCAATGATTAAATTTTTTTCCTAAAACACTCAAAATTTTAGTAGAGATTGATGAAAATATTTTAAACCTAATGAGTAATAAGATTAGTGAACGCACTTGTAGAAGAAAAGCTAATCATATATGGAAAACATTTTTTAATGACTTAATAAAAATAGGAAGAAGTAAAATGTTTGTTGAAATGAAGAAAAATATTAATTTTAGACCTACTATGAATACCTTTGTTCTAAGAACATCTAATACCAACAATGAAAAATCTATTGTAAAAAATATAATGAATGTGTACCAATCATGTTCACCTAGGTACATTATTTACCTTTATTGTATTTATCCTCACCCACTTATGTGTGTGGATATTTCTTTTTATTTATTTAGATATTAGGAGATATTATCTAGTTGTTAGGTATAGTTCTATCCTTGATCTATGGTATTGACTAGATCCTTGATGTCTAGTTCTCTCATAAATCTACAAACTTGACTAGTTCTTTGATGACTAGTTATTTCCATGATTTATGGCTTGATCTACGACCTTGACTAGTTCTTATATTGTTATTCCTTGCCTATATAAGCAAGGCCCATTCTCATTGTATTTCATTGAGTTCCATAATAATATATGATATTGCTACTCATTTGTTTGCAAAGGTTTATGTAAAGTTATTCTGGTGAATTACTTTCATCTTATTGATTGTGGTGTTTGATTAGCATCTGTGTTCTTAGCTTAGTACGATTTAGTTATCGTTCCTTTTATGTGGTATTACATAAACTATAGTAAGTAAATAAATAAATATTTTTTAATTAGAAAAATAGATAGTGCACTAAAAATAAGTAGGAAAACACTATTAAAATCTCTTAAACATCATGAAAGAAATAAAGATACAAATAACAATGAATTATGGGCATTCTCTGGTAGACTGCCATGGAAAGACAAAGACATATTTGAAGAGTTAAAAACAAAATTTTTGGAATTTTAGAAAAATAATACAAGGGTTTCACCTAATGAAAAATGTTCTTCAAAAAGAATAATTGGTTCTTGAAACCTTGAATCACATCCCAAACAATTTTTGGATGTGACAAAAACACAATTTTTTAATAAGTTTAAAGAGACTCATCCCAAAATAGAAATTGGTTAAATTTATTTTGAAATGTCAAAACTTTTTTTTGTTAAAATAAGTCACTCATAGACTAGTTGTTGTAGAATCCATATTGAATTTTCTATGCATTATGATAGTTTCCAGCATATATGTGTTAATTTTCATACTAAGAATAGTTTACAGGAGAGTATGATAAATGCTCCACCTAAATCAACAAGAGATTTCATCTCAAGTGTTTTTTGTAAAAGAAAAGAAGAAGAAAAATTATAATAAATCTTGTTTAGAAGGAACTTGTTATAGTTGTGATGGTTTGCCACGTTTACAAAATTGTATACACACAAAGAAATCACATGTAGTCTGAAATGAACTAGTTAGTTGATTTTCTGATATGTCCACACTATGACATAATGTAGATTATATTTTGAGAACTGTGTGAGAATTTATTAAATCTAATGTTTCAGGTCACCAGCCCGGACCCATCATTAGGGAAAATAGAATAATATGATAAGATTGTTGAGGATATTTTCTTAATAAATAATGATAGAAAGGGTAAATAGATGGTAGTCAACCAAGAAAAGGCAAAATAAATAAAGAAAAAGGAAAAATATTTTGAGAGACAAAGTATTATTTTAATTAATTTTTATTTTTATGTTCCCTATAAAATGAAAAAGGGGGGTTCCAAGAATAGAATGAGGATCCACATTAAAAATAAAACAACAAAAGGAAGCAACATGAGGGATAGATAGATAATAAAGGAGGTTAAAAATTTTATTTTTGTATTTTTACTTCAATTTTACAAATAAATTAAAGAAATTAGCTATTTAGGGAGGCCCGCAACCACCAGTTTCCAGGTATTTCTTAAAAACCAACCTTTATCCTTATTAATTTTATTATCATGGTGCATGATTTCAATGGCTTCGCGAAGATGGATTTTTACAAAGTTTCCTTTAGCGGTGATAACACTAACTACCGCCATACATATGGTGTGCACAGTATTGAGGGAATGTTTTGTTAAAGCAGAATGCTCAATATGATCATATTTAATGTCTTTATCATGTTCATTGATATGATTTTTAATCGATCACCCAGTTTCACCAATGTAATTTTTTCCATACAAACATTTAATCATATAAACTCCACTATTGATCTTGCTATCAATTTTATCTTTAAGAGAATTAAGTTTCATTTTTAAGGTATTGATAGGAAGGAAATACGTAACAATACCTTTTTATTCAGGATTTTAGAAATTTTATCAGTGGTGTTCTTAATAAAAGGTGGGAAGGATTTTCTATTATTAGAATCAGGATAATTAATATTAGGATGAGGGTTACATACATTTTTAATTTTATTAGCAATCACATAATCATTATAACCATTATTTCAAAAAAATTAGAAAGGTGGGAGAGTTCAATAGTAAGGTTTTCACTATCAAAAATCCACAAATACTTGGAATTAATTGTTTTTAACATAGCAGTTGTTTGAGACAAGTGATGGTGAGATTGGGCCGTAAGTGTAGACACTTAAAATTGGTGAAATTCTTGATCTACACTAAGGTAACAATCTGTGTGCATTTTCTTTCTAAAAACATTATGGACAAGAGTTCCCTTTTCTTTACGTTTAAGAAAGATATCAACGAAAGGAATAGTTTTATTGATCTCAGTTTCCATGGTAAGTTGAATATGGGAAGAAATGAAATCAAGGTGAGAAATAAAATAATTGAGTTTATCTAAACCATAGAATTAGTAAACATTAGTACCATCCAAAAATCGTTTCCACCATTCTGGGTTCAAAGGAGAAGACTCGATATCTTTATTTTCAAAGGTTTCCATGAAAAAGTTAGCGATAATAGGAGAGAGTATGGATCACGTTGCAATACCTTCTGTTTGATCGTAAATTTCTCCATTAAAGCTAAAGAAGGTAGACCTTAAAGAAATTTCAACAATATTGGAAGTTTCTAAATCAGTGATATCATTAATAATAGAAATGGTTTCATCAATGGGGATTTTGGTAAAGAGAGATACTACATCAAAGATGATGATAGAGCCCTCCCATTCAAATTTCTGATGTTTAGTAAAATTCACAAAGGCAAAAGAGTCTTTAATGCATGATGACGAGCCAATAATAAAAGGTTTAAGTTTTTTGGCAAGAAAAATAGCAAGTTGGTAAGTGGGAGAGTGAATGGTATTGACAATGGGATAGATAGGAGAACCTGATTTATGAATTTTAGGATGGCCATAAATTCTCGGGGTGATTTCATTAGAGGGAATAAAGCTTTTCTTAGTCTTGACATCCAAAGAAGAATTTTTAATTGCATTGGTAACAGTTTTTAAAATTTTATTAATAGGATTTTTACTTAATTTTTATTGCTACCACAGTTTAAGATGATTAGTCATTTTAGAAATCTAATCCATGTAATCAAGGACTATCATAACATTGCCTTTATCAGCTTTAACAATAGCTAGTTTTTTATTACTTTTAAGATTATTTAATGAAATTAACTCAGCTTTAGTTATATTAATTTTTGGCAATCTTTCTCTCCTAATAAGGACCACACATTTCTGATGAACATCTTCAACAACTAATTCATCAAAACCATATAAGGAAATCTCAGTGTTAACTATAATATCCTTTGTAAGAATAAATTTAGTTGTAATGGAAAAACCAAGACCCCTATTTAAAAATTTGATAGATGGGGCATCAAGGGTAGTGCTAGATAAATTTATTACATTCCCAAGAGAATTAACATATCCATTATTAGAAATGGAAGAAATAAATTCTCAAGAAAAGGGGAAATGAACATCAATGGAATGGTAAGAGGGGCTTTGAATGGGAGTTAGAAACGAAGAAAAAGATGGTGTAGAGTTGGGAAAGCTAATGAGAGGAGGGATTTCTAACTTTGGGCTTCCAACACAAGATATGGAAGGAGAAAAAGGCTCACCCACATGTTGACCACATGTTGAGGAAAGGCCAGCTAAAGAGAAACATGTATGGCTAAAGACCCAGTCTTGCAAAGAGTTAACACGTTGAGGGGGAGGAAAAGACCTAGGCTGGAATGAATGAGAAACGATAACATCTTGGATAAAAAAAGGATCAAGCGGTGCAAAAATAGAACAAAATAAATAGTTAGAGAGTGAATCCCTGACATAGGTAATATTATCAAGGTTTTAGGGCCTAAGAGCAAACAACTGGCCAAAAGAGAAGCACATAAGGTTAAATTATGAGACATAAGATCTCAGCCATGGAAGATCAGATTTAGACCAATGCCTAATATTATGGAAATTATTTTTAGCCCAAATTTTATTAAATTTTAGCTTAAGGTTATGGGTTAATCTCTCTAAAGTAACAGAATCTTTTAATGCATTAAGAGAAATACCATACGCCCTTCATCTGATCACCATCTTCTCCAAGTTCTGCAAATGATCACCTCTCCGCCTTGAAAACACAATCACATCATCTTAGTAAACTGCAATAAACTCATTGATGTAACCAGCAAAAGAAACATCCATTTCTCTTTGAAAAGTGGCACCAAAATTCATCAAACCAAAGGGCATCCTAACAAAAAAAAATGTTCTCTAAGGAGTATTGAATGTTGTCTTAAGTCTTTCTGATTCTTTGATATCCACTTGATTGTATATGGAGAAACCATCCAAAGTGGAAAGAAACTCAGACCTTGTCACAAGCGGCAACATATTTTCCATATTTGGCAAGGGATAGTTTTCCTTCATGGATGCTTTGTTTAGATTTCTAAAATCCACAAAAAGTCTGATGTCTTCGTTCTTCTTTCTGACTGGCACAAGTTTTGCAACCCAAGATGAATATCTAGTGGGATGAATAATACCTCCATCTCTCAACTTCTTTAACTCCTCTTGCATTTTCATGGAGAGAAGTGGTTTAATTGGTCTTTGACTCTATCTAAAATGGCTTATTCTTGGCCTCAAGAGTGATCTCATGCTGAAACAAGTCTTCTCTATATGCTTTTAGCTTGGAATAGGACCAAGCAAGGCAGTCTTGATATTTTTTCAAGAGTTGGGCATAGAACTATTTTTCCTCTTTACTTAAATTGCTGCCTAACCAAATCTTCCTTGGTTTACCATTAGTTCCCAAGTTATGCTCTTCCACATCCCTTGAGGATGGATAGGAGAACCTGATTTATGAATTTTAGGATGGCCATAAATTCTCAAGGTGATTTCATTAGAGGGAATAAAGCTTTTCTTAGTCTTGACATCCAGAGAAGAATTTTTAATTGCATTGGTAACATTTTTTAAAATTTTATTAATACGATTTTTACTT
Organism: Taxus chinensis; assembly: GCA_019776745.2. NCBI lineage: Eukaryota > Viridiplantae > Streptophyta > Pinopsida > Cupressales > Taxaceae > Taxus > Taxus chinensis. The sequence continues at coordinate 793,543,026 of CM034148.1, forward strand.
AATTTTTATTGCTACCACAATTTAAGATGATTAGTCATTTTAGAAATTTAATCCACGTAATCAAGGACTATCATAACATTGCCTTTATCGGCTTTAACAATAGCTAGTTTTTTATTACTTTTAAGATTATTTAATGAAATTAACTCAGCTTTAGTTATATTACTTTTTGGCAATCTTTCTCTCTTAATAATGACCGCACAGTTCTGATGAACCTCTTCAAGAACTAATTCATGAAAACCATATAAGGCAATCTCAGTGTTAACTATAATATCCTTTTTAGGAATAAATTGTAATGGAAAAACCAAGACCCCTATTTAAAAATTTGATAGATGGGGCATCAAGGGTAGTGCTAGATAAATTTATTACATTCCCAAGAGAATTAACATATCCATTATTAGAAATGGAAGAAATAACTTCTCAAGAAGAGGGGAAATGAACATCAATGGAATGGTAAGAGGGACTTTGAATGGGAGTTAGAAACGAAGAAAAAGATGGTGTAGATTTGGGAAAGCTAATGAGAGGAGGGATTTCTAACTTTGGGCTTCCAACACAAGATATGGAAGGAGAAAAAGACTCACCCACGTGTTGACCACATGTTGAGGAAAGGACAGATAAAGAGAAACATGTATGGCTAAAGACCCGGTCTTGCAAACAGTTAACACGTTAAGGGGGAGGAAAAGACCTAGGCTGGAATGAATGAGAAACAACAACATCTTGGATAAACAAAGGATCAAGCGGTGCAAAAATAGAACAAAATAAATAGTTAGAGAGTGAATCCCTGACATAGGTAATATTATCAAGGTTTTAGGGCCTAAGAGAAAACAACTAGCCATAAGAGAAGCGCATAAGGTTAAATTCTGAGATATAAAATCTCAGCCACGGAAGATCAGATTTAGACCAAAGCCTAATATTATGGAAATTATTTTTAGCCCAAATTTTATTAAATTTTAGCTTAAGGTTATGGGTTAATCTCTCTAAAGTAACATAATCTTTTAATGCATAAAGAGAAACAACGATTTTCTAAAATTCAGGTTTCAAAGTAGAGGCTAACTCAAGATGTTAGAGAAAATACCTGGGGAGATAAACAACCAAGGAAGGAATGAAGGCATTGGATTTCATATCTAAGTAGGAGTAAACCTAGCCTTATTGCGCAAATAAATTTATTTATTTTATTTTTTATTGTTAAGATAATGAGAAATATAGACAAAGTTTGAAATAATGTAATTATATCTGTAGTGTTTAAGAAAAGTAAGATTAAAAATCTTCTAGGATAAATTACTTATGATCTTTTCAAAAATCCATACCTTATTCGCAAAAACCCTTCCATGTAGGGAAATAATTGATTTTCTGATATTTCCACAGTATGAAATAATGTAGATTATATTTGGAGAAATTTGTGAGAATTTTTAAAGTCCAACATTTTGGGACAACCAACATGGACCCATCATCTAGGGGAAAATAGAATAATATGATAAGATTGTTGAGGATATTTTCTTAATAAATAATGATAGAAAGGGGTAAACAAATTGTAGTCAGCCGAGCAAAGGAAAATGAACAAAGAAAATGGAAATTTTTTTTTGGAGAGACAAAGTATTTTTCTTAATTTATTTTTTATTTTTTATTTTCCCTATAAAATGAAAAAGGGGGAGTTCCAAGAATAAAAACAATATGCACATTAAAAAGTAAACAAAAAAAGGAAGCAACACAAGGAATAAAGAGATAAGAAAGGAGGTAAAAAATTTATTTTTTATATTTTTAATTTAATTTTAACAAATAACTTAAATAAATTAGATATTTAGGGAGGCCCATAACCATCGGTTTCTAAGTATTTATTAAAAACCAACATTTATCCTTGTTAATTTTATTATCATGATGCATGATTTCAGTGCGCTTCGCAAAGATGCCTTTTTACAAAGTTTCCTTCGGTGGCAATAACATTAACTGCATCCATACATATGGTGTGCTTAGTATTGAGGGAAATGTTTTGCTAAAGAATAACGCTCAATAGAATCATATGTAATGTATTTATCATGTTTCATTGATACGATTTTTATTCAACCCATCCAGTTTTCACCAATGAAAAGGCATTTTCACATGAACATTTAAGCATATAAACAATACTACTGAGGTTGCTATCAATTTTTGTATTTAAGAGAATTAAGGTTCATTTTTAAGGTATTGATAGGAAGGAAAGACATAAAAAATGCCTTTTTACTCAAGATTTTAGCAATTTTATCAGTGGCATTCTTAATAAAAGGCTGGAAGGCGTTTCTATTATTAGAATCAAGATAATTAATATTAGGAAGAGGAGGGATACATACATTTTTCAATTGTATTAGCAATCACATAATCATCATAAACCATTATTTTTAAAAACATTAGAAAGGTGGGAGAGTTTAATTATAAGAGTGTTTGCTATCGAAAATATGAAAATCCCTAGAAGCAAGTGTTTTTAACACACCCATATTTTTGAGATGGGTGATGGTTAGATTCAGCCCTAAGGTAACAAATTTTTGTGCATTTTCTTTCTAAAAACACTATGGGCAAGAGTTCCATTTCTCTTTACTCTTAAGCTAGATATCAAGGAAAGGAATAGTTTCATTGACCTCACTTTCCATGGTGAATTGAATATGGGAAGAAATTCTATTAAGGTGAGAAAGAAAATCATTTATTTTATTTAAGCTATGAACCCAATAAACATTAGTATCATCCACAAATATAATTTCCACCATTCTGGTTTCAAAGGGGAAGACTCAATAGCTTTCTTTTCAAAACTTTTCCATGAACAAGTTAGCAATAATAGGAAAGAGTGGGGATCCCATTGCGATACCTTTTGTTTTTTTCATAAATTTATCCTTTAAATATAAAGAAGAAAGACCTTAAATAAATTTCAACAAGCTTAGAAGTTTTGGAATCAGTGATATCATTAACAATAGAAAATGATTTCATCAATTGGGATTTTGGTAAAGAGAGAGACTACATCAAAGCTGGTGATAGATCCCTCCCTTTCAACTTTTTGATGTTTAATAAATTCCACAAAGGAAAAAGAGTCTTTAATGTATGATGAGGATCCACCCACCAAAGGTTTAAGTTTTTTTTGGTTAGAAAAGAGGCAAGATGGTAAGTGGGGGAGTAAATGGTATTGATAATGGGATGAATAGGAGCACCTGGTTTAGGAATTTTAGGCTGGCCATAAATTATTGATGTGATTTCATTAGATTGAATAAGGATTTTTCTTAGTCTTGGCATCCAGAGAAGAATTTTTTATTGCATTGAGTAACAATTTTAAAAAAATTTATTAATAGGATTTTTAGTTAATTTCTTATAACTACCACATTTAAGATAAACTAGTTAGTGTTATAAAAATACAATTCATTTGGAATTACACTTTAAAATATGGTTAAAGAGGCTAAGAGGTGTGAATTAGTGAGTAAAGAAATAAGTGTATCATATTTTATGACTATATTTCGAGAGAAGATAGTGTTTAAGTATGCATGACATACACACATATCTCAAAGGTTAGATGAGTCATTTAGGTTATCAAAGGACAACATTTTGATGTGGGAGAATCATGGATTTAGAAGTATTATGTGGTCAATCCTCCTTCTTTTCATGCTATATGAGTTATTAGAATGTGTTAGAAATCCTTAGAGAGTCTAAGTGAGCTATTGCAAGAAATAAAATTAGGGTTAAAAGTTTGATTTTTCCTCCTAATACATTTTACATCCAAAGGGGATTCAAATTTGTAAAAAATTGAAAAATTATAAAAAATTCTATTAATTTATTTAAAAGGAGGTTTAATGATTTCAAGAGTGGGTTAGGTGTCTAGGTGGAGTGAAATAAGTCTTAGATAGAGATATTAGTCATTTAGAGATCAAAAAACTCATGTAACATGATATATTTTCTATGTATGAACTTAAAGTTTTGTAGAATTTGGTTAGGGATGTGAAGAGTCAAGAAGGGAGAAGATAAAACATTGAGGGAGTTCATTATCAGTATGATCCTCAAGAGAAGAGGCTCTGAGGAAGGAAGAAACAAGATGATAATATATGAAATTTTGTGTGAATGTAAATTTTTGGATATGGAGCTTTGTGTTAAGAGCATCTATTATCTTGTGGAGTGTCTTTTTTATCATTATTATTAATGAAACCTTTCATGTTCTGATTATTAGAAAGTAATTGTATAAAAGAGGTTGTAATTGATGTTGAGAATTTGCATATTAAAGTCTTATGGTAGGTGAGGGAAGACTCGGATTATAACTAAGATTTGTGTGTGATGATGATAACTGATATATTTCTATGAATCATGTTTGAAAATTTTGATGAATGTTGTAGATAACTTAATCCATTAAAGAAACTTTGCATGTTTCCTTTTTTGTTGGTGAAAAGCAACATAGGTAACTTAGACCATTGTCTTAGAACCGGTATGAGAAGTTTTTGGTTATTGCATGGTGTGATTATGTTTTGAGAAAGAATTTTAATGTCATGTAAACTGAGGTTTATAGTTTGGATTCATAATGCCTAGATAGAGGATTAAGGGTAGAGGAGGTTTCATACATTGATCAAAGCCTAGACTTGTGGAGTAAGTGTTTCATGTATACCTTGTCTATATGCTTACACAGTTAAAACGTTGGTGATGAATATATTTATCTTAAATATTCATTCTCCACTATTAAAAAATTTCATATAGTATGATATAAAAACCTATCCCAACAGCCAACCTTTGAAGGGTTTGAAATGAAATATTCATCGTTTTTGTGTGATTTCTCTCTCTCGGCTTGGCAGAGATCTTAGGTTTTGAAGCAACCTAACCACCAAATTTCAAATTAAAAAAATGGTAGTTAGCAATGTTAACACTCCCTCTAAATGATTCTAGAAGAATATTAAAAAAAAAATAGTTAAATTTTAAGGATTGCTTGACACTCTCCATAGAAACCCTGTCACAGTCTAGAAGGCTAGTTGATTAAGGTGGTTTTGTAAAGATACTATATTTTCTGAGTTGGCCTCCAAGAAAGAAACTTTACATCAAAGAAAATTTTAGTGGATTGTATTTGTAATTTGGTTAAAAAGTAGGAATTCTAGAATATGAATTTTGGCCATTTTTATGACCGTGGAAGTGACCACATTTTGCCAAAAATTCCATAAAACAATAATTTGTCCCATGTGAATAGCCAATGAATCTCTAATCCCAACATATAATATTTTTTTATTGAATCTCCGTGTGATAGATGGGTCAAGATTTTCAAAAATTCTTAGATCAGTAAGAAATATATGGAACCTTCTTGTTCATTTGATCTCATTCACCAACATGTTTAGGATTTTTTATGAAATTTGATTGAATTCACCATATATCTATAAACACACACACACACACACACACACACACACACACACACACACACACACACACACACACACACACACACACACACACACACACACACACACACACACGTGCACGCGCACGCGCACGCGCACGCGTGAACGCGCGTGCACGTGCGCACGCACGCACACACGCACACATGGGTGCACACACACACACACACACACACACACACACACACACACACTCACTCACATAGATCTAGATTGAAATCCGCTAAACCTTTATAAGACCTGATAAATTTAAAAGACTCCACTAACTACCTAGGAAGCTGTTAAAATTTTTGATAAGCCTCGATGCACGAGGAGTGGCCAAGTGTCACCCGTTCTAGGCACCTGAGCGTAAAGGTATGAAAAAGTGTCCCCAATGTTCAGAATTGGATGATCTGAAAATGGGTGTTTTATTGTTTCCATTTTTAAATGCTTTCAACGATATTAAATTTTAATCAACTTAAAAGGATTTTAGACTTCCAAAAATTGATTAGAATATGATTTAAGGCTGAATTGAAACTAAAATTAAGTTTGTAATTTTCTCAAAATTTCACTGTTCGTTCGAAAGCCCCAAAATTCATTATTTCATATTTAATTGATTTCCCAATTTTATCAATTATTGATTATAGTTGCATCCATATCCATATTTTGAATTTAAATTACTTGCAAATATCAGAAACTAAAATTAAAATCAAAACACAACACCCAAATTTTCTACGGGGTTCGGAATTCCTACGCCTTCGGGTTCGTGGTGAACCGATCCATTAATAATGTTAAAATATGTAAATACAATAACATTTACATTAACCAATAATGAGTTAAAAACCTACAGAACTATGTTTCATACCTTCAAAGGATGTTAATGGAGCTCATCCTCTGTCCTTCACCTTCCTGATCCAGTTACAGCGGTGTCTCCCTTTGGTTCTACACCCTTTTTGTGACTTATATACGGCGCATAATTTATCACAAAATCTTCAAATCAGATAAATAATCACACTATTGTGATCATATTTAAATTCTGAGAAACTTTCATATATAACTTGAGATCTGGAAGTGAGCAGAAGTGCCCCAAAACTGCACTTTTTCCAAAACTACCTGCTTATTGGCTTGACATATGACCTGACACTTGTTTATTACAAATACAAGTGAGCTTTATTTATACCACCTTACAAGAGGGTGGTAGGTTGGTGAGGCCTCTTATTTTTTTTATATGAGGTTTTGGGTTCAAATCCCCCTTCCATAGGTTTAGGCGCCCAATTTAGCCATAGACCCCCAACATTTGGTGGGAAAGGGATAGGATAAGCCTTTTAAATAGTTTTTTTGTCCACAAAATCCTCCTTTATCCCATGGGATTAGGCTTATTCCCATGGAATGGATTAAATAAAAATATTATTATTATTATTATTTTAAATCCAAATCCACTAAAAAATATTCTAAGTGTCACGCCCCATAATACGTCATTTTGCCATGTCAGAGTGTGCCACGTCATCATTTGACCACAACTTTGACAATGCATATCTTTCGCATACGAACTCAGATTTGGTCCGTTCAAAATGTGTCAGAAATCTTGTGACGAGCTCTATACCATAGAACTGATTTTTAAAAAAATTAAAATTACTATCAATTTTTCGCTTGTTGCCAATTTTCCACGTGTCACCTTGCCATTGGTCCACTTGTTGACTTGTTGACCAAAGTTGACTTCCATGTTGACTGAACTTTGACCGGACATAACTTGAGCTCAGAGTGTCCATTTTTCATGTTATTACAGACATAAAAAAATATCTCTGAAGGCTCTATTGCATTGGAATGGTTTAGGGAAGTTTAGGAAAATTTTAACACTAAAAAATATCCCCTGATCACTTCTCCCTACTTAGAAGGGTTTTTTGTGCACAAAAAAGCTATGTATCAACAAAAAAAAACATGCTATCTCTTCCTGCATTGAAAAAAACACATACAAGAACCCAAAATAAAATTATAGGTTAATAAAATCTAAATAGTTGACCTATCTAATTACATAACCAATCAAATAATAACACCCAATTAAGCTAGTGTTCAACTGAAAATGCTACAACCCTGTTAACTCTGCATACAACTGTGAACCGTCATACCCCCATTGTAATGCCATCACAAAATAATTAACTAGATAATAACATCCATTCTATTATAGAAATTTAGTTTTCAACTATCACTTTGTGATATGGCCGATTACCAAAAATTATAATTCCATAACACAGATCAGTATACAAGACATCTAAACTACCCACAATTAGGCTAGTGCCCACTGTCCATCTGAAAATGTAACAACTACAAGTATTCAACTATCGAGAATAAAATAGGACTATCAACGCCCAAAATAGTTATAGTCAACAACTGAATCCATTGTGAATATGCCAAAAACATTGTATCGCCATCACAAATAATGAGGCAAATATTAACACCCATCTATAATAGAAGCTAGTGTTCAACTGACACTTTTTTTATTATGCTGATTACAACTGCAAATATTCACTATCCAGAATAATTAAACCATCAACACCCAAAAATTTCTATAGTCAAAATATGAATCACTGTGAATATGCAAATATTCTATCCATACACTGAATTGTAAAGGGATAGACTATAAACTATATGCTTACCCAAATCGGTGAACTGCCATAAATCTACAAAATTGATCACCTGGTACCTTTTGCAAACCAGTTTTTTTAGTGTAATAAAATTTATACCCTAATTGTAACCACATTTGATAGTTACAAAAAATCAAAATTTTCCTAAAATAAGGGTCTTATAAATTAGTGCAAATAACACATATGGATACAACAGGTTTGTCTATTTATTACAATATCAAATAGGTGCCACGAATGGGTCTTATAAAGTATCCATAATATTTACACAAATGATAACACTATAAAAACTACAAGTTTCAAAATACACATTCTGATGATGCCCATATCCATGCATATTGTTGCCAAAAAATGTAATAACCAACCAAAATGTGAGAATATGAATATGGAGTATGATGAACCTATCACTCAAATATTCTTTACAGTTGCTTCCAAATTATGTCAAAGCTGAATATTAACATAGGATCGAAATCCCTAAAAATATAGTTTTCAAAATGTTTGCATACTAATCACAAGTTACTGTAATGCAAACATAAAGTTGAGGAATGTTTTTCCCATCTAGTTACTTGGATTTCTCCGTTTCGGTGGTTTTACTTCCCCAGTACTAGAATGAGCATTTACATGAGTTAGATCAACAAATTTTGGTTTGACATTATTTTCCTTTTTTAACAACTGTCCAATTTTACACTGAAGGAACATACCAACACATCTTAACATCATGACCATTCCTTTTACAATGGGAGCAACATTTAACTTCCTTATTTTTAGGAGTCTTACCCATTTTTCCATTCCTTGAAACTCTGTCTAGGAAAATGATTCCCCCTATTTAGTAGAGGTAACTTTTTTTGCCATTTCTCTCTCCTTACCAGAGTGAGATTGGTCTTTTACAACTACCTTATCATTCACAAAAAGGCATTTAACTTTTTTATCATATAATTTCCTCTTCCAACAATCATGTTGCAGAATGATTAGTGCCTTCACAAAATGTGCAATGAAAACCATACTTTTTTTCTACCGAAAGCTATATTGTTCAGATTGAAAGAGAGTTTTAGAAGTCTTAGGATTTAATTTCCCCTTAGTGCTATTTTTAGTGTAAGTGGGAGGAGGTGGAAATACTTGCTTTCTTACAACCTTTCATTGTTCCTCCTGATGGCAGAATCCTTAAAATTCTAGAGACATATATCCTTGGCTGTTAGAAGCTTGTCTTCCTTCAGCTACTTTGGAACTTTATCCCAATTTCCATTTTCCCCACTAGAATATCCCAAACCTATAAACTAAGGCTGATCCTTTACCTATATTGGGGTTTAACAACACCTTGTTCATTTTTTACTAAGGCCTTTTCCGTTATATCCTATTTTAAACCATTATTTTTAGACCCAATTCCCTTAGTGTGTTTTTCAAAACTGACCCAAAGGAATATCTGAAACTAAATTAGAGGAAGTATTTTCACGTGAACAACTTAAAGTGCATTCTGTCATAGTACCTGCATTTGATTTGGAAGGAATTTTCCCTTCTTGTGTTCACCTTGTTGCAGCTTTGCCAAGAGGGAATCCTTGGTCCCGTATTTCTTCCTGTAACTCTTTAACAAAATCCCATCAGCTTCTTGCTCTCTACAAACAACTTGTTGACATACTCCGCTTTCTTGGTTATAGAGGATTTTTGGCTCAGATTTTAACCACACTATTTCCTCTTCCAAGGAATAAAAAATTAGCTCTCAGGAAAGAGTTTTCTTCCTGGAGTTGGCAGTTTATGACTTTAAGCTCATCCATTTTCTCTTGTTTGGATGATTTTCCCATGATTCCTTATTCCTACAAACACAAACCTGTACATCCAAAAACTGCACACTGTAAAAGAATATTAACAAGCCCCCAAAATGTCTACAACACTGAAAACTGAAATCAATACTGAAACTAAAGCCAAATTTAAAAACACAATCAGAAGATAATTTGGCAATCTAACTGCTCTGATACCAAAATTTTAAACAACTTGAAGTATTTTAGACTTCCAAAAATTGATTAGAATCTGATTTAGGACTAAATTGAAACTGAAATTAAGTTTGTAATTTTCGCAAAAATTTCACTGTTCATTCAAAAGCCCCAAAAAATCATTGTTTCAGGATTTAATTGATTTCCCAATTTCATCAATTACTGATTATCGTTGCATCCATATTCATATTTTGAATTTAAATTATTTTCAAATATCAGACACTGAAAATAAAATCAAAACACAACACCCAAATTGTTTACATGGTTCGGAATTCTTACGTCCTCAGGTTCGTGGTGAACCGATCCATTAATAATGTTAAAAAAATGTAAATAGAATAAACATTTAAATTAACCAATAATGAATCAAAAAACCTGAAAAACTATGTTTCATAACTTCAAAGGATGTTAATGAAGCTTAGCCTTTGTCCTTCACCTTCCTGATCCACTTGAAATGGAGTCTCCCTTTGGTTGTACGCCTTTGTGTGACTTTAACATCACATAACTCTATCACAAAAAAATCCAAATCAGATAAACTATCACACCAGCACAATATTTTAAAAATTCTAAGCAACTTTCATATGTAACTCGAGATCTAGAAGTGAGCAGAAGTGCCCCCAAAACTGCACTTTCTCCAAAACTACAGGTTTAATTGGCTTGACACAAGACCTGACACTTGTTTTATTACAAATACACGTGAGCTTTATTTTATACTCACTTAGAAGAGGGTGGCGGGTTGGTAAGGCCACTTATTTTTTTAGATGAGGTGTTGGGTTCAAGTCCCCCTTCCATAAGTTTAGAGGCGCCCAATTTAGCCATTGACCCCACATTTTGGTGGGAAAGGGATACGATAAGCCTTTAAATAGCTTTTTGTCCACAAAAATCCTCCTTATCCCCATGGGATTAGGCTTATCTCCATAGAATGGATTAAATAAAATATTATTATTATTATTTTAAATCCAAATCCCACTAAAAAACCTGCCAAGTGTCACGCCCATAATATGCCATTTGTCAACGTCCAGAGTGTGTCACGTCATCATTTGACCACAACTAACTTTGACTATGCATATCTTTCACATACGAACTCAAATTTGGTCTGTTCAAAAATGTGTCAGAATTATTACAACGGAGCTCTATACCATGGAACTAATTTTAAAAAAATTACAAGACTATCAATTTTGTCTTGTCACCAATTGCCACGAGTCACCTTGCCATTGGTCCACTTGTTGACATGTTGACCAAAGTTGACTTCCATGTTGACTGAACTTTGACTGGACATAACTTGAGCTTTAGAGTGTCCATTTTTTCATGTTATTATAGTTGTTAGAAAAGATCTCTAAAGGATTTATTACACTAGCATTATTTAGCAAAGTTTAGGGGAACTTTTAACACTAAAAAAATATCCCTTGATCATTGGATATCGGGAAGAACATGTGGTAGGATTTTGGGCATCCTCAAGGAAAATACATTACGTGGACTCCAAGCCCATGAAATGAACCAATTCAATAAATTTTTAGGTCCATGATTAGGTGAGGTAGAGTGACAGTTATGGGAACATGTGGTAAACCTCCATTTAGACTTAAAAAAAAATTATGCAAGAAGTATTCTTCATGCCCAATTAATTATCCTTCATTCACCACTACATCTACAATTTCCTTTTAAAATATATTATATTTCACAAATGAAATGAATCCTGATTTTAGATAATTCACCAACCTAGTGAATCTGGTTCTAACCATATTCTTTGTGATTTCTATAAGTTTTATTTAGGTGGGACCCTTAACAAATTTTACATGTTTTGCATGCAGGGGTAAACCTAGAAATATGTGTCTAAAACTCTATCAAGTGTGCCTTGTAACCTTCAAGTTGACGAGTTATGTTCAAATTTTTCTTGGGAGTAGGGCTAATGAGGTCTAATGGTCAAGAAGAGAAAAAAGGAATTATTAGTGATAACTAAAACAAGTTAGGCTGTGATATTTGTCACACACCTTCACCAACATAAAGAGACTTATAAAATTCCGATTAGAGTGTTGTGGGTTGGTACAGGTTAGTTCAAGCATGAAATCACCATGAAATTTTGTTTTAAGAGTCTTAAGGGGAAGTTTAGTGGATATTGAATGTGAGGTAGGGTATTATACATTATTTATTCATTTAGGTGATTGATTCAACTTTTTTATGAGCCTATGAAATAGATTGTAAGGATAGAATTTTCCTTGAAGCCAAAAATCCAAGTCTTTTTTCTTACTTAAAAAAGATCATTTGTGGATCAGAGGATGCTAATGATGTTGAAAATATGATAGTTGGGTGAGTCTATTGTTTCCAGTCAATGTGATGAATGTGGTAGCATAGAAGAGGGTGTATAAGAAGGGTAAATGCATTAAGTGAAGAAAATTTAAAGCAATAAGGGGTTAAAATTTTCTTAAAGAGTCTATTAAACCAAGAGTAACACGTGCTCAAATCAGGGTAGTTGATAAATAAAGTTGTCCTTATTTTGTAAAAATGATTGAATGTGTGTTAAATTTGATTAGGCCTCTTCATCACATTTCCTCTTGGTACCATTGTGTCACTTGTTGATTTTTCAAAGAGCTATACTCTACATCCACAAAATGATGTGCAATTTCAATAATACAACTCTATATATGTTTCCATATTTGTTCATAATATTATTCACTCATGTTCTCGACATCACATAGGAAGACAAATATATTATGAGGAAGTACCCATTTCTATATTAGTGATTATTGTGCACATTTATAAAATTTTATGCAAGGTTATTTCTAGATATTTCTATGGAAATTTGAATAACAGAAACATCATATTTGTTAAACACATCATATGGTCAAATAATTATATACATCATAATTAAAGAATGTGTGAATGTTCTAGTGGTTTAGAAGAATTCATAAGATAAGTAGTGTTCAACATTTTTTGGAATTTATGTGATTTTGGACATGGAAAAGGAGAATATGATGGTGAAGGATCATGTGTTAAAAGAATCCATATCAAGAGAATAATTGAAGTACAAAGATAGTTACCAAGTTGATCAATGTAACATCCATTGTCAAATAGTGTAACTCACTAATGGGTCTAGTTAATGAGGGTAATTCTATAGTTTATATTTTATTGGTTGGTAGAAGAAGCTAATTTTGTAAAATATGAATATTATTGTACACTAACAGGATCTAGTTAGTTTCACTCTTTTAGAAGTTTCAAATACATGTTCATAGGATTATACATACAAGGAAAATGACATGCTTTATTACTTCGTGGTATGTATTCATTTTTGGGATGAATGTGAGCCAAAAGAGTGGGTTGATGAATGGGTGTTGGATAAAATTATATCCACATTGACACCTATCAACATCCACAAGCTCTAAAAACTCACAGTGAGTGAATCATTAGTTGACTTTGACCATATATCAGATCTAGTGCAATCAGGTATTGTTTATCTGCATTATTTTGTTAAAATTAATCAATTTTTCTCAATATGTAACTTATTTATGAATTATTTAATGAAATTAAATATTTTTGTACACAATGTGATGTAGGTAATTTTTTATGTAGTTGTTTGTAGAAGAAAATAATAAATAAGGAACATCTTATTATGTGTGTCATTGATTCAAGGAAAAAAAGAACTTTATATCCCTGATAAGATATAGAAAATGCCTATAATATCCTACGTAGGTTTGTGGATATTACTGGAACATGGCTAAGAATATGCTCAATGAAGAAATCTAATGTGTGGATGTTCAAGGAATTTGACACTCATAGAAAAATTATTCATTATTCTCACCTTGTTATCTTTATATCTAATGTTCAATTGATTAAATATGGAGGTAGAGAGAACAATAAGAACTTATGGAAAGTTCTTGAGTCTAACCATGAAGCAATACTCGTCACCCCTAAAAATTAGATTGGACCCCAGATTGCTCACTCGGATTGAATTTGTATGTAATGGTATGTAAGTTGTATAGTTTTGTAAGTGTTGACAAAAAATCTATGTACTTTGGTACATTTCTAGGTCCTAAAGCATATTAATGTATACATGATTCCTAAGAAAGAAAAACTAGTGGTTAACAGCGTATTTGGGGCCTTTTTCTTTATCTCTTTCACTTTGTATTTGACTTAAATATCTTATAGCTCTGTCAAAAAATTTATTGATTTATCCCTTTACATCCCTAGACACTAACACCCAGTTAGGATAGAAGCGCCCAGGTACTCGTATCCCTCCTGGGTGCTCTTGACCTTGTTTATCTTCTTCTTACTCTTTTGGGTCTCTTTATACTTTTTGGTCATCTTTTACATCTTTGGGTTTTCCTTTTAGTTTTCAATTACGAAATTTAAACAAGGGAATCATGTATATATACATAGTTATAGCTCTAAAATAAGGGGTCTAGGCATCATAAGCATTATATACTCATCACTTAAGCTTGACATTTAAAGGCACAAGAGCACTTCACAAATCATTTATCTAGCACACTCCATACAAGGGACAAGGGATTGCATCACTCTGCATACACAACATAGGAGGACGAAGCTCATTTTATTCCATCACACACATTCTACATACATTGAGTACATTCTAGATCTTGTCTTGCTATCATCATGCAATTTGCATAAGGGCATCCTAGGGCATCAATACACACAAATAGAACACATAACTACATGGATACTAAGATGTAGTGCAACGTTTGGTCGTAAGTATTACTCTTCAGGTGATATCTGAGGGTTAGTCTGAGTCCCCATTTTGCATCTTATTTATTAGATTTGATGTGGTTTATGAGTATGTGTAGGTATAGGTATCTATTTTGTATGTTATAGGTAGGACTGACGACATTAGAGTAGAACCAAAGTGACAAAAAGGAGACCAACAGTAGAAGCTATCCTGACAGCCTAGAGAAGATCCATAACTTGAGCATCTGAGTAATAACACTACTTCCCAAATAATGGTCACTAGCGCCTGGGGGGCTCTCCTGTCCTCCCATGGGCGCTTCCTTGACATGCACAGTTCATGAGTCCTCTAGGACTCTTAGTCAACCTTGATGACATTGTTTCCAGCTATGTTCTAATAGTTACTTCAACTTAGACTATAGTTACTCGGAAATTAGATTTTATTACATTTAGATTAATTCAACATGCGCTCTCAATTTAGATACTAGTGCATGGGGCGCTCCTATCCTCCTGTGGGCATGCTTATGTACCCGGACATTTCTAGAGTGTTTGAACCCTCATTGATTCCTTTTATGATCATTAGTTTCCATACTTGTTCCAGTAGATACTTAAGTCTGGATCACTCCTAGGTCAAACATAAATCAACTAAGTCATCTCCATTTTTTTTATCTCTACCTTGCTTCAGGGTTACTACATATTTAAATGCTTATTACTTGTGCACTATTGTCCTTTTGGTCCTCTTGAACGCATCATTGAGTTATGGTAAATTTACTTTGAAATTAGGATTTCAAATTCAATGGTTATATCTAAATCATTCGGTGAACCCGTTCGCTCAAACCCATATTCCTTACTTAAAGGCCTTGAAGCTTTTGATAGCTCATTACCTCATAGTGGTCGTTTTGACACCAATCTTGAAGCACACTGAGCTTCCTCCATCTACCCATAAACTCTCTAAACCAATGGTTGACTGCTAATAATCCATTGTTTACCACCGCATGCAACATTCCTCTCAAGAACATTGAATGCTTATGACAATGAACAATCATACTATGAGGAATATCTATATATTCTATCAAGAACAACTCTGACATGGCTCACTAATTTCCGTTCTGCTTTACGAAACCAACCCTACACATATCCAACGTGTCCTAAATGTTTCAATTTTTACAAACTAGCGTTCTCGAGATGCTTATCCAATCTCCCACTAGTGGGTTCCATCCAATTATACCATGACTCCTGCATATTCAGGCACTCGTGACCTAACTTCACTATACCATGATTTGCATATTCAAAATATCACCAATTGCAATAAGCCTCTTCATCCTTCTCTCCATCTCTAGATTACTCACCCCTCCTTCATAGCCCTTTTGCATCCATCCATCTCCTCTTATCTAATGTCTCCAAACTTATGTCACACCTAAGTTTTCTTATGTTCAATCATACGTGGCGACCCTTCGGAACACCTTTGCTCCTTCCATGTTGTGTGTCTTGACTATGTTGATGATCTTACACTAACTGGCTAAGTTATTCCCTCAAAGCTTACATGGACTATGCAATGCGATGGTTATATGATCTACCTATCCAATTGGTAACTATCTTTTATAGGTCTAGCTGATGCATTCCTTGCTCATTTTGCTATTGATATCGACACTAAGATATCCTATGCACAATTAGCTAAAATCAAAAAAATATATCCAATGAACATCTTGCGGAGTATGTTTTGCTCTACAAGAGAACAACCTTGCCAAAATGACCAATGTCCTAGCTGATTCAGAATTGCAAGATCTATTCATACAAATTCTTTTGCCTGCACTTCAAGAGAGTGTCATTTTTTAAACATCTCACATTCCTTTGATCAATTATGTCACACACTCAAATTGTGAGACAAAATCAAGTTGTTATCTATGGGAAAATTGAAGTATTATGATACTTCTTCAACTCCTCATCTTCCATACAAGTTTCAAGATCCAAATCTAAATTTCAAACTATCCACTAAGCCTACCGATGCTCAAGCTACTGTCAACGATTGTTTCTCCCACCTAGCCAAGCTTCAATTGCAACCCACAAGGCGCACCTTTACTAAGCTACCCTGCCCACCTCGGAACATATTACCGCACACTCATTGAAAGCAATCTTATTACTCTCCCTCCACCGCTCAATCTGGATCCTTCTCGCCCACATGGCCATAGCTACGATGATAAATGCACACATTGTGATTACCACCAATGGAATGGACCCCTCTATTGATCGGTGTTTTAAGCTCAGACACATCATTCAAGATTCTTATCAATAACAACGCAATCAAGCTCCCAGAGCCATCTGCTTCCAAACTAGTCAATGATAATCAAAAGCTTAAAAATTTTCAACAATCCCATTACCTAAGCATGATAGGCCAGCTATTGATTCTTCTACTAACCAAACATATCATGATGTGCCTCCTTCTCTCATCAAAGCCACTTGATTTTCTCATTGTCTAATGCTATTGAAATGCCACCACCAATTATCACCTTCTCGTATCATGATTACCATGCTACATTTTCCTTTGAGTTCGTTGCATATTATTGCTTCTCATTGGTACTCATACAGTCAACAACACTTATGGTTCTTCCCCTCGGCCCTTTCTCAATGCATGCTCCATGACACTCCTGTTAGATATCAAATTTATAGCTTCCCAAATCACATTTTTATTCCCTAATTCTTATGAATCATGTCGTCCTTCCCATTACTGTTGGGTCCCTTACCATACCTACCACTATTCATCGTTACATCTATAATAAAATGTTGTGACATGGTCTTAAGTCTCCCTTGGCTCTCATGCTACCCAGGATTATCCCTATCCATGCTCCACTTATGTCTTAAGTTCATTCATAACAATACAAGTTGTCACCATCAAATGTATTCCACCACATACACCATTACCTCGACCCCACTCTTGCCTCTATTTTAGCACTGAGTCATGGACATCTAGGCCTCAGGCACCTCTCAAGTCTAAATCTATCTCTGCACCTAGCTCTCCCATTCGTACACAATGGATACATCACAAGCCTCGTTGTTCCTCATTGGATCCATTAGTCCACTCCCTCGTTGGCCTAAGTCCCATACTCGGGCAACCCATTCCTATAAATGTTTCTCCATCTCCTTCACCACAGATATTCTCCCTCACATACACATAGCTAATCTCCTACGACCATCGGTTCTTATACCATTGTCACATGTCTTCTCCTTCTTGGATACTATATAAGGGGTCCTCATTATTTTCCATTGTCAAATATATTTCCATTACTTACACACTTGGTGACATCAAAATTTCTCTCCCCTTCCATCACTATCAGTTTTTCTCTATTATTTACTTTTAACTTAGCTACTCTATTTCTTGTTTCATTCCTTATAACACATATTTCCTAGCTTCTAAATTCAATCACATATAATACAAATATCACCCAATGATGCACTCCTTGTTCCACGTTCATACTGTACCATTGAGGGAGAAGGTCTTAAACGAACCCCCCATCATCTAATTTTACTATATGTTACACTCTTTGCTCCACAATATACCTTCCAAGTAATCTCACATCTTTGGTACACACATTGTACCAATATTACCTGATGGCACACTCTTGTTCTATGGTTCATGCTTAATTGTTGAGGGTAAAATTCTTCCACGAACCTCACTTGTTGTATCTTGTCTACTAGCTCTCTATGCTTCATGACTATCTTTCACATCATTACCACATTTATGGTTCACATACTTTATCTTCATTACCCGATGATGAACTCTTGTTCTATGGTTCATGCTAGTACTGTTGATGGTACAATTCCTCCATGAACCTCACTCATCACATCCTGGATATTCTCTCGCACTCTGTGCTTCATGAATATCTTTCTGAGCATCACATGAATCTCTGGTAAACATGCATTAACCATCATTACCCTATGACAACGCACTCTTTTTCTATGGTTTCATACTTGATTGTGGAGGGAGCATTCCTAAATGATACCTCATCTCACGCACATCTGTTGGGGGGCAACACAACTCCTCCCATCTTGCAAATATGGCATATCGCGACACATGATCACTATTCACACCACATATGGACACATCTTGGTTGCATTTACTCTTGTCAGCTTATACTATTTACATGTTACACTTAGTTTTCTATGTTAGTTACATACTTAGTATGTCATTACCTTTTTCTATACACACATGCGTGTTCACATGGTATTCTTAAGGTGAATGAAAGACTTTTACATATTCTTACATGATGCATGATGCTTGACAT
This sequence comes from Taxus chinensis, assembly GCA_019776745.2. Taxonomy (NCBI): domain Eukaryota; kingdom Viridiplantae; phylum Streptophyta; class Pinopsida; order Cupressales; family Taxaceae; genus Taxus; species Taxus chinensis. Next base: position 793,561,952 of record CM034148.1, read on the forward strand.
TGCTCTTTATCAATCCCACAGATGCTCCTAGAGGGCATCCACCTTTTCTATTGTCATTCCTTCTACACATCACACAGTTCGTATTGTTATCAATACTTACTACTTTTTGTCACTATCGCTTACTTTGCACTGGATTTATACATGTTTTAACATACTATCTATCTTTATAACATGTTAATGGGTGCTTCATGTGTATTATTTTCTTGTAGGGCTCTATAAAACCATGGTTATCTAACACTTTTCACTTACTATTGTTTGTTATTGTTTTCTTCTATTTATAGGCTATGCCTTATGTATTTCTTTATCATTATTTGTTTATGGTTGATACAACCCTAATTTTCTTATGAAATTTTGAGTGATATACCATGTATGCAACCCATTTTTTGAGATCCCTCTTGTATTTAAATTTTCTTGTTTCATTTTATCCTATTGTGTGTTAGACTTTTCACACTAACACTTTTTTCTAGACTACATTATTTGTGTGTGCCTTGTTTTATACAATGCACGTTCCTTGCCCCCCGCAGTTACCAAATCTCATATATGCATATAAAAATAAGGTCCTCTTGTTTGGGTCGCAGCCTCCTACATTTATCACATGCACCAAAAATAAGGGGGGAATCTATTGGGTGAACAAATCACCCTTACAGCAACACATAGTTACATAACATATCAACACAGTATAAAATTGGCAAAAGCACAAAGTTAAATAATGGTCTAGAATATGACTTGGACTAAAAACATAGCTATGACACTAGTTCCCATCATCAGACATGAACGATGGGCTCTTATGTCCCACATAGATGCTTGTATCCTAGTGGAAAAAATAGATAGTTTCTTAGTTCAACACAATTTCCACTATTTTACAATATAATTCTACATTATCAGGTGTATGATGGGAAAAAATGTGTTTAGACACCATGAACTCTTATGATTCGTTCAACCAGGGTATTCGAGGAAACAAATAAAGGACACAAAAATACTGACACACAAATAGATACAATTGAAGGGGGTACAAGGACTGCTATGATCACGTACCCCAAGTGAAGTAGCCATTACACTAGGATAAACTAAGGTTTTCAAGGCCTTATATTGAAGAAGAGGAAGTAACCCTATAGAGGTATCAACACTATGGGAGGAGACTATAAATGAAATAAGCACACAAATATTATGCTTGCCTAAGGAAAGTAGGTAACATGAAATAAGGAACTAAAATTCAATACGATAACCTAGGATGTCCATAAAAACTAAGGTAACATAAATCATGTACCAAATGTATGAACTACTCTATACAAAAGGATGAAGTGAGTTAGATCACTTACCTCTTGGGGGGTCGGTGTTTTATGCATCTATCTCCCAAACGACTGCACACTAAGAAAGAAAAAAATTCAGGTGGAGAAGGGGAAACAAGATAGTCCTAGCTGACTATAATTGACCCAAAAGTGTAAGAAAACCAATCCAAGAAAGAATAATATCCAAGTCAAGAGTCAAGATGTAAGAAATCTAGAAGCTAAGCAAGCAGGTGCAAGTTGGTGTAGAAAAGAAAAGCCAGTGGGGATTTCCTTTATGTAATTGAAGAGCTTATGCTGATATGTCGAAGATGTGATGAAATGCTAAAATGGTGCACATATATAGGACATCACCCATGGATGAATGTGTCATCCAAAGAAAAACTTATCACCAAGACCATTGTCCTGGTTGACGTCACTATTGGCCTAGCCAAGGGTGTCGGATAAGAAGATCTAAATGCAAAATATGATGCAAAATAAATTTCATGGATCAAGTAAGTGGATGGAAGGGTGAAAATCAAATAGAAAAGGTGTAACAATATGACCAAAAGTTATTCTATCTACATGTATCATCCCTAACCCAATGGTTATGTGAATAATCATACCCATATCCTAGAACGAGCCCCTTAAGGAACACATTCCCAAAAATAAATGCATTAGAGACCTCTAACCTAGAAATATAATTTTTTATTAACATGTATGAAAATAGAAAGCCTAAAAAAATTAGGTGTATACATATTCCCTAGCCGTTGATTACCGCATGTCACAAAAGTGATACATGGGGTAGTTAGTGGAAAGAAAAATACATAACACTAAAACTAAAAGTATGTGTTGAAATAAAGAAAGGACCAACTAAAATGAAATATACCCACAAATGCATACCTGATAGTGTCAGTCATCCTATTAAGTATGAGAAAAAACCATGTTGCTAGAACCATAGAGAAGAAAAACTAAAAAGAAACACGAGGAAAATCAATAAAAATAAGACATAAATCACCTAGTTAGGGGCCCATGGGGTGAATGTTATGGATTGGGAATTTTGAGATGAGGGTGTCATAGTATTAAAAGCTAAGTGATGGGTAGTAACGGTGAAAAGCACAAAAAATCATAAAGTAGAAGTTACAAAGAGGAAATATCATAAAAACCAAAGGTACACATAAATAGATCATGGATGATTAGTGCAAAGGGTGGATTAAAATGTTGAAAAACACAAATAACCATGAGGTAGATGTTATAATAAATATAAATAAATCTAAGAAAGATTTTGATCCTAAGAGAGGATGCACAAGTCTATAGAGATCCCATAGGAAAGGCCAGGGTAAAATATTTGGTAATATTATTAGAGATGATTGATGAATAAGTCCAAGCGAGGTTAATATCCTAAGCAAGGATGCACAAGACCACGACATTCCAATGGTAGGATATGTCAAAGAGAAAAAATACAATATAGGCATAATAAAGACCACGACATTCTAACTGTATGAAATGTCAAGGAAAAATAAGCGAGGATAGATAGAATCAAGACCATGCCATTCCACTGGTAGGAAATGTTTGGGAAAAATACAAGATAGGTGGAATCAATAGCATAACATTCCAATGGTAGGATATGTCAGGGTAAAATAAAGGTGAATTATCATAGATTATTCATGATAGTATCATCAAATTAATTCAAAATATGATCTCAGGCGTGATTCATAGTAACAAGAGTTGATTGTTCAAGGGAAAAATAAAGGTGAATGATCATAGAGTATTGTTGATAATATTGTCAAATTAATTCAAAATATGGCCTTAGAAATGATTCATATTAACAAGCGTTGATTTTTTCATGTAAGGGGATAACTATAGCCTTAGTAAAGTTTAATGAGGTGATAAATGTGTAATATTGACCATCCGTGATGAGATTGGTATGCACGGAAAATATCTTGCACTGATGGAGGATAATTTCCTCCAAACTATGCAATGTGGGGGACTTTCCGAAAGAGGATTAAAGAGAATGTCTATAAATAACAAGGCTATCATGAGATGCTTGAGGTAGAGAGATGAAATATGCATGAGTTTTAGGGGAGGGACTTGGCTAGGTAATTGGAAAATTGCTCCAAGAGGAACCCACTCATCATGACTAAACTATAAAGTGGGTTGAGAGTGATAGGAGTCCTCAGGAACAATGTCATAATAAGAAAGTATATCCAATGAGACTTCAGAAATAGTGTGTTGCTCAGTTTCTACACCATCATCCCTTCAAGTTTCTTTTTACAAGGACCGAAGGTGTATGTGGGTAGGAAAATAGTTTCAGACACCATCGACCCTATAGCATATTTTTCAAAGGGGTTGAAGGTGTCTAGAAGAGGATGTTTTTTTCCTTGGGAAGCCTAAGGCTGAGGTACAAAAGGGTATATAGGTGTTCTTATGCCATAGGAAATTTCAAGTGTTCTACTTTTGAATCTGGAAGATCTCATTTGAGCTGAGGCATGTTTATAGTATGAAGGATCTATGGTGTTGACGATATTTTTCATGGGGCTAGTATGACACTGACTTTGATAGTTGGAACAATATCTTTCTAAAGACTAATCTTTTTTATTTTGGACCTTTTGTGATATCTCACTCTGGCTTGGTGAAGGAGGAATATGATCCCCATACATACCTACCAGTGGGGGAGGTGTATGAGAAGGCATGTTAGGCACCATATTTTGAGATATTAATTATAACATTTGATTATGTATCTAAATCATGATAGTTGTGGTGGTAACATGGGACAATGCCATCTATTCTAGGATTTTAATTATCACTATGTTAAGGTCTATAGAATAAGAGTGTCCTTTGGAGGTCAGTGTTATGATCCTCATGTGTGGATTTCACTAATGCCTCGAGGTTTTGGTGTAATGGTTCATTACATTTGGTATCAGAGTGACCACCCGTGTTTGAATCCCACTCAGTTGGTTACATCGTGTAACTGGGGCCCGTGGGCTGCCTAAACATTGGTGAAGTGGGACTCATACGTATGGGAGTGTGGGTGAAAACCCAACCCAATTTGGGCTCTATGGAAGCATGGTGGGATGTTATGATCCTCATGTGCGGATTTCACTAATGCCTTGAGGTTTTGGTGTAACGGTTCATTACAGTCGGTGCTTACTTGAAACTATTATGCTCATTAGTGGGAGCTTTAGTGGACTCACTCTGATAAATTTTGTAGGGACAATCCTAATCATAGATGAGTGCTTTTTAAGTAGGATAAGCTGGATTCATTTTCATGACACTGGCAGGTATCCTTTGGAAACCTTTGTCTTGATCGGGTGTGATATTTTCATTGTCAATGATAGTTTTAATGATGGATCATGGCTCTATATGTTCAGTTTCAAGCACATTACACTCAACTTGGTGACCTTGTTCTGATTAATCAAAAGGACAAGGTGAGGACAACTGATAATCATGGGTAATATTAGGACGACTATGTAGATTATCACTTACGGGAAGATAACTATAGAATTTTGAATCATGGAGAGGGAATGATGACATAAATGAATAACCCATGAATAAGTTCAAGGGGTTCAGCTAGGTCAAGAAGAGCCTAAGAGGAGACATTGATGTAATTTGGAGATTGAATACAAATGTTTGTAAAACCGTAATTTAGATGCAATCGATCGTGCATAGATTTTGTATAGGGGCTAATGGCATTGTTAATAAAAATGTACTAAGAAAGACACAATCATTGCTGGAATAAGGCACTATCATCTAGCAATATTTTGGCCAATGATGTATGGAAATTTTTTTTTTAGGGATTTTAAGATTTTAAGAAATGAAACAAGACAAAAATGAAAAGTGGGTGTTTTTAATGAGTTGTGCTTGATTTTTCAGGTTCATTAAGGATGTATGAATCTGATGTGTAGACTAATGAGAAAGAAAATGTAATTTTGAAGATGATCCAATCAGAGGAATGATTAGGAATTTGGGTTAATGGATGTTTTTAACAAGTTGTTCTCTATCATAAGGTGCAAAAGAAAGATTCACCTTGGGTTCACTAAGGATGTGTGAAGCCGATGTGAAGGCTAATGATATAGAAAATGTAATTTTGAAGATGACTCAATCAAAGGAACGAGTATGAATTTGGAGTAATGGATTCTTTTCACCAGAAGTACTTGATCATAAAGTTAAAAATAAATATTCACGTATGGTTCACCAAGGATGTATGATGGGAAAAAATGTTCCTAGACACCGTGCACTATTATCATCCATTCAACCAAGGTATTCAAGGCAATGACTAAAGGACACACCAAGACCAACACACAAAAAAATAAGATCAAAGGGGTTATAGGGACCGCTATGGTCACATAACCCAAGGGAAGTATCCCTTACACTAGGAAAAACTAATTTTTCCAAGTCCTTAGATTGAAGAAGAGAAAGGAACCCTATGTAGGTATCGTCACTATGGGGGGAGATTATAAATAAAATAAGCATACAAAGATTATGCTAACCTAAGGATAGAATGTAACATGAAAAAAGTAACTCAAATGCAATACACTAACCTAGCATTTCCTTAAAATATTAAGCTAACATAAATCATGTATTTAATGTAGGAACTACTATATATAAAATGAAAACGTGAGTTAGAGAACTTACCTGTTGGAGGGTGGTCGCTAATGCATCTTTCTCCCAAAGGACCATACCCTAAGAGAGAACAACTTTTAGGTGGAGAAGGGGAAACAATATAGTCCTAGCTTGTTATAGTTGACCCAAAAGTGCAAAAATACCAATCCTAGAAAGAAGAAACTCCAAGCCAAGAGTCAATATGTAAGGAATCTAGAAGCTAAGAAAGAAGGTGCAAGTTGGCGTAGAAGAGAAAAGACAATGGTGAGTTCATTTATGTAGTTGAAGAGCTTATGTTGATCTTTCTAAGATGTGATGAAATTCCTACATGGTGTGCATATATAGGATTTCATCTCCTGTGGATAAAAGTTTCAGCAAAATAAAAATTTATTACCAACACCATCCACCCCAGTGAGGGTTTCAACCAAGGAAAAACGTAACACAGATACTATCAGCACGGCCGAGGGCATTATCATCACAGACAAGGGTGTCAGCTAAGCAAACATAAATTCCAAAGAAGATGTAAAAAAAAATTCATGGATCAAGTAAGTGGATGGAAGCGTGCAAAACAAATAGAAAAGGAGTAGAAGTAGGTCCAAAAGCTATTCTCTCTCCATGTATCATCCCTAAACCAATGTTTACATGAATAACCATACCCCTATCCTAAAATGATCCCCTTATGGAACCTCTTCTAAGAAATAGATGCATTAGAGACCTCTAACCTGGAAAGAGGAATTTTTAGTAATGGGTATGAAAAAGCATAAAAACATTAGGTGTATTGTAGTCACTAAATCATGCACTTTGAGTCAATATTTAGTGACTCTCATACTACTATTCATATGGTTCTTGAGTTAAATGAAGAATAACTAACCCATGTCTTTTGAATTTTTAATTTTCTTTCTACCATTAAATTTCTTCTTTCACCCGATCTTTCCTAGTCTATATTTTCATTTTGCATTATTCCTATTTCTGATTAGGGCGCTCATCCAGGATTAGGGTGCCCAGGAACCCTGGTCCCCTATGGGGCACTATGATCTTCTTTGCACTTTACTCACTCATTTTGGGAGCTTCTATCAATTTTATATTTCTATCTTTTTGGTGGTTGGCCTTTTCGGGGTTAAGTATGAAATTAGAACAAGAGAACCATATAAATATAAAGTTATGTGACCATAATGAAGGACCAAGCACTAAGCATATACTATCACCATCTAGATTTGAATCCATCAAAGACACCTAAGGATACATTTACATCCATCTAGCTCCATCACTAGGAACACAAATCTAGTTCATCTGCATCAAACTTCATAGTAGGGGAGTCTATTTTTTCCATGCACACATTTACTACATTCTACATCTAGTTACTTGCTCACTACTTCACAAAGTGTGACTGACACAAGATTAACCTAGGGCATGATTTTCACACACACATACATAGAAACAAATGGGGTTTGAGATGTATTACAGTGTTTAGTGATAAGTCCATCAATTTGGTAGTTGAGGACAGTATGGCCCCTCATATGCATCTTTATGTTTTTATGGTTTTGATGCTTTGCTTAGGTTTTTGCAGGTGCTTTCTTCATATCTTATTCAAAGTGAAATTCATTACAATTTAGCAACATTCACATAATATGTGGTGAAGGAAAATAGTTACTCATTGACACCTTAGAGGAGGGTTTCAAGTCTCTTTTGCAGACAAGGGCACCCATATCTCAAACACCCATGAGCACCCCTATCCCTGTCCAGGCACCTGAGTCTAATCAGGGAGCTCAAATCTATACTTTCTTAGCCTTTTGTGTGGTCTTTTCCTCCTCATATTCACTTGGTTTTCACTGTGACACACTCCCGCACCTTCGTCCAATCAACTAAGGATTTTGTAACCCTTCTTACGCATTAGGGTTTTACATTTCTATTTACTTAGTTTTTGGGTCATTTCCTTTATTTACTTAGTTATTATTTACTGCTTTGCATAACATTATATTAGGCTAGGATATTTCTATTAAATCTTAATCATTTTGATGAACCCCATCCTCGACACCACCTTTCACTTAAAGCTCTTTTTCTCTTATTTATTATGGCTCAATCCTATAAATAATTTACTGAATCCCATCTTAAGGCCATCAATGATCATATCGTTGAACATCCCCAAAATCTATATTTTCTTCTATATGCTTCTCGTGAGGAAGCTATAAACCTTGCGGAACATAAAGCTTCTTCCATTATTCCCATAGTAGTTACTACCCAACCAATTACTTCTACTCTTCCACCCATCTCCATTATTCCCATGTATGCCCCTACTCCTACTAATCATTATACACCACCCCTTGTTTCACATACACGGTAACCTCCTTCAGCTAGCACTCAGGATCTAGCCTCTCTTTATCAATACCTTTAAGCATAAATTCATCGATTACAAAAGGTTCCTTCTTATGTATCTCCATCTTTAAATTCTACTTTACTACTACATACTCCATTTTCACCCACTATATCCACCTATTCTTTTGTGAAAAAAAAATTCACCCCTAAACTACCTATTTTCAATGGCCATGGTTACCCTCAGGAGCATCTTCAAGCTTTCCATGTGGCTTTTCTATATTTTTTGGATGATCATATCCTCTTAGCTAAAAAATTTCCTCGTAGTTTGCAATATTATGTGATGTGTTGGTTTTATGACCTACCTATCCATTGGGTAGCCTCCTTCATGCATTTATCTTATGCTTTTCTCGCTCTCTTATCTATCAATATTGGTTTTAAGATCTCATATGCCCAAGTCACAAAATTTAAACAAGGATCTAACGAACACTTAGTAAATTATATTTTAAGATACAAAACAAATGTAGCAAAGATGTAAAATTTTCTTCTGATAAATGAACTTCATGATTTATTCATCCAAATTCTACTACCAGCTCTCTAGGATAGTGTCCTCTTTAAGACATCTCATTCTTTTAATCATCTTTATCATACTCTTAAGCTTCGTGAAACTAAGATCTTAGCTATCAAAAATCTTAAATATGAAGAGAAAGCATCATCCTCTATGTGTTTTCCATGTAAGACAACATTTAAACCATATATAACTAAGTCTACTAACAAAGAATTCATTTCCAATGAAGTAGCTACTACAAAATAAGTTCAGTCACAACCACCTCAGAGAACATTCACCAAATTCCCTATTGCCCCACAACTTATCTTACAACAAATTATTGAAATCAATCTTATCGCGCTTCCTCCACTAATTGAATTAGATCCATCACGACCAAAAGGTAGTAATTACAATGAATAGTTCTGATGTTATTATCACTACTATGTGAAGCACTCTACCAATAGGAGCTTCAAACTCTGCACTATCATCTAAGATATTATCAATAATAATAAGCTTAAGTTTCCTAAGACTACTAATTCTTCACCAGTTAATGAAAATCATAAGCTCAAATTATTTGGTAACCTGCCTTTGTAACACGACAAGAAAACTATTGATCCATCGGTTAATCATACTTATTACCCAGTGCCTCCACCTGAATCAAGGGACCTTAAATTCTTGGTAGCTAACACTAACATCACTTTGTTGGGGTGTGGAGCCTTTTTTTGGTCTTCTCCAATCAGTATTGAAGTTTTGGAGTTCGAATGGTTAATTTTGGAGACTTCAGGAGCATTCTGTAGTCATTTGTTATTAGATTGATGTGATGTTATTGTTAGGTTGTTGTGACATTGTTGTTAATTGGTTGTCAATGTCATGAAAGTTTTTTTCAGTTGTGGGAAGATGAAACATCATGAATTTCAAACTTATAGGGTCATCTTTAGGACTTCTTAAAAGGATTGTAATCCTATAAATAGAGGTGTTAGGTTATCTTGAAGATATCTTTAGTGTTCAAGAGGTCGTGATTCTTAATGATCGAGAGCTGATCAAGAGTGATCAAGGTTAAGAAATTGGGTGTCAATTGTGGTTTAGATGTGGTTTAGCATATTTGGAATTATGTTGTGAGTTCATAACTAAGAGACTACTATGACAGTTGTTTTACTCTTGTTGATGATAAAATATGAGAAAGTTCCTGGTGGACGTAGCCCACATTGGGTGAACCACGTTAAATCTTGTCTTGTCTTCTTTTACGCATTATTTATTTATGTTGTTATATTTATGCAAGTAGAATTTTGCTATATAGCTTCCTACTGCTGTAATTTTAGGAATTATTTCCACATATTTGTTCTCTAATTCCTAAAAAATGGTATCATAGCTTTAGTGGTTATTTTTTGAAGTGGTAAATCACAGGGAAAGTTTATTTTGAGTGGGAGATATAAAAGATGAGGATAGATCGAGGGTTGAGAAGTTCAAGGGGCAAAACTTTGGTTTGTGGACGATGAAAATGGAGGATTACTTATATGAGAAGAACCTCCATGTTCCTTTGGCTGGAAAAGAAAAGAAACCTACAGACATGTCAGATGAGGATTGTGAGTTGCTGGATAGAAAGGCACTCGGGGAAATTTGTTTATGCCTTACATCTTCTGTTGCTTTCAATATATCGCAGGAGAAGACCACGGAAGGTCTCATGAGTGCATTGGAGAAGTTATATGAAAAACCCTCTACCTCTAATAAAATATTTTTGATGAAAAATTTATTTAATATGAAGATGTCTGAGAATGGTTCTGTTTCAGATCATTTGAATGAATTTAATATGGTTGTGAGTATGTTAAACTTGGTAAAAATTGACTTTGATGATGAGGTTAGGGATTTGTTAATTTTTTACTCCTTGCTAGATAGTAGGGACAGCTGTGTTATGGCTATAAGTTATTTAGTCTCTCATAATTCGAAGCTAAAGTTTGAGGATGTAATAGGTTTGATCCTAAGCGAGGAAATGCAAAGGAAGAGCACCAGAGATTCTTTTACTTCTGGAAAAGATTTGAGAGTGGAGAGTAGAGGGAGACAAACGAATAGATGGAAAGGTAACCGTGGGAAGTCGAATGATCGCGGAAGGTTAAATTCAAAGAGTAATTTAGAATGTTGGCACTGTGGGAAGGTTGGTCATGCTAAGAAATATTGTTAGGATCTTAGGGATAAGAAGAACAAGAAGGAGGAAACTAAAGAGGTAAATTTGGTAGTAGGTGATGTTTGTTAGGATGCCTTAATTATTTCTTTAGATAATATTGTTGAATCTTGGGTGTTAGATTCAGGGGCTTCTTTTCATGCCACCCCATATAGACATTACTTTACTAATTTTGTTCAAGGTGATTTTGGACATGTATATCTTGGTGATGATGAACCTTGCAACATAGTAGGGAAATGTTGTGTTCAGGTAAAAATGTAGAATGGGAACACATGGCTACTTAAGGATGTCAAACATGCGCCTAAGTTGAGGTGAAACTTGATATCAGTGGGTCATCTAGGTAAGGATAGTTGTATGGTCAGTTTTACAGCGGATTCTTGGAAGGTTACCAAGGGAGCTCTTATGGTTGTAAGTGGTAAGAAAACTAGTACTTTGTATTTAACCAGTGGTGTTGATTATTGTCATTTAGTTACTATAGATGGAGATGTAACTTTATGACACCAGAGACTCAGTCACATGAGTCAAAAGGGCATGCATATTATAAAGGATAGGTTTCCTAGATTAAAGGAGTTATATTTGGACTTCAGTGAGGAATGTGTTTACGAGAAACAAAATCGGGTGAGATTCCTCAAGGTTGGACCTACCAGGAAGGAGTGTAAGTTGGAGTTAGTGCATACAGATGTATGGGGGCCAGCTAAGGTAAACTATAATAGGGGTTCATGTTATTATGTAACTTTCATTGATGATACAACTAGAAAATTTTGGGTATATTGCATTAGAAAGAAATTTGATGTGTTTGAAACTTTCAAAAGATGGAAAGCCTTGGTTGAGAATGAAACAGGTCTCAAGTTGAAATGTCTCAAGTTGGATAATAGAGGGGATTATTGCACCAATGAATTTCTTGATTACTGTTCGGTAAATGGGATCCGTAGGCAAAGAACAGTTCCAAATACTCCATAGGAAAATGGAGTGTCAGAGAGAAAGAATATGACAATCATGGAGTGTGCTAGGTGCATGAGGTTACATGCGGAGCTTCCACTTATGTTTTGGGTGGAAGTGGTAAGCACATTTGTTTATCTAATTAATAGAGGACCCTCTATGGCTTTGGATGGAGGTATATCTAAGGAGGATTGGTCTAGTAAGAAAATTGATTACTCATTTCTTAAAGTATTTCGATGTGAGGTATTTATTCACATTGATAAAGATGATAAGACCAAGTTAGAGGCTAAGTCTGAGAAATGCACCTTTGTTGGATATGGTGAAGATGACTTTGCTTTCTATGTTTGGAGTCTTAAAGACAAGAAAATATTTCAGTCTAGACATATTGTCTTTAATAAAAAAGTCATGTGTAAAGATCAGTTGGAGGAACAAAAAGAGGAATCAAAGAAAGAATACATAGTGTTAGAGGACATTTTAGATAGTAAGGTGTCCAAGGGGCAAGTTCACATACAACATGTTTTGGCACAGCCAATTCAGGTACCTGCTCATAAGGAATCCCTAACTCTTGAGGTGAGAAGGTCTTCTAGGGTAAGAAGGGAACCTGAATGATTTACTCCATCTTTGAATTACTTATTGCTCACTGACAGTAAAGAGCCAGAGTGCTTTGAGGAAGCAATGTGCAGGTGGATGCCAGGACAGAAGTGGGAAGCAAGCCATGGATGAAGAGGATAGATCTCTTATGGAAAACCAGACTTGGGATCTGGTGTGAGCTACCCGAGGGAAAGAGAGAATTGAAGAACAAGTGGGTGTATAGAATCAAAGAGGAAGATGGAGGTAGGAAACGATACAAGGCCCAGTTGGTGGTCAAAGGTATTTACATAGAAGAAAGGTATAGAATTTGATGAAATTTTTTCTCCTAGTTGTTAAAATGACTTCTATTAGCACTGTTCTTGGTTTAGTTGGAGCAAAAAACCTGCACTTAGAACAATTGGATGTGAAGACTACATTCCTTCATTGATGAGTTAGAGGAGGAATTTTACATGCAATAGCCACAGGGTTATGAAGTCAAAGGGAAGGAGAAGTTAGTGTGTAAACTGAATAAGAGCTTGTAATGGCCTAAAACAAGCTCCACGGCAGTGGTACATGAAGTTTGATAGTTTTATGTAGGAGCAGGGTTACTCCAGGTGTCACTCAGACCATTACATGTACATCAAGAAGTTTCTTGATGGTAGTTATATTATTCTATGCCGGTATGTAGATGATATTCTTGTTGCAGGGAAGAACATGCAGGAAATAAAGGTACTCAAGAAATAGCTAGGTGAATCCTTTGCTATGAAGGATTTAGGGAGCAGCAAAAATAAATCCTTGGTATGAGAATAACTCAGAACAGGAAGGAGAGGAAGCTGATATTATCTCAAGAAGAGTACATAAATAAGGTCTTGAAGAGGTTTAGTATGTAGGATGCTAAACCGGCTAGTACTCCGCTTTGGCAAGTCACTTTAAATTATCAAAGGAGCAGAGTCCTAAGACTGAGGAGTATAGAATCTAGATGTCCAAGGTACCGTACTCATCAGCAGTTGGTAGCTTGATGTATGCTATGGTATGCACTAGGCCTGACATTCCCCATGTAATGGGAGTAGTGAGTAGGTTTATGAGTGATCTAGGTAGAGAGCACTGGCAGGTAGTAAAGTGGATCCTTCGGTATTTGAGAGGGGACCATGGGGAGTAGCATTGTGTTTTGGTGGATCATAGACACTATATTATGTGGATATGGAGATTCAGACATGGAAGGAGATTTAGACAGTAGGAGGAGCCATGACAGGTTATGTATTTACAGTTTGGTGAGTTCAGTGGTGAGTTGGATGTCATGGTTACAAAAGGTTGTGGCTTTGTCAACCACAGAGGTTGAGTATGTTGCTGCCATAGAGGCAAGCCAAGGAGATGATTTGGCTGACAGCCAGTTGGTTGATGAGCTGGGTCATAAGTAGGAAGTTAGGAGACTACATAGTGATAGTCAGAGCGCTATTCATTTAGCGAAGAACTTCACTTTCCACTCTAGGACGAAGCACATTCAGCTGAGATATCATTTAATCAGGAAAACTTTGGAAGAAGATAAGTTGAAGTTGGAAAAGATTCATATCAATCAGAATCTTACAGATATGATGACCAAGGCGGTCACAAGGGAGAATCTGAAGTTGTGTTCAACTTTGATTGGCCTTCATGGTTGATAATGAAGGGTTAATGAACTTTTCTCAGTGGAAATAGTCTCCAAGTGGCATATTGTTGGGGTGTGGAGCCTATTTTTGGTCTTCTTGAATCAGTTTTGAAGTGCTAGAGCTTCGAACGGTTATGTTTGGAGACTTCAGGAGCATTATGCAGTCATTTGTATGTTAGATTGTTGTGATGATGATGTTAGGTTGTTGTGATGTTGCTATTAATTGGCTGTCAACGTCGGGACTATTTTTTTCCAGTCATGGGAAGTTGAAAGATCACGACTTTTAATCTTCTAGGGTCGGCTTTAAGGACTTCTTAGGAGGTTTTTAATCCTATAAATAGAGGTGTTAGAGTATCTTGAAGATATCTTGATTGTTCAAGAGGTTTTGAGTCTTAGATTATCAAGAGGTGATCAAGAGTGATCAAGGTTAAGCAACTGGGTGTCAATTGTGGTTTAGATGTGGTTTAACATCTTTGGAATTCTATTGTGAGTTCATAACTGAGAGAAGACTGTGAGAGTTGTTTTACTCTTGTTGATAATAAAATTTGAGCAAGTTCTTGGTGGATGTAGCCCACATTGGGTTAACTACATGTTAAATCTTGTCTTGTCTTCTTTTGTGCATTATTCATTTATATTGTTATATTTCTGCAAGTATAATTCTGCTATATAGTTTCCTACTACTATGGTTTGAGGAATTGTTTCTGCATATTTTTTCTCTAATTCTTAACACACTCCTCTAGTATTCACAAATAAATGATCAAAATAAGCAAGCCAGTAAAGCTCTTCTAATCACTTTCCATAGTATCAGCTCTGTTCCATATGTCTCTATCAATAATACCGAGCTCCTTGACACATCATGACAAAAAAATGCATGTACAAAACTACTTCTTGATGTTAAAGACCACAAGCATCTCGCTAAAATCCTCTTAACTCCAATGAAAAATGCATATGGTGAGCACAAACTTCATATGATGGTAGGACCCCGAAACTATGCAAACTAACTTTCAATAAATAGACAATGGGAGAGATGGTTTTGACATGACTTCTAGGCTCTCAACTAGGATTCGCCAATCTCATTTCCACCCCATTCTACATCACTCATTGTCAACCCCATACTCCAAAGCATAAATTAATCAAGTTGGTTCTAATAACAGTGTACCCCCATCTAATACATGGTACAAACAACGATTAAAATTTTCCTCTGTAATTTCTATTTTACTATGTATGAATTAGGAATAAGATGTTGTTAAGTATAGTTAGTAGTGGCGTCTAATAGAAGATAACGGCGCCATCAGTACGGTGCCACCAATAAAGTAGAGTACGATAATAGTCAAAGTATAAAAGGAATGTTGTGGTAAAAAGTAAATATTTGTCGTAAGTGGTCCGGTAATGTTAAAATGTCAAAGTTGGGGTAAGTAGAGAAGTAGGGTCTACATGATTAGGAATTAGAAATATTATATTTGTAATAAGGACAAAGAGTGATGTCATAAATATTTTGTGTATTTTATTTGTGGAAAAGTCTAAAAAGGTGGAACCCATGTGAGATGATAAGGTTTATCTTATCTTAGAAGATAAGCCTACATGTAAAGGCAAGAGTTTAGGCATGGAATATGATTGGCCGGAAGAGATTTCCTATCCTATCTTAGAGATAGGGTGGATAAGCCTAAATTCCTATAAATAAAGAGGCCACCCCCCTCATTTAGCATAGAGGGAAGTAGTGAGAAATATTGTATGAGTAAGTGTGTAAAAGAAGCCATCATTTAGAAGGTGTGTTAAAGAATCCATTGTGAAGTTTCTCCCATAGTTATTGTTGGAAGGAAAGTGAAGTCAGTAACACTTAAAAGTACCTCATGGGTGAGATTGTAACAATTTCATGTTGATATTATAATTTACACCTATATTTTCAGATTTGTCATCATTCCTTTGTATCATAGTCTATGGTATTCTTGTGTTATGTTTGTTGTTGTGTTTCCAGATTACATCCACCAAACTAAAGGTTGTGCATTAGTAAATAATCATAGCACGAGGAGTTCCCGGTGGAGAATTATCATAGTGCCGGATTGGTGATGACATTTTGGTTCCGTTGTCGGGACCATTCCTCGTTGGTGGATTTTCTAGAGAAATATTCCCACTTAGTCAGAAATCATTTGGAGGGTAACCTTGTTTTTACTGTGCATAGTAGTTACCATGGTAAAGTCACTTTTTACCATGAATAGTATTTACCACAGTAACTTTACTTTTTACCGTGAATAGTATTTACCACAGTAACTTCACTTTTTATCGTGAATAGTGTTTACCACAGTAAAGTCAGTTTTTACCGCAGTAAGTCAAGTTTTACCGTGGTCATTCCTATTTTATTGTAGAAAGGTGTAAAGTCACTTTCTATTGTAGTGAGTCCAATTATTTGTGCACATAAGTCTTACTGATTGTACTTGTGGAATTGGTATTTCACTGTGGTTACTTTTTAAAATGGGGAAGATTCCTATTTTTTCAGCCCAATCTAATGAAGATGCTTCCTCTTTCATTCAAGATTTTAAACGATCTTGCATTTGTAATGGCCTCATAAGAAGGGAACAATGGACTGAATTTTTTCCTACCTTTTTGGATGGTTCAGCCCTTAGGTGGTTTGAAACACTAGGTGATAATGTGAAAAATTCATGGGATTTATTAACTGAAAGTTTTCTTGAAGAATTTGGTGAACAACAGAAATATGCAGATCTCATGATCGATATCACAAAGCTATCCCAAGGAGAGAAGGAGAAGATAAGGGATTATCATGCTCGTGTTCTAGAGCTAAGGAGGAAGCTCGATGCCCAGATCTGGAAGGAAGGATTAGCGGATGGGTTGATGAATGGCATGGATAATCTCCTCTGTAAGCACTTCATTCTTGGGATGAAGCCAAAGATCAGACAATGAGTGAAGTATGACCGGCCCAACTACCATTGAACAAGTAAAGGAGATTGCAAGAAGGCAAGAAGAAAGCATGGAAGAGGAGCCCAAAGAAATTGCTGCTAAGGTAGAGCCTACACCAACACCTTTGGTCCAAGAATCCACAACCACTCTCGGTGAGCACAAATATTTTCCCTAGTACATCTACTGAGTATGAAGATCTGCTCAAGAAGATGGGTCAGTTAACTATTAATCTTCTTCAAGGAAAGGAATTTAGTTCTCAGGGAGGAGATAGAGGTCCAAAAAGAAATATAACTGAAGTTGTATGTTATGGTTGTCATAAAAAGGGTCATTATAAGTATAATTGTCCAGATAGAGCTTCTACATCTGGTACAAGAGATAATGATAAAGGAAAAACACCTGTGAATTCTTTTGATGTAATAGATAGGAGCATAAATAATGAAGCAGATGTGTTTGTAACAAAAAGAAAGAAAGAAAAAGATAACCAAGATGGAAATGATCCTAAGAAGATGAAAGGAGAAACTAGTAAGAAACATAGGAGAAGAAAGTTGGGTGTGCAGGATTTTCTAATTTCACAGGGACAAGGACCATACTCCATCTTAGAAGATCTGTCCAAAAGGCCTGCAAATATTACATATGGTCAACTTCTGGCTATGTCTTCTGAGAAGAGGTGGGAGCTGCGAAGTGGACTCAATGCTCAACGAAGTAAGGAGGTTGAGGTACCTGTTTTGGAGGCAGAGGAGGATCCCTACGCTCCACAAGTTGAGGTATTATGTAATGGTATTTCAATTCATGATGTCTTAGTTGATGGAGGTGTTGCAGTTAATGTAATGACCGAGTCTGTAATGAATATGTTGGGTTTAAAAATTGATCACCCCTCAACACTTATGTTAAGGTCATTAAATAAGGGAAAAACTAAACCAGAAGGTGTTGTTTCAAATGTGGCAATATCTGTTATGGGTGTTGTATGTGTGGTAGACTTTCAGGTGATGAAAAATGGTACTGTTGCGTACCCAATGTTGTTGGGAAGGCCATGGCTAAGGAGAGTTCATGCAAGAAACTACTAGAATGAAGGCTTCATGACACTTGGACGTGGCAGAGAGAGGGTGAAGATAAACGTGATCCCTCGGCATCATAAGGCAGAACCTGTGGATTCAAGTGATGAAACTGATGATTGGACATCCTCTGATTACTCTAGTACCAGTGAAGTGGACACAGAAGATGAAGAAAGTGAGGTTGATGTTTCGGTCATGGATATCCTTCCAGTCACACCAACTCATGAACCCATAAGATTATCTGAAGAAGAAATTGTTGATCGTCTCCAACAAATAAAGATTGGTGATGTTGTGATGGAGAGTGAGAAGGAATCCTACCTCAAGCTCTTTCGAAGGTACATACACCTATTCACTTTTGATTACAAGGAACTTCATCAAGTAAGTTGGGTAGAACATTCTATTGAGCTGGTAGATGGTGTTAAGCCCATAAAGCAAATGCCATATAGAATGAATCCTAATTTTTCTAAGACTGTAAAAGAAGAAATAGATAAGTTGCTTGATGCAGGATTCATATTTGCTGTGGAGAATTCAGAATGGGTTTCTCCCATTGTGATCTCAATAAAAAAGAATGGGAAACTACGCATTTGTGTTGATTATAGGAAGCTCAACAAGGCAACAAAGAAGGATCATTACCCTCTTCCATTCTCAGATCAGATCTTGGACGAAGTAGCTGGCCAGGAGTGCTATAGTTTTGCTGATGGATATAGCGGATACAACCAAGTTCGTATAGCAGAGAAAGATCAGCTGAAGACCACGTTCACCACTCCTTGGGGAATTTTGCTTATAGAGTTATGCCTTTTGGGTTGTGTAATGCTCTGGCAACGTTCCAGCGCTTGATGAATAGGGTGTTTGAACCCTACATTGGGAACTTCATCAGAGTATTTCTAGATGATTTTTGCATCTATGGGAGCAAGATGGACCACCTGCACCAGATGGAGACAACATTTCAAAGGTTAGATGAAGCACAAGCCTCACTAAACCCTACAAAGTGTGTCTTTGGATGTTCTAAAGGTTTTTTGTTAGGGCATGTTGTATCCAGAGATGGTATTGGTACTGATCCTGATAAAGTTTCAAAAATCAAAGAGTTACCATTTCCTATGAATAGAAGTAAGTTGAGATCATTTTTAGGCCATGTGGGTTACTATAGAAGGTTCATCAAGAATTTCTCAAAGATTACACAGCCACTAACCCAGTTCTTGAAGAAGGATGTTACTTATGAACCAGGAAATAAGGCGCATGAAGCTTTTGAACAACTGAAGGAAGCTTTGGTGTCTTCACCTGTTTTAAAGAATCTAGATTGGAGCAAGCCATTCATTGTGTATATTGATGCCTCAGATGCAGCACTAGGAAGTACTCTGAGCCAAAAAGATGAAAATGGGAATGATCATCTAGTTTACTTTGGGAGCAGACAAATGAGCAGTGCTGAGGTAAATTATACTGTAACTAAAAAAGAGGCTCTAGCTATCATTTTTGCTGTAAAGAAGTTTAGAAATTACTTGCTAGGGTAGAAATTTATAGTTGTAACAGATCATCAGGCTCTAAAATATATTGTAAATAAGCCTAACCCATCAGGGAGGATAGCAAGATGGATAATTTTGCTACAAGAATTTGAATTTGATATTATAGATAGGCCAGGAAAGAAGCATGTCAATGTAGATGCACTCTCTCGAGCCTATGATGGTTTAGGTTCATCTTGTGATGATGATGATTTCCAGATGCAACATTGTTATCCCTTGACACAATCCCTAGTGAATACATAGATATTTGGAATTATCTGAATGAATTCAAAGTTTCCTGATGGTGCCAATGCAAAGACTAAGAGGAAGATTACTCAAGCCAGTCATCCATATTCTATTTTGCATGGAGTATTATTTCGAATAGGACCTGATGGACAGTACAAGAGAGTAGTTGGACGTGATCAAGGGAAGGAGCTGATAGAAGAATTCCACAATGGTACATGTGGAGGACACTTCTCTAGACAACTTACAGCAAGAAGGATCTTGGATGCAGGTTATCACTGGCCCACTCTTTTTAGAGATTGTTATAATTATTGTAAGACATGTGATATTTTCAAACACATGGTAACCGTAAGACTTCATCAGCTCCATTATGCCCTATTCTTCCACTTGGTCCCTTTGAAAAGTGGGGAATAGATATTGTAGGTCCACTTCCAACTACCCCACGCCAAAATAAGTATATTGTAGTTGCCACAGATTATTTAACCAAGTGGGTTGAAGCTAGGCCATTGAAAACAACTTCCATGGATGAAGTGGCAAGGTTCATATATGAACGCATTGTCACCAGATTTGGTTGTCCATTAGAAATTGTAACAGATCAAGGAAGCCACTTCATTAATGAGGTGGTAGAAGCCCTAGTCAACAAGTTTTCTATTAAGCACAGGAAGGCAACAACATACAAGCCAAGCACAAATGGACAGGTGGAACGAACAAATTTTGTGTTGTGTCAAATTCTAGCAAAAGATGCAGCCTTGCAGGTACATAAGTGGGATAAAAGGATTCATGTAGCATTGTGGGCATATAGGGCAACATCAAAGTCAGCAACAAGATACTCCCCATTTCAGTTGGCTTATGGCATTGATCCAGTTCTTCCTATTGAGTTTGATATTCCCACTGTGAGAGTTATGAAAAAGGAAAGGATGGATGAAAGTGATTCAGTAAAAGAAAGGTTGGTGCATCTTCATTTGCTAGAGGAAATGAGGGAAATAGCGAAGGATACAAGCTATAAGAAGAAAATGAAGCAGAAAGAATACTTTGATCAAAAGATCTATTGGTCTCCATTTCATGTGAATGACTTGGTTCTAGTATATGATTCCAGATACAAAAAAAGAAGGCAGAGAAAATTTCTTCCCAAATGGATGGGGCCCTACAAAATAGCAGATGTGCATGAAAATGGTACATATCGACTGGAGGAATTGGATGGCACTCCCATTATGAAATGGGTCAACCATGACAAGTTAAAGATTTTCCAAGCACAGCTTCAGAATAGTCTACTCCGAGGACGGAGTAGAAGCTAGGAAGGGGGAAAATGTTGACATTAAAATTTTCCTCCATAATTTCTATTTTATTATGTATGTATTAGGAATAGGATGTTGTTAAGTATGATTAGTAGTGGCGTTTGATAGAAGATAACGGCACCGTCAGTACGGTGCCGCCAATAAAGTAGAGTACGGTAACAGTCAAAGTACAATAGGAATGTTGTGGTAAAAAGTAAATATTTGTCGTAAGTGGTCCGGTAATGTTAAAATGTCAAAGTTGGGGTAAGTAGAGAAGTAGGGTCTACATGATTAGGAATTAGAAATATTATATTTGTAATAAGGACAAAGAGTGATGTCATAAATATTTTGTGTATTTTATTTGTGGAAAAGTCTAAAAATGTGGAACCCATGTGAGATGATAAGGTTTATCTTATCTTAGAAGATAAGCCTACATGTAAAGGCAAGAGTTTAGGCATGGAATATGATTGGCTGGAAGAGATTTCCTATCCTATCTTAGAGATAGGGTGGATAAGCCTGAATTCCTATAAATAAAGAGGCCACCCCCCCTCATTTAGCATAGAGGGAAGTAGTGAGAAATATTGTATGAGTAAGTGTGTAAAGGAAGCCATCATTTAGAAGGTGTGTTAAAGAATCCATTGTGAAGTTTCTCCCATAGTTATTGTTGGAAGGCAAGTGAAGTCAGTAACACTTAAAGTACCTCATGGGTGAGATTGTAATGATTTCATGTTGATATTATAATTTACACCTATATTTTCAGATTTTTCATCATTCCTTCATATCATAGTATATGGTATTCTTGTGTTATGTTTGTTGTTGTGTTTCTAGATTACATCCACCACACTAAAGGATGTGCATTAGTAAATAATCATAGCACGAGGAGTTCCCGGTGGAGAATTATCATAGTGCCGGATAGGTGTTGACAGGTTGTCATTTCCTCTAGCACAATTTTAGGCATCCCCTTCTTCATCCACTAGATCACAACCTATGTTAATTAAATCACAATTTACTCCTAGTTCAGTTACTCACACACCATCTACGTGGTCGCACCACTCTGCTAGTCCTACATAGCTATATAGGACTATTCCGCACATAGTTAAAACATCTTGGCATAGTTCTCCACCTCATTTTATTCCATGTATATCTCTGTCACCCATGAATTTTTTCATGCCTATATGTTTTTCATATACTCATCTATCCCATGTATTTATAAATCACTCACATGCACAGTGACTATCTACTATTCCACCACTACTAGAGGATAGTCATACGATTTCACCACCACTAGCATCGGATAAAGGACATTTTTCCTTCACTTTCATTGGTTAGTTCATTCACTGACACACAAATGTGGGGTATAGCACTCACAAAATCCGCCCATCCTAGCATCAACACGCGTCTCATACTTTCATTTACATATATTCACATTCTAGCATTCCCATAGTCATACACACAACATACATCATCATTACCCTATGACACACTCTTGTGTTTTGGTTCACACTTGACTGTTGAGGGAATTTTCTACACATGGACCCCACACACTGCATAGTAGTTACTACAAATCATCACACAATCCTACATTATTTACATATTACACACTAAATGATAGGCTATATGTGTTGTGATTCTTCATACATCCAACACTTTACATCTTACATCGTGTCTTACATACATCGTATAATTTCTACTCACAACTCATACACTACACCATAGCTATCACATATTGTATGTTTTTACACCTCATACATGTCATCTTACATCTTAGACCATCTACACATACTGCATTACATATTGTTTATCCTACCACACATAGTACACATTTTGAATATTCACCTCTACGCACTGCACTCACTACCTGATGACGCACTCTAGTCTCACGGTCCATACTGGACTATTGAGGGTATACATCACAAATGGACCACATCACACTCACACACTCATCATTCAATATTATCATGCGAAATTCCTAGTATTAGTGATATACGCCTTATGCTATAGGGTCACTTCATCTAGCATCATCTCATGATAGGTTATATCATCAATTTTGCTTACATTATTTAGTGGTATACACTTTAGGATAAATCACAAACTCCTTTCTATTCGTCTAGTCTTAATATACGCTTACACTATAGGGTCATGCATAGTTCATCTCTATGTCACCTCTAATCACCACACACTCATCATAGCGCATTATACACAACACAGTTCAACCATTTCCCGAGTACACACTCTCATTTTTGGTTCATTCTTGACTACTAAGGGGGCATAATAAATGATCCTCACAGCATACAACTTCATTCACTCAGGGGTCACGTGGATACTAACATCCATTTTTCATTTCATTCCATCCATCCACAACATACTGCATTTCATGGTTGCATTTAATCTTGCGTGTACTTCCTCTTACAAGTTCACTTTACTGCACATGTTGGATAAATCTCTTGTATGTCATTATTTTTACCATACACACATGTGCATTCACATCCTTTTCTATTTTTGATCATAGATACATAGCTTCTACATGCATCACCGATTTTTGACACACTACCTACTGGGGGCATCCACATTCATACACTACAGGTGTTATTGTTTCATTTTGTACTTAGAACTTTATATTATCATGTTCTATATGATTTTACATACTTTCTTATTTTCTAACATGCTAAGGGGTGCTTCATGTGCAACATTTGTTATGCATGGATATTTTTCCATACTTGCTTATTGTTTGATATTTCTTGTTATTCTTTGCATGTCTTGCCCTTTATTGTGTGTACACACTTGTTTATTTGTGATCATTACATTATTAAGTGTCTTGCGACACCACAAGTGGTGTCCCATGTTTGTAACCTAATTTTAATTATCTATCATTGTTTTCTTAGGTGTTTACATTATGTGCTTATGTTATAGCTTACAAATTGTTTTTTTTTGCATGCATTCTTGTTTGTAATAACACTTTTTTTTAGCCACTTTTTTATATGTGCCTTAGTCATTACCAAGCACATAACCTTCCCCCTGTAGTGCACCATTTTAGTATATGTGGTCGGTCCTCTTTTGGGGCCACATTATCTGATCTGTGACGTCACATGTGCCCCCAAAAGAGGGGGGCATCAGTTGGGGTTTACACATGGTACCAGTATATTTCAGTCTACAGTTTGTGAATTGGTTTGGATCAGTCTACAAACCCCATCTACAATGGATTTTAGAGGGTAGATTGCCCTTAGCATTCTGGGGAGTAGTTATAGGTTGAAGGATATAACAGAATTTCCTCCCTACACTACTTCGGCTAGTGGCATCGGATCACCTAGAAAACCAGCTAGTACAGAGATATCTTTACCAATCTCATGGAATCAGTTACGGGTTACAGAATAACACAATGTTCTCCCTACACATGTTCCTTTTTCATGATATCTTTACAATTTTCTCCTTGCACATGTTCTTTTTTCGTTGTCATTTTTGTACCTTTTTTACATATTTCTGTACATATATACATGCATTTTTACACATATACATGTGTAATTTATTACTTGGTTGTCTTATCTTTTACAGGTTCATCTATATGAGAATTAAGTAGTCAACAACAACACGCACATGGAGAGTACATCACACATGCGGTACTAACCATACAGGTACACTACACACATTGACATCTACACACACGCTTCTGTCCTAGGTTCACTCTCATCATTGTTTTTACGCTTTTACATCTTTAGTCCCAACACTTCATATTTTTTTCATTCCATGCTTTGTCTATTCCTTTGAAGCATTTCTACATCACTCTACATGGATTATCAGGTATGCATCTCTATTTACTTTATGTTACCACTATTTCTTCTAACCAATATAAAGTGGGGGCAAACGTAGTCACTAAATCATGTAATTTGAGTCAATATTTAGTCCTGATCGCATACTATTGTTCATATGGTTCTTGAGTGAAAAGAGTAATAACTAACCCATGTCTTTTTTCCTTTTAAATTTTCTTTCTACTGTTAATTTTGGTCTTACACACGCGCCTACCCAGTATGTATTATCATTCTATGTTATTCCTATTTCTGACTAGGGTAACCAGCTAGGACAGGGGCGCCCCAGCTGCCCTAGTCTCCTTTTTGGCACCCTGATCCTCTTCACACTTTACTCTCACCTTTTGGGCACTTTCTAGTCGTTTGAGCTTTCTATCTTTTTAGTATTCAAAATTTTTTTTGTTAAGTATGAAATTAGAACAAGAGGACCATATAAATATAAAGTTATATGACCATAATGAAGGACCAAACACTAAGAATCTACTATCACCATCTAGAGTTTCATCCATCAAAGGTACCTAAGGCTACATTTGTATCCATCTAGCTCCATCACAAGGCACACAAGATTGGTTCATCGGCATCACACTTCATAGGATGGGAGTCCATTTTTTCCATGCACACATTTGCTACATTTTTCATCTAATTACTTACTCGCTACTTCACAAAGTGTAGCTAGCACTAGAGAAACCTAGGGCACAATTTGCACACACAAAAAAACCTAGAACTACATTAGGTCTAATATGTAGTACATCGCTCAGTGATAAATCCGTCAATTTGGCAATTGAGGGATCCCTTCATATGCATCTTTATTTTTTTAGGGTTTTGATGTTTTTCTTTGGGGTTTTACAGGTGCTTTCTACATCACTAATTTATAGAGAAATCTAGCATAGTTCAGTGACATTCACATGACAGGAAGTGAAGGCAGAAATTCATTTGGTGACACCTTAGAGGAGGGTTTCATGTCATTTCCATATAACAAGGCACCTAGATCTTAGACTAGGGTATCCACAGGGGCCCCTATCCCTTTCTAGGTGCCCCAGCCCAGTCATGGAGCTCAAATTTGTACTTTTTCATCCTTCTATGTGGTCATTTCTTCCTCATGTTCATGTAGTTTGCAATGTGACACAGTTTCACACCTTCCTAAAATCAGCTAAGGATTTCCTAACCCTTCTTTCAGATTATTTATTTACATTTCTATTTACTTAGTTTCTTAGGTAATTTCCTTTATTTATTTAGTTTTTATTTACTACTTTACAAAGCATTATATTAGGCTAGGATATTTCTATTTTAGTTTAATCATGTACACATCAAGAAATTTCCTGTGATGTGGCTGTCATCGGGCGGTTCTAGAGCTATTTTGCGGCGGGGCTCCTTTAGTTACAGAATTCATTAATTCAATTACATTCAGCTACAAACAATTACAATTAGTTAGAAACTAGGGATGTGATATCTACAGTGGTGTTGATTGTAATGCAAGAATAGATTAACTTGTTAAATGTGAGAAAACAAACAAGTTGTTACCCTAATCTAATATTCTCAAATAGAACCTCAATTAAAGAAATTGATGGAAATAAGGAAATAATTCAATACCTCCACTTACCTATAAGTTTCAAATCTTCTCCTTTGATGTGTTGCATTGTCTCTTGGATTGATGGTTTGTTTCTTCAGATGTTATTGGAGATGCAAAAGCAACACCTCCACTTAATTTCCTTTGAATTTCATGATAAATGATGAAGGATTGAATGATTGATAGATGAATGATGAATTGATTGAGTGATTGAAGATAAAAATAGATTATTGATAAAATAAAATATTGGCAGAACTTTGTTATGGATTTATGTCTTATCTCTCATGGAGGAGGAGATCTAAATTTATAGTTGAGGGGTGGAGGATTCAATAGATAGGATGAATCCATGTTGGATTTGTATCAAGTGTGGACAGTACATGTGAGGATTATAGGATTCTAGAGTGGAGGACTCTAGAATTTGAAATCAAAAATCATGGAGGCAAGAAGCTTCCATTGGATTAAAAATTCAATGGAAGAGGAAGGTTACAGAGGCTTATAGAAATATGATCCTCTATATTTAGAGATGTGGGGATGTGATTAGGATTAGAATTAGATTAGGTTAATAAATGATGATTAGGGGTGAGGTTACATGGGAATGCTAGGTGTATTCAGAAAATCACGCACTTATTTTTACATTTATACTGCTAAGTATGTTATTTTTATATATGGATCTCGTGTAAGAAAAGTATTCACTAAATGTTCATCCCTTAGTCTTTTCATTAGTTGGTGGTCATTTTCATTTGTCTCTCACATTCGTCAATTGTTTACATGGTTTTTTGCATCTCTCAGAGGGTCTTAGCTATCATTATTTGGTCATATGTCATCTTTAGTCTCTGGCTAGGGCCCTGTCCTATTTTTAGCACCTCGGTCTCGGTTGCACTTTGTTCACATTTAAAAATTTAAGGTCATTCTTTATGGTTTTATGGTCTCATTCCCATTAGTGCTATTCAGCATGTCAGGCCATTAGTGTCGAAATTTTAACAAGATATCTCTTTATAAACATAACATACTCAATACCTTATGGGTGGACATTCTACTATTAAGAGATAGATATCTACAAAGGTAAAGGACTAAGTTTTGGGATCTTCTACATCTATATCACACAAACATAGGGGGAAAGGGTTGTATTCATTCTATTCCACCCACCATTTGCATCTTACATGTAGCTATTACTCCTACTTCTATGTCACTAATGCTAGGGCACCCTAGGAACACAATCGCACACACAAGAAAACATAACTACATTGGGTCTAGAATGTAGTGCAGTGCATAGTCATAAGTCCATCATTATGACAGCTAAGGGTATTCTGACCCCTTCATTTACATTTTTAATTTTTAGGAATTTGATGCTTTGTATGGGGTTTTACAGGTAGATCTTCAGTACTCAACTATAATGACTTAAGCAAGGATATCACGACAACCAAAAGACCAAGATGAAGGTACTGCAAAGACCTTGCGACACTAGAGGAATCAGATCCTTAGCTTTTCTATAGACGAAAGTTCCTAGATTATAAACTAGGACACCCACAGGTACCCCAGTCTAGACAGATCTTCATTTGATACAATTTCCTGGGTAGCACTGTCAGTCCCTTTTCTGTCGACACAGTATCATGTCAAGTCCTACACACTGCGAGGTGTTGGTACCCAAATTTGTTCTCCTTTTCAAACCAAGCAGCAACACAGATTCAACATGGACCTTAGAGGCAAATAGATCATAAATGTATGTCGTTTTGTAGCCGAGGAGAAATCTAGTTGTCCATTTTTTACTTGGATTTTTGGAGAGATGGATATCACCTCAAAAGGATGTAATCTTATCCTAACTATTTTAGGTTGTGCCTTTTAACCAAGGTAAGAGAACCTATTGTGTAACCTTTGTTATTTGAAAGGAGATATAGGTACCTTTCTTTTGCATAAATTTTATAGAGAAGGCCTTGGGGAAAATATGATCAACACACCAAAGTTGACTCTCACGAGTTGTCAGTTCCAGATTATGGAGATATTCTCACAACAAGGCAAAGGTTACTAAAGACATTTGGAAACTTGATCTGTTCTACATACGTTAGTAAAAGGATTTTGGTCTAGTGTGGGTATACAAAGCAAAAATAGGGATAGTATGGGTAGGATTGGTTGTTGCTAAATGAATTTTTGTGGGAGGGGAGAAAGGATGGACTTGAATCACTAGATCCTTGAGAGCTTATGCAAAATGGAAAGATTCAATCAAAAAAATGCCACAAAAAGTTAAATTATTTCCTCAACTAGAATATGTGCTTCAATGGAGGCCCAAATCATCACTCTTTCACACAACCTGTGGGATTCTATCATGAAGGCTCGAGTCAGAGGACCCAATAAAGCACCAAGATTTAAACCAAGTCACGCCTGAGGTACACCCAAAGCCTTATAGATAATCTCTATCAAAAAAATGAAACAAAAGTGATTTTAAAACTGTTTATCCCATTCCCAGATGAAGGCTCTTATGAGAAATGAAATTACAGATGCCACTAAACTATCATAAGGACTGAGACCTGTGTGATTGGACTATATTTTGGTACAAGATTGCAATAGAAACAAGAAAAACTACCCATATGCATTCAGAAATGAAATAAATACACTTTACTCAAGATTGACATAGAATAACTCAAAGTTTTATCAAATTTATCAGGAAGGGAAATTTTCCATAACAATATCAAAGCTTGTTAATGGTTTTACACTTGTAGCCATCTTGACATGATCAAATTTGACACAAAGAGAGATATATAGGTTTCTCTACTCGGCTTCTCAAAATGGATGGGCTCTGTCAAGCTTTTTCTATTGGAGAGAATCAGTCATGATCTTTTCCAAAAACTCCCAACCATTTACATGAAAAATTCATGCCATTTATAACATTTCCAACAGATCCCCTTCCTCCCAAAAGACAAAAACTTTAAAAGCACCAGTGCTCGCCATGATTCTTGTGTGATTCATAGAATCAGATATGTAAAAATCACCAGGTGCTCGAGGGAAAATCTCTTTGATTTATTCCCACATTAAACTCCTTTCTCAGGAAAAACATGCCTCCATCCATTTGCTAACCACTTCCACCCCCATATCAATCAAATATGACCCCTTGCATGCTCAGGAGAAGAAAAATGAAAAACCAGATCGAGCTTGAGAGTCAGACCATTTTAATGGCAAAGGACGTCTCTATATCTCTCCCACCAAACTCGACATATCCAAATTAACTCGCTCCTCTATTTGGCGAGTAGAAAATAGCAAGAAATCATGAAGACTCACACTCCCAGGAGATTTACAGAAAAAATGGGGAAAAATCAGATTTATACGCTTAGCAGTCATTGATATTTGATTTTGAATGTGGGTCGTCCATGTGGAAGATCCAAAAAATGGGCTCGGGGGCTTCCTTTGACCTTTTCTGACCCTTTTGAAAAAATGGAAAAATTTCCCATTTTTCTCTGCACCTTCACTTCTGAAAATGGGCCTGACACGTGTCCTGAGGTGGGTCCCAAAGGAAATGCAGAGAAATTCTACCATTTGAGTCTCTTTCAGAAAAAGGAAAATTTTCCAAGTTTTCCCCGCAGCTCTGCCCTTCCACTTCAAATCCCTAATGTGGGTCCTAGTAGAATCCCAGGTCCTTTTATGCCTTTAACTCATTTTCCCTCAAAGGGAAAATTTTTTACTTTTCCTCCAAAATCCCACACCTCCGTCATTGACCGGGGTGAAACATTGACTATTTCCCATCAAGCTTGCAGGTCATTTTTGATATTTTAACCTTTATGAGGCAAAGAGGCAAAAAGTTTAAGTTTCCTCCAATGGTCCGCTTCCCCACTCCTTATGACTTTTCAAATTGCCATGTGTCACAATGGCACACCTTGAGGCGGCCCCAAAAATTTAATACCTTGAACGAGCGTGGGCTCACCACATGTCCTACTCTAGTAAAATTTGTTTGAAGGCTTGAGAGCTGCAAAAATGTTGTAGAAACCAGTCCTCCAGTTTGGCCATTGAAAAGATTCAAGAGTAATTTTACAAAGTGATACGGAGTACCCAATGGGTCCTATTTTTGGCACTAGTACCATAAATGGCACCAAGTTGAAGGCCCTGAATGAGTGCGGGCTTCCACGTGTCCCTCTTCTAACATAATGTAGTCCATAAGCATAAGGAGGTTTTGGTCGAAGACTGAGCTAAAGCAATGGGAGTCCACCTGAATTCTCCCGACACTACTCTAAGCAATCATCCCAAAAGGGTATCCTCAAATGAGCATTTAGTTCCTCCATGTGTCCTGGACTAATCAAAAAACCTTTTGAAAATTTGTAAGGCTATGGGAAACCCAGCAGAAATCTCCATGTGTCTCTTTCCTATCAACCCTCCATGTGTCATCCCGGAGCTACTTCAAAGCCAAACCAAAAATGTTGATTCTCAAATGTTTAGCGTTGTTCCTCCACGTTTGACACATTTTAAACTTGAGGCTTTTTATATCATTTCTGAAGTATTAAGCTGATCCACATCCAACCAAGAGGTGACCAAATTTCCCTGTCGACTGAATGATGTAAATTTGACCGGGAGAAATTGTGTCAAATTTGTAAAACACAGAGAAAGTCCATTAAGCAAAAAATGAGGTTTTCTTCAAGGACAAAGAATTTAGACTGTTGCAAGTCTCAAACAAGATCCTTAGGGACACATCAACTCATTTCTCAGTTTGAGTATTTAGGGAAAGAATGGTAGGGATAGCAAATCTTGACTGTGGAAAATGGAGGAAACGGGAAAACGTCAAGTTTTGAAGGAACAGAGCCCAGGAGACTAAAAATACAAAGCTTTCTATAGGAACAAAGAAACCATGATACAAATACGGACCCACACAAGATAAACAATTGACCCAGGAGTATTTGATTAAAATGGTAACAAAGACTAGCCAAACACAACATGAGGAAGGATAAAATGATAGAGGCCGTGAATCAATAAATATTCAAGGGCCTAAATGGGGTGAGACAATTCTTATCACCATCACAAGGTATTTACCTTGGGCAGGTTAGATACCATATCTAGACACTTCTCATTTCCATTATTGCTATGGGTATTTAAAATATCAAATAAAAAATTGAGTAGTATTTGCATATGCCATGTAATATTAGTCATTGCATCTCCTCTAACCAGTATAGAATAACTGGCAGCATCCATGTTAGACACCTTAGTAACATCCTTATCTTAGTCAACCTAACTATGCATTCTACCACACACTCCTTTTCCTATGGACTTCTTTTCCATGCCTCAACTTACTTATCCTGAGCACATCAAAAATCTCCTGGCATGCTCTCATGTTAAAATTAACTACACTTTCAAATATCTTCATTCCTTCATCCTGTTCATACCTTCAATACTTCTTCGCTTTTGTAAAACTCCTACATTAATTCCTTCTATTTATCTATTTAACCTTCCAATACTTAAAAATATTATATCACTCTTGTAGAACCTTCTCTTGCACATTGTACTCTCAGCTTCTCTTTCTCATAAAGAACTTCATGCACTCACCCCTTCTGAATGCCTTTATAATTCTTTCATGAACCCTGACTTACTTCCAAGCCATTATGTTAAACCATTGCAAAATTCCACACACTCTCCCCTCTACTCTACTATTCCCCTTCCTCTTCACTACCCTTGCCTCTATTCTGGCATATACCCATACTTAGAAAAGAATTACTCTAATTACCTTGGGCATAGGATTCCCATGCATAAAACAACCTGAGGTACATAAAAATTGAGTTCCACTTCAAATAGACTTATTGAGTGGTGAAAATCCCCTTAAAACTATATGAGAAAATATTCCCAACTCCTTTTTCCAATAAGCTTGGATTTGGCCCAGATTCACTTCCAATCCTTTACCACTTCTTTTTTATACCCTTCCTTGATATGATGTGTACTACTTTTGAGATATTTCCCACCATAATTTTACCTCCTCTTCCTCATAGGCATTCCCATATGAGCCTTCTTCTTCACAAATTTGCACTCACCTTCAATGCTCATCTGCGCGAGTGTGCACGCATGC
Organism: Taxus chinensis; assembly: GCA_019776745.2. Lineage (NCBI taxonomy): Eukaryota > Viridiplantae > Streptophyta > Pinopsida > Cupressales > Taxaceae > Taxus > Taxus chinensis. The sequence goes on from CM034148.1 coordinate 793,594,382, forward strand.
TTTTCAATCCACCTTCACATAAATACTTTAGGTATTTTATTCTCTATTTCTTGCTACTTTTCTTGGCTTATTACACACTTCTCTTTTCATCTTCTTCTCTTCTTCTATGTTTGTTCTCTGATCACCTTCTCACCATGAATCCTCTTCTCTATGCTCTTTTCCTCCACATATTTCTTATTCTCCACACTCTCACCCTTCTTATTTTTATATGATTATATTGTGAATTGTTTCTGTATGCACAATCATTTTTTTCTCTTCTCATTTCCCTTCCGTCATGACCTCTTCTTCCTATGCACTTCTTCACCTTTAAGACCAATATCTCCTCATGGGTTTCTCCACCTCTTATTATATTAATGTTTACTCTACCATCTACTCTACCATCTACTTTCATCATCGAGTGTTCCCTTATCATCATGTTTTTTCCCCTTGTGTTCTCTCTTTAGGTTATGCTCATGATTGTTCACTAAAAATTCTTAACTGCTAGTTGTGGACTTCATATTCTTTCCCTCTTGTTGTGGCAATTCATCCTAGACAATTGAATTTATATTTAGTTCTCCACTTGCCCCTTCTTCATTTCATAAAAAATTCTAGATATTCCTCACACTACTTCGTTCCTTCCTTTATTTCCTACAGGGTAACTTATTCTCCTTTGCACATTTTCTCCTCTTATTTGTACTAGTCTTTTCTTGTGTGCTATTCTTAATGCCCTATTACCTTAAGACCTTAATGGGCCTTTTATTTCTCCATTGCACTTATTTTACGCACACTCTAACAACCTCTTATGTGGGCTGCTATGTTTTGGTTTCCTTCGAGGAAACTTATTCTTTCTTCTCTTCTAAACTCCTTTACAATTGTGTTCCCATTACATCATGTATCATGTATTTTTACCTTCACACTCCTCAAATCCTCTACTTGGTGTTCTTTCTTCCATGAAATCTTCTACACCATATAGTCCCTATGATGGGACTTCTTATTTGCATGCTCCTCTCCATTTAGTTACATAATCTTCTTTCCCAATTCTTATACTCTTCACACTTCTCACCATCCCTCCTTGATGGATTCCACTAATGACATTAAATAATCCTCCATGTACTCTTGGTATCCTCTCACCATATTCACTATAACTTCCTCTTACTTCTTTTGTGATACAATCCTTATGAATACCAACATTAGGATAAATTAATTTTCTTCACACTTCCTTTTAATTTTTGATGGATTCCATTTTTGCATGCCTTTCTAGTGACACCATTTCATTCCTTTTATCCTAACTCTACGTCTAAGCTTTTTATTTCCAAAGTAATTTCCTTGTTTATTTTTGAGAAACTAGTTGTAAAAAATGAAGACTTTTGGCTTTTTATCAGTGTTAGTAATTCACTCTTGATGCTCGATAACTTAAAGCTTGTATAATTACTTGTGTTGATTGGAACAAGTGTTATATAGTTAAAAAATACTTAGGGATTTAACCATTTACTACCTTGTTTTTGGATTCCTAAAATTTTGTGGATCCCTAAAATTCTATGGGTTCCTACCATTCCATGGGTTTCTAGTATTCCATAGGTTTTTAGTATTTCATGATTTCTTAGTTTTTCATGGGCTCCTAGTATTCCACGGGTTCCTAGTATTCTAAGGGTTCCTAGTTTTCCACAAGCTCCAAGTTTTCCCTAATTTATAGATTCCATTTTTTCACGGATTCTTATAAATACACAATCTTAAAAATCCTTGGAATCCTAAAAACCCATGTCCTCCTCAAAATCTACAGAAGCCTAAAACCCATGGCTAATTAAAATTCTATGGACCACTAGAATTTTTGTACAATGCTTGAAATTCTATAAGATCTAGAAGCTGCATGAAACTAAAAATACATAGATTCTAGGATTAAAGTGAAACTCAAGGGAATACATAGTATTCTATCCATTAAAGGACTAAAAAGCATTGAAATACAATTGAGCCTACATAATGAATAATTTGATCATCTACATTGAAGGATTTCCAAATCTGCTAAAAAATTGGTGCATTAGAGGAATTCCAAATCCTCTCAAAAAGATGCACATTAAAGGAATTTCAAATATGCTAAAAAATATACACATTGAAGGAGTTACAAATTTGCTAAAAAATATGTGCATTCAAGGAATTCCAAATCCACTAAAAAATCCAAATTGCTAAGGAACTGAAAATACACACTATAAAGTATCTTTGTGAATCTGACGTGAATCTTGAAAATGCCATAAATTTTGATTGGGCCCATGAAATTGAGAAAAATGGGTAGCTTTAGAATGATATTGAAATTAAATGGATAAACTTGGATCTATTTCTTGGGTCGTGATAAATCCTTTTATCCCTCAAATAATTAGATTTGGCGTGCACAACCATTTTTGGATCTGAGTTATGACATGCACATGAAAAGGTGTATTTCTGTAGTGGCCTTTCGACCAAGGATCCAACAGGGGCACTCCACTGACCCTGTGGATAAAGCTAGAAATATCTTGCTAGGGAAGTCTTCATATGTAGAGTGGGAAAGGGGAGTGAGAAAAGAGGTAAGATAACTAATGATTTAGGTAGAAAATCAGATTCTTGCACACACACTAGTTAGAAACTTCAACACATGCATTTATCGAGAAGAAACAACTATGAGAATAACAACAAGACCAAATAGAATTCACCGATCAGCCACGTATCAAGAAACCCCTAAGTCAACAAAAAGCTAAAAACTCCTTATTGTATTGATTTCTTCAAATCAAAGTTGTACATAATGTGGGAATGGAAGAAATTTGAGAGGGGAAGAGAAAGTAGAAGAAAATGGATATCTCCTTTGCTTTCTCTAGGTACAATGCACTCTTGAGTCTACGAGATCAATTACCAACCCTTTGAAATGGGAATGGCTTTACAATTTATAGAATAGAATATGACTCTTCATCTTCCTCATGACCTTTCGATATGCACCTTAATATGACTTAAGACTATTCATATTCCACTTTAAATATTTAAGTCCCTTTTATAAATAGCAAGGAAACTTAATTTACATTATGTTTCTAAAGTCAATTTTAAGTGACTTAAAGGTATATAAAAAAGTGCAAACCCCAATGAATAATTAGAAAATTTGAAAGTGAGAGAAAGTTGGGGGGAAGAGGAGAGAGAAAGAGAGAGAGAAGAAGAAGAAGAGGATATGTTATTCCCGATGAAGTCTGTTGATCCTCATTGATGGAAAGCTCCAAATGTAGTGAAACTATAAATCTTCGAACTCCTTGCACACTATGAAACTCCTTCAAATTATCTCATGAATGCTCGCCAAGTTGAGTGAACTATTCCTCTTGATGACTGTAAATCCTAGCCTATATGATATACCTATGACCTGAACTATATAGGTAGAGTGTGATCATTTTCAGTTCCCTAAGATGATCACCATCTATGTCTCATTGTGCATAAACTGCCCTTTGAGAAAAAATTAGATTAATATTAAGTGTCCAGAAGGAAGGATTACTATTTTTCCTGAGAGATGATTTTCACTTTTTCGTGATGTGATGAACTCCCTCATTTTCAGTGCACACTACCCTTTCCTCAGCTACTTTTTGGGTTGACCTACTATTTTTAGTAAGAACCCATATAGGTCAATTTAACTATTTTCTTCTCCTGGACAATCATTTTGGCTTCTTGGTGATCTTGGGTACACATTGCTTTCACCACAACTACTTTTGATGATGACTTTCAAAACATAGCAAGTCATGTATAGGAAAACTTACTATTTTTAGAAAGTGTGTTTCCAGTGCTTGATTTGTCAATCAAAACATAATTTTTTAGACTTGTCTCATCATTACGATGACAAATCCTCTGAATTTCACATAGTTTTTCCCACTAGAATGTCAGGAAATAAATTTTAAAATTTTAACCTGGCAATGGCTTCGAGGCACAGAGCTACATGGTGGCCATTAATGGAGCTCAAAATTTGTAGGTATTGGTTTTTTTCTCCATTTATGATGAAAACAACTCCATTGTGATAGGTTTTTCATTTGGATCTCATGTGTAAGTTTTTAGCTCGTTTCCATTTTTGGAATGATGGGAAATCTGATGAATGTGAGTTCGGTGCACGAAGTGAGGATTTTGTTGGAGAAAATGATTCTAGGCACCATTTGACCTCTGGTTTATTGCATCTCGATCATCTTAAAAAATGTGGAATTCTGCAAAAGACGACACCTCGATCTCGACTTGTATCTTGTGAGATATGAAGATTTCTCGATCGAGTGACTTCACGGTTATCTGGCAAAAAACATTCATTTTCTTCTCGTTCTTCAATTTTTCACTCCACTTTTCATCATTCCTTCCCCTAAAAACTATGTATTTTCATGGACTTGGTGTTTATGTGGCCATGACGGAGCTGGTTTTAGAGCAAAAATGGTGGACCAGGTGTCTAGACAATCATGCACGGAGCCATGGCAAGGTAAGAAGCTTGTGAAGGAGAAATGAGAGGGGAAAAATGGCTAAGTGTCGGATTCAAAATATTCATAAAAAATGAACGTGGAAGGGTGGGATGCAATTTTTTCATTTCTGATTTCCCTGACCTAAGGGACATGAGGGACATCAAATTCCATGGTGAGTCAAGAGGATGACTTTGTGTCCTCGATCCGATGGCAAGGGATTTACTTGAAAAAACCCTAGAAGCACTTGGGGGCTAAAAGCTCGGTCACGTGGATGACTAAAGGACTCCTGCATAGGGGATGGATGCATTTTTTGATGTCTTATGTCCCTAACCTTAGGGATGTGAGGGACATAAAATTCCATAGTGGTCCTGGAGCTGACACATGTCCTCGATCTGACAACGGCAGGGAATTAGAGCTCCAAAAATGCACCTGGGGGCTGAACTGTCAAATCTAACAGTCGCATGAGGGTCCCAAAGGTCACATGGGTGATGCACGTATTTTTCTAACATTTATGTAACTGACACATCATGAACGTTAGGGACATAAAATCCCACCATTCTCCTAGTGCTGACACGTGTCCTCCTCAAAAATTGACTAACTCCCAAACATGTCTCCAAGAGGGTAACTTGGAACGATGATAACTTGAGCTCCCGATGGAATTTATTGGTGAAATTTTATATGATCCTTGACTGGAAAATGGAATTTTGAATCCAATGGTGGGTGTATCATGTCTTGATTAATTCATTATGATCCCTTAAAAATGGAATTTTGATTTGGTACTCCACTTATTCTCTGAAGAAAATTTACCTGCAAAACCCTATGCGCTAAAGTGTTGTAAAAAATATGATTTCACCATCATGTAGGTCTTGGAATCCTATCTTTGTTGAGTGATTTTTTTTACTCCTAACTCCATCCATGGAGCTCTCAGAATCAGCTTCTGAAGCTCAACGGTTGTTTTGGCCTGTGTACTGACTAGGCTTGTGAACCCTAATTTTGATGAAACTACCCCAACTATCTTCGAAATCTTCCCCAAACCTTCCAAAATCACATTTCCATGATGTTCCTAATGCCTTTGAATCTCATCTATGTCCACTTAGAATTTGGCTTTCTTTTCTTGCTCCACTCTAGGATTTGATCTACTAGCTCACTAGGAAGGCCAGTGATAGCCCTTCCCATGACTTCTCTATAGCAAGCAACTTTTCAATGAACTCCTAAAATCACCTAGGGGAGTGATTTGAATTTCCTAAATCACCTAGGGGAATGAGATAACATTAGATCAAGGGGTGAACTTGGATTGAATGGGTGGACCTAGGGTGTATCTACAGAATGATAGGAACATGAAAAAATTGGTACACTTGGGTATAGTTGTCGTGCTTGGAAATTGTTAATTTCCTTATTGCACATTTGCATGACAACAACTGGCTCTAGCTTGGGGGACATGACATGGACTGAGCGCAGTGAAAACATGGCATGTGAAGAATCCAAAAATATCAACTTTAAACCATATAATCCATTGACCAGTGCCTTATCCATTGGGCCCTATGGAGTCATGTAAAACTTACAAAAGAGAGAGAGAGAGAGAGAAAGAAGGAAACACACAACACACACAAAAGTGAAAAAGGAAACACACACACACACAAGAAGAAGGAAACACACAACAGAAAGGGAAACACACCTAACAATCACCTATGGTACAGGGCGGGGGACAACCCGCTTTCACTGAAGCATTTTCTTGTTTCTCAAAAGTTACCCGTGAGTGGGAAACACTGAGTGATGTTGTTCTGTGAAGCCATTGACTGGTTCAAGAAAAGTAACCTCCTTTCCTTAATTGTTTATGGAAGCTAGGTGCTTCCATGATTTTCCTTTTACTTTGTAGGAGTGATTCCATGTGAGCTTCTTGATGCTCATGAGTCTTCTCTTGGAAATTCCACTACCTTCATGTTCTTTGAAATTGGTTTCATAGTGCCAGTTGCCTTCCATGTTTATCCATATAGTTGATTCTCCATCGAGCATCTCATCGCTGCCCCAAAGCTGATTTTCATTCCAATTCCTTGGATATTCTGAGTTACTTTCTTTCCCGGGTCTATGCTCATTGAAATCTTCTCCATGAGAAACATTTGATTCATCCTTTATCTCTTACTCCACTATGAGGCATTTGAGTACTGATAGGAGGATCAGAGGAAGACTCATACTTGTCTTGTATGTCCATGACACGAGTGAAGATGATCAAGAATCAGCTCAGGGTCTTCTAAAACTTCTACTGCATCCAAGATTTCTTTACATGGAGTTATGCTTCGTTGTTTCTTGCAACTCCTCTTTGTACACCTTTGAAGAATATTTATTTTTTAGCTCAAGGAAACTATCTAGAGGGATTACCTCATCATCTTGGGAATCACTGCACTTACCAATCCTTCATCAAAAATAACTTCATCTTCAGAGGTCTCGAAACTCCTTTCTTCAATTTCTTCATCATGGAAAGAGTCTTCATCTTCAAATGGGAAAGAAAATATCTCCATTTCGTTATTGCATCCATTAACCATTAGCTCAAGAGTGGCATCATATTTTTCATCTTCCTTATCTCAATATGGCCAACCTTCACATTGGTTAAGGCTTCCAAATCAGCTTTATGCTTGTCTTGCAGATTCGTGGCTTACATCAGGAGTTTGAGACTGAGCTTGGGGGTCCTTAGTTTCTTCCACGGCTCTTAGTAGTTCTTGTATGGAGATTTCTTTCAAGCCTTTCATGGGATCATTCACAAGACTGATTTTCTCTCTCCATAGATGGCATGAACTAAGATCATCTTCATCTCCAAATGGGAATGAGAATAACCTCCTCATCTTGGATAAACATATAAGCTGATTTTTCTTACTGAAAATCATCAAGAACCATCTCCTCTTCCTCATGGTTTGCATCATCTGGTAATTCAAGGCTGCCCTCTTGTAACTCGAATCTCCTCAATGCTTCTTTAAAATCCAAATCTCTTCTGAGAAGGACATGTCTGGACCTATCAAGATGGGGATATCCTCTTCCTCCTCGGTTTGACACAAAGTGATTCATCTGTCCATGCTACCTTGATACAAGATGTTAGCTTCCAAGGATTTCAGAATTTCATACTGTGTACCTCATCTTCTTCTCATGGGAAGCAATTTATCCATGTCTCCCTTCACTGGTATGGTTGTGGATGACCAATTCATGTGAATTTTCCCTCCCAAGTCTCAGACAGAAACTTCTACTCAACAAAATTCTGAATGAGGCTAGGGACATCTGCTACCAAAATCATCACTGAAATTTTTTTGTCTGGAAATTTGGCGAGATCCACCTGTGCATCTTTGATCTTCCCTACAAGTGGGAAATCTTTTGACTCCAAAGAGTAACAAGAGCCACTGGGTGGAGTCATGGTGAGTTTGAGATATTTGGACAACCTTCACAGGCATGAAATTATCCGAGGCACCCGAATCTATTATGCAGTTGTTCAATACATATTCTCCAACAAGAAGGGAGACATAGAAAGGTTCAACTTTATCAGTATTTGATGCACTTAGAGAAAGCATGTTATGTGAGGGAGGTGTAGGTGGGTTTGGTAGTATTCCTTTAGGATGAGGAGCTACATCATTGGGTGTTAGACTACCATTTCTGATGTATTCAACAAAACCTCTCAAACTTGTTCAAGATGGGTCTACAAATATTCGGTTTCAGTGAATTTAACTTTGGATTTGATTCATATATTATATGAAGTCAAAGGGAGACAGATGCAGAACAAGGGGGGTGAAGGGACTGATTTTGGAGTCTAGATAGCTTAAGAGAAAGATTTTATGTTTGAGGAATGGAGGGTATTTTGAATGGCACACTAGGAGATTTCAAGGTATTATATTTTGTAGGAGCAGATTTAGATTTAGAAATGGAAGAGGAATTGGAAAACTTACTTGGAATAGAAAGAGTCTTCTTACTTGCTATAGGGTCAGGATTTAACAATGCAAAATTCATGGAAGATGGAAGTGGGGATCCTCGACTGATTATTTTGTTTTGCAGAGTCGCCATAGGAGGATCATCAACCTTCTTTTTCCTTTTGCAGCAGTGGAGGGAGATGCTCTTTTCTTAGTACTAAGAACGAGTGAATACCGCACATGAGAAATCAGGTACACATCCTCTTCATCTTCTTCATCACCTCTGAGAATACTCACAAAATCTGATTTGTCTATCGTTCTCAAGTTCATCAATCTCTGAGGAAGTTTCCACCTTCACTTTCTTGTTCAAGATCTTCTTCACTTTCTTGAAATATGTAATTTACGTTCACAGGTGGGGCCTCTAAGGTCAAGCCTTTCGGGGTGATCCTACAATCTGATTTTTGTTGCTTCTTTGGGAAGAAACTCGTTCAAATATCTCCCTCCTCAATGATGCCATTTCATTTGCAAATTTTTACAATGATGGATTGGTTCTCTCATCTCTAGGATGTTGGTGTCTTTCCCTTTGATGGATTCTTGATCTTTCTAGAGAGGATGAGATCATCATCAAGTTCAATGGCCATCCTTTGTGCTTCTACAATGTTCCTTGGTTGGGCTCTTCATAGAAAAAATCCTACTTCTAATGATTGAGAATTGATGAAGAATCTCTTGATATTGTTTTCAGATGGCGAATCTTCTTTCAGGTATCCTACAAAGCAACTGTTCAAAGTGAGCCATGAAGTCTCTCATAGTTTCACTTTCTACTTTCTTCATTTGAGCCAACTGCACCAAGAGGTCCTCATTAGTCTTTAGTTGATTTAAATCTCTCTTTGAAGGAAGTCCTTGATGTCATTCCAACCAGTGATGGATCGGGCAGGCAGGAGGTAGAACCATTCTACTATTTTTTTTGGAGAGACTCCATGAACAATCTTACAACAACATCTTCATGTTGGACACCAAGAATTCCACATGATTTCATGAAGGAAGTGATGTGTTCTTCAAGATGTTGTGTGTTTTCACCTTTGAACTTTGGCAAATTTCTTATGGGAACTTGTTGGTAGATCATGAAGAGGGGGTTCAAGAGAAATGGGCCTGTATTTCTTCCCCATAGAACAATGGGTTGAGGTCTTTCTACTTCATCTTCCATTGTCATTTCTTCTTCTGCTTCAGCTCTTATACAAATTATTATTCAAATTATTCTTATTTCAGGAATTCAATGCTCAATGGTGGTTAAAAAAATGGGAGTCAATTTGAAGTGGGAAGTATCAACAGGAGTTTGGATAGGATTTCAAGGTGAACTGTTTGAAGAGCCAGATGAGACAGGAGGCTTGAAGAGAAGAAGTATGGATTATCTCTAATTCTTTCTTGTTGATTTTTCAAAGCCTCAAAATAATGGAAACAACACTTTCCTCTCGACCTTTTTAACCTGGTGTATCTTCCTTCAGCCAGCTTTTGGAAATTCTTGAAGTGGGAATATGAAAAGAAACTATGGAATATGAAAATTCACATGTGAGAATTGATAGTGTATCTTCAACAATAGATTTTCATGAACGCTTTTTTTGGTTTTTTCAAGTATTTACTTTTTTGCAATTTTCAAGACCTTGCGGTCATATTTTGGGTGCAGATGTTGCTAAATCTACCCCGTGGTGGGAGCCAAAAACTATTACTGAGAAATTTTTTTAGGTGGAAAAACTTGTGGATTTCTTGCCAATGCTCTGGGAATTTAAGTCCCTCTACTTAACCAGTGTAACTACCAGTATTATGCATGCATGAGAAAATGTGGATTTCAACCTGTGGTGGCCTTTCGACTGGGGATTCAACAGGGGCACTCCACTGAACCTTGCGGAAAAGATTACAATCCCCTTGTAAGGAAGACTTTCTCTTCTAGAGAGGGAAAGGGGAGTGAGAAATTAGATAGGAGAACTAATGTTGCAGGTAGAAAATCCAGATTCTTGCACACACTAATTATAAACTTTAACACATGCATTTATGAGAGGAAAAAATCTACAGCATGGCAACAAGACCAAATAGAATTTATGACCCCAACAAAGTATCATCGAAACCCCTTAGTCAAAGAAAGCTAGAAACTCCTGACTCTTCCTGTATTGCATTTCTTAACTGCAGAAGTTGTACATAGTATGGGAATGGAAGAAATTAGAGAGTGGAGGAAAGTAGAAGAAAATGGCTATCTCCTTTGCTTTCTCTAAGTACAATGCATCTCTTGAGTTTACAAGATCAATTGACCAACACTTTGAAATGGGAATGGATTTACAATTTATAGAATGAGAGGTGACTTATAATCTACCCCCAATGCTTTTGCATATGCCTATTCGTAACTTATCAAATATTTATATCCCTACAAAATATTAAGTCCCTTTTATTATACATACATTATGTTTCTAAATTCACTTTTAGGTGACTTAAAGGCATATAAAAAAGTGAAAACCCCAACATGAAATTAGAATATTGGAAAGTGACAGAAATTTGGGGGGAAGAGGATAGAGAAAGAGAGAGAGAAGAAGTAGAGGAAAATCATTCCACGATGAACTCCCTCACAATTAGTTGATCCTCGTTGAGTGGAAAGCTCCCAATGACGTGACAACTCTGAACCTCTTTGAACTACATTGCACACTATGAAACTCCTTCAAATATTGTCTCAAGAATGATCTCTCCAAGTTGAGTGAACTATTCCGCTGATGACCGCAAATCCCAGCCTGTCCTACATATGATATAGTGTTTTTAGTAAGAGTCTGATTTTTTCCTCTTCTCTGACCATCATGATGTGATGAACTCCCTCATTAGATCATGTGCACACTACCTTTGCCTCAATCTACTTTTTAGGTTGACCTACTATTTTTAGTAAGCACCCATATAGGGAACTTACTATTTTTAGTAAGTGGTCATTTTAACTATTTTCTGCTCCGGATAATCATTCTAGCTTCATTGGTGATCTTTAGGTACACACTGCCTTTTCATAACTACTTTTGATGATGACTTACCAAACATAACAAGTCTGTTATAGGAAAACTTACTATTTTTTAGAAAGTGTGTTTCTAGTGCTCCATTGGTTTATGAGGAAACTTATTTTTTAGACTCATCTCATTTTCATGATCACTATCCTTCCATTTTCACATAATTTTTCCCACTAAAATGTCAGAGAAATAAATTTTGAAAATTTCACCTGGCACATGGCTTTGAGCACAGAGCTGCTATTGACGGCCATTAATGGAGCTCAAAATTTTACACAGTCTGGTTTTTGTCTCCATTTGTGATGAAAACAAACTGCATTTTGATATGTTTTTCATTTGCAGCTCGTGTGCAAGTTTTTTAGCTCAATCGGATCATTAGATTGTTGGGAAATCTGAAAAACGCGAGTTGGGGCATGTAAAGTGGGATTTTGTTGGAGAAAAATGATCTCAGAGAACCATTTTACCTAAACCGTTTATTGCATCATGATCATATTGAAAAATTTGTACTTTCTTGATAAGATTGAAACCTCGATCCAACTTGTATCTTGTGAGATATGAATCATTTCTCGATCAGGATGACTTCACGACTATCTGGAAAAAAACCTTCATTTTCTTCTCGTTCTTCATTTCTTCATCACTTTTCTATGATATCACTTCCCCTAATACATGTATTTTCATGGTAGTGGAGAGTTTATGTGACCATGGAAAAGTGGTTTAAATCAATAATGGTGAACCGGGTGTATGGATAATCATGCACGAAGCCATGGCAAGGTGACAATATTTCCCCTAAAGGAGAAATGAGGGGGAAGAAACAATTAAGTGTCAGATTTGAATATTCCAAAATGAACATGCAAGGGTGGGGTGAACAAATTCATTTCTGATTTCCCTGAACTCAAGGATGTGATGGACATCAAATTCCATGAGTGAGTCAAGAGGACGAAACGTGTCCTCATTATTCGACAGCGACAGGATATTTGCTTAAAAAAGCACTAGAAGCACAGGAGGGCTGAAAGCCAGTCACATGGATGACAAAAGGAATCCCCATAGGAGCTGGGCACATTTTTCCATGTCTATTTTCCCTAACCTCAAGGATTCAAGGGACATAAAATTCCACAGTGGTCTTGGAGTTGACACATGTCCTCAATCCGACGTTAGGGAATTTGAGCTCCAAAAATACACCTGGAGGCTAAACCGTCAAGTTTGAAGGTCACATAAGGGTCCCAGTGGTCACATGGGGGTTAGGCACATTTTTCCAAGGTTGATGTAGCTGACCTCAAGGACTTCAGGGACATAAAATTCCACCAGGATCCTGGAGCTGACACATGTCCTCTCAGAATTTGGCTAAGTCCCAAACACACTCCAAGAGGGCAACTTGTGATGATGATATCTTGAGCTCCCAATGGATGTTTTTGGAAACATTTTATATTATCTTAACTAGAAATGGAATTTTTAATCCAATGGTGGGGGTCTCTTGTTCTTTATTCATCCATTTGATCCCTTGAAAACTCATAATTGTGATTTGGTACTCCACCTATGCCTAAGAAAAACATCCTATAGATCTGATGCACCCAAGTTTTGTAAAAAATATGATTTCACCATAATTGTAGGTATTGGAATCCTATTTCTAGTGATATTTTGTTTTAATCCTAACTCCATCTGGAGCTCTCGGAACCAATTTTTTCGAAGCTCAGCGGTTGTTTTTTCATGTGCACTGACTAGGCCTGTGAACCCTAATTCTGGCGAAACTACCCCAAATTCTCTAAAAACTTCAAAAATCTTCTTAATTTATTCCCATGATGTTCCTATGCATTTTAATCACTTCCACATTCTATTTTGGATTTTCTTCTCCGCTCCTTAGAGTTTTATCTAGTCCTCAGAAGGCCAGTGATAGCCCTTCCCATGACTACCTATAGCTTGTAAATTTTGATGAACTCATAAAATCACCTAGGGGTTGATTTTACCTTCCTAAATCACCTAGGGGAATGATATTAACATTGATTCGAGAGGTTACTAAAGATTGATTTGGATAGACCTAGGGTGTCATGGAATGATAGGACTTGAAAAACTTGGTACAGGTGTATCAGTTGTCGTGCTTGGGAACTATCAATTTCCATATTGCACATTTGCATGACAACAACGCACTTGTGATCTTACAGTTCTTACATGGATATTGAAGGTTTTATCTAATAATTTTTTATCATGCGCTACATCTCTCATCTAGCGAACCTCAATCATTTCTCAATGACGCATTATTTATTTTCGTGGTTCATTCTTGACTATTGAGGGATCTTAACCAAATGAATCTAATCATCTATATGTTAGGGGGTCATCGTTACTTAATTTTATACACTCATGTTGCTTCCATTCCACATCCCACCACAGCTCCAGATGACATTCAATTCATCTCATACACTCATACTGCTTCCATTCCACATGCTTCCACCACTCCATGCCGACTTGGTCTTTTGTAGGTGAGTACTCTCACCTTCACCCCTGATGACGCACTTTTGTTCTTATAGTTCTTACATGACTGTTGATGGTTTTCTTTAAGAATTTTTCATCACGTTCTACATTTCTCATCTAGCATACCTCAATCATTTCCCAATGACACACTCTTACTTTTTATGTTTCATTCTTAAATATTAAGGGATATTAACCAAATGAACCTAATCATCCATATGTTGGGGGCGCATCTGCCTATCCATGTCCTCCAGTGGCATCACTTGAACCCTCTCCCTATCAACTAGAAACCTCAATATATGATATACATCCTCCAATATCACTGTCATCTCCCTAGTAAGAAACCAAAAGGTACATGTGTCTGTACACAATCTCTCACATAGTCCAGTCAACATAGGCATATTATGGTGCACAACCCCCATCCATGCTATATTTCGTAGGCCAGAACAGTCCATAACATCCCACTCATCATCTGACAAGCCTAATCCAAGAAACATTCACAAATGGTGCCCACCGTGAAAATCCCTCAAGTGAATATCCATCTAGACAACACAAAACAACAAAAAATGATGCGTTAAACACCTTATAGGTACAAAAACATGCAGTTATCATATTCATATACATAAAAAATTTCATTTTTCATCATTCTAGACTAAACACATACATTTTGGACCAGGGCACCCAGATGCAAGACTGGGGCACCCATGATCAAGACATTAGCGCCCAAATCTAGGTGCTCCTATCCTAGGGGTCACTAGCACCCTCACTACTATTGTCTGAGTATAAAGGGCCAAGAAAATTAAATTTCTAAAAATTACAAAAATTTACTAAAAATGACTCATACAACATACAGTTTTTAAAGAACATCAAACTTACCAACTCCGTAGTCATGTGTGACGCTACGACAGTTGCCACCCTCTCAAACCAGCTAGGACTTGATGCTCTCACTTGTGGTATCTTCACTCACCTTGTCCTCACTTTCGTAATCACGTAAACAAAAAATAAAGATATTCATTACTTTTTCACTTTACTATTTATAGTTCCTTTTTCACCCACAATACTAAAGTTATTATTTTGGACACATTTTCCCAACTAATACACATTACATCGTTTTCACCGTATCTTGAGCATTTCTACTCTGATTTACACCCATTTTACAAAATTCTTTATAGAATTTCTCCTACCACCACATTTAACATGTTACGTGCACTTCATCTTTCCTTACACTTATCTTCCAACCAAATCATACACATTTTTGTGATTTCTATTACTTTTCTATCTATTGCAAGTTTACTTTCAGCTTATCATTTGTTCTTCTCATCGCTTCCCCTTTTGCCGAAAGGGGGGCATATCATTGGGGTCATCCTATAATTTCCCTTATATCACTGTGCATTTAAAACATTACCAACGCGATAATTTCAAAGAAGTTACTAATTCACCACGCGATACTTCACCAATAACTCCCCCTAATCACCTAATGTGGGGGAAACAAACGAATAATTTTTCTATATGGTATTCCACTAAATCCCCATAATGACCTATTTGGGGACAACAAGAAAATAAAAAAACATCATTCAACGTGATTATTCACCAATTTCTATTGACTTCCCCCTAATGACCTAATTTTGGGGTAACTAGCGTAAAACCTCGCCAAGAGTAATCAGTCAATGCATTCATATTCCTAAAAATAAAAAACCGTATAGTTCTATCAATATAAAGTTAACACAATTGGCCTCCTAGATGACATAACTTGGGAGTTACATATGACATCCTAGATGACTTAACTTAAGAGATTACATTTATCACTTTCTTAGATGACCTAACTTGGGAAACTATTCTACATCTCGCGTTCACCTCCAAATGACTCAACTTGGAATCTTTCTCACATTTGTGTGCTCACTTCAAAATGGCCTAACTTGAAAGCCATCACATTGTGGAAACACCCATGGAGTGGGAGTAAAAGTGTCTTTCCTATACCACTTCTATATGGGTCAATTGTTTGATCAAAATTATCTGGATCCAAAAACCATTACATCTTTGATCTAAGTCTGTCTACAATGGCTAGATGTTGAGGATGTAATTAGAGATTGGATAATAGCACAATTTTCTCTCTACACACTTCCTCTAGTGGAAAGACACCCAAATTCTATGGTTAACAATTTTTATACATGCGTTCGAGTCGGGAACTGATCACTCCCTATCCCACCTCATCGTCATCATATAATCTAATCATCACTCTTGTTTAGTACACTTCATCATATTATCACCCTTTTCATTATGTTGCATGGATCAACCTGTGTATCCATGGTTTCAACCTCTTCTACTACATATCTGTGTATTCTACTACAATAGGGGCTTCTCCATATTTCTCTCAGGAACGCATCTCTCTCTACTTTATGTTACTGAGATTTCTCTCACCAACATAAAGTGGGGGAAAATGTAGTCACAAAATCAAGAACTTACTATTACATATATACCACCAGGTATGTTATTTTTATATATGGATATCATGTAAGAAAAATATTCACTAATGACTCATCCCTTATTCTTGTCATTAGTTAGTTGGTCATCATTGTCATTTATCTCACACATTCGTTAGTTATGTTTCTATCTAAATTTTTTCTAATTTTCAAGCGAAGCAACATCACATATTTGACATGGAGCTTAGAGACAAATAGATCATAATGTGTGTTTTTTTGTAGCTGGGGATGAGATCTAACTGGCCCTTTATCACTCATATTTTTGGAGAGATGGATAACACCTTCAAGATGATTTGACCTATCCTCACTACTTTAGGTCGTGCCTTTCAACTAGGATGAGAGGACCCATAGTGTAACCTCTATTTGATGAAGGAGATGGAGATATCCTTCCTTTTCACAAATTTTATGAAGAAAACCTTGGGAAAATATGGTCAATACTCTATAATTAACTCTCAAGAGCTGTCACGTTTAAAAGATGGAGATACTTTCAAAACAATGCTGAGGTTACTAAAGACATTATGGGATCTCAATTGTTCTGCATATTTTAGCAAATAGATTTTGTTCCATTGTTGATATACAGGGAAAACAGGGGTAGTTCAAAATGAATTCATGATTTTTGAATAATTTTGGTGGGAGATCAAGTAGGATAAATTTGATTATACCAGATCTCTAAGAAACTTCACAATAATGGACAACTCAACAACAGAAAGCTTCAAAATAGTTAAGATGTTCCTTCAACTAGAAGGTGTGCTTCAGTGGAGGCCCATACCAGCACGTTTTCACACAATCTTTGAGAATCTAGCATGAAGGCTTGAGTTAAAAGACTCAATTAAACACCAAAATCTCTTATCAATCATGCCTAAGGTACACCCAAAGACTTACAAACAATATTTATCAACAAATGACAGTGGAGTGATTTTAAATTTGTTTATCTCATCATAGGATGAAGGATCTTCTTGAAATGAAATTGTAAATTGCCACTAAATTTTCACAGGGATGATATCCTGTGTGATTTAGCAAAGATTTCAATAAGAACAAAAGAAACCATTTACAAACATTTTGAAACAAAGCAGACACAAATTGCTAGAGATTGAACATAAATTAATTTCAAAATTGCTTAGATTCATCAACAGGGGAAAGCTTCTAGAGAAATCTCAATGCTCATCAATGGCTATACATCTGCAACCAACTTGACATGATATAAAATCTAACACAAAAGGAATTAATAGGTATCTCAGATTGGTCTCTCAGGAAGACGGATTTCTCAAATTTTCTCTTAAGAATTCAACCCCCAACCATTTATAAGAGTATTCTCATTACATTTATACATTTTACTCACTCAATTTTCCCCCCAAAATTTTAGGGACCTTTGCTTGTTACCAATTTTGCCTCATAAAGTGACATTTAACAAATTCACATCCGAAAGCTGCTAGGTGGACCAATTGTGAATTGATCACATTTCTCAAACCCTCAACTAATGACTAGGATTTCATACCACAACCTTTTTTATATTCGATTTAATCATTCTGATTCTTTCATGCAAGAAATCCTTGTTTTAATCATTTTCCGGAGGCTCTATACAGATGGATCTAGCAGGTAATCCTTTTTTCCCTTGAGGCAACACCTTTTTCATCTTTTGCACCTGTAACCTCCATCATTTCAACCATTTCCCTCTCTTTCCTCTGCCAACTCTAGCCCGCATCTATCTTCTCATGTAATTCCCATTTTTGCAAGTGCCCGAGTAATTCCAGCTTCAAAATATCGATCTTAACAACCCTTGGACTCAAAAATTAAGTTTTGAATCCTTTCAATGGAACTTTGCAGACAAAAATGATAAGGAATTTCATTAAAAAAATGATGAAAACCAGTGCATATTCGCATCTCCAGGATTCTTGGAGTAAAATTGGTGGAAAAACAGACGCAATGCACCACATCCATTGATTCTTCCCTTATATACTTTATTTTATAGCTGTCCATGTATTTCCTTGGCACAACTACAAAGGAGAAGTACAGGGGAAAGTTTCCAAAGAAGCACGCACCTTCCACGTGACCTAGGCCCAAGAAAAATGCCTTTTGGCCTTTGAAAAGTCTCAGTGTAAAAAGGATCCAGCGGAAGCCTCCACGTGTCTCAATGGTACACTTTGAGATGGTCCCCAAAAGTGGAGACCCCAAACAAGCACGGGCTCACCACGTGTCTCAGTCTAGCAAAGTTGATAAAAAAATTGAAGGATCAGCAGAAGGCGCCATGTGTCTAGGGTTCGAGATAGTTTTCCTTGGCCGTAGAAAAGTCCAAGCAAGGGAAGAGTGAGTGGAAGCCTCCAAGTTTCCTCCTGGCACTTCTTCAAAATAAAATTTAGGGGCTGGTCCTCAAATAGGTGTGTTCCCTCCATGTGTCCTAGGCCTTTCAAAATTTCTTTGAAAATTTTAAGTACAGAGCGGAGCCGGTGGAAGCCTCCACATGTCTCCCTATTGCAATTATTATGGTGGGACCTTGATGTGGATCCTTAAATGAGTACAGACCCTCCACGTGTCCATGGTCTGCCAAAACTATACCGACCGCATGAAAAAAACTTTCTAAGTTGGGCAAGGCAGCAGAAACCTCCACGTGTCTCCCTAGCACAACTCCAAGGCCAAACCAAAACGGAAAATTTTCAGATGAGCGTCGGCCCTCCACGTGGAAAAGCTTTGAGTATAAAGCGGGCCTTAGAGGTTCAAAGTTCCCCACTGAGCCGCATCCAACTAGAAAGATCCACGTTGCCAAAGATGTTGAGATGTAAATTTGACGGGGAAAAACACACCCGTCAAATCGTAAAATGCAGGAAAATGACCATTTGATCCCAGAAATGAATCTTTCTTTCAAAACAAATAATTTGGAAAAGATACATGGACCAAATACAATCCTCCAAGCCACATCCAATCATGTTTCCACATATATTTGGGACAATAATGACAGGGGACAACAAAACGTGACTGTGGAAAATGGAAGGAAAGGAAAAAACCTTATTTTTCACCCAAGTTACAGATTATTTTCACATGGACAGAGGAATGAAAAAAAAAATTGTACTTTAAGTGATCCTCAACCAAGGAAGGGACTGATCATGGAAACCAAATGGATGATAGAGTTTTCATGCATCAATACGGGGAGAAAGAAAAAATGACAGCACCCACAAACTGAAGAACTTTAAGGACAAATGGGGTGAGACCAAATTGAGCACCAACATCAGCTACGACTCAGGGATGGGCACTCCCTGTGAGTGCCACAAGAACAAATAGTAGAGAAAGTGAAAAAAACACACCATTGGGAAATGGAGTCAAAGAATAAGCTTGCATAGTAGAACAATAATAACTAACTCCCCCAAGGATGAACCAAGAAACCAACAAAACAGCCTCCAAGGACAAAGACAAAAAAAATAAAAAAACACGAAAGTAGAAAGAAACCAAAAGACTATACACTGTATAATGGAGTATACCTTGATTCTGAGAAATCAACTAAGGAAATGTTTCAAATTCCTACCATTAACAGGAAATTAAAGAAGTTCCCTATATAAGTCTTTTAGGAAGAAGGTATTTTCACCAATTCGAATGTTAATTGAATTAGGGCCCATCCACAAATGCATCAAATTTACCATGATTTCCCTTATCTTCATGCGTGCTATCCCATAATAACACAAGATCCCCAATGCTGAAAGCTCTTGGAGTCACCCTCTTGTCAAATAACTTCTTCAACTTTTCTCTGAACTTCACATTCTGTTGATTGGATGGCCATCTCTCTTCATCTAACTCAATAATCTGATTGATTCAAAAATCATATGGATTAACTTCTTGATCTTCAATTTGTTGAACAAACTAAAATGAAGATAATTGCAAATGAAGGGGTAGTAAAGCTTGAGTTCCATTTACCAACTCAAATGGGCTTTTACCAGTAGCTCTTTTGCTAGTGATTCTGTCATCCCAAACAGAAAACTTCAGTTGCTCACTCCACTTCTTTTTTTTCAGCTCCAAGGTTCTTCTAATGATCTTCAACAATTTTTTATTGTTAGACTCAGATTTTCCATTTCCTTGGGGATTGTAGTTAGAAGCATATGTCAAATTGATTCCATACTCTTTGCACATTATCATCAAAGGTTTGGATTTGAAATTCATGGCATTATCAGCAATAATCTTAGTTGGTACTCCAAATCTGCATATGATTTGATTCAACATGAAGTCCATGATGACTTGGTGTGTTGTTTTCTTGGTGGGGATTGCTTCCACCCACTTAGTAAAATAATCAGTGGCTACAAGAATCCATTTATGACCAGCACTATAAGGATAAGATATTTCCCTATGAAATCCATTCCCCATTGTCTAAATGGGGCTTCAACTGATACAGGCTACAAAGGAAGGGATCCTGAAGCTATCAGTCTTCAAGAAAAATCCTGACAACTGTCACATTTCCTAACCAATAGAGTTGTATCTTTAAAGAAATTTTTCCGCCAATAACCAGCCCTCAAGATTTTATGTGTTGTAATTCTTCCAATGAAATTTCCCCCACAAACTCCTCCATGGAGATCAGCAATTACCTTTGAAGCTTCATCCTTAGCAATGCATCTTAAGAGCACTCCTTCCGAGTTCTTCCAAGCTAACCCAAAATCAGTAATGACATATTTTTGAGAGGCTAACTTAAGAGCTCTTTTCTGATTTTTACTCAAATATTCAGGGAAGCATACATGTCTCAGATAAAATATTATATCCTTGTACCATTCATATCTTACCAAATTTTCAAGGACATCCACCCTTTCTCCTTCTACTTCATTCACCTCAATAGTTTGCAAGTTACTCCCATCCATAAGCTTAGCTAGGCCATAAACTCTTATCAATTTCGCAGTTTGGATATCCATGTCATATTCATGCAACTTGTTTACCCATCTACATCTTTTTCTTGAGACCTCCATCTCTAATAAGATATCTTTCACCATGGTGTGGGGAACATAAGCAACAACTTTAGAGCTCAATATGTAAGGTCTAAAAACCTTTGTTTCTTTCACCAAGGAAAATTCTTGCTTCTCCATGATGGTGTACTTGAACTAAACTCCTTGCAATGCCTTACTAAAAAAGGCAATTGGTCTCTCAGCCCCTTCATCATCCTTCTACAACAAGACAGATGCAATGGTTTTTCCTGAAGCAAAAGAAAACATTTGAAAAGGATTCTTGTAATTTAGAGCTACCAAAACAGGGGCATGCTTTAATGCTTCTTTGATCCCATTGAAAGCTTGAATGGAAGCTTCTTCCCATTTGACAACTTGGTCCTTCTTAAGCATACTAGTAATGGGGATGGTCAGCTCAGCAAAGTTAGACACAAATCTTCTAATAAAGTTTATTTTTCCAAAGAAGGATTGAACTCCCTTCTTAGTTCTTGGAATTGGAACCTTGCTTATGGCTTCCACTCTTTTGGGATCAATCATGAACCCTTCCTTTGATATAATTTGACCACACAGCTTTTCCTTTTGTACTCAAAAATGGAACTTCTTGGGATTCAATGACATGTCATACTTTCTACACCTTAATAGAATTATATCCAAGTGTTGAAAGTGATCATTTCTTTTTCTAGAAAATACAGTTACATCATCTTGATAAACAACAATGAAATCAATAATATAAATAGAAAACGCTACATCCATTTCTCTTTGGAAAGTTTCTCCAGCATTCATTAAGCCAAATGGCATCCTTACACAGGCATAAGTTCCCCAAGGAGTGGTAAATGTAGTCTTTATTATTTCTAACTCCTTCACAAAAACTTGATTATAGCCAGAGAAACCATCCAAAGTGGATGAAAATTCAGAACCAATTACCAATTGTAGCATATTCTCCATGTTTGGCAGAGGGTAATTATCTTTTAATGATGCTTTATTAAGGTTCTTAAATTCTACAAATAACCTTATATCACCATTCTTTTTTCTAAAAGGTACTGAATTTACAACCCAAAGAAGAGTACCTTGTGGACTGAATGATCCCTCCATCCCTCAACTTCTTCAATTCTTGTTGCATTTTCGAAGAAAGGACCAAATTAATGGACCTCTATTTTTTCTGAAAGGCTTGGCATTAGATTCAAGAGGAACCTCATGTTGGAACAAATCTTCCCTATATTCCTTCAACACAGAGTACGACCAAGCTAGGAAATCTTGATATTTCTTCAACAATTGAACATAGGACATCTTCTTTTCCTTGCTCAGATTGTTTCCTAACCAAATTTTACATTGTTTTTTCTTTGTGCCTAGGTCTTGCTCTTCCATATATCTTGAAACTGACATACTTCTATTAATAATGCAATCATCATTATCAAATTTTGATTCAAGTGCCACCAAAACCTCTGGGAATCATGTTTGTCTTCAACTAGATGATGTCTTTGCCAAATAAAGTTTCCTTTCCTTTAGCAGCACACACCATTAGTTCCCAATCTATATTTTGGTCAGAAAACTCACCTTGGTTTTGCAGAAACTGTTTCACCTGGGCATCATCATGAAACACTTGCCAATTTTTAACGTTTTTAGGGAAAGATGGCCTTGTTAGTATTTCAACATCATACTCACAAAATGGAGATACTATACAATTCCTAAATCTGAATCCTGGCACTACTAACTTGTCTGCAACAAAATTAAAATTTCTATCATGTTGCACAATATTAAAAGAGTCAAACATTTCAATCAAATCCTAGACTCCATGCTTGTATCGTTTCATTCTCTGATTTTTAGTAGCATACAGTTTTCTAATTTGCTTGACAATCAGTTCTAAATCCCCTTTGACAATGATCTCCTTTACACCATATTTCCATGCAATTCTCAAACCTAATAACAATGCTTCATATTTAGCAATTTTGTTAGTGCATTCAAAGTTGAGTTTGAAAGAAAAAAGAAACTCTTGCTGGCCTCTAGAAATCAGAACAATGCCAACACCATTTCCAAACTTGGAACAAGCTCCATCGAATAACAAGGTCCAAGGAAAACCTACTTGTTCAAGGAATTTACATTGATCAATCTTGTGCTCTTTTCCATCAGTAAACCCAAAAAATTTATCAGCATCTACATCAGCATCCAACACTTCATAAGAGGCATTATTGGGATCTTCAATGAGGTGCAACATCTTCTTCTCTCCATACAGCTTTACAAGGCTGCCTTCAATTGGAATGGTGGCAAAATGCATATCCATCTGAACACTTCCACCAACACTTGCAACCCACTTTCTTGATAATAGGATGCCCCATTTGGTAGGGAAATCAACAATAACAACATCAAGTTTCAAGTTCTTACCCAGAAAAGCTGCAATTTTTACCGCCAAACCTTTTACACATCCTAAAATTGGCACCTCTCTAGAATCCATTGCAGTACACTTGCCATAAGTTGATATCACTTTAATGATCAATTCATTCATGATCTCTAGAGGCATAACATTGCATGATGCTCCAAAATCAAACATACAATTGTGCAAAAGTCTATCCTTAATAATAAACATTGTAAAACACGGATCAACATTTAATTGAGACTCAACCAAAGATGTTCCCAAGTAAAATTCTATTGGTTCACCTATCTCTTCCAATGCTGGTGGTTTTTATGGGTCTGTAATGTTTGGAGGAGGAGTATTTACATTATTTATATTTCTACCTTGGGTACTCATATCTTCTGCCAACCCCAAATACTCAAAGGCCCTCTTCTTGTGCTCAGGAATCCTAAACAGTTCATCAATTGGGACAAAAATCTTGATCTGACTCAAGACTTGGGAAATGTCATAAGGAATGTTTTTTGGCGAAGTATAATTTGGAGAAAGATTGAAAAACTCATTGGATGGCACAAGATTTTTCACATTTTGGGCATGGGTGGGAACATGAGTTCTACTTGAGACAATAAGGCCTTTTCCAGATGCATATTTCTTTGGAGTTTCTTTTAGGAAATTGGTGAGAACTGGGGTTTTTCGTTTGTCTTAAGGCCCTGCCCCTTTGACAACTTTACTTCTTGTGTTATACTCTTTTTCTTGGGAAACAACAATATTCATTAACAGTTGTCTATCCTCTTCTAATGGGATTCCTCCATCATACTTCTTAATCATTAGAGCTCTTAGGTACTCAAAATCATTATTAGGAAGTTCAAAATATTGTACCATATCTATTTCTAAAGTATGATAGGGAGGAAGAAGAGGTACCCAGTGAATGCAATCCCAAAAACTTGTAGTATTTCTTGCACTTATTACCTCATTTGAAGTTGTTCCTTTTTGTGATCTTGTAGAGAAGTCCACCATGCATGCATCATCATCAGTGTTTTCACCATCATATGCTTCTTCAACTTGTTGATCTACTTCACATGGTGGGTGGGGTAAGAAACATTTGTCACACCAATCAATTTGATTTGTCTCTTCAACAACAACAACTCTTTCATTTAGAGGATCAAGCACTACTCTATTCTCCCAAGCTTGGGGTTGTCTAGCTCCCTTGGGTCCTTTACCTCTTTCATCAGATCTCTGATCATTTCTAGGATGATTTGCAAATCTGTCTTGTCCTTATTACCTATGCTGACCTTGAGAACCTTGTCCAATTCATTTTTCTTCCCTGGCTAGCTTGTAAGATATTTCTTTGACAACTCCGACAAAAGTCTTTACAACTTCCTCAAGATCCATAGCCTTACTTGATTGAGGCTTCTCTGGGTTAATCAGTTTAACACTCTCCCTCTTAAGAGGTTTTCTAACTACTTTAATTTTGTTCTCAATTTTCAGAGCCATGGTAAAGGCATGCCTCAAAGTTCTAGGGTTCTTATCCCTCAAATAGTAAGTAGCTTTCTTATCAAATGCATCTGAATACCTTATTAGACATGATTCATCACATGGCCTCAAATTAACAGACAATCTTCTCAATGTTTTGTTAAATATTGTATTAAAATCATGCACTTATTCATTAGGATTATTTTTTATATTTTAAAACTCTGATAAAAGAAACCTAGGGTTTGTTTTATCACCATACTACATTCTAAAAGAATTCTTCATCTCTATCCAAGAATCAATGGAATTATCTGGCAAATATTTATACCAGTCCCTTGAATCTTCTTCTAGAGTATGGATAAACAATTTAATGTATACATCCTCAAATTCTATTTCAAATTCCTCCATCATATTGACAAAGAGCTTCAAGTGTTGATCACTAGTGATTGCATTATTTACTTGAAACTTAGGAAATCTATTTCTTACATCTTGTGGCATAGCATTTGGATAGCGAGCCATACCTCTAAAATTGATGGGACCAAAAGTATTAACAAAAAGTGGAGATCTAGGTGGAGGCTAAGCCATATTATTTTGAGGAAGTGATCTTACAAGAGAAACAAAATGACGAGTGAGGGGTCTATGTGGTACAGGGATGTAATTTTCATAATGATTGCCCTCTAAAGGCTCTGTTTTTTGGAAAACTCTATCAAATTTGGAAAATACCGAGGCAAATTGAGAAGAAAATTTTTTAAATACAAAAGGACCCTCTCCAGATGGAGAATTCAATTCAACAAAGAGACTACCTGATTCAGAATAACTTGAGGAAGTATTGCAATCTTCGATCACATGTTGATTAGTTTCAGCAATGGAGATCTCTTTTCTTGATGCTTGATATCCAACAACCTTTAAAATTCTTCTTCCTTCTAAATTAGACATTCCCAACTCTTGAAACAACCTTTTACTAGGGTCCCTAGTAAAGACTAATCTTCTTCCTTCCAGCTTTGCAGAGATTAATTACAAATCTTACTTGATATATGTTAAGACATTGGTATTTATTAATAATTTAAATAGCACGGAGTCACCACTAAGGATTTTCACCTTAATTTGTGCAAATTCACTATAAAATACCTATCAAATGTCTGTCAATACCAGATTCATGCAAATCTTACAAGATCTGCTATTCTTCTACCCAAATTTATCAATGATGATACAAACTTTAGTGCAATAACTGTATAAGCTACAAATATTACACTCATAACTACAACTTTAAACAATTCTTACAGATCTGAACAGATAATGATGTTTCAGCAATGTATTAGCACTTAGATCATGTAAGAGACATTACCAAGGTTTGTACGTGTACACATTTGTTCAAATATTCCTCGGCAACGGCACCACGTGAGCTTTTTTTTCACATAAATAAATCTCGGAGCTCAAATAATCCCCGGAAACACAAATCAGATCCCCGGAAACGATGCCATTAGTGTTGGTATCCAAATTTGTTCTGTTTTTCAAGCTGAGTAGCATCAAATATTCGACATGGAGCTTAGAGTAAGATAGATCATAATATGTATCATTTTCAAGCTGGGGATGAGATCTAACTGGCCCTTTGTCACTCAGATTTGTGGGCAGATGGATAACACCCTTAAGAGGATTTGACCTACCCTCACTGATTTAGGTCATGCCTTTTAACCAGGATGAGAGGACTTGTAGTGTAACCTTTGTTTGATGAAGGAGATGGATATATCCTTCTTTTACACAAATTTTATGAAGAAAACCTTGGGAAATACGGTCAATACTCCATAACTTAAATCTCAAGAGTTGTCAAGTCTAAAATATGGAGATACTTTCAAAACAAGGCTGAGGTTACTAAAGACATTATGGGATCCTGATTGTTCTGCATATTTTAGTAAATAGATTTTATTCCTTTGTTGATATTCAAGGAAAATAGGGGTAGTTTAGGATGGATTCATGGTTTTTGAATAATTTTGGTGGGAGATCAAGTAGGATAAAATTGATTATACCATATCTTTGAGAAACTTCAAAACAATGGACAACTAAACAATAGAAATATTCAGAATAGTTAAGATGTTCCTTCAACCAGAAGATGTGCTTCAATGGAGGCCCATATCAGCACATTTTCACATAATCTTTGAGAATATAACACAAAGGATCAAGTTAAAAGACTCAATTAAATAGAAAAATATCTGATCAATCACGCCTAAGGTGCACCTAAAGACTTACAGAAAATCTTTATCAACAAATGACAGTGGAGTGATTTTAAATTTGTTTATCTCATCAGAGGATTAAGGCTCTTCTTGAAATGAAATTGCAAATGCCACTAAATTTTCA
Organism: Taxus chinensis; assembly: GCA_019776745.2. Lineage (NCBI taxonomy): Eukaryota > Viridiplantae > Streptophyta > Pinopsida > Cupressales > Taxaceae > Taxus > Taxus chinensis. The sequence continues at coordinate 793,621,717 of CM034148.1, forward strand.
CAGGGATGATATCCTGTGTGATTTCACAAAGATTTCAATGTAATATTACAATAGAACAAAAGAAACCATTTGCATACATTCTAAAACAAAGTAGACACAAATCGCTAGAGATTGAACATAAATTAATTTCAAAATTACTTAGATTCATTAGCAGGGGAAAGCTTCCAGAGAAATCTCAGTGCTTGTCAATGGCTATACATCCGCAACTAACTTGACATGATATAAAATCTAACATAGAAAGAATTAACAAGATATTCTCAAATTGGTCTCTCATGAAGACGGATTTCTCAAATTTTCTCTTAAGAATTCAGCCCCCGACCATTTGCAAGAGTATTCTCATTGCATTCATACATTTAACTCACTCAATTTTCCCCCCCAAAAGAGAAGAATATTCAAGGGACATTTTCTTATTACCAAATTGCCTAAGAAAGTGACATTTAATAAATTCACATCCAAAAGCTGCCAGGTGGACCAATTGTGAATTGATCATGTTTCTCAAACCCTCAACTAATGACTAGGATGTTGTTATCCAAAATGAGCCCTTTCCTTATTTTAGCTAACTTGCCTTCATTCTTTCCTTCCTTGTGCTTCAACTTCAATTTTCACACATTAGAAAATATAAAAAGGTTCTGGAAATGGCTTCATCTGATAGGATTTTTCTTCCCCTTTCCAGAAAGGTAAAGAAGTCCTCCTAAATCCTTGTATTTTTTGAGTTATGGCTTGGTGGAGTTTGGAGGGAAAATTCACCAAGGTGGACCCGCGGGAAAAATTTTGGCACTTAGCCTTTTGGCTAAGAAACTCAAAGGGAAAATTTCGGCCTGAAAGCCCGTAAGGAAATGAAATGATGCCACGTGTTAGGAAGGAGTGAAGGGGGCGGAAGAACTTCAAGTTTTTTTTGGCGTTTGGTCAAAATGCGTGAAAAGCAAAAACGGAAGCGCATCCCTGCCGAGCAATGTGAATATGCCATGTGTCCATTCAACAGCGGGTAGTGGGGGTCAGAGAAAATTTGATGATTTTCCCTTTTTGGTAAAAAAACACAAAAGGCATGAGTTGAACCGCATCTCCGCACTAGATCAGAATGTGCCACGTGTCCACATTAGCAGCGGAGTGGTGGGGCCACGGAGGATTTTTGGAAAATTTTCCAATTTTGCAGAAGGGGCAAAATGTTGTTTTGAAGCCACGGATCAACTAGAGGGTGCCACGTGTCATCAGAGGAGTGGGGCATGGAGATTTTTTGGGAAATTTTTCCAATTTGAAAAAAGAGGGAAAAAGTTCAAATTTCGGCCCGCGAACCCGATTTTGCCCTAATTTTGCCATTTTTGCCCTAAATCTTCAAAGGGCCATATCTTTCGCACCAGAGCTTGGTTTTTCACGATTTTGGTATCCTTGGAAAGCTGGTGAAATTATCCACATGATGGACCCTTCAAATTTAAATTTTGATGGAGATTTGTGGGAGAAAAATGGAAAAATGTCTCTAGCACGGGAAAAAATGAAGAACCGACCCCCAACCACCAAAATTAATGAAGTATGGCATTTGTTTCTTCTCCAGCATGGCCGAATGCATCGAAAAATGGATTTTTGAGGGTGCCCTTGCTATTTTAATGAATCTTGTTAGTGGTTGAAGATGTCAAATCAAATTTTCCCATGTTTTCTCATTTCTTCATTCTGTTCGAGTGATAAAAGCTAGTTTTGTCTCATTTTGTAAAAGTTGTTCATCATTCTTCTCTGCCTCTCCCTTCTTTTCTTCCCCAGGATCAAAAATAGAGGTTGAACCTCCTCCCCTACTCTGTAATGGAATTTTTCCTCTTACCTATGAAATGATGTTTTGTGTAAACTTCTGGAGCAATAAAAAATGTGTTTTGTGATGCATCTGTCCATCCTTGCTTGTTTTTTGGTTGTTTTCTTCTTGCCTCTCTTCATTGCAGGTATTTGTGCATGTTTGGATGTTCATTACAAGTTTTGTGAGCTTGTATTCATGGATTTTTGGAACATTTTCTATGTGAAATCCATCTTTGGTATGTGATGCACTTGTCCATCCTTCCATTGCTCACCTCTCTTTGTTTACATGGCAGTTTTGATAGATGATTAACATTTTCCTTCTCGGGTGTATCACCGTTTTAGTGTAGGATTTCATTTTTTGCATTGTTTTCTCTCTCTCTCCTTAGTCCCTTGGAAGTTAGATTAGGATTATATTAGCTTGTCTGCACTGGAATAGCTTGTGACAAGTAGTTTAGGAAGAGGAACCGGCCTTCTTTGGAGATCTTTCCCCATTTGCAAATGTCCCACACTTTTGGAAAGTTCAATGGTGTGCAATCACACCAAATGACATTACCTTAGAAAATCATATCAATAGGTCATTTTGGGGGTGCTATGAATTTTCACTAATAGTTTTGGCATGCCCGGTGGGACACTGGGGTTAGATATTTCATCTTCTCTTAGTGTCTCATGCAAAAAACAACAAATCTTACACCACCGTGCGCCACTAACAGTTTTGGCATGCCCAGTGGGATCTTAGAGGTCTTCCACTTCAAATTTTGTAGATTGGTGTGTTCCTGTGAAGATTTCAGCCTTTGGAGGCACTTTTAATCACATCTGGCGACTCCATCTGATCAATAACTCATTCTCTGAAGTTGCAGACCTATTTTCCATCCATTTTCATTCATTCTTCTTTCCATCTCTTCCATCTTCTTCCATTCCATGAATTTTTGCAATCATGACTTCATTTCCATCATGGAATTCACATTTACAACAACATTATATTCCACCTCCAACATGTTTTACAACTCCTTCAAATCAGCATTTTGAACAAATTCAAAATCATCATGCTTACCCATATGAGCAATACCAAAATTAGTTTGGTTATGAAACATATCAAGAGCAAGGGTACACATGCAATGAGGGAATTCAAGAAGAAAATGCAGATTTCTTGGAGAAGATCCAAAAGATGGAGATTGGCATGGTGCAATCAAGAGCAACAACTCAAATGGAGGCTTTCAGAATTGGTTTCAGAGCACCCTGTCCATGGGGAGGCCCTTTTCCAAGACACTTCAGCCCTCAGGAGAAGCTGGACTTCATGATTGAGATGTTGCCCCAACTTGCACAATGGATAGTAGAGATAGAGGCCTATAAACTTGGTGTCAGGCAACCTTGTCAATGGGTAAATCCTACACCATCATCTGGTAATTTTATCTCTACTCCTCAAGCAGCACCATCTCATTTTGAATGCCAAATTCCAAATCTACCCCATGCTACCCCAAGTGTTGATTTCATTTCTCCATTCCCTATTCTTCCACCTCATCTCAATTCTTCTATCCCTTTCCCTTCCAAACAGTCATCCCCTCCACAAGAATACAAAGAAATACCTTCCACTCCAACCACCACAAAATTTTCATCTCTTCCACCACCACAAACAAATGAAAAATGGTTGAATCCCAACCCACTCCTTCTCTTGCCTTCCCAAATCCATGTTGGGAAAATGAAAATCAGAAAACCAGTCAAGGAGGATAGCAAGAAGAGGAGCCCAACAGAAAATAAATGACAAACAATCTGAAGAGTTGGGTTCTTAAATTTGGGATAACAAAGATCCCCTTGATGGTTAAGCCAATGGAGGAGGTCAAGGTTGAAGAACAAGTGGTGGCCAAGGCTGATTTTGTCACAGCAGAAGAAGAGCAAAAAGAAGAAGTGGATCAGCAATCAATTTGCTCAGAATGTAGTGTCCATGTTGGCACTCTACTTGAAGGAAATGTTGATCCAATTCAAGTTGCACAATCAGCCATGGAAGAGGAAAGCTCTAAAAGAGATCTTGCAGCCCCAACTTGTCCTCTAGAGCAGCAGATTGAAGAGTTTGATTTGTCAAACTTCATGCTAGAGGAAGAGTTCAATCAAGAGCAATATTTTCCTTCAAGCAGAAGAGGAAGGAGAAGCTACTCCAAATCCAAAAGAAGAGGAGCACATTCCAGCTGTGGAGGAGAAAAATGTAGATCCAAAAGCTTTGAACACAAAATAGGCTATAGAAGAACCTTCAGTTCTTCCCTCTACTTCATTCTCTTCAAGCTCCAACGTTGAAGAAGATTTTGATCTTTCAAACTTCATCTTTGAGAATGAAGATAAACATGGTGAACAAGTTCCAAATCAAAAGAACACCATGGAAGAGGTTGAACATTTGCAGTAGGACAGCAATGAGGTAGTTTATCTGTTAGATTTGGAGGACTTTTTTGATGGAGAGGAACTAGTTGAAATCACATTGTTTTCTCCTTCATCATCCATCTTCCAAACACAAGAACCTGCTGCCATAAAGGAAGGAGAGCATTCATTTGCAATATCTTGCATTTTATAGCAGCTCTTTGGAATCAAGGTTGGAAGATTTAAATCTTCCATGTTCCTTCATTGGAGGAAGAAGAGAAAAAGCATGAGGATTCCATCATTTCTTCCACACCATCCACCCAAGAAGGTCTACAAGAAGACTCCATTTTTGGAGTTAGATTTCAGAGAAATGGGCACATCAATTGGACCAGACCTTGCCCAATCAGGTATTTGGATTCATTGGAGCCAAAGGAGAAGCCAAAACTAGTCATGATTGCTTCTGAGCATGAGGATGAGCTACAAAGTACCAAGGATCAGCTGCAATACCTCTACAATCCAAATGTAGAGCAACTAAAAGACATATATCAATTTGTTTTCAGCTGACACCTTGCTAATTTGGGTAGAAGACCAGCTTCTTGTTGATTTTCCACTCATCCAACCAGCCATGTTCAGCTGCCAAATCAATTGCATGGCTGCCAATTTTGAAGAAGGGAAGCTATTTAGCACAACCAGTTGCAGGGTTTGTTTAGCTTACCTTTGCTCTTGGTTAGAGTAGAGTAGGTAGGTTTTCTTTCAGTAGAATAAGTGCTTGTGCACACTCTGCATGTTCCACTTGGAGCATGTATAATTTCTAATTTTGTACATAGTTGTTTGGTACTGTTTTGGTTGCTCTTGCACAGTCCATTTCAGTGGCTTTTGGTGAAGATCAACTCCAAATTTTAGTGGGTTTCCAAGTGGCTCAGAGGTCAGATTTTCATAGTTTGGATCATAATCAGGTTATCAGGCTTGACTCCATGCCCAATGGATGCTTCAAAGGCCACTGATCATTCATCTAGCAGGCAGATGACCCCTGAGAGTCACCAAATTGTTATCCAAAATGAGCCCTCTACTTATTTTGGCTAACTTGCCTTCATTTTTTCCTTCCTTGTGCTTCAACTTCAATTTTCACACATTACAAGCACTCAAAAGGTTATAGAAATGGACTTCATCAGATAGATATTTCTCTTCCCCTTTCCAGAAAGGTAAAGAAGTCCTCTTAACTCCTTGTATTTTTTGAGTTATGGCTCGACAGAGTTTGGAGGGAAAATTTGCCAAGGCGGACCCATAGGAAAATTTTTGGCACTTAGCCTTTTGGCTAAGAAACTCAAAGGGAAACATTCAGGCCAGAAAGTCTGAAAGGGAAATGAAATGATGCCATGTGTCAGGGCGGAGTGATGGCGGTGGAAGGACTTCAATTTTTTGGCAACTTGGCGTTTGGTCAAAATTCTCAAAGGCAAAAATGGAAGCGCATCCCCGCCGAGCAATGTGAAGATGCCACGTGTCTAGTCAACAGCGGGAGGTCAGGGCGTCGAGAGGGATTTTGGAATTTTTTCCATTTTTGGTGCAAAAACACAAAAGGTAATAAGTTGAACCACATCTCCTACACCAAATCAGAATGTGCCACATGTCCACATAAGCAGCGGAGCGGCGGGGCCGCGGAGGATTTTTGGAAAATTTTCCAATTTTCGCAAAAGGGGAAAAATGTTGTTTTGAAGCCACGGATCAACCAGAGGGTGCCACAGTGTCATCAGAGGAGTGGGGCATAGGATTTTTTTTGGGAAATTTTTCCAATTTGAAAAAAGAGGGAAAAAGTTCAAATTTCAGCCCGTGAACCCGATTTTTGCCCTAATTTTGCCATTTTTGCCCTAAATCTTCAGAGGGGCATATCTTTCACACCAGAGCTTAATTTTTCATGATTTTGGTATCATTGGAAAGCTAGTGAAATTATCCACATGATGGACCCTTCAATTTTAAATTTTTATGGAGATTTCTTGGGATAAAATGGGAAAATGTATCTGGCACAGGAAAAAATGTAGAACCGGCCCCAACCACCAAAATTAATGAAGTATGGGCGTTCGTTTCTTCTCTAGCATCGGCCGAATGCATCTAAAAAATGGATTTTTGAGGGGTTCCCTTGTTGTTTTAATGAATCTTATTAGTGGTTGGAGATGTCAAATCAAATTTTCCCGTGTTTTCTCATTTCATTCATTCTGTTCGAGCGATAAAAGCTAGTTTTGGCTCATTTTACAAAAGTTGTTCATCATTCTTCTCTGCCTCTCCCTTATTTTCTTCCCTAGGGTCGAAAATGGAGTTTGAACCTCCTCCCCTGCTCTGTAATGGAATTTTTTCCTCTTACCCGTGAAATGATGATTTTGTGCAAACTTTTGGAGCAATAAAAAATGTGTTTTGTGATGCATTTTCCATCCTTGCTCATTTTTTGGTTGTTTTCTTCTTGCCTCTCTTCATTGCAGGTATTTGTGCATGTTTGGATGTTCATTGCAGGTTTTGGAGCTTATGTTCATGGAGTTTTGGAACAATTTTCTATGTGAAATCCATCTTTGGTCTGTGATGCACTTGTCCATCCTTTCCATTGCTCACCTCTCTTTGTTTCCATGGCAATTTTGATAGATGATCAACATTTTCCTTCTCTGGTGTATCACCATTTTAGTGTAGGCTCTATTTTTTACCTTAGTTTTATTTCTCTCCCTGGTCTCCTTGGAAGTTAGATTAGGATTAGATTAGCTTGCCTTGCACTAGAATAGCTTGTGGCAGGTAGTTTAGGAAGAGGAACCAGCCTTCTCTGGAGAGCTTTCCCCATTTAGCAAAGGTCCCACACTTTGAGAAACCTCAATGTTGTGTAATCACACCAAATGACATTTGCCTTAGAAAAGTAGATCCATAGGTCACTTGTGATTCGGTGATAACAATTCACAGTTAGTGATTAATGCGAAGCCATGATACTCTTTGGAATAGTCACTTGATGATCATTCATGATTTTGTCATGGGAGTCTTCAAATCCTTGTTTCCCAATGATTTTTTAGGATTACCTCTGTCCACATGAGATATGACAGGTCATATCCTACTTGGTTCCCTGGAGCGGAGCGTATCTCATGCGTGTCATATTAGGATGACTACAACCTAAGCTATGTCAGATCAAGTTGCAATTATAGGTCTCTTTCCTCTGAGAAATTCCTGCCCCGCATCCTAATGTATCTCTGATGGGGTACATTCCAACAATTTTTATGAATAAGAAGGACGAGCATATTTTGTGTTCAAAATGTTAACCTTACCGACAATCCTGAACAAAGCAATGATCAACAAACGCTTTCCCTTCATCACATTCAGATGGCATTTATTTAGACAAAGATGACAAGGGAGATACCATTATTTTCAATGATAGACCTTAAGTTGTGCTTATCATTCGCATCTCCAGGATTCTTGGAACAAAAATGGTTGATATCACAAGACCCAGTGCTTTCATAAACCATTGATATCTTCCACTACGAGTTCATAGTTGTGCCATTTGGTTTAATGAATGCGTCCTGCATGTATTCCTTGGCTTCGACTGCAATGCAGTATATTCATAGGGGAAAGTTTCTATACTATTTTGTGCCTTCCACGTGCCTTGGGCCTAAGAATGATACCTTTTGGCCTTTTACTCATGCATCAGTGTAAAAAGGAGCCAATGAGGAGCATCTTCACCATGTTCTACAATGGTGCACTTCGAGATGGTCCCCAACTATAGTGGAGAACTTGGAGAAGCATGGGCTCACCATTTTTCTCAGTCTAGCAGAGTTGATAAAAATATTTTAGGCTCAGCAGAAGGTGCCATGTGTTTGAAAATGGTCTATCATAGTTAATCCTTGGCCGTTTGAAAAATCTAGGCAACTATCATGGATTGAGCCAGAAGCCAACCAATGTGTCCTCAGGTGTGGAACTTCATGGGATTGACAGGTTATTACAGGAGGTTTTTTCAGGATATTCTCTCATATAGGCATGCTCCCATCCCTACAATGTCCCAGGCCTTTCAAGAATTTCTTTGAAATGGTTAAGTATAGATGCATGAGCCGGGTGGAGGCCTCCACATGTCTCACTGATCAGGAATGAATTATGGTAGCACCCTGATTCATAGCAGTTCTATGAGCCCATACAGATCATGTATTCATATGTCTACCAAATATGCTTCACTAGGCCACATGGATAGGAGGTGTATTGATGTAGGAATGGTCGAGCAAGTAGCTCCTTGAGTCTCCCTAGCACAAGTCTAAGGCCATTATGAGCTCAATTAAGGTGAATTTTTTAGATGACCTGTGAGCCTTGCAACATGGATCCCATGCTTTGTACCATCTGGAAAAAATGGGCCATTAGGTAGAAGGTTCACAATCAGGAAAGATGCCATTTGAGTGTACCATACCTCTACACATAGCCCAGATCTCACAGGCCCATCAGATGACATTGAGATGTGAGATTCTGACGGGTGAGTATGATACCTGGTGATTGAGCATGTTAAAAAGGGAAGGAGAATGTACCATTACGGAGCACCTGGAGATGAATCTTTCTATGGTAAGACAGAGAATTAGGTACAATGATATTAGGACCAAATAGGATCCTCTATAGCTGAGCTCCAATCACATGATCCAGCTTATACCTTTCAGACTAGAGAAGAGTTCGAGTCTTAGAGACCCCAAAACGGGAAGTTTATGGATTTACATTATGAAGGTCAGAGGACCTGAGTATTCATCCCAGGGGTATAGATTCTGTGTCACCTAGATATGGAGGAATTAAGAAAGACACCCTTTTAGAGGAACATTTAAGTCAACCCTATTCAGCACATCAACGGACTGAAGAAGATGCACACCACATGGAAGACAAAGTTATCATGCATTAGAGATGGATTTGGAGACAGAATATAGACAACCTTTTTTGTCAAACTGAAGAACTTTAGAATGTCAGAACGGGGTCAGAGCAAACTGAGCATCAAGCAAGTAATTCAGCATGGTCTTCTAGTTATCTCTCATATTATACTTAGAGTGGAAATGGGATACCATTTCTATGGATTTCATACTTGGGGCTACCGATGTCGAGATATCACCGCAACACAATTATGGGGGTCACTATTTTTAAATTGACAAAAGTGGCTCATTTTTCTCTGGTGAAGACCACTGGTATCGATATCACAGTGTAGTGGCATAATTAATATTTGGATGTCGATAGTGACGGTTTTATGGTCATGATTCCACATAAGATCACTATTTTGTACTGTGAGTCCTTTATACACTGTCATACTTTTAGACCACCATGCAATTAGCTCTCGGGACGATATAGAACATTTCATACTCATTACCTTATGGGTGGACATTCTGACTATCAAGAGCTGGATAGTCTGAGTGGGTGAATCAGGATTGCATTAGAGAGCATTCTTCTAAATGTACGTCATGAATCATCAATCATAGATGGGAATAATATTTTACTTCAGTTGAGTTTTCTATACAACTTTATGCATCTTCCATCTGGCTATGTCCACCTACTTTTAGGATTTATATGGCAGAGAGTGAACGAATCCCTTGAGTTGGAACAGGTAATAGCAGTATACAAGTATCTCTGGTCCAACCATTGGGTACATAGATATGGAGAAACATTTCATCTTTATCAAAAGTCCATAATATTTCAATAGGCCTACGATAAGTCAGAAGAAGTATGCATATCAGAGGATAGTTGATTTTATAGGAATTTGATGATTTGTCATGAAGGTGTTCTTCATAGTTAGAACTTCATAAGAGCAACTATCCATTATTACAAAAGGCTCTAAGTTAGCTCTGAGATGTAAGGGTCCATTTGAGATCTTGGTAGCAAATCAAATCCCTTAGCCTACAGTGTAGCCTTTCCAATTAGATCTTGATCTCATGTCCATGACTAGTTTTCCATAGTTTCTATATTACATAAGATGACCATATGTAGATCCTTCTCATGTATTGGATTAGACCGCAGGTGCTCCAGGTATAGGAGTAGGAACATGTGATTGTGGAGTCCGTACACATTATCCTACACTGGACCTTGGGCCTTCAAGTCCCTGTCCTGATCTGATCAGGTAGTGAGTCCAGTGGGACATGTGATTAGCACTGTAGCTATATGGGAGGATGATATTACATGTAACGGGCCCTGTTTCAACACTTCTCATTTCAATGAATTCCATTTCATTTAAAGTATGAGTTTAAGGGGAGGGATTATTTAGTATGCCTACTCCTGCATTCAACACTTACCTGCGTATCTATTGTTATTACTAGTATCATCTGAGACTTACAGGATCATTATGATTCCTTAATCACTAGGTGTAGGGATGTGTAGGCTAGGTCGATAGGTACTATATAGCATATATTGGATTCCTAAAATATGTTAATAGTGATTATCATAGGATAATTTGATAAAATAATCAAATGATAGTGATTAGCTGATACACTGGGATATAATGATGGTTTTATACATGTTGATTTGGAATAAATTCTAGATTTATGACTAACAGGGTAATTATGTTCGTAATGCATTACCTAATAATAATTGATGTTCACGATTAGTCTATTATGACCTCATAGATGTTAGTAAAATGGTAGAGATCAAATTAATCATGTTTAAATTTTATACAGTTGATAGAATTTCCTAATCTTTGATGATGATTAATTATGGAGCAATGACCGTGCAATGATTTATTTCTAGGATGGTTATATGATGTAGCCTTGAGGGTATTGTTGTTTCTAGGTGGGGAGTAACAAGGTGGATATCACTGTACACCAAAATGAGGATAGGGTATAAAGTTAGTAGATACGAGATGATTAGAGGAAGATATGATTTGTAACATTTAGAGTCAAGATTGATTGAAGGGCTTGAATGTCCTATGTGTATGTTGGATTTGAGGATTAGAAAATAGGAGAGAGGATTAGAGGATTAGGAGGTTAGATAATTATGGGGTTGTTTATGCAATGGAGAAGATTGCACAAGCTATGTTAATGAGCTAAAGAACCTCAAGTAGCTCCATGATCTTACTCATCCTATGCATAACCATCAAGATAAGAGCTAAATAAGATAGCTAGCTATGCATATAATAAATTTGAAACAAAATTCAAACCCTAGCATATATACTACTCTAACTACTCCATGCATTGCTTAAAACATGAAAGTGAACCTAGTTAAACTTATGAGCAATCAAATATTATGTGTTGTTTTCTTCAATAGAGGTGAAGAATTCTCTCTAAAATGGCTACAAGACCAAGTTAGATACCTTCCTACTAACCTACTATGAAGTTTATGGATGCAAGATGGAGGAGCTTCAACAATGGAGGATAGCCAAGCTCAAATTCCTATTAGCTTAGCTAATGCAAATAAGTTCTGATGCCAATATCTCCAAATATCAGATATATTTTGTTATGAAAACAAGGGTGTAAGGTAGAGAGGGAGGGGTGACCATTATATTTATAGCTTTCCAAATGGGAAGATTTTGGAATTTGGGTGCATGTGGGACTAAAGCTCAAAAATCACTTTTAGATTAGATTAGGATAAACACGCTTTAGGCTTAGTTAAGCTTGGTTTAAGCTAGTTAACTAGAGTTTATGCTAGTTAAACTTGATTAGAAAGTGATTAGAGACTCATTGAGAGTTGGGAGGTGTTTGGATAACCTATTGGGATTGATAGATAGCCTACGAATCCAATAGAAAGTGGTTCTAGAGAGAACTAGGGAGGTTCTGAATGGTCGACAGGAGGAATGTTTAGCTAATAAGAGAGATATTAGCCATACAAGCTGAATATGGGAAGAATACGACCAAGAAGGTGTTGTGAATGGGCATCTGAGAATGGAGCGAAGAAGGGGGAATTAACGAAGTGTCGTCAATAACCTAAATGGGAGGAAATACTAAGTGTAAGCATATTATAGGTGTCTACATTTTCCCCTCTTTGGGGTGTCGTAAGTGACGTCACTTCAAAGAAAGTAGACAAGCATAAACAAGTAGAAATTTTTGAAGGGATAGAAGAAAAACGAGTAGAATGGATGATGCCCCCTCGATTGTTGATGGGGTGATGAAAGAAGTCGATCAATGATCAAAAGGATATGATAACAAGAGAACAAAAGAAATAATATTGTGATGAATAAGAAAAGAAAGGGTATATAGAAGAAAAAGGAGTGCGAGGAAGGGGGAATGAGATAACTTCCATCTCAATGCCTTTTAAACAACTTTATTTTTCATCATATTACTAAGAGATCTTCATCATCGGTTCTTGTTAAAAAAGAATGAACCAAAGTGTAGTATGACATGAAAAGCCATATATAAAAAAAATTCCATTGTTGAAAACACCAAATCCATGCAACATACAAAATTCAATGCAATACGGGAAAGTAAAATATTCCTAACTCCATGCAACATAAAAAATACAATGTAATACGAGAAAGTACAACAAGCTAACCTAACAAAGAGACAAGATGCAATGTTTTTGCTATCAAGATTCAGTTCCGACCTGTCTGAAAATTAATGGCAAGGGTAAAAAAAGGTGCCCAAAGCAAGGATACATGTGAGGGGGAATAACAGAGGACACTTCAGTCCTGATGAAAAAGTAATGTGCACTACGGCACAGTACCAAACAACTTGTTGTGCCCTAGAGTATAGACGAAGTAAGAAGCCAATCTTTTGTTGATGGAGGCTAGATCAAGATGATCCGTAAGTCATTGCACATGAATAGGTGAGAACCAAAGAGTGACATTTTGTAGGATGATTTTTTATTGTTTAGAAGTTTTCTTGAAACATATTTGAATGTTTTTTATTTTTCTAACATATTTGAATGTTTTGATTTTGAAAGTTTTCTAAAACTATGTACAGGAAGATGAGGAAGCGTGGATACCCCTAGCAATAGATGGGATGTACAAGGGCATAAGGCCATGTGTGAACAAGAAAGGTGAAGACTGCAAAAATTCCCCAGTGATTAGGTGGGAGTATTTAAAGGATCAAACTCTTCACATGTAGAAGCGGGACCCCAAGGCCATTATGGCTAGGTTCAACATGATGATGAACATAAACCAATGAAGTGTTGAGGAAGGAAGCAAGGTTGCCCCCAACGTAAGTTGGGCCTAAAAGCACATGATAGAAAGGAAGGAGAAGATTGTTTTTGTGAAAGGGGACAAAGGTGTCTGAAAACATGGCAAAAAAGTAATCCTATACACATGGATTTTTTGGACTGAAGTAGAAGAACTGATGTGAATGATATGAATTTAGCTTAGAAGCATCATGATGAAGAAGTGATTAGCCAAAGGCACAGAACTTGTGAGATAAGATAAGGACTAAAGTAAGAGTCTGAACAAAGTCCAAAAAAAAGATACTTTGTAACATACTAATCTTGCCTACTCATAGAGATCCAATGTGTGCACGTGGAATTTTAATTACCTCTTGAAGGGAATATTTAATAGACAACAAGTGAAGACACCCTAGCCAATGTGTACGAATGATTTATTTTGAAAGGCGATAGGTGATTTGTGAATGAAAGGTGGAAGGATAGTCGTACATTGCTCCACTACCAGCCAGACATCCATAGCCCCGACAGAGATGTATTTGATTATAATCACAACATTTCTCTACTGTCCAGTCAGGCATCCATAGCCCTGATAGAGATTATTGGAAATACCCCAAGAGAGAGTAATATATCAATTTGATCTTTTGCTTTTTAGCTTTTAGCTTTTGCTTTTTTAATTGATTTTGATTCGTTTGCTTTCTGAAAACTTATTTCAGCTCTCTTGTTTGATAAGTGGTTGAGAACCACATATGGCTTAACGGAAGGAGGTGGAAGTGATTACGTTATGACGAACATTGGTTAGTGTCAACAAATATGTCCAAAAAATTTCTTCGCAACAAGTTGATTATATGCAGATATGTGATAGGATCTCTAAGAGGTCAGTCGTTCTTTAATATACCAAGGTGATAAAAGAATCAGGGTCAAGTAGATACCATATAGATAAATGTCACAAAATGCGTGCAAAAAAGCTAACAAAAATATCACCAAAGGGATGAAAATGGTAGGAAGACTTGCAAAATAACAAGGAAGGGAAGAAAGAAACATCCATGTTTACGCAATACCTGATTGCAATGTTTGAGAAAATGTACCTTTTATTTTTTAATGTGTTTTCTCAATGTTTTTGGATTTTTGAATTATTTGCTATTTTTAGCTTTTCTGATAGTTTTTAGAAGGTTGAGACTAAAAAATTCACTATGCGTGGTAAGATCCAACAAAAATGTCTGCGACTTCTTTGATAAGAGAAACTAGGCATCGTTTTGCTTATCAAGCGTCATGTTATCTCCGACTCTCGATGATTGTGGTGAGCTTGTACTCAACAAATGACAGTGATTTATCCTAAAACAAGGATTCCGTATGCAGTGAGATTGAATTCCCCATCTAGAGGTTTATGCACTTTACGCCAGACTTGATGGTTACATTGATGTGCGTTCTTGAATCACGCTATATTTTTAACTTTAAGATCCTTTGATTTGTTAGGAGCTTTGGAGCTCCCAGAATTTTTGACCTGAGATTGATTAAGAAACTGTTTGGGTTTCTTATAAGCTAACGCGTGAGAAGGATATGGTCCAAGAATTGAAGAGGATGGGCTATGAGGAGGTGAGCCACTAATAGAAGATGACGAAGGGTTTCTAGAATATTTCCCTAAGATGGAAGAAGTTGGGATATGAGGACATGGCCCAAGACTAGAAGAATATGATGAAAGGTTGCTAGGGTGTGGACCAAGTATAGATGCGGAGGGACTATCGAAAGGGTTCCCATAGATAGAAGAGGAAGAAGTGCTAATTGTTTCACTCGGAATGTTTGGGCTTCTGGTGATAGAGTTGCTTCTATCCTTTCATTCCTTTTAGAAACAGATAAGGGTTGGGGCTAGGAGGAATACGTGTTGAATGTCGAGATGGTGTACGCGTACCGTAGAGAAAGATCAGGCTGACTGCGAAGAACTCCTTTTTGTCTTAGAAGGACTACCTGCAAATAAGAACACAAGACCACAAGATTTTGATTAGACAATAAATGAGGAAACTGCCTTG
Organism: Taxus chinensis; assembly: GCA_019776745.2. Lineage (NCBI taxonomy): Eukaryota > Viridiplantae > Streptophyta > Pinopsida > Cupressales > Taxaceae > Taxus > Taxus chinensis. Next base: position 793,636,911 of record CM034148.1, read on the forward strand.
GGCCCAGGAAATATAAAACTTCCTTTCGAAGGTGGTCAGTTTCCCTGCTAATACGAATTAACGCCAAAGACTGTAAAATATCAATTAAGTTGCTTTGTTGAAACAGGTAGGGGAAAGGCTGATTTCTGGTTTTAAACCACAGTAACCGATGCCGGTTACTGATAACCGATATCGGTAGGGTCTAGGATCTGTGGGTTAGTTGTATTGTGGAGTGGTTGTTGTTGTAGGGTAGCTGTGTTGTTTGTAAGGCTGGTATATGGGTGATATTAGGTAATGAGATGATGAGAGGTAGATGAAGGATAGTTAGATGCAATATGTTGCCGGGTAGTGGATCTAGGGATGGATTTGTGAGGACTATGATTCAAAATTCTAAGAACTTTTATTAAAAGGACATGCAAGATGTAACTTACTAGTTATTGACGAAGATGCAGGTCCAAGAACTCTGATGACAAAGGCAGAACTGAGGTAGGATGGCCTGACACACAGAAGATGAGATATCTCCCTCCCGATGATCAGCTAAGTATCACAGGGCTCTGGTATCCAGTTGTAGTCTTGGGGCTTGATCTCCTTTGCTACAAAACCCTTCTTGTCTCTTCACTTGTCTCTACTCAGCCAAGTAAAGATCCGGATTCTCTTGATCGCTCCTGATGCTCTCTCTCGATTCAAAAATCCTTCGAACTTTGTTTTTGGTTTGGGGAGCCCATTTACAGGGAACCAATGGCGGTTACGTAACCGACGGCAGTCGAGTAGGAACCGGTATCGGTAAGGAAAAAGCAAGCTATTTTTAGTAAAATAGCCCACTTTCCCTGCTTTTCTCCTGAGAGATCAGTTGTGGGCTTGGTCAAGTGACTAGAAGGTCTGTTTTAGGTGCGAGAAAGGGGTCCTTAGTCATGGTGTAGGTGTGGACCAAGTTATAGGTCTTAATTAGGTTAGTTTAGGGTTAGGACTAGGTCATGACGAGGTGGCAAAATGAGGTGGCAGGTAAGGTGATGTGGATTTATCAATTACAAGGTAATTAATAAATAATTTTGTAAGGTTTAGGTGATGAGGTTAGGTTGCGAAATGAGATGCGGGTCACAAGAGGTCGTAAGACACAAATTTGGTGTCTACATTAACCCCTTATTGTCGTGTAGCTTGTTTTGTAAAGCTGCACGGACAATAATATGAAGTGGTTTCTCCTATTAAGGGTATAGGTAATCCCCCTCAAATCTATCACAGATTGAGAGAACTTGAAATCAGGGATAGGGTTGATAAAGGGTAAATGGTGTAGAGATGATGGGGAGAAGGTGGGGTAAGTCTAAGGAAGCATACGCACGTTGAAATGCAATAGTGTGACTAGAGTGCATGATTTGACGAGAAAACCAGCAATGCATAGGCAAAGGTCGATATTTTATCCAAACAAGGGTGATATAATCCTGGTATCCAAGGCATAGGAAGTATCTCCAGGGTATATAACAGGTAAGGTACAGGAACGTCTAGGCATGTTCGGCAGTACCAAATGGTTGGTTTGGTTGAGATAAACGTCACGGTCGAGGTCTAGGCAAAGTTGGTCGACAGATCAAGTCAGGGACCCTAATCATGCTAAAACACGAACAGGTGAGCTTGATGGAACAAAAAGCTACATGATGGGTGGATAAAAGTGTATTTTGTTGATGTTGGGTAAGGTATTGAAGTGATATGGCCGTGGGTCGGGCCAAATTGTTGGGTTACGGCCTTGGGTCGGGCCGGATGGGTAGGGTGAGGCCTGGGGTCGGGCCAGATGGTTAGGGTGAGGCTTTGGGTCCGGCCAAGTTGTTGGGTTGAGGCCTTGGGTCGGGCCGGATGGTTAGGGTGAGGCCTTGGGTCGGGCCGGATAGGTAGGTTGAGGCCTTGGGTCGGGCCAAGTTGTTGGGTTGAGGCCTTGGATCGGGCCGGATGGTTAGGGTGAGGCCTTGGGTCGGGTCGGATAGGTAGGTTGAGGCCTTGGGTCGGGCCAAGTTGTTGGGTTGAGGCCTTGGGTCGGGCCGGATGGTTAGGGTGAGGCCTTGGGTCGGGCCAGATAGGTAGGTTGAGGCCTTGGGTCAGGCCAAGTTGTTGGGTGGCGGCCTTGGGTCGGGCCAAATGGTTAGGGTGAGGCCTTGGGTCGGGCCGGATAGGTGAACAAATGGTGCTCAGCAAAGGTGGATATAGGCGATGTTGGGAGAAAGGGCGATTAGTAAATAGGGGCAGAAAGTTGGATGAATAAAGAAAAAACTAATATCGGTTAGCTATGACCGGTACCGGTTAGGTAACCGATGCCGGTTCTTTAGGGCACGATGTGACCGGTGTCGGTTCTATGTTAAAAACCTATAAAAAGAAAAATACGGCCTATCATTGTCACATTTCTAATTTGAAAACCGATTTGGGGTGTCTGAGGTGGAATAGTGATATTGGTGCATTTGTTGGCTGAGGTGGCACTAGTTGAGTGGGGAAGTGAGTTGACTGGTGGGCCCGAGTGAGTAGCAGGCAGCAGTTGATTGGTAGAGGACCCAGCAAAGCAGAGTTTGAGTCATGGCACAGCCAGGAGGAGCAGGAGGTGCTGGACCAGCTGGACCACCACCACCTATCCCACCACGACGACGTGTCGTCGTACCGGTAGGTTCGAAACCCTTCATTATGTGAATTTAACGGTATTATGTTGTATTTGGGATTCGGGTAGGAATCTTAGATTTGGAGAAAATAATGAATAAATAGAAGTTATATGAAAAAAGGAAAGGGTAGATAGGCTAAATAGGCCAAGGCGGTTGGGTGGGTAGGTTTTTAGGGTGTTTGGGTGGGTATGTAGGGAGAAATAGGAAAAGAAATGAATTGGGTAGCCGCGCGGGTTCGGCTCGGCAATTTTTACAACGACCGATGTCGGTCACTAAGCAACCGACATCGGTCCAGAAAATCTAGGGGCAGGGTTGATCAGTGGTGACTGCTGCTGGTCGGTAGTTGACCAGAGTCGGTGGAGAGGAGACTGGGGTCGGTTATGGGTGACCGCTACCGGTTCGGAGTGATTTGTAGTTTTTTTCTTTTTTTTTGTGGTTTGGGTTATGTTTTGGTGTTGAATTGTTGGTTGTGGTTTAGGTGTAGTGAGTATGGTTTTGGGATGGGGTAGGGGTGTTTTGGTATGATTTAAGTTGTGTCGATTGTTGGATTTGGTTGTTTGGGTATCGTTTCGGTTTCGTGGTAGTATGATGTGTGTTGTTTTTCTGGGTGTGAAGAGGGAGGGGGATAAAAGGGGGTATAGAGGGTAAAGTAGATGTTGTGATAAAGAGTAGGGCTAATGTAGTGGGTTGGTTTTGCAGGCACGTCAGCAGCTGACGATGCGGGACAGGATGCCCCCACTGTTGAGCCGGATGCAACCACATGTGTTTGCAGCACACTGGTATATCATGCGCGAGGTGGGACTCGGCAGAGTCCAGCGATACAGAGCGATCGACAGAGATCATAGTTTGATGGTTGCCCTCATCGAGAGATGGGATGGGACTGGAGAGATGACCATCACATTGGAGGATGTGTATCACATCCTTCGATTACCTATCGATGGAGAGGCCATCTTTCAGGTGGATGCAGAGATAGCCATGGACAGCATCCTACAAGTTTTTGGGGATGCAGCCGCACGCTATTGACATATCACAGTGTGAGTATCGGGTATGGGGATATGTACCGTGCGCACCGACATGAGACACGGCTTGTCATGTTGATGATGATCGGGATCACCTGCTTCACCCTCCCAGACTCAGAGGGAGGCTGCTTTCCATGGGCGCTGATGGGGGGTACTACATGAGATGGTGGAGGAGCACACATGTTATGCTTGGGCACCATTATACCTGGTGCAGTTATATAGAGAGCTGTGGGGCTATCGCCGGATGAGGCGATTTGGGATTTGTTCGACATTTTTGCTTCACTGTTGGGCATATGAGCACATCATATGCATTAGACCAGTAGGATTACCCCAGCAGCTAGGGCCACAGGTCATATATAGATACGGCTTTCAGAGGTGGTTGGGGGTCGTGGGTCAGCCACGAGAAGTTCTTGTAGGGCGAGACGTTACTTACTACAGGTATTTATTAGAGGGCCTGATAGCGGTAGATATTGTATGGAGACCATATAGAGGTCATCACCCCCGTGGAGGAGCCTGAGGACAGTTGCAGTGGATCCAGTACACATTCTGGATAGCGGGACAGAGGCCGGGAGAGTATGAGAGGATACCCCTAGAGAGGGTACACAGGCAGATGGGGCTACGACAGGATGAGCCCCCTCACTTCCCTCAGTACCAGAAGGATGATGTAGAGGCCCCACTGCCTGCACCACAGCCCGTGGATCCAGATTGGGTTACTGAGAGGCTGGCAGATGACACTGTAGATGATGCTGGCTGTACGGGAGCATATATGGTTTGGTGGGCTGGTCAGAGAGCAGCGAGGGTAGCACAGCCTACACAGCCAGACTTAGTAGTGATGATAGTAGAGCGAGATCAGCTCAGGGGTCAGGTGCAGCTATTACAGGGGCAGCTGGCTACTACACAGGCACAGATAGGTGTTTTATAGGGGTAGCTAGCCTACAGGCTCGGGTACAAGCACAGGCACCACCACCAGCAGTGGCACAGCCACAGCCCCAGGCACAGGCAGGTACAGGTAGCACCACCACAGCGGTACAGCCATAGCCCCAGGCACAGGTACAGCAGTACCACCCCAGCCACAGGCACCACCAGCTGGCACCAGCACAGGCACAAGGGGCACTGGTAGTAGGAGTTAGGGGACCAGCCCCAACACCTACGGTGGCTTGGGATCGTTATATGGAGGCTAGAGCAGAGGCCCGGTATTATCAGGATATTCTTGATGGTACCGGGGCTGATTATCAGCCATATGCAGCACATAGAGCAGAGACCTCTCAGAGCCAGAGGTCTCAGGGAGGTGCAGCCACAGCTGGTAGGTTCGTCACAGGTAGGAGGTGAGAGGCAGGACAGGGACCAGCAGGTAGACAGGCAGAGGGAGGTGGAGAGAGCTGAGGGGTCCCTGCACATTTTGTATATTAGCCATGGGCACCGGTCTGTGAACCGAGTTGTGTTGATAGAGGCCTGCGTGCCTACATATTATTCATTGATGTCATTCATGTATTTATTATACCAGCATGCGAGCCGAGTACGGGTTGTACAGTTGATACCGGCCTACGAGCTGAGTCTATTTTTGATATGAGAGACCAGCCTGCAAGCCGTGTTGAGGTTTTTGATGGTTATTGCGGCCTGCACGCTGGCTTTGTTGTATTATGAGATCACAGAGGCCCCGATGCAGGGAACATTATATATTTGAAACCTTGTATATATATATAGATATGATGTTTTGATCCACATGCTGTGTTTAAAAATGCGTTAAATGTTTTGTCGATGGTTTGTGATATTTGATGTATGATGAGTTGGATTTACATGGTGTTATATATTAATGATGTTGATGTCTTTTGTTAATGGGATGTATGTAGATATAAATGATGAGTTTAATTGACATGTTGTATTATGAAATGTTGTATGTTTTGTCGCTGATTTTATGAAAATGTATGTATGTAGCTGTTAAGTTGGATCCAAATGGTATATAGATTAAGGGTTTTTGATATCGTTTGTTGATGATTTGTTTGTTTTGGTAATGTAGATAGATGATATGGATGAAATCGTAATGAGATGTGGATTTGATGAAAAGATTATAGCTATCGGTGTTGGTATGCAGGAAAAAGAGGCGGGCGCCTCCAAAAAAATTAGATAAAAAATAAAGAAAAGGACTATGTTTTGAAAAAGGTGGGTATGTGACCGACGTCGGTTAGATAACCGATGTCGGTATAGTATAGACCGATATCGGTTAGGTAACCGATACCGGTTATTCCAAAATGATATTTTTCTAAAAATAGAAAAGCGTAGGTGGCAACTGAAGTTCTTATTTTGAGAGGCATGCAAGATGTTAAATACGTGAATGCGACGCTGTTTTAACGACTGAGACAAGTAATTGCATGAGAGATTTGAGTGATAAGGAGGAAAGAGACAGGTAACGTGATTGTGGGTTGAGATCAAGAAGACAGAAATCCAAGCTATATTTGAAGAGGGTGGTGAGCATGGCTGAACGAGGAGAAGCATCCAGCAGGCATGGACGAGAGGGAAGACAAGTTCCACCGCAAGCTGCTGCAGCCCAAGAGGTAAACGATTTGGTTGTAATTTGGTGTTTGCATGTTTTGTGAATAGGAGGAGGGAGATTAAGTGGGTAGATATGAGAAAGAAAACGTGATAGCAAGGGTTATAGGTGAGGTGAGTGTTATGGGGTAGGTAATCAGGGGTTTCGGGTATGTCTGTGTATACAGAGAGGAATAAACGATCAATTTATTGTCGTAGGTGGTTGTTTAGGCAAGGTGTATGTAATTGACAGTGACCGATAGCGGTTAGGGATAACCGGTATCGGTTACTGAACCGGTACCGGTTATTTATAACCGATACCGGTTACTGGAGGAATTTCCAGAATGTGAGAAAAAAACCTTTAGGGATTCGATGGATTGAATGGTTATTTGTTGTTGTGACATGTGCAGGTAGAGGCAGGGCCGAGGATGAATGATAGTGTACCAGCGCTGTTGTCACGAATCCGAGCGGATGTAACACCAGCTGAATGGACATTGATAAATCGTTTGGGGTTAAGTGGAATCCACTATTATTCACGAATCGCACATAACCATGCTATGTTGCAGGCGTTGATTGAAAGATGGAATCCAGAGAAGAATACCTTCTATCTGCCAACAGGGGAGATGACAGTAACATTGGAAGATGTGTTCCGTATTTTGAGACTCCCTATTACAGGAAAACCAGTATATCAGGCATTACCTAGCGCGGTGCGGGGAGCGATAACAGCAGTATTTGGTCCATACGCATGAGATTTGACACAGCGAGGTTTGACATTCACATATGGGATAATGTATGCAGCACACCCTGAGGAGACAAGGTTAGCAGTGATATTAATGATAGCGGTAGGGTATTATGCATTGCCGAGGGCGGATGGGGGAAGGTTTCCAAAAGCATTGATGTGTGTTATTTGGGAGATGATAGAAAGGAACGTGACTTTTGCATGGGCACCTGCATATTTGGCGGAGCTATACAGGGGTTTATGGGCTTGTAGGTGAAATCACAGGACGACACTGGATTGTTCATACTTATTACACTGTTGGGCCTATGAGCACATTGTGTGTGTGCGACCAATAGGCCGACCCATCCAGTCAGGGGAGACCGGAGTACAAAGGTTGGGATTCAGACGATGGGTCCAGACAGAACAAGAGGCAAGATCCCAGGCCGTGACGGGTGACATTGAGTATTACAGGCAGGTATGGGAGAGGGTGACGATTGCGGATATCTGTTGGAGGCCTTATGGGAACTATATGGTAACAGAGAACATAGCTGAGGAGTTGAGGGGTGTAGAGTGATTGAGGTGGATCGCAGGGCACAGGCCAGGTGAGTATGAGAGGATTCCTCTAGATCGCGTGTGGCGACAATTTGGATTTGTGCAGGATATACCCCTGGCTTATAGACCATATATGAGGATCGACGCCGAGGCAGCATTCTCACCTCCCCGGCCAACACCTCCAGAAGGGCCAGAGGAGATAGCAGCCGATCGTAGGGTAATGGATGCAGGAACGACAGAGGCCTATAGGTTATGGTGGGTAGCAGAGCTGCGAGGTGTACGTGATCACCCCTGACATAGCTGTGATTACAGCGGAGAGAGATCGTCTGCAGAGTTTAGTTCATCAGCTCCAAACGCAGATGAATGAGACAAGAGGATTGTTAGCGGTTGCGGAGTCACGAGCAGAGAGACTAGAGGCTGGATTCCTCCATGCGAGAGGGTGTATTCATATGTTACAGGAGAGATTGGTAGATCAGTGGGTGGTACCAATAGCCGTGGTACCTTTGAGGACAGAGAGGCCCGGCGAGAGGCGTCGACGATCACGATCATCTCCTGGGTCGGGATGAGTCGTGAGGGTCTAAGTAAATGTTATCGAGGTATAAGAATAAATAAGGATGCCGACCTGCGTGTCGATGATAGAGAAGACGTATTTGTTTAACATCTAAATAAAACTGAATATGTATGTTGATTTGAGTTATGAAAATAATAAGAATGTTTGCGTTGTGATTTTTGGTGTTTTGAAAAAGGATAAAGAGGAATGTGATTAAATAGAAATACACAAAAATATTTATATTTACCACACATGATAGGTTATGGTAGGGGATGGTCGAGCTAACCTTGGGAGACCCCATGTCTCCGAAGTGCTGCCTACATAGCCCATTGCACAAAGCAAGGAGGGGCCTCAGACCGATGTAGTTCTCCCTTAGGACCAGGGAGAGGTGAATTTAGGCAATTTGGTATGGTTTAGGCAATTGGTTGGTTGGTAAAAATATTGATATTAATATTGGTAAGGTAAGGTTGTTGGTGTTGGTAATGAATTGGTGATGTTGTAAAAGGTATAAGGGAAGCGAAAGTTAGCCTACCCAAGTAGAAGGGAACCATGTCCTGATTAAGATCAACACACAATCCTAGATGCGAGGCAAAGAGGAAAGAGTGCTCCGTAGGTGAAAAGAGCTAAACAAACCACACAACGTAGAACGAGCTTGAAGCCCTAGGTACCGTGCATAGACGAGAAGTCAATAGGTGAAAAGAGTTGTATGATCACAATATATCGGGTGTACGTCACGTCCCTTGAGTTGAAACAAATGGTGAGGTGAGGTGGATGATATAACTGAGGTACAGAGAACTTGTTACAAAGCGAGTGTTCTGACGAAAGAGAACCTACCCTAAATAGACAAGTCCATGACTCAAAAGTTCTTTTGAATGAGGCTTTTATTTTACTGAATATAGACTGATCGATGCGGGAAGTCTACAAGGGATATTGATTGTACTATTCTTGAGGTCTTCACAAAGCTGATCAATGCGAGAAGCTTCTGATAAAGGCTGACTGTGTATAGCTGTCCTTCGAGGGAGCAGTCTATTTATAGTAGCAGATATGATTTTAGTGCATAGCTGTCCTTCGGGGGAGCAGTCTATATATAATAGCAGCAATAGTTTGGCATATAGCTGTCCTTCGAGGGAGCAGTCTATATATAAGGTAGATAGCTAGATGTCCTTTTGACGTGAAGCATCTAGTTTTTGTAGGAAGTTTGACTCAAGAAAATCCCATAAGAATACGGCTTATTTTAATACTTTGAAGTCATGGACTAGACTAAAAAGGGAAGGCATTGCTGAGGTGAAGTGAGAATCAAACTATGTGAGCTTGATTTTTATTATGAGGTGTAGGAAACAAAGTGTATGTGGTGGTAAGTGAGCTCAAGGGACGAGCGGCAGGTAGATAAGAAGTGATATAACACTAAATTCAACAGTAGAATGGTCGAAGATGCAAGGCATTAAGGGGTTCAGGCTCAGGTTTACCATTAAGCGAAGCTAAACGATAAGTGCCTGATCCATAAGTGTGAGTGATTATATAAGGCCCAATCCAATTAGGAGCAAATTTTCCACGTTTGCTCTTTTCTAGTTTGGTTACATGTTGATTCTCTTTGAGGACAAGATCACCAACCTTAAAGGTACGCTCATGAAGTCGCTTATCATAAGCACGCTTGATACGTTTTTGATAGATTTGGAGGTGATCAAGAGCTGTAAGACGACGCTCGTCAAGAAGCTCCAATTGGGCTAACCGCTCTTGGCGGAAATCATCGTTGGTGAGAATATCCTGAAGAGATATTCTAAGGGAGGGTATTTGTACTTCGAGAGGCAGGACAGCCTCGGTACCATATACCAAAGAAAAAGGTGTGGCATTAGTGGAGGTACGAATGCTAGTACGATAAGCCCAAAGGGCAAAGGGGATGTGATCGTGCCAATTTCTTCCGGATTCATTGACAACTTTCATGAGGATTTTGGTTAGGGTTTTATTAGAGGATTCAGCTTGTCCATTTGCTTGTGGATAGTAGGGTGATGAGAAGCTGAGTTTGATACCAAAGTTGTCGCAAAGGTCCTGCAACAACTTGTTTTTGAAAGATTTTCCATTATCTGTTATCAGGCGATGAGGAACACCAAAACGACAGATAATGTGGTGGTTAATGAACTCTACAATTTTTTCTTTTTTAGTTGAAATGAGTGGAATAGCCTCCACCCATTTTGTGTAATATTCGGTTGCTGTGATAATCCATCGGTGACGTTGCGAAGAGGACGGATGAATCTCACCAATAAGGTCTAAACCCCATTGTGAGAAAGGCCAAAGATCTCGGGCGACCTGTAGCGGGTGGCTAGGAGTATGTTGAAGGTTGGCATGTTGTTGACACATAACACAACGCTTAACATATTCGTAGCAGTCGTTATTGAGAGTAGGCCAATAATAACCTAGGCGAAGGATTCGTTTAGCCACGGCAAGGCCACTAAAATGTCCACCACAAATCCCATCGTGGACTTGTTGGATGGTATAGGTGACCTCCGCGCCGGTTAGGCAGCGAAGGAGGATGCCATCAAAGCCACGTTTATAGAGGAGTCCCCCCATGACAACATAACGAGAAACACTTTTAAGAAAAGCACGTTTGCTGTTACTAGTAAGGTTAGGTGGGAGAACAGAGGTTGTAAGGTAGTCATGGAATTGGTGGTACCAAGTATCCTATGAATTAGCAGACACATTATTTATCGTACAAACAACCGAGGCTGAATAAGATGGGGCAAAGAGTTGTTGGACCAAGACGAAAATGTCAGAGTCAGTTGATGAAGCTGGAATTTGCGAGGCTAAGCAGGCCATAGTATCCGCAAATTTGTTAGTGGAGCGGGGAATGGTTTGGATAGAATAGCGAGTAAATAAGGCCAGAAGTGAATCCACGTAGTGTTTGTACTTTTGAAGTTCCTCATTTTTGCATTGGTAGATGCCCATAACTTGATTGACTACCAATTGAGAGTCGCCAAAAATATTGATAGATTTGATACCTAAGTGTAACGCAACTTGGAGACCCAGAACAAGGGCCTCGTATTCCGCTGTATTATTAGTGCAAGGGAAATCGAGTCGGAATGAGAGAGGCATAGGCTCAGCGTCGAGAGGAATGAGAACAACGCCGGCTCCTCCGCCGCGCTGGCATTTGGATCCATCGAAGAAGAGGGTCATTGGATACGACTCCTCCCTGAGTGAAAGAGTGGCGATGAGTTCGTCAGGGAATGTAAAATTGGTAAATTGTTCCCCTGGTAAAGGGGCTTCCGCAAGTTGGTCTGCGATGGTTTGTCCTTTGATTGATTTCTGGTGGACAAACTCAAGGTCGAGGTCGGCGAGGAGCATGAGCCATCTGGCGATGCGTTGGTTGAGATGAGGTTTGGCATACATGTAATGGATGGGGTCTGTGTTGGTGATGATGAAAGTTTTGTGATTCAGAAGGTAGTGTCGGAGTTTGGTGGCCACGAATGATAGGGCTAGGCACAACTTTTCTACATGTGTATACCTAGTCTCATAGTCCACCAAAGTACGACTTATATAATAAACGGCTTGTTCTCGATTCTCAGAGTCACGATGTGCAAGCATGGCCCCTACAGCGTGGTCGGTGGCGGAAAGATAAAGGTAGAAAGGGCGGTCGTCCTGGGGTGGGATAAGCACGGGTGGCTGCAAGAGATAAGCTTTGAGAGCCTCAAAGGCTTGGTGGCACTCTTCACTCCATTGAAAGTCAATGTCTTTTTTAAGGAGGTGATGGAAAGGTTGACATCGATCCGAGAGTTGGGAGATGAAACGTCGGATAGATTGGAGCTTACCTTGTAAACTACGCAATTGTTTAAGATTAGTAGGTGGGGGCATTTCTAGAATAGCTTTGACTTTAGATGGGTCGACCTCAATGCCACGCAGAGAGACAATAAAGCCGAGAAGTTTTCCCGAAAGGACGCCAAAGACACATTTCTTTGGTTGAAGACGGACAGAATATTGTAACAGGTGATCGAAAATAATGGTTAAAACATCGAGATGTTCACTGCGATGTTTAGATTTGCCAAGAAGATCATCGACATAATCCTCAAGGATAGTGTGCATAATGTCATGAAAAATGTAAGTCATAGCCCGCTGATAGGTAGCACCAGCATTCTTAAGGCCAAACGGCATGACACGATAACAGAAGGTTCCCCAAGGAGTTATGAAAGTGGTTTTATGTTGATCGGCCGGGGCTACCAAAATTTGATTGTATCCCGAAAAGCCATCCATGAGAGAAAGCATTTCATGGCCCGCAGTGAGATCAACAAGTTGATCAATACTTGGGAGGGGGAAGTCATCCTTGGGGCAAGCGAGGTTAAGGTCTCGGAAATCCGTGCATATCCGAAGTCCCCCCGTCGCTTTAGTGACAGGTACGATGTTAGAAATCCATTGAGGATAGTCAATAGGCAAGATGAAGGACACAGAAAGAAGTCGTTGAAGCTCTTCTTTGACCAAGAGGGCAATGCGTGGATGCATTTTTCTCAGTTTTTGTTTGACTGGTTTGGAATCGGGGTTTAGGGTGATGTTATGGACGGCAATGGTAGGATCAATTCCCGGCATGTCAGCGTAGGACCAAGCGAAAGCTTGGTTGCGGGTACGGAGAAAGGTAGTAAAGGCGGCTTGTTCTGATGTGTTAAGGGATTGTCCGATCTTCACAATGTGAGGATCCTCCTCCGTGTGGATGTTGATTTCTATAGTCGACTCATTCAACATGGTTTGAGTTTCAGACGGTAAGGTGCGTTGAATATAGGAGTCGTCCGCCCCAAGGTAAGTGAGGATGGAGTCGTCATCCTGGCACTCAACAACATTAATCGAAGGCGAATCCTCTTCGATCATGTCTGGATACAGAAGGGGAAGAGAAGATGGGTCCTCATTATCGCGTTGATAAGTGAGAGGACCTATGAAGATAGCATTTATGAAAAAAAAAAGTTAGGAGGGATAGATTCAGGGTCTATCGACTCTGTGGGTGATGATGACAAAGTGGGTGATGATGGTTTGGTAGGGGTGACGTCGTCTTCTTCCAGGATACAGCTGACACGAGGTGTCTCCTGTGTAGGTGTTTCAGGAAAACCGAGACCACTGCGATCATTGTGTTTGCGTGTAGTCACGGGAATGAGTGTATGTCGGCCTTGTTCATAAAGACCAAAACCAAAGCCTTTCCAAGCACAGCGAGTCAAGAAGGTGAGGGCGAAACGACGATTTGTCAAGTATTGAAAATCGGATTGGAAGGGAACCACACCAAGAGGAGGTTCAGGGGTAATGGAGGATGCGTCAACACCCCCATACGTTAGGTTGGTGCGGCAATGGGGTGGTCCGTAAGAGATTACCTCCCCCACGCGACGGTCGTAGGTGGGATGTGCATGTAATTGTCCGTACTCCTGCGGGGTAGGGAAAGAACTAACGTTATATAGGCGGTACTCCCCCAGCGTAAGGCGTTGAAAAACATCTACTAAGGGGTCGGAGGTTGGGATGTTATCTGCGGGAAAGGAAGTAATATTTGTAACGGCGGTTTCATTGGTTGAAGGTGTAGGTGTGTCGGAAGTAGATGGCTGGGTTGGATGAATGGGTGTCTTGACTGGTACAAGTACATCATTAGGGCGATACAACATATTGCAAGTTTTGAAGGGGGGAGGATCAGCTTTTACGGTGTAGGACTTCCCCTCGTACTCAAATTTTATGCATCTATGTAAGGTGGAGGGAACGCATCCCATAGCCCGGATCCAAGGGCGGCCTAACAACATATTGTATTGGAACTCTCCCTCAAGGACATAGAAGAGTTCGGGTAAAGTACGTGGTCCTACACGAATGTTAAGGATCACGGTGCCTAAAGTAGAAGTAATAGCATCATTGAATGATCGCAACATGATGGGGTTGGCACACATGCAACTAGAAGGGATATTCATTTGTTGGAAGGCTTTTGAAGAGATGATGTTTAGGCTAGCGCCCCCGTCAATCATAACACGACGTACCCGGATATCCCGAACGTACGCTGAGATGAAAAGAGCAGGGTCAGGATCTTCGGCACCAAAGTCGATAATTTCGTCTTCGGAGAAACTGACAGCAGCGGCTTGCTGTACAGAGACAGAAGTGGTTGGGGAGATAGATTGTTTAGTGAGTGAAGCAACGTGATTGGGTGTTAGAATAGAGGTAACAGGCAATGTTTCATTAGGTAAAACCTCTATCCCTTGAAGGATTTCAACGAGAGCTTGTCGATGAGATTCAGAAGTCTGAATGAGATCATACAGTGTCATTTTTACGGGCGATTGGTGCAGCTGTTTGATCATAGTTCGGTGGGCAATGCCATTAGAGACGGGATAGGCGGGTCGCGAATAACCACTTTAGGTGGTGGTGCAATCGGGATGGTTGACGGAGAAAGAGATGCCGCAGGTGTGTTTTCTTTCGCTTTCCCATTGTTTTTCTGCCCTCGAGTAGCAACACTAATCATATTGATCTCGTGAATACGAGAGGAGGAAGATGGTAGGGATAGGTCTTGGTTTTCGAGAGGTGGGGCTGTAATGATGATAGATCTTGGTGAGGCGGGGATAGGTGGTATAGGAGAGGGAATTGAAGCTAAAGGTCTCTCTCTTCGTAAGTTGTCTTTCTTAACTTTTCTGTCTGAGAGAGGTGACGGACGAAGTATGGCTTTCAACGCTTTGCATCCCTCTACGTCATGTCCTGGTGTGCGGTGGTAAGCACAGATTTTAGACTCATCGTAACCTATAGGTCGAGGTTTAGATGGATCATAAGGTCTAAGTGGGGGTAGGGAAATGGTCGCATTCTCCACCAACATAGCAAGGATTTTGGCGTAAGACCCTTTGAGTGGGTCAAAGTCAGAGGAAAATGAGGCTATTGACTGGGTCGATTCTGGTGATGACGTGGTGTGGTTGGTTTGTATAGGGGGTTGTTTAGCCAAGGAGTTTTGATAATGGGTTTTCCCTAACCGTGGTTTCTTTGACGTAGAAGCTATGTTGGATGATGAGGCCACAGATGATGTGGTATCAGAAAACAACCACGGGGAAATAGGAGTGACCGAAAACAAATCTTTTGATGATGGAATTTGTTTAGGGTTGATAGGTGGATAGGATACGCGGGGGTGACGGTGTTGCTATACCCTTGGATTTCTGTATGGGCGCAGAAGGCGTAGGTTGCTTTAAAGAAAACGCAGGAGGTATGATATATTGATGTAAGGTAGAGGGATGGGGTCCCAATATGGAAGGTAGGTGTGACGATGATGGTTTTAGTTGTGATAGAGGCATAGGTTGAGGAGATTGAGTCTGTCTCCTAATGGGGTGGACGGCTTTATTTTTAGATAAATCAAGCCGCTTAGGTGGGTGTGTTAGACTAGGTATGGGTGAGGTCCCAAGCGTAGGGGAAGATTTGGCTAAGTTAATAGAAGTGGACGAGGTATTTGGTAGAGATGAGGGGGGTGAAGGTGAGAACATGGGCATTTTAAGCTTCTGTAAACACTTCGGGTATATGGTGGAGGCATCAGGATCGGTCATTTGCATTTGAGTAGAATACGGCGTACTCAAACGTTCCCATAGGACCTGTCTATCTTCTGTGGAATGACAGTCCTCACGTGTGAATAGGAACTTTTGTACGGAAGAAAGACGGGTTGTGATTCCAGTCCACTGTGGGTGTGATACAGGGGGTAGATGAGGCACTGTATCAATAGATGTTAAGAGGTCGACTGGTCGTTGAAAAGATTTAGGTGATGAAGGACTAATAGGTAGGAGGGCGTGTTTGAGAGGATCTGTCATATTTAAAGAATATGGTGATGTCGGTTCAAGAGGTTTCTCGTCTAAGGATGACAAAAGAAGTGGCGAGCCTTCCTCTTGTACAGCAAGAATGGTAGAAGGAGACGTCTGGGAAATAGATAAATTAGATAACATCCGCTCACAATCTTGCAAGGACGTGGTGTAAGAAGGCTCATTTGTGAGAAGGGAACTCTGGGCAGCTAATTCCTTGATGGGTAAAGGAACGGCAAGGATTTCAGTTTGTCTTGATGGCGAGGAAGGGGGTTCGGTTTCCTGCGTTAGTGAAGAGGCTTGATTGAGAATTTGTTCGATAGAGGTCTTTGGCTGGGAATCGAAGACTGCATGGATCTCATGAACACTCTCCTCGGCTAAGATATCTTGATTTAGATTACTGTTAGAAGAATGATTCGGGAATGGTTTGTTGAATATTTTCAAATTTCGGTTAGCAGGGGCGTTAGGATTATCGAGGGCTATATCCCCCGCATCAACCATTTCCTGCACTATGTTTTTCAACATCTTGCAGTTCTCATGACTGTGTCCCTTCACGCGGTGGAAGTTACAGAAGTCATTTTCTTTGTACCAGGAAGGTATGGCGCGAGTGGAATCAAACCCGGAATGAGGTTTAACAGGAGGTAAGGTAATGGCTCCTGCTTTGAGCAATTTTTCCAATATCACACCATATGTTTCTCCCAAGGGAGTATAGTTGATGGGTTCTGCTTTATACTTATAGGTGGTTTTTGGCGGGGTATTAGACGGTGGTTGGGATTTGACCATCACCGCGTGCACGGCCCCTTTTGATTTCGAAGCGGTCGATGGGTGAGGATTGGTGGTGTTAGGTTTGTTGGTGGAATCTGGAGTTCGGAAATTGGGGTTTTTGTTGTGCAACTGCAATTTCTCTTCTTCTAAGGCTCGAATTTCTAATTTCTGAGCCATGGTAAAGGCCTCATCAAATGTACGGAAAGTTTGAATTTGGAGGGTAGGAGAGATGTGCTTAGCGCAGGCCCGCGTAAAAAGTTCGATAAGTTCGGTTTGAGGCAAGGCATACGTAAGTTGGTTGATAAGGCCCCGCCATCGTCCAACGAAATCTGTGATAGATTCGTCTTCGAATTGTCGGATGGCATAAAGGTCGGTGATAGATACTTTCTTGGCAATGTTAATGGAGAAATGATCCAAGAAAGATTGGGCTAGTTGGTTAAAAGAGAAGATTGAGTGCTGGGTTAAAGCACTGTACCACTCCAAGGCGGGTCCTGATAAGGACATGGGAAAGGTGCGGAGTAACAAGGCATCATCATGAGCAATCAAATAACAAGCATGTCTAAATGATCGCAAGTGTTGTTGAGGATCCTCTTTACTATTAAAACGAGTAAATTTCGGCAACTCCCATTGAGGAGGATATGAATGAAGGGGGACAGAAGGGTGAATAGGCTCCCGACAAACTTGCTCGTATGTCAAGGCGCTACGACTTCCTGAAACAGAAGCCTCCAGGTTTTGCATTTTGTCCATCATTTGTTTAATTAAATCAGTAGTTGGATGAGATGATGGTGTGGTTGTGGTAAACGGAGGCAAATTGGGCCAAGGGCCACCGCTAGACACTGGTGGGGTTAAGTGTTGATAAGGTATGGAGGATGAATATGTTGAGGCGACCGAATAGGGATGTCCCATATAGGATGTTGAGGTCACTGGATACGTGTATGGGAATGAAAAGGTAGGCGGAGCTTGAGAAGGAAAGCTCGTGTGGATAGGTGGCAGAGAGCAAGTCATAAACGGAGCGGTCTGCAAGAGAGATGAGGTAGGGGCAGTCGGTGGTAGTGATATGTGGGGTCCAAGATTAACCAAAGGAAAGCTAATCGGGGTCGTATGAACCTCTGAAGCCATCGGATTGGGAGACGGGGCTAAAGATGCGGGAAGCAAGGCGGTGTCATCAGGCGGAGTGGGAGCTAAATGAGCAGCTATACTAATAGGCATACCAACAAGGAGCTGACCATCGGGCGTACGGTCAGGGGCATGAGACAAATAGTATTGTACAGCACTAGGATTAGCATCCAGAAACTTGGCAAAGTCCTTATCTCCCACAGGAATTTTAGGAACCTCGCTGGTATCCGTAGGATTCCCCACAGAATGTGAAGGGGGTGATTCAGGCAAAGAAACAGAGCAAGCATGTGAAACCATGGCGGCGGCTTGCTTTCGAGTGATGACAACCATGGACAGGAGTTCACAGTAGGGTTTCAATCTGTCAGGAACAGAAACAAACTCAGACTGGTAAAATTGGTAGGTTGTTGGTTTGTCAGGAACTGGAAAAGACAATAACCGATATCGGTCTGATAACCGATGTCGGTTATACTATAGCCGACGTCGGTCAGGTAACCGATGTCGGTGTAATAAGACTGGTATAAGAAAATATAAGAAGCTGCTGATTTGCTCAGTATATTTATCAAATTGTTCTAAGGTAATCACAGAAGACAGTGTATAACAGAGAAAACAGAACTGAAAACAAACAAGATGCACACGCAAATCCAGAGATTAACCCTAGGGTTAATTTTAATTATTGTGGGCTTATGCCTTTAGACGCAGAATGATGTCAATCCTAAACAAAAGACTTAGGGGAAATGTCAAGTTGTTTTGGCTTATAAGGTTACCTCAATCGGGCGGAGGAATACCGCGGAAAGGGGGGATGTTTGAGCTGTTGAGTTAATTGTGAAGTGATTCGGTATGTGTTGTGCAGTGAAAGTAAGATTAATTTCCTGTCAATACCATGGATATCACCCCCACGTGTACGACCTGTTACTTAATCTACGTTCACTAGAATTGAAAACAGCAAGCAGGAATGCAATGCACGTGTTTTAAACCCAAATCGAAAATGATATTCGATGAAGCAAATGAGATGACTTTCACTAATGCGAAACTGGGAAAGCAAGACAAATTCTTCACTAAATATAACAAAAACAACAACAGCAAGTATGCTTCCTAAAATGAAAATAAGCAAGAGAAACAGAAACCCAAAATGGGTCCCACCGGGCGTGCCAAAATGTTTCACTCGGAATGTTTGGGCTTCTGGTGATAGAGTTGCTTCTATCCTTTCATTCCTTTTAGAAACAGATAAGGGTTGGGGCTAGGAGGAATACCTGTTGAATGTTGAGATGGTGTGCGCGTACCGTAGAGAAAGATCAGGCTGACTGCGAAGAACTCCTTTTTGTCTTGGAAGGACTACCTGCAAATAAGAACACAAGACCACAAGATTTTGATTAGACAATAAATGAGGAAACTGCCTTGGGCCCAGGAAATATAAAACTTCCTTTCGAAGGTGGTCAGTTTCCCTGCTAATATGAATTAATGCCAAAGACTGTAAAATATCAATTAAGTTGCTTTGTTGAAACAGGTAGGGGAAAGGCTGATTTCTGGTTTTAAACCACAATAACCGATGCCGGTTACTGATAACCGATATCGGTAGGGTCTAGGATCTGTGGGTTAGTTGTGTTGTGGAGTGGTTGTTGTTGTAGGGTAGCTGTGTTGTTTGTAAGGCTAGTATATGGGTGATATTAGGTAATGAGATGATGAGAGGTAGATGAAGGATAGTTAGATGCAATATGTTGCCGGGTAGTGGATCTAGGAATGGATTTGTGAGGACTATGATTCAAAAGTCTAAGAAGTATTATTAAAAGGACATGCAAGATGTAACTTACTAGTTATTGACGAAGATGCAGGTCCAAGAACTCTGATGACAAAGGCAGAACTGAGGTAGGATGGCCTGACACACAGAAGATGAGATATCTCCCTCCCGATGATCAGCTGAGTATCACAGGGCTCTGGTATCCAGTTGCAGTCTTGGGCTTGATCTCCTTTGCTGCAAACTCTTCTTGTCTCTTCACTTGTCTCTGCTCAGCCAAGTAAAGATCCGGATTCTCTTGATCGCTCCTGATGCTCTCTCTCGATTCAAAAATCCTTCGACCTTTGTTTTTGGTTTGGGGAGCCCATTTACAGGGAACCGATGGCGGTTACGTAACCGACGGCGGTCGAGTAGGAACTGGTATCGGTAAGGAAAAAGCAGGCTATTTTTAGTAAAATAGCCCACTTTCCCTGCTTTTCTCCCGAGAGATTAGTTGCGGGCTTGGTCAAGTGACTAGAAGGTCGGTTTTAGGTGCGAGAAAGGGGTCCTTAGTCATGGTGTAGGTGTGGACCAAGTTATAGGTCTTAATTAGGTTAGTTTAGGGTTAGGACTAGGTCATGACGAGGTGGCAAAATGAGGTGGCAGGTAAGGTGATGTGGATTTATCAATTACAAGGTAATTAATAAATAATTGTGTAAGGTTTAGGTGATGAGGTTAGGTTGCGAAATGAGATGCGGGTCACAAGAGGTCGTAAGACACAAATTTGGTGTCTACATTACCCCTTATTGTCGTGTAGCTTATTTTGTAAAGCTGCACAGACAATAATATGAAGTGGTTTCTCCTGTTAAGGGTATAGGTAATGAGACACTTGTAATGTTTGGGCTTCTGGTGATAGAGTTGCTTCTATCCTTTCATTCCTTTTAGAAACAGATAAGGGTTGGGGCTAGGAGGAATACCTGTTGAATGTTGAGATGGTGTGCGCGTACCGTAGAGAAAGATCAGGCTGACTGCGAAGAACTCCTTTTTGTCTTGGAAGGACTACCTGCAAATAAGAACACAAGACCACAAGATTTTGATTAGACAATAAATGAGGAAACTGCCTTGGGCCCAGGAAATATAAAACTTCCTTTCGAAGGTGGTTAGTTTCCCTGCTAATACGAATTAACGCCAAAGACTGTAAAATATCAATTAAGTTGCTTTGTTGAAATAGGTAGGGGAAAGGCTGATTTCTGGTTTTAAACCATAGTAACCGATGCCGGTTACTGATAACCGATATTGGTAGGGTCTAGGATCTGTGGGTTAGTTGTATTGTGGAGTGGTTGTTGTTGTAGGGTAGCTGTGTTGTTTGTAAGGCTGGTATATGGGTGATATTAGGTAATGAGATGATGAGAGGTAGATGAAGGATAGTTAGATGCAATATGTTGCCGGGTAGTGGATCTAGGGATGGATTTGTGAGGAGTATGATTCAAAAGTCTAAGAAGTATTATTAAAAGGACATGCAAGATGTAACTTACTAGTTATTGACAAAGATGCATGTCCAAGAACTCTGATGACAAAGGCAGAATTGAGGTAGGATGGCCTGACACAAAGAAGATGAGATATCTCCCTCCCGATGATCAGCTGAGTATCACAGGGCTCTGGTATCCAATTGCAGTCTTGGGCTTGATCTCCTTTGCTGCAAAACCCTTCTTGTCTCTTCACTTGTCTCTGCTCAGCCAAGTAAAGATCCAGATTCTCTTGATCGCTCCTGATGCTCTCTCTCTCGATTCAAAAATCCTTCGACATTTGTTTTTGGTTTGGGGAGCCCATTTACAGGGAACTGATGGTGGTTACATAACTGAGGGCGGTCGAGTAGGAACCGGTATCGGTAAGGAAAAAGCAGGCTATTTTTAGAAAAATAGCCCACTTTCCCTACTTTTCTCCTGAGAGATCAGTTGCGGGCTTGGTCAAGTGACTAGAAGGTCGGTTTTAGGTGTGAGAAAGGGGTCCTTAGTCATGTTGTAGGTGTGGACCAAGTTATAAGTCTTAATTAGGTTAGTTTAGGGTTAGGACTAGGTCATGACAAGGTGGCAAAATGAGGTGGCAAGTAAGATGATGTGGATTTATCAATTACAAGGTAATTAATAAATAATTGTGTAAGGTTTAGGTGATGAGGTTAGGTTGTGAAATGAGATGTGGGTCACAAGAGGTCGTAAGACACAAATTTGGTGTCTACACTAATAGGACGCGGCCCAAGAATAGAAGGTAATGGGCTACCAAGAGGTGACCCACAAGTAGAAAATGGAGGGCTACTAGGATGTGGACCCAGGATAGAAGAAGCGGATGGGCTACTCAGCGATGACCCAAGGAGATATTTTGATTGGGTAATGGTGATAGATAAGGAATGATTTAGAAATGAGAAGATAGGACACAGATCAATGCTAGACCCTTAAATCTCATCATGCTCAGAGGAATGTGAAGACGGAATGCCAGAAGAAGAATCAAGTTCCATGACTTTAGGCTCCTCCCCTATGTTATGATAAAATGAATCAACTTCTTTTCCCCAATATGCAAGCGTATCAAGTTCTAGAAAGATTCCTTATTTGCAATCCTCTAAAGGGATATGATCATGTAGTCTAATTGTTCATTCTGAGAGAAATCAATCAATAGAGGTTATTTTTCTTTGGACATAAAAGGTTGAATAGAAGAAACATGTCTGATAGGGGGGAGGATTGATTAATAGAAGAAGATGAATCAATAGAGGAAGTACGAAAGGTGGTAGGCATGTCATGAATGGATGATTTGGATTTGGACCTAGATTGCTTTTCTAGAAGATGATGCAATGTAGGAGAGAAAATAGGATCACATAGCCATTCATTAAGTTGTGACGTAGGAGTTAAATTGGATGATTGACTAGAGGGAATCCAATTCATGGAACTCTTCGACAGAGGAAGAGGTCATTGAGATGACTAATGAAGGAGGTCCTACGAAGAAAGGGAGGACCATGACTCAAGACCTGAATTAGATGTTCAATCGATGGAACTTGGAGTCACACGAGTCTTCAAAGGAGGAAGATGTCATTGAGGTGATTTGGAATAAAGGTCCTATGAAGGAAGGGAGGACCATGATTCGATATTTGATGTAGGGGTATTCAAACAATAGTTTGGATCCAAATCTTCAGAATTAGAGTGGGAATTCGAATGGTAGTTTGGATCTGAATCAGAAGAAGAGTGGGGGGGGCCTGAATAATAATTTGGATGAGAAGAATCCAAACCATACCACCAAATATGAGCTAAAGATGGGGAACAGGGTACCTAGATGGGCCCTCTAGCATGCAGAACCAAACGAGATTTAGTTATAATGGGACTCTTTTGATTTGAATTCCTAAACCTAGGTTCCGTATTGTAGTAAGTGTGAGAAACTGCATAATAGTCAGTCATTATTTGCGTCGTTTAAGCACAAATTTCTAGACCTAGATAGTGTGATGGAAATCCTTCAAAGGGAAGGAAGTGACATGTCGATTCAGGGAAGCATAATGATAACCAACTAGACATTACGTAAGTATGGAGATGCATGCGTGATTTTTTGAATAAGGTCTAAGGAAAATAGACATCTTGATGATGCAATATTGATGAGATGGAAAATGATTGTCCTAGAAAACAATTTTTCCAGATGAATAATCACAAGGAACAATCATGCAAGTGTGAAACACAAAGCCAATCAAAAAGGAAATACACCATATGTAAATGTGTGTGCAAAGTGATAGTTCGATGCAAAGATGATCAACACAATGTCAATATTTACATCAATCTCAAAATGAACAAGGCGTAAATATTAACAAAGGGTAGACGTGACTCCCAATAAAAAGGATACCACGACAAGTTCAACAACCAACAAGGCCTAAATGTTAAAGGGTGAGGATTACAAATGTAAGCCATGTAACCACACCAATTGAACACGTCTAATCAAGCTTTGCGGAGAAGTAAGATATTAGTGTCAAAGTGGTATCAAAATGATGCAAACAAAGTAAGTGACACTCTTCAAGATTTTAGGACAATGTTTGAAGTCAAACCAAGTCAAGGTATACTGAGGATGTATTAAAATGTGCGTAGCATAATGCCACAATGTATATACTTAGATCACGTTTACAAAAAACATGACATAAGTATCTTAATTGTGTTGAGACAATATGAACAAGGTAACACATCAAAGGGAGATCAAATGATGAATTAATCCTAACTATGATGATGATCTTGAAATCAAGATCAAGTGGTCATCAAAGATATGAGGATGCATCCATGCACTTTAGATGTTTAAACAACTCAGCCGACAAACATGGATGAGCGTAAATGAGTAAAAAAAGTGGTGAGCACTATCTATGACAACACTCCCAAAAGATGGTTTCTCTTGTCCCAAATGGGTCAGTAAGAATGTAAAGCTAGTAGATCAAAATATGGAAATAAACTAAGTGTTACTTGGGTAGAGTTTCACCTCATCCGAAGGTGAGAAAGAAACCAAGATAAGTAACACGTTGTAAACTCTGTGATGAGATACACTTAGATCTGACTTAAATGGATTCGTTACCATGTTTGAAAAACAAGGCCTTGAATCCAAACAAGTTACCACTTTGTGATGGCCAAGATGCGATAATGGACTAGTAAAGTGGGCTCCAAGACGGAATGGCTTCCTTAATAGGATCTCTCAACTAGGTGTCACAAGTTATCTAAGAGCAGGCACGATTTACCCAAAAAGTCACAATGACTAATTGGGAGTATCTCGGCTTTGTCCCCTTCAAGTACAGTGGGCAATAAATGCATCCATCTTGTACTTTTACCAGGGTTGTGATATGGACAACTTGTAATGCTATCTCACAAGGAAAAGCTAGTCAAGTGGTAAGTGGAGTGCTTCCTGTTTCATCCACGAGGTTACTCAGCGGTGGATTACTTTAGGGTTCCTGGAACCACCCCCATTGTTGTAGCTTAATTGGTTATGCCGAAGGGGTTATGTTCCAGTTAAGGGGAGAGGGACGTACCCTTTTCCAAAACCTGCAATACAATGTTTTGAATATGGTGTGTTTTTTATCTTGCTTAACTTAAATGTGGTTTTAAGTAGCACACCATTTGGCAACCTATATGAAAACATGTGTATTAGAAGTTTTTATTGTTTGGTTTTGACGTCTTTCTTTGACAAGAGATTTTGGTCCTACATACCAAGGTTAGTAATTTTCCAAAATGTCATACAAAGGAGATAAGATGTTGTTTTTGATTTCCTAGATTGTCCTAAGACGCAAGGAAATAGCATACACAACAAGGTATCTCACTCAAATTTACAAATAAATGGAAAATTCCTAAGTACAATGTGAAAAAAGGAGTTCCTTTTAACCAACTTTGAAAGCTAATTTAAACCATTTTGCAATTATGAAGAAAGTGGTGAAACGTTTCTGATTCCCAAGATCACCTAGAAAGGTGCGAGAGAAGAGCATGCGTGTTTCAAACTTTCACAAATGAAGATGCAAACATTTTTAAACAAGTTAGTACAAAAGAAATTAATGAAAAGGAAAATTTTAAACCACTTTTAGAACCCTGCAAAAGTTATAAATCCAAGAAAATCATAAAATTCTAGAAATCTATTTTTAGCAGTTTTAGTATTTTGCATTTTTGGAGGTCTCTGGGGCACTTTGGGAGTTTTTGTGATAGAATTTAGTATACCATAGGTATATTACTTTTGAAACTTCCCTCACAAATTATGCTTCATTCTCTTTCTGACACCTATTCAAACTCCAAAAACGGGTTAACGAGTCAAAAGATATGATCAAAACAAGGAGCACTAAAAATAAAATAAATGAATCCGGACTACACAGAGACACCTGCACATCCAGAATGACACATGGACACCCCAACCAATGGATACGCACCCTAACCAATGCAGATGCGTGCAAGGTAAAAATGCAAAGGGGGATAACACCTATGTGGTATTTTCTGACAAGTACGCTAGGGTTTCGACGCAGACGTGCCTAACTCAATGGATACAACTACAAAACAAAATTAGTAAAATCCACAGTATACCAAAAACACAGACACGTCCAGAGAGACAGAGACGCTTGCAACTTTATGTGGATGCTTAGGTTTCAATGGAGACATGTCCAAACATAAAACAAAAAGTTTCAATTTTTTACACAGTGGGGTTATTTACACAGACACATCCAAAGAGACGGAGATGTCAGCCGACCCACCAACAGAGACAACGTGTGCGTCCCTACAGAGATAAAATTTTCCAATGATGAACATAACTAGACAGGTGCGCTCCTGTTCCAATGGGGACGTTGGATTTTTAACATGTGAGACGCACCCCTTCACAACACCTACGCATACCCTATGAAAAACCTACAAAACTCACGGATTTTCAAATTTTAAAAGCCAGAAAATAAGTTAGTTGTTAGTCAAAATGCCCTATTTCTATATCAAACCCACAAAATACATGCAAATGAAGGTCATTTATCTAGTGTTAGAAACAGAAATGAGGAAATAACAAGTTATTTGATCCTAAAAAACTTTAAAATGAACTTTGAAGAACTTCAAAAGACATCCATTAATGGAGGATGGACATAAGTGTCCCACCGGGCGTGCCAAATGTATGCATGAGAAGATTAGCTATGTTAATAAACAATAAACTAACTAAGTAGCTCCATGATCTAACTAAACCTATCATAAACATCAAGATGAGTGCTAAACAAGATAATTTCTACAATAATGAATTAAACTAAAACACTATCATTTTATCTCTAACTACTCTATGATTACTTAAAACATAAATTGAACCTAGTTAAACCTATGAGCAATCAAATTAGATTTGTTGTTTGCTTCAATGGAGGTGAATTAGGTCTCTCTAAAATGGCTACAAGGCCAAGTTAGATACCCTCCTACTAACCTACTATGAAATTAATGGATGTAAGATGGAGGAGCTTCAACAATGGAGGATAGCCAAGATCAAATGCCTATTAGCTTGGCTAATGAAAATGAGGTCTAATGCCAATATCTCCAAATGTGAGAGAGATTTTGTTTTGTAAACAAGGTGTCTAGGTTGAGAGGGAGGGGTGACCCTTCTATTTATAGTTTTTCACTTGGGAGAGTTTGGAATTTGGGTGCATGTGGGACTAAAGTTCAAAAATCACTTTTAGATTAGATTAGGATAAACATGCTTTAGGCTAAGCTAGGTTTAGGCTAGTTAACTAGGGTTTAGGCTAGTTAAACTTGATTAGCAAGTGATTAGAGACTCATTGAGAGTTGGGAGGGGTCTAGATAACCAATTGTGACTGATAGATAGCCTACGAAGCCAATAGAAGTGGTCTAGAGAGAACTAGGGAGGTTCTGAATGGTAAAAAGGAGGAATGTTTAGCTAATAAGAGAGATTTTAGCCAAATAAGTTGAATATGGGAAGGAATACGAGTGAGAAGGTGTTCGTAAATGGGAATCTGAGAATGGAGCGAAAGAATGGGGAATTAACGAAGTGTCGTCAATTGGCTGAATGAGAGGAAATGCTAAGTGTAAGCATATTTTAGGTGTTTATAATGGGATGTTGGATTTTGGAGTAGAGGATGCCCCAGTCAACAATGTATGAGAAGGGTGAAGATTTAGGATTAAAGGATGCCCCAGTTAAGGGGTTAGGATTTAGGGATTTTGGATTATAAAATTCCCCAATTAAGGGGTTAGGATTGAAGATTGTGTATTTAGAGTTGAGGATGCTAGATTTGAAGATGTTAGATTGGATTTGAGGATCTAGATTTGACAATGTTAGATTTGGAGATGTTAGATTTGAGGATTGATTTGATTAGATGATTAAGGATGTTTGGATGAGAGAATATGGATTGGTTTTTTTATCAATATTGATGATGAGACTAAGTTATGAGAAATATTTTTCAAGTTTGAGTGTTAGGAGGATGTTAGAAGATACCCCAGCTAGGGGGTGAGTATTTTTTATGTTGGATGCGAGACGATAAGAATTGGATGTGCATATTGATTGATGGATAAATGTTTGGCTAGATAGGAGGATGAGAAGGGTAGATAGTTAGTTAGATGATGGTTAGGATTAGGTGTGGATGATAATAAATTTAAATGATGATGATATAAGGGGGTGTGCTACTATAAAGTTCCCACTCTTATCATTATTAGCATTGTTTTTGATGTGGCATACAGTCAAATGCACCAAGGTATAAAGACCATGATGATTGAATTGCCAAATTCCATTGTCCTCATATCATTGGATAGATTAATGCAAAAAAGATGGTCCTCATATCATTGGACCAAAAAAATTAGCCTCATATCATCAACCAAAATGTAAATGTAGATAAGCAAGAAAACAAAAGCAAAAACATACATTACATTTTTGTATTTTTTGTATGTTTTGATTTTTTATATTTTGGATTTTGTATATTTAGATTTTTAGACTTTTGAATTTTTGAATTTTTTATGTTTATAATCTTTGATGTGGGATGTTGATATTTTGGTTTTGTATAGAAGTATGATGAAAGAATTTGGGATGGGATGGGAAGGGATGTAAGGTGGGATGTGAATTTCTCCTATAAGTCCCAAAGTGTGTTTGGATAGGATTAAAGGTAAGGATTGAGGGAAATTAGATATATTGGATAGGATTGGGATTGGTTGATAGGTTAGGATTATATGGGATGTGGGATTGGAGATAGATAGAGAGGATGAGGAATGTGGTATATGATAAGATGGAGGATATGTAAGATGATAAGATATGCCCCCAGGTATAGGGTAGGATGGGAAGTGAAGGGTATTTAAAATGGATGATGTCATCAATGGATGGTAGTAAGGATGCCCTCGGTCATGATGATGACATTTGAAAAGGGACATGAGGAGGATGGTATGAAAAGGAAAGGATCATCATCTACCCATGGATGTTAGACCCAACGGGAAAAGGATGTGGATGTGATGAAGGGAAGAGAAATTATATTAGTGATGAACAAAAGATGAGATTACAACAGAAGTGTGACCAAGGTCTAAACAATACCTGGAAACATGTGAGCCCTATGTGTCTGCGATATTTAAGTGTGTGAGATTGTGATGGTTAATTACCACTTGAAATGAAGACTTAATGGGTAGTATGTGAAGAAAAACTATCAAATGAATAGCGAGTGACTAAGTCAAATAGGTTTATGGAGGGTGAATGGAAGGCTAATTCATGTATTTCTCCACTACTAGCCAGGCATTCATAGCCCCAATGGAGATACATCTTATTCTTGTCACAACATTGCTCTACTACTAGCCATGTATCCATATCCCAGGTAGATATGTTGGAAACACTCGTATAGAGAGTCTTGAGTTGGATTTTATTTGATATTTTTTAATTTTGATATGATTTTTTTCTTTTTGATATTTGATTTTTTTTAAGAAAAAGGTTCCACTCTCTTGAGAACTCTCAAGGCATTAAGAATTCCAAGTTGTTTAATGGGGGATGGACATGAGTGTGTAAATGAAATTGGATATAGTGTCAAAATACACACCCAAGGGTCTTCACCACAATTTTACTAAGTGTGTTAAATTGCATGGATTTATAGGAGTATAATTGTGCTTGGATGTTGGACGTAACGATAGACCAAGGTCACATAGTTGTAGTAGGTACTATTATCTTACAAGATGTGTGATAAAGTTGAAAAGGTGTTCAAATGAATAGATTAGAAGAGGATACGAATGGATGTTATGTTAAAAATGGATTAGATGCAAAGGGATTTAGATGTTGGATGGAAGGAGGATGGGTGGGAAGGAAAGAACAATGGTGCACAAGTGACAAATTATGTGCCCAATCCATTTTGTGGTGTTTGGTATTTGCAGAGGGGTTAAATGGTTTGTGATTGGGTTGAGTTGTTGGGATGGTAGGATCAATAATAGGAGTGGTAGAAATGGGTTATAATTGAGTAGTGGGAGGGACATTATTAATGTTAGGTTTATAACATAATCCTAAATGACCTGAATTTTGAGGAAGGGAGATGGGTTCACGAATTCCTTATTCGTGGATGCCTAATCCTTTGCCTCTATGTTTCATACTAGCAAAAATATTTTTTTCTATAGGATATGAAGAGGATGGGGAATATTATTTCATGTGTTCATCAAGAGATTGGGGGGTTGTAGTTTTGTCATCCGCTAAGAGGTCAGACTTAATAAAGGATGAGTGGTGGGATTTGTTTTCGTTATTGGTTGGTGAGGGAGGTTTGGATGTACACTAATATTGGGATGGCTAACAATGTTTAGATGTCGAGTGGGATTTGGATGGTGGGCGATGGTTAAGGATATGATTGGTATACAAAGGTGGTGGATATAGAGGTACATGGATAAGAATTATTTGGTTAATGAGGTTTTGGACATAAGACCGAAATTGCTTAAAAGGATTGGTCGAATATACATGAGTGCAATGGAAGTCACAATAGTAATTTTCTTGATGCCAAGATGGTTTGCGAAGGTTTTTATTGTGTGATTTGATTGGTGTATGGATGATAATTTTGAAGGTTTTTTGATGATGGAAGATGGTTGTCAAGGATTCTCCTAAAGGAGTGAATTATTTTGGTTTAAATGGTTTTGCGGGAGTAGGAAGTAAAGGTGAAAAATAGGGTGGATTATGAGATGTTTTGGTTGATTTGGATTTATGAGTCAGATTATATTTTTGTGGCTTAAAATATGAAGGGGAATGGTTAGGCCTGGGGGAAAACTAGATGTTTTGGGCTTTGAGGTAGATTTATTTTCTTTTGGATTGGTTGGAGTATGTGGTTTTGAGGTAGATGGTTGTGGCTTAGGATTAGATTGTTTAGGATTATTAGGTGTAGATGAAGGGGATGGGGTAGATTTTGATGAAGGGGATGGGTGTGATATGGGGGTTACGTTAGTTTTTTGTTATGTTGGGGATGAAGGAGATTTGGGATATGGGTGTGGTGTAGTAACTGTTGTAAATATCTTCCCCCCTGGGTAGATATAGACAAGCAGAAGAATATGGAAATCAAAGAAACTCAGATCCTAATATTTATTACATCACCAACAGCCTGTGGTGTAGGTAAGAGGATGTCGACACAAAAATGGATGCGCCAAGGTGCAAGTAAAGGGCGCACATCAGAGAGTGTCGACACAAAAGTGGATGCGCCAAGGCGCAGGTAAAGGGCACACATCAGAGAGTGTTGACACAAAAGTGGATGCACAAAGGCATAGGTAAAGGGCATACATCAGAGAGTGTTGACATGAAAATGGATGTGCCAAGGTGTGGGTAAAGGGTGCACAGCGATAGAGTGTCGACACGAAAATGGATGCGCCAAGGCACAGGTAAAGGGCGCACATCAGAGAGTGTCGACATGAAAATGGATGCGCCAAGGCACAGGTAAAGGAACATAGAAAAGAGTGTCGACACAAAAATGGATGTGCCAAGGCATAGGTAAAGGGTGCACAGTGAAGAGTGTCGACACGAAAATGGATGCGCCAAGGCACAGGTAAAGGGCGCACATCAGAGAGTGTCGACACGAAAGTGGATGCGCCAAGGCGCAGGTAAAAGGCACACAACAAGGGATGTCGACATGAAGAAATTCATGCCTTGGTGCATGTAAAGGTATGTCGACATAAGGATGGATGCGCCAAGGCGCACCTTCAGGAGGTGCAACATTTTGAGCGCTGACAGGAAGCAGACCCTGACCCAGATATTCAGATGGCCATAACTTTTCACAGGGAGCTCGGATTAATGCAAGGTTGGACTTTTCGGAAAGCTTACGAGGTCCTCTATCCAACTATAACTGGATATCTTTAATTGGGTGGGAAAAAATTCTTAAAAATTCAAAATACAGTTCACCACTTTTGGGGTTTGCTAGGGTTCTCACCTACCACCATAATGAGATGAATTAAATGCAACCTAGAGGTGGTTGGGGTAGATTTGGATTTCCTCTCTCTTCCCTCTCTCATTCTTCCTATAAATTGTAAGGAGGGGCTTCTTTCTAAAGGTTGGACATTCTTGTTTTTCCCCTCCCTTCTTCTCTTTGGCAGGTGAATTTGTGGAGTTCAAACCTCCCATTTAAAACTGTAATGCAACTTTGCCTCTTGGCATTTTGTAGTGTATTGTATCAATCTTGGAGAAAATAATGCATGTATGTGGATGATTCTCAACCCTCTCTATGTTCATTTGCATCCTCCTGATCTTTCACTGTGAATCTGGTTATCTGTGTATGATCTTGCATTGCGTTTTTATGGTTTGTGTTTATTGGCAAGACAGGTGTTCTTCATTCCTCGGTGCATCACCTTTGTAGTTTAGGTTTTATTTTATGCATCTTCTTACCCTGTCTCCTTGGAAAGTTAGTTTAGGTTTTGAGTAAAACCTCTGCATTTTTACGTGTGCATCTGAATAGAGGAATAGGAACCGGCCTTCATCTGGAGAGCTTTTCCGATTTCGCGAGGTCCCACACTTGGGAAAAGCTCCATGTTATGCAATCACACTGAGAGTCTCAACCCATCGAGTTGCAGACATCTAGGGGTGCTGTGATTCGCCATCAATAGTTTTGGCATGCCCATGGTGGGACCAAGAGGTCATTCCACAAGATTTGAAGGAATTTTCAAGAAATTTGGACTAAAAATTGTAGGTTTTACAATTTCAGATTTTTCACCTTCCAGGCTGAACTTTGAAATCAATTTTCAAGGGCTTAACTTACTCAAAACGAGTCAAAATTTCACCAGTTGATAGATCGGGGGATAATCTTCAAAAGGGTATTCTTAGTTTTTTGAGATTTTGACTTTCAAAATTTCATGGTTTTTTGTATTTCAGGTTTTCCTAGTTGCCTTGCATGACCTGAGTTTCACCTGTACCTTTCAGGGATTAGTAGCTGCACAACAGGACCCGATAACCAAATTGAAGAACTATATCTTTCAGGTCCTTCAAAGTTTTAAATTATTTTTTAATATTGTCAGGTTTGGTGTGTAACTTGGCAGAATCTAGCCTTTTGAGGCTCACTTTCTAACACATCTGGCGACTCTGAAGGGATAGAATTCAGTGGTATAGCAGCACAGGTTGCCCAGGTACATGAGAAGAATTCGAACCAGGTCTGATACTCGAGAAGAGGGGTTATTTGTTCACTTACAGCTATCACCAGGAAGAGGAAGGAGAGGAAGAAGACCACGAAGATCACCATCTCCACCTACCCAGACTTTGTCTACACCTCCACCTAGTAGACCTTTTCTCGCATCAACAAGGGTTCTCAGGCCAATCAGAATGGCACAACCACCGAATCCCTTTGTCAATTTCACTGGCAGCAGCCCACTTGCCCTCAATGCACAGAATCCAGTTCCAATTGCAGCATTGAAGAACATTCCATTTTTCACTGGAGAAAATCATACCACTCCTGGTGATCATGTCAAAGACATCGCCAACGTTTGTGCAATCCATGAGATAAATGAAATGGATGTTGCTGTCAAATTACTGGCATCTTCGTTCAAAGGGAAGGCATTGCAATGGTTTAGGAGCCTTGCAGCTGGTTCTATCCAAAATTGGAATCAGTTATGCATAGTTCTCCATGAGCAGTTTGGAGAAAAGGGAGACAATTTGTCTCTACTAGAACAATTGAAAACTATCAAGAGAGCTCCCAACGAGCAGCTGACTGACTTCAACTTCAGATTTCAAAGGTCTTGGGATAGGATTCCAGTGGACGTTAGGCCAACAGCTGAAGGTGCTTTTCTATATTACCTTAAAGCTTTGAATTCTGATATTTCTATGTTAATTCAATCTATGGGAGGCACAACCTTACCTGCTGCTTATAGCTTTGCCATTAGGGCTGAAAACTGTCTTATTCAAGCTGGTAAGCTGGCTCCTAGGCCTCCCATGCCCTTGTACCCAAACTTAGAAAATCCAAGCACTAGTCAAGTACCCAATTTGGCTCCTATTCCCACTCCTAGAAATCAAAGTTCAAATGAAACTTCTACTTCATCCTCTAGTGCTTCAAATGAACTCCAAGAGGTTATGAAACAGTTGCAGAACCTTGGAAATGAGCTGGTGACTATCAAAAGACAGCAAGCTCAAAGTGCTAGACCGTATCAGCCTCAAGCACAATACCAGGCTAGGCCCCCATTCCAACAAAATAGGCCACCAACTCAGGCTACAAATCAAAATCAAAGCCAACAAAGGCCTCCCACCAATAGACCATTTCAGCCCTATAACCCCAACGTTGCATCTGCTTCTAAAGCATTAGTTCCAATGCAAAACAACATAGCTCAAGAGTATGATTGGTGTTTCCCATGCAATGAACCTCACAACCAATCTATGTGCTTCAATGGTGCTTTGAACCAAGCCTTGATGGTGACAACTACTGGCGTAGAGGGTGAAGTGGGTCAAGAAACAAATCAGCAACAAGGGACATCTCAGCAAAACACAGCTCCAAATGATACCACACTTGCGAATTGGCAAGCTGAGGATTTTTGTGGCATGAATCAAACAATTTCTCAGAGTGTAGCAGCTAACACAAGATCAAAGAAGAGGAATATTGGTGAAGGGTAGTCATTGGCTCCAAGTGATCTACAACCTTCCATCACTCCACAAGGTGTTGGTAAGCAAAATATAGTTCCAAACACGCAAGGACAGCCCAAACCACCTTCTAAGCCAACTCAAATGCCAGCTGTTGTTGCCCATGCACAAGAAAGGAATGTGCAGCCTAAAGGACAGCAAAGAGATCTTTCATCCCCATTTAGCATCATTGATCAAATGAAGAAGACAAATGTGAATATATCAATGTGGGAATCTTTATCCATCCCAGGCCAAAGAGATCTTCTACAAGCTGCCATGAAGAATTGGTCAACTTCAAACCAGCAGGTCCCTATGCAAGAGGATGTCCTCACAAATGCTGCTCAGCCCAAAGGGAATCATGGAGGACAACAAGGTAAAGTTTTGAAACCCCCTCCATTTTATGTTTCATTAATCATTGGGGATAAACTAGTACACAATTGCATGATTGATTCTAGGGCAAGTAGTTCTGTCATGCCCAAGCAAATAGCTGATCAGCTGGGTCTCCAATATGAAGTCATATCAAAGGGGGTAGTGCAATTGGATGGGACAGTAGTAGCAATGGTGGGAGTGATTAAAGGTTTGAATCTTACCTTGCATGCATGCCCCAATGTTACCATTTTGCAAGATGTGTCAGTGATAGATTTGCCACCACTCTTTGCCCTATGCTTATCAAGGGATTTCACAGCCAAAATTGGAGGCTACTTATCTGCTGACTGGTCACACATGTTGTTAGAACAAGATATGGTACTAAGGTCACAATCAGATCCGAACCAATTGCAAACTTTCATATTGAGCCTCATACTCCAAGCCAAATCAATGCCAACTGTTCAGCATTTGATCAAGAAGATTATCCAAGCACAGATGAAGCTGACACCAAAGTTGGAAGCATCCCAGATTTGACTCTTGACGAATGGGAAAGAAAGGTACATGCTTTTTATCCCTACCAAGAAGTAAAAAAATCTGAGCTAGGAGTCTATTACATACAGGAAGAAAACCAGTCTATTCCTAGCATCACCAAACCAGACCATAAGGATGACAACAGGGTATGGCAGTTATTTTTCGATGGATCAAGGAGTAGGTAAGGTGCAGGAGGAGGAGCTATGCTTGTTTCACCTCAAGGCATCAAATATTATTCATCTTTCCATTTCCAGTTTTCCTGTTCAAAGAACAATAGCTGAATATGAGGCCTTGATTCATGGACTTTATTGGGCCAGGAAAAAGGGCATAAAGAACTTGCAGTTTTTCGGAGATAGTGAGCTAATCGTCAATCAAGTCAGGGGACAACATGCTACAAAGAATGAACTGATGAAGAACTACAAGAACAGGGTGTGGGACCTCGTTGAGGATTTTGAAGCTTTCAATATCGTGTCCATACCCAGGAAGAAAAATGAAGCTGCGGATAGGCTTGCAGCAGTTGGAGCAATGTTTGATGTGGTTAACAACATCAAAAGGGAAAAAATACAACCACATATCCATGTGATTGTGAGGCCAGAAGTTCCAGATAATAACACAAGATGGCAGGTGTTTGAGAATGATCAACAGATCGTCAATTTCTTACAAGAAGAGGCTGAATTCTCAGCTAGGAATCAAGACAGATTATAGCAGCAGTATGGGGATCAAGTAGTGTAGCTACGGACATAACAAGCTTCCTAAGGGTTTAGTAACATTGGAGTCTATCTTCAACCCTAATGACCAACTCTGTAAGGAAAAGCCTAACATACAGGTCAAGAGAGAAGATTCAGAGCCAATTCTGGTTGGGGAGGGAAAAACACTTCAAATTGGTAAAGTGGCCACTGAGCAGGAGAAATCAGATTTCATACAGCTTTGTCAAGAATTTCCAGATGTCTTCACATGCAACTATGAAGACTTGAGAGGATTCAATCTGAAGTTGGCACAACATACCATAGAATTGGATCCAGATGCTAAGCCCATCAGGAAGAAGCAGAGACCAGTCAACCCTCACATTGAGCCTCTAATGAAGAAAGAGCTAAACAAGCTAATCGAGGCAAGCATTATATTCCTGATCAAGCACTCAAGCTGTGTTGCAAACTTGGTTCCGTTCAGGAAGAAGAGCAGAGAAATCAGGTTGTGTGTGGACTTCTGAGACCTCAACAGGGCATCTCTCAAAGACCATTACCCACTTCCTTCAATGGAACAAATATTGCAAGTGGTATCCGGTTCAGAGAGGTTCTCTCTCCTAGATGGCTACTCAGGGTATAATCAGGTAATGGTGAAAGAAGAGGACCAGTTCAAGACTGCTTTCACCACCAAATGGGGTACCTATGCCTACAAAAAGATGCCATTTGGGCTATCAAATGCTGGAGTCACTTTCCAAAGGGCAATGGATATGGCATTCAAGGGGTTGATCAATAAAATAGTTCTGATATATCTTGATGACATCACTGTATTCTCCAAAAATGTAGCGGATCACCTCTTTCATTTGAGGCAGGTATTTCAGAGGTGTAGAAGATTTGGGGTATCATTGAATCCCAAAAAATGCATATTCTTGGCTCACGAGGGAAAACTTCTAGGCCATATTGTTTCAAAGGAAGGATTGACGATTGACCCAGAAAGAGTTGAAGCAATTCAAGTGTTTCCATTACCAAGTCATAAGAAGGCTCTTCAAAGCTTTTTGGGAAGGATCAATTTTGTCTGCAGGTTTGTTCCAAACTTTGCAGCTCTCATAAAGCCAATAACGCTGATGTTGAAGAAGAGCATGGCATTTAAGTGGACAGCTGAAGGCAAGGCAAGTTTTGAGGCAATAAAAGAGGCTATATCTCAAGCTCCAACTCTCGTCAATCCAGACTTCTCCAAGGACTTCATGCTATATGCCTTTGGTGGTGGAGACAAAATTTCTGTAATCCTGGCACAGCAAAACAAAGAAGGATTAGAACAACCAGTTGCTTTCTTCAGTCGAGGCTTGGAGGAATATGAAACTAGGTACTCTTTCATTGAAAAGAATGTCCTTGCAGTGATTAGGAGTTTAAAGAAATTCAAGCACCTGGTATCAAACAATAAGATCCAATTGTTGGTCTCTCATGCAGGAGTCAAGGAATTCCTTCTAAACAAGGATCTGAATGAGAAACGTGTAGGATGGATCACTCGTGTCATGGAATACGACATCAAAATTAAGGTCACTAAGCTAGTACGTGGAAAAGGACTATGTGAACAGCTATCTTTGAGTCAACAAGTTAAAACAGGTGATGAAAAAGAGACTGTCTTGGTACTACGGGATGTTCAAGAACAAGAAAATGATGATGTGCCCACTCCTTATTGGACTCGGGATATGATACACTTCCTATAGGTAGGCCTATGCCCTCCAAAAATGAGCAAATCAAAGAGGAGATACTTCAGATTACAAGCCATTCCATATGTGCTTGTTAATGGTGTTTTGTTTAAAAAGGACATCAATGGAGTTCTATTGAGGTGCATTGGGACAGGTCAAATTGAGAGGGTGTTATGAGATTTTCATGATGGAGATTTTGGAGGACATTTCGCCCCACGAGTAACAGCTCTCAAGATAATGAAGGCAGGGTATTATTGGCCCACAGTGTTCAGCGACTGCTATACATGGATAAGAAAGTGTAAGAAATGTGCACTCTTCATGGGAAAAGAAAGACTAGTAGCACTTCCATTGCACCCAATTTTGGTTGACCAACCCATTTATGCAATGGGGATTGGACTTCATCGGGGTCATAAATCCAAACTCAAACCAAGGCCATAAGTGGATTCTCACAGCAATAGACTATTTCACCAAGTGGACCGAAGCAGTAGCGCTCAAAGAAGCAAATGAGTCTAACATACTAGACTTTTATGAAGGAATAGTGACCAGGTTTGGTGTGCCAGCCACTATCATATCAGACAATGCATTGGCATTCATAGGTTCCAAGATTACAGAATGGGCTGTCAAGAATGGAATCTATTTGAGCACCTCTTCAAATTATTACCCGCAGGGTAATGGACAAGCAGAGTCCACAAACAAGAATTTGCTAAGAATCATTAGAAGGACTCTGGATGAAAACCAAAGGACATGGCATACCAAGATAAAATCAGCATTATGGGCTGACAGGATAACGCCAAAGAGGTCTACAAGTAGTTCTCCCTAAAAATTGGTCTATGGGAAAGAGGCAGTATTGCCTATATCATTAGAATTGCCAGCATTGGAGCCAGCATTGGAGCTCATGAAGTCGTTGGAGTTGTCTGAGTTCGAACCAATGGATTATTAGCAATACATACACTCAAAATTAGACAAAATTATATTAATATGAATCGTATCATCCGGAATCGAACCAATGGAGGTCAGGTATGCAGATTTGATAGAATTCGAAGAAATAAGAGAACATGCAATTCAGACAATTGAGAAAGATCGGGCCTTAGTAGACATAAAAAAGATGGTTTGGTAAGAAGGCAAGAGCAAGGACCTTCCAGGAAGGGGACCTAGTTCTGAAATGGGATGCAGATCGGGCAAAACTAGGAAGGCATTCCAAGTTTGATGCCATTTGGAGTGGCCCCTACATGGTCACGGGATGTAAAAGTAGTAATGCCTTCCAATTTTCTACATTGGATGGAGAAGAACTCACCAATTCCGGTTAACGGAATCCATCTTAAAAATTGCTACTAAAAGGAAAAGGTTTACCCTTGTAAATAGTAGCCTAGATTTCAATTCCTCTAAGTGCGTATGCACATTGTCTTGTTGTAGTTAGGTTTCATTTTCCCTAAGTGCTTTGGCACATGTTTTGCTGCTCTCAGGTTGTTTTCTATAGTTCAAAGTGTTGTCGGAGAAGAGGTTGCGGTATCAGGCTCGGGATCAGATATCAGGTTGGTTTCAAGTTATTACTTATGACTCCATGCCCAATGGATTGCTAAAAGGCCACTAATCTTCTACCTAGTAGGCAGGTGATCCCTTTGAGTCACCAAATTGTTGTAAATATCTTCCCCCCCCCTGGTAGATATAGACAAGCAGAAGAATATGGAAATCAAAGAAACTCAGATCCTGATATTTATTACGTCACCAACAGCCTATGGCACAGGTAAGAGGATGTCGACACAAAAATGGATGCGCCAAGGCGCAGGTAAAGGGCGCACATCAGAGAGTGTCGACACAAAAGTGGATGCGCCAAGGCGCAGGTAAAGGGTGCACATCAGAGAGTGTCGACACGAAAGTGGATGCACCAAGGCTCAGGTAAAGGGTGCACATCAGAGAGTGTCGACACAAAAATAGATGCGCCAAGGAACAGGTAAAGGGCACACAGCGAAGAGTGTCGACATGAAAATGGATGCGCCAAGGCGTAGGTAAAGGGCACACATCAGAGAGTGTCGACACGAAAATGGATGCGCCAAGGCACAGGTAAAGGGCACACAGCGAAGAGTGTCGACACAAAAATGGATGCGCGCAAGGAATAGGTAAAGGGCGCACAGTAAAGAGTGTCGACACGAAAATGGATGCACCAAGGTGCAGGTAAAGGGCGCACATCAGAGAGTGTCGACACGAAAGTGGATGCGCCAAGGCACAGGTAAAGGGCGCACATCAGAGAGTGTCAACATGAAAATGGATGTGCCAAGGTGTAGGTAAAGGGCACATAGCAAAGAGTGTCAACACAAAAATGGATGTGCCAAGGCACAGGTAAAGGCTGCACAACGAAGAGTGTCGACACGAAAATGGATGCGCCAAGGCGCAGGTAAAAGGCACACAACAAGGGATGTCGACACGAATAAATTCATGCCTTGGTGCATGTAAAGGTATGTCAACATAAGGATGTATGTGCCAAGGCACACCTTCAGGAGGCGCAACATTTTTGAGCGCTGACAGGAAGCAGACCCTGACCCCAGATATTTAGATGCCCCATAACTTTTCACAGGGAGCTCGGATTAATGTAAGGTTGGAATTTTCGGAAATATTACGAGGTCCTCTGTCTAACTACGACTAGATATGTTTAATTGGGTGGGAAAAAATTCTTAAAAATTCAAAATACAGTTCACCACTTTTGGGGTTTGCTAGGGTTCTCACCTACCACCATAATGAGATGAATTAAATGCAACCTAGAGGTGGTTGGGG
Organism: Taxus chinensis; assembly: GCA_019776745.2. Lineage (NCBI taxonomy): Eukaryota > Viridiplantae > Streptophyta > Pinopsida > Cupressales > Taxaceae > Taxus > Taxus chinensis. The sequence continues at coordinate 793,676,821 of CM034148.1, forward strand.
TAGATTAGGATTTCCTCTCTCTTCCCTCTCTCATTCTTCCTATAAATTGTAAGGAGGGGCTTCTTTCTAAAGGTTGGACATTCTTGTTTTGCCCCTCCCTTCTTCTCTCTGGCAGGTGAATTTGTGGAGTTCAAACCTCCCATTTAAAACTGTAATGTAACTTTGCCTCTTGGCATTTTGTAGTGTATTGTATCAATCTTGGAGAAAATAATGCATGTCTGTGGATGATTCTCAACCCTCTCTGTGTTCATTTTCATCCTCTTGATCTTTCACTATGAATCTGGTTATCTGTGTATGATCTTGCATTGCATTTTTATGGTTTGTGTTTATTGGCAAGACAGGTGTTCTTCATTCCTCGGTGCATCACCTTTGTAGTTTAGGTTTTATTTTATGCATCTTCTTACCCTGTCTCCTTGGAAAGTTAGTTTAGGTTTTGAGTAAAACCTCTGCATTTTTACGTGTGCATCTGAAAAGAGGAATAGGAACCAGGCCCCTTCATCCAGAGAGCTTTTCCGATTTCACGAGGTCTCACACTTGGGAAAAGCTCCATGTTATGCAATCACACTGAGAGTCTCAACCCATCGAGTTGCAGACATCCAAGGGTGCTGTGATTCGCCATCAACAGTAACCACATTAGATTTGGTCAATTTAGGGGAAGAAGTAGATGAAGGTTGCATATGAGCCTCGTTATATTGGGTAGGATATGGGGTAGGGGGAGGATTTGGATTGGATTTATTAGGCTTAAGAGTTAGTAACTTGGGAGTCACATTAGATGTTTTATAATGGGGGATGGTGGATTTGAAATAGGATTAGAGGATAGCATAGTGTTATGTTTAGGTGATGAAGGGATTAAGATAGGATTAGAAGAGGATGAAGAGGATGGGGGTGGTATAGGAGCCACATTAGATGGTTTAGGATTGGGGGTAGAAGGGGATGAGGGTGACTTAGGAGTCATGGTTGATAAAATAGTTTTAAAAAGATTGAGCTTAGGTGATGGAGGGGATGAAATAGGATTAGAGGATGAATTTGATGGTGTATTAGGGGATGTGGGACTATCTAGGATAAATCCTGTAGGATTGGATTGGGGGTGATGAAAATAATTTTGGGTTTAAGTTGTTGGGATTGTTGTGGATATGTGAATGGGACTCAATTATAGGTTTCATGATGACTAGATTTAGAAGTTGAGATTTCGGATGGTGGTCGATTATCCACATGATTTTTGATGGGAGTAAGGTGTAGGTAATGATGATTGATAGAATATTTGGAATTTGGAATTTGGGATGGTTGTGTGGGCTTGGGATTGGTGTTTATATTATCTAGGACATATAGGAGGTCCTCTTGATCTATGTCAATGTTAGTGAGGTTGTGAAAGTCGGTGTAATTGGCTTGTGGGGATAGTGTTGTATATTTATTAGGTTACGGTGCGGATTGTGATGATTTAGGTTTGTGAAGGAGTAAGTTGATGGGGTGAGGATTAGAGATCTTAGGAAGGAAAATTTATGGATGGGGTTGGTTGGGATATGATGGTTTAGGGAGTTATTTTTTGAATGAAGATTGAATATTGAAGATCATATATTTGTTGGTTAAGTAGTTGGAAGGTTTTTATAAGGTTAGGATCATCATGGGATTGTTGGTTTGGATGGTAGGGAGAGGGTTGGTTAAGGTAGGATGTTAGGTTTTAGATTTGTTTTTTTAATGTGTTGGATAGTATGTGGAAATTCATGTTCAACAGCGAGATGGTTGAGTTTGATGGGTGGGGGATGATGTGATAACTTGGTTGATGGATTTAGAAAAGAGATAGGGGTTTTGATGTTAGTTTAGGGAGGATGGGGACTGAGGATCAAGGGCCATGGTTAGATAAAATGTATGGGAGATTAGTTTTGGATTATGATTATAGGTTAAGGATGGTGATTAGATTAGGACAGGGATTTTGTGATTAAGGATAGTTAATTATGATCATGTTTGATTGATTAAAATTTTAAGGTGATGGGATGACTAAGGGTGTTCAAAAACAAACAAAAAACATTTAACACACACCCTAACTAGTCAAGTGGGATTGCAATCAAGTTATAGCCCACTTTCAATACCACAAATTGACGATGGTGCCCACAATTGGCTCTCCACATTTATGTCATTGTGGGTTTGGGTAGCGAGTGATCTTGGGGAGTGTCACTTCCTTACACTACAGCTCAATATGCAGACAATAGGTTTCCTAGTCTAGGATGCATGAGCTCACTAAAGGGGTCCCTAATATAAATTACAGTACATGGGGTCCAAGTCTATGTTGTAATGACGTTTTCTAAGGCATGGGTATTAGGATATGGAATCCCCTCACTTCATGCCACTCTTAAATAAATCAAGAACTTAGCCAATAATGATAACTTTCTAAGATTTGTATACCCCACCAAAACACAGGGTGTGTCTATGTGTGTGGAGATAAAACCCATGGTCATAAGACCCATAAGAATATGAAAATTGGGTGTATATCACTTCCACGTCACATTTCCCATACAAAATAAAAATTAGAAGGCTACCTACTTTTGATCCTCAAGATCATCCTAAGACGTGAAAGGAGAGCATATAGATCAACTAAAATGTGAATATTCTAGTGTAATCTAATGTTATGGAAGTGGTAAAATAACTAAATAATTTAAGTAATAAAATAATGAAATAATAACCAAGCAATCTAAGAAATTAAATGTAAAACCCTAATGTGTAAAGAGGTTTAAGAAGACCTTAGTTGATTAGATGATTTGGCTGGACTGTGTCGTATTGGAGACTAGATGAACAGAGGGAGGAAATCACCGCACAAGAGCCTAATAAAATACAAATCTGAGTTATCTAAGTAGACTAGGGTGCCAAAAGAAGGATAGGGGCACCCGTGTGCACAACACCTGGGTATGAGATCAGGGTGCCTTAGTCTGTGTAAATGGTCTAGCAAACTCCTTTAATGTGTCACAATATGTTCTCCCATGTTCACTTATTGTCATGTTAATGTCAATGTGCGTTTGTAAAAGAACTAGTAAAATTGCAATAAAATAATCTCCTGCAAAACCCCATATAAAGCATCAAAACCCTCAAAAAGAAAGATGCATATGAAGGGGTTAGACTATCCTCAACTTCCAAATTGATGGAATTATCACTAGGCGTTACACTACATCTTAGACCCAATTTAGTTCTAGGTGTGTGTGTGTGTGTAAATATTTTTCCCTAGGTGTTCTTGTGTCAGTCACTTTGTGAAGTAGCAAGAAAATAAATAGATGTAGAATGTAATAAATTTGTGCATGGAAACAATAGAGTCCCCTTCTATGAAATGTGATGCAGATGGACCAACCTTGTGTGATTTATGATGGACTCATGAAGCTAGATAGATGCAAATGTAATTATAGATGTCTTTGATGGCTACAACCTTAGGTGGAGATAGTAAGAGCTTAGTTCTTTATCCCTCATTATGGTCACATAACTTTATATTTATATGGTTATCTTGCTTTAATTTCATAATCAACCCCAAAAATACTGACCACCAAATATATAAGAAGCTTAAACAACTCGAAATTGCCCAAAAAAAGAGAGGAAAGTGTAAATAGGATCGAGGCACCCAGAGGGGATGAGGGCACCTGGGGTGCCCCAATCCTGGCTGGGTTCCCTAGTCAGAAATAGGGAAAATTTAATATGAAGGTACAGAATGGGAAAGTACGGGTGTAAGATCGAAATTAGTAATAGAAAAAAAACCAGAATGGTCAAAGACATGGGTTGATTATTACTTTTCACTTAAAAACCATATGAATAGTAGTACGAGACTAGGACTAAATAATTACCAAAAGTTCCTGATTATGTGTCTAAATTTTCCCCCACTTTATGTTGGTAAGTGAAAATATTGGTAACATAAAGTAGATAGATATACATACCTGATAACCATGTAGAGTGATGTAGAATACGTGTCGAAGGACTAGAAAAAGTGTAAAGTGATAAAAACATGGACCATGGAAACTAAAGATGAAAAAGTGTAAAGAGTGATGAGATTGAACCTAGGGAGAAATCATGTGTAGATTCCAATGTATGTGATGTACCTACATGTTAGTAACTTGTGTGTGATGTATCTACTATATGTGTGATGTTGAGTTCTTGCTTCCCATATGGATGGATCTACAAAAGAGAAGATGATCAAGTAGTCAAATACACATATATATGTGTAATGTGTAAAAACATATGTATATATAAAAAGCATGTGAAGAAAGTATGAAAATGAAAAAGGAACATGTGTGTCTGATTTGTGATGAGAAAAGGGTGTAGAAAGGATCTTGTCTATGTCATGTAAGTTTTTTTGGTGATCTCACGCCACTGGCTAAAGAAGTGTAGGGAGGAAATTCTTATTTATCCTCCAACCTATAACTATTTACTGAGAGTGAACAGATATTTGTACTATCTTTTTTTTTGGGCGATCCGACACCACTCGCCAAATTAGTGTAGAGAGGAAGGTTTGGCTTTTGCTCAAACCTGTAATTTCTACCCAGAATGCTAATGACAATATGCCCTGTAAAATCTGATGTGTATGGATTTTTGTAGACTGGTCACAATCCACTCATTGTTTAACCCACGGTGTCATGGAAAAAACTTAAAACTGAACTATGTTGGTACTGTGTGTAAACCCAAATGATGCCCCCCTCTTTAGGGGCGCATGTGACATCATGGATAGGATAATGCGTCCCAAAAGAGGATTGACCATGGATAGTAAAATTATTTCCTACAGGGGGGATAAGATGTGTTTAGTAGAAATCAAGGCACAAACAAACATAGTAGCTAGAAAACAAGTGTAAGCTAAATAGAGAACGTGTAAGCTAGAACATAAGAAAATAATGTAAATTCCCAAGAGATAATGTAGGCTATAGAAAGTGGGTTGCAAACATGGGAAACCACTCACAATGTCATAAGACACTCATGGCCGTAGATGCTGCCAACAAACAATTGTGCACACAAGACAAAGGGAAAATCCCACAAACAAGAATAACCAATAGCAGACAATGTATCAAACAAGTATGGAAGTAGAAATCCCTACATAACAAATGATGCACATGAAGCACCCATTATCATGTTAGAAAGATAAAATCTATGCCAAAGCATGTATAAACCAAGAAAGTAGTGTGTTATGAACAAAAATAAAACAATAACACCTATAGTGTATGAAATTAGATGCCCCTAGGAGCCATTGTGGGGATGGTAGTCAAGAATCCATATTTCATGTAGTATCCTTGTATATATTGTGATCACAATGAGAAACCAAGTGAACGTACATGTGTGTATGATAATTATAAAGACATACAAGATATCTATCTAGTATGTGTAAAAAAACATACATGTAAAATCAAGTGCAAGGAGGAGTAAATGAAACCATAAAATGTAGTATGTTATAGATGGATGGAATGGAATGTAGACTTAATGATGGGAGATGCGTTACCCCCGAGTGAATGGAATTGTATGCAGTAAGGTTCATTTAGTATGGCCCCTTAGTAGTCAATAATGAACCATAAACGAGAGTGCATCATTGGGAAATGGTCGAACTATGTGTTATGTGTAGTGCACTATGGTGTATGTGTAGTGATGACATGCGACATAGAGATGACGTGTGCATGATGTTATAGCCTCAATGTATATCATGAAAGGATGATCGAAGGAGTGATAATTTAGCCTAAATTATATATCACTAAATGATTATCAGAATAGGTTATGATGATGCTAGAGTAAGGGATGATGTAGCATATGGATTTTATCACTAAGAGGAGTAGAAAGAGTGGTGATGTAGCCTAAAGTGTATACCACTAAATGTCATTAGGGGAAGTGATGATGTAGCATATCATGAGATGATGCTAGAATAAGTGGCCCTATAGCCTAAAGTGTATATCACTTGATCTAGGTATTTTACAGAGCAAATATTAAATGATAAATGTGTAAGGGTGATGAGGTCCTTTTTTGATGTATACCATCAATAGCCTAATATGAACCATGAGACTAGAATGCATCATCAGGTAGTGAGAGCAGCACGTAGAAAAGACTATGTAAAATACAAAATGTGTGTAGTAGGTTGTATGATATGTAATGCAATATGCATAAATGACCTAAGATGTGTAGATGCATAGTAGATGTAAGACGCGAGATGTAATATGTACGGTGTAGGATGTAAAATGTAAGATGAAATGTATGATGTTTGAAAATATTTAATATGCAGTGCTATGGTTTAATATGTAAGATGAAAGTGTAGAATGTATGAAGATGTGCAATGTCAATACTGTAGTGTGTGAGGTTCATGTGTATAGGATGCCCTCAACAGTCAAGTGTGAGCCAAATGACAAGAATGTGTCATTGAGCAATGACGATGTAGATGTGTATGTGAGGATGTATGTTTAAGTATGTAGAAAAACTGATGTGCAATGTTAAGGGGGATGAGTATAGATGTCATGCCCCCCAAGTGTGTGGTGGTAAAGAAGGAAATCATGTAATCTCGTCTAGAAGGTCATCGGTATCAGAGTCAAAGTCAAATGGGTAAGCATTAGAGACTTGGTAAGCAATAGTGTCAGGTTGATCATGTAATGAGCCATTGAAGTGTAAGTTGTACATACCCATGGCATACTCCTCATCAATGAAAGGTGGCATTATAAATCTATGTGCATACCAACGAGTGAGATTCTGTGTATATCCAAGAAAGAAACTTTGCAAATGAACAGATGACCAAAGGGCATAGGAAATGAGATATATGTGTGATCAGGGTCAAAAGTACCCCAATTTAATCAAGCCATGATTGTCCTATAATAAGTGGCGAAGAACTAGGTCCTCATGTAATAAATACTGTGAGATGAAATACATGTGGGCCATATGCAGCAGTGATGCAAACAAACCCAAAATAAAGGTGAGGAGAGTGCGGTGGAGGGTAGAGATCCTCAAAATAAAATCCTAGTTGATTCAAACCATCATGTGTACATACAATTTCATCACAAGTAGGATCAAGAGGAATATGCTCCCATTAAGAATCATTCATTAAAATTATACACGTAAATAGTGGATGTGCCAATGATGGAGGCACATGTGAAGGTGCAGGGGATAGAACAATGTTCATATGTTGGACAGGCCCTGATAAAGGATCATAGTGGTAGTATTAGTAGGTGTAGGAAGTGGGGTGGAATAAACTACATATATCACATTAATAACACCTTCAAGCAGTGGAAAATGAGGTGGTTCATCCATTAGTTGAGGATCATTTGTAGTAACAGTACATAGAATAGGAAGAGTAGTATTAGGATCTCAGTCACAATATTTATAGGCATTACAGTCACAAAATACAATATATTCAATACCGTCATGTATGAATTTGACACAATGATGTACAATAGAAACAACGACTTGCATGGCATGGAGCCATGGTCTACCAAGAAAACAGTTGTAGGTGACTGGAAAATCAATGGAAAAGAACACATTGTTAATAGATTTTGGCCCTACAGTGATAGGTAATGTGATGTGACCAACGCATGGATGAACAGAACCATCATATGCACCACATTGAAAGATAATATGGATTAACATCACTAGCTGAAAGACCTATCTTCTCAATGAATGAAATGGGACATAAATTGAGTTCAAATCTATTGTCAATTAAAGTACACTTGACACCTACATTTTAAATGTGAATCATGATATGAAAAGGTGGGTCATTTTCAAAGACAAAAAGATCAGTAGTGGGATTAGATGGAAAATCAATATGTTGAGAAAATGCATCGACAAGTGTGTTATACACCGAATCTGGATGCATATCAGTAGGAATGCGAGTAGCAGTAAAGAGAATTTTTATTGTATGTCTTAAATTAGGATTGAAAAGCAAGTAATCATTAATTGAGATACGCATGATGAAGAAACTCTAGAATGATAAGAAAAGAATGAGGATCCTAAAATTGTGAATATCGAGGTTAAATTCACCAAAATGATTAAATTCCACTCCTTTAGTTGCATTAATTTCTCATCACTACCAAGGTCATCTTCTTGAGATATTTTTTATTTCACTCCACCCATTCAAAAATATGGGAGGGGGGTGTGGTGCAGATATTACTTTTGGGGTATTGTGTCCTTACGTTAGATATTGTTATTGGTTTTTGGCACACCCGTATTTTTTTTAGTAGATAGAATTTAGTTTGATGATTATTTACACTATCAACACCAATTTTGATAGTCTCCTCTAGTTAGTATTTGAGCTTTCCCTCTTTTTTAAGTGAATCTATTTTGTTGTATCACAATGTCAATTACATTTTTGTGTTCAAGTAATAATTCCATATCATAGTTCATACCAAACATCTTCTTCAGTAAAGTATATGAGTTTTGATCCATGCTTCTTGCGATGTCTTGAAACAAGAAAATTTCTCTCTCCACTTTGTTGTTTTTAACTAGTTTTTTAGTGCCTTGCTGTGAATTTTTCATCCATGGTAAAAAAAATTGTAGTTTGTTGTAAATGGGCATCTTATTTAGCCTAATTTATAGAACCCATACTAGGGTCAGTTTCCTATCTTTTATCATTCTCACTACCAATTTTACACTTAAGAGAGGGTATTCGAGTTGTGTTCACACTAGGCCTAGTTTATCTAGAAATTATCCATCTATTCTAGTTATTTTTCAGTTGTCAGTACCAATGAACTTGAGGTTGTCTAATTTGGTATCAATAGAGTGTAGAGAGTATTAGTTCACACTATAAACATGAGTTAAGATTATCTTGGGAGTTATTTTATTATTCTTGGAGATAATCCCCTCACGTACGTAGATTTGTTTGATCCACTTTATTATTGAATTATTTTATTTTGAGGGGTTCACAACAATCACTTTATTTTCTTAGGGCTATTAAGAGGTGTAGTCACTAAATCACACACTTACTATGTACATCTAGCCTCTATATAATTCATGTATATGTATGATTCATAAGCAAGAGAATTACTCGTTAACACCATTTTACTTTGCTTTCACATTGCTTTTGTATTTTTCATCTTTATTGCTTGTTGTTTTTGGTTGAAAACTTATAGTTTTGTATACTAGTTGACATCCTACTCAACTCTGATTTCATTGTCTGCCATTTTGAGCACCATGTACAAGACCTCACATTAGAAATAGGACTGCTTGAGTGCTATTGTTTCCTTTTGTTGCCTTTTTCCTCTTTGTATATTTTTTTATCTTTCGAATGTTAGTTCTTTCTTGTCTTATTTTATCACCTTTTTTCAGCCTTTCACTTATTAATGACAAAACTTAAGAAAAATAATCATATATAAACATGTCTTATTTAACATTATTAAGGAGGTAAATCATTAAAAAGGAACATACTAGTACAAAGCTATAATATTTTTGATATAATACACCAAGCATTTGCATTTTGGGACTATGTACTTCACTACATAGAATGGTTTATTCTAAATTCCATACCACACATTTACATTTGGGACAAAAGTAGTAGCCTATTATCTCTTTATGTGACTGACACTAGGGAATATTATTTCAAGGTACACTATTCCAATCACACACACACACACACAAGAACTATATTGAGTCTGAAATTTAATGAAATGCTCAGTGAAAATCACATTGGGGTGACCACAAAGATCAGTATCACTCAAGCATATGCATATATTTTATTCATCTGATGTGCACTTGAATATTGTGTAGGTAGCTAGGGTTTTATTTTGTAGGTACATGTGTCACATATAAAATATGATGTCACCTACAACGAATAAGGATTAACATAGAAATAACTAGATCTTGAACCACTCCGCAAAAAAACTAACACCCAAATCAAACACTAGTTTCTAGGTGGCCCTGTCCCATTCCAAACGGTTATATCCTGTCAGTTTCCATATTGCAGTTCCAAACATAGAGTTTGTAAAGCCCATAATATCCCCTTTTAGATTATTGTCCAATCCAAAATCAATTTATACCTACATATACAAGTTGAGCTATTCTCTAAACCCTATCCATCACTCTTTCTTGTACGTCTATTAGCTAGATCTTATATGTTACTATTATTTTTTCTAATTAGTATTGTCCTTACTTTAGCTTTAATTTTAATAAATCATTTGGTGAACCTGACAGCTATGTCCATGCCCCCATATTTGTTTCTTGTTTTCTTCTTCTTCTAATATCATTGGTAATTATTCTACTTTTGTCCCCACCTTTTTCTATTTGGGACATCATCAGATATGAATATATTCATATTGTTATGTAGCATCCACCTTGTTACACAAATTCCTCTGTAGTTCCCTCTGTTAATGTTGTCACCACCCACCGCAATAGGGACCCTTTTCAGCTTCCTACTTTTCTTTCTCGTCCTATTAATACACCACTTCCTTAACTTATTGCTCAATCTAAAACCTATGATATCATCGAGAAATTAAATAATACCCCAGCTAATATATTCTTGTTTGATCTATTGTGCCTCCTAATTTTCATCGTACCTTAGAGGTTTCCCTTCACTCTATTAAAATTAAAAGTGATGATCCTTCAGTAGATTTTTTCCATCTCATGGATTCTGTTAAGCATATCACCATTTCTATCATGTTTTCTGATGATGAAATTACTCCTGATTCTTCCACTGATTCTCCTTACCTTCTTATATGGATCGCATTCATGATTTCAAAATTAAGTGTTTACTTATTGATAATGGATCCATATTAAATATTTATCATTTATCATTACTTTCCCAACTCCTCATTCCTCATAGTGTAATTGAAAATTATAATACTACCATCCATGGCTATGATACTACTACCCATGCATGCATTGGTACTATCACTTTAGAGTTACAATCATGACCTCGTACTCTTTACACCCTCTTTTATGTCATGGATGCCCCATTACAATAAAATATTTTTTTTAGTCGACCTTGGATCCATGTTATGCAAGTTATTCCTTCTAGTGTCTATCGGTGAGTCAATTTTATGTTTGAGGGCTCTGAGCATACTATTACCAATGATCCTAAAACCATTCAAGTATTTTTTCATGGACTCTACCCACCTCCATGGTCATCTCTCTAATCCCTCACACCGTCTTGATAAAGATGATGTTGGCTAGTATATAAATTCTAGTCACATCCCTCCACCTTTTTTCACTTCCTCTATTCAAACTCCCACTATTGATCTCATCCCCCTTTTGTGTCTAGTTTCATGCCCCTATAAAAGTCTAAACAATACTTCTAGTAGATACTGATGATTCTGATGATGTTATTTTTGATACTGTCAAGCTCACTAATGATACCTTACTTGATTTAGATTTCATTCCCATGGATTTCAATGGGTCTATATTTCATACTCACTATATTATCTACCATTCCTGGTGAATATCAAGTCAAATATCTCACCACTCAAACTACCACCCACTACTATGATTCTTTATTCTAATATCGTACATTCTCTAGAGCCTATTTCCCACCATGCAGTTACTTCCTCATCTAGTATTCATGGTCACAATGTTACTATTATTTCTTCTCCCATGTTATTTCCTCATTTTGATTACTTTACTTATACATTATACATTGATCAAAAGTATTGGAAGCATGTCCCTTATGATTCTACTTATTCTAAAAATGTATGGCCTTATCCAATTTGGCTTTAATCCTATTGATATCATCCCTTTTCTTATACCTCACTCTTAATATCAATATTATATCTTCCTCTTAGCATCTCTGGGTCCAGGTGTCTTCCACATGAAAGTTTGGATTGTACTTGACCCTCTTCCTTATCCCCTTACTCTCAGACATTCTTGGCTCCATTACATTTGTGGTACTAGTTGTTCGGCATAATACTCTTCTCACTTTTCCAATTGCTTCCAAGTCTACTACTATTCACAATGATTCATTCTCTAATTACTCTCCTAATGTGATATGATGGAATGTACTCAAGTTCCCTAGTACACCATTTACTGATAAAGAATATGCTATGGGAATGTATGATCTCTGTGTCTTTGGCATTTTACATAGAAAACCCAAATAATTTGTATATCATGCATCTCAACTAGCTCTTTTGGCTTTGTTCTAGGTTTAGATGATATTATTGATGATCTCACATAGATCCTTTTGGCATTCACACTTGGGGGCATCATAATTACCCCACACCACCTGATGATGCACTCATGTTCTTGGTTTATACTCGGCTATTGAGGGTTTCTTCATATGGACCTCTCTTTGCACACACACCTGGGGGCATCCTTATTCCTCCCTTCTAACTAGTTTTCCTTTTAGATATTTGTAATAAAAAATATAGAAACAATAACTTATATCTTGATTGGATGCAATCTTCCTTTCTTATACTACTCAATGTTACACCTTTTCTTATCATGTTATTGTTATCCGAAATTACCCCTGGCTTATTTTCACTTTAATAAGACCAAAAATGGATTTAATCATTTTTAAGGAGTAAAATATGTTCAAACAGCCATCAAATTCCCCCTTCCAAAAGCATTGTCCATTGGCTTTCAAAAATCCATGGAGACTTAGCTAATTCATTGGTGGGCCACTTTAACAAGTCGAATGACGTTCATTTGGCTATCAAATTCAATGTCAATCATCAGACAACAGGCCATGTGGTGATATTCTACCTCTCCTCAAATATTTTGACTTCGGAGGACTTCAAGTCCTCATAATAAGAAACATTTCATAGAGTTTTAGGTCTAGGATTGGGTCAAGGTAGGTAAAAGAACATGCGTCGAGTGGAGGTGACAGAAAATGGCATCAAATCAATGGTTCAAGGAGGATACGCTTTTCCATTCTAGTGAAGCTCGAGGCGATGGACCCCGACGGACCTCAAGTCCCTGGGATAAGTTAGAATAGATGAAGGGTGTCAGATCCAGATTTGGTCAAAGGAATTCAGTGAACACATGTCATAGTTTAAGACTGAAAAATGGCACATGATCGATGATCCAAGGTGGACACATGGTGGAATTTTGTCACACTCCAAGGTAGATGCGCCTAATAAATGTGAAGCCCGCATAATCAACCAAGGTTAATAATATTTTATGTGCAGACTTGGGTTAAAGCATGTCAACAACGAAACATGGTCAAGTTGGGGATGACAAGTGGCATGAGATCGATGACCGGAAGGGGGCACATGTCACCATTTTAGTGACCTTTTAGGTGATGGGCTCCTTTCAGATGTAAAATCCCCTGAACGAGGTGTATTTTGAAGAATTTCAGGTCCGCCCAACCCCATAACCAATGAAAGGTAAACACGTGGCAAAGGGAAAATCAGTACACATGTAGACATAGGAAATATTCAAGGCCAATCAAAGGGTTCCACTAGTCAACTTCCTATGCTCCCGAACATGCAAATCTTCAAATGGCCATACCTTTTCATCCAGAGCTCCAAATCAGAAAAAAATTATGTCATTGGAAATCTCTCCTCAAGCCCTTCAACTTGGCATGATCAAAATATTATTTTGGTGCCGTTTGGTGGGTCAAAATGGAAAACGTAGCTTCTAAGGTAAAAAATAATAGTCCTGAGCACAAAAATGTTCAAATCATACGGCTCAACCACAAGAATTGATGAAGTATGGCTTAATTTATTTTTATAGGATATAATAGACATAGGAATGGCTTTACAGGGTGCCCATGTGCTTTGTAGGTGAATTTAATGCAGATTATTGGTGGTTAAAATTTCAAAAGTTTGTGTTTATCTCTTTTTTCCATCCTCTCTTTCTTATCTCCCTTCTATCTCTTCTCTATGAGCTATATATTGTAAAATCCTTCATTATAAAAAATGAGGATGTTCCAAACCTGAAAAGGAACTATGTCAAAATGTTTCCTAAACATTTATGAGCCTTCAAACCTTCGCTTTGGGCCTGTAAATTATAATTATGACTTCTTCTTCACATGTAATGGACTGTGCATATTTTAAAAGAAATAAATCTATGTTTTGTGGTGTTCTTTCAACATTGGCTCATGTTTGACTTTATTTCCTTACCTTTTCATTATGTTTGTTGTATTTGTGCATGTATTTCTCATGTGTTGGTTCATATTGTTATGTTTCATGTAAAATAGATGGTGAATGAAGCTCGCTTCTGTGTCACTTGTGTCTATCCTCTCCCTTCTCCATTTCCTTCTCTCTTTCCCTCAATAGAGCATCTCCACCCTTTTCTGGTGCTATCACCTCCTTTTATCTTAGGATTTCCCTTTTGTGCATCTTTCTAACCATCTCTCTCTCTCTCTCTCTCTCTCTCTCTCTCTCTCTCTCTCTCTCTCTCTCTCTCTCTCTCTCTCTGTGGTCCCATAAAATGATTATTTTAGGATTAGTTAGGTGCATTTCCTTTTTTAGGAGTAGTGTTAACATTAAATTTAGTAGAGGAATTCAGCCTTCTCTGGAGGTCCATCTCAAGTATCAAGTCCCATAACTTGAGAGATGGTCCCATGTTAGAAAAAAGTAGGGATCTACAATGCATAATCCTAGGGTGTTACTCTTTTATGATAACAATTTTGGCATGCCCGATGGGACAAATATTGAAAATCTTTACAACTTCATACTAGCAAAGCTTGATGTGTTCTTGATGGTATTTAACCTTTGGAGGTAATTCTTAACACATTTGACAACTCCACTAATTCAAATAGACTCATTTTCTCATGTTTCAAACATTTTCCTCCATCCCCTCATTCATTTACATACCGCCATCTTCTCATGTCTCTCCAAAGAGTTATTCCATTCTCACATTTCAGTTCTAACCCTCTCCATTTGTAGTAGTGGGATGATATTCCCAAAATATCCATGAAAAAATTTCCTCTCTTCCTTGGAAATGGAGATCAATATCCCATTGATCATATTCATGATATATTAAACCATTGTGCCATTCACAATATCACAGAAGAAAACATTGCCTCAGAATTATGGTTTCATCATTCAAAGGAAAAGAAAGAGATTGGTATAATATTTTAGCTCCACATGGAAACAATTGGGAAAAAACCTACATAACTGGTTCAAGAAGGAAACAAATGTCATTTTCCTCATGGAACATCTCAGCAAAATACAACGGGCTCTAATGGATTTTATCTATGATTTCAACATAAAATTTAGAAGGACTTGACGTTGAATTCCTCAAGAATTCATGCTCCCATAAGGTATGGAATTATTTTATTAGTTGAGGTCCTTTGATTTTGATCTGGCTATATTAATTCAATCCCTGGGAGGAAGCAATCTTCCTCAAGATTTTTTCATTGCATCATAAGCTAAGAAGATTCCCATTCATGCTGGAAAAATAAAACTCATCTCTGTTGCTGCAAGTCTTCCCTCATCATCTCAAATCCTTCCCTCCCCTTGTGCTAAAAATGAAAAATCCATTATTCCTCTTCAAAAATTGGAATATCCTTTTCTTTCTTGTCCTTCATTTGATGTTTTACAAGCTTATCATGCCCAAACAATTCCCCAAACTTTTCAAAATTTCCTCCCATCTCAACCCAAGGCATTACCCAACTTTCCTAAACCATGCACTAATTTTTTTTAGAATTTGTGGTATTTCACAAGTCGTCCCTACCTTCTACCCAACACCCACTAAACCAAGTTATCCGATAAGGTTAGTAGAAAAAGAGGTCTATTATGATTTTGGAGATAAGGAGCATCCCATGATACACTCTAAACAACAAGGCTTAAGGAAAAATAATGCATTTGTTTTGGAGAATGAAAACCAACAAAGTAGGGAGCATGTTTTGGAGGATCATTTGGCTTCTCCAATTGGTCAAATTGGGTCTCTTTACCATCAAAAATCTTAGCCCAAGCATGAAACAAATCAACATCCCCTTTTTAATGCCTATTCTCCAACCATTTATACTAAAGGTATTAATTCCATATATGTTGAAGATTTGTCTGA
Organism: Taxus chinensis; assembly: GCA_019776745.2. Classification (NCBI taxonomy): domain Eukaryota; kingdom Viridiplantae; phylum Streptophyta; class Pinopsida; order Cupressales; family Taxaceae; genus Taxus; species Taxus chinensis. The sequence continues at coordinate 793,692,679 of CM034148.1, forward strand.
TTCAAATTGGGAGGATGAGAGGATACAAAATGTGAAAAAGGAGGTGTTGAATGTCAAGAAGAATAAGGAAGATGTGAAGGATAATTATTTTGGAAGCGGAGGGGAGTAAAAAGTGTTGTTGAACACTAGTGCCACCTTAGGCCTTGAGGAAGAATGTATTGAAAGTGAGCAAGGTACTTTAATGGAATGCAATGATCCTAATTACTTTGCATGTTTAGAACTTGTTGCACTTTTGGAAGGTTGCAGTGATACACCAAGGACATCATTAGTTACTGCAGTCAACCAGGAAGGGTCTCAATATTTCAAGGAAGATGAGTTTGAGCTCTGTAACTTCTTGTTTGAGGAAGCAGAGCATGAGAACACAAGGGTGGAAACATAGTTGTTTACAGAAGAAGAAATATCAATTCCAGATAAGCTTGTTGACATGCACTATAAGGAGGAAAGTGTCTCAATCAGCTCCATTAATGGATTTAATTGGAAATAATATGGGAAAATTAATAGAATCATCCCATGCCCAATCAGATATCTTGTTAATCTAGATCCAAAAGGAGAGTTGCCACCGGTCATGCTCACTTCAGAGCATGAGAATGAACTTCAATGTACCAAAAATCAGTTGCAACACCTATAAACAAATGAAAACTAACTAAATTAGGTATTTATTTTGTTTATAGATGATAATTTGAATAATTGGGTAGATAATTGGTTTCAAATTGATTATTCACTCTTACTAATGACCATGTTCAATTCCAAATCAAACACATGGTCTAAAATTGTAAGAAAGGGAAGTTATTTCTCCCTACCTGTATTAGGATTTGTTTAGCTTCTCTTAACCTTTGATTAGACCAGAGTGGATATGTTTGTTTTTAGCAAAATAATTGCATTGTGCACACTCTGCATGTTTCCATTTGGGGCATGTATTATTTTTCATGTTTGTACATGGTTTTGCGGCCTTGTTTCTTTTTCACAATCCAATTCAGGAAGAACAAGTTTAATGATGAAATGAGATAGATGGATTATTTTCAAAGATCATTTAGAGATCCACATATCAGCTAAAAAAAATTTGTGCTTCAAGAACGGCTCAGGTGTAAGAAATTTTTTAAGTTTTGGTCAGTTTCTTTAAATTTTTGGGCTCAACTACATGCCCAATGGATTTCATAAAGTATACTAATCTAATCTACAAGAAGATTAACCCGAGAGGTCACCAAATTGTTATCCAAAATTACCCTTGGGTTATTTTGGATTTAACAAGATTAAAAATTGACTTAGCCATTTTAAGGGGAGAAATGCATTCAAACGGCTATCATATTCCCCCTTCTAAAAGTATGGGTTGTTGGATTTCAAAAACTAAGGGAGACTTAGCTAATTCATTGGTGGACCACTTTAAAAAGCCAACTAATGTTCATTTGGTTGTAAAATTCAGTGCTAACAATCAGACAGGGGGCCACATGGCAGGATTTCAGATCTTCTCAAATCTTTTGGCTTTGGCAAACTTCAAGTCCACGGAATAATCTGCATTCCATAGAGTTTCAGGTCCAGGCTTGGGTAAAGGTAGGTAAAAGGACACATGGAGAGGTGACAACAAATGAAAGTGAATCAACGATCCAAGGAGGACATGCGTCACCATTCTGAAAAATATCAAGGTGATGGACCCCGGCGGGCCTCAAGTCCTCGGAATAAGTTGGAATGGATAAAGGGTGTTGGGTCTAATTGTGGTCAAAGGAGCTCAATGAACATATGATAGATTTTAAGGCTGACAAATGGAACCTGATCAATGGTCCAAGGTGGACACATGTCAGAATTCCATCACACTCCAAGGTAGATATGCTCGATGGATGTGAAGCCTGTAGAATCAACTAGGGTTAATAATCTTTCGTGTCCAGGCTTGGGTCAAGGAAATTCAACAAGGAAACATGGTGGAGCTAGGGATGAAAAGTAGCAAAATATCGATGACCAACAAGGGACATGTGCCAATATTCTAGTGACCTTCTAAGTGATGGGCTCCCACGGACGTAAAGTCCCCGAAACAAGTCAAATTTCAATTAATTTTGGGTCCACCTAACCCTGCAACAAATGAAATGTGAACATGTGGAAAAGAGAAAAATGGTGCACATGTAGACAGAGGAAATCTCTAGGGGCCAACCAAAGGGTGCCACTTGTCAACTTCATGTGCTCCCCAACATGTAAATATTTAAATGACAATATCTTTTGATCAAGAGCTCCAAATAAGAAAAAAATTATATCATTGGAAATATATCCTTGAGCCCTTCAACTTGACATCATCAAAATCTGATTTTGGTGTCATTTAGTGGGTCAAAATGAAAAACATGAATTCTGAGGGAGAAAATAACATTCTTGAGCACGCAAATGATCAAATCAAATGGCTCAACTACCAGAATTGATGAAGTATGGTTTCATTTCTTTTTTGCAGTGCATAATAGACATAGTAATGGCCTTGTAGGGTGCCCATGTGCTTTACAAGCGAATTCAATGTAGATTTTTGGTGCCCATGTGCCTTGTAGCAAGTAATAGCTAGATGTAGAAAAATTAATAGAATGTGTGCATGGAATTAAATAGAATCCCTCCCCTATGCTTGTGTGATGCAGATGAACCAGCCTTATCCTTGTGATGGAGCTAATGGATGCAAATGATCTCCAAATGAATGCAACTCTAGGTGGATGATAGTAGTGACTAGTGCTTGATCCCTCATTACGGTCTCACAACTTTATATTTATAGGGTTCTCTAGATCTAATTTCGTAATTAACCCTGAAATGGCTGACCACCAAACAGATAAAGATCTAAAATGGCTAGAAAGAGCCCAAAAACTAGCGGGAAAGATAAAAAAGGATCGAGGCATCCCTGGTGGAACCAGAGTTCCCATGGGCTCCCCAATACCAATCTGGGTGCCCCATTCAATGTTAAAATAATGCAAAATGATGAAATTTGAATGAGTATGTGGGTGTAAGAGGTCAGAATGATGAAAGAAAATAAAATAAGATGGCCAAAAGATGGGGGTTGATTATTACTTTCTTCACTCAAAAACCTTCTAAATAGTAATATGAGACTGGGGACTAAATAATGTCTAAAGTGCATGATTTTTTGTTGACAGTTTCCCCCACTTTATGTTGGTTATCAAAAATCTTGGTAACATAAAGTAGATAGAGATGCGTACCTAATGTCCATGAATATTGTAGTAGCAAATGCTCCAAAGGACTAAACAAAGCGTGGAATGAAAAAGAGATAATGGAGTGTGGAAAATATAGATGAAAAAGCACAAAAAAGTGATGAGAGTAAACCTAGGGGGAAATGCATGTGTAGTTTCTGATGTGTGTGATGTACCTCCATAGTTAGTATGGTGTGTGATGCCACAAAGTGTTGTTATTGACGTTGTTGTTGTTGTTTCACCCATTTGAATATTTTTTTTCTCATACGACCGGACCTGCGAGGAGAAAATGATCAAGTAGTCAAATATGTATTTATGTATGTGTAAAAACTTAATGTAAAAGATGCATTTAAATGTAAAATATGTAAATGAAAAATGTAAACGGAACATGTGCACATGATCCACGTCGAGAAAGAGATTGTAGAAGGATATCTTGTACTACAAGTTTTTTGGGCAATCTCACGGCACCCTAGCTGAAGAAGTGTAGGGATAAAGATGCATTATTCTCCATCCTGCAAATTTTTCCCTAAATATGTGTGAAGAGATCTCTTTACATCCTAGTTTTTTGGGTGATCCAATGCCACTGGCTGAAGTAGTGTAGGGAGGCACACCCATTGTAACCTCCTATCCTGTAACTACTTCCCAGAATGTTAAGGACGCCATGTCTTGTAAAATTCACTGTGTACAGGGTTCGTAGACTAGTCTGAACCCACTTATTGTATGTGACCCATAATTTCAAGGGTGGAAAGTGCACTAAAATGAACTGGTGTAGAAGCATTATGTAGTATGTAAAACCCCTAATGATGCCCCCCTCTTTGGGGGAGCATGCGACATTGCTGATAGGAGAATGTGGCCCTAAAAGAGGACCAACCGCATGTACTCTGAAACTCTTCCCTGCAGGGGGAAGGAAATGCACTGGGTAGAAACCAAGGCATGCACAAACAAGAGGGTAGCCAAATACAAGTGTTAGTATGAAAAAACATGCATATAGAAAATAGTGTAAAATCAAGGCAAATAGTATATAAACTACTAAGAAAAGTAGTAATGTAAACATGCAAGAAGACAAAGTAGGTCGTACAAAGTGGGTTGCAAACATGGGACATCACTCATGATGTTGCAAGACACTCAAGGTCATCATGGTTTCATACAACAAACAAGTGTGCACACCAAACATAGGGCAAGCCCCACAAACAAGAGCAAATAATACCAGACAATATAACAAACAAGTATGGAAAAAAATATCTCTGCATAAAAAATGTTAGACATGAAGGACCAGTTAGAATGTTAGAAAGATAACTAGTATGTCAAAAAGTGTGTATAAATAAGGAATGTATAGTTTTAAGTACAAAATGATACAATAACACTTGTGAGATATGAATGTTAATGCCCCCAGAGACTGGTGTAGGAAAGGTAGAAGGTGGGCATCCATGTTGTGTGTATGATACATGTATTTGTCATCACAACTAGAACAAGATGTGAACACACATGTGTTGATGATATACATAAATCACATACAAGTAATATAACTATAATGTGTAATAGAGTGACCATGAACAAGAAAAAGTGAGCAAGAGTAAGAGCAACCATAATATGCAGTATGTTGTGGATGGATGGAATGGAATTCAAAATGGAGTGATAGGGACCATGTGCCCCCCTGAGTGAATGGAAGTGTATGCAGTGAGTTTCATTTAGTTTTCCCCTTCAGCAGTCAAGAATGAACCATAAACGAGAGTGTTTCATCGGGAAATGGTCAAAATTTGTGTTGTGTCTAATGCATTGTGATGAGTGTATATATGTGTTGGTGAAATGTGACCTAGTAATGATGTGTGCATGAACCTTATAGCCAAAGCCTATATCACGAAAAATTGACCCATTGAGTGATGATGTAGCCTAAAGCATATATCACTACAAGATGAATAAAGGGAGTGGTGATGTAGCCTAAAGTGTATAACACTATAAGATGATATGAATAGGTGACCATTTAGCCTATAGCGTATGTCACTAACCTAGGAATGTCTCATGAAGAAAGAATAAATGATGAACATGTAATGAGAATAAGGTCCATTTGACTGGTAAACCCTCGGTAGTCAAGTATGGACCAAGGAACTAAAGTACGTCATAGGTTAGTGAGTGCAGCATGTAGAAGAAGATGTAATAGATGCAATGATGATGATAGATGACCATATGATGTGTAACAATGTGTAATATGTGATGTATAGTATGTAATGCAAGATGTGTAGATAAGCTAATAATGTGAGATGCGCATTATGCAGTATGTAGAATGAGTAGGATGTAATGCTAAACTTGTATATAATAGGGGTGTAACATATGTATGATGAAAACTAATATGATGTGTAAATTATGTATGATATGTAAATATGTAATGGTCTAAATGATGTAATCTAAATGTAAGATGTATGATGTAGGATGTATGACACGAGATGTGTGAAGATTCATGATGTTTATTATGTATTGTGTAGTGTGTGGGGTTCATGTGTGTTATGTATCCCTCAACAGTCAAGTGCGAACCGAAGCAAAATATTTTTTCATCGGGTAATGACGATGTGAAAACATGTGTATGACTATGTAAGATGAGATGATGTTAAGATGAGGTATGCACAAGTTCTAGGATTGTAATGTAGTACGATGTAAGGATGTGAATGAATGATAATGCAAAAATGAGAGATGTGTTAATGATAATGTGATAGGGGGCTGTGTGATATGTTATGCCCCCCCCCCCTAAGTATAGAGGATGAAGAATGCAAATCATGTGATGTCATCTAGAAGATCATCACTTTCAGGATCAAATTCTAATGGATAATAATTGGTGACTTGCTAAGTAATAGTGTTTAGTTGATCCCGTAATGAGCAATTGCAAAGTAAGTTATACATACCCATGGGATATTCCTCATCAGTAAATGGGGGAAGTGGACAACTGCACGCATATCAACAAGTAATATTTTTTGTATAACCTAGAAAATAGCTATTGCAAATGAAGATACGTCCAAAAGGCATAGGGAAAGATATTTTTATATGATCAGGATCGAGAGATCCCCCAATATAATCAATCCATGATTAGCCTAATGTAAGTAGTGAAGAATGATGAGTGTGCAATAGATAGACGATAAGATGAAAGGCACATAACCCATAAGAAAAATTAATACTGATGAAACCACAATAGAGATGAGAATCATGAGGAGGAGGATAAAGATCCTCAAAAACAAAACCTAGATGAGCCAAACCATAATGTGTGCATATAGTTTGATCACATGTAGGATCAAATGGAATATGTTCCCAATACGAGTCATTCATGAAGAGTGTACAAGTGAATGGTGGGTGTGCTAATGTAGGTGGTACATGTGAAATTGTAGGTGATAGAGTGACTTTCATATACTAGACATGCCACTGATAAGGAATCATAGCAGTAGTAGTAGTAGGTGGCATAGAAGAAATAAAATATATCATGCAAATGGTATCGTCTAGTGGTGGTAAGTGAGGTGGTTCTTCCCTAGGTTGGGGCTCATCTATAATATTTGTGCGTGGAATAGGAAGACTAGCATTAGGAGCCCAATCACAATATTGTAATGAATCACTATCACAAAAAACGGTGTACTCAATGCTTTCGTATAAGAATTTTACACAATTATGTCTGGTAGAGGTGACAACTTCCATGACATGAAGCCATGGCCTACCAAGTAGAAATTTGTAGGAGACTGGGAAATCCACAAATAAAAAGATAGTGTGGAAAGTATTGGGACCAAAAGTGATGGGTAATGTAATGTGACAGAGACATAGATGGACATAACCATCATAAGCATGGAGTGAAATACTAGAGGCGCTAACCTCACAAGCGGAAAGACCTAAAATTTCAAGGAATGACATAGGACACAAGTTAATTTCAAACCCATTATCAATAAAAGTGCACTTAACAACTACATTATGAAGACGACATATGATATGTAGATGCGGGTCTGTTGGCGAGAAAATTTATCGAGGACAAATTGGTGGTTATCTAGCCAATGCTATGGGAATCTAAGTCCCTCTACATTTGAATGGTGCAGCTCCCATTATTTAGCATGTAAAACCAAAGTGGATTTATGGTGGTTTTTCAACCAGAGATCCATAGGAACACTCCACTGTCCCTATGGCAATAATAGAAACTCCTTACTATAGCAGAAATCAATGTAAGAAACGGGAGGGAGTGAGAATGAAGGAGGGGGAAATCAATGTTATGGGTAGAGTGTCAGATGCCCACACACATCAACTGGAAGTTTCATTACATGCATTAATTAATAGAAGAAAGACAAATTTGTAATTTTTGAGCACAAGACAGAATAAAACACACTGGTCACAACGTACCAATTGATTTTTCCATCGGGGGCACATAAAATTCCTTCCTTTTTTATTGATCTCAAATTTGAAACTTGTACAATGAGTGGGAATAGAAGAAAAATGTAGAGAAGGAGAATAGAAGAAGACTAACAATCATTTTTGTCCTCTGTTCACAAAAACGTGCTTCCAGTTTCCAAATTCTATTGTCGGCCTTTCACAAAGACTTTGAAAAACCATTAAAACACTCGACCCAAAGCCGTTACGAACAAATTTGATCATTTTTCCTCTTCCAAATTCCTCTACTGCAAAGAAAACACTTCTAACAAGCCCAAAAAAGAGTTTCTGTGTGCAAAAATGCATTTCATATTTCAATTTACTAGTTCACATATGAACTGTTCGATCCTTTGCCCTAATTACCTTGAAATCAGGCCATCCATGTGGCAGGATAACATTGGAGCGAAGTTGGGGAAAAATTTTGCATTTTTTACATGCCAGAGACATTTTCTTGATTTTCTCCCACAAAAATCCACCAAAATTTAAAATTTAAGTGTCCATCATGTAGATAATTTCAATAACCTTCCGTTGATACCAAAAATGTGAAAAATTGAGCTCTGGTTCGAAAGATATAGCCCTCTAAAGATTTAGGAAAAAAACTGGTAAATTACAGAGTCAAAATTAGGGCTGGTGGGGTCAAACTTTAAATTTTTCCCTTTTGGAAAAATTTCCTAAAAATCTCCATAGCCCCGCCACTCTGAGACACGTGGAACCTTCTAATTCATCTATGGGCCGAAGACCTGCCATTTTTCCTTCTGATTTCATATTGGGAAAAATTTCCCGAAAATGTCTGCGCCCCGCCACTCCGAGATATGTGGTCACTCTCTGACTGGTCATGGATATGCAGCTCCATTTTTTCCTTTTAAATTTTAAATTAGGAAAATTTCCCAATTTACCTCCATGCCCCACCACTCCACCTAGACTTAAGACACGTGTTGCACTCCTGATTCATCTGCGGGCCAAATGTTTCCTTTGAGTTTTTTTCCCAAAAGGGCTAAGTGCCAAGTTTTCCTTTATGCCTCCACCCAATGTGCTTCCTTCCCCTCTGCAGGCCTACATGGGTTACTTTGTGACTTTTGCACTTTTTAGCCAAAAGGGCTAAGTGTTGAATTTCTCTCCGCAGGCCCGCCCAAGGAAAATTTCCCCTCAAAACTCTGTCGAGCCATAACTTGCAAAATACAGGGAGTTATGAGGACTTCCTTACCTTTCAGGAAAGGGGAAAGAATTCTCTATCTGATGGAGGTGTTTCTAAGAATCCTTGATCCCTTGGGAAGTTCTAGATTTCAAAATACTCAGACTGCACCTTTTTCAAAGGGTAACAACTCAAAATTTTCTAAGTCCAGGCTTGGAAAAAGAAGGAAAATTTTGAGGGGACAACAGTGGCTCTAGCTTGGGGACATGGCATGGATTGAACAGGGAGAAAACATGGCATGAGGATCCAAAATCATAGGTTTCAAAACATATAACGTTGACCAGTGCCTTATCCATTGGGCCTTGATAGATTCATGTACAATACTGAAGGAAGGAAGAAGGAAGGAGGGGAAAACACAACAAACCAGAACCACACCAAAATAAAAAAACAAACCAAAACACACACAACATAAAAGGGGGAAACAACAAAAAATATGGTACATGGTGAAGGAACAACTCACTTTCACTAATTGTACAACTTCAAATATTTCCCATTTCTAGGCAATCCCAATGGAGTTCCATCCAAGTATGATAAGAGAAAGGCATTCTCACCACAAGCTTCCTGAATTTGAAATGGACCCAACCACAAAGAATCAAACTTACCATGACTACCCTTTGGCTCTCTCCTCTTGTCCCAAAGTAGGACCAAATCTCCAGCTCTAAACTCCCTTGCTTTGGCTCTTCTATCAAAGAGCTTCTTCACTTTCAGCTGATGTTCTTTGATTTTTTCCACTACCTAGGATCTACTCTCTTCTAGCTTCTCAAGGAAAAGGATCCTCTTGTCAATTGAATCTTTGTATTGGCTATCTTCCACTGTTTGAAGCAGCTTGAGAGCTGGCATTTCAATTGTGATAGGAATCTCTGCTTCAACTCCATATAGCAACTGAAAAGGTGACATGCCTATTACCTTCTTAGGAGTGATCCTATCAGCCCACAATGCATCATATAATTTTTTGTGCCAATTCTTCTGATTCTTGTCAACAAGCTTGCAGATAATGGTAACAATATTTTTGTTGCTTGACTCAGCTTGACCATTCCCTTAAGGATAGTAGTTAGAAGAATGAGAAAGAGAAATCTCAAAGCCATAACAGAATTCTATCAATTCCCTTGAAGAGAAATAAGTGGCATTGTCCACAACAATCTTTTAAGGCACACCAAAATGGACAATGATGTATTCTTTGATGAAATTGCAAACTACTTAAGAACTGGCTTGTTTGGTTGGAATGGCTTCCACCCATTTGGTAAAGTAGTACGTGGCAGTGAGCACATAAGTATGCCCAACACTTGAATGAGGATTCAACATGCTAATGAAATCCAACCCCCATTGTTGAAATGGTTCTTCAATAATCACAGGCCTGAGAGGCAAATGCAGCTAACTGTGGTTTTCCAAAAAATTGTTGGCATGCTTTGCATTTAGAAACCCAACTCTGAGTATCAGCAAAAAGAGAAGGCCAATATCTACCTCTGATAATTTTGTGGGCAGTCACCATGGCTGAAAAGTTTCCACCACAAGCTTGATCATGATAGGCTTTGAGGAGTTTTTCTTGTTGTTCCTTGTCAACACACTTGAGAAAACAACCATCTATCACTTTCTTGTAGAGTGCATGATTCTAAATCACATATTTGGCTACTTTTAGCCTAAGATTTATTCGCTACTTGTAATCTAAATGAGGAGGGGAGTCCCCATAGGTAAGAAAGAAAGTGATGTATGCATACCATTCCTCTGTAGTGTTCACAAAGAGAACTTGTGGGCAATCTTCTGAGTAGGTTGGGCAAGTGTCATCTCTTTCTCCAAGCTGAACTTTGAGAGATTCATCTTCAGCAATCAACATGCACAAACCATTTCCTCTAACCAGACTAGAGGGCTTAATCTCCACGTCATAATCTTGGATCCTTGCAATCCAATTTCCTCTTTTGGATCCGGGATCTTGTTGTGTCAAAATGGACTCGATTGCACTTCTGGGGACCATCACCACGGTGTGAGAGTTGAGTATGTAAAATCTGAAATTTTTCACGGCCTTGACCACTACGTATGCATGCTTCTCCAATTGACTGTAATTTAGTTTATGCTTCTTCAAAGGGCATCTCATGAGAGCAATAGGTGCTTCCAATCTTTCATCATTCTTTTGAACTAGGACAATAGAAATAGTGTGCTCTGAGGCATAATAGTACATGATGAATTCTTTGCTGAAATCTGGAGATACTAGCATTGGAGCTTTGGCAATGGCCTTCTTGATTTCTTCATATGTTGATTTTCCTTCACTGATCCATTTGAAACCTGTTTGAGGCTTCATCATAGAGGTGATATGCTTTGTTAGTTTAGCAAATTCGGGGACAAAGCAGCGAAGAAAATTTACCTTCCCAAAGAATGAGTGCACTCCTTTCTTGCTAGTGGAAAGAGATAGTTCTTGAATAGCACTTACCCTCTCAGGGTCAATATGTGCTCTATTTTTATTCACGATGTGTCCCAATAGCTTTCCTTTTGTGACTCCAAAGATACACTTCTTGGGATTTAGAGAAATGTCATGTTTTCTACATCTTGCAAGAATCTGCTCCAAGTGGAAGATATGCTCACTTCTCTTCTTTGAAAACATGGTTAAGTCATCAAGGTATATGACAATGCAATGCTTGAGATCTTTGAAAGCCATGCCCATGGCTCTTTAGAAGGTGGCTCCCACATTGATCAGGCCAAAAGGCATCCTAATGTAAGCAAAAGTGCCCCAAGGAGTTGTGAAAGCCGTCTTACTACAATCTTCTTCGGCCACTTTAATTTGATTATACCCTGAGAAGTCATCAAGCAAAGAGAGCATCTTAGATCCAGTAACTTCTTGTAGGATATGATCCATGATTGGAAGAGGGTAATTGTCCTTAAGAGATGCCTAATTCAGATTTCTGAAATCTACACATATTTTGATCTCCCCATTTTTCTTTCTGACTGGTACAATGTTTGCCACCCGTGTTGAGTGGTGAATGGGAAAAATGATTCTGGCATTCAACATCTTGTTCACTTCTTCCTTAATAACATCAGCAATCTTTGGATTATAGGGTCTTTGCTTCTGCCTAAAGGGCTTAGCATCCTACTTCAAAGGAATGGAATGATGCATTTCCTTTGTTTGAAAATATTTGAGCTCGTCAAAAGAGTAGGCCAGCACATCATAGTAATTTTTAAGAAAAGAAATGAACTTCCTTTTCTCTTCAGGTGAGCATTATTTTCCAATGTTGACCATCCTTGGATCTTTAGAAGTCCCAATGTTTTCCTTGTCAACATCAGATGGACAGTGAGAAGATAGTTTTTCTTTTTCACAAATAAATCTATCATGCTTATCAAACAGGTCCTCCAGAGAGACTAGACCTTTGGGGATCTTGTTACCTTTCAATCTGATCATGCCTTCATCATCTACTCTTTCAATTTCATCTGATGCATCTTTAGCCACAGCTTCTCTATGTGGATTAACACTTCCCTTAAATAAGAGATTATTGAAGTTGTTTCTTTGCTCCAAGAAATATAAATTCTGATTGTCATCATTGAAAACTTGATAGTGATCTGCGTTATCAGGAACACTTTGTCTGAAAACCATCTTATTTTTTCCTTTCCAAAAGAAGGATGAGGAGTCAATATGGATGTTGATATTGCAAGAGAATCAGCTCTTTCATTTTTTTTGTCTTGGGATGGCTTCAATAGAGAATGCATCAAAGAATTCAATGCAATCCCACACTCTATTCCTGTAATGCCTAAGCCTTGGGTTCTTCACCTGGTATTGCTAGCGGATTTACTTCACTATCACTTCTGAATCACCAAGGCATCTTAGCTTTTTGATTCCCATGTCTTCCGCTACACTTATGCCCAATAGGAGAGCTTCATATTCTGTTGTATTGTTGGTGTTGTCAAAATATAGTTTGTATGGAAAATGATGCATCACATTGGAAGGAGAGTACAACACAAAACCAGCCCCTAAGCTTGCTTTGGAATGGATTCCATCAAACTCCATAGTCCAAACCTGATCTTTCTTTGATTCCGAGGAAAGTGGCAAGTCTTCTTCTCGTTGTGAAGTAAGGAAATAGTTTCATAATCCATAATCTTGAAAGAGGATATTAGCTCTTGGGTGAAATAATGTGACAGAGACATAGATGGACAGAACCATCATAAGCATGGAGTGAAATACTAGAGGGGATAACGTCACAAGCAGAAAGACCTAAAACTTCAAGGAATGAGATAGGACACAAGTTAAGTTCAAACCAATTATCAATAAAAGTGCACTTAACAACTACATTATGAATACGACATATGATATGTAGATGCGGGTATGTTGGCAAGAAAATTTTTCAGGGACAAATTGGTGGTTATCTGGCCAACACTATGGGAATCTAAGTCCCTCTACATTTGAATGGTGCAGCTCCCATTGTTTAGCATGTAAAACCAAAGTGGATTTATGGTGGTTTTTCAACCAGAGATGCACAGGAACACTCCATTGTCCCTATGGCAATAATAGCAACTCCTTGCTATAGCAGAAATCGATTTGAGAAAGGGGAGGGAGTGAGAATGAAGGAGGGGCAAATCAATGTTGTGGGTAGAGTGTCAGATTCCCACACACATCAACTAGAAGTTTCATTACATGCATTAATTAATAGAAGAAAGACAAATTTGTAATTTCTGAGCACAAGACAAAATAAAACACGCTGGTCACAAAGCACCAATCGATTTTTCCATCGAGCGGAAAGAAAATTCCTTCCTTTTTATTGATCTTAGAGTTGAAACTTGTACAACGAGTGGGAATAGAAGAAAAATGCAGAGGAGAATAGAAGAAGACTAACAATAATTTTTGTCCTGTGTTCACAAAAACGTGCTTCCAATTTCCATATTTGATTGCCAACCTTTCACAAAGACTTCAAAAAACCATTAAAACACTCGACCCAAAGCTGTTACAAACAAATTTGATCATTTTTCCTCTTCCAGATTCCTCTGCCGCAAAGAAAAAGCTTATGACGATCCCAAAAAGGAGTTTATGTGTGCAAAAATACGTTTCATATTTCAATTTTCCAGTTTACATATGAACTGTTTGATCCTTTGCCCTAATTTCCTTGAAATCGGGCCATCCATGTGGTAGGAGAACATTGGAGTGAAGTCGGGAGAAATTTTTTTGCATTTTTTGCATGCCAGAGACATTTTCTCGATTTTCTCCCACAAAAATCCATCAAAATTTAAAATTGAAGTGTCCATCATGTAGATAATTTCAATGGCCTTCCATTGATACCAAAAATGTGACAAACTAAGCTCTGGTTCGAAAGATATGGCCCTCTGAAGATTTAGGGCAAAACTGGTAAAAAACAGAGTCAAATATAGGGTTGGTGGGGTCAAACTTTGAATTTTCCCCTTTTGGAAAAATTTCTTTAAAATATCCATGGCCCCCCCACCCACTTCAAGACATGTGGCACCTTTTGATTCATCCACGGGCTGAAGACCTACCTTTTTTCCTTCTGATTTCATATTGGGAAAAAATTCCCAAAAATGTCCACACCCCGCCGCTCCGAGACATGTGGCGCTCTCTGACTGGTCGCGGATATGTGGCTCCATTTTTTCCTTTTAAATTTTAAATTGGGAAAATTTCCCAATTTACCTCTGTGCCCTGCCACTCCACCTAGCTTAAGACATGTGGCACTCTTGATTCATCCACAGGTCGAATGTTTCCTTTGAGTTTTTTGCCCAAAAGGGCTAAGTGCCAAGTTTTCCTCCGCGCCTCCGCCAATGTGCTTCCTTCCCCTCCACGGGCCTGCGGGCCACTTTGTGACTTTTGTACTTTTTGGCCAAAAGGGCTAAGTGTCCAATTTTTTTCCACTGGCCCACCCAGGGAAAATTTGTCCTCGAAACTCTACCGAGCCATAACTTACAAAATACAGGGAGCTAGGAGTCTTCCTTACCTTTCTGGAAAGGGGAAAGAATTCTCTATCTGATGGAGGTGTTTCTAAGAATCCTTTTTCCCTTGGGAAGTGATATACTTCAAAATACTTAGACTAGATCATTTTTAAAGGGTAACAACTCAAAAATTTCTAAGTCCAGACTTGGAAAAAGAAGGAAAATTTTGAGGGGACAACAGGGCCATTATTGAAAGTGTAAACGTAGCTGGAAGGTTAGACTTGAAGACTATATGCAAATAAAATGCATCAGAAAATGCTTGATAAACCGAGTTTGGATGCATGTTAGCATGAATGTGAGTAGTAGAAAGAAAATGTTGGACTCTATGTAGTAAATCAAGATTTACAAGCAAATAATCATTAATTAAGATACTCACGATGACCAAACCCTAGAATGACAAGAAATGAATGAAGAATCTAGAAGCATGAATGATTGAGTCAGGTTCACCAAAATAATTAACTAAAAATGGAAAATATAGTGTAGTTAATCTAATCTAGAATGACATGTAAATACAGTAAAAAAATTGTTGTAAATAACTATGGAAAATGACCCAAGCAACTATGAAATTGTAAATACTAAAACCCTAGAGTACCAAGAGAGTTAGAATGAACTTATCTAATTAGAGAAGCTTGTTAGACTGTGTCTTATAAATGACTGGAGGAACACGAAGCGGGAACGACTATGCAGAGGTCATGAAAAGGATGGATGTGAGCTATCTAGATAAATTGGAGCACTTGGAGAGGGGCTAGGGTGCTTATGGGAAGTCTGATTTACAGAATAGGGACCCTAGTTTGTGGAAAAGGTCTAGACCTAAGTTTCACAAGTCAGACATGTGATCTAAAACCCTCACTTTTTGTTGCATTAGACTCGATGCACTATGTCAGGTGTCGCTGATAATCCAAGATATATAGAAGACCTACAAAATACCAAAGAGGAGTATCGAAACACTAAAAAATGAAGAATGCAAATGAATGGGTTAGAATGACCTCATCTACCACAATAGTGGGCTTACTAACTGAGTGTTGCACTACATTTTGGACCCAAATGTAGTTTTGGTGTGTGTATGTGTTTATGTGTGTGTGTGTTTGCATCATGTGCCCTAGGTGCTCTTATGTCAGTCGCAGTTTGTGAAGTAGCGAGCAATAACTAGATGTAGAAAATGTAATAGAATGTGTGTATGGAATAGAGTAGAATCCCTCCCCTATGCTTGTGTGATGTAGATCAACCAACCTTGTCCTTGTGATGGAGCTAATGAATGCAAATGATCTCCAAATGAATGCAACTCTAGGTAGATGATAATAGTGACTAGTGTTTGGTCCCTCATTATGGTCTCATAAATTTATATTTATAGGGTTCTCTTGATCTAATTTTGTTATTAACCTCGAAATGGCCGACCACCAAAAATATAAAAATCTCAAATGGCTAGAAAGATCCCAAAAAGTGGCGGGAAAGATAAATAGGATCAAGGTGCCCCTGGTGGGACCAGGACACCCATGGGTTCCCTAGTACTAATCTTGGTGCCCTAGTCAAGGCTAAAATAACACAAAATGACGAAAGCTGACTGGGCATATGGGTGAAAGAGGTCGGGAATGAAAAAAGAAAACAAAACAAGTGGCCAAAAGACAGGGATTAATTAGTAATTTCTTCACTCAAAAACCTTCTAAATAGTAGTATGAGACCGGGACTAAATAATTTCTAAAGTGCACATGATTTTTTTGTCTACAACTATATATTATAAAATCTTTCATTATTGAAAAGGAGGATGTTGCAAAATTGCAAAGGAACTATGTCAAAATGGTTCCTAAGCAACTGTGAGCCATCGAACTTTCATTTTGGGCCTGACAATTGTTCTTATGCCTTCTTCTTCACATGTAATGGACTGTGCATATTTTGAAAGCAACAAATATTTGTTTTGTGGTGTTATTTCAACCTTGGCTCATGTTTTAATATATTTCCTTTCCTCTCCATTCTTGTTGTTGTATTTGTGCATGTATTTCTCATTTATAGGTTCATATCACTGTGTTTCATGGAAAATAGATGGTGAATGAAGTTTGGGTTTGTGTCACTTATGTCTGACCTCTCCCTTCTTCATTTCCTTCACTCTTTATCTCAATAGAGAATACCCACCCTTCTTTGGTGTTATCACCGCCTTTTAGCTTAGGATTTCCCTTTTGTTCACTTTCTAACCCTCTCTCTGTCCCTATTCCCTTGGAATGGTTAGTTTAGGATTAGTTAGTTGCATTTCCCTCTTTAAGAGTAGTGTTAGCATTAGATTTAGGTTGAGGAAGTTGGCCTTCTCCATAGGTCCATACTAGGTAGCAAGTCCCATAATTTGAGAGATGGTCCCATGTTATCAAAAATTAGGGATCTGCAGCACATAATCTCAGGGTGCTACTGTACGTCGGAAAAGCGACAGGCGAGCGTGAGAATCTACAAGTGACTCTTCCTGCGTACCCGACCTCTCGAGGTCGTGCCGAGACAGCCGGTGGGGGTAGAATATGCAGACAAACTAGTTAGGCAGTCTAATGTCTTCGACACGCACTAGTGGAATTTGCGAATCTAAGGCAAAGAAGGCCCTTCTAACTTGGACTGGTGTGATAGATCGATCAGCGAGGATGACTGCTCGAAGGCTCCAATCAATATCGAGCTCTGGCATGATTCAATCTATGGGTTGCGGAATACGTGGAAAATGACCTAGGATTGTTTCGTGTATATCTCCTGATAAGGTCATATAGTGGATGATGAATACAATCGATTCTATGGACGATTTTCTGGCCTAGTCCAGAATTCCCTAGCTTCGTTAGCCGCTATATCTAGTAAGGACAGTTGTTCGATGATGATAGGTGGAAGTGGGGTGGACTGAAACACTAGTGTGTGTAGACCAGTATCTATATCTAACTGACTTGGGGATTCGTTGGGCTGTGGGATCTGTGGATCACAACTGTAGACTCTTGGTTGTTGCGGTCCTGTTATGGTCATACGCGAGATCAAGTTCTAATCCCTAGTATCCAGTAATCGTATACTTTCTCAGCTTCTATGTTTAGAACCAATAGTTGTGCAATCTTCTCAGAATACCTTACAGGCGTTCTCGCAACCTGGATTCTTAAGCTGGTATCTATATCTATGAGGGTGTCTCCAGCGTCTGGCTGTGGAACTAAAGGATCACACCTGAATGTTTGTTCTCTTTCGAGCCCCTCTACAGTCATGTGGATGTTTTCTAGAGTAATCTGTAGTTTGGCTGACTTGACCAAAACGCATGTGCTTGGTCGTCTTCTATGTTTAATCCTCTTAACTGTGAACTGATCAGTTGTAAATCTGTGGTTGTTTGGAATACTTGTATCCTGAGATTTTGGTCTATGTCAACTATTGCTGTGACCAGGTTTGGTTGAGGCACGATTGGCTCAAATATATATTCCCTGGGCTCTTGAGGTCCCGTGATTGTCATACGAAACAAAATGCAAAACTAACTGTAATGAAAGAAATTCTAACTACGTGAAATAAATCTAACATATATAACCTTTATCTTTCTAAGAAATATTCTAACAATTCTAAGAAAAACAAACTATTTTAAGCGTATCTAGAAATAATAACTAAACAATAATTTAAAACAGACAAGATAACCGAGTGTGGTTATTTGCCTGTGCGATTTGTAGAATTATTCTAAATAAAACAGTTTATCTAATCTACCGGCAAGATTCTCGATCCTACCTCAGAAGTGAGGAGTGAATCATAGTTTCTCAGAAACTATCAATCCCCACAGCTTCCTTGGCAATGTCGAGAATAGAATGAAATGAAATAAAACGATTAACTACTCTATTTGATATGAATCTGACTAGAACTTTGAAATGTAAAACCTGGATTCCGCAGAACAGTGGCGAATCCGATGGTGTATGTGATCTCGTCCCCTCAGTATGATCTTCTCGTTCTTTCGTGTTCACTTGGATCCAGAAAAGCATGTAATGCTAGCACCGATAGGAGTAGATTTTGGGACAAGGACAGCTCAGAATGCAGACCGAGAATGCGAGTAGGAGAGGGATAGTGCAAGAGTACAGAGCTTGGCTTATGCGATTCCTAGAAGGATTTTACTGCGAGTCATGCAACGTGAAGCGACCAGAACCTTTGACTATCCTATACGAAGAGCAAAACCTGCAACTTTAATGGCTTCCTAAGCTATTCCGTTCCAAAATAAAGACACTGCTTGCACAAGTTGGATATGTGGCTTACCAACAGCTGAATAAAGCTAACCAGGTATATAATGAATTGAACTAAGAACTCTAAGTCACAGTAAAACAAATCTACAGCAAAGAGGAATTCAGAGGCAAGCTTCTAACCGGATTGGGTGGAACAACAGCACTGCCTGCACAAGATGGGTCTGTGGCTTACCAACAGCTGAGCAATTTAACAAAAGATGCAAGTGAATTCAAGCTATGGCTTCTAAACAAGCTAACTAACTAAAACACTAAAATGAGGGAATGAGAGCAAAGATCAAACTTCCAAATCCAGCCAAGCTTCAGACCAAAAACTCCAGACCAAATTCTTCACCAAAATCTTCACCAAAATCAGACCATTTGCATGTACACAAACCATGCATTTATAGGAATTCAAACTCTCAAGAACCAAAACCAAATTGAACTCCTAAACAATAAACAAAGGAAAAACACTGTTCCAGGGGACCAAAAACATTAATGCATGCTCAAGTCGGCAAAGAAAAGCTGGTGAAATCGTGATATTTCACGCAAGTCGCGTCAAAAGAGTGTTCTGGAAAATGTGCACAGGACCGCCGCTCTGAGCAGGGCGGCGGTTACAGGACCGCCGCCTTGTTGTTCAGGGCGGCGGTTTCGTCACTGAAGGTCAAGAGGCCAAGGAAAGAGGGAAAAAGGGGAAAACAAAGGGCACGGGGGCTAAGCGGGGCATGCGGGATGTTAACGCATACTCCGAGGGCTTTTCCGGATCCCGAACACCTTGCGAGGAGACCTGTATCATCATTGGGGCACTTGTTACACTGTTCTGGCAGTACAGTACCTTACAATTTTGGGTACGTACATATTGCCCCCTCGGAGAAGCGTTTTAGCCATGAAGAGGCATAAAACGGTGGGTCCGAGTATGGCAGTCCCGAAATGGGGAGTTAGAAGTTATACCTTACATCGTCCGTGTGTTGAAATGACGCCATCCAAAATTCCCGCTACCTGCAAAATGAAAAGAGAACTCAAGTGTAGATAGATACAATAATTTGGAAAACAAACACTAAAATAATAGGGAAAGAGAACGTACCATTTGTGCGGGGATAGAAACTTACCTCCATCAGCGCTCCAAACCTGCGAAAAAGTCATTTTAAAACGAAACAGAACGATATATATATGAAAGTGGGCCCATTTTCCTATTCATTTGCGCGAGTTGATTTGATAGATTTTGAGCTCTGGGACCCACGGTGACGGTTTCTTGCGTGAATAGAGTCGAAACGTCCGCAGTGAGATAGCGATCATGCCCCCACGTGCGGAACGCCACCCAGCGAGATCACAGGTTGGTTTTCTTTAATTTTGCATTTTTCCCCCTTCAAATTTGAAATGGTAAATTCTTTGCAATGGGGGGGGGTATTTTTGAAAATGCTAGGTTCAAAAGGTCCACCTAGGGGGGCGCCTACTGGGTAGGCTTTGTTTTTAGCCAAAATGGTCATATTTTTTGCATTTTTTGGGCTTTTTAGGTTTAAAAACCCACGCGGGTTTTCGGACCGCGACCGCCGCCCTGGCCAGGGCGGCGGTTACATGACCGCCGCCCTGTTCAGGGCGGCGGTTACACAACCACCTCCCTTAAGGAGGCGGTTACAAAACTGCCCCTCCGCTCAGGGCGGCGGTTTTGCACAGAAAGCAAAAGGGACTTGCTTTTGAGTTTGTTCTTGTATTTTTATCACTTCTATATGCTTTTATGACTCCCTCGATATTGATTAGATACTAACTTGCTCTGTTTTGTGTGTTTTTGGGTGTATGCAGGCGAGGGAGGAGTACATTAGATGGAGTCGAGAGAGGGAGTGTGATTGGTTGCCCGGGGTATTGGATGCCCTTTCTCAGATGAGGAGGATACATTACAGAGGGTCGGCATATTGCGTATATCGCGCGTGCCCCATGTCACACCATCTAGTCACATCCTTTGTGACTTATTTTCTTATTGGGATGCAGATCGGAACACTTTCCGACTGCCAGGGGTCCGCGGTGAGTGGACCATTACTTTGGAGGATGTTTACCGTATCCTGGGGGTCCCGATCATCGGGAGGAGGCTCACACTGGAGACAGCTGGGTCCAGAGCACAGATTGCACAGTGGGCAGGCTACATGGGGGATGCAGCTATCTCCACGGGGCCGAAGAAGGGAGTGAGAGTCAGATCCATTCCTTCTTTGCCCATCCCCATATTTCGACAGGCTATCATGGGGATCCTTGCCTCGAGACTGATCGGGGACAAGGGAGGGGATACCTTATTATACTGCTGGGCCCCCATCATTGCACAGATAGAGGGGCATGGATGGATATACGCCTGGGGCGCAGATATTTTGGGGACCACTTATCACGACTTATACAGGGTGGTCCGTTTACAGGGACAGTCTTTGAGCCACCCTACTCTAGTTATGAGTTGGGTGTATGAGCGCTTCATTCCCTATGGCAGAGGGGTGGAGGTGGCAGATCCTAGGGGCTGTGAGGGCAGCCAGATGGTCAGATATGTCGGTGCTTAGAGCACCTCACCAGCCAGTAGCTTCCCTCACCACAGCAGATATGGAGGCCACACCGTACCAGCTCATGGCCGGCATTTGGGGAGAGGAGGCTCTCACATTGATCTCTTGCTCCACCACAGGGCAGCTTATTGATTGCATGTGGGACGGGTGGAGGTACATCCTTTCGGCAGGGTTCCTCAGCAGTTCGGCCTCCCATATGTGGGCATGCTTCCTCCAGTGGCACCAGTCTATAGATCAGTCCGGGAGGCTAGAGGGGGGCCTAGAGGCCGTGGTTGGACAGTGGTCACTCCTGGTATTCCTATTGTAGCCAGGGGGATTGTTCAAGCCAGAGGGAGAGCTGGTGCGCCTCGGGCACCTTTACTTCGGATTACTGCGGGTCCTGCTCATAGTAGCGATGACCCTATAGATATTGACTCCGATTCTGAGGAGTCCACAGAGGGAGGGTCAGAGGAGCAGACGGATGACAGCGATCCTGAGTGGCATGACACTCAGGATATTATGCAGGCAGAGAGGGAGGAGCAGAGTGCAGAGAGAGAGACTCTAGTTTCAGAGGAGCCACTCTCTCAGGGCCGTGGTGGAGAGGATGAGTCAGTTGTGGGGTGTCATGTTGCCCCTACTACAGGAGCAGCCCCTCAGTCGGCAGCGGCATCTGCAGCGGGTGCTGCCCTAGCGACCCATCTTGGAGGCCCGGTGATCCGAGTAAGTTATCCTCTCCTCCTTTCAATGTTTGTTTAATTTAGGATTTGTTTTAATTGCTATCTCTCCTTATGTTTGTATCTTGTATATTTTAGTCTCTTGCCTAGCTTCTAATTCGTTTTTCTTCTTTGTTTTGCAGAGACTGTTGACGAGTGGCGGGATCTAATCCGTAGGGTATGCACTGATTCTCTGATGATTCCTATGGATAAGACCCGTGCGGAGCTATCTGTAGATGTCGGGGAGCCTTCAGCAGCCGGTAGGCATACTGACATCTTCACTCCTGTTTGGCATGTGGCCAGGATGGTGTCGACCCTCCGTACAGAGTTGGCAGGCTATAGGACAGCCGAGTGTCTTATGAGGAGCCATTCTCGTGGCGAGACCGCGGCTGCCCCTCGAGACCCTGAGCCCTCCATGCATTCAGAGCGCCGGCGTAGCTGGAGTCCTAGGCAAGGGCGCGCACCCTCGGAGGGGTCACGTAGGGGTTGAGAGGTGACTTGGCCCTGTGTATTTTGTATTATAGATTCTTTTGTATATCACGGGCTCTTTGAGCGTTTTGACCATGCCTAGAGCATGATGGCATTGTATATAAACATTGATTATTTATATATATGCATTGATTTTGGATCAAAAGCTTTGTCACTCATGTTTTCCCTTTCTGTTTCCAGCTCCTCGTGTATACTACGATGTATGTTTTATATGCTTTCTAGAATGTATGCAATGGAGAACAGATGATGCAAATGCTTGCTTTCTTTTTGTGTTTCATGATGCTGATACATGATATTGTAGATATACTGTGATCTTAAATCTTAGCTTCTGTGAGCAATTTGGATACCTCATGTTTGTTTTGGCAAAGTGATGAAAATAACCAGTATGATGAATAGATTAACTTGCCCCACTCCTAACTCCACGCAACTAGTAGGATGCGAGGGCTCATCACCAAGAGCCAAGAAGGGCGCAAGTTATGAAATATGGTGAAATGATAGTGATGAAAGATAGACGAAGCTTTGGTGGAACCAAATTGAAAACTACAAGCTTACTCCACCCGAATGACTTCATAGTTTTGGGTGCAACTTGCTTTGTGGTTTATCCAGACTTAGACCCGTAGATGGCCACATAGTAGACAAAATCTGGTTTTTAGGATTTTTAACTCTCTTGGAATTTTGAGCATGTCTGATTCATTCGTTTTTGACTCAAAGTTTGAATAGTTTGTTTATGACCTTTTAACGTTTGCATTGTCTAGAGGACCCCCTACACTTTGCCCCATGCTACTAGTAAGAAGCGTGGGTTTATCACCGTGGGCAAGGCATAGGCGAGTAAGGGCATTTCCATCCTTTCCCAACCCTACGTCACTAGTAAGAGACGCAAGCTCATCACCGAAGGTTGGTAGGGCAAGGAAATGTGTAAAAATAAAATTTTCTGTTTAATCACTTTTTGACTTGTCTTTTTGAGTAAAATGTCAGTATATGCTTGTTTCCAAAGAGATGTATATATGGGATAGATGTGACACCATGAAGCTTCTAGAACAGACCATAGGCAAGACACCAATCCTAAGAAGAAATCAAAGCGAGAACAAACTTGCAGATCTTGGTATGGTTACCGTTAAGACTTCGTCATGTTTGATTTTATTTGATAAAAGATTCTGAAGTGATTGATGATATCACGAAAATGGAGAGATATGATTAGAAAGTTTTGTGCCAACAACATCATGAGTTTGTAATGAATTGCTTTGAGAATAGATTCCTTGATCACAATTTGTGTAAGAACAAGTGGACAAAATGATCCTAATTTATATGAAAATGCAATGTAGATAGTTATATAGGTAGCGTTAGCTGCTTATGCGTAGAAACGCTTGAGGTGCAGGGAATTGACTGTTTCGCCAAACTCCTCACCTTCTAACGTACATAAGAGGTATGCACCATTTCCATAGTCCTTCATGACTCGGTATGGGCCCAACCATTTGGGCCGGAATTTCCTTCCTTCGCCGGTCTTCTTGTCGATCCGGCTGTCTAGTCTTAGAACTAGATCACCTTCGTATATATCGCGTTCATAGACCTTCTTGTTGTACTGCCGGCACATTCGGTCAGCATAAGCTCTATGCCGCTGTTCAGCATCTAACCTAGTTTCATCTAGGCTTTCTAGTTGGGAAAGACGTGCTTCTCTGTAAGCGTCTTCATCTATGGATGGTAATGGGAAGTGTCCTTCTCTCGAAAATCTATGCAGATGCGTATCTTTCCATTCTTCTTGAGAACGGGAACGATGTTAGATACCCATTGGGAGTAGTCAACTGGCTTGATGAATCCTACCTGAAGGAGTTTTATTACTTCCTCTTTTACCATGAGAGCTACTCTGGGTTTCATGGGCCTTGATTTTTGTTTAATTGGCTTTGCATCCGATCTAGTGACGAGGTTGTGTACCGCAATGTGGGGTGCGACTCCCGTCATCTCCTTGTAATTAAATGCAAATGCCTTCTGATGTTCTTTGAGAACCTGAGTATGTATTTCCACTTCTTCTGGTGTCAACGAAGAACCTAGTTTCAATATTCTTGGTTCATCTTCTGTCCCAATGTTGACATCGATTGTTTCTTCGATTAAAGAGGCGTTACCCTCTTCGAACTCAGGTGGTGCTGGAGGTAAATCTAAATCATCCCCATTTTCTATTGCGTATATGTTAGGTTCCCTTTGTGACGGAAGATCCGTTACGGGATTTCCGAAGTAGGAGGATGAATGTGGGATCAGGGATAAATCTAGCATGTGATAGGAGAGATGTAATGCTGCATAGGCATTTAAATAATCCAAAGTAGCCGCATCATTTCCAACATGGTCTAGGATGGTAGATTCACTTCCGCTTAAAAGAGGATTTGTCATTGTTTTTATTAATGGTTCGTCACGAATGGATACTGTGAAGTGAGTATCTTCTAGCTCATTGCTTGGAGTAAAACGTGATGCTGAGGTTGCTATTGAATCGGCGAGAAGATTTTTCTCTCGTGGGATTGCTTCAATGGATATGAAGTTAAATGCCTTGCTTAAATCTAATACAGCGTTTTTGTAGAGTTGTAAATGTTCGGCTTTAGTTTCATATACTTCAGAAACTTGGTTTGTTACTAATTGCGAGTCTCCCAAGACTCTGATGTTATCAATACCAATTCTTCTGGCTAAGGTGAGGCCAAGAAGGAGGGCTTCGTACTCAGCGCCATTGTTTGTGCATTCAAAGTTTAACTTAAAAGAGAATGGGAGGACCTTCTCCTCGGGCGAAGTAAGAATTATACCTGCCCCCCGCTCCATAATGACATTTAGCTCCATCGAAATGGAGAGTCCAATACTTAGCCAGGAGTGTAGATGTTGGGGCATCTGCCGCGTTTGCACACTCTACTTCTATCATACAGAGATCCTCTGCCGGTAAGGAACCAACACCTAGGGAAAATCCTATGCCTACTGAATCGAATGGTAAGAACATTGGTGAATCTTGTTCTATCAACTCAATGATTTTCGCAGTAGTCCCTAATGATACTATTTCTTTAGTTTTACCTTTAGGGGTTGGAGTTGTTTTGGCTATGCTAGTAGTTTCAAGATCCGTCGTAGGTATCAACTTTTCCTCTGGCTTTGGGTCAGAGGGTTTATTAAGTTGGTTTGTTGGCAGTTCAAATTCTGAGTGCACCCCTGGTCTTTTCTTTAAATCAGCTAGGTGCAAATCGAAAGGTTTTGGATCGCCTTTGGCTACAAATACCTTTCCCAGATGCAAGAATCTTACTTCTTGAAATAGCGTGGAAGGGATTGCCTTCATTCGATGTATCCAAGGTCGGCCGAGGATCATATTATAGTTAGTTTCCCGATCTATAATATAAAACTCAGTCAAGATGGTTTTGGGCCCTAAGGTGACCGGCAGTATTATAGTTCCTATCGAAGTGGCTTTAAGGCTATCATAGCCTCTCAAGGTATTTCGTGTAGTGGAACAGTTTGTTTCTCCATATCCAAGTTTTTGGAGGAAAGAGAAAGGGACTATGTTAACTGCAGCCCCGTCGTCAACCATTGCACGTTTTACATAGTTATTATAAACCCATACTTGTAAGTGCAAGGCTGGGTCACCTCGGCGTGCGATCTCAGCATCTGTGGGCATTTTACTTATTTCGAAAATGAATTCGACATCCTTGTCCGGCTGCCCCGGAGGGTGGATATCAAAATCTACGTGATTTACTTGTGTTTCAGGAGGTGGAGTGATGTTAATTAGATGGCCTAGACCTAATGCTTCTAAAAGAGCAGCTCTGTGAGGGGGAGAGTTCTTTAGTAAGTCCAAAAATGAAATGTGTGAAAAGGTCTTTGTTAGGTCACTAATTAAATCATAGGCACCGATGGGTTTTTCAACTATTTGCTGACTCTTATCTGTCTCTGGCAGATGACTTGGGCTCGGTTGAGAGAAATACTCTCGTGTTCTTGTTATAGCTTCGATAGGTAGTTCAGCGTCTAATTCTACCAAACTAACTATCTTAGGTCTTGGTTGAGCTCCCAACTGTGGCGCAACTGATGGATTTAATGAAGTCGAAGCTTCATGATCATTGTTTCCCGTTATTGCACCTTTGTTTGTTCCAGTTGGATTCAGCCTATTGCCATCATGATTTGGGAGTGGATCGTTAAAGATCTTAAGGGGAGCATTCTGAGGGGAAACTGCCCCTGCGAGAGTATTTGGTGATGATGAGACAGGATCTGCCAAGAACAGGTCTGTGAAGAACTGTCTTTGTTCTTCTGGCAAACGTTGCATAAATTTATTGTAGTCACGGCACGTTCTAGTGTCGTGACCATGAATTTTATGGAAACCACAATAAGAATTGGGATTATAATTCCTGTTTTGTTGGTTTGGTGTGTATTGTGGCCTAAAATTCCGATCAAACTGTTGCCTATTAGGACCAAAGTTTTGGAATTGTTGTTTTTGGTTTTGACTTTGGTTTTGGTAACCAAATGAGTTTTGGCTTGGCCCTTGTATGGGATTTCACCGTTGTTGTTGTTGTTGTTGTTGTGGATGGTTAAAATCCACTGTATTGACGGTCGGGGTAAAGTTGTTGTTTCGCTGGTTGTTTGTTTGTGACGGAGTATTAATGACATTTACCCTCTTGGGCTGGTCGGTTACCCCATCCGTTGTTACCCCACGATTTTTGTTAAGGATTTTGGGTCCTTGATTGACATTTGTGGTAGTTGTAGTATTTTGAGTGGAGGTGATTAACCTCCCATTTGCTCCGTAAGTCTTACGACCACTATCTATTGCTGCTTGATCAATTCGCAGAGCGCTCTCAAGTACTTCATCATAAGTCCTTAGTGGGAACTTCTGGACTTCTTCCTTCACTTCTCTGCTGAGAGAATGAAGGAATAAATTGCATAGTTCCATCTGATCCATGTTTGGAGCACTTGCTGATGAATAAAGAACTGTACGCCACCTCTGGATGAAATGGGCGACAGATTCATTGTGTTCTTGTTTGATATGCAAGAATTCCCTGATTCCTGTTCTTAATAGTTTGTTCATGTCGAAGGCCTTGATGAACTCTGACACGAGTTGTTTAAATGAATGTATGGAAGCTTCAGGTATTCTATAATACCAATCGAGAGCGATGCCTTCCAAGGTTTTGGGAAATATTTTAGCAACAACCCCATCCCAAGGGAGTAATTCTCGTATGGCTGTAGCGTAAGCTTTGATATGCGCGTTTGGATCTCCCTCACCCTTGAACTTGGGCAAATCAGGGAGAGGTCTTGGAAGCATGACGCTTCGTATGGTGAAATCTAAGGGTTCCTTTAGATATTCTGAATACGTCCCTATCGCATAGCTTTCGACCATTGATGGTGTTTGCTGAGGGAGTGGTGGTGGGATAGGTTGTTGATACGGTGCAGCGTACACGTTGGCAGGGGCATAGGGAGGTCCCTGCGTTTGAGCAAACATGCCAGGAGAGGAGAACATATCTCCTTGTGGTGATTTAGAGTACATGTTTAAATAGGACGGGGTATTGTCGAGGAATGGATTGTTTGACACTAGACCGGGAGGAATAGTGTTAGAGATGATGGGCCTTGTTGGCGTTTGCTGTGGATATTGAGGAGGCATGCCTAACGTGCCTACTCCCGTAAGGAGATCTACCTGACCAGAGTGGTATGGAGGATTGGAACTTCCTGTTTGCATGAACGGAGAATTTTGACTTGCTTGAGCAAGTTCTAACCCTCTCACTCTTTCTACTAACGTTGAAATGACTTCATTTGGTGAAGTCACGGTACTTTGCCTGAGCGGCGTTTGTTGTATACCCTGGTGTTGTATAGGCATGTGATATCCTGTCATGAACTGATTGCTATCTTGCCAAGTTTCTCCAAGAATATTTCCTGTATGCAGTGGCATAGAGGTATTTTCTTGAAAAGAGATCTCGGGTTGTATTTGTAAACCTCCTATAGGTGGGTACATTCCCCGGGAGCGTTGTTCACTCCTAGGATAAGGTATTGATTGTCCATCATCTAAGACCAGGTATGGATCTGATTGCCTACTAATTTGTGGTCTGAGTAACATTTGAGGAGATGAACCAGATTCTCCTGTAAACATCATATTGTTTGAACCTGAAGGCTCTGTTTGTTGGGTTCGAGGGGGTTGATCTAACTCCTCAGTTTGAAAAGATGAACTATATCTGATTCTTGGGGTTTGTGTTGACAACTGATTAGTTGAATAGTTGTCACCCCATACTGAGAGCGAGGGTGATGATTCCCTATTCTGTTGGGCGTAGTATGCCTCAAGACCCAAGAGGGGTCTGCCATATGCATCGAATCCCGACATATTCGGGGGGTATATGAATACCCGCAGAATAATGGGAAGGAGTGAAGGTGGATGAGAGAAGATGAAACTTCTCAAAGAGAAGGTGAAACAATTGTTTGTTTCACGTCGGGTTCACCAATTTTGTTGCTAATGAGGTACATGTTCAGGTAGGTGAAACTAATGTGTGCTAATGAGGTACAATTGTTTGTTTCACGTCGGGTTCACCAATTTTGTACGTCGGAAAAGCGACAGGCGAGCGTGAGAATCAACAAGTAACTCTTCCGCGTACCCGACCTCCCGAGGTCGTGCCGAGACAGCCGGTGGGGATGGAATATGCAGACAAACTAGTTAGGCAGTCTAATGTCTTCGACACGCACTAGTGGAATTTGTGAATCTAAGGCAAAGAAGGCCCTTCTAACTTGGACTGGTGTGATAGATCGATCAGCGAGGATGACTGCTCGAAGGCTCTAATCAATATCGAGCTCTGGCGTGATTCGATCTATGGGTTGCG
The DNA here is from genome assembly GCA_019776745.2 of Taxus chinensis. NCBI lineage: Eukaryota > Viridiplantae > Streptophyta > Pinopsida > Cupressales > Taxaceae > Taxus > Taxus chinensis. The sequence continues at coordinate 793,722,024 of CM034148.1, forward strand.
GAATACGTGGAAAATGACCTGGGATTGTTTCGTGTATATCTCCTGATAAGGTCATATAGTGGATGATGAATACAATCGATTCTATGGATGATTTTCTGGCCTAGTCCAGAATTCCCTAGCTTCGTTAGCCGCTATATCTAGTAAGGACAGTTGTTCGATGATGATAGGTGGAAGTGGAGTGGACCTGAATACCAAAGTACGTAGGCTAGTGTCTATATCGAATTGACTTGTGGACTCGTTGGGCTGTGGGGTCTGTGGATCACAACCGTAGACTCTCGGTTGTTGCGGTCCTGTTATGGTCATACGTGAGATCAAGTTCTAATCCCTAGTATCCAGTAATCGTACGCTTTCTCAGCTTCTACGTTTAGAACCAATAGTTGTGTGATCTTCTCAGAATACCTTACAGGCATTCTCGCAACCTGGATTCTTAAGCTGGTATCTATATCTACGAGGGTGTCTCCAGCATCTGGCTGTGGAACTAGAGGATCGCACCCGAATGTTTGTTCTCTTTCGAGCCCTTCTACAGTCATGTGGATGTTTTCTAGGGTAATCTGTAGTTTGGCTGACTTGACCAAAACGCATGTGCTTGGTCGTCTTCTATGTTTAATCCTCTTAACTGTGAACTGATCAGTTGTAAATCTGTGGTTGTTCGGAATACTTGTATCCTGAGATTTTGGTCTATGTCAACTATTGCTGTGACTAGGTTTGGTTGAGGCACGATTGGCTCAAATATATATTCCCTGGGCTCTTGAGGTCCCGTGATTGTCATACGAAACAAAATGCAATCTAACTGTAATGAAACAAATTCTAACTAAGTGAAATAAATCTAACTACATATAACTTTTATTTTTCTATGAAATATTCTAACAATTTTAAGGAAAGCAAACTATTTTAAGCGTATCTAGAAATAATAACTAAACAATAATTTAAAACAGACAAGATAACCGAGTGTGGTTATTTGCCTGTGCAATTTGTAGAATTATTCTAAATAAAATAGTTTGTCTAATCTACCTGCAAGATTCTCGATCCTACCTCAGAAGTGAGGAGTGAATCATAGTTTCTCAGAAACTATCAATCCCCACAGCTTCCCTGGCAATATCGAGAATAGAATGAAATGAAATAAAGCGATTAACTACTCTATTTGATATGAATCTGACTAGAACTTTGAAATGTAAAACCTGGATTCCGCAGAATAGTGGCGAATCCGATGGTGTGTGTATGATCTCGTCCCCTCAGTATGATCTTCTCGTTCTTTCGTGTTCACTTGGATCCAGAAAAGCGTGTAATGCTAGCACTGATAGGAGTAGATTTTGGGACAAGGACAGCTCAGAATGCAGACCGAGAATGCGAGTAGGAGAGGGATAGCGCAAGAGTACAGAGCTTGGCTTATGCAATTCCTAGCGGGATTTTACTGCGAGTCATGCAACATGAAGCGACCAGAACCTGACTATCCTATACGAAGAGCAAAACCTGCAACTTTAATGGCTTCCCAAGCTATTCTATTCCAAAATAAAGACACTGCTTGCACAAGTTGGATATGTGGCTTACCAACAGCTGAATAAAGCTAACCAGGCATATAATGAATTGAACTAAGAACTCCAAGACACAGTAAAAACAAATCTACAGCAAAGAGGAATTCAGAGGCAAGCTTCTAACCGGATTGGATGAAACAACAGCACTGCCTGCACAAGATGGGTCTGTGGCTTACCAACAGCTGAGCAATACTGACCAAGTATGAAATAAGCTATGCTATCAATCCTAAGCAAGCTAACAGACCAAAACACTAAAAATCAGAAGACTCTAACAAGGAAAAATGGTGACCAAAAGCTCCAGCTCAAATTCTTCACCCAAATTCAGTCACCAAAAACTCCAGACCAAAATCAGTCCAAAAAAAATCAGACCATTTGCATGTACACAAACCATGCATTTATAGGAATTCCAACTCTCAAAAACCAAAACCAAATTGAACTCCTAAACAATAAACAAAGGAAAAACACTGTTCCAGGGGACCAAAAACATTAATGCATGCTCAAGTCGGGGCAAAGAAAAGCTGGTGAAACATGATATTTCACGCGAGTCGCGTCAAAAGAGCGTTCTGGAAAACGCGCACAGGACCGCCACTCTGAGCAGGGCGGCGGTTACAGGACCGCCGCCCTGCAGGGCGGCGGTTTCGTCACTGAAGGTCAAGAGGCCAAGGAAAGAGGGAAAAAGGGGAAAACAAAGGGCGCGGGGGCTAAGCGAGGCATGCGGGATGTTAACGCATACTCCAAGGGCTTTTTCGGATCCCGAACACCTTGCGAGGAGACCTGTATCATCATTGGGGCACTTGTTACACTGTTCTGGAAAAACAGTGCCTTAAAATTCCCTTAAACATAATCAACAAAATAATTCCTATGTGGAGTAGCATGGAAAGAAGCCCCCTGAATCTAAAACCCAAGATTCAACAATATTGTGCAAAGAAAGAATCAAAACATCGTAACATACATTACACGTTACCACATTTGCCCTCCTTTTTTTATTCTTATTGTTTATTCTTGTCCCAAAGCTCCCAACAATCCTTCTTTGCATGCCAAGACTTTCCACAGTGCCAACATACTATCTTGCTTTTAGATTTTTACCTTTCCTGATATTTTGATCTTCCACGTCTTTGTCTATTCTTCTGTCTCCCTCTAGTTTCCACTATGATAAGATCAATTCCACTTCAAGTATAAAGATATTGAACCCCATCTAATGTATTAAATTAAGTTCTCCACAACAAGAACCAAACTTGCCTAGGAAACTAAGCATTTATGACAGACATCCTCAAATTTTATTATTTACAGTTAGCACGAACACCATAGGGATATGTCTACTGCCATCACCAGGCTATTCCAACTTTCAGGTAATTTGGAACTAAATTTTCTCATGGGGTCTAACTTCTTCCTCAAATTGATATTGTAGCCAATTGGAGAAATAAGTGCATGATTTATCTTCCATCGACTTAAAATCTTGTGTAAATGATCAAATGTTAGCTGAACCATTCTCATACATCTTCATAATTAAGTGACTTGAGTGATATGGAAAATATCTTATTAGAACCATTTCTGTTTTTCACAACATACTTCCCTAATAAATCCAAAAATATCCTTTGTAGTCTTTTCCTCTGAAACATTTTCATGTAATACCAAAGATGTCAAGAAACAGCTGATTTTTTCTAAGATCCTTCATGATCCAAGGAATCCCATGTGCGTATCTGTCATGCTTGAGGTTTGTTTCCACCTCCTCTAGAACAGTGGAATGTAAAGATCCTTCTGATAAAGGTAATCTTCCATCTGCATCTTAGGTAAAGACTTGAAATTTTGGTCCATTGAATTTATCAAGCCAACATATAAGATATTCCATGACCTGCCATAGGTACTAGTGCAAAGCTGATTTAACTGTAGGAAGATGTATTCAATAGTTCAACAAGACCAAGATGGGAGGTGTAATACCAACTGTTAAGGAAATAAGGGAGTTTCTATGTGGATGAGTCCCTCACAGAATCATTGAAAGCAATGATAACCAAGATCGTACCAAGCCACAGAACACATATGCAAATGATAATAGCACGTTGCATTCAATAAGCTGAAAAGTAATTCTCCAAAATAAACTTAACATAAAGGATTTGTAAACAAATGAGCTAACAATATCATATATTATTATGGAAATCCATTAGAATACATTGAGAATTAACTCAATTAATTAGGCAATGAATAACAATATAGGAGGAGGGAAGGTTGCAGATCTAGCTACTTATATCAAGGAAATAACTTTTGATTAAAGAACTCCCCACTAACCATAGATATTAGGAGAGAACTAGACATCAAGGATCCATAGTCGATACCATAGATCAAAGAAATAACTATACCTACACAACTAGCATAGCTAACTCCACACAACTAAGTACACTATAAACAAGCTAATATCCCACACACATAAGTGGGTAGAGGATAAATACAATAAAGTGTAAATAATTATACTTAGGTGAACATAAATTAAAAGGATAAATAATAATCGACATCTAACACCTCCCTCATAGTGCATAGCTTAGGTGGGTGAAAAGAAGATAAGTACCGAGGAAAATAAGGTCTGCTGTATAAGTCCCCACGTATAACTAGGCTAGATGAAAAAATGAGTGTACCATGGACTGGGAAAAAAGGGACACCACAAGGTACCTAAAAATAGTAATAAACAAATTAAAGAGAGTAAAAACCTGTTTGTAAGGCATCCCAAGAAGCTCGGCTCAAAAAAATTGTATAATGTTGAAGAAGTTTGGTGTGCACTGTGGTCTAAATCCACTGCTCGATCACAAAACTAAAAAACAACTAACATTGGGCTCCACCAGAATAGCTCCATACAAGGAGACTGTCAATGGATAGTGATGTCGAAAGTGTAAAAAAACACCAAACATAATTCAATCAACTACTGCAAATAGGTGTGCCACGATCCAAGAACAATAACCAAAGCAACAAGGCAAGGACACAAAATCCAGAGTGTCACGATCCAAGAAAAACCAAGGAAACAAGGCAAGAACACAAAACCTGAAGAAGCAGGATCAACACCACACCCTCCCATACTGCTGAATGGGTGGAGTGATGCTACAAATCTGTATGAGTTTCCCAAAATCAACTACTTGAACACTAGAAAACTAATATTAGACTTCACTAGAATAGATCCCCCATAAGAGATATTATCAACATGCCTAAAAGTGTCAAAAAATATAGATACAAAATCTCTCAAACAAATAAGAGAGATACACTACACCTGCTAAAGAAAAATGCTCAAAACAAGGAGCATCACAATGCATAAGGTATAGAAAGTGGAGAAAGAGGCCTAATGGTGGAGGAGCCACGCCTATAGAGTCCTCTCAACGAATGCCTATGTCGTGCTGCCACAAGTGATCAGATATCCACTCCAAATCAACATAGATGGATGAAGAAGATGCTTGCATATGACTTGGTGCAAAATGCACAATGGGTCATGCAAAAGAACATCAGAATGTGTGTCAGGTTGATCATGTCTGACAGCTGAAATCTCAAGTTTCTCAAATCCTGAGTGAAGGTGTAGAACTCATGTGTTGCTCATGATCCTCAGAAAGAGTCGAGCGAACAAAAAAAGGAGCTTTGTCAATGTGTGATCCCAATGAAGTATCTACTCAAAAAACCAATGTCATGACGAGAATTCCACTTAACATGTGGAATAGAGGAAATCAATACCTTGTGAATGTATTGGCAATGACTCCACCTAGTGAGACCCATAAAATGGAGCATGTGAGAACTGAATGCATTGGTATGCTTCTCAAAAAACCCATGCAGCTGAGAAGAAAAGTAGGATACACAACATGTGGTACTGTAATAGGCATAGATGTGGAAGAGCATGTAGTAACAAGCTTCATAGGTGTATGAGCATCAAGAGCAGGAAGCAAACTCAAAGACTGACAAATCAATGTGAGTGGGTTCAGGAGCAATACAACTACAAGTGGACTAGGAGCATGGATATGGATTTCCACAATATGATGGATGATGTTGTAGGCTAACAAGTTTGTTCTGCAGGAAGTGTATTATTGTATCCTTATCATGAATGAGTGATTGTAGAAGAGAATTTTACTTCTTGAGATGATCTATTTTCTTCCACAAATTTTACAATATCCTCTTGAAGTCCACATACTTCAAAGAAAAGCATATCATTCTTAGAATCCATGATAGGTATAAAATGCAACTCCACAAAATGTTTAGGATATTCAGGCTCAACCAGAAATTGCATCCATAATTGATTACAACACTCCTCCATATTTGGCACTTTATAATTATAGTGCAAGTTTCAAAATAAATATTTCTAATGGAAAGAGCATGAAAAAACAAGCACTTTTGCAAAAAATGGCACTTAAAACTGAGTTACCGATCAAAAGTTACAAGCTTTTTATATTTTGCTCTCCTTATTTATTTAGTTGCCACTAAAATAAAATAAATTGTTGTGGCCTTTTCCACACAAATAAAATTAAAGGGTGCTGAAGCTAAACACCTACTAGTAGGAATCACAAGCTTTAAGCCCTCATATGACCATACCATATGACCAAGGGCTAAGTATTTTAATGGGTGTTTGCACAACTTATTATTCTGGGGGGTGTCGCGTGTTTTCGAGAAAGTCACATCCAACTGTCTCTTTAGGTAAAAAATACTATTTCTGGACTGTGTAGACAGTAACCTTTATTGCCGAAAATAACAACCTATGGATTTGTCTGAAATAGCAAAAACGTGCACAACATCCGGGCTAAGCAAACCGAAAATGCTACACCACTACAAAAAATACCCAATTCAGATCTTGAAAAACCCAACAAAACCCAGAAAATTAATTCTTGTTTTTCTTTCCTATTAAGTGCAAATCCCGAGGTGAACGAGTGTGTTTCTCTACAACAAAAAAACAAAAAATTGACTACCTCCAGAAAAGGTCAAGTTTACAGTTGATCTTAGGGTTTTGCCACCTTCCAGATCTAATGGAAGCCTCTATTTTGCATAAAACCACATGCAGCAATAAAATACAAGCAAATCCCAAATATATGAATATACAAAGAATTTATTTTCAAAATAAAACTTACAGATGGATGTCAATAACAATCTCCTGCTCTGATACCATAAAAGAAATGATAACCATATTGTATTAAGCCAAGAATATAGATGTTAATCAAACACCACGATCAATAAGATGAAAGTAATTTGCCAAAATAACTTTATATAAACCTTTGCAAACAAATGAACAACAATATCATATATTATTATGGAACTCAATGAAATACAATGAGAATGGACCTTGCTTATATAGGCAAAAAATAACAATCTAAGAACCAGTCAAGGTCGTAGATCAAGCCATAAATCAAGGAAATAAATAGTCATTAAAGAACTAGTCAAGACCATAGATTTAGGAGAGAACTAGACATCAATGATCTAGTCAATACCATAGATCAAGGAAATAACTATACCTAACAACTAGATAATATCTCCTAATATCTAAATAAGATAAAATAAATATCCACACACATAAGTGGGTGAGGATAAATGCAATAAAGGTAAATAAAGTACCTAGGTTAACATGAGCTAAGGTAAATACCTACTCTAACAGACCAAAATTCACACCCTATAAAATATCACATGGAACAAATAGGAATCCCTGGGCGCTGGTGTCCCACACAGGTGCTCCTTTCCTGGGGAAAGAATAGTTACAAAACAGTTTCAGCAGTTGCACAGTCACAATTTTCTAAGGTTTTATTGGTTACACAGCGAATCTCATATTATAATCAGTTACTAACATGAACTAACAACTAACTCAGGAACTAAAGAAGGAACCAAATAAAGGAATAACACCTAAGGCATATGTAGGACAATGATATTCCTAGAACCTTTGTGTCACCTGAGGCTAGTTACGAATCAAGTTTGTGATCATTTACAGTTGCACTTATCCATGGGGAAGCATTAACAGTTAGAGGCTAAAATAGACTGCTCTCCTAATACACTTTCCTTTATCGGTGACAAGACGCCTAAATCTAAATTTTAGCGTTAGTATGCTTAAATCCCTAGTTTGGTGACATGATGCCCAAATCCTTTGTGTTATTCCAATTAACTCCTAGGCATCGAGTATACAAGTAGGAAAAAAATTCTATCCCTTTCTTTTTCAACACTCTATGTATGCTCTAACCCCTTGGTTTAGCTTTTCCAATACACATTTCCATTTTTACATGTTTTCCAAGTTAAAGTTCAATTGCATGTACCTAGAGCATTGATTAAACTTGTTTTTTTTAGTAGGTCTTATCCTATCCTAATGAAGGCAAATAAAATGAGCAACCATGAAGCAAATCTCAAGCACGCTCCAGCAAAGACTACATTCCAAGGAACTACAACACACATCATTATCACTCCTCGCACATAAAGGTCACCCTTAGGATCCTTATCCTTCCCTCTCTATAGAATTTCACAGTACACATCTTGTACTATTCCATTTAGCATGCTACACTCATTCGGCACACTATTGGGTACAATCTTCATACGACTTTCCAAGGTACTCTTTTCTTTTCTTCTTTATGCTACATAATTCTTATTCACCAACATAAAGTGGGGGCAAATGTAGTCACTAAATCATGCACTTACTATGTACATCTAGCCTCTAAATACTTCATTTATATGCATTATTCCTAAGTAAGAAAATTACTCATTAACACCCTTTTACTTTGCTTTGACATTTCTTCTATCCTTTTAATCTTTATTACTTGTTGTTTCTGATTAAAAAACACATTTAGACATGAAGGTGAAGCATGTTCTAAAGGTAAATGATGGAACAAAGTAGTAGAGGACATACTTAGCATCCTTAGGACACATTCTTTGGGTGAACCTATCCAAAAATGAATCAACATGTCTTGCACCAAATTTCAAGCTCTTATATTTCATACATACATTTACAACACCATACACACCCTCCTTATTTAGTAAATTATACTAATGTCATACAACCTAAGCCTGATTTGGAGTGACATGTTCTAAACACTAACCTTAGTTTATATTATTTACATTTTATAAGTTGTGTTCAGTGAAAATAATATCCTTACATAATTCTAGCATTGTCATTTTTGTATTGCCTACTTCACTTTGGAATAGGAGGGCTCATGTACACATATTATAATACCTCACATTTAGATTTGGGACAAAAGTAGTTTTAATTGTTTATCATCTTTGTGTGAACCCTCTTTATACTATTGCATTGCATAGCTCAAGGGACACTATTCCAATCATTCACACACACACACACACAGGATTTTACACACGAGGGATATCACATGAGTTTGAAGCATGTAGTGCCACACTTGGTGACAATCATATTAGGCTTTAAATATGAGGTCAGCGTGACTCAAGCATGGATGCAATATTATTACCCCATATTGAAGTGCGCTTGAGTATTGTGGACGTAGATAGCATTATAGTTTGCAGGTACATGTGTTACACAATATATATGAGGGAACTTGTACATTGAACAAATAAGGAGCAACACAGGGAGGAGTAGATCTTATGGAACACATGCAATACATCTAGTGCCCACATTTGACATTAGCGCCTGGGTGGCCTTGTCCCATTCCATAGTAGTTTGTTTTGTAGAGTAACAACGGATTACAATTCCTAGAGTAGTAGACACTATGATAACTATTAATAGTTGGGGCATTATTCATATCAATCATCTAGTCCAGAGTATCGTTTTTTTCATTTTGATATTCAAGTTGTGTCATTCTCGTAGGAGACCATTAATGTGATGACTCATACATGTACAATTTTACTAGATAAGATCTTGTAAACACACATGTTACCTTCACATTCATCTGATCAGAAAGTGTCGATTACGTATAGATTTAATGTATATAGAAAATAAATAAAGCGGCAAATCCCTCTTGTATTACACATATAAGGTGTGTGTGAGATTTAGAAAAATAGATTATTTAATAATAAACCTTGATATGGACACAGTCACATATGATAAATAAATGCTATGTTGTACAAACGTTTTTTTTGCTCTACATAGAATTTTCATAGCTATGGTAATGATGTTGCTTGCCCTAGAGACTGCTGGGGAAAAAGAGAAAATGACTCTAGCTAATTTCACACTTGTCGAAGCCATAGACCCTTGACCTGGATTGAAAGCACACCTATCATTGTAATCAGAGAGGGAGGACCATCTATCAATCACTCCAAATTAATATTATGCAACTATCAGATAAGGTCGGACTAGGGCGCAATGGACTAGGTCAGGGGAGTCTTGGGGCGCTAGAAAGCTATAGCTTTTGGGTGCCTGTGACTGCGAAAATGGTTAGATATTTGATTTTTTTAGTGTAAACCGGCAAGTTTCATTGATAGTCGACTTGATTATCATGTATGTCACATTATGATCGTTGAGTACGCAGTGTAATGTTATATAAATACCGAAGCATGTCACAGTACAAACCCCACAATACCAAAGTGCACCAAATCTAAAAAGAGAAAGATATAATATGCGGGAGTTGGATTGACCCTGATCGCGTCACTCAACTAAGTGAACTTACGACCAAGCGTCTAAACTACATCTTAGACTCCATGTAGTTCGTATGCGTCGTGCATGCAAGATAGGACATCGTGCCCTAGCGAAGCTCTTGTGTCAAGTGCACTCGATAGCAGTACGATACTTTTAAGGATGTGCCCTAACATGTGAATATTATAATGTGTGTGATGGTACCATAATGTCTAATTCCGTCCTTCATTTATTTGTCTAGTGACATGCAGTCCCTAAGTTCCCTTGAACTGGATGCTAGAATGGATGCGCTTTAGTGCTCTTAGATGCCTTTGCCCACTGTGTTAGTCAGCTAATTTTGACCTTTGCTAATAATTAATTTTTTTTTATAAAAATTCAATCAAAGTATTCTTTCACATGGATTTTTATCCTTCATCACAATCGTCTTATTCTCATTATCATGTCCGGCTTTCGTTGGCATAACATTTACTGAACTGAGCTACAGTTCATCCCGTTTTACGCTATAATTTTCGTGTTTTAATTATTGTAATTAATACTTATTCCTGTATAACGTCTCGAATAAGGGAGAGGAGTCAATAGTGGAGCATGGACCAACAATGGTTAGGGTATTTGTGAAGTTAATAAATATTACATTTACATTACTCATATCAAGTTGTTCGACAAACTTGGAAGTAGCTAATAAAATGTCTCACATTTATTAATCACCCAATCACATGATGCCACATAAGTGGAAGCAATTGCCGGGGGCAATTAATACTTCCGTTTCCTAATTGCCGTAGACAATTTCAATTTTGCTTCTGTCATCTGGAAAACTACGGGAAGGAGATCCGGTTACAAGACCACTTTGCAGAAGTTGGAATTGTTGGGAAGAAGAAGTATTTAGATTAAGAAAAAAAAAATTTCTATTAAAGGGTTTTTTTTTTTTTTTCACAATAGTATTGTATCCATTCTTGGGTCGTGTACTTACTTTTTGGGTGGTTTTATTTTTTTCTATGTAGATAGCAATTTACATTTTAATAGAAGTGTACATTTTAATAGATTTTTAATTTGAATTTGACGTTTATAAATGTATATTATTATAGTTTATTAGAGTATATTGATTATTGTTATCACTTCTATGTATTTTAAAGAAACTGAAAATGATTTAATGACTTATCATTTTATTGTGGCACATAAATTTATGTTAGAGTGATTATTGAACAGAAAATAGAAAATTACACGCCTTTAAGATTTTGTACATGAATGAATTGTTTTCAATTATTAAAATGATCATTTTCAATATATTATTCTTATCTTTAGAAGGACTTAATACTTAGACAATGCTCAATATGCCAACTAACAACAATAGAGATCACTAAATATAAATAATTTGCCTTAAGTTTTAAATATTGTTTCAGATTTATGATAAGAGGAAGAAAAGTCTTTTTTGTGAGTTATAAGTGTCACAATTCGATAAGCACTGAACAAACATAATCATCAAATCCATTTTAAGTTGTTTATTATTTGTCAAGGTTATGCAAAACACTTTACATACATGTCAGAAACAAAAATACCACTTTACTCATTTATTCTCAATTACAGTCGCATTTACTTGTGAAGTCTCTCTCATGTTTAAGCACACATTTTTATAATTAAATTTTGACAACTAGCACTATATTTCTGACCACTTTATACATATACCCTATATCTAGATTATTGTTTAGTTAAAACTGATTATATTAATTGTATCATCTCACCTACAATCCATTTATCCATAACATATTTTCCTAAGAAAAAGAGACACGAGGTGCTCAATTGTTAACTACATGGTAAAATGTTATAAGATGGGTATGTTTGTTTGCTTGACCTTTACCTCTCTTCCTCTACGGCTTCAAGAATCCTAAAAAAAAACCTTGTATGATTGTCCCTAAATGCATGCTTTAATACTCACGTTGGGTATGCCTCTTCACTATAGCTCGGAATTGCTTTTGAGTCTAAAAATCCTCATTCAATAAAAAAAACTAATCCCACATTGGTTAGTTGGCTTGGTCCGTGGTAATGTATAAACCCTAATGTATCATGATCCTTATGTCAATAGGGGTGATGTCACAATGCATATGATCATCTAACTAACGTAATGGTTGATTGGTTGTGGGATAGGTATATTTGCTAGCTCAACCCTCCCCTCTCCTCATTTGCGGCTTCAAAAAGTCTAAAAATAGATCATGTATAATTTATCTTTAAGCACATGGACCTTACTAATCCTTACAAGATATGCCTCTTCAGCGCATATTGGAATTGCTTCTATGAATTTGAAGATCTTCATTCAATCAAAAAATTAAACCTACATTGGTTTGTTGCACGATTGGTTCGCAGTAATGTATAAATTCCAATATATCATAATCCTTAGGCCAATAGGGGTGACATTGTGACAAAATTGGTACTCCTACTAACGTAATGATTGATTGGTTGAGGGATGACTATGTTTGCTTGCTCAGCGTTCCTCTCCCATCGTTTACCTTCAAATCCATGCTTTAGTATACAAATCAAATTTACCTTTTGGAATTGCTTCTATTAGTCTAAAAATCTTCATAACACATTTTATTAAGAAAATAACAATAATCATAAACGAATTCACTCATAATGTAAATTGTCCATGTATTTATTTAACCTAATAATTGTGGAAAATATAAATGAAGAAAGTTATGATCTAACCAAACCCTTAAATATCAAGAAAAGGAGTCAAATTGTACTGCCCCAAAATTGAGTGACCTTTTTAAATTTGGAAGAAAGTGATTCTGTAACCAGACCCTCAAATGTCAAGAAAGTGAGTCGAATTGTACTACTCCCAAAGCTACCACTGCACGTGAAGTGACCCCAATTCCATTCCGCAAAGGGCGACGAAACAGCCTGGAAACTCCACAATTAAAAAAAGTTCGAATGCGATTGATTACATATTTTCGCGCTCAGGAAAAGCTAAAAACAGTCAAACGGTCCGTATCGACCCCTGGATCTTTATTTTATTTATTTAGGCTCTGCTATTTCTTCCAGTTCCGCATATATCACCTGCCAGTAGGTTAGGCTCGCTTTCATTCTCTACAGATTTTTTTTTTGGTTTTCTCCCATCCTGAGCTGTTTGAGAATGGAAGCTCTGCGTCTTCATCTTTCCTGTTTTCTGCATCCCAATCTCATCGCTGTACGCCGCCTGCACATCCTCTTTATCACACTAATATCATGGCTTCCCTGTTACGGTCATGGCGCATGTTCAGCTTTCACATGTGGGTTTTATTCTTTGGGTTATCCATTTGGCAGCAAGAATAGCGGCTGCGGTGATCCTGCGTTTCAGCTCGATTGTGATGACTTCTATGGTATGCCTCTACTTAATATTAGCCAATACCAGTATTATATTCTGCAACCCCAAATCTACTTGGAAGGGAATTCCAGTCATATTATGTCAGTAATTGACAAGAATATGTGGATAGATATATGCGATCAATCTTCATCTAACGGCACGGCGCAATTCTGGTCTGGCCGTCAATTTCATATTGCAGATGAATACAGGAACATAACTCTATTTGGACACTGCGGGTCAGTGGAAAACGCAGACTACCTGTCCAACAACGCGTCAAAATTAGACTGTACCGATGCTTGGTATTACCCTAGTCTAAATTCAAGCTTGAGTTGGAGCAGGGAACACTGTAAATCAAAAATTCACTTACCATTCGAGAGAGACTACAAATTACCTCGAAAGACGAATTTGGCTGAAATTCTGAAGGGCGGGTTCGAAATAAAATGGAGTTTCAGCAAAGATTGCGAGTCTTGTAGGTCAAGGAACGGGTACCTGTAAATACAATAATATCTCCACGCAACCATTCTGTGACAGGGAATCCGTTGCCTATGGTAAAGAGTACCAATTCCCTTTTCGAGATGAATTACTTTTCTATTTAGAAAAATCTTGAACATTTGATATCTAAATTGGATGATTCATTTATTACAGGCGCTAGCAGGAAATCCAAGTCCAAGATGTTCATTATTGTTGTAGGTAAGCATCGCTTCCTTTTCATCGCTTACAGTTTTTTCCCCATATCTAGAAAAATGAATATCTCTGTTTCTTCATTGTAAATCAGCTGGTTCTATCGGAGGCGTTGCTCTGGGAGCAGGGACGGTCTTGCTTTATTTTTATTTTTCGAGGAGGAAACCCCTGTCTCCTATATTGGGTATTGCTAACCGTTTCAGCAAATATGACGAGATGGAAGCATATGGGACGCCAGAACATAGGATTGAGAATGTGTCCATATTTTCGTATCAGGAACTTCAGCAAGCCACAAATTTCTTTGATGAGAAGAACGAAATCGGAGACGGAGGATCTGGGTCTGTATACATAGGAAAACTGAAGGACGGACGAACTGTGGCAGTAAAGAGGCTTTATCAGGACAATTCTAAAAGGGTTGAACAGTTCGTCAATGAGGTAGAGATCTTGTCGACTCTGCGTCATCCAAATCTTGTTCAGCTTTATGGCTGTACATATCCGCAGAGTCCAGTTCTGCTGCTGGTTTACGAATTCGTGTCAAATGGGACTCTGGCTGATCATCTTCACGGGAATCGCAGAACCCCTAAAGGTTTGCCTTGGGAAATCCGTTTAAACATCGCCATAGAAACTGCTCAGGCCCTGGCCTTCCTCCACAGTGTTTTCCCCCCTATATTTCACAGAGATGTGAAATCCACCAATATTCTTATAGATGAAAATTTCAGGGCAAAAGTCGCAGATTTTGGGCTTTCCAGATTGGCGCATGCGGATGTCTCGCACGTCACAACTGCTCCGCAGGGCACGCCCGGGTATGTTGATCCAGACTACCATCAACGCTTTCAGCTCACAGATAAGTCAGATGTTTACAGTTTTGGGGTTGTTTTGGTGGAGCTAATCTCTGCTAAAGTAGCAGTGGATACCAGCCGAAGTAACAACGAAATCAGCCTTGCTTATATGGCATTAGAAAAGATCAGAACGGGAGCGTTGGATGAATTGGTGGATCCAGATTTGAAGATTGATAAAAACGAACAGGTGAAGGGCATGGTTTCTGCAGTTGCGGAATTGGCGTTTGGATGTTTGGCAACAGACAGAGATGTTCGGCCAGACATGGGGGAAGTCACAGCTCGTCTCGAGGAAATCAGAGAATTACAGGAAAAAAAGAGATCGCGGACAGAAAGATTCATTAAGCAAGGAATCGAGCAAGTTGTTAACTGATACCGCATCATTTTCCCCAATTTCTGTGCACGAAAAGTGGCCGAGCGCAACTTCTGACGGCAGTGTATAATTCCTATTTAGTGTTGTTCAATCTGCTCCATTAATAGTTGTATACACAGCTGACTTATTCTCAAAAAATTCACCAGACATATATTCTTTGCCATGAAGACCATACATAGAAAATTCTTATCCGAACAAATTAAAGTTTTTGGATACATGGATTTGATTATTTACAAAATGTTTTTTTTTTTAAAGTAAGTTGGCGGGGAAGAATCAGTTAATATTCCAGTGACCTGGATTTTTTGAAAAAGAGAAGCTCTATCATAAAAGCGAGGGCCACCTATCAATCCCACAATTACCAAAATCACTTATTTGAGAAATAAATGAAAAATAAACAACATATTTATTTGTACAGATTACAGTTTACATAAGACCCTGTTTTTACTTTGGATTTGGAATCCCTTTTGAAAATACTATGAGTTGTACTTCATTGGCTAAATGAAAGATGTAAACAACATTTACAGAAATGTTCTAACAACCTGCTACAGAACATCAACTATTTATCAATCGTTTCATTTTCACCCATTTGCTTTCTTTTCTTTCCATATTTGTGTGATTGATTCCTTAAATCATAAGAAGTTAGAGACGTGTGAGTTTCATTGCAACCAAAGTAATTAAGATATGAACTTACAGACTTAATTTAAACAATAGAATATATTTTTCCTTTTGAAATTATTAGTTTTGTAAGGTTTAATGCGGCTTAGTATTAAAGATTGAAGGGTATCTATGTATTGTATTGACTTAATATCGAGGATTAAGGAGTAACTTGTTTTGCCAAATTCTCTTGGAATACGATCCCAACCTCATTCATTTTTTGATATCTCTTGGGTTTTGTATCTTGGTAAATGGCAAGGCAACGTCTTTTACACCATCTCCTCATCGTTGGACGACAAACCGCTTAATGAAAATATAATGTTGGATGATAAACACTTTTATTAGATCGGAGTTATGAAGCAGAGTTAATTAATGGAGTAGCATCTTCTCAAATTGGGACATGGGAACCACTGAACAATCTGCATTCCGAGTGCCCTCCATCATTCCGCTTGGTCTACATGGACAAGTCTAACCCTCTACCTCTAAATGTCTCCATGGCCACTTATTGAAAATATCCAATGGACTCAACGGGGAATGAAACTTCACTTGATGATTGCAAACTACTTGTAACTCATCAATAACTCGAGCCTTTGAGCCCTACAAAAATAGAATAATATATGAATATATAAGAACTGAAATGTTAGAAAGAATTAAGATTTTAGAGTGACAATGCTTTATATAGTACATGTAAATATTAGAAATATATAGTGGAAAATAGGTTTAGACAACAAAATGAAAAAGACTAATTTTATAAGGGAAAATGGAATATCTTGACTAGAACCATAATTATATTTTAGCGCCAACACAAGTACAACCATAATATTACAATTACAACTCTTTGAGAGTGAAAAATATGATATTATGACCTTGTTCCTTCTCCTTCCTTGGAACCCTAATCAACACATAACATAATAGTTGATTTCGGGCTAAAATTGTAACAATAAAAGTCTCAACGTTTCACATTTTCATAATTTTTAATGTAAAATCAGTGTATGCAAATTTGCTTAATGTAAATTAAGTTAAAAAATAAAATGTAACTACTAAATTTATGGAGAATGTTTTTGACACAATTTGTGTCAGGATTGCTATCATGAAGTACCACATATGTTACATGCTTATTTGACTGAGTGTTTGCCCTCTCAAATCTTTAAAAATTATGCTTTCAATTATTATTATTATAATATATATTTATATTATAAAATTTATCTTTTAAATAAGTTCTATAATTAGTTTGCCCAACATTGACAGTGCAGCAGCCAGAAACAGGGTATTTTAAAAGTTTCCTATTTCAATTTGTCTATACAGGGTATTTAGGTGTGGGCTATTTGGGAATGCAGATTTATCTTTAAAAAGCTGTTATTCTAATGAAACGCGTTTTTGCTAATTACAGATTTTTGCATATTCCGATTCACCCCGTTTCATGTTAGAAGATAGTAACCATCTCTGAATAAACACAGCTCTTTTGCATTCAGCCTTAACTTATTCATTGAGGTCAGCTTCCTAAGCATATTCATTGGTTTGCGCTTATCAAACCATGCTGCAGCTCTTTCATGGTTTATTCACCTGAAATAGAGGTTTGAACAAATGGTGGTCAAGCATAATGTTTTCTTTTTGAAAAAGAAGGAACTGTTTTTCTTACAAGAGCAAGTCTCTCAATTTGAATCAAAGTTTTATTTGATCAATATTTCAAAAAACAGCAGCGAATTATTTACTTATGGTACTTAGCTGAAACCAATCAATTAGGTCTAATGAATTTATAATTTCATCCATTTTATTTAAGAGAAAGATAATTACCTACACTCATCATTCTTTTCTCGAGTATATTTAAAGAAGATTGTTT
Organism: Taxus chinensis; assembly: GCA_019776745.2. Classification (NCBI taxonomy): domain Eukaryota; kingdom Viridiplantae; phylum Streptophyta; class Pinopsida; order Cupressales; family Taxaceae; genus Taxus; species Taxus chinensis. The sequence goes on from CM034148.1 coordinate 793,739,795, forward strand.
ACAATGGTACGTAATGTACGATGGGAATGCCAAAGGGGATATTCTGAAGGATTCATATTGGAAGGAGAAAAATTTTGGGAGAGGAAGAGGGGTGAAGATGAAGGGTTACAGGATAAAAAAGTGCAGGTGTAGCAAAAATAGAAAGTAGAAACAATGCGAAACTCAAACGTAGAACAACATGCCGACGCATTTGGAAATCCTTCGAAGAAGAAAAGGGGTGTTGTTTAAGACGTTGGGGAAACAATTTATAGGTATATATGTGAATGTAAGGAGAGGAAGAAAAATATTGCAGAAGCGTAAATGCAACAAAAATAGAAATAAGGCTTGCCCCTAAAAGAAAAAAAAACCAAAACAAAACTACTCCCCCTCGTGGCTTTCACATGTATTGTTGATCTAGTTGTTACATGGTAGGTGGAATATTGCTTAATAAATACTCTTACACAACATATTAAATGTGTCCTCTTTTGACAATCTTCAATCTACTTGTCTTTTACGTACATATCATTTTATAATAAAATATTTATGTATCTACACCGCTTGGTAACTACATATTAAAACATGTTCCAATCTCCCCTCCACCTATCAAGCATATATACAAATAGAACACTCTATCATTTTCCAATAATAGAAATAAAATTAGTGCATTAGGCAAGTCTCTTGCGCACATTGTATTGGTGTTGGGAGCTTACACAACAATTACACGTCACCCACAGTTTTTGTGCCTTTTTATCAATATTTCCTTAATATGACAAGTATAGCAATGAAATTTTATGGTTTGCAGGTTATAAATATTGTAAGTTATCGGCATATTGAACACCATTATCAATTTTTTTTTAATAGGACAAGTTTAATGTAGGAAATTTAGGGTTTGGAGAGGTAGGGCAGATTTTAAATTTGTTTTTAATGACATTTGATATAGATATTCCTTAGATTGATAAGATCACGCTTTAAAAGATATGATATGAAGTACAACCTCAAAAGTATCATATTGTTTCTCCATATATTTAATAGCAAAATAAAAGTTGAGCCAGAAAAATAGAACCATGTCAAACAAGCCCACCAACCGCGTTATGCCCTCTTCAAAACCCAAAGCATAACATGGAGAGAGAGACATCCTAAATGCCCTTTCATACCTGTTAACTTCCTTGCATAATAATAAAAGGCACTTTATTTGAGATCCGGAGGCGTTAACCATGTAAACTCAAGTTAATGTTGTAAATATAACAACATTGGACTATAATGCTTGTACAATGTATATAATAACTAAAATATTTGAAGTGTAAAAGTTATCCATGTTTGCGAACAAGGTAAAATGTGATGGGTGTGTAGTCTTCGTAACAAAAACTCAATCAACATCCATCTAAAGATGAAATTTGGTGGAATCTAACAATGGTCTATTAATTATTTTTTGCTTTTATCGAGTCTTCTAAAAGATAGGAACAATGTTGGACTGGACATATTGTAAATGCCGAATGAAGGAGTTAACCTTTGCCTACTCTTTATGAGTATGTTTGATTCAAAAAAAGAATAAGAAGAAAGGTAACTTAGGCGGAGTCATATGTGGAACACCAAAGAAATCATCAAGTGAAGAATGGGTTGCTCGACTAAAAACATGATCTATGTGAGTTTTAGTCAGTTCCCACACAAGAGGAGGCAAAAAAAGAAATTAGATGATACACTATCGAATGATAAAGAACAATTTGTGGCATGTGAGTCCAATAGAAGAACCATTGTAAGTGATGGAGTGTTTTCTACTTGTCAAAGTGACCACCATAGTGTAGAATGTGCCTTCTTCAATAGGAATTAACAGTAATCGTGAGGCATACATAGCTTATACAAACCTTCCTTTATGTAAAGATCCTGAAAATGTACCAAATTAAAAGAGGTTGGGAGACAAAGACTTGTGAAAATCTTCATGAAGATTTAATCATCTGTATAATGAGAAAATGATGTCCAATCTTAGAGACGAGACATGGTGTCAATAGTGAAGGTGGAAATGGTACGAGGGATACTGAAGCAAAATACAACTAAAGTGATTGTCTAATATCAATACTGCATTGCACGAAATTGTTGTGTGTAGAAAGTCCACTTCATATACTTATCTTCTTAAATAAAGTATATTAAAAAATAAAATAAATAAACAGAATGTTAGGGAACTACGCTAAACAGAGCTCTCCCTAATATTTGTCCTAAAATCAACACCATTATGGGTTAAATAAGACTTGCAAACGGAGATATTTTTATAGAATAAAATCTTAAAGCATTTACAAACCATGAAGAATTTACCTCTATATTAAATAAATGATAAAATAAAAAAATTCCATTCATAAAGGTAACACAAAATCCTGAAGGAATCTAAGTGAGCACACATGAAACACAGAAAAGAAAATAACAACAAAACCATTATTTCCCAGAAAAATCAATTTATTTATTTTATAAAACATGAAATTATACACAATTCTTAGGTAGGTACTAACACATGTCTAGAAGGGCTTTCTGAGCCCCACCAAACATAGACTCCACACATACGATGTATATACCTGTATTTGTAATTCACATACGGTAATAAAACGAGAAACAAACGGAAATCCACAAACAAACTACATCTCTATAGAATGCTAACACACACTACATTTCTGCAACAATTCGACACGCAAACACTTTCCTGGTTCAATTATTCAGATTGGGTCAATATTTTCATATAGTAAGCACCAGACTGGGCATCGATTATCTGTCAAATTTTCCTAGCTCACCATCCCACAGTGGGCAGTAAATGGAAGATCTTCTTCCCACCAACGACAATGAAGGTCTACTAGAAGAAGATCATAGATTGAATTGAGTGATGACCAGAGATGAAATACTCTATCAATTGTGTAGCTGTTCAATTCTTCACAGGTCCAGAGGTGAACCCAGTAGAGGGATTCATCCTCGTGACCTTCCAAAAACACGTTGTCGCCGACCACAGTTAGGGTTGTAAACTGAAGAACAGGGACGTAAGCCTGATTATTTTATTGATAATCAATTCAATCAATTTACAATAGATGGACTGCAATTCTTATAGGAATTGAACATCCATGTGCAGACAAAAGAGATGTTGCACAGGTACAATAATAATCACAATAGTTTCTAAAATACATTTGGGAAGCAACATAAATAAATACGAACAAATATATTTGTTTACAACTATGTAACAAATAAACTTGCGTGAATAATTATGAAAAATTATTTTTTTTATAAAACCACATAGCTACCCAACAACTAATTACCTTAATGAATAATTAATTAACGAAGGTAATACAAATGCATAAATTAACCTAACATTCGCCCCTTAATTTTGCATTGTATCAAGGGATGAGGAGAGGAATTCTCTGAACTACTCAAACTTGTCACGTGCAAGTGACTTTGTGAAAATATCTACTTGTTGTTCAGCTGCTGAAAAAAACTGAAGCTGTATATTGTGCTTCAAGACATGCTCACATATGAAATGTACCTATACCTCAATGTGTTTTTGTTCTTTCACGAAAAAACGAGATTGCGAACAAGTTTGAGAACACCTTCATTGTCAACATAGTAGGTGTTCGGTTTTGTCCCTATGGTATTCCAAGTCCCTCAAGTATGCGACGTAGCCATATCACTTCACAGACAAATTCACCTGCAGAAATGATACACGGTTTCTGTGGAAGAGTGAGAAAAAAGTTTTTTTTCTATGCAATTCCTATGATATTGGTCCAGATCCCATAAAGAACACAAAAATCTGAAGTGGATTTTCTATCATCAATGTTTCCTACATGATTTGAATCTGAATATCCAAACAAGAAGAAATTATCATTCTTATTGTATTCTAAACCAAGATCCATTGTTCCCTTAGGATATCTCAAGATGCGCATTGCTGCTTTCCAATGAGAAAACTTTGGGTTTCCTGCAATGAACCTGGATAGATAGCTCACTGCAAAGTTGATATCTGGTCTAGTGTAGGTCAAGGTAAATGAGGACTCCCAATCAACTGCCAATAGAGAGTGGCATTTACCACGGGGAGATGGATCTAAATGAGATAACTGTAATCTAGATTTTCCATAGGTGTAGCAATAGGTGTGCAATCCATCATCCTAAATTTCTTGAGTGTCTGTCTTGATTTATTTCAACTGAGAAAAAAAATATGTGATTCTCTTTCTACCATACTTCAAATCTAAGACAATAATGCATCGGCGTGAGACCTGTCATGTCGAACAATCGGTTAAGATATTTTCTTCATTGCATCGATCATCCTCACTGGAACTGCCAGTGATGACTAGATCGTCAACATAAACAAACACAATTCACAATCTCCCCCTCTTAATTTTTTGAGGTAGAGATTTAGATTGTATTGATTTTTAACAAATCCATGTTGTACGAGATGCTCATCAATTTTTATGTACCATGCCTAGGGTGTCTGTTTGAGGCCATACAAAGATTTCCTAAGTATGCATACCTTTGCTTCTTGAACACATACAATATAACCCTTAGGTTGAGTCATATAGACTTTATTCTTATAAATCTCCATTCAGGAAGGCATTTTTTTACGTTCATATGATGGAATTTCCAACCAAACTATTGCAGCTAGAAGAAAATATCATCCTGATCATTTTGGTCTTAGCTATGGGAGAAAATGTCTCCTCGTAGTCATTGCCTTCTTTTTGTGTGTACCCCTTTACTACTAGTATTGCTTTATACTTGTCTATGGCCCCATCTGTTTTGTACTTTGTTTTGAATATCCATATGCATCCAATGGTTTTCTTCCCTGGTGGAAGATCGACAAGCTGCCAAGTGTGGTTTTTCATCTCTGAGTTGTATTCAACATCCATGACATCTTTCCAAGATTTTGACTGTAGGGCTTCTTGGAATGTAGAGGGCTCGTCAGATTCAATAACTCTACTCATCAAAACAAAGTTTATTACTTCTCTTGCTTTACTGCGATTCCGTGGTCCAGTGGTGGATGTAATTGGTGAAGCTTCCATTCTTGCATCTCGTAACATGCTAGTATACCACTTGGGCATACGATGAACTGTTCACGTGGGTCGTGGTTCTATCTAATCATCACCATGATCCCCATCATCACTTTCATTATCTGCGTGAACATCAAATTCATTTTTTATAACTGGTGAATAATCTACATCAGGTGAGTCTGGAGGAGGAGACTCTACTTCCTTCTTCTAAAAAACTCAACATCTCTGCTGGTGTAGACTTTCTTGGTCTTTGGATCCATCAATCTGTACCCAATAGTTTCTTCAATGTACCCAATGAAGATTAGTTTTTGTGATTTTATATCTAATTTCTTTCTATTCTTCTTGGGTGCATGCATACTTTCTTTGCACTCAAATACTCTGAGGTGTGTAATAGATGGATTCCTTTTTTGACCATGCTTCTTGTGGTGTTACTCCCGTTAAGAGCAGTTGTGGGCACTCTATTCAAAAAATACACTGTTGTCTTTGCTTCTTCTTCCCAAAATGTCTTTGCTAGTCCAGAATCATCGATCATGCATCGCATCATTTCCATGATAATACGAGTTCTTCTCTCAACAATAACATTTTGCTGTGGTGTGTGGAGGAGGCATTTGTCAATGAATCCCGTGAGCTTATAGGTAGTCATTGAACTCATCACTGGTGAATGCCTCCCCCCCCCCCCCCCCCCCTCAATCTAAGCAAAGAGTTCTGATGTGATGTCACGCCCATATTTTAAACACACAAATACAATAGTAACAAATATCAGGGTAATTTTGTTTTGAATTACATTGCTCTCTACACAACACCACAAGGGATCCAAGTAGAGAAACTCAACAACGCATAAGACATTTACATAAGTCATCGAATCACATAGACACACGAACAACACCATATACATGTTGATGCCACACTTTCCCCAATGAATGAATGATAGCAATAACCCAACCACAAGAAAAGGGACTCAAGGATTGGCAAACCCACAACACATCATTACCATGATTACATCTTCGTTATGATTAACATTCACAATAACATTATTATGTAAGGATAATTTTCTCCTTTTTCCACTATAGATTCTTAAATTCATTTCACATTCAACTTACAAGTTCGACCATTTAAGTTGGCCCTTTATCCCTTACGACAATCTCCATAACTTACATAATTATTTTCCATATTTCAAATTTCATACAAAGTTCCTAATTCTCTCATTCTTATGTTAAAGGTTTGTTTCTTAAAATATGTTTAGTTGACGTTTAATTTTACCCTCATTAAGCAAGGGGACCAACCATAAGTTGTCCGAGGGAAATTAATACGATTCAAAGGAGGTGAAGGTTCAAGTTTCCATTTCCTATAAACTCTCCTTCCATTAGAAGTACCTTTGTGCTCGTACTATGGTTGCTTTTAGTTCAAAATTTTAGTTTGAGTCAATTAAGCATTTACACATCATAATTTTATTTAATTTTAGTGGACTCTATATTGGCTCAAAATGCCTAGTCGCACCAGGAACAATTTGTATCCATTTTTAACAAAAATCAATACTTAAATCAACCATAAGGACTTCAAGTGAAAATTTGTTCCCAAACCATTATCTAACATATATATCTTGTTTCTCATTTCATTTACATTGTTATTTCCTAGAGGTCTCTTTTACATTTGGTCTAATTATCAACGTCATTTGTAAACAAAATAACACATACTTTTATAACATAAAGAGTTACGAAAGTACTTTGCTCTAACATGCATTGAAGAAGTATATAAGATTAGGAATATCAAGCATTGTAACTACACATGTGGAACTCCAAGTTAACCTCCTAATCAACTGAGGTTTAGTTTAATTCCGTAATTAACCTAAGGATCTAATTCCTCAACTAGATATGAGTTTAAGGTGAGAGAACATATTTATGCTAAACAACCTTCAAGAAAGACCAAGGTGTTATGTTGTTAGCAACCAAGGTAACACATTTAGTTGAGAGGAACTAAAGAGTTCATTAACAAGAGTTTAAGTCATAGTACAACTATTTCACTATCTCCATTTGTGTATGTTCATAAGGGGTCCCACAAGGAATTCATTCGATGACAAGTAAAAATTCTAGATCTAACTTTGTAAGACTTGGTAGTCCACTAGGATACTAAGGGAGTAATAGCTCTACTTACTCCATGAGATGGTAAGGTTACACCACATAGTCATTGCTTCAAACAAGGACTCTTAAGGTGACTTCCAAGGCAGTCTTCACCACTCAACATGGTGTCGGACCTGAAGATAATACATTCTCCTTAACCCAGGCATGGTTACCAAATCTAGAAGGAAACCACATACTCCGGATAAAGTTGGACCATGTCATTCCTAAAATATGGGTTCATGACAATGTCGCTAAACTTACCGAACTATGACGCTAAACTCAAACTAGGGGTCTTATTTACCTATACTAGAAGGTGTCATCAAGTACAAGGTTTAAGTTCATTCTACGGTTTCAATTTCTTCTATGCTAAGAAGGATCACACATGAAGACAATTTATGCACAAATCTTATACCTAGGGTTGATTATTGTGGTTAGATTCCTTTATTACATTTTCAAGGTAAGAAACACAACACCAATTATTTAATCATCTATTGCACACTAGAAATGACACTACAATATATTATAATTCAAATTCATTTAACATATATATATATATATATTTTTACCATACGTAACTATGAATCAAAAATTGCACCTATGATTAAATGCACATTTCCCAAGGTATCCCTAAAACTAGCATCTCATACATATTAGCAAATTTCAAATATAAATTTTCTATAACATGGGACTACATTATATATATATACATTTTACAATAACCTATATAAATTACAATAATAAACAATGAATTACACAATGCCTTTTCGCCATCTTTCTTGCATCCTGCAAAACCATGTGAGCATGAAATCAACGATAAATCACTGGCATGGCATCCACCCTAATCTAGCATAATTAACATTTTTAGTTTCCCATTTACATAATAACATTAATAATTTTCATTCGAAAGGAAAAGGTTAGAGGACATGTATTCATTTCATTTTATTTCACTTCATTTGTGTAACCAAGGAGAGAGAAAGAGAAATAAAGAGAGAGAAACACTATTTTTCCAAAAGTTCAAATTTCACACAACAAGTCACAAGATAGAGTTTCAAGATTAGTTATTTACAAGTGTCAAAAAGTTTCCATGAGTGGTTAGGTAACCCGACAGGGGTCCTACAACTTTCTTTTTACATTTTCCTGCTAGCTGCAAAAATCATTCAATTCAGGCTCAGAGGCTAAGAAACCACTTTCAAACATTATCTTCCAATGAGAAAACACACCACAGTTAAATTTCTACGTGTCCACTTATATACCAAGAGTTCATAGGAACTGACAGAATTCAGAACTGGTGAACACGATTTATGATTGGTGGCTAGTTTTCTAGGGCCATCAGTCGTAATTGGCCTAGTTGCAAATGATTAAAAGTTAGCTCGAGGGCTCAAAAAACCATGTCTAAAACTGACATTCGATGGATGAATGTGCAATGAGAAATTTCCTACAAGTTCCCCTATATATGGAGAATTCATTAGAGTCGAAGGAACTGAGAACTAGAAAATGGTTTTCAAATGACGACATGTTTTCTGGAGCCACAAGGTCGTAATTGGTCCAGTTTGACCTAGTCAAACTACGACTAGAGGCCTACAAAATCCCTTTTCCAAACTATCAAGAAAAGAATTTTTCCTCAAACTGAAGGTTCCAGGAAATTGCCTAGTAAAAATACTAGAGGTTTGCGAAGGTGGATAAACATTTTTTGCTCAAGGTTCAAATGGCGGTTCAAAATGAAAGCCAACTTTTCAGTTTTAGTAGCTTCCTACAACTGCAAAATGGTGTAACAGTGCTCCTAGTAGGGCATCAAAAATATCAAAATGATCATTCGAGGTTGATCCAAAGATTAAAGTGACTCCTCACATAACAAGGTACACCAAGGAAGCTTAACATCCCCTTTCTGGAGTTATGAAGGTTGTTTTATGAGTCTCTGAAAATCACAATTTATCTATTTAAACAAAGAAATGGTCAACATATTTACTGGGAAGTCAACTTCAACTTGTCAATAAAAAGGGGTATTGTAGCAATCTAGTTTAGTTGGGACGTTGCTAGATCATCATGAAGTGAGGGTTTAAGTTCATTGTTTACCAAGGAATATTAGATCCTGTAAGTTACGATATAACATTTTATTGTTTTAAAACAAGTTTATTTAATAGAATAAATTATATGAAAATCCTTCGGTTTAAAATTTTATTCCGTTGCAAAAAAAAAAAACTAAAGAATGAAAATTATGAGAGATGAGGAGAGATGAACCATGCCTGGAAGAATTAGCTTTCGTAGTGTATGAGGTTCCACGTGGTTCAAGCCGCACTTGAATAGGTCAGAGCTTCAAATCAGTTCTTCAATTGCATTTCGTTGAACAATTCTATGCATCCCATTCCATGACAACATATTGTTTTACATTCTAGGACCTGAAATTCCAAATATATATTTTGATGACCAATGCTCAGAAGGAAGTATGAACCATTTTCATTCCATAATAAATTTCCTCTAGTCATTCACAATTTCGAGTAAACATTTATCCCAATTGAAACAAAATATTTTTAAATCCATTGTTGCTTCTTATATACATAACCCATTTCTTCAAAAATCGGTTTAATCATCCAATTGTAGTATGATTAAAAATGTAGCATATCATTTCTGTGTACATGACTACCCACATGCCCACTTCGTATGACACTATTTCACCTAAGGTAACAACACTTTGTTGACACCATGTTCCAGCTTGCTAGAGAGTCCCATTTTGAATAAGATGGGAGTCAACCAAAATGAAGTTGATCATCTACACCATGAATGCATTTTCTTGACACCCTAAATTCAAATCCATGGGTTCAGCCAAACCTGACCTCTTTTGCATAAATCAATGTTATCATTAGGGATCTCAAATAGAGCTCATTGCATCCATAGTCTATAACGACAGTCAACTACAAAATTCAAAACAACTCATTTTATCCAATAGGACATTTTCATCCACTTGTTCCAAATATCGCACTTAACCCATGTAGAATTAATGCTGGATATGAAATCTGTATAAGATTAGGCTTTGAATGCCTAAACAAAACAAGTTTGTTGTTTACTAGAAAGTTTCATGTTCCTTTTCAACATAAAGTTGAAACAATTAAATGTGTATCCTATACATAATTGCCACCAATTCAACTGAACCACATTATCTTTGTGGTTACTAATTCTGAAATTGCATGCCTTCCTAATGGCAAACCATCTTTTATCATTCTAGACAAAATAGTAAACCAAGATTTTGGGCTACATTAAAATTGAATATTATAGAATGCTTTGGGGGGTACTTCTCGCAGAAGGAGAGGGAAAGACAAATTTTGCTAGAGACATGAAGTTAGAAGAGCCTCCAGGAAATCACTTTCTCTACCTACAACAAACAAACCAGTGGTGAAATATTTCACGCCTAACAATAAATTGAACCCATTGCATTTATCCACATAGATCACATTTCATAGATAATTCAATTTGTATAAGTGAAATGACAAGGACAGAGTGTATTAGAGACACTCAATGAGACAAAGTGGGTTTGGACTGATCCCAAATTTTAAGATGGAGGATTTAACCCATAATGAAACCTTCTGTTTATTAAACATGCCCCACTCTTTACTTTCACATGGAACTACTACCCAATTAATTTAAGAAGATAAATCAATTAAACAGGGTTTTCTATGTGGTTTAACTTCCTATGGATCTCAAATAAAGTTGTTCTTATTATTCACAAGGAAAATGACATATCATAATGGCTATGTCTAGGAGTGTCTCTCTCCACACCTATCTAAGGTTGAACCAATTTCCCCTTGCCATATCCTGACTTCCTTTTGCCAGACATGATAATCAAATATATAATATTAAATTATTTTAATATTTTCATTCTTTTTTCGGGCACTACATTTCCCTCCCTTATAATAGCATCATCCTCGATGTGAATAGACACAATACCCCAAAGAATAGGGGTACTCATGAGAAATGAAAATCAATAATGAACATGTCACTTAACAAGGGATACTTGTCAATGCAACAGTGCGACCACAAGGAAGGCAAACTAAATTTTAATATCTTAATTTTAATGTTCTGTGAAGATTGGTAATTTTTCAGTTTACATTATTACCTAGTTAAAATTTTCCTTTACAGTATTTCTTAATCTCAAGCTACTTAATATTCATTTTTTATAATTTTTAATTATTTTATTCTTGTGTGGTGCCCAACAGTAACTGACATCAAGATGTCACACAAAACATAACACAACACAAACGACCCATGAGACATCATTGCTACATACTTTCATGACTGTTATCACATCACAAGGTCTAAACCAAACCATGGAAAGAAATAATAGTCCACATACACAGAAATTTCCAATGATTTATGTCACAATTGGTAGTTCTAATCCTTGTATTACACACATTTACTAAAAAACATGGAATCATCACGCTTAGTATACATATATATTTTGGGTATCACATGACCCAAAAACCATGACTGTACTATATACGGCCAACACAAGATAATATCCAATATCCATACCAACCAATGGAGATCTCAATCCTCAATCATAACAATGTGTAACAAGACTCACAAGAGTACACATAACTCACTATACATAACTCCACACATCACAGAAAACAACATGAAATTCCCAACATATCCATACAAATCTCCAAAACTCTATCACAAAATAACTCCATATACCTCCCAAGATGGAAATACATCACAAGAACAACTACATATACCTCCCAAATCAATACACCTCCATAAGAATACATACAACTCCACATACCTCCCAAAGCATCAATCACACCCCACACAAATATCTTATGCCTCACTCAAGTCTCTTATGTCTCCCTCAAGTCTCTTATGCCTCCCTCAAGTCTCTTATGCCTCCATCAAGCAATAATGCCTAAAATTAACTTTTTTCCTTTTTTCTCCCCAAAAGAGGTCAGTCACCCTATGGCCCTAGGGCACATAGAGTCCAGACACCCCTAACCCAAGTGACATAATAACTCATGGTTCAACAACCCACTAGTTATTATATGTAACTCCTTGGGGTGTACCCCCATACAATGAAGCGGGTCCATAGGTTCAACCACTCCATGGTGAATCCCATGACCCTATTCCAACACATTACGACATTAGAACCAACATAACAATCCATTTCAAATGCCAAGTGGAAAAAATCCAAGCCTTGGGCTAGGCTATAAAAATTTTAAACTTGATACAAAATTTAAAACTAAGAAAATAAAATGGATAATTAGCCATAGTTAGTGCAAAAATCTTCATGTTAGTGCAAAAACCAATAAAATGCCCAAAATATAAGAACATGTCAATCAAGAAAAACTTGGTTCTAGCAAGAAAAGGGAAAGTGTTCAATTTACGAATAAAATATGTATATAGATAAATAACACATTACAATAACTATGTGGCCTTATACGGCCACCAAAAGGGTACTCAACGAGTTACTAGCACTCAGACATCGAGCCTTAGCTCATAAAATAACATATCAAATAATACAATTGTCATCATCTCTATCTGAATCATCCTGCCACCACTTCGACAAGGCTCAACATAGTCATAACTACACTTAGGTTGAATCCATACGATAACCATATAGGAGAGAGAAAGGATTACAAGTTTCCATCTACTGAGCCTAAGGTGTCCTGTGAAACACAATATGCATGACACCCATTGAAAAAGTCCCATACATACCAAACAAACAAAAGTGGGTTTTTCAGCCTATGTAAGACTCCACTTCCTATCTTGTACTTGGCTCGAGTGACTGGTCAACGGTACACATTTCCTCACTCCAAACATACACCTTTTACCGATTTCCCTTAGGGTTAGTTAGTGTAGGGTTCACAACATAACACATAACTACATCACTAACACAATGGTGATTCACAAAAATTAACCATAGCGTCTTACGCATGGTATATATACAGGGTATAACAAAATCATTACTTTCACGGGTTATTGATACATCACATTACCACATAATACACCCAAAGTGTAATCACTGTACAATAGGGATCATACGCTCACCATATGCCCCTAAATCACAACATGAACCATCACATATTACATGAATTATACGTATGAGGAACACAATGTCTAACATTACAATATATAGTCAATTGCAATACAACATGGTGACACATAGAAATTCATCACAACATGGTGGCAACATCACGATACAATCCAATTCACTATACACTAATTTTGTCATGTAACACATCAATACACCTTCATATCACATAATGCCAAAAACTCCAACACTCCGCAATCCACAATAACATTATTTTCACACACACCAAGGTGACACATCACACGTTAACTCTTCATGAATCCATGAAAAGGAGAGTGAATACTACTCATCACAAGAACATCAACATGATAAAAAATACACACTAAGTGACATACACCACATGTGCGTTCATAATATCACAATTACAACATTGTTCACATTACAACATATATCACATTACTCTTCCAATATCACCACCACCATGCAAAATCATCACTACTCCAATCTATCCCTAGAGGTTCGAGAGCATGAACCTCACTCTGATACCAAATGTAATGCCCACATTTTACACACACAAATACAATAGTAAAAAAATCAGGATAATTTTATTTTACTTACATTTCTCACTACACAACACCACAAGGGCTCCAAGTAGAGAAACTCAACAACGCATAAGACACTTACATAATTCATCGAATCACATAGACACATGAAAACACCATATACATGTCGATGCCACACTTTCCCCAATGAATGAATGCTAGAAATAACCCAACCACAAGAAAGGGACTCAAGGATTGGAAAACCCACAACACATCATTACCATGATTACATCTTAGTTATGATTAACATTCCAATAACATTATTATGTAAGGATAATTTTCTCCTTTTTCCACCTAAAGATTCTTAAGTTCATTCCACATTCAACTTACAGTTTGACCATTTAAGTTGGCTCTTTATCCCTTATGACAATCTCCATAACTTACATAATTATTTTCCATATTTCAAATTGCATACAAAGTTCCTAATTCTCTCATTCTTATGTTAAAGGTTTGTTTCTCAAAATATGTTTAGTTGATGTTTAATTTTACCCTCATTAAGCAAGGGGACCAACCATAAGTTGTCAAGGGAAAAAATAATACGATTCAAAGGAGGTGAAGGTTCAAGTTTCCCTTTCCTATAAACTTCCTTCCATTAGAAGCACATTTTTTCTCGTACTATGGTTGTTTTAGTTCCAAATTTAGTTTGATTCAATTAAGCATTTACATGTCATAATTTTATTTTTTTTATTTTTTAGTGGACTCTATATTGGCTCAAATGCCTAGTCCCACCAAGAACAATTTATATCCATTCTTAACAAATTTTCAATTCTTAAATCAACCATAAGGACTTCAAGTGAAATTTTGTTCCTAAACCATTATCACATATACTCTTGTTTCTCATTTCATTTACATTGTTTCTTATGGTCTCTTTATTGGCAATCACTTTATAACATAATTTTATGCATTTGTTAAGAAAGTACTTTAATCTAACATCTTGAAGAAGTATATGATTGGAAGCATTATAACTACACACGAACCCCAAGTTAACCTCCTAATCAACTGAGGTTTAGTTTAATTCTAATTTGCATCTGGGGATCTATGCCGCATTATACTATATATGAGTTTAAGGTGAGAAACATATTTACCCTAAACAACCTTCATAAAACACCAAGTGCACTATGTTTTCACTAGCCAAGGTAACACATTTAGCTGATGAGGAACTAAAGAGTTTCATTAACAAGAGTTTCAGGAAGTCATAGTACAACTATTTCACTAGCTCCATTTGTGTCATCTGGGATCCCACAAGGAATTCATTTCGATCAATAAAAAATTCTAGATCTAACTTTGTAAGACTTGGTAGTCCACTAGGATATTAAGGAAGTGTATAGTTCTACTTACTCCAAATGGTAAGTTTACACGCATAGTCATGTTGCTTCAAACAAGGACTCTGAAGGTGACTTCCCAATGCGGTTTTCACCACTCAACATAGTGTCAGACCTTAGAACATTCTCCTTAACGCATGGTTACCAAATCTAGAAGGAAACCATCATACTCCGGATAAATTTGACCATTCATTCCTAAAAGATGGGTTCACGACAATGTCGCTCGTTTTACCAACTATGACGCTAAACTCAAACTTTCTTATTTACCTATACTAGAAGGTGCCATGTGAGTCTTAATAGGTTTAAGTTCGTTCTAGGTTTCAATTTCTTCTACGCTAAGAAGATACACACATGAATTAAACTATGCACGAATCTTATACTGTTGACTATTGTTAAGATTCTTTATTATATTTTCAAGTTAAGATAACACAACACTCAATTATTTAATCATCTATTTCACAACAAGAACACTGCACATTATTCAAATATTTAAATACACACACAATATCCTTTAACATATCATATCCAATATATATATATTTTCTTTTTACCATACGTACAAATCTATTGAATCAAAATGGTACCTATGATTAAATGCACATTTCCCAAGGTATCCCTAAAACTAGTATCTCATACATATTAGCAAATTTCAAATATAAAATTTTATGTAACATGGAAATACATTATATATATATAAATTTTATAATAACATATATAAATTAGGATAATAAACAATGAATTACACAACACCCTTTTTCACCATCTGTCTTGCATCCTGCAAAACCATGTGAGCATGAAATCAATGATAAATCGTTGGCATGGCATCCACCCTAATCTAACATAATTAATGTTTTTAGTTTCCCATTTACATAATAACATTAATAATTTTCATTCTAAAGGAAAAGGTTAGAGACACATATTTATTTCATTTCATTTCACTTCATTTCGTAACCAAGCAGAGAGAAAGAGAATAGGAAAGAGAGAGAAACACTATTTTCCCAAAAGTCAAATTTCACACAACAAGCCACAAGATAGAGTTCCAAACAGTTATTTACAAGTGTCAACAAGTTTCCATGATGGTTAGGTAACCGAAGGGGGTCCTACAACTTTCTTTTTACGTTTTCCTGCTAGCTGCAAAAATCATTCAATTCAGTGCTCGGAGGCTAAGAAACCACTTTCAAACGTTGTCTTCTTATGAGCAAAACACACCACGGTTAAATTTATGCGTGTCCACTTATATACCAAGATTTCATAGGAACTAATGGAATTCAGAACTGGTGAATAGTTTACAATGGCAGGCTAGTCTTTCAGGGCCATCGGTCGTAATTGGCCTAGTTGCAAATGATTAAAATTTAGCTCGAGGGCTCAAAAAACCACGTCCAAAACTGACATGTTTGATGGATGAAAATGCATTGAGAAATTTCCTACAAGTTCCCCTATATATGGATAATTCATTAGAGTCGATGAAACTAAGAACTAGAAAATGGTTTTCAAATGACGACATGTTTTCTGGAGCCACAGGTCGTAATTGGTCCAGTTTGACCTAGTCAAACTGCAACCAGAGGCCTACAAAATGGCTTTTCCAAACTATCAAGAAAAGTATTTTTCCTCAAACTGACAGGTTCCAGGTAATTCCCTAGTAAAAATACTAGAGGTTTGCGAAGGTGGATAAACATTTTGTTGCTCAGGGTTCAAATGGTGGTTCAAAATGAAAGCCAACTTTTCAGTTTTAGTAGCTTCCTACAATTGCAAAATGGTGTAACAGTGCTCCTAGTAGGGCATCAAAAAGATCAAAAATGATCATTCGAGATCAATCCAAAGATTAAAGTGACTCCTCACATAAAAAGGTACACCAAGGAAGCTTAACATCCCCGTTTCTGGAGTTATGAAAGGTTATTTTACGAGTCTCTGAAAATCACAAATTTATCTATTTAAACAAAGAAATGGTCAACATATTTACCGGGAAGTCAACTTCAACTTGTCCAATAAAAAGGGGTATTGTAGCAATCTAGTTTGGTTGGGACGTTGCTATATCATCACGAAGTGAGGGTTTAAGTTCATTGTTTACCAAGGAATATTAGATCTTGTAAGTTACGATATAGCATTTTACTTTTGTAAAACAAGTTTATTTAATACTCTATCAATTATACGAAAAATCCTTCGGTTTAAAATTTTATTCCGTTGCAAATGAAAAAAAAAAAATAAACAACATAAATTATGAGAGATGAACCATGCCTGGGAAAATTAGCTTTCGTAGTGCAAGAGGTTCTCGAGGTAGGTTCACCTACACTCTTCCAGGCTTCAAATCTCTTTTAACATTTCTTCGAAGAAATTCACGTGCATCCACAACCCCTCCACAACAAAAAATTGTTTTACATTCTCCTGACGTAAAAAATCCTAGTTTGACAACCAATGCTCAGATGTGTTGCCATGAACCATTTTCTTTCATAATAAAATTTCCTCTGAATTTACAACTTTCCCTACACATTTATTTCAATAAACGGAATCTTTTGACTGATTGTGCTTCTTATATATAAAAGGGTTTCATTTCTTCTAGAAATTGGTTTAATCATCCAAGTTGTAGATCATTATATGCCATAAAGTTTGCATTCATTTTTGTGTACATGACTACCAGGCATACATGCAACTACGTCTGACACTATTCCTTTAACCTTCATACTTTGTTGGATGATCACACCTTGTTCCAGAGGTCCCATTTTGACGCAGGCTGGGAGTATGTGGAAAAAAGGTAGGAGGCTCTACACATGTGAATGCATTTACTTGAAATTTTCAAATCCTTTTTCATCCAAACCTGATTCTTTTGCATAACCTTTTATCATTGCAGTCCATGTTTTATTTGCATCCATGTCTACCAACACACCTGCAACTACAAATTATGACAAAACTATTTTATCCTTATGCTATGTTGGACATCCACTTGTTCCAAATCTCACATTTTGCATAGGTAGGGGGGTTTTGGAAGCGGTTGTAGAGATTTTCTTTGTGCCTTCCAAAAATCATTTTCTTGAAAGTTTCTGAGCCTTTTCAACAAACCCATTTTGCGTATATCTTGCAGTCATTTACATTCCACTGAACCACATTTTTTAGGCATTTAACCGAATAGTTGCTATAAACTCAGCTTTATATTATGGAGGATGGTAAGGAGTTTTGGGCTACCATTAAAAGTGGCTAAGCATAGAATATTTGAGGGGGGTTTCACGTAGAAGGAGAGGGAAGAGACAAATATTGCTGAGACATGAGTAGAATAGAAGAAATGCACTTTCTCTACCTACAACAAACAAACCAGTGGTAAAAAGAATTTCATCTCGGCAATAATTGAACCCACTGCAATATAGATACAGATCCAATAATTCAATTTGTATATAGTGAAATGACAAGACATTCGTATTAGAGACACGTGAGTATGGTAAGTGGGTTTGGACTTATCCCAACGTGTAAGCTGTGATTTAACCCATAAAATTTTGTTTATTAAACATGTCAGCTTTGATCTTGTTGAAACTACCCAATTACTACTAAAATCTCAACGTCAACCTTAGTTTTACTGTCGTTAACAAATGTAGGCATCAATATTGTGTTCGTATTATTCAACAAGGAAAATGACATATCATAATGGTTTCTAGGATGTGTCTCTCTCCACACCTGCTAAGGTTGAAAAAGATGCCCCTTTTCCCGACTTCCTCCTGCCAACACATGACTATCAAATCATATCTTATTAATTTTTTAAAATATTTTTGTAGTTGTTGGGGCACTACATGTGATGACTAGTTTCATTCTCAAAAGTCACTTTGAACTTATTTAAGTTTTCAAAAGCTTCAGTTTTCTTGCAAAGACGAAAAATCCACATTTTTCTAGAATAATCATCAAAGCAAAGTGTGAAATAATGAAATTCAGAATGACTTGGTTGCATCAGAATATAAAGATCAGTATGAACTAGATCAATATTACCATGAGTTCGATAAGTACTCTTCTGGAATGAAGCTTTGTGTTGTTTACTTTTTAGGTAGTGAGGACACTTGTCTGTATCCTTCTGGAGAGATGGTAATCCTTTTACCATATTGTGCTGGTGAAGTGTTTCAAGATACTTGAAACTGATGTGACCAAGTATCTAATGCCACAATTGTGAAGAGGTATAATTCTTAGCCATAAGTGCTTGATCATCTCTGTGGAAAAAATCAAGTTGGAACATGCGTCCCACATTGGAGGATTTTGCAACTATTTTCGAGCCTAGTGATTTGTCTCGAATTAAACACTCTTTCTTGCCATAATGACTATTAAAGTCTATTGTCAAGTTATGATCAAGGATTTTACTGACTGAAATTTTTTTTTTAGTCAACTCAGGGACATATAGTACATCTGATAATCTACCGTTGCATGAACCAAGGGGTAGAAAAATGTTCCCAATCCCCTATACTATGTATGAAGAATCATCACCTGAAAAAACATTGTTTTTCAAAGGTGTGTCCCTCATTGAAGAAAACCAATCTTTGAGGTTGGTCATGTCTTGAGTGGATCCTGAATCAACATACCAGACATTACTAGATGACATGGAGGGTTCACTTGAATGAGTAGTGTATAAGTTTTCTTCAGTATTTGAATTTTCTTATTGCTCAGTAATATTTCCTTGCTGATGGGGTTTTATTTTCCAGTTCCCCTCTTCTACCCTTGATTGTAATTAGAGTGTTCCTTGTGAGATTGTTGGTTTTGAGGTCTAGAATTACTTGATGAACCTTTCTTGTATGTATTATACCAACAATCTTTCAACTCATGTCCTCTTTTACAGATAGGACATTTCTTCTTTTATTGTTTGTCCCCTTGCTTGATGTTGATTCTGTTATTGAGAATTTTGATATGAATTAGGCTTGTATTTTACTTTTCCTTTCCATTTTTTATGAGAATAAAGTTCCTGCTCCTCTTTGTCATCTTTATTGTACATGGCTTCCTCTTGTTGTAGTAGGTTTACTAGTTTGTCAAAACTAACTGTCGTATCTGAAAAGTTTAGTATTGTCACAAAAATGCAGTATGAAGGAGGGAGGGCTCTTAGAACAATGGGAATGAGAGCGTCATCACTGACCTCCTCTTCTATGGCTAGAAGTGAAGCCCTCAACTCTGCAACTCTTCTAAAGAAATATTCTATTTTCTCATTTTGTTTAAACTTCAGTGTGTGTAACTGACTCTACAAATTTAGTATGAAATTCTTATTTTTGGCCTCATATACCATGCTCAACTTATCCCACGCTTGTTTGGCTGTTTTTCCATCTCGAATTTGGGGTTGCACATGATCAGAAACTTCAAACAAGATGATTAGCTTGGCCTTCTGATCCGATCTATCAAATTGTTGTTGTTATGTTGTATCAGTTGTTAATCTGGTCAGAGTAGCCATTCACAACAATCCAGATCTCTTCAAACTAAAGTTGTGTCTTGATTTTTGTCTTCCATGTTGCATAATTATTTCCTCTGAGTAGTTGTGAATCTAGAAGAAAGAATTTGGGGGCATTGGTGCCCATTTTGCATAATCCAATGATAAGGTTAGGATCTTATCACTCTAGGTATACGATCTCCCAATATATATACTGTCAGTCTAATATACCAAACCTTTCTATATACACACCCTTCTAATATACCCGTTGGTACATGGAATAAGCTTTCCATTTTGATATACCTGACGGTACGTGAAAGAGGTGTTAACGTACATGAAATAATTTGATACATGGTACCAAGACATTACTGAAAGGGGTCTGTGTGATTATTGACATCAACTCAAAGAAATATCCTCATACGTACGCGTAACTTCGCTATATACTCAGATAATTTCTTAGTCAGGATTTAAGTTGTGTAATCATTCACAGATGGATGGGATGTCTAAGAGTGTGTGAATTGTGTCATTATTACTCCCCGTTGATTTAAAGGGTCGATGAACAAATAGCATTATTTCAACTATATTAGGCATTAAGTGCAGTAGTAGTCGTGATGAATTTACCTGTAAGCACTTCCCAGAGGAACTGTTCATACCGAACACTGTGAATGAGATCTAGGATCTCGTGAATGTTTTAGAACCAAATTTCACTATTTTTTTATTACAACTATCTACCAGTTTTTGAGTAATTACAATGTTTGCGGTTGACTATGGAAACCTGTAAATTAATACAATACACTGAAGTATATAATTACATTCATTTTTTTGAAAACTTGAATGGTAGGCAATGTTTTTTTGTTTTTCAAGGCCTTGGTGGCCTCCTGAGCTCAATACGAATTTCGGAACAAAAGAACATAAAAAATTAGCTGAAAATGAAGTTTTTTGATACCCCTCCTTTGGTAAAAAATGCTCAGTTTGAAAAATTAAGCATAGTAGGAGAATTTAATTTTTTTTACCATGATTAGGGTTTTTCTCTTTAAATTTAGAAGAGGATTTAGTTATCACTAAGGGCTTTGGAGGAGGTTTTTCCACTATTTTTACCTCCAATGTTGGCAATTTTTTTAGTTTTCCCCTTAAGTGTCAAAATGGTTTGAAAAATATGTTGGGGGTGGGGGTGGAACCCCAAACTTCCCACACCCAAAGCCCTTTGCACTATCCAACTTGATGCATGTAGTGCTTATGACATGAAATGGAGGTTGAAATTTTTATACAAATAAAAAATCCACTAACCTTTAAAAAATGTAATGTGGTAGGACCTATAAGATCCACATGGCAGCTAGAGAGTGGGGGGTAGGTTAGGTCTTGCATAAAATGGATCTTCACACCTTCTTTTTGTTTATCCGTCACTTTTTGTATTATTTTACTCCACTGATTTGTTGCAAAGTCTTTATCTTATCATTTGCTCTACTTTTTCTTGGTAGGATCATGCAAAACTAGAAGGAGCTTGGCCGCCATATTGGTACTTTGATCCACCAATAAAGCTCAGTGCAGGGTCGTTGGGTATTGTTTGAATCGACCACCTTAGGGAATCACTTGGTTTGTGCATAGTTGGAAATGTAACCCGCTTGACCCACAGTGATTAAGATGGATCTTGTATGGATGGTTTTCCTCACACTGATTGAATGAAGATCTCAGTCCTTAAGGTAGGAATCGATAAGTATGCAAAAAACAAATCGAATGGAGAGGAGGGGCACTCGGTTTTGTATCAAATGTGTAGGGGGAGCCTCATTACACTAAAGGAAATATGGATCAGTCAGTCTGCAGAGCTTGTTTTAATGAAAAATCCTTCCGATGTGTAAACCTAACTTGGTGGGTTGAGCTTGACTTCTCAATAAATAAAACTTGGTGGAATGAACTCACCAAGGGCTCGGTGGAGTCCATCAATGCAAAAAAGGACTCGCCCAATGCAGGATGCAAATCGGTCAACTTTGATGAATAGCGCAGTCTCGGTCTGTGGAGAGCTCAATCTTCACCAATATTTAGCAAGAGTTTCTCCAAATATAGCAGAGAGTAAAGGCACATGTAATATTAGAGGTAAAATCCCTGATTGGGGAAAAAAGATTGATTTTTTTTAATTTTTAATTTGAATTCTATAAACTAGAAAATTATATAGAAGTAAATTTTCTTGGGGTTGAGGGCACCAAGGATTTTTTTTTGCTTTACGTTTACTTGGAGTTCAAACATGAGGTTATGGGACTGCATGGAGATCTAGGAAGCTGTGGGAGGCAAAAATTGCTCTCTTGTGAAGCAATTTTCTTCCTTTGCAACCTCTTTCGAACCTTGCCAGGAGCTTCAACCTGCTTTGGTACCAAATTTAAATTTAAGAACAAGGATGGAAGCCTGATTATTTTATTGATAATCAATCCAGTCAATTTACAATAGATGGGCTATAATTTTTATAGTAATTGAACAACCTTGTTCAGAAAAAAGAGATGTTCACAGGTATAACAGTAATCACAATAGCTTCCAAAATACATTCAGGAAATAACATAAATTAAATACAAACAAATATATTTGTTACAACTATGTAAAAAATAAATCTGCGTGAATAATACGACAAATATTGTTTATAAAACCATATAACTACCCAACAAATAATTAACTTAATGAATAATTAAGTACCTAAGGTAATACAATGCATAAATTAACCTAACAAGGGTTTGTAAGACAAATGAGAGGTAGGTGTGGTCAGAGAGGCCAGTGAGTAAGCACATCAAACCACTCCAAATCGGGAGCCAAAATGATCTGCACCGTTTGTGTGTCACTTGTGCCTAACACCTCATACAACTACCGTATTGCATCCTCATTTTGGCCATGTACAAATTGATTTATCTGGATCTGTATCTATATCTTATGTGGGTTCAATGGTCTCTGATTTTTCACTGTCTTTGTTATATACAAAAGAAGAAGAATGTGGGTCATCTAATTTAAATGCATCCTGACATTTTAAATCTTTGTTTTCCATGTCAACAAATGTGTTAGAATTAGGGGGTTGCAGTTCACTATGTAACACCTTCGGCGTGAATATGATACAAATTTAAAACCATGGCATTATGATAATATGCTTTTACCGAGGCAACAAATAAACCAAAAAGATGTTATTTATAGTTGAGTGGATTTCTTGAATACTAGGTGGCAATATGTTCATAGTTACAAAAATTATTAGTTATTAGATTTCTACTAATTTTAAATCCCTTACCACAAATAACACTTTTAATGCAAGACCTTTTCCATAAATGTTTAAAAATAAAATAAAAAATAGGCAAAAAAATGGGAAAATGACTCGTTGCCTCTAAAGCTAGAAAGAACAAGATCTACAAGCTGAATTTGCGTGGTTTTTAACCTCTATACAAAGCATGAAGTTCAACGGGTGAAATCAAAACAAAAATTGAATCAAGAATTTTGGCCCTTTAAAATTCCTAGTTCCAGAAACTACATAGTTATCATCCAATGCGCAATCATCCTCATTACCTTGAAGCAAGATAATTGCTACATGTTTATGTCACAGGAAGTTCATTAGTAAAGGAATATCATTTAAATTGATAAAAACACACTCAATATAGTAGACATTAGGGGGTGGAAGGGTTTAATTTATTAGTATTTTGAATTAGGTATTGGGGGGTAGGTTAGAGACATGGGCTAGAGAAGAGGTAGGGTTAATTTTAATATAAAACAAAAACATTTGAACCTTAGTTTTTAAAACTAAATAATTTAAAATTGTAAAAGGTTCATGGTCATAGAGTTATATTATTATATCTTTTTAAATAAGGAAATATAAATTAGGAGATTCTTAACAAATAAATAATAATATGGTAGAAAACCAAGATTGAGTATGTTTTTCAACACAAATGATATTATTTCACCACATTAATTATTTGAAGAATTATTGATAAATAGTTAAAGATTAACATTAAGGTAATTGATAAGGCCAAAATATGTCTCGTTAATGTACATTAAATGATCTTATTTTACTCTCCTTTTTTATCAAGTTTGATTGTATTTTGTGACTTTTGTTTGATCTAATATAAGTTAGGATGTAATCGTCCATCTTTTGTTGATTGTAGTTCTAACGTTTAAAAACTCTGTAATTCCTAACAAAGTGCTTTGCAAATTAAGTTTTGTAATAAAATAGGTCACAATCAGTCGGAAGAACAAAGTATGAAGCGGTCAACATGTTTTTTGGAAGCATTGGTTTCAATACGGCTTAGTTCCGGAACTTCCAGACTTAGTTCTAGAACTCCATTACACAGTTACGAGCTCTATCACTTTGTTTTGGAAATTTTGGACTTAGTTCCAGAACTCCATTATTTAGTTCTGGAACTCCTGCATGTAGCTCCAAGTCCCTCATAGTTAGATCTGGAACGATTTCCTTTAGTTCAAGAACTTATCTAAAGTTCTGAAACCGGTGAGAATTTGTTTATTCCAACAACGTCTGGTGATTTAGAAATCAATGATCCTTTAAATCAGGAGCAGATTAGACTATTTTTGATTATTCATACTCGCAGATCCAGGGATAACTATCATACATCAATACATCCAACCACGATCCAATTCAACATCTATTTTGGGCGCGATTCAGTTCTATCTGAATTGGTAGGACAACTATGGCTGTAAATGCACCTGTGGAAGAGAGTATATATATGCAGACCTGTAGATAGATTTAGGGAGATATATAGATATATGTATACATAGATAAAGACACAAAGAGATAGAAAGAGACAATACATTTTTGTAATGCAGAACATTTTATCAATAAAATAGCCATTTCTGTTTTGAGAGTATATTAATTTGTCAAATCTTGTTTCAAGGTGGAGCAAGGGCCCACTCCTCCAAGAACCAGGATCTTCGTTTTATTAGTATTTATATTTCTAGAAACAATAGTATAGATCTATTAAATCTGTAAATGCTTTTGATTACTGAAGTTGAAATCTATCGTATACGTGTTCCTGTAGGTGTTATAGATTAGATTATTATTTCCTTGCAATCATCTTTCAACATTATCAATTGTTTATTTATTTCCAAAGCAAGTGTGTTTATTTCTGTAACGTGTGTTTACTTACAACAATCTATTTCATTATGCAAATGTGTGTTTATTTCCAACAATTTATTTTTTAAGAGAGTGTTTACTTCTAGCAAGTTTTCATAGTTGATTTCAATAAGGTCTTGGCCAAAAAGTTCTCAAGACATTGAGAAAATCCCCCAGAAAAAAAAAACAAAACAAATACCTACAGTCAATTACTAGATCACTAAGATTTCTTGTTGCATATAGCTTTGGACACCACCCCTGGTTTGAATATGACATCAACAAAGAGTTGATTAAATGAAGGGAATAACGACACCCATTAGTAAGTGCTAATATGTCTTAAATGGCTTTAAACTCTCTTTTTAGAGAAAATACATATTAAGATAATAGAAAATTGAGAGGGGAAACATGATATATTAGGGTATAAATAAAAAGTGGTACATAAAAATTTTAATGGAAAAATGGGTAAGTAACGTACATGGAAAAAATAGGGGGTATTTTTATTCTATTAATATAATGGGAGGGGTATTATCAATTGAATCATTAGAGGTAAAAACAACATTAATGGTATTATTTAATACCCTTTGAACAAACGTGCTATACCATACTTTTATTATGTTATGTAATGACATTACTTGTATAAATCTAAATATTAGCAGCAATAGAACACCAAAGAACACAAGATTGTAGATAAATGATAGCAATATGCAGGTAGAACAACTTATCCACTTTGAGGGGAAAACCTCCAAACCATACAATAAGAATCAAATGATCAATAGGATGTTTAACTACTCCTCACTACTACCTATATATAACAATCCTCTTCTATGGCCAACACCAAAGCCGACCTATTAAACATATGAAAGCATAAATTAATAATATATGACAAGAAGAGAGATTATTTAAGCCACAAGGCGACACTACATATCCAATATAAGCTATAGGACTAAAGGCGTAACATGCCCCTCCCCTTCAAAACAACATTTTCCCCAATGTTGGGAAGCCCTGGATGTTGTTGCACAAACAGTTCATCCTCCCATGATGCATCCTCAATATTCATATTCTTCCACTTGATCAGGTATTCAGTAATGACTTTGGTCCTCAATATTTTGGTGCATGTCTGAAGAATACCTTCATCTTCCAATATGATCCTTCCTTCCTCATCTAGTTCAGGAAGCACTGACTGGGTGGAAATGTGCTTCCCAATAAATTTCTTCAAGAAAGACACATGGAATAATTAATGTATTTTACTTCCTGGAGGAGCTCTAGCTTATATGCCACACTACTAATTTTCTACAACACTCGGTAAGTACCATAGTATTTAGGAACAGGATTATTATCCTTATTTTATTATTTTAAGGATAACTTCCTATATGGCTGTAACCATATAAAATAAAGTCACCCTCTTCATGTGTCACTAACTATGATGTTGATCAGTCTGTTGGTTCATGCAGTCTTTGTGCCATTGTGAAATTCTCTCTAAGACTAGAGAGTAGCTCGTGCTGGTGGTGAATGTTATATTCGATTTATCTCACCTTCGGTTTGAACTTTAAGGTAGAGACGAGTGCTGGAGGATGGTACCCGTAAAGTTCCAAAAATGGAGACATTTTAGAGGAGGTATGAAATGAAGTATTATACCACCATTCTGCAAGCGGAAACTAGTTTACCCAATGTTCTTGTTTATCTGAAGTAAAACATCAAATATATCCCTCCAATCATTTATTTGTAACCTCAGTTTTCCAATTTGATTGAGGATGATAAGATCAAATATGGGCCAATTGGGTACCGAAACAAAAGAACAAATCAATCCAAAAATTGATTGTAAATATCATATCACAATCACTTAATATAATTTTGGGGTGTGCCATAGAGCTTTTGAATCGTGTCCATAAATGAGATGGAACTGTACTAGCTATGAAAGGATAAGCCAGGGCACAAAAATGAGCATACTTGGTAAGTCTATCCACCATAACCATGATGAAGATTTTACCTTCTGATTTAGGAAATCTTGTGATGAAATCCATTAATACCTCTTCCTATCTCTCTCTAGGAATATACAAGGGTTGGAGGAGACCTAGTGTCTTAATGGTCTCACCCTTATTATATTTACACACGAAACATTTTTACACAAATTTTTTAACATCTCCTATCAACCCCTCCCAAAATAAATCCTTCTTAACTCTATGATAAGTTTTCAAGAACCCAAATTGGCCACCTAGTGGTGAAGAATGGAGCTCTGGAAGAACATGGTGTTTAAGTGTAGATTTCTTACACAAATATAGCCTATCTTTGTACCATAATGTATCCCCCTTCAATATAAAATGTTATGATATGGTTGGATTCGTTTGAAGATTTTGACTGAGAGTATGGGTCGCTACATCTTTCTGCCATTTTTCCCTTGCTTGATCTACCCAATTTACCTTTAGTACAAAGATGGCACATAACAATGCATTTGTGAACCCATCCAATCTAGATAGAACATCAACGACCACATTTTCCTTCCCTTTCTTATAAATAATCTCAAAGTCATACCCCACCATTTTAGTGACCCATTTTGGTTTCTCTTTTAAAGATATTCATTTATCCAAGAATTATTTCAAACTATCATGATCAGTTTTTACCTTGAAGTGTCTACCCATGAAGTATGGTCTCCATAGTTTTACTGCATGTAATATTTCCATCATTTCTTTCTCATAGGTGGGTTTCAACAAATGTATTTCCTTTTAGTTTCCATCTCTCAAATGTGAAGCATCACATTCAACTATGAAGGTCATGGAGAAATATGACGTTGCCAATACTGAAGTGGTGCACATTGCCACCTTAAATTTTTTAAATTCCCTAGAAGCTTCCTCATTCCAATGAAAGGATTTTTTCTTCAATAATTTTGTGAGTGGTTCTATTATAATACTATAGTTTTTTACAAATCTGCGATAGTACCCTGTGAGACCTAAGAAACCTTATAAATGCTTAAGGTTTCATAGGACTTCCCATTTCACCATGGCTTGGATCTTGTGATGATCCACCTTAAAACATTCATTAGAGCCAATATGGCCCAAGTATTCCACTTCATGTACCCCAAAATAACAATTCAAAGGCTAGGAATATAGTTGATGTTTCTCTAGGGCTTTCAATACTATATTGACATGTTGTAAATGTTTCTCCCATGATTTTTCGTAGATGAGGATATCATCAAACAATACTAAGACAAACTTCCATATGAATGGTCTAAATACTGAATTCATCAAACTATGAAATGTGGATGGTGCATAAGTAAGACCAAAAGGCATCACTAGGAATTCATAATTCCCTTGATGTGTTATGAAGGCTAACTTATGAATATATTATTTCTTTGTTCTAAATTTGTGATACCCAAAATGCAGATATATGTTGGCTAGAATTTTTTCTAAGTTATGGTAAAGCACAAAGTCAAAATGCAGTGGAACATGTGCATGGGGAGAATATAGTAACACACAAGTGAATGCGTACAAATATTGAAAAGAATAGCACACAAGATTGTGCACATAGAAAGAAAGAACAAGGACTTATCCATTTTATGAGCCAAGGCTAAAAATAGGAAAAGTAGGGTTTGAGTGACAACCAAGCAAAGGACAAAAACACAAGGACTTGGTGACTAAGCAAGGGCTATAAGTGGAAAAATAACATGAAGAGAAATAAGAGAAATATGCATGGGCCAAGATAATAATAGGACTAAAGTAAGTATTATATTCAAAATAATATATTGTTAACATAGAAAATCATGCAAGCTATTTTTGTTATCACACTTATTATAGGAGAGTACATAGGCAGTGAAAGGAAAGTCCCAAACCCTATATATATCTAATGAATGTATTTTTTAAAGAGGATCGTAGATAAGAGGCCATGTGTAGAAGATAAGAGTTATGTTGTGTTAGGGTTTGGTGTTTGTGTGCATGGACCTGCGTGCCATTGTAATGACTGTTATATGTATTTTACTTTTGTGATGTAATGGATTCTGGTTTATAATGTCCATACTTGTGGTTAGATAATGATAGTTTGTAGGTCTGAAGATGGTGACTTGATGATGCAGTTGATCTTAGTTCTTGTTTACATTGATTAAGTATCTTCCTTATTATATGTGTTTCCAATTGCCATGTTTATGAGGATTATTATGCATAAATGAATATATTTATTATGAATATGGAAAAAAAACATGCTAACCTTCTTATAGGAATAACAAAGGAGGGACTTGGTGGATACACATGCTTAGGGTGAGAATTCAAACTTGTCTGGAATGAGGTGCCAATGTGAATAACTATTGAGTGGGTAACAAAAGGATACATTTTGGTTCTGTTGCTAAGACCTCTTTCCAATTTCTATACCAGGATGTTTCATATAGATGGCATATTGAATGTCTTTGGAGAGTATTGAGAATTGGATAGAAGAGTATTAAGACTTGTTTTCATGAAGATACAACACTAGACCTAAATTTAATGTGTGAAAGTGGGTGCAGGATAACCTGTATGATTGCTTGTAAGAGATGTTCTTAACATTTTTCCCATTAGATTTAAACCGGTGGTTGGTAGATTACCCATCAAAAAAAATTTTCTACATAGGAACGAGAGCTTGGAAGCAAGAATACTATCAATTTTTTTGATTCAATTGAGACGTGGACTAGGGCTGTGGATTGTTGGTGGGAATTTGTGTTATGAAAAATATAATTTGAAGTAAACAATTTACAAATATTCCTATCCGGAGGAAGCATATTTCAAGTTCTTGTGTGATCCCAGAGGATCCTATTTGTGCATGATACCCTTAACTATCAAGATCGTGATGATATACTTAGGACTAGAGAGATTACCTATGGATAGATAAACCCCCACTATGCGTAGGGGTAGGAGAAAGTGTGTAGAAGGATGATGGTGGCCCTGGTAGAAGAAAGGAAAAGAAAGGAAAGGCAACTCAAGTATAATGAAGTGTGATAGAGGGAAGTTGATGCAATGCTATGGGTCGAGAAGAATGATGACTAACAGATGTTTTGAGACCCTCGTGGAAGATGAGGAACCAAAATATCATGTCCTCCCAACATTGGAAAATTTCGATAGAGATAGCCCATCGGATTTTGATGAGAGTGCATTAAAGGAAAGAATGAGAACCATGGGTGTGCATATGACCCAACCTAACAACCTAGGCCTTGCGCAAGGTGTTCTAGATCTAGAGGTAGTTGTTGAAGGGAATTGTAGTGAAGGTAAGAAAGCGGGACCTCCACATTGGGAAGGAAAAATAGGTAGATATAGTTTAGTTTTACATAAAGAAGTGCAGTAGACTAAGGACATGCACATGACCACACAATAAATGCTAGTGTTTGGGAGAAACTTTGGGGTATTTTTATAGGTGCATCATCAAGATAGATTTTTAGCTCATACGCCATTGAAAGTAATCCTATAGGTGTTACGACAATATAGATAGTGGGTTTCCATTATAGTACCACAAATGGGACATAAGGAAGTTCATATATGTGATCTCAAGCCATGGTAAGTAGTGTAGGAGGCTCAGGTGGTTCAGGTCAGCCACCGCAGAAGAAACTCCTAGTGGAGGTTTAGGATTTGGGTCTGGTCCTAACTCAAGGCAGGGTCCGCAACCCCCTTCTAACCAACCTCATAAGAAACTTCCTTAACAACCACACCAACAGATACCTCAGGTCTACTTTGAGAAGTCTCTTCACTTTCTAGAGTACTGAGGTGTGGAGGATGCAATTGAGCACATACACAAGTGTGAATTACTATAGTGAGAAAAGGGCATTACAAACCCTAATAGAAAGGAAATTTAATATGCTACCACACTTCAAGGACACACACACAATTGGTACATAAAACTCTCTTGTAAAAATTATCTTATGATATTAATCCACGTCAACACACATAATGGTTCATTGGAGGATTGTTGACTTTGTTTAAAAGATCCCTATCTCATAAGACATATGTGGATCCACGGGAGGCCTTGGAGTCGAGAGTGTTGATATTGGGGTATGCCTATTTTGGAGGTATAGATAAAAACTATGGCCAAGCAGTTAGAGAAGCTCTCTGCTAACTCAACACATAAGATGTGTAATGGGTTATGATTTACTAATTGTCAAGTAAAAATACATATGAAGGATTGTTGTCTATGCAAGACGATGCACACATTACTACAATCTTGTGAAATTTTCTACAAGAATCATAATGCTTGGAATTTCCATCTCTTGTAGATCATGATGATGATGAATTTATCTATGTAATGTAAGATGTGTGATGTGTACATCCATGATACTAAATATTACCGATTGATAGACCAAATTAATGAGGTATGTGAGACTGGATTGTGATAGACCAAGGTGGAAAGTAGCTCTCAGGTTCAGGAAGCTCATCCTAATGAAGGGTACAATAGTGGAAAAGATGGATTCCATGCTAGATATAGGAGCAAAGGCCATGGTAGTAGAGGAAAATTCATGTGCAGGACTTGCCATAATTATGGATACCCAGATCATTACTAGCATGAGTGTCCCAAAAATTTGTTATGTGCGTATTGTGGAAAATAACATAAGGTTGATGAATTCCCTGATATTTATTAGCATATGTGTAAGAGAAAGAACAAGGAAGAGGGAATGGGGATGATCAAGGTGCAATGCATGAAGAGTGACCAATGGATTCCAAAGAAGACATGTTATCTAGATTTACAACCCATGGTAGTAACTACTTGAGAAGAAGCAACGCATGCGCGTGAGACTCTTAAAGCCAAACCACTCATCAGGAGAGAGGAAATTATGATTTCTAAGTATCCAGATGTTTCTCATAAAAAGGAGGTATATCAGGAGACCATGGGGGTGATAAAAGGTTTACAAGGTGAGATCTAGTTCCTGAGGGAAAAATCACACGAATGAGAACATATAAAGAATATTGAGCTCCAACAAAAAGATGTAGATGATCTGAAGGAGGCTTGTAAGATGTTGAGACAAGAGAATATCATCCCACTATTAGGAGAATGGATACATGTGATGGTACCACACGAAGGAGTTGAATGCGAGTGACATATCCTCCATGTAAACCTGTCACCACAAAACCATGAGTATGAAAAATAAAACATACTAGATGCAGTGATTGATGGTTGGTTGGTGAGAAATATTTTGATTGACACATGCGCCGAGGTGAATGTCCTAACTTTGGATTCATGGAACTAGATGAAGAGAACAAAACTACTTCCATCTTCTAATGTGTTGTATATGGTGAACAAGATGAGGGCCATGCCTATTAGGATGTTGAAGGATGCTTCAATTACCATTCAAGGAGCCAAGTTTACTGGAGATTTTGGGGTTTTGGAGCTTGTTGAGGTAGATAAATTTCCAACATTACTTAGATTTCCTTGGTGCTATGAGAAAAATTCTGATCTATGATTTAATAAGAGATATATTGGATTTGAGAACAAGGAAAAACACATGGTCATACCCATGGATGAGGAAAGTGCTACACCATACATTGAGCCTCTGAGTGAAGATGAGCTTAATATAATTTATGTGCAGATGGTGTGTGATCCTAAAAACATAGAACCATCTAAGGAGGGAATACTTAGTGGGAAGATGCACACTCTATCAGAGACACCAAAAATATTTCTTGTGATAATTGGACCCATGGAATGTATGAGATGGTAGGGCACTAGATGAAGGGAAGAGTCACTAGGATGATCAAGTCATACATGCTTAGGTGGTTGGGTGTAACTCAGTTACCAAGGTATACTGGTGAGGGGAATATTGATTCATTGTTGCTTGCCATGGAGAACTAGTGGCTCAATGAAGGTGATCAACGGAATATGTTGGTCTATACCTTACGTGGAACAATGGCGCACCAGTGGGAAACACATAAAGACAACCTATTAGGTTGGAGCGAAGTGAGAATTTCCTTTTCAACAAGGTTTACTCCGAGCAATGTGCCTTTACATATAAATGAGTATGATGGGAATATTCCTTCTTTGGTACATGTCCATAACTATGAGAAACTATGGCGTAAGGTTTGAAGGTTTTAAAACCATATTTATGGGTGCATAAGTTCTATTCTAATTTATGTGGATGCACGCGTGTGGTATGTCCATGCTGAGTTAAAATTAGAGACTGCAAGATGGCGGGAGATGAATGAAGGTATTTCTCATAACTTTGATTATTTTTCTTATAAACCTCTAGTACATACGACTTTATAGATCATGAAGTGCATCAAATTGGGGATGAAGAGGAACTCATGCTTCAATTACTTAGAGAATCGGATCCTGAGGCATATGAAGATATATTGGAAATGGAAGATATGTAAATGGTATACACATGGAAGGAAAAATAAAAAGGGAAGATTGTATAACTCATTGATGATGAAGAGGTGGAGAACCTGTATATTAGCCACAAAAAAGGTGTGCGCAATATGATGGACTCTGTATATGAAAAGGCACACATGTACCATGCTTCCATGAAGAATACGAAGGTTAACATTAACACTAAGGATGCACTAAAGAGGCTATCATTGGAGACTACTAGTCAGAACAATAAGTAGAAAAGATCACTGAGATTTTACGTGACTTTCAAGACTTGTTTCCAAGGAGCTATCATGAGTTGAAAGGAGTGCTCCCCTCATTAGGAGAGATGAAGATTAAACTGAAATAAGGCGCATGCCTTATTCACAAGATGCCTTATGGGATAAAT
This sequence comes from Taxus chinensis, assembly GCA_019776745.2. NCBI lineage: Eukaryota > Viridiplantae > Streptophyta > Pinopsida > Cupressales > Taxaceae > Taxus > Taxus chinensis. Next base: position 793,773,986 of record CM034148.1, read on the forward strand.
TTGAACATGCGTGTGAAGTTCGAGGAAGAAATAAACAAGATGCTTAAGTGTGACATCATTGAACCAATTAAGGAGTATGAGTGGGATATTCCTATGGTTATTAACATCAAGAAGGATGAGTGGATTAATATTTGTGTGGATTACAGGGAGCTAAATGTGGAATGTGTTAGATATATTTTTCTACACCTTTTAGAGAGGAAATTATTGAAGGATTTGAAGGGAGTGAAATCTATTCTTTCACATATGGGTTCTCAGGCTATCATCAGGTGTACATTACACTTGAGGATCAGGAAAATACTATCTTCTACACTGAATGGGGAAGTTTACATACATTGTTATTCTATTTGGATTGAAGAATGCGCCAAATTTGTTCTCGTGCATAGTTGTATGGCCTTTCATGACTTTATTCAGAAGTTCTTGTAGGTTTATTTAGATGATTGGTATATCTATAGACTTGTAAAATATCATTGTGAAAATTTGAGGTCATGTTTGAGAGGTGTAGGTAGTGAAACATCTATCTTAACATAAATAAGTGTATCTTTGCTACACTTTTTGGCACTCTACTTGGGCACATCATTTGTAAATATGGATTGTTGGTAGTGAAAGGAATGATAATCAAATCGTACCAAGCCAAGAACATTGATGCTAATCAAACACCACGATCAATAAGATGCAAACAATTCACCAAAATAACTTTACATAAAACCTTTGTAAACAAATGAGCAGAAATATCATATATTATTATGGAACTCAATGCAATACAATGAGAATGGGCCTTGCTTAAATAGGCAAGGAATAACAATCTAAGAACCAGTCAAGGGCGTAGATCAATCCATAAATCAAGGAAATAACTAGTCATCAAATAACTAGTCAAGACCATAGATTTAGGAGAGAACTAGACGTCAAGGATCTAGTCAATACCATAGATCAAGGAAAGAACTAGTCAATACCATAGATCAAGGAAAGAACTATACCTAACAACTAGATAATATCTCCTAATATCTAAATAAGATAAAAGTAATATCTACACACATAAGTGGGTGAGGATAAATACAATAAAGGTAAATAAAGTACCTAGGTGAACATGAGTTAAGGTAAATACCTACTCTAACACCCCCCCTCAAGTGAAGCTAGGGGCCAAAATAGAAGTGGCATGTCCATAGTATGAGTCCCAACAACTAGGCCTGATGAGGTACTCATGTACAATAACTAGGAAAAAAGAGACACCGCAAGGTACCCAAAACCAGTAACAATAAGTAAAGAGAGTAAAAACCCGCTCCAAGACATCCTAAGAAGCTCGGCTCAAAAAACTCGTACAATGCTGAAGAATTTTGGTGTACACTTTGGTTGGAATCCACTGCTCGATCATAAAACTCAAAAACAACTGACACTGGGTTTCACTAGAATAGCTCCATATAAGGAGATTGTCAATGGAGTGATGTCAAACATTTAAAAATCACCAAACATAATTCGATCAATTACTGCAAATAGGTGTGCCATGATCCAAGAACAATAACCAAAGCAACAAGGCAAGGACAAAAACTCCAGAGTGTCACGATCCAAGAAAAGCCAAGGTAACAAGACAAGGACATGAAACCCGAAGAAGCAGGATCAACACCACACCCTCCCATACTGTTGAATGGGTGGAGTGACGCTACAAATCTATATGAGTTGCCAAAAATCAACTACTCAAACACTGACAAAATAACACTGGACTTCACCAGGATAGATCCCCCACAAGAGATACTATCAACATGCCAAAAGTGTTGATAATATAGATACAAAATCTCTCAACACACAAGTGAGATACACTACACCTGCTAAAGAAAAATGCTCAAAACAAGAAGCATCACAATGCAGAAGGTATAGAAAGTGGAGCAAGAGGCCGAATGGTGGAGGAGCCATGCCTGTAGAGTCCTCTCAATGAATGCCTATGTCGCCACCATGAGTGATCAGATATCCAACCCAAATCAACATAGATGGATGAAGAAGATGCCTGCATATGACTTGGTGTAACATGCACAATGGGTGCATGTAAAAGAACATCAGAATGTGTGTCAAGTTGATCATGTTTGACAACTGAAATCTTAGGTTTCTCATTCCTGAGTGAAGATGTAGAACTCATGTGTTGCTCATGATCCTAAAAAAGAGTCGAGCGAACAAACAAAGGAGCTCTATCAATGTGTGATCCCAATGAAGTATCTACACGAAAACCAATGTCATGGTAAGAATTCCAATTAACGTGTGGAATAGGGGAAACAATATGTTGTGAGTGTCTGCCAATACCTCCACTAGTGAAACCCATAAAATGGATCATGTGAGAACTAAAGTTAGTGGTACGCTTCTAAAAAATGCCATGTAGTTGAGCAGAAATAGGATACACAGCATGTGGTACTATAATAGGCACATATGTGGAAGTGCATGTAGTAACAAGCTTCATAGGTGTATGAGCATCAAGAGTAGGAACAAACTCAAAGAATGATAGATCAATGTTAGTGGGTTCAGGAGCAATAGCTGCAAGTGGACTAGGAGCATGGATATGGCTGTCCACAATATGATGGTGATGTTGTAGGGTAGCAAGTTTGTTCTATAGGAAGTGCATTATTGTATCCTTATTGTGAATGAGTGATTGTAGAAGAGAATTTCACTTCTTGAGCGATCTATTTTCTTCCACAAATTTTACAAGATCCTCTTAAAGTCCACACACTTTAGAGAAAATCATATCATTCTCAAAATCCATGATAGATACAATATACAAATCCCATAAGTTTAGGACGTCAGGCTCAGTCAAAATTATGTCCACAATTGATTGCATCACTCCTCTATATTTGACACTTTATAATTATAGTGCAAGTCTCAAAAAAATATTTCCAATGGAAAGAGCACGAAAAAATCACTTTTGCAAAAAAATGGCACTCAAAACCGAGTTACTGATCAAAAGTTACAAGCTTTTTAATATTTTTCTCTGTTATTTATTTTAGTTGCCACTAAAACAAAATAATTTTTTGTTGCCTCCACCACACAAATAAAATTAAAGGGGGCTGAAGTTAAGCACCTAATAGTAGGAATCACATCCAACTACCTCTTCTAGTAAAAAATACTATTTCTGGACTACGTAGATAATGACCTTTGTTTGCTCTTATACCATGAAAGGAATGATAACCAGATCATACCAAGCCAAGAACACAAATTCTAATCAAACACCATGATCAATAAGATGAAAGCAATTCACTAGAATAACTTTACATAAAACCTTTTTTTGCCGAAAATAGCAACCTGCGGATTTTTTCGAAATAGTAAATAACGTGCACAACATCCATGAACCCCTAACAAAAAAGGAAAGGTCCAAAAATAGTCCTGCGCACAAACCGAAATAGCTATGCCAAAAATGAAAAATGCCCTGTGTAGATCCCAAGAAACCCAACAGATCAAAAAATAATATCACATTTTCTTTTCTGGTGGGCATGAATCTCAAGGCAAACCAGTGTGTTTCTCTCCAACAACAAATAAACCAAAAAACAATTGCCTGCAGAAATATATGAATATACAAAGATTTTATTTGCAAAATAAAACTTATAGATGGATGTCAACAACAATCTCCAGCTCTGATACCATGAAAGGAATGATAACCATATCGTACCAAGCCAAGAACACAGATTCTAATCAAACCCCACAATCAATAAGATGAAAGCAAATTTCCAGAATAACTTTACATAAAACCTTTGTTTGCTGAAAATAGCAACCTGCAGATTTTCCTGAAATAGTAAATAATGTGCACAACATCTGTGGACCCCTGCCAAAAAAGGAAAGATCCAAAAACCATCCTGCGCACAAACCGAAATAGTTATGCCGCAAACGAAAACTACCCTGTGCAGATCCAAAGAAACCCAACCCATCAAAAAAATAATCTCATGTTTTCTTTTCTGGTGGGCACAAATCCTGAGGCAATCTAGTGTGCTTCTTTATAACAACAAAAAAACCAAAAAAACAACTACTTACAGAAATGGCCGAGTTTACAGTCGATCTTAGGGTTTTCACACCTTCCGGGTCCAATGGAATCCTCTGTTTTACATAATACTGCATGCAACAACAAAATATGACCAAATACCAAATATATGAATATACAAAGATTTTATTTGTAAAATAAAACTTACAGATGGATGTCAACAACAATCTCCAGCTCTGATACCATGAAATTAATGATAACCAGATCATACCAAGCCAAGAACATAGATTCTAATCAAACACCATGATTAATAAGATGAAAGTAATTCGATAGAATAACTTTACATAAAACCTTTGCAAACAAATGAGCAACAATATCATATATTATTATGGAACTCAATGCAATACAATGAGAATGAGCCTTGCTTAAATAGGCAAGAAATAACAATCTAAGAACAAGTCAAGGTCGTAGATCAAGCCATAAATCAAGGAAATAACTTTTCATCAAAGAACTAGTCAAGACCATAAATTTAGGAGAGAACTAGACATCAAGAATCTAGTCAATACCATAGATCAAGGAAATAACTAGTCAATACCATAGATCAAGGAAAGAACTATACCTAACAACTAGATAATATATCCTAATATCTAAATAAGATAAAAGAAATATCCACACACATAAGTGGGTGAGGATAAATACAATAAAGGTAAATAAAGTACCTAGGTGAACATGAGTTAACGTAAATACCTACTCTAACAGGTAGATCCGTCTATAATAGCGGTGATTTTGGGATTAGAAGAACCTACCAACCAAAGAAAAGTGCGTGGATTCTTGGGGCACATTGACTACTACTAAAAATTTATAGAAAGACATGTAAATATTACTGTATCCCTGGAAGAATAACTCAAGGCCAAAGAAATTTTTTATCGGGGTGACGTGGATTAAATTTTTTTTGAGAACTTGAAGGATATATTTTACCACTACCCCTATCTTGCACTTTAATTCCTAGAATAAACCCTTTCATGTGCATGTTAATGCCTCTGACATGGCTATTGGCATAGTATTAGGACAAATAGGTGAGGGTAATGTGGATCATCCTATTTGTTTTGTAATAAAAAGATTGACACCAATATAAAATAATTATTCTACCACAAAGTGTGAGGAATTGTTCATGATCTATGTGATTCACAAAATTTGACAATGATGGTTAGCCACCCTGTTCATCTTTTATATAGATCATATGCTATTGAAGTATTTGGTCAAAAAACCTATTTTGTAAGGGCACATCTACCAGTGGATACTCCTATTTTAGGAATTTTATTTTATAGTTTTTGTAAAGCTAGGAAATAACAATCACGGACCTAATAACTTATCAAGGATCAACTCTGGAGAGGACACATAGAGTATTGGAGACACTATGCCTGATGCATAGTTATTTAGGTTGAATCGCATTCCCATAGATTTGGAGGACATAGCAGTATTTTTAAGCACTAGACTTGCACAAGAAGGGATGAAAGCACTAGAGAAGAATAAAATTACTATTTGAGCTATGCCTTACAAGCTCATTAGAAGAGACTTGTATAAGATGTTCCACGACGAGGTCTTGTAGAGATGTGTTTTGGAGCATAAGCACGAAGTGATTATGGAGGAATCTCATGGGGAGATTACCGAAGGACATTATGCATGATATGCAATTGTGCGTAAGATATTTATAGCTAGATTATGGTAAGAGACATTGTACAAGGATAGAAAGGCTCATGTCAAATCATGCGATCATTATCAGTGCCTTGGAAAACATAGAAGTAGAGATGAAATGCCATTGCGACCTATATAGAACATAAAACCTTTTGAGAAGTGGGATATTTATTTGTAGGACCTATTACATCACTTATGCATAGAACTAGGGCACACTACATCATAACATGTACATAATATTTGACAAGGTGGGTAGAGGTTGCGCCTACAAAGGATTTTACTACAGCCACAATCATGAGGTTGCTTTGGGAAAACATCATTAACATGTATGATTGTCCATTAAGTTTGAATAGTGATAGCGGAACTCATTTCTTGAATGAGACAATCAGAATTTTTCTGGTAGAGTTTATAGTGGCACACCATAATACTACTCCTTATCACCCTCAAAATAATGGAATTACTGAAGCTTTCAATAAGTTATTGTGACAAAAACTGACAATTTTTTGATGTTGGAAGGAAGGACTGGGATGATAAAGTATTAGCTATACTTTGGGATTATAAGACAATATATGAAAGGTTGAACAAGGATACACCTTTTATGTTGGTGTTTGGCATGGAGGTGGTACTACCTATGGAATATTTATTACCATCTCTGTGTATTGCACGCACAAGATGTTTTTCAAAGGAAAAGGTGATAGAAGAGCACATTAAGAAATTAATGAAACTAGATGAGTGGTGCACAATTGTGCATTGGAGCCAAAAGACTGAGAAGGAACAAAAAAGGCTTGGCATGACATGAACATAAAGAACAATTTTTTTCTAGTTGGAAAGATGGTACTTCTCTATGACTCTAAATTTGTGCTCCACTCAGGGATGTTAAAGGTGCATTGGTTCAGACCAATAAGCACCCAAAGTTGCATGTGCTACATTGTTAGAAAATGGTATCAAAGGTCCCTAATGATGATTCATTTATTTTTCGAAGGTGTTCGAGCTCCTAAACCTTTTTGTAGCTTATATTTGTAGCCTATTTTGCCTTAGTCATTCCTTACTTTTTTGAAGCTTCTCGCTATGATTTTCCCTAGTTTTGACTATTAGTTACAAAACTACCACCTAGATAGGGTGGCGGTCTTGTGCTAAATTTCTAGAACCTTCTAACGTGAATTTATATGCATGTTAATTCACTCAAGTTTACTTTTAGTGCACGTTTATGAAATATTTTATTTGATTTCAAGCCTTGATGCCTCATGGAAATATCTTCTTAACTTGTAATTTGTAATCAATCGTGATTGGTTGTTCAAATATCATCTTCTTTGTTGATGTGGCACCTCATGGCTGTCAAGTGTTATTGTGCATAACCCAACCAACCTACTATAAGTTGATTGCTTGTTCTCAAGAAAATGACTAGAGATCATTTTTGTGTATTCTTGTATTGCTAAGCTGCCACATTATTGCTGAAAATTACATAACCAAGCTCAATTCACTTGTAATATCTCTCTTCCACCTGAATTTCTTCCAGATTGCTATCACGTTGTTACTGATCCAACACCTTCTCACTGTGATTCTACTGCATTCCAAATCCCTTGGACTCACATGAACATAGGAGATTGGAAAGAAAAGCTAAGGGGACAAAGCATAACACAACTAGATTTACCACTGCTATGTATTTCCAAGTTGGGTTTGATGTTTGTTTTCTTAATTTCTATATATTATTGATTCTAAATCATATGCATACATACATATAAAATAGAGTAGAAAATTTGATTCCTTTATTTCAAATAGTTAAAGTCAAATTCAGAGAAGCTTTACATTATCAGTGGTTTCCATTAGATCCTCATATATCCTATTCGAGAGGTTACAAGGGAAGAAAAGCTTCTGAAGCTTTCAATCTTCCTGTGTATCTGAGATATCAGAGGATTTAATAATCCACAGTTATAAATTAGAAAAATGTTTTGCTTCGATTAAAATAGATTAATATACTATTGCACAAGAAATTAATTACATCCAGTAGACTTTCTTGTTTAGGATTGTTAATTAGATTAGAATCCTTCCATTTATTTATTTCTTCTGAATTCCAGAAAAGCACAAAATATTTATTTCATTATATTAGTTATTATTTTATTGATATCTTGAAAATACAAAAATACATATAATAGATTTGATTCAGTTAAATTAATTGCTATTTTCTTAATTAGGTTAGATCTTTACAATACATGACCATCAACAGTCCTCAATAAGAACATACTTACGGAAGTGATCCACATGTACCACAACTAAATGTTATTGTGTTAGTTACAAAAATATATATAGGACTCCATCTTCTTATCCTTAGAGCACCAACACAATACACTAAGAAAATTGAACAATTAAACGTGCTAAATATAAGATCTGGTAAAGATTATGATTACTGGACTTCCCCTATCAATAAATTCTAAATCTTACGTATGACCATACAAGGACCACAACCAGAGAGAATTTATGGTTGTGATCCTATGGTCCCCAAACCAAATGGTTTCAAAGGCCAATTAGACATATATGATAGATTACGAGAATTTGTCTTTAGGTCATCTCCACTTCCACTTGATATCATTAGGCAACTAAATGTTCAAAATGAAGAAGTTCATTGAGCCCTCAGGTTTTGGACTGAACCTACCAACCGATGATAGAGTTAATGAAACCATGCCTCTCTCACTTATTCCATGAGCTTGTATAGAAATTTTTACGAGGCCCCCATTGGTTTTCCATGCATTCCAAAACCGGTAGAAAGGATTTCCACAGAGCTTAATATCGACTAGAGTCTCCGTGTAGCCATTATTTTCAATCCATCCATCAGACTAATTTAGGTTAGAAGTTCTTTCACTTCCCTTGACGAGTAGATCATATTGTTGTGCATTGAGGACATTATTTTACCTTGATAGCCCGTTCTTCCCATTTTTGTACACTTTCATCTAATACCTACATTCCCTACATTCAGCCATTCACACTTTCCACATCAGCTGCCCTGGCACGACCTCAGGGGGTTGAGTATGGTCGAAGGTTGAGTTTTGATTTTCAGCTGTACAAATTGGTGAACCCAACGTGAAGAGCTAGTATATTTTTCATTTCCATTTCTTTCATCCATCGTTTACTTCTCCCATTATTCTATGGGTATTCATATACCCCCCCGAATATGTTGAGATAGGAACACGACTAACCCATTTAGGGTCTGGAAGCATATTACTATCAAATAGGTATGAATAAGTCACCCTCACTATCTCGGTGGGAAGAAAAATGTTTGACTCATCTACCTACATCTCAAAATCCTCCTCCTAAAGGGACCAACAATGGCTCCTCAGTCAGGATTGAGGAGATTGACCAAATTATGTACACACAACATCTTGAACTCTCAAGTTCCAACAATATGACATTCACCAGAGTTTTAGACCACAAAGCAGTATGTAGTATGATACACTCCCGTTACTGGATGAGGAGTATCTAGCATGTTTTTCCTGAAGTAAACAATTATTCAAAAATATGGATGAATCTCATGATAAAATGCAAGGATATGTTGTTGTCTTAATTAATAATAAAAATTCTACCTCTCCTATAATAGAAAATATTACTAATGAGGGGAGGCCAAATCATGAACATTTATAGAAGGATATCACACTCCTTTGCAACCTAACAAGGTTCAATAACACATGTCAAAATATAACATCTTATCATCTTTAGGAAATGTCATCTTGATGTTGGTGGATAGGGTTAGAGAATTAAAAAATTCCCAAGATAATCATGCTTCAAATCCTGCTGGGAAAGGAAAGGTTCTCCATCATCTAATTTTTTTTGGCCCAATACCTATAACGGTAAATCCTTCTCTAGTTTACATGGGCATTCCAAGCCCAGATATCTTCTCACAAGGTCAAGAACCTTAGGTATGCCTCCCCACAACTTGTATGGATATCCACAACAAACAAGAACAAGAAGTGCATTCTCAAATTCCATCCTAACTGGAAATGCAAAGTTCCTCTGGCTTTGTGTGTCCAACTCTATACGAGAACAATGTTCCCTTATACCTGCACATGTACTCCAAATTAAGGGGACATGATCTCTTTTCCTGAATCATATGCTCAGTTGCAGGGGATTCCTTATGCCCCTAAGATTTTTTACATTTCACCATATCATCCACCTCCTATGCCTACCCGTCCTCCCCATCAGGTAGTCTATGGTAGATTCCTATGCATTAGGAACTTACACTGAATATCTCAAGGAGCCCTTGGAATTTACCATATGAAGTGTGATGGTTCCATGAAATCTCCTTGAATTTCCAAAATTTAAAGGGGAGGGAGATTCAAATGCACATATCAAGGCATATGCAACTGTGATTTGAGAGCTGCTCCAATGGGATGTAGTTGTTACAAAGAGATTCCCTAAGAATCTTGAAGGCATTGATTTCAACTAGTATTATAGGATACCTGAAGCCTCAATCCATTATTTTAAACAACTCATGTCTAAATTCATTGAAGCATTCAACATGAACAAGTTACTGAGAATAGGAATTCAGGGACCCCTACATATAAATCAAGAGCAGAACGAGCCTTCTACTCATTTCATCCAGAGATGGTGACAACTCCTCTACTCCTTTGCAAGTTCTCCTAACATGGATCAGACATAGATATGTGATCTATTCCTTCACTCTCTTAATTGAGATACCAAGTAAGAAGTATATAAGTCCCTAGTGAGGAGATACAAAGAGGTGCTAGAGGGTGCTCTTTATATAGATCAAACAACGATAGACAATAGACAAATGACCTATGGTTCAAACGAGAGAGTAATCACTCCTAATCAGGGTAACTCAAGTTAACCAAACAAATCAAATAAAAACCAAGGACCAAAGGTACTCAACAAAAACCATGGTGCTATGACTGAGGATGCTACAGACCAAGAAAAGAAACCAAATGTTGTTAACATCCCAAACACAAATAATGATAACAATAACAAGAACACTAACAATCATAAGAGTAAAAAATTCAATCCTATAATCAACGTGGTAGATTTAAATTGTGCTCCACCTTATCCATAAAAAAGTTTAGATTCAAGGCCCTAAGAGTACCCAAGTGGGTACCAAAACAAATATCAAAATAAAGGGAAACGAGCTCCGAACTTCAATTATAATAACAAAAAATTGAACAATAACAATGAGAACTTTGGACCACAACAAAAATTGAACCAAAGACCTCGGGATTACAATCCTAACCTATATTGTGGTTCCCATAGGGTATGAGGGCATGGTGAAAGAGCATGCCATGACTGTAAAAAGTTCCTACAATGCCTACTGGAGGACCAAAGATAACTCTTTTTTGATATGTTTTTAGAAAATCCTACAATGCCAACTTAGAACACTTATATGGGGCTAGTATCCCCTCAAAAGACAATGCTTAGGATCTTTAACAATCCTTTCCCTACACGTCCTAACAATGACAATTTGGAACCTAATGGCTCGAACAAGGGTATCCTCCCAGTGGGAAACAATGATCATGAAGATTTGAATGTTTCAAACCCATGGGTGGAACCTCCATTGGATGGTATCTAAAAAATAAAATCATGGGCTTGGTAGAGCTAGAAACTAAACCCCAAATAAACACAACTACAAGAACTTGAGATTAATCCTCATAGCCAATTCCTACCTACTTATCTAGGTCAGATGGCACTTTAATACCTTCGATACCGGTAGGGACATATGATCTAATTAATGATTTGACCAAGACCTATTATCAATTATATTTCTTAGATTTGTTGAATAATTTTCCCGCTCATCAAGATGATTTATTGGAAGCATTGGGTCTTGGTCACTTGATCAATGCTACTCCTCCACTAGAGGCACAAATTAACTACATAGACTTTGAAGTTTCCCCCTTGGGAATCCAAAAAGAGATGTTGTATTCATATATGACATCAGTAAGATGCCCATAGTTGTTGAGATAATACATAGAGGTGATCTAGATCTATAGCTACAGGTTTGGATTTATAACAACTTTGTAAAGTGTGTAATGATCGTTGACGAGGAAATAGTTAATATTTTCCCCTTCTCGTTTCTTCGTAAGTTAGGCTACGGATACACCAATTGTTCTTCAACAAGAAAAAAACTAAGAGGGTATGATATCCTCAAGACAACATCAATTGGGAACATAGTACTACCAGTTACCCTGGGGCACAAGATGATTCTCATAGAGTTCTGTACTATAGACCGTGAAACCAACTATAATATGATTCTCAGCCATCTTTGGATACATCACATGAAGGCGATCCCTTCCACATTATTTTAGGAAGTTAGATCCTGACATTTGGGGAAATTATTATTTACACAAGGTGACCCAAATCCATTTGACATTCAATTAACGAAACTTAAGAAGAAACCTAGGGTGCATACTGAGTTTGAGCTCCCTAAAAACTAATTAAAGAAACCTACAAGTTCAACCCAAAAAGAAAAAATAATTCCCACAACAAAGTTAGAAACTACCATATTGATTGAAGGAGTTCTTGTGGTCAAATATGAAACCACTATTGTTGAGACGGTATCGACGCAAACCACGACCAAGATTGTTGAGCTGTTAGAGAATGATTCACCCATTCTCCTTCAATTTGATTCTATGGGAATATGACATGCTCAGGGACTTGGCTCTCTACCCACAGATGTAATTTTCATGGTTGAAGTATCAGAGGTGAAGGAAGAAGATACAAAGAGTGATCAAGTGTTAATATTCACAAAAATTTTGGAATTTAAACTATGATGGAGCAAAATGCCATTTTGGCACTGGGGTAGGTGTGATCCTTACCTCTCCTGAGGGGAAGGTCATGCCTTTTGCTTTCAAGATAAATTTTGAGTGTAAAAACAATGGTGTAGAATATGAGACTCTCCTCGGTCTCATAGTAGCTAAGAGGATGGTCTTTTGTAACATTAGAGTGTTGGGTGATTCAAAACTAGTTGTTAACCAGGTTTCAGAGGTATACGAGACTAGGGATAAACATTTGCACCTCTATAAGACTGCAATAATTGAATTAAGTAAAGGTTTTGATTTCATTTCAATCGAGGTAATCCCATGTGAGAAAAACCTTCTTTCTGATTCAATAGATACTTCAGATTCCTATTTCTTTCCGAGAAGAGAGTTAGAAGACACCAATTTCACAGTTTCGGTTCACGTTGAACCCTTTTTTCACAAAATACAAACAAATCCAATCCTGGCATATGTTGAGGCTGAGAACAAACCTACTACCCTAGACTACATGGAAAATGAAGAGGCTATATTAGAATACCTTAATGATTATATAGATTTATATCCCATGCATCATAAGAGGGGCTTTTCTCTCATTCCTCACTCTTCGTCCTATTTCAGAGAACACACAATTGACCCTTCCTCATCGGAAGGACTTGAGATTTTTTAAATAGAAGAGGGAGGGGAGATAGAATTACCTCCATCCCCACCTGAGTTTAAAGAGGGTAACACATCTTGAATCAAAGGTACCATTGACATTAAAATTAGGACGGAGGAGGACCCAAAAATTTTGAAGTTAGGTTCTTCACTAACTCTTGAGGAAGTAGAAATACACATGAAGGTTCTCATAGAACATTTCACGGCCTTAAAATTTAGTTATAAAGAGATGACAAGAATTTATCCTCATGTTTTTGTTCACAACCTTGTGACCAACCTTGATGCTAAGCTCATCAAGAAAAATCTAGACTTATGAAACCAAAGGTGGTGCTAATGGTCAAAGAGGAAGTTAGGAAACTCTTGCAAGTGGGGTTTATTAAACATGTTGACTATTCAATGTGGGTATCCAATATCATCCCTATTCTAATAAAGAATGGAAAAATTCAAATTTGCATTGACATTCGGGATATCAAAAAAGTATGTCTCAAAGTTGACTTCCCACTACCATCCATTGATGTTATTATTGACTCAACAACTAGTTATGAGTTGTTGTCAGTTATGGATGGATTTTTTGGGTACAATTAAATTAGGATCTCCAAGGAAAATCAAGCAAAGATGAACTTTATTACTCCTTGGGGAACTTATTGTTACGCATTCATATTGTTCAGTCTCAAGAACGCTGGTACCACTTACCAATAGGAAATGAGTTACAGATTCCATGATCTTATTCAAAAAATTGTAGAATCCTATATTGACGACATTCTAGCTAAGGCCAAAAAGCACTGTGATCACCCTGAGGTGGTTCATATTATCCTCTCTTGTTTCATTGAGTATGGTGTTACACTAAATCCTAAATAATGCATGTTTGGTGTGACAGGAGGGAAGTTACTAAGGTACATAATCTCTTCATGAGGGATCGATGTAGATCCAAAAAAAATACAAGAAGTTTTGGAAATGACTCCACTAATAGAAGAGTCGGGCATTTAGTCCTTTCTAGGAAATCTCAGTGTAATCCAAAGGTTTATTCCTGATTTAACTTATGATATACATCCATAAAAATATGTTAAAGAAGGATTGCTGCGACATTTGGACAAATGAGTTTGATGAGGCATTTGAATTGGTCAAACAATTCCTTCTGTCGCCTCCCATGCTCATGCCTCCTAAATCAGACCACCCCCTCAGTTTATATTCTTAGGAAATATATGTCTCATTAGCCTGCATGCTAGTGTAAGAAGACGATGAAAATATTGAACGTGCAAGCTATTTCATCAGTCATATGCTACTAGACTATGAGACATGCTATATAAATACAGAAAAAGAGTGCCTCACTATAGTGTTTGTCACTAAATGGTTAAGATACTACATGCTTAGCCAAAAAATGTGAGTTATCATCAAGACAGATTGTCTACGGACATTCATAACTCATGGTTTTCTTTCCAATAAATTTGGATGCTTCATAACTCTAATGGGAGAGTTTAAGTTGATTTATGTGAAACAAAATTCCATCAAAGGAAAAATCATCGTCGATTGGATGGCAGAAAACCCATTGGATGGTGGAGAGTTAATGGACTTGAGATTCCCTGATGAGTACATTTATGATGTATAAATCATACCTCCAATTGTTACATGTCCATGGTATTTGGATATTATTAATTTTATTATGGACCACACATATCTTGAGGGAGTAACATCACAACAAAGAAGATGACTACGTGTCATATCCACCAAATATGTGATCATAGAATAAGTGCTCTATCATTGAGATTTCAATGGAATGCTACTAAGGTGTGTCGATGAAGAAGAGTTTTAAAAGATATTTTATGGAGCCCATAGTAGGGTTTGTGGAGGTAATTTTGGAGTAAATGCAACAATAAGAAAGATACACTAGATGAGCTATTTGTGTCCCACCCTAGAACATGACATGGTAGAGTATGTGTGTAAATTCTATAAGTGCCAAGAATTCTCTCACGAGATTGACATTCCTGCCCAAGCTCTACAACTAATCACAAAACCTTGGCCCTTCCCCACATGGGGTTTATATTTGATAGGTAATTTCTCTCCCTCATCTACTGAAAACCACAATTTAATAATTATGGCCACAAAGTATTTCACAAAATGGGTTAATGCCATGCCTCTTACTAGCATTTCAAGATTTATGATTAAAAAAATTCATCTTGAACTAGATCATCTATAGGTACGATGTATTGCAGGTCATTATCTCTGATAATGGCACATCAATTTAAAAATGAGGAGGTGTGAGAATTGTGTGAAAAAAATCATAGATAAATCATCACACAACCTTTCTGTACTACCCTTTGGGCCAATGGAAAGGCTAATGCATCAAATAATATGCTGAAATCTATCCTCCTAAAAAATATTAAGGAGAACAAGCACGATTGACATTTAAAGCTATTTCTGGCCTTATGGGCCTATAGGCCATCAATGAGAACCCCGATGGGGGAAACCCCATATTCCTTCAGTGTTTGGTTCAAAAGAAATTTTAACCACTTGAAGTTGAGATACCTAGCCTCTGGATATCATTACAAGGGATTTTACGAGAAGAAATACTATCATTAGGCATGACTCGTTGAGTTGGAAACTCTCGATGAAGCCTGACTTAGAGATAAAGTGCACCAAAAAAGGCTACGCTGACCGTATGTGCCCGACGTATAACAAGAAAGTATAAAAATGTGATATATATGTTGGATACTTGGTATTACTATTAGATAGACATATAAACAAGAAAAATGGTGAAGGAAGTTGAGGCCTAAGTGGTTGGGCCCATATCAATTCCTGGAGGACTAAAAAAATGGGGCGTATTGCCTTTGTACTCTAGAGGGCGAGGAATCTAGTGAATCCATCAATTTTCTTCACCTAAAATACTACTACGCATAGTTCATTTGCATTTCCATATGTACACTATTGCATCTTCATTGCATTTAATTTGTTAGAATCATTTCATAAAAAATTTGTAATTGAGGAACTTACCTTTCAAGAAAATTCCAAAAAAATTCTAAAAACATTGGCAAAACATCCAATCACATTTCTTCAAGTATCCATAATATTATCATCAACATTTCTGATCATCTCATCAATTCACCAAGAAAAGACACAATTTTACCATTAATCCTACCAAGGCATGCACACTTGGTTCTAATCAATAGTTTTGTTCCATCATAGGTGTCTTTTCCCATAGTTTGTTCTAGAAGCTTCTTGATATCACATCTTTCCTAGACAACCCCTTTGGTAGCAAAGACATTCTAATCATTTTACTCGGATCACTTGTTTGCCTATCTCAACCTTCGGGTGTTGATCCCTCACAACTTATTGGTTGCATGGGGTTGAGGCTAGGGGAAAAATCTCCCTTCCATAAAAAAAAATCAAAGTAAAATAAAAAAGAATATAAATTTAAAGTCAAAATCATTACAAAATTTTCATTTACACACTTCCTTGGCCCATAAACCTTCAGTGTTGATTTCTCATCTCTTATTAGTGGCATGAGGTTGGGAAAGGATGGAGGTTCCCTTTCTTGCCTATACCTTATCCTTGGCGATGAGCCCATTATTCCTACTGGTGGCATGTGGCAAAGTGTAGGGGGTCTCTGTACAAGAAATTTGTCAAGTTAAAATAAATTTATTTCAATAAAAAGTTGCTTTAAAATCTTAAATCCAAACAAAGTGAGTTAGATGTGTATATTCCCAAAAAGAGTTAAAGCATTAAAACAATATTTTTTCAATTAGGAGGCCATCTATGGGTCTAATTCTAGATAAAAATTACAATAGAAATGACATTCTAGACTATGTTGTAAAC
The DNA here is from genome assembly GCA_019776745.2 of Taxus chinensis. Taxonomy (NCBI): domain Eukaryota; kingdom Viridiplantae; phylum Streptophyta; class Pinopsida; order Cupressales; family Taxaceae; genus Taxus; species Taxus chinensis. The sequence goes on from CM034148.1 coordinate 793,790,840, forward strand.
TGTGTGTTCTTGTCAAGTTGTAGGTTTCAATTGGGTTCTTGTCAAAATCTTGTCTTTCTCTCACCATTTCCATCTATCAATCATAGAACACATGTCTATTCTGGATCTCAGTGATGAGCCCTCACATCTTATTGGTTGTGTTTGGTTAGAATTGGAGTGAGTTCATTTTATTATCAAATCATTCTCTCACATTTTACCAATGAAACAAGACAGTGCTAAATATTTGTTTAAAAAAACCAAAGTTTCAACATTGCATTCTGTCTACAATTTGCATCATATGAAAGCAAAAATAAATAAAAATCATTATGTTATCATTCATCATTCACTACATGCATTCTGAAAAGCATATAAAATCATAAATTCTAAACATCTAAGAGTACAAAATGTGAAGCAAACCATAAACGAAGTATACTCTAGTGCAAATGGTAATCGAACCAAAAAAAGACATTTATATATATCATAGTGTATCATATTTTGTGTATGATGCCATCACACACTAGGTGTGGTCAAAACATTCGCAATGAGCACAAAAATATAAAAAAACATAAATGCCTCACAAAATGGAAATGAAGCAATAAAATGCCAATGGCATATCAATCCCTGTGGGATCCCTGAGATGATGCTTGGATGCAAGAATGGACTCCTGTTATGGATCTAGTGTCATGAGTGCACTGAGTGGTGAGAGTGACCATGAGAATGAACACTAGCCATGGCCCTCACAATGTGAATGGATTTGCCTCTGTAATCTCTCATCCATCTCATACTCTGCAATATTTTTGTTCTAAGTAAGAAATATCTCCTCTAACTTCCAAAGAGGGTGGAAAAATGTAGGTGTGACACAACAACCTACAAAGGTTGTCCCACATCCTCCAATAGATCTTCTCTAGTCTTTCCCATATGGAGAAACAAGGTATTAATGTAAAATATAGAGAATAAGATCTCACCAGCCGTCAACAGTGGCTGCAAAAAAAGAAACAATGGTGAGTTAAAAAACAATAAAAAAAGAAGAAGAAAAATGTGTAGCTATTAACATTTCTAGATAAAAAGGTTGAGAAAAGAGTGTCTACATACTCAGATCTTTGGGAATCCATGTAGGATAAACAGGTGTAGCTAGTGGTGGTGGTGCTCCTGCAAGCACCTATTGTGCCTCACCCACTCCTAAAGCAACGTGATCCCCCATGAATGAATCCTCAATCCTCACCTCCCTCGCAAGGAAGTGGATCCTTAGAAACTAGAGTCACCTCATCCGCCTCCATATCCTCTCTCTTGGCCATGGATATCTCCTTAGTGACCCTCCACTCTAGTTCAATATCCTCCTCTTCTGTGTGATTCTCTTCACCTACCTCATCCTCAATCTCATCACTAGTCTCCTCCCATGTCCCTGTCTCAATATCAATATCCACATCAATGGGTACCTCTTACTCCTCCCCACTATGAGCGAGTGCGACATCAATATGAAGGAGGGGCAATGGGCATAGGTGCTTGTCAAACATGAGACAACCCATCTCACTGTAATAAGGACCCATGAAGTCACAAAATTCCAACCATGGTCTCCCCTAGGGTTACCTTGAGAATCCCTAATGATATTATTGTATATAATTACCATGGGAGGAAGCCACGTCAATATAGGGAAACCCAAACTGTTGAGGTACTCTATCAAATGGGTTGATATCCACCCTCCCTGATATGTTCACTAAATATCTAGTAGTATCACAATCATTCATAGTAGTCCCATCCTATCCCCATACTCTAGCCACATCTGAGTAGGGTGTAAAAATGAAATCAATTGTAGTTAAGGTGGCCACAGGCTGATGTGGTACTCTAAGAATTGATATACCAGTCCATCTGGCAGCCCTAGTAGACCTTGGGTCTTGCATCTTGACCTCCCCTCTGATAGGGGATAATCCTCTCATACACCCAATCTCATCACTAATGTGGGATGAATCATTGAATGTCCTTGTAACCTCACCATATAGTAATGAACCATTGGTATGTGGTCCCCAAAATATCTTCTCCCCAAGTTAAATTCCGCCCACACTGCTCAATCTGCATAACTATTGAGGCCCAACAATATAATAACTTTGTCCCCACCCTTATTTCCTATTAACCGTGAAGGAAAAATACCCATGATGGAATTATAGAAGAGTACAGATAGGAGAAAAGGAAATAGAGTAGAGCTACATACCCAACTTGGTGCCCGATGCCACCCCCATCATCTAGAATATAAGTGGCCTAATGCCTAACTCTCGGCTATATACTCTTGACAGTCTCAAGAAGTCAAACGTATCCCAAGTATAGGAAGTCCAAGTATCCTGTACACATCCTCAAGAGCAATGGTCCAATTTCCTCTAACAACTTGAATTCGTAAAGTGTTCCATTCTGTATCCCAATAAGAAAATATTTCACACAATATATGGCTAGCAGGTGGAATGTGTGGTACTCATGCGATCCTCTATATCCCTGATCGGTGGTAAATGTCTGTCTCATTCTGAGTTAACTGATCAAGGATACCTGGAAGGAAATCACATAGTCTCCCTTGACTCCAATGGATGTATAGATCCTTTTTGCATTCACCAAAACATAAAAAAATAGTGAGTCAGTAACATATTTCAATAGGAAAGCTCATCAAAAAAATTACAAAAGTGCTGGAAAAAGCATAGGTTTTCATACTTTGCTAATTAATAAAGTTAAAATAAAAATACCGGACACCTTTGTGGTTAAAATAATTTGGAAATTCTTTGAGATGGTTAAAAATTTAATGTGGTGGGTTGGTATGGATTCAGAACATGTCTATTTTTTCTCTCCTGATGATCTCCCACTGACAGAAAAGCCCCAACATTAAAGTGGTGTAGTTAGCTTGTAAAGACATCTCCACTATCTGGTTCCTTTCTAAAATAGAAGTACAACCTTGCTAATTCTGATTTGACTTCAATTTTAGCAATTTAGTCTTTTTTTTTCCTGATGTAATGCTACAAAAAACTAGGCCTTCAGCCACCTAGGCTTGGTGGAGAGATTGGTAATGGAATGTACACATCCCGTTGTTATAGTGCAGATCCTAGAGTTATTTACTTCTTGTTATATCCTACCTCTCCGAAATTAGATGATGGTCATTGCATTCCTCTCATGTCACCTGGTTAAATCATCCAACCACCTCTTTGATCTAAAGCTCAATTTCTTTGTTTGGTGTCTGATTTATCAGGGGCTTCCTCTAGGGGAAATATCAAGTCATATTGGCATCCCTAACCCTGTCTTTACCTGTTGTGGTTTTCCCAGAGTCCTTCAAACATGTATTTTGATTTTTCCCTCATAATCAACATGCTTGGAATTGGATTCACTCCCTCTTTTTGGCCATTTTTATCTTGATATTTTTGATTGGAAAGTTGCTTTGTTTTGTGACCATGCTGATTGGCCCTCTTATATTTCTCCCCTTTGGCATTTTTTTTCATTCTTTTTATTCTATTCCAACTATGGAAAGCTATAAATACTACCTTATTTCAGCATTTTTAACCCTTTCTATAGAGCTAAAGCATTTAAAAAAAAGGTGAAAATATTTTCTTCTGTTTTTATGCAGATCTAGGCACAAGCACAAAAAGGTGGTGTTATCATTTTTATCATCTCCAATAACTACTTGATCATTGGGGTAGTGCACCTTGTACCATGAGTCGAGTTCCTCTCGATGATGGTGATCGGTGCCCCCATCACCTTAACCACCTCCCATATTCTGTGGATGATCCCGCTGTCACTCCAAAATCACCTAACCATCTCTATTGTTAGCTCTCCTAAGGCCCTCTTTCTTCTGTGTGGAAAGGAGGTGGCTGGATCTTCCAATTGGAGCGTACCACCTAGTAGGGCTTCCCTGTTTGGTGGCTCACCACACCCCATGGGTGGTGAATAATGGTTCTAATGAGTGTTTAGATGCTCGACTAGGATGGTTGGCTGCTTAAATCTGTGATTCATACTAGCCACGCTATCTCATCTTTTTTTCACTACGGGATGATCAACCTCCTCCTTTTGGGTGTCATGGCTCCTCGTGCCTAATTATGCTATGTTATGATATAGTTTTTGGTGCCTTCTCTTTACATGTTGGCCGTTATTTGTAGCCCTAAGTGCCATGCCTTTTATCGCCATCGTGGCCTATGTTTTGTCTGGCCACATGACATCTTCTCTCTTTTTTGAGGCTGTGAACACTATCATCTGCCCCCTTACTATGTAACACTTTGTATTATTTTTTCTATAATTTAATATAAAGGTGGTTCTAATAGAAAAAACGTTACAAAATAACATAAAATCCAAAAGAATTACCTTAACTTGGTTTAAATTAGCTTGATGACTTGACAATTACAAGACCGCCACCCTATGCAGAGTAGTGGTTTTGTGACCACCCTGCCATCTTAGGGTGGTGGTCTTGTAACTGCCACCCTGAGAAGGTGGTGGTCCTATAACCACTACCACTGCGAAGGGTGACAGTCCTATCCAAAATCGAAGAGCCATCTTATTTAACCCAAAAAACTTGAAAAATTACAAAAAATAGCTCATTTTTTGTCAAAATAAAAGGCTAACCCAAATACATTACCCCAGGGATCCTTTTAAAATAATAAATTTCAAAAATACCCCCCAAGTGAATATTTTCAACATTTCACATCTTTAGGTTTCAAATAAACAATTGTAAAATACTAACATTTGATCGCACCGTTGGATCTCTCGGTCTCGGGGCCATGATCACCTTGTCAATATGATAATTTTTGACTATACTCTCATTTGAAATGATCACCATGGGAATAGAGCTCAAAAATCACAAATATGATATGTGTAAAATGAATTTGAAAATGAGTTGTTTTGATATATATATATATATATATTCTTTGTTTTAACTTCGTTTTTGATTGTATGTTCCCATAGGGCTAGAGCATTGGCGCAGGTATATATTCCTATCCCCATAAAAATTATAAGTCCTCATGTCATTTTGATTTAGTGTTTATTTTTTAGTATCATATCTATCTGAACTTGAGTCTTCCTTTCGTCTTGCAGGTAACAGGAGCTTGGATGGCGATATTTTCAACACATCTGCATGTCAGGTATAGCTTATAACTCCCCCATTTCGGGAATGACATACTTTAAACTCTACGTTTTACACCTCTTCATGGTTAAAAACACTTCTCTAAGGTGGAAATTATGCATACACCCAAAATTACACATGGTACTTTGTCAAAAAAAAGGTATAAAAGGTCCCCAATGATGATTCATGTCTTTGTTCAAAGGTGTTCGAGCTCCTAAACGTCTATACAACTTATATTTGTAGCCCAGTTTTTCCTTACTTAGCCATTCCCTTGATTTTATGTAGCTTCTTGCTATGTTTTTTCCTTAGTTTTGACCATTAGTTATAAAATCACCACCCTACCTAGGAGGTGGTCTTGTAACCACCGCCTAGATAGGGCGGTGGTTTTGTAACCGCCACCCTGCGCAGGGTGGTGGTCATTGTGAAATTTCCAGAACCTTCCAATCTGATTTGAATAAAATTTTCACCCTCCCTCCCAATTTGACCAGGTGAATTTAGAACCACTAAGATTCAGATCAATTAGTGCATTCCATCTTTAAAAATCTTCTTCACAAGTACTCCATAATTAAAGTGTAAACATTAACCCCTCCTTTCTTCTGTAGAAGGTGTAAGGGGTGTTGTATTGAAGTCTCCTCCTATTTATCCAGTTCAGATCACTAAAAATTCTTTTGATATCAATTTTTGTGTATTTCTTACATAGCACTCTTCTACCATTATAGTATTGGGAGCGTAGATAACTAGAGAGAATAAATTCTTTTCTAGATCTAACCATCTGTAAAATAAATGGCTATATGGTGTTAAATATTGATGAGGGGGAAGCCTTCTATGCTATTATTTTGCCACATACACAACAACCCACCATAGGCTCCAACCGAATATTGACAATGAAAACCTGCTTCTTTCGAGAAATAAGACTGAAATTATTTCATCCTATCCTCATTCATTTTAGTCTCTTATAACATTATCTACATCAGGTTTCTCCTTATCTTTGAAATCAGATTAAATCCTATGCTTATTGGACTGATTTAAGTCCCTTATATTCCAAGATTAAAAAAATCATTTAGAATGGGAGGGTTTTTTACCAATCAACAATGGTTTTTGGTGACCTTCCATAATGTCTTTCCTTGTCGCTCTATCCCTTTTTTCCTTATCAAAATGTCTTTCTAGGGATGCTCTATTAGCTCCTACATCCACCTTTAATCCACAGTTTGATCTGGTTCTCGGTGTTTGATTCTGTTTTGGAGATGGCATAGGCATAGTCTTTGGAACATGAGGATCTGAGCATACCTTAACTAGACTCTCTTTTACGACTTCCTTGACCTCCTTACTTTCATCTAGATTTTCCTTTAGCACATTATCATAAACCTCCTAGGAACATTGGACATCCTCCTCCACTGTTGAAATTTCCTCCAAATTGACATCTAACATTTTGATCATGTTTCTTACTAACAATGATTCTTCTAGTCTCTGGGTAAAAAAACTTTTGACCATCCAGAGATTCCGTAAGTATAGATCCAATAATAATATCTTCCTGAAAATATTCAAAAACCATTTTATCTTCGTCCTGATCAGGATCTTGGAGCACTTCCATCTTTTGTTCCTTATCTTGGACCTCTCCAACAACAATATCTTCAGGAATATGAACTTCACTATTTTGAGCCTTGAACTCCACATGCTTATTTATTTGTCTCCATCTAGGTTATATTCTTATGTAAAACTATTAGCAATGACTAAAATTTAATTTTTATAAAAAATTGATTTTAGCTTATGGATAATAATGCTTTCTTGATTTAAATCTTGAATGTTGGAGGTTGTAGAAAATATGCACATTCTGGTATAAACCTATTCCAGATAAATGAAATGGGTTTTGGTATTATAAGCTAACAATCATTATTTTATGATTTACTATGATTTGATATTATATATAATTAAAATTGAGTATATATGAGGTATTTAGAGTTATTATAAAATTGCAAGATCTTATATTTGTTAACTTAATTGGTTTAATCCCATTTGATAATTTGAAAATTTCTTTCAGTAGTTAGGTCAAACCTTGAATGTCATTATCATTATATAATGTTTATGACAATAGAAAATTAGTGAGTTGACTCATGTTCCTCTCTTCAAGGAACTGACCCATGTATTTTCTCTCTCCTAGTTGATGTACATGTAAATAGAAGAAGCTAATAGAAGTGATTACTTCTGACCTGATTTTAATGCTTTTGTTGACTACGACTTTACAGTCATATGTAAAATAGGATCATTTTGTATAAGTATCTTGTTTGTTTTAAATGATTTTACAAAGACACCCTAATTGCAAGGATGGGCATATGACCTTCCATGTATAATCCTAATTATCTACTTTTGTTGACTTATAATGATGAAATTTGGTTTTATAAATTTGTGTGATTTTGTTTTAATAAATAAATGAATAGCTTATTTAATCCACCTTGGTATATATGAGTAAATAGTATCTATGACCTTATTATAATGGATATGTCTTCATACAAATTTTGCTGATATATTAATTAAATAAGTGGTTAAAATACCTTTATATGATTTATTAATTCATTTCTTAATTTGAATCCCTTATGTAACTAGTCACATGATTAAGTTAGAATAGTAGAAAGAACGTCATTAAACATGATGATTATCATGGATATAATAATAATGATCATTATTGAGCTTTATGAAATACAATGTATATTGATCATAAGTTCAATAATACAAATATTCTATACTTCATAATATTAGGATATTGTAATAGTGAATTTGATTAATTAACTCTTAGTTGAGAAATACGTAAAATTATTACTCTAATTCGTTATTTCCTCAAGAAATAATAAGTTAACAATCATAAGTAGATGATATTATCATTTATGTTAAATAGGATAGCTTTTAGTAAACTTAGAAAACTCTTGACTTGGACAACTCCAGAATTATAAAAAGATGGCTTTACATACAGGGTAAATAATAGTTTACTCTATAATACAAATAATTTTTAAAGGATGTTAGAAACCTGTTGGTGAAATAGTTTTTCCAGGTGGGAAAATTATGGGATTTTACTAAGCTTTAGGAATATATCCCTATGCTTTAATGGGGAATCTCCATTTAATTAAAATGAGAAAACCTATATACATCACTCTAATTGAAGTGATGGCCTTAGGCGACTTAGGGAATGGCACACAGGAATAATTCCCTATATCTGTAGAAAGTGCTTGTGTGGAACACAAGGGATGAATTTTGAGGAGAGAAAGGTGAGAAATTATGAGAATGGATTTTATATTGCAGATAGAACATGTCAATTTTTTCAAGATAACATCAATAGTAGTTCCATGTATTAAGTGAGAACAAACTATGGAAAGAGAAGGGGATCCAAGATACGACCAACACAAATTTTTCATACATGATATTGCACAATTATAATTTCTCATAGTATGAAGATTGATATGGAGACACAGTTTTATAAAAGGAATAGAAGAACTTGATCACTTATTCCTAGAGAGAATATGGGAGATACTAAACAATAATAACCTTGTTTACATGAGGGGCCCATCTCCTTTTATAGTCTTACAATCCAACTCTTCGTCTATCTCCCACATGCCTCTTCACGTCTTCATTCAACTTGTGACTAGGATTTTATTCCTATGACATGTAAAGCCCACTAATGAAGGTGTAATCTTATATTTTCTTAGGGATTTAAATTCTGATATTTCTCTGATGATTCCTTGATAAGCCCCCTTTTTATTAAGTCAATAGGGGGGATTCCTTACAATTACCTGAGGAGAAAGAATGAGAAAGGAGAATAAGGAATGCTCCAAAGCATGGATGAATATGCCTCCTTCCTCAATGAAAATATGCTCCAAAGAGGATGAAGATGACATATTGACCCATGACGACCCTCCACTATGATGCACTTATGAAGACTCTGATAAATACCTTTCAAAACTTTTCTCCTTTGAAAAATCTTCCAATGGTGAACCTCTATAATCTACTTAAACAGCTTAAGAGAAGGGATTGGTTAGCACTTGAGAAGTATGCCACTGAGAACATTAGAGACTGAATCCTCTCATTGATAAAATCCTTCTTATCCTTAATATTAATAGACCACATTTGTGTGATTAATCATTCACATGGGACTATAAATTAATGCATTCTTTCTCACACAAGGACAATCCCAAACTTTTGTTACCTTTCAGAGCATCAATGATCCTAACACAGACATCAGACATCAAAATCCATTGGTTTCAGCAAAACAATATGGCACATGAATATGATTGGTGTTTTCCAAGAGATAATTTAACATAAGAATAACCAAAATAAATTACATGTACTAATTAAATGTATTCCATGAGTGAATTCTAAATGGCCTTGATGGTGACAAACAAGTGGGATATTTCTCATTTTGACACTTAGCAACAAGGAGCTCACCACACTGGGGCATGCAATAATTTTCTTGAAATTTGAGAGTTGAAGACCTTGTGAGTTATGGAACCATCCCCTATGAAGGTGATTAAAAAATATAGAATATATATATTGCACTAAATCTTAAATATTTACTAGCGTAGATATCAAATATGCAATAAAAATATCCTATTTGACATAATAAACTAAGAGAATAAATTTGAAACCCTAGTTATAAGAGATATAGTAAGATAATTTTTTTATTCATGATAATTTTGAAGTTGTTCCAAGTCAGAAGAGTGATGAAACAAAAAAGTATGGTGTCGTAGCCGAGCCTAAAAAATTGTATGAATCATTCTAAATATCATTGAGTAGATGAAAAGGAAAAGTGTGAACATTTCACTATGGGAGTCATTGGTCATTCCAGGGCAAGAGGGATCTATTACAGAGTGCCATGTAGAATTGGTCAAGTTCAAATCGACCCCCTAACTAGCAAGAGAGAGTACTTGCCAATACAGTTCAACCTGAGAAGAACCCATGGAGAACAACAAGGTAAGAACTTGAGACCTCCTCCATTCTATGTCTCATTAATTATTGGGGACAAATTAGTGCAAAATTGTATGATTGTTTCTAGGGCTAGTAGTTCTGTGATTCCCAAACAAATAGCTTATATGTTGGGTCTCCAATATGAGGTTATCTCTAGAGGAGTAGTTCAATTAGATGGGACAACAGTGACCACTGTGGGAATCATCAAGGATCTGAGTCTCACTCTACATGTTTGCCCTAATGTAACTATCTTGCAAAATGTGTCCATCATATATTTTCCACCACATTTTGCTTTGTGTCTGTCTAGGGACTTCACTGCCAAAATTGGAGTCTACCTATCTGTTGATTGGTCACATATTCTCTTTAGGACAAGGTATGGGGTAAAGGCCACAATATGATCTGAACCTATTGCAGAATATCATATTGAATCCTATGTGCCTAGCCCAATCAATGCTAACTGCTCATCTTTTGATCAAGAAGACCTCCTAAGCACTAATGAAATAGATACCAAGTTGGGATGTATCCCTGATTTGACTCTAGATGAGTGGGCCAATAAAAACATCCTTTTGACCCCTACAAGGAGATGGAAGAATCTGAATTGGGTGTCTACCATCTACATGAAGAGAATCACCCTCTTCCTGACCTAATTAATCCAGAGCATAAAGATGACAATGAAGTATCGAAATTGTTATTTGATGGCTCAAGGAGAAGACAAGGAGCTGGATGAGGAGCTATGATTGTGTCTCCCAAAGGTATGAGATATTATTCAGCCTTTAGATTCTAGTTTGCTTGTTCAAATATACTGTTGAATATGAGGCTTTAGTCCAAGGTCTTCATTAGGTAAGAAAGCTAGGAATCAAGAACTTGTAAGTGTTTGGTGACAGTGAACTAGTTGCCAATCAAGTCAGAGGACTAAATGCTGTAAAAAATGACCCGCTCAAGAACTATAAGAGTAGGGTATGGGATCTCATGGAAGATTTCAAAGCTTTCAACATTTTGTCCATACCTAGGAAAGAGAATGAAGCTACTGATATACTTGTAGCAGTTGGAGCAACATTTGATGTGGTGGAAAACATCAAAATGAGACAAAGAACAACCACATATCCATGTGGTTGTGAGGCTAAAAGAGCCAGATAATAATACATGCTGGTAGGTGTTTGAGAATGATCAACAGATCATTAATTTTCTACAAGAAGAAGTTGAATTCTCAGCCCATAATCAGAATAGACTAGAGCACCAGTACGGGAATCAGATAGTACAACTACATACAAACAAGCTTCCAAAGTCTTAGTGACACTGGAATCCATTTTCAATCCTAAAGATCAGTTCATAAAGGAGAAGGCTAACATGCAGATCAAAGGAGAAGATTCAGAGTCAATCCGAGTTGGAGAAGATAAAACACTTCAAATTGGCAAGTGGCCACAAGAAAGGAAAGGTATGAATTCATACAACTTTTCCAAGAATTTCCTGATATGTTTTCTTGGAGTTATGAAGACCTAAGGGGGTTCAATTCAAAACTATCACAACACACAATTTAATTGGATCCAACTTGCTCAGCCCATCAGGCAGAAGCAGAGACTAGTAAACCCACATATTGAGCCTCTGATGAAGAAGGACCTGAACAAGATGATAGAGGCAAGTATTATATTCCCAATCAAGCATTCAAGTTGGGTTGCAAACCTCGTCCCGGTCAAGAAGAAAAATTTAGAAATCAGGATGTGTGTTGACTTCAAGGATTTGAACAGAGCCTCCCTCAAAGATCACTACCCACTCCCTTCAATGGAGCAGATATTGCAAGTGGTGTCTTGGGTCAGAGAGATTCTCTCTCTTAGATGGCTACTCGAGATACAATCAGATCATGGTGAAACAAAATGATCAATTCAAAACTACTTTCACCACCAAATGGGACACCTATGCATACAAAAAAATGCTATTTGGACTATCTAATGTTGAGTGTTACTTTCCAAAGAGCCATGGATATGGACATTCAAAGGGATAATCAAAAAAATAGTGTTGATCTATCTAGATGACATCACAGTGTTTTCCAAGAACACAACAGACCACCTTTTTCATCTAAGGCAAATGTTTCAAAGATGCAGAAGATTTGGGGTATCTTTGAACCCTAAAAAATGCATAATCTCTACCCATGAGGGTAGGATTTAGGACATATTGTGTCTAAGGAGGGTTTGGAAATTGACCTAGAGAGAGTTGAAGCAATAAAAGCACTGCCATTGCCAAGCCACAAGAAGGCTCTTCAAAGTTTCTTGGGGAGAATAAACTTTGTTTGAAGGTTTGTCCCAAACTTTTTTGTTCTGGTTAAGCCAATAACACTGATGTTGAATAAGATCTTAGCATTCAGATGGACATCTAAAGGAAAGGAAAGCTTTGAAGCTATCAAAGAATCTATATCACAAGCCCCAACTCTTGTAAATCTAGATTTTTCCAAGGACTTCATATTGTATGCCTTTGGTGGCAGTGACACTATCTCTACAATCTTAGTCCAACAGAACAAAGAAAGTTCAGAATAGCCAATTCCTTTCTTCAGTAAAAGTCTGGAAGACTATGAGGTGAGGTATTCCTTTATTGAGAGGTAAGTCCTAGCAGTGATCAGAGGACTGAAGAAGTTTAAAAATTTGGTTTCAAGCAACACAATACAACTATTGGTCTCCCATGCAAGAGTCAAAGAATTCCTTCTGAACAAGGAACTAAATGAGAAATGTGTAGGATGGATCACTCGTGTCAAGGAATATGACATTGATATCAAGGTCACCAAGTTGGTCCATGGGAAGGGGCTTGTGTGAGCAACTAGCCTTTGATCTGCAAGATGAAACAAATAGTGAGAAGGAGGTTGTTCTTATTCTACAAGATGATCAAAAAGAAGGAGAGATGATGTATGAATTCCTTCAAACAGGCCTTGTCCTCATGGGATGACTACATAAAAAAGAAGGCATTTCAGGCTACAGGCCATCCCATATGTTCTTATTGATGGTGTCTTGTTCAAAATAGACATCAATGGCATTCTACTAGAGATGCATTGGGACAAATCAGGTGGAAAAGGTCCTACAAGAATTCAATGTTGAAGTAGCTAGAGGCCATTTTTCTCCAAGAGCGACAACACTCAAAATCATGAAAATAGGTTATTACTGGCCCAGATTATTTAGTGACTATTTCACATGGATCAAAAGGTGCAAGAGTTGTGCATTCTTCAAAGGCAAAGAGAGGTTAGCAGCACTTCCATTTCACCCAATCTCAGTCAACCAACCTTTCATGAAATGGGGATTGGACTTCATTGGAGTCATCAATCCAAACTCAATCCAATGTCACAAATGGATCCTGACAGTGACAATTATTTTTACTAAATGGACCGAGGCAGTAGCATTCAAGGAAGCAAATGAGTCTAGTATCCTGGATTTTTTATGAAGGGATAGTGACCAAATGTATCAAGGCAGTGTCACTCAAGGAAGCAAATGAGTCTAGTATCCTAGATTTATATGAAGGGATAGTGACAAGATTTGAAGTACCATCCATTATCATCTCAGATAAAAGCATTATCATTTATAGGTTCCAAAATCATAGGATGGGCTGTCAAGAATGGGACTTATTTGAGCACTTCATCAAACTATTACCCTCAGGGTAATGGCTAGGATGAGTCCACAAACAAGAACCTACTAAAGATCATCAGAGAGAACTCTTGATGAGAATCAGAGGACTGGCACACAAAGCTCAAAATGGCCTTATGGGCTGATAGAATAACACCCAAGAGATCCACATGCAGCTCTCCATTCAAGTTTGTCTATGGGAAAGAGGCAGTGTTTCCTATATCACTTGAGTTACTTGCATTAGAGCTTGTGAAGCAACTAGAGATGTTTGAATTTGGACCGATGGAGGTTAGGTACATGGAGCTAATAGAATTATAAGAAACCAGAGAGAATTATCTCCAAGAATTGGAGAATAATTAGGCTTCAATAAAAAATGCTTTGATAAGAAAGAAAAAGAAAGGACTTTCTAGGAAGGAGACCTAGTTTTGAAGTGGGATGTAGATCGAGTAAAACTAGGGAGACATTCTAAGTTTGATGCCATCTGGAGTGGGCCTTATATGATAACAAGATGCAAAATTAGTAATGATTTCCAATTGTCCACATTGGAGGGTGAAGAGTTGTAGATTCCAGTGAATGGGATCTATCTTAAGCATTTCTACTAAAAGGGAAGTCTCACCATGTACATATTAGTTTAGTTTCTCTTTCCTCTAAGTGATTCTACACATTGTCTTGTTATAGTATAGACTGATTTTATCCTAAGTGCTTTGAATGCTCTGCATGTTCCACTTGGAGCATGTATGATTTCAAATTTTTGTATATAGTGTGGTGTTGTTTTGTGGCTCTTGTGCACTCCATTCAGAGAGACAGATGAATCCTTGGGTTAAAACAATTTCCTACTCTCAGAAACCTTCATTTCAAGATTTCCTAGGAAAATTAGGAGTGTAAGCAGTTGGGCTCATGAATCAAAGGAAAAATTAATACCAGACCATCTTCCTCAACTCCATGCCTAATGAATATGACAAGGCAATTGGTATTTTCATCTAGTAGGCTGATACCCCTGTGAGTCGCCAAATTGTTATCCATATTTCACCTCGTGCCAAATATTGGATCAACCACAACTCCACCCAAGGAAAAATTCAACATTTGGGCGTGAGTCAAAGCCAAGAAGGGAATTGGAGGAAATGGAAAAATATAAATTACAGATCCGTAGTCCTAATTTTTGTTCTAATCTAGCTGCCACGTGTTCGATATCAACAGGGGACCCATTTTCAAGCTATTTTCCTACCCTCCTATACGGACCTGATACAAACTTTGAAGGGGCATATCTTTTGACTCAAGGCTTGAAATATTGCAAATCTGATGCCATTAGAAATATCTCAGCCTCACCCATGCCATGGAGGTCTGAAACTTTAATTTTGAGTAATTTAGGTGAAGGAAATTAGAGGAAACATCTTCAGGCTTTCAATGCAGGATATTCTTGCCTCAACAACCAGATCAGATTTGATCTGTTTTGTCGTTTCCTCTTCCTCCAAGGTGCTGAACCAAGGATCGATGCAGTAAAGATGGATTTGGGGGCAGATTTTATCATAAGCATCAATAGTAGTGGTTGAGTTTTGACTTACTTTTCTCGCTTCTCTCTCTCCTTCTTCTTTCAGGTTGAGTCTATAAATACGGGGGCATGATTCATTGTAAAGGGTTGGACATTCTTTATTTTACAGGCTCCTTTCTCCGTTTAGCTAAGGTATTTGTGGGGTTGAGGCCTTCCATCAAAAATTTCATTACCTTTCTTCCTCTTGGCTACTTTGTAATGGACTGTATCAATCTACAGAGCAATAAAACACGTCTTTGATCAATTTTAGATCCTTTCTTGTCTCTTTTGCTTTCATCTGGTCTCCCATTATATATCTGGCTATCTATGCTTGTTTATTGTATGCATTTTGTTGGTTTGTGTCTATTAGCAAAATAAGTGTTCATCATTTCTTTGGTGCATCACCTCGTAGTTTAGATTTGTTTTAATTTTTGTATTCCTTCTATTCCCGTCTCCTTGGTAACGTTTTGATTAGGATTAAGAAAAACTCCTTTGCAAGTTTCTACGTATGCACCTAAACAGAGGAATAAGGAGCCAAATTTCAATCTAGAGAGCTTTCCCATTTTTGCAAGGTCCCACACCTTGGGGAAATTTCAATGTTACGCAATCACACCAAATGACTCTGCCTTAGAAAAGAAGACCTGTAGAACTCATTTGGGGGTGCTGTGATTTTACGTTAACAACGTGCTAAATATCAAAGCTGATAAATCTTATGATTACTGAAATGCCCCTGGAAATAGAGTCTAGATATTATGCATGACCATAGAAGGAACACGACTAGAGATACTTTATGGTTGTGATCCTATGGTCCCAAAACTGAATGGGACCAAAGGCCAATTGGACATAGAAACTGGATTACGAGCATCGGTCTTTAGATCATACTCACTTTCACTTGATATCATTAGCCAACTAAATTTTCTAAATGATGAAGCTCACCGAGCCCTCATTTTTTGGACTGAACCTACTAACCGACCATAGGGTTAATGAAACCACGTTTCTCTCGCTTATTCCATGACCTTTCCTGGAAATATTTTTTAGGCCCCTGTAGGTTTTCCACACATTCCAAAAATAAGTAGAAAGAATTTCCACGGAGCTTGATATCAACTGGAGTCTCCGTGTACCCATTTGTTCTAATCCATCCATCAAAATAGTCCAAGTTAGAAGGGCCTTTATTACCCTTAATGAGAAGATCCCATTGTTGCACGTTGAGGAAATTGTTTTGTCTCAATAGCCTGTTCTTCTCATTTTTGCACACTTTCTTCCACATACCTACATTCATTACATTCATCCATCCATTCTTTCCACATCATCTACCCTGAGGGGTCAAGTGTAGTTGTAGGTCGTGTGTCGATTTTCATCTGTATAACACCCTTTGTATTGCCCAAGATACTTGAATCAGGAGGAAGTAAATTATAGGTACTAGATGGCACCATGTTTCCTATTTATTTTAATGGGAGTAGCTAAAGCCCTAATATGAATAAGATTCTTTGTGTTTGTAATAAGGAAATATTGCCACTTAGATTATATTTCCCTTCATGTTTTATTTTTTCTTTCTTGTTTTGTTGTAATAAGTTCTATTATGCGAAAGAATCTGATTACTATTTATGGAGATGAGGCACAGAGGATTGCACATATTTTTAGTGTGGGGTGAACTAGGTGTAAGGGTGTAAAAACACGGTCATATAATATTGGGACTTATGGTGAATTTGGTGTAGATGTGCATGATGGTATAAAGGAAAAAAATGTTTGTTAAGGGTGTGTAAAAGAAAAATAAAAAGGTGTTGGTGTTAGGAAATCTATAGTTAGTGCTCCACATATATGTGTGTTTAAATAATAATTACGAGAGTAATTATTATCATCTTAAGTTGTGGTAGTAAATATGTCAGTAAATAATAATTACATTGGTAATTATTATGTAAATGATAAGTTAGTGAATATTTGTTATAAGTTATTATATTAAACAACTATAACAAATATTGTTGTATGATTTTAACCACTCACATGTATAGAGTTTGGGAGAGATATTTGTGGAGGTGTAGTTATACCTACATCCTATAATATAGGAATTATATTCATATATATATGTAAGTATTGCAATATGTAAATTTATTATGAGAACAAATTACTATGATTTAATTATAAACATTTTTTTGGGTTTGATCTCTGCAACTCTGACCCATCCTCAAGATTTGGTATCAGAGCAGCGTTCTAATCCTCTCTCAGTGATGGTTTTTTGAGTGTAACTAAGGGAGCAATGTTGTACTTTCTCCTGTGTATGCATTTTCTATTCAATGATTTTAGAATAGTTTTGTTTCCCGCACTTTGTCTCGTCTATATTGGCCATATATTTAGTGTTGTGCATTCATATCTCTAGTAGTCAAAGAAGCATTTGGCCACGTATAACTTCTTACAGCTGTAAAAAAAAAGAAAGCTTTATTTTTTAGCTGGTTTAGGCGTCAAACTCAGTCAAGAAAAAATTTCATATCATGAAATGAAATAAAACAAAATGAGTACCATTGCAAAGCTTTAGAAATAAGATTTTCGACGCATTAAATGGTTTTCAAATAGGAGTTCTGGTTCTCAAGTTATGAACAAATCATTATTGGTCACTTCAAAAATCAGCCATGAGTTTCTTGCCTTCCCACAACCATTTCTGATTGGATAATTATTTTATAGTTTTGCAAAACTATAGTTTGAATTTTTATTTTATTTTTCTATAGTTTTTGCTTAAATAATTGCAAATTGAGGGAAAATAATACATTTTTGGCCAAATTAATACTTTTTTGGTGCCAATTCTTGAGGTTATAAATATTTTTGGAATCTACATTTCCTCTCAGTTCCAACGAGTGGTCACACAGTAAATTTTCTCTCCATCTTGAGCAAATTTTTAATCGTTGAGCCAATTTTAATTAAAATGGGTCTTTTTACGGGAAATTGAAACCTTAATAACTTTTGCACGGTAACTCAAAATAGAGTGCTGATTTTTACAAAAGTGGTTGTTTTTTCATCCCCGTCACATTGGTTTCAATTTCATTGAAAAATTCCAAGTTCAAAAAATACCCTCTTTTTTGTACCCTTTTTGAGCCTTATTGAGTAATAAATGTCAAACATAAAAAATATTAAAGGACGCATTATTGCTAGAATGCGACATCCAATTCGTGGGGGGTTCTTCTTAATCTCTACGATCAAGTCTAGCTAGCCTAGCAGTGTGACATTGGAGGACAGAGGCATTGGAGGCTGGAGGTCATTCAACGACCTCTCGTCAGTCACCAATGACGAGGCCGCATATCAGCTTTGGTGACATGTTTGTGTGCAATTTGATTTTAGTGCTTCCAGTGTGGTACAGTTTGTAGTTTTCAATAAGTGTAAATTTCACATTGAGGGGGGGAACATGATCTAATGTTCCATTTCCATTAAGTCAGTGTCTTCTATGTATGTATGAGAAATAAATTTCAACAGAATTTCCTATGTTATTCCCTGCAGTGAGATGTGATGAGGGTTGATAATAGTACTTGGCATATCATGATGTGGTTGTAGGTAAACCACTTGAAAAACTTCATTTGTGGTTTGTGGTAAACCAATAGCAAAACCACCATTCTTGGCTGTTGGTTATCCATTCACAAAACCATCATTTTGTGGTTTGTGGTAAACCAATTGCAAAACCACCATTTTTAGTTTTTGGTAAACCGTTTGCAAAATCATCCTTGAGGTTTGTGATCATCCTTTGAAAATCACCAGATCATGAGCAGGTGCAAGTATAAGGTAGGTTTTCCCCATGTTCGCACTAAGGGGGGAATGTTAGGAAATCCATAGTTGGTGCTCCACATATATGTGTGTTTAAATAATAATTACGAGAGTAATTATTATCATCTTAATTTGTGGTAGTAAATATGTTAGTAAATAATAATTACATTGGTAATTATTATGTAAATGGTAAGTTAGTGAATATTTGTTATAAGTTGTTATATTAAACAACTATAAAAAAAATTGTTGTATGAGTTTAACCATTCACGTGTATAGAGTTTGGGAGAGATATTCATGGAGGTGTAGTTATACCTACATCCTAAAATATAGGAATTATATTCCTATATATATGTAAGTATTGCAATATGTAAATGTATTATGAGAACAAATTATTATGATTTGATTATTAGCATTTTTTTGGGTTTGATCTCTATAACTCTGACCCATCCTCAAGATTTGGTATCAGAGCAGCGTTCTAATCCTCTCTCAGTGATGGTTTTTTGAGTGTAACTAAGGGAGCAATGTTGTACTTTCTCCTGTGTATGCATTTTCTATTCAATGATTTTAGAATAGTTTTGTTTCCCGCACTTTGTCTCGTCTATATTGGCCATATATTTAGTGTTGTGCATTCATATCTCTAGTAGTCAAAGAAGCATTTGGCCACGTATAACTTCTTACAGCTGTAAAAAAAAGAAAGCTTTATTTTTTAGCTGGTTTAGGCGTCAAACTCAGTCAAGAAAAAATTTCATATCATGAAATGAAATAAAACAAAATGAGTACCATTGCAAAGCTTTAGAAATAAGATTTTCGACGCATTAAATGGTTTTCAAATAGGA
This sequence comes from Taxus chinensis, assembly GCA_019776745.2. Lineage (NCBI taxonomy): Eukaryota > Viridiplantae > Streptophyta > Pinopsida > Cupressales > Taxaceae > Taxus > Taxus chinensis. The sequence continues at coordinate 793,810,553 of CM034148.1, forward strand.
GTTCTGGTTCTCAAGTTATGAACAAATCATTATTGGTCACTTCAAAAATCAGCCATGAGTTTCTTGCCTTCCCACAACCATTTCTGATTGGATAATTATTTTATAGTTTTGCAAAACTATAGTTTGAATTTTTATTTTATTTTTCTATAGTTTTTGCTTAAATAATTGCAAATTGAGGGAAAATAATACATTTTTGGCCAAATTAATACTTTTTTGGTGCCAATTCTTGAGGTTATAAATATTTTTGGAATCTACATTTCCTCTCAGTTCCAACGAGTGGTCACACAGTAAATTTTCTCTCCATCTTGAGCAAATTTTTAATCGTTGAGCCAATTTTAATTAAAATGGGTCTTTTTACGGGAAATTGAAACCTTAATAACTTTTGCACGGTAACTCAAAATAGAGTGCTGATTTTTACAAAAGTGGTTGTTTTTTCATCCCCGTCACATTGGTTTCAATTTCATTGAAAAATTCCAAGTTCAAAAAATACCCTCTTTTTTGTACCCTTTTTGAGCCTTATTGAGTAATAAATGTCAAACATAAAAAATATTAAAGGACGCATTATTGCTAGAATGCGACATCCAATTCGTGGGGGGTTCTTCTTAATCTCTACGATCAAGTCTAGCTAGCCTAGCAGTGTGACATTGGAGGACAGAGGCATTGGAGGCTGGAGGTCATTCAACGACCTCTCGTCAGTCACCAATGACGAGGCCGCATATCAGCTTTGGTGACATGTTTGTGTGCAATTTGATTTTAGTGCTTCCAGTGTGGTACAGTTTGTAGTTTTCAATAAGTGTAAATTTCACATTGAGGGGGGGAACATGATCTAATGTTCCATTTCCATTCTACACCAGATCAACTATAGTCAACGAGATGTCATCTGAAACTATTCCTGTTTGAGTTTGTAATAAGTGAGCAGATTCTGTAACACCCGCTAAAATGACCACTTGAGACCCAAGAGCAACCTAGGTTTAGATAGGAAAATTATGGATTTTTTTAAAAGCGTGACCACTACCAAGCTTCAAGCAACAGTTGTCACATCAATGATTCAAGTCCGTTATAATTTAATAAATGAAAATTTTCCATTGTAATAATCATTAGATTCACCTTACAAAATTAATGAGGGTGATTAATCCAAACATATTTAAATTTCTCTTAAGTGTTAATTTAATAAATGATTAAATTAACACTATAGTTAAATATTCCTTAATTAATTTTAAGAGGGTCAAGGGGCCGAATCAATTAAATGCCCAAGGTTTTTAATTTTACTAGGTTTAAACAATAACCAAGGTTCTTATATACATGGGTAAAAAAATATTCTCTTATCCCCTAACGCGACTCTTCAAAAAGGTCAACCCATGCTCTAGAGTTAAATATTTAAGTTAAAAAGGGGTAATTTCCCATTTACCCACCCTCGGGCTCATCTTTGCACTTCAACCTAATTTTTCACATATTTAACACACTTGTAGGGTTTCCTATAAACATTTCTTCCTAAAAATATGAGATAGGAAATTTCTTCCTCTTTCCAATGATATAAAGAAGTCCTTCTAACTCCTCATATTTCTTAAGTTATAGGCCGGTAGGCGTGGGGAAGAAAATTTTCCCAAAAGCGGGCTTGCGGGCCCGGTGAAAATTTTTCTACCAAACCGTAAAAGACATGGAGCATGTTGTTAAGCCCACGCAGGAAGGCGGGTTGTCATAGGTAATTTGGATTTTAACTCTTTTTGTTTGAAAGGGCAAAAAGGTTCAAAAACCCTCGCGCCTCCGCCGATGCCTAGGGACACCACGTGTCCTGCCCAAAAATTCAAGCGGGAGAGCAGATCATTGGGGAAAACTTAGAAATGTTGACTTTTGTGTTAAAAATCGCAAAGGTTAAAAATATTCCGCACCTCCGCCGACACCGAGCGAAGCCACGTGTTAGTCCAACAATGACTTGTGGGAAGGCGGGCCGGTGGGGAATCTTAGGAAATTTTTCCAATCTTTTCCCAAAAGCGGTAAGGTCTAAAATAGTCCACGCCTCTGCCGATGCCTAAAGAAGCCACGTGTCAGACCCATAATGACAGGCGAGGAAGCGGATTGACGGGGAGACTTAAGATTTTTCGCCCTTTTTCAAAAAGATAAAGTTTGAAGGTGCGGGCCTGTCAACACCAATCCGGCACTATGATAATTCTTCACCAGGAACTCCTCATGCTATGATTATTAACTAATGCACAGCTCTTAGTTTGGTGGATGTAATCTGGAGACACAACAATAACAAACATAACACCAGAATACCATATACTATGATAAGAAGGAATAATGATAAATCTAAAATATAAGTGTAAATTATAATATCAACATGAAATTGTTACAATCTCACCCATGAGGTTCTTCAAGTGTTATTAACTTCACTTGCCTTCAAACAATAACTATGGGAGAAACTTCACAATTACACCTCTTAATGGCTTCTTTAACACACCTTCAAAATGATGGCTTCCTTTACACACTTACTCATACAATATTTCTCACTACTTCTCTCTATATTAAATGAAGGGGGGTGGCCTCTTTATTTATAGGAATTCAGGCTTATCCACCTTATCTCTAAGATAGGATAGGAAATATCTTCCGGCTAATCATATTCCATGCCTAAACTCTTGCCTTTACATGTGGGCTTATCTTCTAAGATAAGATAAACCTTATCATCTCACATGGGTTCCACCTTTTTAGACTTTTCCACAAATAAAATATACAAAATATTTATGACATCACTCCTTGTCCTTATTACAAATATAATATTTCTAACTCCTAATCATGTAGACCCTACTTCTCTACTTATCCCAACTTTGACATTTTAACATTACCGGACCACTTACGACAAATATTTACTTTTTACAACATTCCTATTGTACTTTAACTGTTACCGTACTGTACATTATTGGCGGCACCGTACTGACGGTGCTGTTATCTTTTATTGGATGCTACTACTAATTATACTTAACAACATCATATTCCTAATACATACATTAATAAAATAGAAATCACGGAGGAAAATTTTAATGTCGACATTTTCCCCCTTCCTAACTTCTACTCCGTCCTCGAAGTAGACTCTTATGGACATTCTGAAGCTGGTGCTTGGAAAATCTTTAACTTGTCATGGTTGACCCATTTTGTAATGGGAGTACCATCCAATTCCTCCAGTCGATATGTACCATTTTCATGCACAACTGCTATTTTGTAGGGCCCCATCCACTTTGGAAGAAATTTTCTCTGTTTTCTTTTTTTGTATCTGGAATCATATAATAGAACCAAGTCATTCACATGAAATGGAGACCAACGGATCTTTTGATCAAAGTATTCTTTCTACTTCATTTTCGTCTTATAGCTTGTATCCTTCGCTATTTCCCTCATTTCCTCTAGCAAATGAAAATGTACCAACCTTTCTTTTATTGAATCACTTTCATCCATCCTTTTATTTTTCATAACTCTCATAGTGGGAATATCAAACTCAATAGGAAGAACTGGATCAATGCCATAAGCCAACTGAAATGAGGAGTATCATGTTGTTGATGTTGATGTTGCCCTATATGCCCACAATGTTGCATGAATCCTTTTATCCCACTTATGTACCTGCAAGGCTACATCTTTTGCTAGAATTTGACACAACACAAAATTTGTTCGTTTCACCTGTCCATTTGTTTTTGGCTTGTATGTTGTTGCCTTCCTGTGCTTAATAGAAAACTTGTTGACTAGGGATTCTACCACCTCATTAATGAAGTGGCTTCCTTGATCTGTTACAATTTCTAATGGACAACCAAATCTGGTGACAATGCGTTCATATATGAACCTTGCCACTTCATCCATGGAAGTTGTTTTCAATGGCCTAGCTTTAACCCACTTGGTTAAATAATCTATGGCAACTACAATATACTTATTTTGGCGTGGGGTAGTTGGAAGTGAACCTATAATGTCTATTCCCCAATTTTCAAAGGGACCAAGTGGAAGAATAGGGCATAATGGATCTGATGAAGTCTTACGGTTACCATGTGTTTGACAAATATCACATGTCTTACAATAATTATAACAATCTCTAAAAAGAGTGGGCCAGTGATAACCTGCGTCCAAGATCCTTCTTGCTGTAAGTTGTCTAGATAAGTGTCCTCCACATGTACCATTGTGGAATTCTTTTATCAACTCCTTCCCTTGATCACGTCCAACTGCCCTCTTGTACTGTCCATTAGGTCCTATTCGAAATAATACTCCATGCAGAATAGAATATGGACGACTGGATTGAGTAATCTTCCTCTTAGTATTTGCATTGGCACCATCAGGAAACTTGAATTCATTTAGATAATTACAAATATCTATGTATTCACTAGGGATTGTGTCAAGAGATAACAATGCTGCATCTGGGAAATCATCATCATCACAAGGCGAACCTAAACCATCATAGGCTCGAGAGAGCGCATCTGCCTTGACAAGCTTCTTTCCTGGCCTATTTATAATATCAAATTCAAATTCTTGTAGCAAAATTATCCATCTTGTTATCCTCCCTGATGGGTTAGGCTTATTGACAATATATTTTAGAGCCTGATGATCTGTTACAACTATAAATTTCTGCCCTAGTAAGTAATTTCTAAACTTCTTTACAACAAAAATGATAGCTAGAGCCTCTTTTTCAGTTACAGTATAATTTACCTCAGCACTGCTCATTTGTCTGCTCCCAAAGTAAATTGGATGATCATTCTCATTTTCATCCTTTTGGCTCAGAGTACTTCTTAGTGCTACATCTGAGGTATTAGTATACACGATGAATGGCTTGCTCCAATCTGGATTCTTTAAAACAAGTGAAAACACTAGGGCTTCCTTCAGTTGTTCAAAAGCTTCATGCGCCTTATTTCCTAGTTCATAAGTAACATCCTTCTTCAAGAACTAGGTTAGTAGCTGTGTAATCTTTGAAAAATTCTTGATGAACCTTCTATAGTAACCCACATGGCCTAAAAATGATCTCAACTTACTTCTATTCATAGGAAATGGTAACTCTTTGATTTTTGAAACTTTATCAGGATCAGTACCAATACCATCTCTGGATACAACATGCCCTAACAAAACACCTTTAGAACATCTAAAGACACACTTTATAGGGTTTAGTGAGGCTTGTGCTTCATCTAACCTTTGAAATGTTGTCTCCATCTGGTGCAGGTGGTCCATCTTGCTCCCATAGATGCAAAAATCATCTAGAAATACTCTGATGAAGTTCCCAATGTAGGGTTAAAACACTCTATTCATCAAGCGCTGGAACGTTGCTGGAGCATTACACAACCCAAAAGGCATAACTCTATAAGCAGACATTCCCCAAGGAGTGGTGAACGTGGTTTTCAACTGATCTTTCTCTGCTATACGAACTTGGTTGTATCCGCTATATCCATCAGCAAAACTATAGCACTCCTGGCCAGCTACTTCTTCTAAAATCTGATCTGAGAATGGAAGAGGGTAATGATCCTTCTTTGTTGCCTTATTGAGCTTTCTATAATCAACACAAATGCGTAACTTCCCATTATTTTTTATTGAGATCACAATGGGAGAAACTCATTCTGAATTCTCCACAGCAAATATAAATCCTACATCAAGCAACTTATCTATTTCTTCTTTTACAGTCTTAGAAAAATTAGGATTCATTCTATATGGCATTTGCTTTATGGGCTTAGCACCATCTACCAGCTCAATAGAATGTTCTACCTAATTTACTTGACAGAGTTCCTTGTAATAAAAAATGAATATGTGTATGTACCTTCGAAAGAGCTGGAGGTAGGTTTCCTTCTCACTTTCCATCACATCATCACCAATCTTTATTTATTGGAGAAGATCATCAATTTCTTCTTCAGATAATTTTATGGGATCATGAGTCGGTGTGATTGGAAGGATATCCATGACCGAAACATCAACCTCACTTTCTTCATCTTCAGTGTCCACTTCACTAGTACTAGAGTAATTAGAGGATGTCCAATCATCATTTTCATCACTTGAATCCACAGGTTCTGCCTTATAATGCCGAGGGATCACATTTATCTTCACCCTCTCTCTACCACGTCCAAGTGTCATGAAACCTTCATTCTAGTAGTTTCTTGCATGAACTCTCCTTAGCCATGGTTTTCCTAACAACATTGGGTACGCAACAATACTATTTTTCATCCCCTGAAAGTCTACCACACATACAACACCCATAACAGATATTGCCGCATTTGAAACTAGACCTTCTGGTTTAGTTTTTCCCTTATTTAGTGACCTTAACATAAGTGTTGAGGGGCGATCAATTTTTAGCCCCCAACATATTCATTACAGATTTGGTCATTACATTAACTGCATCGCCTCCATCAACTAAGACATCATGAATTGAAATACCATTACATAGTACCTCAGCTTGTGGAGCGTAGGGATCCACTTCTACCTCCAAAACAGGGACCTCAACCTCCTTCCTTCGTCGAGCATTGAGTCCACTTCGCAGCTCCCGCCTCTTCTTAGAAGACATAGCCAAGAGTTGACCATATGTAATATTTGCAGGCCTTTTGGACAGATCTTCTAAGATGGAGTGTGGTCCTTGTCATTGTGAAATCAGAAAATCCCGCACACCTAACTTTCTTCTCCTATGTTTCTTACTAGTTTCTCCTTTTATCTTCTTAGGATCATTTCCATCTTGGTTATCTTTTTCTTTCTTTCTTTTTGTTATAAACACATCTACTTCATTATTTATGCTCTTATCTACTACATCAAAAGAATTCACAGGTGCTTTTCCTTTATCAATATCTCTTGTATCAGATGTAGAAGCTCTATCTGGACAATTATACTTATAATGACCCTTTTTATAACAACCATAACATACAACTTCAGAAATATTTCTTTTTGGACCTCTATCTCCTCCCTGAGAACTAAATTCCTTTCCTTGAAGAAGATTAATAGTTAAATGACCCATCTTCTTGAGCAAATCTTCATACTCAGTAGATGTACTAGGAAAAAGATTTGTGCTCACTGAGAGTGGTTGTGGATTATGGACCAAAGGTGCTGGTGTAGGCTCTACTTTAGCAACAATTTCTTTGGGCTCCTCTTCCATCGCTTTCTTCTTTTCTTCTTGCAATCTCCTTTGCTTGTTCAATAGTAGCTGGGCGGTCATACTTCACTCGTTGTCTGATCTCTGGCTTCATCCCAAGAATGAAGTGCTTACAAAGGAGATTATCCATGCCATTCATTAACCCATCCACTAATCCTTCCTTCTGGATCTAGGCATCGAGCTTCCTCCTTAGCTCTAGAACACGAGCATGATAATCCCTTATCTTCTCCTTCTCTCCTTGGGCTAGCTTTGTGATATCGATCATGAGATCTACATATTTCTGTTGTCCACCAAATTCTTCAAGAAAACTTTCAGTTAATAAATCACATGAGTTTTTTACATTATCACCTAGTGTTTCAAACCACCTAAGGGTTGAACCATCCAAAAAGGTAGGAAAAAATTCAGTCCATTGTTCCCTTCTTATAAGGCCATTACAAATACAAGATCGTTTAAACTTTTGAATGAAAGAGGAAGCATTTTCATTAAATTGGGCTGAAAAAACAGGAATCTTCCCCATTCCCAAAAGTAACCACAGTGAAATACTAACCCACAAGTACAATCAATAAGACTTATGTGCACAAATAATTAGACTCACTACAATAGAAAATAGAAATGACCACGGTACACCTTATGGTAAAACTTGACTTATTGCGGTAGAAATGACCATGGTAACTATGGTAAAACTTGACTTACAGCGGTAAAAACTGACTTTACTGTGGTAAACACTATTTACGAGTAAAAAGTGAAGTTACTGGGACAAACACTATTCACGGTAAAAAAATGAAGTTACTGGTGTAAACACTATTCATGGATAAAAATGACTTTACCATGGTAACTCCTATGCACAGTAAAAACAAGGTTACCCTCCAAATGATTTCTGACTAAGTGGGAATATTTCTCCTAAAAAATCCACCAACGAGGAATGGTCCCGGCAATGGAACCAAAATGTCAACACCAATCCGGCACTATGATAATTCTTCACCGAGGAACTCCTCGTGCTATGATTATTAACTAATGCACAACTCTTAGTTTGGTGGATGTAATATGAAAACACTACAACAACAAACATAACACCAGAATACCATAGACTATGATAAGAAGGAATAATGATAAATCTAAAATATCAGTGTAAATTATAATATCAACATGAAATTGTTACAATCTCACCCATGAGGTTCTTCAAGTGTTATTAACTTCACTTGCCTTCAAACAATAACTATGGGAGAGACTTCACAATTACACCTCTTAATGGCTTCTTTAACACACCTTCAAAATGATGGCTTCCTTTACACACTTACTCATACAATATTTCTCACTACTTCTCTATATGCTAAATGAGGGGGGGGTGGCCTCTTTATTTATAGGAATTTAGAGCTTATCCACCTTATCTCTAAGATAGGATAGGAAATCTCTTCCGGCCAATCATATTCCATGCCTAAACTCTTGCCTTTACATGTAGGCTTATCTTCTAAGATAAGATAAACCTTATCATCTCACATAGGTTCCACCTTTTTAGACTTTTCCACAAATAAAATATACAAAATATTTATGACATCACTCTTTGTCCTTATTACAAATATAATATTTCTAATTCCTAATCATGTAGACCCTACTTCTCTACTTATCCCAACTTTGACATTTTAACATTACCGGACCACTTATGACAAATATTTACTTTTTACAACATTCCTATTGTACTTTGACTGTTACCGTACTCTACATTATTGGCGGGCACCGTATTGACAGGCGTCGTTATTTTATATTGGACGCCACTACTAATTATACTTAACAACATCCTATTCCTAATACATACATTAATAAAATAGAAATTACGGAGGAAAATTTTAATGTCGACAGAACCAAGGTTCCTCGCGAAGTGATTTAGATTGCAAATAAAATAAAATCATGTAATGCAGATCGACAGTGGGTTGCGTGAACCTGGGAGTCAGAGAGAATAAGTGCTATGGGAACTTAAGTTCCCCTCATTTGGGTTCAACCTATGGGTTAAAGGGGATGGAGTATTGCAGATATGCGGATCAGTGACAGAACTCAGGAATTTTTTTGTCAGGGAGTTATTACCCTGTAAGGTGGGTCAGTACATAATACAAAGGAATGGAGGTAAATATTATTACGGGAGGAACGAAGGACCGCCAGAACTAGTTCCTTCAGGGAATTATTTTCCCAAAATGGATTGTGAGCCAAAATGAATGAAGGAATTAGTAAGAAGGTAAAGTACTACAGAAGAAACCAAGGGGTGTGGACACCAAATGTATAAATAGAACCAGTTCCCTAGGTTCCCTGAAAATATAAAATACCCGTAGGATAAAAGAAAAGATGATTAAAGCTGACTATATTTGCGTATTTGGAAACTGTGTTCCTCCTCAACCCCTCCATATCCACATGGCCATAACATTTTCCTAGGTTTTCCAAATTTGATAAATGTGGAATTTTTGGAAAATTATTTTCATGCTATTCATCATGGAAACTAAAAATCTAGAGTTAGGTGTAGAGTAGGTGGGAAAAAAATGAAGAAAACATCTATAGAATTAAAAGGCATAGTCCCAGATTGTTAAACCACTAGTTTTAATGAAGTATGGTGCCTTTTTCTTCTCCTAAAAAAGGCATCATGTGAGAAATAGGTTTGACAGGGTGCCCATGATTATTTCTAGATATTTAATGCATCTTTTTTGTGGGTGAAGGAAAAATTTGAGTTTCCCTCTTCTCTCCCACTCTCTCATTCTTCTATATATTGTAAAAACATCTCATTTGTGGGGGGGGATGTTCTAAAATGTAATGAAACTCTAGTCAAAATTGTTCCAGAGAAGATGTGAGTGGCATGCCTCAAATTTGGACATCTTGAATGGTGATTCTTACCTTACATGTCTATTGTATTGTATTGTGAATCTTCTTAAAGAAACAAAATTCATGTTTTGTGAAGATGCACAATACAATACAATGGAGGTGTAAGGCAAAGATCACCACGCAAGATGTGAAAATATGAGGCATGCAACTCAAAGCTAGCTCTGGAACATTTTTGACAGAGTTCCATTACATTTATAGGAATTGAATAACATGGGAGTTCTCCAGTTCCATAATTGTATTGTATTACATTTCCTTTCCTTTCATTTCATTTGTAGGTATATTGTGCATATTTCATTCTCCTTGCAAGGTTTAAAGTTTTTGTGCTCCATGGAAATAGTGAATTAAATGTCATTTTAGACTGTGGTACTTATGTCTACCTATTATTAGTGAATCACAACACCCTCTAATTTGTAAAAGTTTGTGTGCTTGATATCATGGTGTGACTGGGTAACATGGGTAATATCTCTAAGTGTGAGACTTGCTACTTGAGATAGACCTATAGAGAATGTTGGTTCCTCTTCCTAATCCTAGTGCAAACTACCTCTACTAAAATGAAGCCACTAACTATCTCTATCCTACAATTTCCAAGGGACCAGAGAGAGAGAGAGAAATAAAATGCAAATGAAGGAAAAACACACTACATAGGTGATGCAACAAAAGAAGGGTATGAAAAAAAATACCCAATGTGTGCAAATGCAAGCAAAATGCAGATTAAAGAGGGTGATAAAATTTCCCCACAGTCTAACAACAACACTCAAAACAACATTTCCATGTACAAAAAATGATATTAAATCCATGCAAGAGTGTAAAATAGACACAATATATTTGTAGTAACATTGAAGAGGCAAGAAGAATGCAAACAAATACAACAAGGGAAGATACATCCACAAACTTACATATATTTCTTCATTTATATGAAAAGTTAGAGATATTAAAAAATAAATGGCCTCGATCACCATGCAAGGAGTATAATAGAAAGGCCTGCAATATATTGGATTCATAAAACCAAAATGAAATATTTTTGTTACTCAAATTATCCCCCTTTTACAATGAGCCAATCACTTCAATTGATAGAATTCTAGGAAGAGAGAGAGAGGGGATGCAATTCTTGAAATTCATATTCCCACCAATTGCAAGTCATGATAGCTGATTGTAGTTGGTGATTTTGGACCTACAAAATCAATCTCAAGGTGTCCCATAACATGTAGTAGTGAAATAATGATTGTCCATGCTCATTAAATGTCTCTCCAACCACTATCAAACAACCAAACTGAATTGGGATCATTATTTTTAAAAATCACCATAAAATATTCATAATTTTTCTATATTTATTGAATAAAATGTTTTAGGCTCAGATCCATGATTCCAATGAGACTAATTTTGCATGATTCTGTTAAGGGACACAAAAGTTATGGATTTCTGAGTGATTGCAGCTATTTTGGGAAATTGCCAAGCCTGCTGTTCCACGGTTCTGAGAATTAAATATTTTTGATTGGAAATATCATTTAAATACTTCCTCCCATTTATCTATTTTTTCCTTTATAATTTAAATGACCTTTCATTTAAAATGTTGTGGGGGCTACCGTTGAATTTAATATTTTGCATTGAGGCTATTTAAAACATTTACATTAACCAACTCAGCCAACTCAGTCGAGATGGCTCCTTTCTTACCTTGCCAAGCCCTCTCATGCCTCGCCAATCTGTTTTAATTTAGCATGGCTGAGTCATATATCATTTGGGACCCCTTCCATTACACACTAACCCATACTTCATATTCCACATATATGCTGATGATCTCCTCGATTTAACCCCTCAGCAAACTTGACATATATGTTGATGAGTCATCCCTGCCTTGTATTGTAGGTTTTTTTATCCCACTATGAAATTGTAAAAACTAGGCCTAAACATTCTGAATTCCTCGTGGGCCTTGAGGGAATATTTTATTTGACCTTCCCACATTTCCTATACCATCAGGAAAGTCAGGATTTTTTGGCCCGCAAGTTCTAGGGCCACCCGGGCTAATTTTCTCTGCCATACCTGCAAGGATGCCAAGCTCTTCATTGTGCAGAAAATTTGGGCCCAAGCTAGACACATGTGCCAGGTTATTTAGGCCATTTTTACTGCCGATGCCTAGTTCATTCTTCTTGCCCTTAACTCAGCTAATTTTAAATGACTCGGCCCTGCTAAGTCTTTCCACACTTCTTCATTGTTTCACCCAAGTCCTTACTCATTCATCCAAGCTCATAATATCTGTTTCCTCAGCTTGGCCATGCATCCCTTATAATTTGAGAACCACATATCAAGTTACCTCACTGTTCTCATCTTTTCATGTTGTTTGGATCTGGCAGAACTTGGCCTCTACAGACTTTCCTACTTTTAGTGTTGTGATGATCATGAGTTGAGACTCACCTCTACCATTGAACTCACGGGTTCCCTATGTGTGGATTTATTCAATGTAATGGCCTCATTCCCACAACTTGGTGGCTAATTCTGATTCCTTCTGACTACAATCCAATTCAGATGCATCTTCTATAATGCAATGTGAGTTGTAAGGGATCTCTGTATTGTTATTTTTTGCCACACAACTCTCGCATTTGTGAGTTAGTACCGAATCACTATGATAATTTACAAAGTATTCACTCATAAATCTATGGATTAACTCAATGATTCGTGACTCAGAAACTATCCATTACTTGTGTCATTGCAAAAAATTCACTAGAGCGGTATGTACTCACATTATTCCATGTGTTCGATCCAAGAATTTGCGCACACCATGGTGGGGCTCTCTTTATTTACTTTTTCAACATCCTCCTACCCATTTGAGCTTGACAAGGTCCTCATCAAACTAGATTTTCCCCATTCTCACACAAACATGGGAAAGATTCCCTCTCGAGCCAATCCACATTCAAATGAACTTTTCGTAGCTAAAATATATCCATGTGAACTTGATTTGGTTCCTCTTATAGGCTATGAGCTCCCTGTCACTATCCTTTCACAAACTGGCTCAGTGTAATCTCTTCATGTGCTCAGTGAGGCTCCAAGCGACTGTGTTCCTGTTGCTCAAGTTCTTACCCATCGAACCACTCCTCACCAATGCACCTTACCAAGGCCACTTTTATCTGACCTTCCAAACTTCTTATGTACTTGATCAAGTTCATATAACACATGTTTGATGATAGCTCACCTCATTTGAGAATTCATTATCCTCAAGTTGATTTCACCATGAAGAGATTTAATTAGACTTGCTCCATTTCTTGTAGCTAGGTGCTCGAATTTATTCTACTTTATCCACACCCATAACTGAGTTGGCTACATGTTAATTGAGCTCCCACATGTGCCATCTTATGCAGAGTTTTCAAAATGAGTCCGATCTCCCATATGATTGGTATGAATCAAGATAGCCAGGCCCACTACATTTCTGTAACCTCACTTGATTCCATTCTATTTTATCTCAGTGGTCCACTCTGTGATGAATCCGATGCCAACCTTATGCATACAACTCAAAATCTTAGGGGAAACTTGGTTCAACAATGTAACTTTCCATTCCAACTCGTTCTGCTCAAAACAACTCAATGGGATCTTTCGATAAATATCTCAGAACGTAGCTCGATCTCTTTATAACATGAAATACCTAGGGATATAAATACATATTGAAATGGGTTCATCCATGTGTAAGTGGCCTAGCATTAGTTCAAACAACTCCTTTTGATCTTGGTTAGTGTATTCAAAATCTTGACCCTCTTTAATCATTTTTTGAAACTCTTGGGAGCTCCAGGTGCGCTAGAATTTTGTGGAGACACTGGGTGATTACTAGGAAAAACTACCAAATTTGTCATGTCATAATGTAAGCTCTCTTATTTTCTGATTTCAAAAGGGGATTGAAATGGGATAAAACTGCCCTCTCCTCCTTCATTTTATCCCATTTTCACTTATTGGAATACATTTACCTCTTTTCTCAGTGCTATCACCTCTCTTTAGATTAACATTTCTATTTTATACATCTCCTTCTCACCTTGGTCCCTTGGAATGATAGAGTAGAGTTAGATAGTTGTGTTTCAATTCTTAGGAGTAGTTTAGCATTAGGAATAAGTAAAGGAACTAGCCTTCTCTAGAGGTCTGTCTCACAGTGCAAGTCCCACAACTTGGAATTCACTTGAGATAATTTGAATAATTGAAGAAACCTAGATTTAGAAAGAACACAACCTAATTGTGAAGCTCTTTTAGGTGGAATTTTAGAGATTGGGGAAGGTGTAGAAGTTGGTATTAAAAATTTAAGGTTTTCCTTCTTTGGAGTTAGGGTTTACAAAAATAGAGGTATACATATTTTAAACTTGATAAAAAAGTTGGCTGAGGGACAAAAAGGCTTAAGAGAAAAGAAGGTAGAAAGACTGAATATTTGGAACATATGGTTGAGAAGAAGGAGATCAAACACCTAGGACATGGAAGTTTGAGTTGTGAAGTAAAAATTTGCACAGTTAAAGACATGACACTAAGAAATAAATCCATTATTTCACTTAAGGGAAAAGGAATGGGTAAAGGGAAGAAGATCAAAGTTGAGGACATTTCAGAGGCATAGTATTCAAAATGCAATTTTAAGAGAATGTGATTATGGGGAAAATACGGGAGCCTCACTTGAGGAATTGCAAGGTTAGTGACTAGAATCAACACTCATATGAAAATGAGTGTGAGATGGAGAATGAAATGATACAAAAAATAGATTAAAGGACTCCAGATTGGAAGTTAGTTAATGATGATAAGTTGTAGAAGGAATTGAAGTATGTGGGAGTTCTCCAGCTCTATGAGCTTCTCTATTTTGGAAATTCAAAGTGATTTTATCAATGGATAATGTTGTTAATCCATGAGGAATATTTATATTTCAAAGGAAGAAGGATGTGCCTCACCGTGTAGTTGATTAGAAGAATCACTAATTTGCAAAGTTTGGGTACTGAAATAGAGACTAATTAAGAGGATGATGTTAGAGTGGAGGACAATACTGCTACCTTGAAGTATTAAAGAGGAGGTCATGTGATGGAAATTGTTAAAATATTTAAACCTACTGTAAGAGTTTCCACACGTTTGGTTACTTGCAAGTTCGGCGTGTAAGATAGATGAACATAAGTAAATAAGAGGTGGCTCCATATTGCACAAAAGATGGCCAATAAAAATTATTATAACATATCACAATTCGTTGTTGAGGAAATTATCAAATAATTTTGTGGAAGAGATAAAATAAATTACGGTGCCATCCTCCTTTTTATTGTCTTTTCAGAAATTTGGGTACCAGATTGACAAAATGACAATATGCAGAAGTATCCCCTAGAAAAAAAGTCCACTGCGAAGATATACACTGAGTTACATGCAAAAGTATTAATACTTCCTATAATTTAAGAGTGGATAGATGGTATAGGTAGATGCACAAGGAATTTGAGCATGAGTGGGACATTCCAAGGGAGTTGCTATCAGTCTTGGAAGGGAAAGTGGAGTTTGTACTAGATTAAAACTTCTAACTCGTGGAAAGATCCCTTGATATAAACTCCCTTATTATTTTACAAAAAGGTACTTCCAAGCTTAATGAACAGGTTTTACAATATCTAAAAGCTGAATTTTGATGTGGAAAAGGTGGATTTTGATCACCATAGATTGCACAAGAAGTATGTGTACACTGGGAAGACAAAATATGTAGAAATATTGATATCAGATGACATAAAACTCAACTCTATGACTTTGGAAATAGGAAATGAAGAATCCTAAGTTGGAAACTGGAAAGTATGTTGATGAAGAAGATATCATACTCCCAGGACCACCTTAGGGAAACTAAATACTGGGAATAAAAAGGATGCGTGAGAAGACCCCTCCCCGTTGAGAAGAAGAAGAATAAGAAGGAAAGAGTGAAGAAGACGAGGTAGAAGGAGAAGAGGATCCACACAAGGAGCCAAGGAGAGGCACGAGTACCTATGGAGTGACCAAGAATTCTCCAAAAAAGTGAAGTCCCAAAAATAAGACACTAGTGAGGATGAAACCTAGATTGGTTTTGAGCGAAGAAATAAGGGAAGCCGAGAAGTATGGTTAAGAAGAGAGACTGCAAATTACCCTAGTCCACCACAATGTGGAGGACACAAATGAAGAGGAGCGTGGTGCATGTAAGGAATAAGGTCCAAGGAAGAATGATGAGGAAGAATGCCACGATGATCCATTCATAGAGAACATAGGTGGATATAAGGAGGTTAAAGAAGAGCGTGATATTGAGTGCGATAAGGAGGAAGAAATAATTAAGGGCATATCTTCAAGAGAGGATAAAGGTATAGGGGAAGGGTGTGGTGTGCTTCACTCTATTGTGTAGAGGTACCGAAGGGGCACAAAGGAAAGGGAATAAAATGAAGCCATACCCTGTAGGGCCGTCTAGTGTAATATACTGACGATCGTATAAAATTACTATGAACGAGATATCGAAGTTTGGTGGCCATAGAATATATCTTATGTTGGTCATTATTTGACAAGAACAAGGACCTCCTTCACACAAGAAATTTTTTCTCTTGTGAATATAAATCACATATGGAGGAACCCGAGTTCGATATCATCACGTAATAATTGTCTGAAACTTAGATAAAATTGGCTCAAGGAGAGGTATTCCCCGTGGTTGAAGTGTAATTACTTATTTATGAGAAATCATGTAATGTGCTTAATAAAGTGGCGTTGGAAGTAGGAGTGATAATTTTTGGTAAGGATTGTGTTATCAAGATTTAGACACCAAAATTGAGTCATACTTCCATTAAACCACATTAATTAAAATAACTATATCCTACCCATTCATATCCCCTAGTGCACATGTTAATTGAATTAATTATATTAATTAAATTAATTAATATCCTGACTTAACCACCTCACCCCAGCCAACTCACCTAGCCATGTCACTCAAATGACCCACTCAAACCTCATTAATGACCTAATACCAATTCTAAGCTTATCCTATCCAACTAGGACTTGGTATAAACCTAGACTTAACTCCTATTAACAAACCTAAAAATAATCCTACTTATCTTTCTGGGATTCATCACTCAAGACTTGCAAGAAGGTTGGAGATCATGCCAAAAATAACAACAATTTGGCTATTTTTGGGCAACCTAGATATTCCCTCCTTGACTGATGCCAATTATATCTCAACCGACGCCGGTCCCCTAACTGTCATCAGTTAGGTTAAATAGATTTCTAAAATACTTTTCCGAGGTTGGTCATTCCATTTAGGATATCCTATGAACAGAGACTTGGAGCACTCAAATTTCTGAAGCACTCAGGAAAAAGAAAACACACGAGAGCACTACCAACAACAATTTTGGCATTCATCATCTTCTCCACGGTCACGAATTCACATAGAGAAGAATGGAGGTTCAAACTTCCATGACATGAATACAATGGTTCTTCTCTCTGGATCTTTTCCCTCACCATCTTGATCACCTAAATTCTCTAAATCTATTGTTTAATAAGTACCTAACACCTCTTCATTTACATTCGTTTTCTTTCAGTAAGATTTATTATTCATCTCAGTAGTTTATCTTTCTCCACATCCGTATACTTCCTTTCTCCCACCAACCCATCACTTTACCATACCTATCCCTTTTACCCATTTTAACCCTCTCTTAATCATCTTTGAGTCCTCAAAACCATTTTACGACTTCACCCTTAACATTTCCAATCTCTGTGCAATCACAAGAAGTATGAAAAATAATTTTAAGAACCTTTTACTAAGTACCCTTACCGACTCTGGTTAACCAACCGACATCGGTCATGTTGGACCCCTAAAATATTGACTAAGTATAAAAAGGCACATGGGCGCGTAAGGCCTAAGTTGAAGGATGGCTGCGCAAGAAGAAGGCACGCAAGGTAGTGTTTTAGGAGGGTTTTAGAAGGACCGTGTTATATGCCGGAAGAACAAGGTCTTGAGACTTAGCTGTATTCAGCGTATCAGGTAGGACATGAGAAAAGTGTGACCTGACTATGCATGTAGAGTGGATAAGGTTCCATCCTGGTGATAGGATGGCCTAGGAAGGAATATTCCCTGCGATGGAGGCTTCTAGAAGGCCATCATGGCAAAGAGTGGAGAGATCAGGCTTGGAGGATCATGCACCCATGGAGGACCACATTCAGACACTTGGCACCAGATTTGTGGCCGTAAAAGGATGGGTTGGCACTTTGGGGTGCCTATAAATACAAGCACCCATAGAAGAAAAAGAGGGAGATCGATAGAGAGCGGAGCTCTGGAGAAATTTTGTGAGGAGTCATATTGGGTTGGGTAGATGAAGTATAAGAGAAGGATGTATCAAGGGCTTAGGGTTATAAAATTTATTTTTGAGAGCTACATGATATGGATCTAGTTATGATGTATGACTTCAGTCTACCATAATGTGGTGTTTTGTAGTGAGTCTAATAAATGTAATGAGGTTACCAAGTTATTTGAATATGATGTGTTTTGTTCAGATTCATACATGATTCTTCATAGTTATTTTTCATGTATGTTTATAAGATGAAGATGAATCCCTATGCATTTTCCTTTCTGTTTTGATTTAGTTCTTTAAGTCTGTTAAAGTATCTCTGTCTGTAATTACTACAATGGTCTAGAGCTGTTTTGAGCTCTATGATGTTTGCATTTCTCATTCCCACTCACTTTATCTAAAGTTTAGATCATAGATATTTTCCCACTCAACTCACAGAAAAGAGAGACTCGGTGCCCTCGCGTGCCAAGAGTGAGTGCCCTGTGCCTGCTAGGTGATATGCCCACATGCATGGGATTCCCTTATTCTTTGGTGGGTGTAAAAATGACTACATCTTGGTTCCATTTATGGGACCTCTTTTTGAAGTTGTAGTGGAAAATGACATACATCATGATCTGTGCAATGAGTTATGACAGAGCGTTTAACCTTGGAAAGTTTTGAAACATGGTTTAAAAGCACGAAGGATGAATTTTCTCAGATATTCAACACTGGACCTGAGTTTGATGCACATAGATGGGTGGAAGAAAACCTCTACTATGAGTTGTATGAGACTTTTTTCTGCTGCTTCCTAGTAGAGATATATGAATGGCTCTCAGCATATGCATCAAGATCAAGATGGTATTATATATCATGCACATGGACCCAAGACAAATTCCAGAGGTTACAAGATGTAGATCTGACATAGACTCGTGTCGTGGATCATTGGTGGAAGGGAGTACTGGCTAGCTACACTATGGAGTACACTATTTCTACATATTCTTCTCCATAAATTGTTGTGTTTGAGTTTCTGTGGGAGCCCAGGGGATCATTTCTATGTGTTATCCCTTTTCCAATGAAGATCTTGATTGCGACCATGGGTTTAGAGGCATTTCTGATGGCCAGCTAAAACCTTCCTGAGCGTTAGGTGAGGAAGCTAAGGTGGAGGAAGATGGAAGATATTGCGACAGAGAAAGAAAGGGAGGAGAGACGACTCAAGTATAGTGAAGAACATGAAAGGGATATTACTAGACAACACGAGGTTGCAAGTGTGATGGATATATGGAGGTAGACATTGTGGGAAGGATTTGAGGTTCACGTAAACAACGTGGAACCTGAGCAGTCTGTGCTACCCCATCTTGGAAAGCACATAATAGAGACCCCTTTGGCTTCTGATGAGAGTTCTTCAAGTGGATAGAGAATATTTGTTGGCATGCATCTGAACACACCTGGTGACTAAACCCTGGCACTTGGTTTTCTAGATAAAGGAAGGAGTATCGTTGACCCAGTTGGTATTAGTGGAAGTGATAGATCTACACCCAGAAGATACAATTTTTAATTTCCCACTTCTATGGCTACGCATACTATTTCAGTATTCAGAGGAATTTTTGGATAAGGATAAAATATACAAGGCGTGGGTAACACGTCGGGGAGTGGCGGGGGACACACATCTGGTAGTGGCACAATCTCATAGATGGTTGGCACATAATTTGGTGGAACGTTGGGAACCCTAGGTGTGACCGCTTCAGGCCCATTACTGGCCACTGGTGGATCTGGAGGTGGAACTGGTTGATCTGGAGGCATAGGGCCTGGTATATCTAGTGGATCAAGAAGAGTAGGAAACACCAGAGGAAGTCAAGGAATTGGATCAGGAGGACAAGGGCCCTAGCCACCTCCTTAATTCTTCTTTGAGATGTTTTTACATTTTCTAGATTATAGGGGTATTGAAGATGCTGCAAAGCATGTTCAAAAGTGTGAGTTGCTATGGTGTGGAAAGGGGATCACAACCCTGGAATGAAAGGCCAGTGAATTTAAAATGATGATGCAAGGGCGAGCACATAGCTAGTATAGGAAATTTGACCCTCACCAAATGGTGGTGGATTATACTAATTTAAAAAATGCTTTCCTAGTAGAATTCCACATCCCTAAGTTTGAAAAGAAGAGCATCAATGCCCTTAAGTAAATTCATTAGGGAATGACAGAGAGTGTCCAGGCTTATGACGCATGGTTTAAGACTCTCATATCAAAGTTTTCATATGAAATTCACCCTTCACAACATGCTCAATGGTTTTTTGGAGGGTTGATGACCCCATTTAGAAGGGATTTATCTCATAAGACTTTCATAGACCTGTGTGAGGTGTTGAAAGCTACCTTACACGCTGAAGCTGTTGGGAGTGTTGACACTAGTGTTAGCCCATTTCTGGAAGCTCAAATCACTGCTATGGCTAAGCAGATGGAAAATTTATCTGCAAACTCAGCTCATGAGACTTGTAGTGGAATGTGGTGTATATATTGTGAGGTAGAGAGGAATGTCAAGGATAGTTTCACTCGAAAGATAATACGCGCCAAAGCAATAGACTGTGAGATTTGTCATGGGGACCACGATGCGAGTAGATGTCTCCTATTACAACGCACAATTCAAAAAAATGTATCTTTCTACTATAAGATCTACACCTCTACGACCCATGATACCAAGGATTATCAGCTTATTGACCAGATCCATGAGGCCATTGATCATGGTGTTCACCAGACTAGGATTGCCAGTAGTTCTAAGAGTGATGACCACCGTTATGAGGAGCGTGTAGATGGAGGCACACATGGAAGGGGATTTCACAGAGGATTCCATGGTTATGGCAACCGTGGAGGAGGAAGAAGTGAGTTCCCATGTGAAACCTATTTTAATTGTGGGTCTACAAACCACTACAAGCATGAGTGCCTAGATTTGTTGTAGTGCTCATGGTGTGGGAAGAAGCACAAGTATGAGGAGTGACCTAAGTTGTTTGAGCATATAAATGAACAACACTGGAAATAAAAGGGCACTACAATGGTAACCATTAAGAAGGCATACACACAATGGATGCCATGGATGACACGTGATGCAAGATTGGAACCTATTATGGTAACAACAAGAGAAGAGGCCACGCATGCAAAGGAAATGCCAAGGTAGAAGAACCTGGTTTCAAGGGAAGAAGTGGTACATGGGAAGTACCGAGACCCTGTGCATCAAAAGGAGGTATATCAAGAAACCATGGATGTCATTCGGAGTTTACAAGGAGAAATCTAGTGTCTAACGGAGCATTCCATTAGGGAGGAGCAAAGGAGGAAGGTCGACACACCAAAGAATGACCTGGATGAGGTCAAGGAAGTATGTAAAATACTAAGGCAAGAGTATATTATTACCTTGCTAGGGGCATGGTTGAGAGAGAAGATACCACGCACCAGAGAAGAGTGCAAGAGGTAGGTATTCCATGCAAAACTTCCCCCTCACAGCCTTGACTATGATAGGGAGATCACATTAAATGTGGTCATGGATGGATGGCTCCTTAGTAATATCCTCATTGACATAGGCACGAAGGTCAATGTTATCACCTTGGATGCATGGCATCAGATGGGAAGACCTACATTATAGCCATCTTCGAATGTGTTGTATATGGAAAAAAAATGAAGGCAATGCCCATCGGTGTCTTAAAGGATGCATCTATAACATTTAAGGGGCTAATTTTACTGGGACTTCGAAGTCTTGGTGCTCGCCGAGGTAGACAATTTCCCAACATTACTTGGGTGCCCATGGTGCTATAAGAACAATGCATATATTTGGTTCAACAAGGGATACATACACTTTGAAAATGAGGAGGAATAGGTCATCATACCCCTGGCTGATGGAAAATCAACACCCTATACTAAACCTTTGGGATAAGATTCCCTGGATAGAATATATATGCGCTCAATTAGGGATCTAGAGGTAATCCATCCCATAGAAGGAGTTATCCATTTTGAGGATACTCAGTCCTTAAGTGACACCACCAATATAACATGTGATAATTGGGTGCATGGGAACTATGAGTTAATCGGATGACATTTGAGAGGATCGGTAACAAATGTGACAAAGGTGTGTACAGTCCAGCACCTAGGGGGAAAGGAGCTACCTAAGTATTAAGGAGGATCCTTCACTGAGATCTTTTTACACAAGACGGAAGCTTAATGGAAGAAGGAGAATGAACGAAGAGGGATGTTAAGTTATGTACTACTAAAAATTATTACGCATTAGTGGGTGACACATCGGGATAACCTCTTGGAATGGCGTGAGGTGAGAATTTCCTTTTCTATGAGGTTTTGTAGGATCAATGCGCCCATGGCTATAAAATACTACCATGGTAAAGAGACCACTTCCTTCCATATCCAATCATGTGAGATAGCTTGGATGGGAAGTACAGAAGCATTTCCACCTTCATTATGAGTTCAAAATTTATATTCCACCCTATAAGGTTGTGCACATGCATGGTACATTCATTCTGAGACACTCTACTAGATAAGGAATTGGAAAAAGTTAGTGGCTGATCTCATTCAAGCATTCGAGTATCAGAGTACAAAACCCTTGGTTGATAAGGCATTGCAGGTTGTCAAGTGCCTTACCATTGATGATAGTGCTATGACAGAAGATAGGCTATTGGAGTTTCTAGGTGAACCTGGCCTAGAGGCACACTTTGAGGAAGAAGAAACAGAAGAGATACAACTTGAGAGTGCATGTTTGGAAAAAAAAAGGAAATATGGTGTAAGTTATTGATGGTGAAGAAGTAGAAAAATTAGATGTTGACCATTCTGTGGGGACGCGTGAGGTGTTAGATAGTTCTGATGAATGGCCACATGCATATCAAGAGCCTTTAAAGACAAAGAAGGTTAACATCGGCTCGGAAGAAGAACCTAAAGAGGCTATCATCAAAGACTATTGGTCGGAGAAGGAAGTCTCCAAGATCATTGATATTTCACATGAATTTGAGGATTTATTCCCATGTGGGTATCATGAACTAAATTTTTTTCACCATTCCTTTGGAGAAATGAGAATTAAGTTAAAGGAGGGTGCACGTCGGTTTGGAAAAGAACATACCAAATGAATCCTAACATGCGCGTGAAGGTCAAGGAAGAAATAGATAAAATTATAGCATCATGTATTATTGAAGCTGTTGAAGAGTCAGAATGGATAAGTCCAATGGTAATTAGCATCAAGAAGGATTGAAGGATAAGGATCTATGTTGATTACAGGGACCTGAATGCAGTGTGTATCATTGATCGTTTCCCAACCCCATTCAGTGAAGAAATTTTAGAGGGAGTGGCAGGATGCGAGGTCTACTCTTTCACAGATAGATTTTCAGGCTATCACCAGGTAAGGATCGCAAAGGAGGACCAGCGGAAGATGAATTTCACCATTGAGTGGGGAGGTTTTTCCTATACAGTCATGTCGTTTTAGTTGAAGAATGCACCTGCTGTGTTCTCGCGTATTGTGGTACAAGCTTTCCAGGACTTCATCCATAAATTCCTTCAAGTCTACCTGGATGATTGGATAGTATATGGGTTAGTTAAGGACTGTTGTGACAACTTAAGGATGATGTTTGAAAGTTTTTGGCAGTTGAGGATATCCCTCAACATTAAGAAATGTGTCTTTCCTACCCTGTTTGGAAAATTATCAGGACATATCATATGTAAGGAGGACCTACTAGTAGATCCTGTAAAATTTGTAATTATGGGATTAAGGGATCCTGATAGTCAAAGTGCAGTGTGCATATTTCTTAGGCATATGGGGTACTATAGAAAGTTCTTCAAGGGGCATGCCAAGATCATCGCTCCTTTAAAAGAGTTGCTTAGACATAAAAGTTCCTTTCATTGGGGCGAGGCGCAACATAAGGCATTTTAAACTTTGAAGGATAGGCTTGTCACCACACCCATCGTATGTTTCCCTTCTTGGGGATAATCCTTTCCATGTTCATGTGGATTCCTTAGGGAAACACCACTGGAGTAGTACTTGCACAAGCCAATTGAGGGGATCATTGATCACCCTTTGTGATTTGCAAGTAGGAAGTTGACACCAATAGAGTAGAATTATACTAAAATTGAGTCACGAGGCATTGTTAATGATCTATGCACTTCACAAGTTTAGAAAGTATCTACTGGCAACTCCTTTTATATTCTAACACTGATCATAATGGCATTTGAAATACCTAGTAAACAAGCTCGTTCTACAAGGGAACATATTTTGGTGGGTTTTATTGTTCCATTAATTTGAGTTCACGGTGGTATGTCAAACTAGGAAAACGTAATGTCCAGAACTGATCATTTGTCTAAGATTGATTCAGGGGAGGACGTGCACAGAGCATTGAGGAGACTATGTTAGACATGCAACTATTTAGGTTACAGTAGCATGCACCCTCAGATTTGGAGGACATTGTGGCATATTTTTGAAGATAAGTGTGGCGTTCCAGACAGGAATGAAGGCCTTAGAGAAGAAAAATTTGGCCATACGTGTCACTGCCCCACATGCTAATTAGTGGAGATCTATACAAAATTGGGTCATGATGAGGTTGTGTGCTGATGCTTTGCTAGAACATGAGTGTGCATTGCTATTATGGAAGAAGCACATGGTGGGATTGCAGGAGGACACTATGCGGGAAATGAAACCATGGTGAAAGAGTTATACTCACATGGAGGTATTTGGTGGGAAACCATTTATCAATATTTACATTAAGATTTGCAAGGCCCTGTGACCATTGCCATTGCACCTTGGAAAACCTGGAAAGAGGGATGTAAATGCCCTTATGGCCAATAGCTAGGGCATAACCATTTGAGAAATGGGCTATTGATTTTGTTGGACCAATCTCGCCAGTAGACGTGAAGGACTCGGTTCTTTGTATATCATCACTTACACTGATTATTTTGACAAGGTGGGCAAAGGCAGTGCCTACAAAGGATTGTGCCACGACTACAGCTGTTAGATTTTTATGGGAAAACATAATCTGACATGTATGGATGCCCATTGAGTTTGACAAGTGATAGAGGTACACACATTCTAAATGAAACGGTCAGGATTCTGTTATTAGAATTCATGGTGGTCCATCACAAAACTACTCCCTATCATCCTTAGGCAAATGGAATTACTGAGGCATTTAACAAAATACTTACTCACATATTGACTAAGATTTGTGATGTTTGAAGGCATAGGATTGGGATGATAAAGTATCAACCTATTATTTGGGCACATGTAGAACAACCTAAAAGATGTTGAAATAAATCCACACCATGTTTCAACTGGTTGTTTGGTGTGGAAGTTTATACTTACTAGTTGAATTTATGTTTCCTTCACTACGTATAGCATGCACGTAGGAGGGTTGACTAGATGACAAAAAAGTGTTGGAGGTAATAATATGAAAAGTTAATGTAATTGGATGAAATTTGATCACTTATCCAGGTGGATCCAGATACAACTGAGAAAGCAAAACAAAATGCATGGCATGATCATCACATTAAGAACAAGAAGGTTTGAGGTTGGGTAGCTGGTGTTACTTTATGATTCAAAGGTTTCTGCACCATCCTAGGAAGTTGAAGGTGCATTGGTTGGGTTCTTATATCATCTCATACATCCTTAATTCATGTGCGTGTTCTAGTTATAAGCGCTGGATGGAATGAGATTTCTAGGACACTTTAATGGGATTAAGTTGAAGCCCTACTATAAATATGTCTTCTTGGTATTTGTAAATAAGGAAATATTGTCAGATAGTTTAGGATTTTCTTTATTACATTATATTTTCTATGTGTTTCCCTTTCACATTGTTGTTTTATTTTACACCTTGGAAACCAATAATCTCATTAATTTTTGAAGGTTGTGTTTGTGCAGAGGACCGCACATCATTTTAATGTGGGGTGGAGTGAGGTGGAAGGAAGTGCTAGTACAAAGTGTGAAGCACCAAGATGGATTACATTGGGAAGCCTGGTTGGAATGGCCCTGGTGAAGGAATTCCATGAGAGAGAAGGTGAAATAGGATGGTTGGTATCAAGATAAAACTACATTTTTAATCCATGTACAAGGATTGGAATAAGTGCAAAAGTTACACGAGGTAAGCGAGAGAAAAAAACATGAGGATAGAAGAAGTGCCTTTAGCACAGGTTACACGTGCACACAAGAGTATCCTGTCAAGATGGATTAGTTGTACAGGCTATAAGGTTGGAGGAATTGTCCCCGCAAGGATTGGGCGCATGAGTGAAGGGCGCTAAAGTCAGGTTTTGCTTAAAACATCCCCATTATAGTGTTAAAGTATGGTGGTAGGTGAAGGTAGCATTTAATACTAAAAAGTGGGAGTAAACAAGTTCAAGGAGTCTGAGAAATTAAAATTTAATCTTGGAAGTTTGGATCGGGACCATAAAGAGATGCACAGGATGTTGGTTTACCCCAACAAGTGCATGTACATGGAAAATTACATATCACATGAAGTTTAATTGATGATACCCCTGACTCTGACAAATTGCAACAAAGGACGTAGCCAGGGTATACCTTTGCATCATGCCCAAGTTTGAGAATGGCGCGTATTTAGAAAATGAATCTATACTTGATGACCCAACAGGTAGGAATAATCCCATGCCCATAAAAAATGAAAAAGAAGAAATTCAGAAAAAGGTCACCAAGTGTCTAGGATACACAGACAATAGGTGCCCCAAGAACAAGTGTCAGGAAAAGTACCTACACACGCAAGAGGAAGTATATAGTCAAGGAGAAGACACTAGAGCTAGAGAAGGCTATATCAAAGGAGGATTCATCAAAGGAGGAAGAAAAAGTAGAGTCTCCTATACTGGAATCCCCAGTTGGGAAGAAATGCAGAAGGTGATGGAGGAAGTCTGAATTGGAGGAAATATATAGAGATTTTGGGGGCCTACATGGGTGAAAGAGATGATGATGATGATGATGAACCTGAAGGAGGACCAAGAACAACTCTTGGTTTCAACTATGCATGATTTCAGAAGAAGAGGGAAAAGAGTGAGAAGAATGAGTATCACTTTGAGAAAAGGAAGGGAATCCATGAGGAGGAGAGTGCCCAGGACAGGGAAGTAAGATGAAGAAGTTAGCATGAAAAATCAGAGGACTCCAAGCCTCACAAAGGAAGAATGTAAACAACGGTGGTAGAGAGAGAAGTAGAGAAAAGACATTGAATCCTTGGTGGTAGAAGATTTGGAGCATGCAGTGTTGAGATGGTAATGAATGAAGGATGATAGAGGAAGAGTGCATAGGGAAAGGACCACAGAAGAAAAAGAGGTCCCAAATTTAACAATAATTAGTTCCTAAGGGCATGCACACACGGGAGGAAGGTACGTATAGGGCCAAGGGCCAAGTGATGGGTTATATTGATGACTCCAAATAAGGTGTTATGCACGCGTGGTTCTAGAGCATGGTTCCCAACATAACAACTCTTGGTGATGACAGTATGATTTATGTAGAGAGGTGCATACCCTCATGGACAAGGAAGATGCTCTCATGGGCATATTGAGTCCCACATTAGATGAAGCCAGAGTTCAAAGTGAGCCAAGGGGTAGTAATGAAAATTTTTGGAGTAAAAAAGAGACAACCCCTTGGTAAATTCTTAGTAGATTTTAGATGAGCAAGTTATGCAATGCTTGCTCAACAAGGTCTCAGTTAGAGGTTAGAAGCTAGGATCTATTCAGATGAAATGACAGGGTAAACATTCTCAGAGGATGCAGAGCTAGAAAAGAAGGGAAGAAGAGCTAGCTGAGAGAGAACCAAGAAGCTGAAGAAGCAGGAACTATTTGGTTAGCACCTAACTAAAGCATGAGTTAAGGGAATGAAAATGTTAAGGTAGTGTGCAGGTGTATACAAGAAGGTAGAATACATCATAGATTCCATTACATTGAAGCATACTAGACTTAACACCACTCACATGAGAAAGTATGGATATCTCCCTAGAATGCCTTGAGGACTTAACATGCATATCCTCACCATGGAGAGGCATCCACCAGCCTTAAAATCTGTACGGAGGAAGTAGTAGCGTGCTTGGATAAGGAGGGAAAAATTAACAGGTGGTAGCAATCATGGCCATGAGTACAACAAGGTTCTTGTTGATGTGAATATTGTTGCCCATACTGCTGAAGCTGCACGTATGACAAGTTGTGCAGACAAAGATAAAGTGGTGAGTATTCTGGTTGCCAACTCATGAAGCAAATCTTAAAGAAGTTCTAAGAAAATAACAAAGGGAGCTAGAGCAAAGTGGGATAGGATCTTGGCATGAGGTCAGAGAATAAGTTGGAAGCTATTGAGGCCCTATGTGAGGTAAAATCAAGAATTGGCTAAAGGAAGCTATAACCTCAGATCACTAGAAGGATGGATGCACTTGAGGACGTGGGCAAGGAGTTAGAGAAGCGAATTGTTGACACCATTGAACACTCAAGGTAGATGAATTGAGTTTTTGAGGAGGTAAGCACCCTAGTCAGCGACCTCTGCCAAAGAGTGCAGAATGAATTTGATGCCTGGAACAAGTTGGAGGCCAACTTGCAGAAGAGATTTTCCTCTCTTGTTGTAGTAATAACAACACTTCCCCATTCTTCCATTTTCTTTCCCAATTATTTATTTCTCCTTATTATTTTTCCAAGACGTTAAGTCTTTTGTAATTCTTTATTATTTGAAGAAGTGTTCCTGACACGTGGAGAACACGTAAAGTGTGGGGTGATGTTGGGCCCCTAAAAATATTGACTAAGTACCAAAAGGTACATGAGCGCAGCAAGACCTAAGTTGAAGGATGGGCGTGTAAGAATAAGGCGTGCAAGGTAATATTCTAGGAGGGGTTTAGAAGGACCTTGTGATGCACGCACTGGTAGAACAAGGTATTCAGGACTTAGCCATTTTTGGCATATTGGGTAGGACATGAGAAAAGCATGACGTGACTACGCATGCGGAGTGGATAAGGTGTCATACCTGAGCGATAGGTTGGCCTAGGAGATGAATATGCCCTATGCGATAGAATCTTCCAGAAGACACATCACGGACAAGGAGTGGATAGCTCAGGCCTGAAGGAGCATGCACCCATGGAGGACCACATTCATACACTTGGCACCGGATCTAAGGACATGCATAAGCATGAGTTGGCACTTCAGGATGCCTATAAATACAAGTTCCTACAGAAGGAAAAAGAGGATGATGTGATTTGGCTAATAGATATTGATAGAGAGTGGATCTCTACATAAATGCCGTGACAAGAAACTCATATCTGGGTTGGGTATATAAAACATAGGAGATGGATGTAACAAGGTTTTTGGGTGTTTAATTTTTCTTTTTCAGAGCCAAAAGATATGAATCTAGTCTATGATGCATGACTTCAGTCTTCCATGCTACGATGGTTCTGTGTAGTTAATCTAATGAATGTAAATAAGTTACCAAGTTATATGAATATGATCATTAATGATTCTGACCCATACATCTATTCTTCATAGTTCCTTTTCATGTATGTCTATGGAGATGAAGTATGAATCTTTATGCATTTTCCTTTCTATATCAGATTTAGTTATTTAAATATGTTTAAGTATCTTTCTATCTGTAATGACTGTAATGATCTAGAGTCCATTCTGAGATCTATGATGTTTTCTTGTCTGATTTTCACTCAATTTATCTTAATTTTAGATCATAGATGTTTTCCCAATCAACTCACATAAAAGAGAGACTCGGAGCTGGTGCATGCCTCAGGTGAGTGCCCAGCACCCGCTGGGTGATAGGCCGATAGGAATGGGATTACCTTATTCTTTGGTGGGTGTAAAAATGACTACAGGTCATTCTGCCTAACTGGCATCGGTCATCCAGCCGACATTTGTTACTGTGTCTAGAAATATACCTCAGACCAGTGATCTAATACCCACTTCCCAACAGCCCAAAACCATTTCTTATCTTTATCAAACCTTACCCAGAGCCTGTACTAGATCTGTAACTCAACACTAGCCAATCACCTAACGCATTTTGACCTTAATCACCTTTTACTTGACCTTTCTTCTTATTTTGTGTGAGATACCTAAATCGTTTCAATTTAAATAGGATATTTACTTGATGTATTATTTAATTAACATTAATACTATTATATAAAAAGTGGATTGATAGCTTTTTTTTGAAGCATCATGCTTCCCAGATCTAGCTCCCACTAGGAAGTCCACTCATTGTTTTGTTTAACTCTATCTAGTGGTATTGTTTTACATTTACAAATAGTTCCTCCTAGCCAAAAGGGAGCTCTCGTAGGAAACTTGGATCAGGAAATCAGAATGCGCGCATGACCTTCAATTGACATTACAAACATGTATTGCTCCTTGGCCGACTACCCTTGTCTATTTCATTAATTTGCTAAGAATCTGGCAAAATTTTTTGGCACACCTAGTGGGACCCATTCAGGGCTCTTGCATTTATTCATTCTTAATGTGCTATGAATATTTTCTTTAGTGCTCACATTTGTAAGAATTATATTGTGTAGAATTATTATTAAAATGAGTTAACATAAATAACTTATTTAATAATAATATAGTAGTTTAGAATAAATTAATACAATCTCATATTGAGTTGTATTTTATTATTGTATGTGAGTTTTAGTACAACTCACTAGAGATTTTAGGGAACTAGTAGAGATATTATGGGATATTATGAGAGATATATGGGATAGAAATTGAGTGATGTGGACCATGGAGATATAAGGGGGATTCATGATGTGAGTTGACTCCTCCTTTGTAGAAGATCAAATTTCTATATACTGTAACCTCTCTACAATAATAAATTGAGCCAAATGAATTGAGTTTGTGTGTTAAATCTATGTTTTATTTAGAATGTTATTTAGTGCAATCTAATACCAAAATAATATTTGGTATCAGATTAGGTATACAAACATGTGAATGGATTTTTCATGATTGAGTAAGAGTGTTTTGTTTTTTAAAATCTGTCTGAAGAATAGATTGTATATTTTGTTTTAGGATCTAGGTTTCCCTAAAATTTAGTGAGTTTCACAATATATGGATGAGACAACTACAGGAAAAAAAATCATATGAACCCAGATAACAGTTTTGGAGGAAATTGCGATTCATTGCATCTGCATATCATGTTAGAGCTGTTACTTTGAATGCACCATAATTTTGTCTCTTCCCACGTCTATTGCTAGTTGTTAACTCATCAAAGATGTCCCTCATGTGTTCCTCTCTACCATGCAAGATAGATTTTTTTCTTAAATCAAATATCTTTTATGGTATTTGTTCACGTCTTGGGCTTCATCCATTGTTCAATGTCTAAATAGGAGCTATTTTAAAAAGAAAGGTTTTTCTTTAGATTTTGTAAAGTCACGTTTTAAAAAAATGTATATCAAGTGTCAAATGTCTACAGTAATTCAGTGTTCAACATCAAAGGTGATATTTTTAGATTGTTTATTATAGTCTTTTATGTGAACTTTGTCATTTGTGCATAGGTTTGTTTACGTGTATGGTCTGTTTAGGATGTTTAGTATGTTTTGTTAAATTAAATTTTATTTATAAGTCATAAGTCTATTGTCTAGAGTTTTATTTATTAAATTGAGTCAATGTAATGATTATAATCAAAATTAATGATTAGTGTCATTCACGTAGTTTTTTATTAAATTTCCATTTTTTCTTTTATCATCTTTAAGTGTGTCGTCAAGTCGTAATTGTGTTTTTAGTTAAATGTTAAAAAGTTTAAAAATTAAATAGTCTTGTTCATCATCCTTTGTCTAAAGTCGAGCAAAAAATTTAAACTCATTTTTGTTTCATTTAGGTGATCATTAGGAAAATTCGAAAAACAAAGGTTGCCCACATTTTTCTTGGTTGCGTTTTCACTTATACACGATGACCAAGTTCAAATCAAGGGGGGGAATTTCATATTGAGCTTCATTTTCAAATTTGTCGAGTAAATAAGTAGTTTCAGATGGAGGAAGGAGGCAATGGAGGAAGGAGGTCAATTAATGACCTCTCGCTAGCTATAAGTGATGGGGCCACACAATGAAGTTGTGGCATTTTTTCAGTTGTGTGTTTAATTTCCGCTATGTGAAAATAAGAATAGATGGATCATGCTTGTTCAAAATTGTAATGTGTGAGCAATTTATTTTATTGTCCCATGGATGTAAGAAGGTGATAAGAACTAAAATATTACTATTATATCTAGGTTGTTGGTTGACCTTATAAAACCATTGTTTTTTATGGTTGTTGGTTAACCACATGTAAAACCATCATTTGTTTGTAGGTTGTTGGTAAAACGAGTGTAAAAATATCTTGTTTGTTTGTATGTTGTTGGTAAAACGAGTGTAAAACCATCATGGATATTTGTAGGTTGGTGGTTAGCCTAGTGTAAAACCATCATTAGAGTTGGGTAGCAGTACAAGATAATGTTTTCCCCATGTTCACACTAAGGGGGGGAATGTTAGGAATATTTGCTTTAGTGCTCACATTTGTAAGCATTATATTGTGTAGAATTATTATTAAAATGAGTTAAAATAAAATAACTCATTTAATAATAATATAGTAGTTTAAAATAAATTAATACAATCTCATATTGAGTTGTATTTTATTATTATACGTGAGTTGTAGTACAATTCAATAGAGATTTTAGGGAACTAGTAGAGATATTATGGGATATTATAAGAGATATATGGGATAGAAATTGAGTGATATGTGGATCATGGAGAGATAAGAGGGATTCATGATGTGAGTTGACTCCTCCTTTGTAGGAGATCAAATTTCTATATATTGTAACCTCTCTACAATAATAAATTGAGCCAAATGAATTGAGTTTGTGTGTTAAATCTGTGTTTTATTTAGAATGTTATTTAGTGCAATATAATACCAAAATAATATTATGTTTGTTTCTTTTTTGAAAGCTAACATTAAATTCTCTCCCTGGAAATCTTCTTTCTTCTATTTGTCTCAGTGACATTTGTATTTCTAGAACTAAAACGAATCCTTATTTTTCTTTTCTTGCATTTGCATTAGTGAAAGTCATATCCTTTCATATTCACTCTTTTTTTACATCGAATATCACACTTTGATTTGGGTTTTAAAATAATTGCATTTCATACTTCTATGTTTGCATTTTTAGCTCACATTAAAACTGAGGGTAACCTATACACTGGAATTCATGCCTAGCTGATGGTTGACATAATTGAATCGTAGAACACATTCTATTCTCTCTTTGCCAAACTACACAAAAGTAAACTCACACATCTTCTTAAACAACACCTTACCTAGAAGAAACTGTCAATGATCACATGATCAGAGGATTGACAGTGGGCACCCAACTAGTTTCTTTGTCTAGTCATTAACTCAGAGAAAGGACCGTCCCCATGAAAACATAACCTGAAACTATCCTTAGATCTTGCTTCTTCATAGGATACTCTATTTCCAACCAAAAAATCTGTTATGTTCACAACTCAGTCTAAAATAGCATAAGCTAAAACATAAAATTCTCTCATAGGATTTCATGTTTTTCTTAGCTTTTTCTTGAGTTGTGTTTTGAGTTGTGACGTCATGTTCTTCATTTTATTTTCTTCCTTTTACACCCGACAATTATAGTTGGTGTATTATGGATTTTTTTGGTGTGCTAGGGTCCATTACTATCATAATCAAGTTTCTGGTTGATAGTTTGTTTGATCTAAGTCACAAAAATCAAATTATTTTACCTTTTTAAATTTCACAGCGACCGGAGTTAGTCCAACGATCGTAATTGGTTTTCATCTAACTGTCATTGGTTTACCTAACCATTTTCAGTTTCCATATTTCTTGGTCATTTCACCAACAATAGTATTCACAACATTTTATACTCTTTCTGAATTCTTTAGACACATCATCATATCTCTGAACCTTTAAAATCATTGTAAAATCTAGTTTTTATTTCATTTTCATCAGTTATTGCCTCATTTGTAAAATATTTTTTTTCCCATAGTAACCGGTATTGGTCACCTTGACCATCATTGGTTACCATATCACCATCATTGGTTAACATAACCACTGTCGGTTCCTGTATTTTAATTCCTAATTAAAATAAAAACCAGTTTCACCTCCCAAAACCTATTTTTCTTCATTTCTTCTATTTTTGTGTCATTTACAGAGAATAGATTACCAAGCCTACACCAACTCACATAGTTTTGACTCGTAGTCAAGCCAACGCCCTTGTATTCCATGAAAGCCTTCATTTACTCCCACCTATCCCAATGCTACCTTCCATCCTGTCACCTATGGATCCTACTCAATCCATTATCATCAGTACCGGTGACTAGGAGTTCACAAGACTCCTTTACCACAACCATGCTACCTTACAACATCATATTTCCCATTCCTCTACTTGTGATTCATCAAGACTGTTCGTATACAGTATGCCTATTTCCATTCCTCCTACTGTTGCCCCAACTTCTACGTCAGCTGTTGCTAGCTCGACGTTACCTTCTTCCACCTTACCACCCATAGTATCCCAACTTGACCCCATGCCATCAATAGTGGCGACGCCTACAACATCATTCAAAATTTTGATGTCAGTTACACCCTTGGTGTCAACCATTCCTTCATCATACACCTTAAGCATAGCCCCTTCTGCACTTGCCACCTCATATATACCTATTGCATCACAGCCACCCATGGTGGTTGTAACCCATACCCCATTCTAAAACATTGTCCTCTCTATCCCACATTCTTTACCTCCAATCACTATAAGGATCGCTACATCTACCCCACCTACTGACACATATCACCAACAACCCCCAATATCATCCATCGCCTATTTGGGATATTTTCTGCTTGCATCTATTCCCCCTACGTAGTTCTAATACTTGACACCACCATATATTGGGATGCCGTCCACATCATACATTGATCATCAACCTCCTTATGCTGCAAGGGGTGCTCAATCATCACAACCTACCAACAAACTTATTAAAATGTTGATGGAAAAGATACAAACATTGGAAACATTGGTTTCTAGCTCTCGCAACTCCTTAACCTATGATGAAATCTGCAATGAGCCCATCCATCCATCTATTCCCATTCACCCATACCCTGTGCATTGGGAAATTCCCAAATTTAATCAGTAAAGAAGAGTTGCAACAACACTTGTATTATTTCAAACATGGATGTTATCTAATCTCCCATGTATTTAATGGGACCCACATTAGATTGGTATAGTGGTTTACCTCAAAATTCCATTTACTCATTTAATCAAGTTGTTCAAGCCTTCCTGGACCATTTTTCAATCAATATCGTCAAGAAGGTAATCATGACTGACTTGTACTCAAATCAACAATACGACAATGATTCTATCACTAATTTTGTCACTCGTTGGTAGAGCCTAATCAACCAGATAACATTCTAGTTTCCTCAAACTGAGCTTATAGTATTTTTAACTAGAGCATGTACTAGGCACATCTCACCAACTCTGCAAGGATAAACCTTCCGTACTTTCGAAAAAGCATTTACCATGGCACAAAATCTGGAAATTCATGCCATTGAAGAGAAGAAAATTCAATTACGTAACAAAAATACCACATTTAAATCAAATGATGCTCTTCCTCTTCAAAACCCCCAAAAAAGTATTCAAAAGCCAAAGGATCTGCTAACATGGTAGTTTTAAAGACTGGCCCATCTCACCCCTCTAATCAATCAAAACCTACCTCCAACCTTTCTCCTGTTAAAAATTTTTAGTTCAGACACGAGCAATAAATATACACTCCAATCGGGGAGCCTTATTCTTCAGTATTAAAAAAACTTCTGAAGTCTGGAACCATTTTTCTTCTACCCATAAAACCACATACTAGTTTTGACCTTGCTCATCCTATTCCTGCATGGTACAAGGAACATCACTATTGTAATTATCATCGTGTAAAATACCATAATGATGATAATTGTATAACCTTTAAAAACATTGACCAAGAAATGTTAGATAATGGAGATCTCATCCTGGACAACCCGAACACACCTGAAAATAAGAATTTGTATATCTTCAAGAAGTCGTTCCCTAACCATACCCCATCATCAAACCAAACCGACAAAATTTCAACTAATGATAGTAATGTCCGTGAGGTCCATGCTGTGTTTGACACCGTACCAACCCTTCTGCAATTTCCTTCTCTTCCCTCCATCAAGGAGATCCTAGCACGAGCACCTTTACCCATAGAGGAGCCTACTTCATATACTCCTTCACCCAAAGAGGATCCCCCCTTCATCTCCCCCTTCACCCACGAAGGATTCCACAACTTCCACCAATGTCATTTCACCACTTACCTCGCAACCTAATGAACAACCTACGGTATTAACTCTCCTACCAATGGGAGATTCATCCTCGCTTTCCTCTTCTCCAAAAGAGGAAACTACCTCAGCCCAACTGTTATCTCCCCTACCCATAGGGGATCCTTTAGACGTGCCACTACTTGTTGAGGACAATTCCCCATTAGCATTCTAGGATCCTATTGACTTACTCTCAGCTCTCTTACCTATAGAGTCTAAAGAAAACTAGTTCCGTGTCTCACATACACATTTTATAGGGATTTCTACTAAGCCAACATCATCTCCTCTTACAACAGTGCGATTTTCATGCTTAGTTGATCCCTTGGATTATGTTGAAAATTCCATGCTTTAGGGACACATTCAGTTACCATTTTCAACCCAAATGCAAATGTCACCTGTGGATACCGCCACGATCTATCCAAAGGTATTTCAAGCAACACAATAAACCATGACCATACCTATTGTAACAACCTCTTCTTCATCACCCTCACCCTCACCTAAACCTTTATCAACAACCAAACCCATTCCTATGCCTAAGAACCTCACTGCACCTACATCTTCCCCAACATCTAGACCCATTACCACCTTAGGTGTCATGGCGACATCAAGTCTAGTTCATCCTTCTATCAAATTTGATTTAGCAACATCTTCCTAAACCAATGAAAAAACCATTCCTCCACCTAAAAGGAAGACCCTACCTGCTAGGCCGCACATACCAATTTCACACACTACGCCTTTGTCACTTTCACTCCTTTCATCTATCCTAGGGCCTCACCCATCAACCTTGGCCAAGAAACCACCTATCCAAGGAAAATCAAAAGTGCATCATCCCACCTCTTCATCAATTTTTTTTATTACATCCAACCTTCCAGCACAACTTCCACCTTTGTTGTTACCCACATCTTTCTTACCACCTATACCCCCACCACTTACAGTAACACCATCAGTACCTATGGGATTTCCTTCTCTTCAACCCATACCTTCCAATTTTCCTCTGCCAAAAACCTTCACTGCACCTCCTTTATCACCTTTGCTAACTCATCCTCTGCCATAATCCAATTTCCCTTCTACATCACATACAACTACTTCACCTTTACCTAGGAAGGTGCAACCTAAATTGAAAAACCCACTACATTCCAAAGAGGTAGTTAAGCCTACACCACCTTCCATCGTTAGTTCATCTACTATGCCTTTACCCAAGAAGGTACATCCTAAGCTTAAAGTAATAGCACCTACCAAACCGGTGGTCAAACTTATCCCACCTCCAATTCCACCTCCTGTAGTACTTCACACATCACAATCACCCAAACTTGAATCAAGACCCACACTCACTTCACATTGTGATCCATGGGTAGGGTCTTACGCCAACATTCTGGCTAACCTTTTAGAGACCTATGTCATCACATTTCCACTCCTTAGACATTAGGACCCACTAAAACCTAGACCAAAATGGTTTGACAATACCAAAATTTGTGCCTACCATCGTGTGCCAGGACCTGATGTAGAAGATTATAAGGCTCTAAGAACTGTTCTTATCTAAATTTTTCCTCCTGAAAAAAACTTTGATGATGATGATCTTCTAGACGAGGACCATGTTCCACCTCCACCTATCACCACACATCCTTGCCCACTACCTATTCAGTGACCTGCATCACCACCTCCACACCTCTTTTATCCACCTCAAAAATTTGAGATCAATATGGTCTGTATAAGAGAGCTAGCCAAAACCCCACCAAAATGTCAGTGCGTCCTACTCATTTCGTAAGGTTCTTATCACGCAATAGGTTTTTGTCCATCATGTTGTTATACTTTTCTTGAAACACCTTCTCCATCCACCTCTCTTCCTTAGATTAACATGATGCAAGTTGTCACTCACGCCAAGAAAGACAAAGGAAATGAAAAAACAATTAGCCCATCCACTAATCCTATGCCCAACATACCATCTACACACACATAAAAAATAACCATTTGGAGACCCATATATCCTATTTCTAATGGGGTCGCCCATCATAAAATGATAAAACAATTAAACTAATCCCCTCTAAAAATATATTTGTACGACCTTTTCCTAACTTATGAATCCCGTCGATAGGCCCTCATGGAGGTTTTGCAATCTATCGAGTTTTTACCTAATGACATGACACCTGTGCCATCCATTATCACCCCTCACCATGTGGATTCTCTCACCAAGTCATCCCCTTCATCTACACCTACCACTACTCACAAGGTAGCCACCCTCAGTTTCTCTAACAATGAGATTATACCTCTCCAATCAGATGATCATGATCCCACCCTTTTTATCTCTCCTTATATTGATAATATACTTATTTGATGTGTTATGATCGATGGCAGTGCTAGCATTAACATCCTCTTATCCCACGAGTATAATCAAATGTGTATCCCTTCAAATTGCATGCATAATAACCCAGTTATGCTGCATTCATTCAATGACGCCATCACTTCCACTCTCAGCACCATCATCCTCAAAATTTGTGTGGGCCCCCATACTATTATGGAATTATTCTATGTCTTAGAGGGGGAGTTCAAGTACAACCTGTTGCTTGGCCGACCTTGGATCTGCATCATGGGTTGTGTTCCTTCAAACTTACATCGTTGTGTAAAATTTGAACATGAGGGACATAACTATACCATTCTAGCTGACCCTTCACCATTCAAAACCTGTAACATGTTGTATAGACCTAATGATGTCTTTATACCAGTTAAGGCATCATCTACCATTTCCATCTCTCCTTCATCCACAACCCATTCCACCAACATTGCCGCTACCTCTCCCACACCTAACTCCTCTATTCCCACTACAACCACAACCTCTGAAGCTAACCCATCCATTAACCCATCTACTTCTCAACCAACAAATGCTTCTTCTTCTTTTATTCCCAGTAATTCATCCATTTCTGCTACCCACATACCAACTATCGATCCCTTTGAAGGTTTTTTTCAATGTCTCACTCTAAGGGAGTACTGCTTGTACACCATCAACACATTCCTTACTCCTTAAGAGTATGGTGACCTTCACCAACATCCCCACTATGATCACATCATAGGCTAGGTTTTCCCTTACTGTCCACCCCACCTTCACAAGGATTTAATGTATGGGGGACTTGATACTTCTACCTACCCACTTGAACCACCTTCCGAAACATGACCATTCTCTTCTGATCTTAAATCCCTCACCAACCACCACTTCACCCACAATTTCCTCCATCTCTGTGCATGGAAAGGCTTTGGATTTAGCTTCTATGAATAGGGCCGCCACATTTTCATCCCGTGTACCACTCATAAATATAAATACTGAAGAGGTATTGGCATTTCTGAACCA